>JBBPUQ010000009.1:0-2400000 GCA_038501195.1 Nemania diffusa | reverse complement strand
CAGCTCGGCGAAGACGTATGTGTTTGGGTTAGATGTTGCTTGGGTTACAAGGTCTGCGGCTGCACGAGGCGCTGCTGCCGATTTTGTCAGAGCGAGGAAGGGCTTCAGTAGATGGGTAGTTAGTCTTCGGGCACAAGGCGTGTAGAGATGCATGAATATATCTAGTGCTCACCTCCAAAGCGTTAAGTGCTTTGGTCTGCTCCATTGTGCGTATAGATGGTGAGTGCAATATGGCCCGATGTTGGCCGATTCAGGCTTCTGCTAGCCTCTCGGCAGTTTACGTTACAAAGCTCGTGTCGTTGCAAAAACTTTAGACCAACAGCCTTGCGAGATGCGACTGGAGGACAGTAGAATGACGAGGATGATCTGACTAGGCAGGGATGTCGATGCGTTGGCGAAACTCGAAACAAATGTGAGAATCGTCCGTCTAAGTACCCAAGTATTCAGTCCGGAGTATGTTTGGTAGTGCTGTAAACGGTGCCAAGGACTGGTAGAAGTGGTTGCAGGCGAAGAGGATGATCACAAGGATGCTGTTTGAAGAAGAGGTGAAGGGATTCTAAGTGACTTGTAAATGATGGCTTGGTATCACTCTTGTTTGAGCTCCTGGTTGGTAACGCGGGGTTATGCTACAGTGGGCTAGTCTAGGCGGGACAGGCAGTCTACATACTCTGTACGGAGTACCTACCTTCTGTACCTACTCTGTAGCAGTGTAGATAACCTCTATTATCGTGTAGATAATTTATATACACACTATGCCTATTTAGCATATGTTATACTTACGCCTAGCTATGCAGGTAGCTAGCGTTTTCTACTCTCTACGAGTTTATACATGGAAAGTAGATAAATAACTTGTACTCGCACGTTATATGTGTATTATATAAGTTCTAATAAAAATAACCTTATTCGATACGTTAAATAATTAACAAAGCTATTGAGTAACATTGCAAGATCGGTATTATCGCCTTAGAAAGAATCCCTACAAGTAGATATTTCTACCTCTCCCATGCACGGATCTCTCGCCTGAGCCGGGTCACCTTCTTTATAGACTCGTTTCTTATTTATTTCCTCGACGGAACACGTTGGGCTGATGATGTTTCTCCCGTATTGCTATAACTACCTATGAGCATTCATGGACATATCCTCCATATTGAGGGTTGCGAAAAAGAGGGGACGGAAAACATAGTAAACAAAACTTGCAAGAGAAGCGAGCTTCATTACTATAATTATCCATTATTGGCTTACTGGCTTAAAACATTAAGGTGGTACATGTTCTAATTAGATAGGCAACTGATTAGAAGTTTGCACTATCTTGGCGAAAGAAGCTGTACGGATTATGATTGAGTTTATAAACGATAATTATGGCAAATACAGCATTCGCTCGCTAATAGATGTGGTGGACGACAGTGCCGAAAAAGGACACTTTATGAGATAAATTAATTTCCTTTTCCCCCAGTGCCGTTGTGGCCCACTCGTTTTCATCCGATCGATTATCCGGAAGCAACATCTTCATTCCACTTGGGCTATTAACAGATTCATCTAGGATTGTCGTCAGCGCTGACGACATAAGATCTTTCTCTTCATGGCCACCAGACTAAGTATGATAGCAACAATCTGCGAGAAACGAAACGTGTCCGCTACACAATACCTAGGCAATAAGGATGGCACAGTGTTATATTCTAGATTACTATTTTCGGAAATATTGAGCGTGGTACGTACGCAGTAAGTGAGGCTAGACCGTGACGAGTGACTTGTGGTATCATATCCGAGCTCGAGACATCCCCCGTGTTACCCTACCTATAACAGCTGAAGCTAACTCGCGCACAGTCTTCGCCGGTGGGGTGCTGGTTTTGGGCCGATTCGCTTCGCGAAATGCCGGGGGGTGCCGGACTTATTGGTTAATCAAAGGGTTGCTGATTGGCTTCATTATAGACGCTTATACTGTAGGTACCTACATTTATGTGGATTACAAACCTATCAGGAAGAAAAATTGGGGCTCAAATGCACTAACGCTGCAGACTAGACTAATCTCTAAGTAGATGTCGACCTACGCACGCCTGCTACACTACCTAACCTACCTACCTACCCAGGTACTTCATCGTTCCACCCGCCGAACCCGAGTCTCTTCAAACCACTTGTTCCCTGTTCCCTCTCATCACCAACTTGTTAAACAACCAACCATCCTAACCGCCTGCTCAAGAGCTGGCCTCTCCCTTGGCATTATTTCTGACTTCTTACCGACCCATTTGGATCTGACCAGCTGCCTATTTTATCGCAAGTCTCTTGTTTGTGTAGACGTTGTGTTGCGCACTTAACATCAACCCATGATGCCGTTCATTGCATAGCTGTGTTCGCAACTCGTACATACAGTCTTGAATATATAAAGCCGCTCGTCGCCGTTGATCTCCATCTCTTGCGTGGTTTTCTTCGTCTCCGTCCACCCCGGCGCATTGAGCCATGGCTCCAACATACATCAAAGTCCCTCAGAGGGAATCTGCAGCTGCTGGTTCTTCCCTGAGTCCTCTACCTACCAGATGGGCCACAACGACTCTCAGAGTCGGGGGCATGACGTATGATACCCGGAATCTCGTGAACTGAATCTCTGCCTTGCGAAGTAAGGAAGCTAACATTCATTAGATGCGGCGCATGTACTTCGTCCGTTGAAGCAGGCTTCAAGGGAGTTGAAGGAGTCGGTAATGTGTCTGTCAGTCTAGTCATGGAACGTGCCGTGATCATGCACGATCCGCAACGAATATCCCCGGAGCAGATTAAAGATATCATCGAAGACCGTGGTTTCGAGGCCGAGGTGCTATCTACCGACATTCCCTCGTCGATGACAACGCCGAAGCACGCCCCTTCAAACCTCCACGGGGAAGACGATCCTGCCACCATGATTACCACCATTGCCGTTGAAGGCATGACTTGTGGAGCATGCACGTCCGCCGTCGAAGGAGGGTTCGCGGATGTCAGTGGAGTGAAGCATTTCAGCATATCGTTATTGTCCGAGCGAGCCGTGATAGAACATGATGCTACACTATTACCCGCCGATAAAATCATCGAGATCATTGAAGATCGGGGGTTTGGCGCAACATTGGTCGATAGTGAAGAAGCGAAGCCCAGAAAAGATATGGCAACCGGGTATGATGACTCGAAACCCTCCGTTGCCACAACCACGGTTGCTATCGAGGGGATGACTTGTGGTGCCTGCACATCTGCGGTAGAGAGTGGGTTTACTGGTCAAGATGGGATTCTAAGATTTAATATCAGCTTACTAGCCGAGAGAGCCGTTATAATTCACGACCCGACAAAAGTATCCCCAGAGAAAATTGCCGAGATTATTGAAGATAGAGGATTCGATGCCAAGATTTTATCCACCATACTTGACACGTCTGACCGGAGCGTATCATCGTCAGCTCAGTTCAAGGTTTACGGAAATCCAGATGCTATAGCCGCCAAAGCCATCGAAGAGGCTCTCTCAGATCTTCCTGGCGTTAGCTCGGCCAAGTTGAGCCTTGCCACTTCAAGGCTCACTGTATCCCACCAACCTAGTGTCACTGGCCTTCGTACAATTGTTGAAGCTGTCGAGAGCCTAGGCTTCAATGCCTTAGTTGCCGACAATGATGACAATAATGCCCAGCTAGAGTCTCTAGCGAAAACAAGGGAGATCCAAGAGTGGCGGAGAGCATTCCAAGTCTCACTGGCATTTGCTCTACCAGTCTTCTTCATCAACATGATTTTTCCAATGCTCATTCCCATTTTAGATTTTGGTGCCCTAGAGCTTTTTGATGGCCTATTCCTTGGCGATGTTATTTGCTTAGCTTTGACGATTCCTGTTCAATTCGGTATCGGAAAACGTTTTTACACTTCAGCATATAAATCTATCAAGCATGGGTCTCCAACTATGGATGTGCTGGTTGTTTTAGGTACATCTGCAGCCTTCTTTTTCAGCATCTTCGCCATGACTGTCTCGTTCTTGTTTCCACCGCACTCCCGACCTAGCACCATTTTCGACACAAGCACAATGCTCATCACCTTTATCACGCTTGGTCGATTCTTAGAAAACCGAGCAAAAGGGCAAACATCGACAGCGCTCTCGAGACTCATGTCCCTAGCACCATCTATGGCGACCATCTACGCGGATCCGATCGCGGCAGCTAAGGCCGCAGAAACCTGGGAATCACAGCCTACTTCAGGAGACGCCAAGACAACCGCGCCTGAAGGTAACGCTACTGAGGAGAAAGTGATCCCTACCGAACTAATATCCGTGGGTGACATTGTCATTATTCGCCCTGGAGATAAGATTCCGGCCGATGGTACTATTGTTCAGGGCGAAACGTACATCGATGAAAGTATGGTCACAGGTGAGGCTATACCGGTCCAGAAGAAAAAGGGAAGTAACGTGATTGGTGGAACGGTTAATGGTCATGGACGGGTAGATTTCCGCGTCACGAGAGCCGGCCGCGATACACAACTTAGCCAAATTGTCAAACTAGTGCAGGACGCGCAAACAACTCGAGCACCTATTCAACGACTTGCGGATACTTTGGCTGGTGTCTTCGTACCCACTATTCTAATTCTTGGTTTTTTAACATTCATTGTTTGGATGATCCTCAGCCACGTGCTCAAGGACCCCCCGAAGATATTTCTCGAGGAGAAGAGCGGTGGTAAGCTCATGGTCTGTGTCAAGCTATGCATCTCTGTGATAGTCTTTGCTTGCCCTTGCGCACTGGGCTTGGCCACTCCCACAGCGGTTATGGTCGGTACCGGGGTCGGCGCGGAGAATGGAATACTCGTCAAGGGTGGCGCAGCCCTGGAGACCAGTACCAAGATAACGCAGGTTGTCCTCGACAAGACAGGAACCATCACCTACGGGAAAATGAGTGTGGCTGTCGCAAAACTACCTTCTCTCTGGCAAGACAACGACTGGCGTCGACGACTGTGGTGGACTATTGTGGGACTAGCCGAAACCGGTAGTGAGCATCCCATTGGCAAGGCCATCCTAGGAGCCGCGCGCTCGGAGCTTGGCCTTGAACATGAAGGAACCCTTGAAGGCAGTGTTGGTGACTTCACAGCCGTTGTTGGGCGAGGCGTTGGTGCTACCGTAGAGCCGGCAACAAGCGCCGAGCGGACGCGCTATCGTGTCTTGATCGGAAGCGTTCGCTTCCTTCGCGAGAGCAGCGTTGATGTGCCAGAGACTGCCGTGGAAAATTCCGAGGAAATCAATACGAAGGCAAATTCTTCAAACAAGTCATCTTTCTCAGCCGGAACTACAAATATCTTCATTGCTATTGATGGCATCTACGCTGGCCATCTCTGCTTAGCGGATACCATCAAGGACGGAGCAGCTGTGGCAATCGCTGCTTTGCATCGCATGGGAATCAAAACAGCTATTGTCACTGGTGATCAACGGTCGACGGCACTGGCTGTGGCCTCTCAAGTTGGCATTGCCGCTGACGACGTCTTTGCCGGCGTATCTCCCGATCAGAAGCAGGAAATTATTCTTCAGTTCAAAGAGAGAGGTGAACGCGTTGCTATGGTTGGTGACGGCATCAACGACTCGCCTGCCTTAGCTACAGCGGATGTTGGCATTGCCATGGCAAGTGGAACCGATGTTGCGATGGAGGCCGCTGACGTCGTCTTGATGCGCCCTAATCAATTAATGGACGTCCCAGCATCATTGTGCTTAGCAAGGACTATCTTCACTCGTATCAAACTCAATCTGGCTTGGGCGTGCGTGTATAACATCATCGGATTGCCTTTCGCTATGGGCATCTTCCTCCCTCTTGGTTTCCATCTCCACCCCATGGCTGCTGGTGCGGCCATGGCTACGAGCAGTGTTAGCGTTGTTGTGAGCTCCCTACTTCTCAAGTTCTGGAAGCGACCTAGTTGGATGGATGAAGCTCTCCTTGCAGAAAAGGGTGGGCTCAAGAAGCGTGGACGTGGTTGGGGTTTCGACCGAGTCGTTACTCGGGCCCAGGACCTTGTTGGCTCTCTATTTGGCAAGAGGTCTAACCAGGACGAGGGCTACGTACCTTTGGACACTCTAGATCGTTCGGATGTATGAAGGCTCATTTGAATACACGGCGCATCACAAGGAACGGTGTTTGGTGTAATGTGATAGGTGTTGTTAGCGTTGTTGAATCCCGATTTCACACATTGCATAAAATGGATTCCCTTTTGTATATACAAATCATAACTTGAATAACAAGTTTATATAGCCCTTTTTTTTTTATATAGTACCTTTCTAGGTAGTGATACCCCATTCAACTAATGGCTATGAAACTATAGTGAAATGTATTGCTCATCTCCTCCCGAAAGCTTTTGCAAAATATTAGTCTAGGCGAGTAACGCGAAATACGAGGGGAACCTAGCTTAAGTGAGGTTAATTAAATTCCACCACTGATGACTCAACGTGAATCTTTTTAAGCAATCTTAAGACCTATTATCCCATCATTTTTACATTTAAATCTTTATCCAATATAAACTACGTAATTAATCATAAACCCGTCTACCTACTCTAACACATACCCACCTAGCCTAGTTGGCGCATAAAAGAGGCCATTCATCAAAGTGCACTCCCGACCCAGTCCAGGGCCCTAAGTTCCACTATCGCCGCGGCGGAACTCTAGGCCATCCAACTGCCGTTATGGGACTACATAATCCCCTCGCGATTCCCCATCTACCGATATCGATACCATGGTGCGCAAAGGGCGGGAAGGGCAGCCTCCCCGTCGTCTTGCTCGCTGTTGCGCCCGTCGTACTCCCCGCGGCGTACCTAGCGTACGTGTTGCGGCAAGGCGCGCGGCGGACCACAGCTTCAGCAAGCATCACCCCGCCTAACCCGCTTGCAGGGGCGCCGCCGTCAACAGCGCGAGAAGACGCCACCGGGGGAGGCGACACGCTGGCTATTCCGCCCGCTGTGCTCGTCGCGTTGGACGGGTACGTCGTTGCGAGGGAGCGCGTCGTCTCGGAGGCCGTGCCGCTGAGTAGCATCCTCCCAGGCCTGCGCGGGGCCGCGGCGCGGCGGGGAGAGGCGGATGGCGAGAGCCAGCCCGGTGCGAGGGGCCTCCTGGAGACGTATCTCGGCACTACGATGCGCGCCTTCACGTGGACGCCGCAGGCCTTCGTCATGAAAGCTATTGTCTCGCGCCTCTCGGATGGCACGGCGCTGGCGAGGACGTTCACGACGCCGTATCTGGATGCCTGCCGTTTCGAGGCCGGGGACCGGGTTTGCGGAGTCTACGTTGTCCGGGAACGCGTTAGTAGCCGCACGGGCGAGAGGGTATTTCTTGACCTGAGCCCTCCTGAGGGTTGGAGTGGGCCTGTCGTCACGGGCGTCTTGGATTGTGGGTTTATGGTCGAGGAGAAGGGGGGCGAGAAGTTTGTTAGGTTCGTGAATGAGACTATTCTTTGGAGGCGGAGGGATGGGAAACCGACGCTTCTTGAGGGCACGGTTTCGAGGTGGCTGCATACCGCCATGATTGCTTGGATGATGGTTAGGGGTGTTGAGGCTGTTACTGATGGGCGGACGAAGGTCAAGATGGCTTGAGGGGAATTGTATGATGCCGGGAAAGGGGTATCGTATTTCGAGCAGATTTCTGCTTTGGTTGATGCCTCTTTCTAGAGAGCGACAATGGCAACTATAGGTATATATGTACTATTGGGATTTGTGATACACTCTTCTCCGTAAATTAATATTAACTTAGATACCCTATGCAACTGTCCTAGTCTGTAAATAGGGGTAACATTCGTGATGCTGAGCTTACATTCGATACTCGAGGCAACATAAACAAAAGTACAATGCTACTCAATGAACGTGCTGGCATTGCGCAATGGTGTGCATCAACACCAATCTAGTAGATGAATATATAAGCACATTAAACTTATTGGTCCGGAACGTGATCGATGTTCTTCGATCGTAACCTACTATCTGGTTCAGTATGCACTCCATGGCGTGTAGAATTCACGTCACAGTATCATTCATTCAGCCGTTGTCTCTAGAAGGGTCAGGAATAATTTCGCATTATCAAAGGTATGATACATGTAGGATTAGAGTAGTAACTAGAGAATATCGCCAATAGAGCTACATAAGTTGGACCCGTCCAGATGTAGTGTAGTGCGCGAATACATTCGAATACATTTTACCACTCTTTGTTATTCTTCATATTATTACTCCGCTATTACCACCCTCCATTAAATATTTCCCCAGATTGCTCACTTACGAGTTAGGCGATAATCGTGTTCTCTTAACTCGACTTTACAACGTATAATGGTGACAAATGTCAGGCCTGACTAAACTTTTAAATACTCTTCCTCAGGATCGTGGAATTATAGAGATAATCAGATTTTTTGTGCGTAGGACACGTCTTTCCGTCGATGCTCTAGTTGTGAAAAGTAGAACAGCTGTCCCAACATATGGATCTTCTTCCGGTCAACCTTTTTCGACGCGGTCCGTGGCAACCAAGACATAAGGACGAATCTCGTGGGCATCATGTAGTGCGGAAGCGACTGTGCGATGCAATCTTGTATATCTTCGATCTTTTCGCGTGCAAAGCTGTCTGTGATGGCATCTTTCAGTAGAGGCACCGCATTCGCGGTGGGAGGAGTGCTGTCAGGGTGGTCATCCAGATAGATCAAGGCGGTTAGGCTCGGCTCGTCTTGACCATTGATGATCCCTAGCAAATCGACAATGATGTTGTCATTGTCCGAGAGACATTTCTTAGCTTGGTGTTCTACTTCTAATGCGTCAATCCTACACCCGTCGAGTTTCAAAATGGTATCTTTGCGACCGAGGTATGTGATGGTGCCGTCGTGGTTGAGCCTGCCAAGGTCTCCTGACCTATACATTCGTGTCTGAGGTCTGTTCGGATGCAACTTGGTCAACCATGAAGGAATTGCCTTTAGGAATCCGGCTTCTGTTCTTTTTGTTGCAGTCTCATCCAGGTACCCGCGAGAGAGATGAGGCCCTTCCACGATAATTTCACCTACTGCGCCAATCGGCATCAACTTGTTAGGTGAAGACGGGTCGACAAGCCATATCGTTCCAGTCGAGGGCCGCCCAACCTTCGCGCCACCAACAGGATCAATCTTAGTGTTTAGAGCACAGCATATGGCCACCTCCCCCATGCCATATTGGTTCACTAGCTTTGTCGCGCTGTTCTCCCATTTAGTGACAAGGTCCTTGGGAAGAGGCTCACCTCCAACACATAATGTCTTGAGTTGAGGAATATCTTGAGGCTCTAGCTTTATGGCCACAGTGGGCGTCAAGAAGATCGTATCGGCAGCCATTGAGTTGATTTCACGTGTCAGGTCATTAATTGTCTTCATCGGTCCAGGGACACAGCAGCAACCACCGAGGATTAGGGGAACCAAGAATTCCAAATTGCTTATGTCGAAGGCATAATCATCGAACTGCAAAAACCTTGTTCGGGAATCGAGGTGAAGGTCACGAGCGTAGTTCTTAATGGCAGAGGCATAAGCTTTATGACTTTGAATAATCCCCTTAGGCGTGCCGGTGCTTCCAGAGGTGAAGAGGACTAGACAGGCACTGTCGGGTTGGACTTTCTGGCAGGTCTGGGATCCTGCTGGTAGACTTTGTATCCACGTAGGAGATAACTCGAGGAGGGTTGGTACTATGCCTTTGAATCGCTCAACATAACAAGCGTCAGTAAGTAAGATGCGCGTCTTAGTCCGAGCTATTACAGACTCAAGATAGACAGGGGGGTCGCTTGCAAAAATCGATATGTAAGCTCCCCCAGCTCGCAATATGGCCAGACGGGCGACGATGGCCCATGTAGACTTTTCGAAACAGCTCAACACGAAAACTTCGGGGCCAACACCCAATTCCATGAGCAAGTTCGCAAGCCGTAGTGATAAATCGTCCAATTCCTTGTACGTCAAATTCCCGTCCCAGGAGCAAATAGCCATCTCATTGGGCCGTAGGCGACATTGTTCCAAGATAAGGTCGTGTAAACAACTATCGGCAGGCGTAGGATCCATGCCTGTCCAGCTCTGAATCTTCTGTAGATCATAAGGTGCGCATGTGTCTACATCGCGGAGGAGTGTAAGACTCGAAGAGATCCCAATCTGCCAATATATCTGCTGAAAGGTGCGTAGAATGCTTGTTGCCGTCTCTGTGCTCGTGTGAGATAGGTTATACACAAGCTGGATCGATGTAGGTGAAGGCCCAGCTAATAATTGAACATCTGCCTAAGGTACCGTCAGCGGTATTCTCTTTTGCTACGGTGGATATTCATGGAATGCTGATACTTACCTCAAGACTAGCAACATTTATGTCGTTCTCAGTTTCTCTCAGGTAGATACCAGTATTGCAGTTATGACGAGATGATTGCTGATCAACAACACCGATCTCATGACCTTCAACTGAAACATTGACATTAAGTTGGCTCCTATCAAGTCGTTGTAAAAATGACCAGACTTTTTCGGCAGGATCGACACGAGTATAATACTGGACTAGATGACTTTTATTTCCTGCCTTTGGAGTTTCTGGTTGTGGCCTCTCATCTCCGCCAACGTCAAGGGCCCCATGGTACTTGAAGCAGACAACATCGGCTACAATGAAACATTGTAGAGTCAAAATCCAACAGGCCTTTAAAATTGTCGGGAATGAAACCTCCGCAAGAGCAAATGAGGGATTCTGTTGATCCCCAAGGTCAACATCCACACTGATAGTATCTCTTCCTGTAGAAGTAGAATCGGTACTAGACGGTGGCAAGATGCAATTCGAACGATCCAGCCGAGTGGCATGGTCTCGCTCACTAACATTAGCCATCACAGCCACAACCTAGTAACAGTGTATCTTGATTGTATGATCAACCTTGGGCAGTAATGAGACAAATGAGTTAAAGAAAAATGAAAAGTAAAATCAGAACTAGAAGTCAATGACACTCATTCTGCATTCATGCCGTACTTGGATACTCTGGACGGCTGTATATCAACGACGTCTACCTAATATAAACATTATTCTCAGGGAAAAGAAACCCCAGGGGTTAACATAGTGGCAGGCACTAAATTGATAGACACAAGCTAGTCGTGATTCTTTTCATCTAACAGAATTTCAATTGATTCATCACAGGCACAATTTCATGGAAATAGTTAGTCATTGGAGTATGTACGAATAGGTACCGCATCTTCGGGTCTTGAGGCTTTGGCGAATCAAACACTGTACGGGGACCACTCACCGTCTCTTTTACATCTTTACCCCTGATATCTGGGGTGAACACAAAGCTAATGGCAGTATTGACAAGTTGGTAGGATATACGATCCTTACAGAGTACTGTATAGGACTATACTAAGCTAGGCACCTGCGCAGTACGATTGTAGCTAGTCGTAGGGGATCGTAGGGAGGTTTGCCGATCCTCAACATTTTCTTCTCGCTCCGGGTTGTGATCGATGAAGTACATACAATAGGGTATCCGGGTAGCTGCATGTGTTCACTAGTGTAGTTTTTGGCGTAGTCATCAGCTCGCCGTCTAGAGGCTAGGCGCATATTCAGCTCCTGTCTTACCCCAGCAAAGCCCTATGAGCCCCACGCAGAATACCGATCTAGACAATTCCGGGAGACATGCATGCGCTGGCTTGTCATAGACCGTCATTCGTCATCTTGGAATTCGTTTGTGTAGTTGGTGTACCGGTACTTGTCGTGACGTTCACGCTACAAGAGGGTTTGTCATCCACTTGCACTCCGACTGCAAGTATTATTATCACGCCAATGAAGACTCTTCTCTCTGCCGCTTTTTCCCTCGCTTGCAGATGAAACATTTCCTTTTACTGCGTAGGCCTCATAGCCAGTCATCTTTCTTGGATGGTGTGTGATGATGGCTAATATAGGTATAGCTTTCTAGGATCCAGCTGATATTCACATCACAGGCCGTGCATACCTACAATACGCAGTATGCACGGATCAATATTGTTCTGAATAGGTAGGTATCCGTTGCGAACTGACCTGAACGACTACATCAGGGTTTTCTGAAAATGACGTGTAAGTGGGCAATGAATGCCAGGGCAGCGATGAGGGGTATCTTTGATGAAGTTATAGTCGCGAAGTGCGGATATGAAACGAAGTAGCCTAGTATTACAGAGTAACATGTGTTGCGTATTGGCACCCGGCTTACATTTTCAAATACAACCTTGAACACATGCCACGTCTAACAACTATTCAGGTTACTGTAGTGCGTCCTGTGAACTGTGACTATACATAAGTTCTCCTACGTTTCTCATCCCCGAGGTGTCTGCTATCTTTATCTTCTGTCGCCTTCACTCTTCACGTTCATGTCCACCCTAAAGTACATAAACTAGCCACCACGATGAGTTATAAATATTACCCCATAACAGGAATTAAGGATGGTTGGGGACCCAATGGTCAAGTCCCAACTAGGCGAGACTTTGATGAATGGAGTACCAGCAAGGATCCAACAGACAAGACTCAGTTCATCCTCTACCTACTAGCTCTCAAAAGTCTTCAAGCCGTCGACCCGGCTAATAGAGACTCGTACTTCCAAATTGCAGGTAGGACGCAACCGACGCAGAAGAGTGATGGACTTTAATTTAATGTCTCATAGGAATTCATGGCTATCCATACATCCCTTGGGATGAGCCCTCAGTCACCCAGACGGAGATTGGCAGGAAAGGGTATTGCGTCCATGCGAACAATCTGTTTCCTCCCTGGCATAGGCCTTATATGCTCCTCTACGAGGTATGTACTTCTGTTCAATTTTTTTTTTGCTTCGTTATTTGCATTGACCTTGGCTCATGCCGGCAAATCTAGCAACGTCTATATGAGATTATGGTCAACGAAATCATTCCCAGGTACCCGGCCTATAAAGACAAATACCTTGAAGCTGCTCGGACATGGCGTCTCCCGTTTTGGGACTTCGCCAAGAACCCTAGAATTCCCCAGATGGTTCGCTACAGAAAAGTCACGATCACGTTTGGGGGCGAGCCTAAAATGGAGATAGAAAACCCTCTTTACCAGTTCCGGATGCCAAACGACAAAAAGATGAAGGTCTATGGGGTGGGACCTATTGTGAATTTTGATGGTGGTGATTCTTTAGAGGTAGGCTCTATTGTCGATGCAGCTTTTCCCTTTAAGTGTCGCGGCTATGCATATACCCAAGTACACCAAGATTGGCGTAGCTGGTTATATGCATAGTCCCGCTTCCCCTTATTTAAAAGTCACGTGCCGAGACGACACAAAAAGGGGCTACCTCTCTTCACGATAGCTTCCACATCAATTACCTCCATCTCTTCTGCAACCTTGATTATCCATCTCACAATCTAGCAGTGGAACTAATACGTCGAAACTTATAGTATGGAGAGTGCATTGCTACTAGCCGCTGTCCCACGAAAGATGAAGTATCTAATGGGGACGTCTGGGCAAATGGAGTTGTCCATGATAACGTGGCAGACGCCAACCTGAGTGAACACTCTTCTGTTATAGATGAGTCGTACGGGTCAGCCGCAGAGCTAGTATACCGACTAATGACCTACCCAATGGACTATGCCCACTTTGCTACCCTCGCGAGAGATGAGGATGCAACGAGTGCAACGGCCAGCAGGTCAAGTGCTACAAACGACATCAATATCGAGTTCATCCATAATAATTTGCACTACTGGGTCGGCGGGATGGGCGGCCATATGTCCCAGATCCCGGTGGCGACGTTCGATCCTTGCTTCTGGCTGTTGCATTGCAATATCGATCGTCTATTCGCCATATGGCAGACCCTGAACCCAGACAAGTGGTTTGAGACAGATATCCAGAGGTATTTTGATCAAAAGATCGTTGGCAGCGGCTCTTTGATCACAAACAAGACACCCCTCCGTCCTTTCCATAAAGACACTATTGGTACAGTGTGGACGCCAGACGATTGTTGTGACTGGTTTAAGCTTGGTTATACATATCCAGAGCTTCTTTCTGGCAAAGAGTCTTCCTTTCAGCTGCTAAAGATGATCAATGACACTTACGGCATAACGCGCAGAGAAGCATTCCAACTAGCCGAAAATGCGGAATCTCTCCCACCAGGAGTGGAAATCATTAAAGAAAGCGAAGAGGTGAAGAATGGGGTGAAGATGTACGACTACGCTCTCAACATCAAATATTCGAAGTAGGTTCCTCTTCTAACTACAAGCTTTCTCCTCGGCTTCTTAGTATTGCTTACACGTATGGTCATCTAGATTTGCTCTAGGCGGCAAGCCTTTCAATATTGAAGTATTTTTGCGACAAAAAGGCGCTGAGAAAACTTATCAGACAGAGGACTTCATCACCAACGTGTTCAACTTCAGCCAATCCCCTGAAGACGCAGACGGCGAGGAAGTTTGCAGTAACTGCAAAGATGGACAAAGCCAAAACGTGCAGGCGTCAGCATACGTTCCTATGACATCGTACCTGTTGAAATTGTTCAGGCAAAAGCAGCTGGATAGCCTCGAGCCACTCGTCGTTGAGGAAGTGCTGAGTAGGATGTATTGGAGGATTGTAGACATTGTCAGTTGCTGAGTGTGAAGTGAGAGATATATCGACTAATCTGTTTGAATAGGGCGGGGATACTATCCCTAAAGAGAAATGGGAAGATACAATGGGCCTCAAGATTGGCGTCTCCCAGACCCAAATGTCTTATAGCCCAGATCCCTCAAAGCTGCCACAGTTCAACCCCCCTGAGTTCATAGAAAGCTTGGGGACCGATTCACCAGAACGATCTATACCGGCGTAAGTAGTCAGTTACGTTGTTATGGCTAATTTTTACTGATCATTTCACATAGGGGGGTTGTTGGCAATAACATCACGGTATCTAAGATCAATAAACTCTCAAAGGAGGTATCGGCGGGAGGCTCCATCGTTTTTACATCGCCGTCGATGAACTTGAAAAAACCGGCTGGTGACTATGGAACGGGCATTGCGCTCCTCAACTGGGATCCGAATAGCACGGCTGACGCGCTTGATACGGAGAATTACGACATCCTGCTCTCCATCGTGATCAAGAGCAGGCGCGGATTGGTTCAATGCAACCACAAGCTGGCCGGGAAGGGCTACAACCTCATCTCCGAGTTTACGCCGAGCCCCTGGTTTAGCGAGCGCCCTAAGATCAGAGTCGACATTAAAGAGGACCAGTTCGAGATCTACGTAGACGGGCGAAAGGTCCATTCGTACAACAGAGCGATCAAGAAGGGCGTGACTCACGTGCACTATTACACTACGCCGTCGCGCGCGGAGCCGGTCATGCCGAGGGAGATTACGGCAAACACATACGATAATACCGCTACCGTGCCGTGAAGAAAGTTAGCTGTAATTCCTAGATTCGCTTTAGCTTGCGAACGAGGAGTTATTCTTCCATTTCAACCGCTTGTCCACTACACTACGAGTATATAGATGAACTGAAGTTATGTTACCCTTGCTCACCTGAGAGTTCTGTGTTCGAAGGAAGTAAAAATATCTACAGAGTACTTACGACGAGGCCCCATTTATCACAAGCCAGAATACCGAATCTGCCAACTGATTTTTTCGACAATGTGGGGTGTGTCACGTGAATGGGGACTAGATTGAGACCAACTGTAATCGCTAGCCTAGAATAGCACCTACACTAATACAACCCATTCCGTCAGAATTAATCCTACATATTGGTGAGAGCTGTCAGCCTTCGAACTGTTTCCTACATCGGTTTCCCCACCGCGGTTTTCAAAACGAGAGGTACTCCATATCAAAGTCGAGCAGAACTTACTAGCCGAGTTACTAGGGAACGTGAGATTGATTGGGATGAGATGGAGGATTCGGCTTAGTACCAAACATCAGGATGGACGACAACTTCTAATGAAATAGAGGAGAAACCACCGAGAATACCTCAAAAGAAATGGAGGGAGGGGAGACCATCTTTCAGAAAACTGGTACGGATGAGAAAAAGCGACGAGCCATTGAAAAGGAGGTTTTTGAGATTGTCCCCCTCGAGAGTACCACTCTAGTACGAATCCGGTTGGAGAAGCCCTCACCTTGTTCGAGTCGGGATACGCTCGACCCAACCCAAACGGCCTGATCAGGGCAACCCAGATACCTGTACTGGGAGGATATGACTGTACACCCAACAAAGCAAAATTCTTAGATTTGATCGGCCTCTTCGACAAAACCCTGGCATCCCAAGGGGAGATTCAAATCCCAAAGGAAATAATGCGTGCATTCCCCTATTGTGCTACACTGTAAGACTATACGCCGGCTCGCGGTGTCTAGTGCTAAATACCTCAATAGACATTCTTGTTTGCCTCTTTTAGATGTCCCTTATTGTCCGCAGAGATGGACGTGATGAGAACCTAGGTGCCGGGGGTCGAGGGTCGGTGCGGTCGCCGCTTTACAAGGCAGACCACCAATACCCCACAATAACGCTAATATAACCACGTTATTTGATAAGTACCTAGTTTTTTTTAAGTTATGTATCAGATAATCCTGGTTATATAAATATAGCTGTTATTGTTTAAACATGTATAATGCGTGTATAACATGTGAATAAAAGTTATTACATGTTGCCCTGCTTGCTTGATCTGAGAAACTGTTATCGAGTACGAGTTTCGAATTTGGGTTATCTATTCAAGTATGGTATCAATATATCCCTCTCTATATCTAATTGGCCATTTTATATGCACGCGTGTCTATGAAATGCTTGCACGCAGACCTCATTGTTGCAATAGGATAGGTAGCAGGTTCGGCACCAGTCTTCCGATGTAGCTTCAATACCGCAGATGAAGCACCACACCGGGATCGCGCCGGCTTGTTCCGCTTCCCTAGTTAAGATCTGTCTCTGCTCCTTACTTTCCTGCCCAAAGACATGTTTCATGAGACCCTCTCGATCGGCAGAGGTGCTACTTAGCTTAGGAAGCAACCGGGCCCAAGGACTTCGTCGCCGGATAGCACACATAACACGGTACTTCAAGGCTATGTCCCTGTCTATCGCGATCACAGCTCCTAGGCCTTGGATAGCACCCGGTGCCTGGGTGCTGGGTTCTAAATCGTGCAGTACGTCGCGAATTGCCTCTCCGATTCGCTCGCTCTGCTCCGGCCAGTTCTCCTCCACCGAGGCGCGCAGGATACTGAGCGCTTCGAGGAGGATGGGTAGTCTTATCGGCCGGCTCACGAGGGCGCGCCAGAACCTGATTGTTTGGCGGATGTCCTCGGGCTTGGTGTAAGTGAGCCCCTTGGTCATGACGCCACCGAATCCTATTGCAATGCCGCTCACACCAATACCTTTCCCGAAAATGACAAGATCGGGCTGGTACTCGACCCGTTCACGTGCATATTCGGGTCTCTGGAAAGCGAATGGAGCTCCACATCGCATCGCTGTCATTGTCTCGTCCACGATGAGGAGTAACCTGTTTCGGGCGCAGCACGCCTTAACCAGTCCGAACTTTTCGGGCGTAAAAACAAGTCCGTCCTCAGTGCTCACCATATCGAAGACAACACCAATGCAACCTTTCGCCTTTGCCTCTGCAAATTGGGTATTTAAAGTCTCCTCGTCGGCCTCTCTCATATTGACCACAATGGGCTTCGGGCCAGCAGCTATTGCACTTGTCTCCCATTCTTTCGACGCATGTGCCTATATTCCGATCACCTGTCAGCAGTTTGGACATACTCTTCTCGACAGGTGTATGCTCACCATAGGTCCATACCCAGCGCCATAGATGTTATCAGCGACAACAAAAGTCGGCGCAAGGACATGTGTCTCGTTCCAGCCTAGAAAGTTCAGCGCGAAATCGCGGACTCTCATCCCAGTCTCCTCAGGCTTCTCATCTGCCTTAGGTCTCAGAATAGGAGAATCCAGCACCAAGGGACTTGTCGCGGCAGTGTTGAGGATGAGGCTGGCAATGGTCGTTGGCATGAGTGAGTCGGTGGCATGGGCGTGCATGGAAATTGGATAGTAGCCACTAAAGACCTCGGTAAAAAGGTCGGTGTACTCGTTCAGAAGAAGGTGGTATTTCCTATCCACTGCAGCTTTGTCAACTGCATACTCCTGCCATAATGGGAGTATCTCCTTGTCGCCAACAGTGCTGCGATTCGTATAGACACTTCCCCAGGCGCTATGGAAGTCGTGATCTAGGGGTGCATCGCCCGATGGCGCCTCTTGTCTCGCTGAAGAACTCATACTTTTAAGACGCGGGAAATGTTACAGAGTGCAACGAAGTTCACTGATAATAATACTGAATAAAAGGCACTCCGGAAATCCAAAGGTAAGGACCCGTGAAAGGCTAGAACAGCCGAACAACTTAAATAATTCTATTCCTTAATTCTATCCGGTGAACGAAATTAAACAAGAAAAATCTTTACGCGCTCCTCACCCTCGTATCATAGCATCACCGCCTCTTTTCTTCACAGTGGGCAGTGGATAGTGGATGGTTAATCGACAGATCAGACGTAGCGTACTTACTATTGAAGTTCCCGGCATGTAGGTATACGCATAGAGACGGCGACTATACAATTGTACAAGATACATAGTCGTACAAGACAGTACCGCGCATGCCAAGCAATTCATTCCAGAACGTTGCGGTCTGCACCCTGCGTGCACGTGTGGATATTCTGTATACTTACCCCGAATCCATGGTAATCTCCCTAAGTTCAGCTCCCAGCTACCCCAGTATACTTGCTGTCTTCCAAAATAGGAAAAATATGTGCACACCCCTGTTCGCCTGAGCTACCGTAGGTACATACATATGTATAATAGACTGTACTATTCATTACACTAGTCTAGCTGGCCCCTAGCGGGCCGATCCCTCCTCGGAACAAGTAAGCTTTAATTAATAGACCATCGTATAGGTATGGCGTAGTTGTACGACGCCGGGGCTGGCCGGGTACTGTGCTGCCTGTCATATTAAGTATATGATATGACAAACATACATACATACATACATGGGCACTTACAGTAGTTCAAACGAATGGGTGAGGCATGGAAGGGGGTGTTTGTTGGGTGGTTATTTTCGGGATATGAGCGCGATTATTCAGAGCTATCCGGCCCTTAACTAGGTCCCTACTTAGAGCTCCCCAGAGTCTACACTATGCGTATGATATCTGAGACCTGCAAGAATGAACATTTCCATCAATACAATATAACACTCTTATAATAAGTTACTACATCTCATAGTTGTAGGAAATAGGAAGAATGTCTTTATGTAGCGCCATGAACCATTGCTACATAGTAAATACTGAGAGCATTTAGATAATTAATTCCTCAAAACCACCTATCTAGACTATCTACTTACGCGTAGGTATCTCGTGCCTTACCTAAGGTAGACAGGTACCTTTATATATTTACCACCACCTAATTTATAGAGTTATTGGAGTGTGACCACCGTCTTCTTTCCTCCAGGCGCCTTCTTCTTGCCTTCACTGTCCATAGCACGTTGGATCTCTCCCAGTCCCTTTCCAAAGACAAGGGCCTCAGGATATGGTAAGAAATACTTGCCAGTCGCGAGCGCATCTGGCAAGAAATCCTCCCAGACCATCTTACCCACCGCATTCCCACGAATAGCAATCGCGAGGATAAAGGCTATCGTGACGCCGTCGGGTTCTTTCCCAGGGTACGCGTCCAAAACCGTGGAGACGACTTTCTTGCCCTGGCACTTGGCGACCGCGTTGGCTAGTGCTACATTCGACGACTCGACGCCGCTCGCATCGAAAGCCCCGGCGACTTTTTGACCGGACAGCCTTCGCGCCAGCACGCCGGCCAAGTCGTTGCTTTTGTAGTCCACCACGTCAGTCGCGCCTAGCTTCTTCACGAGATCGAAGGTCGATGGCGAGACCACTCCCAACACTTTATATCCTGCAGCGGATGCAAGCCGGACACCATGGCTGCCGACGTTGCCTGCTGCGCCTGCGATGATGACCCATTCATTGCGAGGCGGAGGGTACAAGACGGGCGGTTCGAGGCCGAGCGAAGTCTTTTGGAACAGTCCTGCCGCTGCTGTCGAAACTCCCAGTGGCATAGTAGCTGCGTCGTTATAGGACAAGCTAGGTGGGATGGGACAGGCCATATTCTTCCATAGGACGGTATAGTTTTGGAATGCCGCGTGACGATCATCCTCGGTAGCGAGTCGAAGGGCGTGACCCATGACTCGGTCTCCAACGCTGAATCGATTGACTTGGGAGCCGACCTCGACAACTTCTCCGGCCACGTCGGCACCCAAGACTGCTGGTGTGGTCAAGTTCATTACATATCCATCCTGCATGAGGGCGTCGATAGGGTTTATTGAGACGGCAGCGTTTTTAATGACAATTTCATTCTCGTCAGGGAATCGAGAGTCGGCTTCGTCTACATCGAAAGGCTTTCTATTAGGCTTAACGAGGAACGCCGCATAGTTTTCCTCCATCGTGGTGCTAATGGTCGTGATGTTGTGTTATTATCAAAACTTAAGTTTTAGTTAAATTGTAGTTTTGTCTATTTGCGCGAACCCTAGAGCACAGTTATGTGTGTAAGTAGCATCAAGACAGAAGGTTACGACGAACAATATACACAAATTCAAAGTTCGACTACACGCAACATCCACACTGCTTCACGTGATGGATTCGCTTGGGTTCCTACTCCAATACGCATACATGGTGGTTTAGCGCCCGTGAGGGCGGCGATGAGTTGCCCCTCAATCTACAGTTACACGTGTAGAATACATTGCTATACTAAGAAAGTATTCACGTCGTATCATTATCTAGATCCTGCGTACCTCCCCTCCCAAACTATCAGATAAGTCATATTCGGTACGCCCTAGGTAGGGTTGTACTGCGGGGGCTATGCAAGCCAGTGTCGCTTGGAACATTCAGCTTGCCATTCTTCGCTCGTTTTGTCTCAGCGCAGCATGCCATGAACCAGAGAGGGAGTTAGAACTCGAGGCCTTCGGCATCGACGACCGTTATCTAGGTACTCCATCGTTCGTGATACCTATTTGCTGATACATACTTGTACGGTCAAGCCAATTAGAGAATGCCAGCTAGCTATATTCAGACATCTGACCGGTTTTGACTAGGGAGTAACGGCTCATGGCAGCTTTCAAGATCAGCTCTCCACCGACATTTCAAAGCGTAGTGTACGAATACATGCCTGTACTGCGTACTGCTCGCCGTCTCTCCACACAACACCAACCGGGGGAGCCTGCAGATCAACATGGGGGCCCGCAGATAGCGTACCATCAATCCTTTCCACCAGGTATCCATTTAGTATGTGTATGTAATACACTATTCTACAGCTCGACAAGGGTATGGTCAATATTGCTCAGCGATGCAGCAGCAACGAACGGCAAGTACAACATAGGTATTCTGTATATCGTGACTCTCTCCCACCGTATGCTGTCGCAACCGAAGGACCTGCTGGGATGTCAGACAAGCCGGCGTCACCGGACAAGCCGTGGGGGGTTGGATTTGAGTTGTGTACGGAGGCTGAGCCTCTGAGGGAGAATATCGCGACATCCTGGCACAATGTTGTGAAGCAAATGGCACTTTATAGCTCGGCTAACTGAATAGAAAGACGAAACTTTCCTCCAATTTTCTGGCCCGCTCAACTATACGTTTCTCACATACATACAGTTCGTGAACACATTATTTTGGTGTAGCAGCTTTCTAGTCTACGAAAGGATTTTATCATGTCTAATATCTGGGACGACGCTGGGGCTATCCCGCCTGTGCTCGATATAGCCAAACTGCAGGCGTACGGCCCGAACCTCCTCAATGCCCAGGATCCCAAATCCGGCTTGACACCACTAGCTAAAGCTTTACTTGCGGGCAACGCGACGACGGTAAAACTTCTGCTAGATAATCAGGCAAGTCCCGATGCGAAGACTGCTGATGGGCGAACGCCAATGTACCTGGCGGCAGATGCTCCACGGGAGAGACGGCGGATGATCCAGCTTCTTCTCGATAAGAATCCTGCCACTTTCGATGAGCCAGGTCCAGCCTCTGTTCAGAACAACACTCCATTGATGGCTGCCGTCAAAAGAGATGACCCGGAAGCCGTCAAGTTGTTAGTGGAGAGGGGAGCTTCGAAAGAGAAGAAGAACTCTGCCGGCAAAACTGCAAGGGACCTTGTAGACGAGTCTAAGCCGAACAGCGCCAATGTGAAGAAGGCTCTTGATATCGTCCCAAGTAAAGGGGTGGGCGGCCTTATGACCTACATTTTAAGTTGGGTATTGCCAGTGCTTGCTTACTTCAAACGCTTCGGTCCGCTTGCCGATATTTTCAACGCTGCATCCCGGGCTTACTTTGGCATCGCCGACCCGGGGCTACCTGAAGAGGTGAGCAGACATAGATCTCTACCCCCTCGCGCATTAGTGTCATTAATGCTTAACTTAGGACGTTTCTGAACCGAGCACAAAAGAGGAGTTCAAGCAAAACCTAGATAATATGGTTAAGAGGTATTATATACACATCTTCTAGAAGTGAGGTCAGGGTTGACGATTGCTAACTGCGTGTTATAGAGGTGGCCTCGAGAAGTTCTTTCCTCCTGGTGACCCTTATGTCGACCAAGTTGCCGAGAAGGCTGCCCAGCTTAAAGACGACCCTAAGAACCTTCTGAACTCGCCCGCCCAGATCGACGCTCTTGCTAAATTGGCTTTGTATCAACCCATATTATACTGTGGTAAGTATTATTTATCTTCCGAAAGTCAAACGTATAAAGCTAAAGAACTTGCACTAGATGACAGCGGATCAATGTGGAACGAAGATAACGGGCCCGGCTCTAAAAAGGGAGATCGGTGGCAATCCCAGATAGCACTCGTGAAGAAAATGGCAGATATCACCACCCGGGCAGTTCCAAACAACAGAAAATGCCACCTTCGCTTCATCAACAGAGACATTCCAGAAGGCGACAATCTCGACGACGTTAAGATCGAGAAAATCTTCAACGCTTATGGCCGCGGTAACGGCTGGACGCCAATAGGGACGAAGCTACGAGAACACGTCCTTGATCAATTCATATATAAGGAATTGAAGACAGGCGCACTAATCAAGCGCCCGTATCTAGTGATGTGCATCACCGACGGGTTTCCAACGCAGGAACGCGCAATGCCGGGTACTACGCCAGGGCTAGAAGACGTAAACCAGAACCAGGATGCATTTCGGTTCCGCAAGGAAATCCGAAATTGCATTAAAGAGCTCGAGAAAGAAAATTACAAGCCAGAGAGTGAGTTTTTCCCCTTCAGCAACCTATATCGAGTTGAAAAGGGGTCAATGCTAAATGGGCTTGTGCTCTTTCACAGCTGTCCGATTCTCTCTTAGTCGAATTGGAAATATCACAGATTGGGAAGATAAACTAGAAGCGGACAAATTCTGGGATGACTTGAAGTCAGATGACTTGATCCAGGACGTTCTGCATATGACCGAGGGTATGTATTTCCGTACTCGCAGCTCCGCGCAGATATCATTCAGTTTGGTTACTAACAACTGAAAAACAGATATCTTGGACGAGAAATTCCAAGCAAAGCCGGACCAGAAGGAGCTTGAGATCTGGGTGAGCGCATGCAAAGACAATCAAACCTCGGATTTCCCCATGCTAATACGCTAATAGCTGCTCACTACATTGCTGTCCCCCCTACAGTCACTTCTTTATCCATAACTAATAGGCTGCTTCTCGTGTTCGTCACTTCGCCTAATACTGTTTCTAGGCACAATAGTTAGCACGGGTAACTTCTATAACCTAATTCCAGACTGGCGTCACAGCCCTCTACTTCTCGTTACTCTTGTTTATCATGACGGACGGCACAGTTTGTAAGATGAGATACCCCATGCTATAAAACCACTTGATGAAGGTATAAGGGGCTTTCACGGCAACTGGCGGAATTTGCATGTATACAGTTAGTTGGACTTTTTACAGTTTGTTTTCGGGGGTTTTGCGCAGCAACCCCGTTCGTTCCTTAATATGACTATAGGTCATTAGCTGGGAGCCTGGCCTGCTACGAGTTCAAGCTTTATTCTGTGCGTTACGGTTGACCCGGCATAGGTTGCTGCTGGACTCAGGGCTTATTGTTTGCTAACTCGGGCAAGTTGATCAGGGTTACAGGTGTACTGTAACAGTACAACACATTGTGTAACAAGTAGATATACCAATTTCCATCTAGTTTCAATATAGTTTAACGAACACATAAATTTCATTGCTATACCACATCAAATAGTAAATTATCTAACAAGGTACTTGGCTATATAAATTTGAATATTGACCACTGCGTTCAAATCCATCATCGGTAACAATCAGAAATAGGAAATGGTGAGTGTAATTATAAAGTTTCTCATATTCGTTTATTAGACGACCATCTATCAAAGCAACGAACGCAGCTCTAAGAACCAGCAAACATATTAACTGTGCCCTCTTACAACGTATGAATTAGGTTAAGATCTAGTAATTGTATAATCTCGTATCCTCTGTGGTAATGCCCTCTATCACTAAATTTAGGGGTTTCACTCGAAAGCCCACCAAGTGGTGAACTCCGTAAGGAGCTTGTAAGTGAATGCATGAGATGTGTGTCATGTGAGCATTGACATCTGTCAGGGAGGTGGTGGCGTCCTCGACGAAGATTTGAGGCTAGCTCAGCTAGAATGTTCTCGATTCCGGGAACATTTGGTACTATTCTACAAGTTTTCTTTAAAAATTAATATGGGTATTATGTATTATACTTCCATGTACTTAATCAACTCAAAGAATGTCTCGGGTACTGGCAGAACCCAGCTCATGTATATATATGATCAGACTTATAGGGCACATCCACCACTACTAGCTTCCCCATCCCGCCCCATTCGCTAGACCAGATAGATGAAACAATGCGGGTAGGTAAATATATCTTGGCCCACAATATGGTCAACTTTTATTTAGAGTAGACTTAATACACTAACTATGCAGACTTGCGTCGGTACCGAACAATAGTCTGCAGGTTACACATGTTAGGAGGCTGGCTGTCGGGCATAAGTTGCCTTATCTCGAATGACCAATACTACCTTGTCTCCCTCCTAGTAGAAAAGGGCATAAATATTCTTATTTGGAGATTATTGTTGCTTTATAGCTGCCTTTATTCTTCGTTTATTCTTCGGTTATGCTGTTTTTTTTAAACTTTTTATTTAAATATATTTTAAATTTTAAATTAATTAATATAAATAAGCCAGTTCCGCAATGCGCGAGCCAAAACAGATACGCCTACGCCGCCCAGAATCTAGGCTTCACCAGCAACAAACAAAGTATCCTCAGCAGCGCCACCAGAGAGGCCACCGGTGCGCGCAGCGCAGACAGCGCGTCAAAGCGCCTCTATTGGGATTTCACAAGTCGTTAGCGACGAATTCACAAGGCGTGGGGGGGGGGGGGGGGGGGGGGGGGGGGGGCGTAGAGGACGCGCAAAACCTACTTGCAACCTTGCAAAATTCACGCGTACTTTTGGCAGTACGCTCAATCCGGGCAGTTCGACGAGTATTAACGAAGGCAACCCATTGGGCGCGGACTCCCAGGTCGTCGACGTCGAGCTGTCGGGGTGTTAGCGACGCATCAGCGAGGCGCACTGATGCTCAAATGTCGATAATACTGGCATAACCACACTACATGCCAACAGTTGGTTTTATCTATATTATACAAACCCGGGCGTATACAGCTACATAGCTATACTACAGTGCTTTCCACGGGGAAAATTTTAGCACTGAATTTCGAAAGGGGCACTTTATGTTTAACATAAAGCTTACACTCTGAGCCTGGGGATCTAGAGTTTCCCTAGGTAGCAACACTATCCTTTTTAACTAGCCAAGATAGTTATAGTTTGAACCTCAGTTAGACTGTCAACACTTATGCCTGAGACTTGCATTAGGATTATTGAAGTAACTGCTTTAAGAGTCTTTGTGAGGGCGGGGAGGTAAGGTGTATTCTAAAGCTTCTAGTAACTGGCTATGATAAATCAATTCGCCGGCATACTGAGGGATACATAGACTATGTAGGAATCACCGCAAACGTAGAAAAGAGCCTTGTTTGACTTTGGCCTTCTTTAGGGGTAATTCAGTCATTCTGTCCGCCTCTTAAATGTGATTGGTAAAACTCAGCGCGAGTCCTGGAGGTTAACGGAGGCTGGGATAATTTGGTTAATTTCTCATTATCTAGAGGGTTTTCCGATGAAACCTGAATACTTCGGCAATCCATATTCGCTATCCCCAGCTCCTCACTGGTAAGAGTGTACTATCTAGGACCTAGGTAGTCCTACTTCTACTAGTAGTTAAGTAACACGGATGTGAAACTGGCAATTGGAGCCTCTAGAATACACTCTTATGCATATGATTTACACTCATACTAGCTAATATGATGCGACAGTAGCAATCATCGCTTTCAGATCGAGTCAATGCCTCTAACGTGTGTAAATTTTCTATTAATCTGACTGAGGTGGGTGTGACTGAAGCTGAGGCCACTGCGCCGCCAGCTGGTTCCTGCTGGCTGCCATGCCCCTCCAAGGCGTCCCAGTGCCCCGCGATGCATGCGAAAGGGTCGTGACTTTATCAACGTACCTATAATTCCAGTAATGTCCTCCAATACCCAACAGCCATCAGAGTCTAATATTGCACGCGACTTGCAATCACTAGACGAAGAGGCTCGTGTTTCTCCAACAGCAAAGCGACAGAAGACAGACCATCAAACGCAATCTATAAGCACAGAGATAAACCCTCTCAGCCAATCCTCTACAATGTCTACCTCGCCTATATTAGAGACTTTGCAGCTCGAGCACATACCGGCGACACATTCGGTGCACGTCGCCGTGTTTCGCGATGTTGAAAACGCGGCATTCCTTCATCAGCAGCTGCTTGCTCGGAATGCAGATTTCGAGTATGCCTTAATCGACGCCGGCGTGGTATGACTATATGGTTCCTCGCTCTAGATATGCGCCGGTTTACAGCTGAGCTGACACGGGCGTAATAGATCACATCACGGCTACAGGTCCTCAGCGCCGTGTTCAAGGCCATCACGGCGCAGGTGGGCGGGACCATGAAGACGCCGAACGTGCACTCGGAAATCGTGTGGTCTCTGAGCCCAACAAATAACGTAAGCACAAGGTTTCTAGCATGTCCACATAATCTCCCTCGTTACATCTCCCCCTATCTCTCTCTATGTCCCCTGGTTATTAACAGCATACTATCTTCTTATTTACCTGTCTACTCATATCATCCCCGCACATCCTATTCATATATACCAGGAATGCTAGTCAAACAATGGGGCAAGCGAACATGAGTGGCTCACACCTGTTTAGATCGCAGAATCATACCGACGGTATGGCATCACGCCCGCAAGTCGGGACTTAGTAATTGTTAAGGTACTCGTTGCACCGCCAGTGTTATCATCAGACGCTGCGGCCTCAGAATCAACATTAGCACCGGAATCGGGGACAAGTGTCAAGCGTCTGTCGACAGCCCAAGCTATCGAGGAACATCTCCTCACTCACGTCCAAGGCCGGTCAGTGCCCTTTACAGACCAGACGCTAGAAGAACTCACGGACTGGGGGCGCGTGCGCAAGTACTACAAGCTAAATGGCGTGAGCTGGCTAGACAAAATAAAAGATCCTGCCGTAAAGAATCAAGAAATGAACATGTTGATAATGGGCGGGATGGCATTAAGAGGAGTATAAATAGTGACAGCATGAAGACGAGAAAAAAAAATATTTAATAATACAAATCGATTTCACGAGGCCGGGAAATTGGTTACTACTTAATGAATTCTGATTGATGCCGACACGGACTTTGGATATCTAGGTATGCTATGGAATATAGTATTCCGCTTTTATGTCTTGACTCCTTTACAAGCGCAACCGATTTGTAGCGTCTTTGCTAATGCTAAAGATCGCAACTGACCTGAACTCCCCACTACCCAACCTGACAAATCGAAATCGAAGTTCGTGAATCATGGATCGTGAATCTGTCTATCGCGTCCGTCTAGGATTCTAGTCTTGACCCCTCGTAGCAACGAAAGGCGACCCTGAAAAGAAATGCGCTCAAGCGAGGCCAACGAGGGCTTTCGCACGCCTCGTTACCTCTCCCCAGGCCGCGTCGCGTCCGCTCTTCGTCCGTGCAACGGCATCCTTGTTCTCGTGGGCTCTTCGTAGGAGGTACTTCATGCACTCCTTCGTCGTGCCCCAGACAATGTATTTGTAAGCGCGAGGCGCCTCACACGACCCAACCGACTGCTCAGCCGCCTTCTCCGCACCATCTTTCTTATCTTTGGTCTTTGCCGCAAGCAGCTCGCAGCTGACCTCGTCAGCCATGCCTTGCAGCTGCGCGATGGCAAGCTCCGTGCCAGCGCATTCTGGTCCAGCCCGTATCTCGCGTGCCTTACGCACGGAGGCAAGGTTGTGCGAGCCTAGAAGAATACTGATTTGCGGGAAAGCAACGTTTTGCTGTAGCATGGGTCCCCACTTCCGCCTGATCAGGCTGGAGGCGATGCTGTCGTATGCAGCATCCGTATCTTCCTTGGTATCGTGGATGACGTGGCGGGGGTCAGAGCCGAGATACGCACCACGGACAAGTTTGATACCCAACGTGAAATTCTCCTTTGACGCGACAGAGAGGTGGGAACCAAGTAATGCAGGTGTGCCCTTTAAGTAAGCTTGATAGGTACCGTAGATAATAGCATGGCCTGGCTTTGTATTGTATTTGCGCTGGTATTGTAGGGTCCAGTCGTCAATCCCGGCCTGGATAGCAGTCTGCTCGGCGTCGAAAAGCAACGGCACGTCTCTCTTCGCAGCAAGCTCACAGATCTCATCAATGGCTTTCTTTAGCTGTTGTGGTGGCGGAAGTCGGTTCTTCAGTGCATATAGAGCCTGGCGCCCGGCACCGCTGAATTTGAGCGCTACGAAATCGTCTGGGCCTGCCAATTGAAGAGTCTCCATGGTTCCAGCTGCCCAAGGCGTAATTTCGTTGCGGATACACTCTTCAGCCACCGGCCCCTTCTCGCATGAGGATAGATTACGCGTCTGCTCGTCCGTGAGAACCACTTCTCTTGCGTAGCCCAGTATCACGCCAGTATATCCGATTCCCTTGAGCCCATCGACAGTACGACGAACTTCCATGGCGTTTTCACCAGCGCAGAATTGGGCATAGAAGGTCTGTTTCAAGAACCAACGAAGGAGGGGGTTCTTGTCTGGGTTGAACAGGGCTTGGTTGGAATGTGCTAGCGTGGACATGATCGCGAGCGACGGTGGGAGGAGAATTCGGGATGACGATATTGTCGTTGAGGCCAACGTCCGTAGTACCGTGGCAAGTGGAAGTATAGATAAAGTCGCTGATTGCGGCCTTGTCGATGGGGGAATCGAAGAAACCTGAGCGTTTACAGGAAGCCCGCCAACGGAGGCCGAAGCAGCCACATGTATCTGGTCGGTAGGAGGTGACGAACGTGTAGACGAGCTATGTATCCTCCTCCGTGTCCGCGAGTCTGTGTTTAATGCGTATCGCTGTCCATAGCGTCCAGTGACACCAAGAATATATGAAGGGTTCTTCCTCAAGGCAAGAAAGTAGGGAAGCGAGGGCACCCTGCCCACTGCTGGTGTCTTGATCATGATTAGTTAGTATCCTTGAGTTACGCTTTGACGCTGATAATATAAAGGAGAAAGAGTAAACGCCAGGGCCGAGGGATAGTTAATTGGATAGAAATATGTATAGCGTGCTGGGAGGAAAAGGGCACCTTAGGGCAATATACAGAGACACATACTGAGGCGGACAAAGCATGCAGGTCTTTCTTTTTAACTTCTCATGCTAAGGTTCTACCTGACTTGAACGGGATACCTCAAGCCTCCCCGTCTCCGAGGTCGCACATGGCCGCGCAGGAGCGCCGGCCTGGGGGACCGCAGGCGCGATAGAGAATGTCATCATGGGGCAGGGAGACTGATTTCCTTGCAGAGCGCAAACACCCATTGATAGGTCTGGTCCTTCCAATTACGATTCCATGACAAGCCAATATACAGTGCTTTCGCGGGGATCTCTTATCGGGCTAGCATAGGATCACGTGGACCCATAGAAAAGCCGCAAGTAGCCGTGTCATGACCAACGCGGGTGTCGGCATTGGCCAATCAAATAACACGACGTGAAATCTGGTAGAGCAAACGCCAAAAGTAGCTGGCTCGAGACCCGAGAAGTTCGAATAGTACCCTACGCTTCGACTAATTTAGTCGTCTTTGTCGACCCGCTACGCAGTTTTAACCTTGGTGAATCCCCACAGCCGCGTGATGCTCCCGGCTGACCGATTCGGAGCCGGCTCTTCAATTGCACAGCTGGTTTTTCAGCGGCTCAAGGTGGAAATCCGTGGGGCTGATGGTCGCCAGTGGATTATTGAGGAATACTATAGCGTGAGATTACTTTTGCTGCGAGGCCGAGACCGCTTGTTTTCGTATCGGGAGACATCCTGGTAGAGGATGCTGCAACTTGCGACTTTGAGGGGACCCCATGCAAGCGTGGGGTATCGACTATGCCGCATGTCCATTCTGAAGGCAAACCAGACCCCCCTTACTGCTGCAGCTTAAGCCATCTTGTTTGTCGGCCTATAAAGCTAAGGAATGTCGTTTTATAGCGCATGAGAACGCGACAGCCGCGAAAAAAGGATAGACAGCCTTGGGCTTCGGCACTTGGAAACAGGTGAAAAACTCGGCTGTATAGACCGCTTTGGGTCCAATAGAGTGGAAGAACCAATGACAATTATACAGTACCTAGTTCCAGTATCTCGACCAGATTACCTAGATGGTTCAGAGTCTGGTCCGGGCTTTCCGATCTGTTTCCGAAGAAAGGTAATATATCCGACGGGGCGACCTCTAGCCAGGGAGAGCACGTCCTGAACACCACCATAAACTAGGCCGAATATGAGGCCTTTCTTTGCAGTCCTTGCCGTTTCTGCAGCTGAGAAGCGATCTGACACAGTCAGCGAATGCAGATGCATGCAGCCATGTACGGGTATCACAACCTACTCCATAAACTAAAGCCGCCGGCTACCGCTAGACTTGCCATGACGGTGTTGATAAGGTCTTGGCTTCCACGATAAACATCGAACAAATTCTCGGCACAGAACATTGCAGTACTCAGTACGCCTAGTCGGGCACCAAGTTTGAATCCCTCCTTCAAACCACCAAACGCTAGATGGTAATTCTTGCTCTTATGATACAGATACCAACCGGTGACCGTCGTAGGGAGTCGATGGGCGTGCTCGGCTTGAAAACGCAAGCCAGCCATCTTGCCACCTTGTGCTAACCCTAGACTCATACCGATGCCGAAAGCAGCTGTTGCAGCCACAGGAATTCGCAAGAACGACGGGATGGAAAGACGAGCATCTTTCCAGAGCTGGTCATATTGTTCGCGGGCTTGAGTCGACAGGGAGCGTCCTTTCGTTTTATCTATAGGCTCCATTCTGTCGTTAAGAGAGGCGTAGCTTAGGGATTGAAGACGAGGTAGGTGGTAGTAAACTCGGACACTTGTGTTTTACAGGAGAACTCGAGGCTCAAAGGCACATTAGGAAAGACAGCGACCTAAGAGAAGGAGTTAAGTAAATGATATTGAAGTATGGCGCACCGGGCTCGATTCTACTATTCCTCGTGCGTTGTTGAAAAGTGAAGGAGAAGTCAGCTTCACTTTGGAGAAATCCTCTGAAAGCTTTCGATAGGTTCTACTGAATGTAACACAGGTGCTGATAGGGACTGGAGGTGTCCACTCGGACCACTTTTACAGCAATTAGTAGGTAGGTAGCTACCTAGGCACCCACTGTATGCCATACACTTACCCGAGTGGCGCCACTTAACGCGCTATACTTGTAGGTAGGTCTAGCAGTACGCTGCACGTGTTTCCGCGTCAAGGCATACGCATACAGCCTACCATCATCATTCCTACTCCACACTATCAATACTTAAGCGTGCTACCTAATGACGTGAAAGAGGTCTTGGAGGTTCTGCACACGCTTCACTCTTGCAAACGGCAAATCCCACCACCACATATCCGAGACGGCCGTATCATTAAACATCATTCATCATGGTAAGAGATTTTCCTATTTTGGAGCCTCGTAGCTACTTACTCTAGCTGCCTACTCTAGCTGACTGACTTATAAAGGTCCGGCGAGATGAGATACGTGACATCGACATGTCGATTCGCTTCAAACACGGCACCCAAACCATCTTCATATTCATTGATTCTATGACCACGTTTGGGAATGTTCAAGAGGAGCTATTAGACGTCCTGAATGAGAGATACCCTAATGGCATCACGACATCTGTTATACCTCCAAAGACGACCAAACTCCCAACCAGCGCTTCACAGATCAAATTCGCTGTGCTCAAGAGCAAGGTTGATCCCACGCAAGGCTGGAAACCCCTTGACTTTGAGGTGGATGATGCCCCCGTCGACAAAGGATTCCAAGACAACATGATGGTTGCCTTTACCATCGTGGCAGACGATGCGGATGACGCAGATAGCGAAGATTTCCAAGTTGAATTCCCATCATACGAGGAAGAGGCAGAAGCTGCTGGCGAATCATAACGCGTCGGATAATGATAAGATTCATTTTCACTTTAATGGGATTGGGAAGTTGAGACACCACCTCTGGTTCACATAGCTGTTAAACAAGTTAATAAACTCAATATAATTGCTGTTGTTAATTGAATATCGAATTATTTATATAGGTAAGACTAAGTAAGATTTGTGAACGTGAGATGAGGCAGACGATCTGTATACACGCTGTACAGAGTAGGTGCAGAGTAGGTACCTGAAGATGAGCATGTGATACTACCTACCTACACAGTGGGTCCAAGCTGCTCTCAGCTTTGGACGCTAGGTACTTCATATACCGGGGTCGTTCCCCCCTATCATGATCGCCTCCACACTAAACCCCTGACGGCTCCCGCGTCGCGGAAACCCTTTGCTGTACAGAGTATTCTGTATGCGTACAGGATACCAAATATTCTCCCCATCTCCCCAGGTAGGTATCTAATGTAGATAGATACTATTTCTACGCTACCATCTTGCTGGTCTCTCTTTGCCTCCTCCTTCACTTCAACCACAGCCCAGGGCCATTTTGGCATCATCGACGGCTTCGGCCCCATGTTGTCGTCCAAATGTCACCTGCGGCTCTTCTTGCTCTCCTTCGCAATGTCGTGCGCATCCTCTGCATCGTCGCGGTAGTCTGCACTTCGCACCTGTACCTCTACCCTCTCTTTCGAGGATGCGCCTTTCCTTTACCGCCGACGGCGTCCAACACTTCTGACCCGACTGCCCAACCCTCTGCTTTCCGCGAGACCCTCCGACAGCACGTCTCCGGTCCCACGGGCATCTCTGCGCCATTCCGCCTCCTTGCGCTTGGCGATCCACAACTAGAAGGCGATACTTCCATTCCAAACTATGGTCGGTCGGCCTTCTTTCACCTCGAATGGGCCATCAGGCACTTGACATTTCAGACCGAACAGCCGTCATTGCGCAAGCGCTTTCGCCAGGCCACCCACGATCTCGTCGACGTCTTCTTTGACGACATTCCCGACACGCTCGAGTCCCTGCGCAAGCATGTCGACCTCTTCGGCAACGACTTCTACCTTGCCCATATCTACCGCAGGCTGAATTGGTGGACGAAACCTACACATGTCACGGTTCTTGGTGATTTGCTTGGAAGCCAGTGGATTGGGGATCCCGAGTTTAACAGGCGTAGCTCACGTTTCTGGAACCGGACATTTAAGGGCGCCGAACGTATCCCCGACGAAGTTGCGCAGTATCCGGCTGAAGATTACAATGTGAGCGGTATTCTCGGTGTGGAAGACAGCGAGGCGGCAGTATGGCAGCGGAGACTCATCAATGTCGTTGGAAACCATGACGTGGGCTACGCTGGCGATCTAACACCGGAGCTGCTTGAACGATTCGAGCTTGCCTTTGGCAAGGCCTCTTACGAGCTTCGTTTCGAATTACCGGTCGAGGATCCCGTTACGAATGCGACGGTTTTCGACCCGGATACAAACCCGACATCCAACCGATTACCTCCAGAATTGCGAATTATCAACATCAACAACATGAATCTAGATACGCCTGCTCTTGATCAATCTCTGCAAGATAGTACATACGGTTTCATCAACGCTGTTATACATACTTCATCGGCGGTCGAATTCAAGGGTCACTTCACCCTCGTACTTACCCATATGCCCCTCTACAAGCCGGAGGGAGTTTGTGTCGATTCTCCGTTCTTTGATTTCCACGAAGGTGGCGGAGTCAAGGAACAAAACCAGCTGTCAGCAGACGCTTCTAAGGGATTCTTAGAGGGTATATATGGTCTAAATGGTGATGCCAAAGCTCCAGCCGGTGGGACGGGAAGGAGGGGCGTTATTCTCAACGGGCACGACCACGAAGGCTGCGATACTTATCATTATATCAACCAGTCCTTACCAAGCGACGAGCGCCGATGGAACGTTTCGCGCTGGGAGGCGGCCCGCAATGACCAGCTGCCTGGGAAGTCCGGGCTACCAGGGATTCGGGAAATTACAGTTCGAAGCATGATGGCTGACTTTCACGGCAATGCCGGGCTTCTCAGCATATGGTTCGACCAGGACTCTTGGGAATGGAAGTATGAATTTGCGACCTGTGAACTCGGTCGACAATACTACTGGTGGTTCGTCCATATTTTTGATATTGTTTTGCTCATCATCCTCTTTGCTTATGGCGTATTGGAAATTTCGATTATATTAGGATTTGATGGAGAAAAATTGCTTGAAGCACTCTTTTTGGCTCCCTCTACCAACAAAATAGAGGTAAAAAAGGCAGAGGGTCAAACCAATGGTTGTATAACAAAGAAGTAACTGGTTGGGCGGTTGTTTATGCTTGGAAAATTGGGTATATGACGAGACCACGAGCAATCATTGTATAAAAATAGTGAGAGACACCTTAGATTACATGCCACGTTCGAGCGCACTAATATATCACCTACAATCAGCAGTTCGATCTTCCACGCCTGTTGGACTGAACCTGACCTGCATAACCGGACCATCAGAGCTGGAAATCCAACACCACCACGTCTACGTTCCCGTCTGGTCCGTTGAACGCTCTCGTGAATACCGAGAGGACATTATCGTGGGATCGTCGCGCTTTATCCACCAGCGGGTCGGTGGGCGGGAACCCTTCCCCGCGCCACACGAGCTCGTATTCTGCGTACCGACTCGCCCTCGACGCCCTGAGGATCGTGAGCACGGGGTCCGCGTGGTGCGGGAGCACGAAGTACAAGTCTCCCTCTCGACTCACGACCAGCTGGCCGCGCTTCCCGCCGTACACGCCCTCGACGTGGGGGAGTGCTCGCCGCGCCCACACGTCTACACGTCCAATGCGGCAATTGTTAGCTCCTACGCTCTAAATTTCGCGTTCCTGCTAGGTATCATGGCGACGACTTACCATCGGGAGACAGGTGGTAATGCCGCCACCTCACCACGCCGTCGGGATCCAGGCTATCCCTGTTAAGCACGTGCACGCCGCCGTCGCGGTCGACGACCTGCGCCTCCTGGTTCATGAGCCCGGAACCCTTGGGTATCGCGAAGGCCACGACGCCGGGAGAGCTCGGCAGGATGCTCTCGCCGCGCGCGAGGTCCGCGACGATCACGTCGTCGTCGCCGCCGCCTCGAGGTCCGGTGTGCCAGCGCGTACCGCCGTCCGCGGACCACGCGTGGCAGATGTCGCGGTTGTTGGTCGCGGCGTTGGGCCCCGCCTGCGCCTTGTGCTTCGTGTCCAGCGGGTCGTCCCAGCCGTCGTAGGGCACGAACTCGCGGTACACCCACGTCGCGTGGAGGTAGCGGCCGTCCGGCGACACGTCGAGGCCGTGGATGTAGGGGTTGTTGGATACGCCTTTGAGGTGCGTGCCGAGGAACTTGTAGGCTCCTGCCTCTGGTGTGGCCCCGCTAGCGCTATCCGTGTGCTCTGGCGACGCCGTGTACACGCAGAGATGGTCGTCGCCGAGCCCGGCTTTGCCGGTGCGGAAGGTGAATAGCAGGTCCTGCCCTCGCGTCACGAAGCGGGGGTATGTGATGTAGCTGAGCAGTTCTGTGACCTTGGGAGACGATAGGCCTGGCAGCGCAGAGAGCGTTGATGTGAAGAGCTCAGGCCCCCAGTTCGCTTGCTCCGGCGACGTGGCCACGCCCGGTTCCGAGTGTCGGTAGCGCAGCACGTCGCAGTGGTGGTCGTATGATAGATGGATCGTGCCGTCGCCCGGGCAGATCCCTAGCTATACACCCCTCTCAAGAACCGTTAGATCCAACATCTCGTCTTGCGCTCGAACAACTATTTCGTAGTATCGCATCTAAAAACTCAGTGGGATTTACCTGAACCGTGTTATGTCCGTCGTCCACTGTCTGCTCGTAATCCTCGAATATAATGGTCTGCCAAGGCCCGTCTGGCAGCTTTCGGCGGGAAAGGTGCACGAACAGCGGCTCTTTCGCACCTGAGCACGAGGCATAGAAACACGCGTACTGCCAGCCGTTAAAGGTATGGATCGCGTCCTGCTGGAACGCGTAGCCGTTGATGGCACAGCTGCGGTGTATGGGATCTGGGCCCAGGATTGTGCGTGTCGGATTAGCCAGCTTCATTTTATGATACTAGACAGCCGATTTCAGATTACGCCTTCGTGCCTACACTGTATTAGGGACCGCGAAATCTATTCGCTCTGTGCCTCTCTTTCTTGCTATCCTCACAGTTGCAGATTCGCAAGCTGAGTTGCGTTGAGCGGCTAGAGGAGGGAAATATCAAAATCGATTGTCTATCTTGCCTACACGGTTAACTCTTCGATTCTGTGCTATCACTTCTGTTGATCCAGCGAGATGAGGCACCACCACCGTAAAGCCCGTTAACGCTATGAACCGCAGAATTATCCCACATTGCCCCACGCATCCGCTATATGCTAGGTATACGAAGGGATCCGCGCCTTCGTGTTTATCCCCATCTACATACATTATTGAGCCCCTATAATACGAATACTACTAGCATGCTCCTCATAGACATGGTGGAGAACCCAGACCCCAAGTTTTTCGCCGCAAACTCTCAGGTCCTGCAGGTCATCACAAATACCCTGCGCAAGTCGAGTTATAACTCCATTATCGTATCGACAACACGACATCCAGAGACGTGTTGTGAACAGTCACCGACTTGTTCTCCTCATTGAGCCTAAAGTGCTTTGTATCTAGCTCCACTAACATGGTAATATCTCCGCCTATAGTGGCTGGTGATTGGCTCGCTAGTACATCTCACATGCCATTGGGGTTGCCTCAATCATACCATGGTATTATTATTATGGGCTAGCTACACAGATAGTATGAACATATTCACGCTCTATATACTTAACAGTTGCGGGGAATAATTGGTTACCTATTGGTCGCCTATTATTGCGCTTTATGCTAGCGAACGAAGGTAGGATCAGGCGTGCGCGGAAGAATACGTAAACAAGGAGGAACTGAAGAGCGATGAGGCGGATCAGCTTTTGCCAAGGCGTAATATCTTGAATTGAACGAACGTGTTAGCGATCACGCTCCCGGTACATATTTCAGCACTAACAAGGGTCGATAAGTCGACTTTCTCCTCATCAGGTCTGGCGGCCCGTGGGGTAGTGAGGAGTCCCCAGAAATGGCTAGGAATGCAAAGCTGGGGTCAAGTAGCTTTCGTCGCCCTTCCTCTGCTCTGTTTGGTGGAATAACTTTCGCGAGCTTGTTCTTTTCGACTAAGAGCTGGGGTACCCCAACTTTCTCTACGGCAATGTTAACAATGAACTTAACCGGCCCTTGAGAACCGGCTTAGGCGAGTCGATGTTATGTCAACCTCCCTGCCAATGGCCGGGCCCATTACCGCGAATAGTATAGAGCTGTGCGGTGCTTGAGGCTGGGCGTCTTACCAGTAAGCTTTCTTAAAGGCCAGACGTCGCGCGCTCCAGGCTGTCTGCACTCTGGTCGAACTCGTTTTTCTACCAGCGAGGGGCTTTAGCGACTGTTGCCGGTATTGGATCGACAACCTGACTAGGAGATAGGAATTGAACAGAGCAGTACAGCAAAATCAGTCGCTCTGGGGTAGTCCCATTCGCCTCCACGATGTCGGGAATTCGGTTGTTGCGAAAGATCGTCAAAAATGACGCGATGAAAACTGATCCCGTGGAGATCTATGGCTGGAGGGTTTTCCTATTAGCATGCTCCGTAAGTCTGTTCGCAGTTTCAGAATTACGCGCTCGTGCTAACATCTCTGGAGGCCTGTTTCGGTGCCGCTTCCTTTGGCTGGGACAGCGGTGTTATCGGGGGTGTCATCAAATTGGACACTTTTATCGAGTAAGCCTGAGCCCATTCTCTTGCCCACGTAGCTCAGAGAAAATTAGATGTAGCTAATATAGTTTGCAAACTCAGGGACTACAAATTGGGCGATACATCAACTATCGCTTCTGCGAACCTTCAAGCGAACATCGTGTCTGTGCTTCAGGCCGGATGCTTCGTCGGTGCTCTTGCCGCCTACCCATTAGCGGATCTATGGGGCCGTAAATGGTGCCTCATCTATGCCTCCATGTTTACGTTGGCGGGTGTCATCCTCCAGGCGGCGGCCTCGGGACATCTCGAGCCAATATACATCGGGCGATTCGTAGCCGGTAAGAGGACTTGCCGACAGTTTCACAGCGCTCTGTGGAATATTCATTAACGTGGTGTGAATAGGCCTCGGAGTGGGAGCGTCGAGTGTTGTAAATCCTATCTACGTATCCGAAAACGCGCCGCGGGCCATCCGTGGACTGCTTACCGGCATGTACCAGCTCTTCATCGTCACGGGCAGCCTGATCGCCTTCTGGGTCAACTTTGGGGCTCAGCTGCACCTACACGGCGCGACCAAATATATCGTGCCGCTCTCCGTGCAGGGTATCCCCGCGTTGTTCCTCTTCTCGCTAATGCTGATCTGCAACGAGTCGCCGAGATATCTCGCTCGCAAAGACCGGTGGGAGGAAGCTAAGAGTGTTCTGAAAAGACTCCGGCAGCTGCCCGATGACCACCCTTACCTCCAAGAGGAGTTTCGCGAGATCGCTGATCAGCTAGAGCAAGAGAGGCGGCTCATGGGTGACGCAACCTTTTGGTCTCTGCAGAAGGAGATGTGGACAGTCGAAACTAATCGCCGCCGCGCCCTCCTGAGTATCGCGTTGATGGTATTCCAACAGCTGACCGGAACAAATGCGATCAACGTCTATGCACCGACCATCTTCACGAACCTTGGCATCATGGGAACCTCGAACTCCCTACTCGGCACCGGTGTCTACGGGATTGTCAAGGTCGTGTCGTGCAGCATCTTCCTGCTCTTCATGGCCGACTCTCTCGGTCGTCGTCGGTCACTTCTTGTTTCGGCCATGGGCCAGTCCTTCTGCATGTTCTACATTGGGATATACGTCCGGGTCGCTCCACCTCAGGATGGCCAACCAGTTCCCGTTGCCGGCTACTTCGCCTTGGCCTTCATCTTCGTTTTCGCGGCCTTCTTCCAGTTCGGTTGGGGCCCGGCCTGCTGGATCCTAGTTTCCGAGATCCCAACTGCCCGTTTACGCCCGCTGAACGTGGCTCTCGCTGCGGCAACTCAGTGGCTGTTCAACTTTGTCGTTTCCCGGACTCTTCCCATCATGCTGGCGACACTAGGTTATAAAGGATATGGGTAAGTAGAAAGTACGAACTACGCAAGGGGGCGCTCGCTAATTAAACTGGCTTGCTAGGACGTATTTCATATATGGCAGCTTTGGTATTATCATGCTCATATTCGTGTGGTTCTTCATCCCCGAAACTAAGGGTACGCTTATTTGTCACTACTACAAGTCCCTAAGCTAACTCGTAAAACAGGCGTATCTTTAGAACATATGGGTGAGCTCTTCGGCGAGGAGCCAGTGGAATCCAAGACGGTTAGCGAGGATAGTAAGCCTGCGGCGGTTGAGATCTCAGAGAAGCCCGGAAGCCAGCATGTATGAATGGCCCATTCTCGCTCTCTATCCGGAAGAAAGTCTCCGAATTGTTTATGTTAGTTACGTTTCAATCTGTAGTAGACCACTGAATATTGGATCACGATACCCATTTTGCAAATCGGACATAATTTTTGATACTGTGACCATTGAGCCACCTAACAGAATGTGCTGTGAGAAGAGATCGTCTTGTGAACCGTAAAAAGTACGCCACGTTACGAAATACGTGTGTAGTGCCAGGCGATCTAAAAGCGGCTCCCTATACGCAGATGCCCGATAGCTCGAGTCATATACTTAGTAGAAAGATACACGTAGACTACCCTACATTCCACTCAAAACAGGCTCTTGGCTACCTATGCGTAAAATATGTAAGCATAAGTGGATACAGGGTATAGAAGTATTTGTTGATGAATACCTTGCCTATTACTGTTACCCAGAGAGTACAGAATATGATGCCCTCACTCCCCATGTTCCGCAAATTTGAACTTATACATATTCGAACACTGATTGTAGAATATAACTATCAATTTTAATGAAAATAATAAGTGCCTACCCCTAAGATATAGACCTTTCTTCATAATCGTAGGTCGATTAAGGCTGATAGATATAGACTATAACAGATCTGTCCAAGATCGACCAACCCCCACAACCCGGTTTCTGGGTCACAAACAAGCAAGAAGACGCGAAGCTAGGAAAACAGAGTAGAGTCCGCAATTATTAGTTAGTGTTGTGGGGTGGTTTCCAGCAGACTTACAGTACATACATATAGTAGGTAGCTAGCGACATGCCTAGTAGCATGCTATACTCTACACTAAAGCCGTACTACATATACACTAGAGTATCTAATCGATGGTGTCTTAACATGGAATGTATGCGTAAGTAACGATCTGTCCACTTCTCAGAGCATGACCTGAGTCCATATCTAATAATTAATATATTTACTTGTACATGTAGGTGCCATTCAGACATTCAGATAGACAGACACCGCATGATCATGTAGAGAAAGCAAGCAGTGTTACTTGCTGTCATCATAACCTTTGATAACTACGAACTAATGCAGGGGCCTTCGACTCCGCTGTTGTTGATCATAAATATCGCAAATCGTTCTCCTAAATAGGATTTCAGTTTCTAAACTAGAACTGGCTTATGTACATACATATGAGCTCGCCATATACAATTACGTCGACACGCGGGTCCCGGCCGCGGAAATAGCTAAGCTGAAGAATGTGATCGATGAGACCATTAAGTACTCAGGGGAGTGGGCGAACTAAAGGGCATCTAATTCAAAGCTCCTCTCTTCGACACCCCACTAACGACCCCGGCGAACCTTTTTAGAGCTACGGAGTCTGCAAGCTAGACACTAGAAGTCATCGCACTACTTTGTTTAGAGTTATTGCACTCCTCATAAGATCAGCCTTGGCGATTTAACGTACAGTAGACAGGGCTGTGTTAAATGGGTATTCCCATCTGTTCAGCGAAGGGCTGCAGATTAAGCGGACGAGACTATCTAGACAGGCCATATTCTCGGTCCGATTTCGAGCAGTGGACAGGGTACACGACGCGAGAGCCGACATTCCCCTCACTCCATCTCGAAGCACAAGGTAGTCGCACACAGCTGAACACTACCTTAAGTAGGTTCTCATAAGCGTACTGTGTTACCTTACGGGGGAGACCGCCTAGGCCTATGCTTCAATTTATCCTCAGTATGGGTGAAGTTAATATAGAATACCACATATTAACTTGTTGGGTTTTCGCGTATAGTCGTTTTCCAAGTACTTCGAGAAAGGGGATCTACAATTCAGTAGACTAATTAGTTAGATATTCGATATTGTCTCGCGGGGAAACGAGCAGACTGGAGCGGGGTAAAAGGCCGCAGTGAAAGAACATCAAGAACCGGGAATGTCTAAGCCCCAATTTAGCAAGATAGAGGAGGCTGATAATATCATAACTAATGTGTGAGCGAAGGAGTTAGTTCCCGCCGATCGGCTACTTGTTATCAGGTTAAGGGATGGCTCAGATGGGAGCAGATACATACATGCCCCTTCCTCGAGGTGGATATCCCCACAATCCCTTATCCTCGCGTGAACGATACAAAGCAATCTTAAGTACACCTCGAAAAGACAATACAGAATAGAGAGAGAACTACCTGGTTGATGGGGTTGTTGGGAATGATGGGAACTGTTGCCGATGGCTTTTGGTACATAAGACGCTGAGATCCCTAATTAATAGAGGGGGTTTAGCGCATGCGTGATGACAATGTCTAGTGCTTTATCATGGTATTATTCTATATCTCTCATAAGCGCATGGTTTAGATAGGCCAGTGTAAGTAGAGGAAATGGCAGATCAAACCAATGGCTGCCTTCTCAGCTCTATCATATCGTATCTGTCTATCAAGAAAAATGTCGCTTGGACCAAGAATTCAAAAACCAGACCACGACAGCGAATGTCGAGATTACGAATATCCATGATATGATACCAGCCATGACATGGTCTCGGACTACTTTCGAGGCATCCATCTTGTTGTTATTATGGGGAAATGGGATGTCTGGTACCGGGACGTTGAGAATCCGACAAAGCGGTTCCCATCCTTCGCTGACATTGTACCAGAATAATTTTTCGGGGGGTACAGTGTCACGCAGATGTTGCTCGTGTTTTCGAAGGGTGTCCTCTTGTATCTTCTCAGAGTTGTACCGCCACTTCATAATCCCACTAAACCTCACCATCCAGACCCCGTAAACCTGGCTCTTGCGTAGAAAGAGTACCGCCAGCGGTAAATACCACGTCGACATCATGTTATTCATGTAGTGCATACTCCGCCACCATGATAGCTCGTCTCTGGTTGTCGCGATCACGATGGCGTCCGGGTAGACGCGCATTATCTCCGGGGTAAGCGTAGCAGCTGGGCAATCCATGGTAGCGACATAACCGTCGAGCACAGAGGACAGCAGCCAATCGAGCTTCTTCTGGTCTGAGAAAGACTGGGCTTTGGGGGCCAGTGCCATAATCTGCAACCAAGCGCCGATCTGATCCATTGGCCCGCCGAGCGACTGAATGCCGGAGTCATGAACAGGTCCCTTCAAGAGAATCGTCAGGGCTTCGTTAAGTGTCTTCGTACCAGTACGGGACCTATTTAATGTCAGCTTACACTCAATAACGCTGCACTAGAGGCAGAATAAGCGCCCCGCGGACAGTTGTAATATTAAGCATCTGCATCACAGCGGGCGTTGTTATCTTTCCCCCCTAGTCATGCCAGAAGATGATGCCCAACAAACTTGACTCACATTCCGGCACCAATGACGCGGAACTTAGTTCCAGGTGGCCCTGGAAGCGAGGGTTGCTGCCCCATGGTTCAAATATTCAATGCAGTTGGTCTAATGTCGTGACTAATCTTGGCGGGCGCTTGCGACCGTCCTGTCGCTTCTTGTTCAATCACCTCATGGCAGCGAGCCGTGACGCCAACGCTATCGCCATTTTATAGGAATCGCAATAGCCATTGCCAAAGTACGTCATCTTTAGCAAATTACCAAGGGATCGGATATTTTTGCATCAACAATAACGATGCGGCCTTGAGCCTAAAGAGCGCTGGATATAACTATCTTGGCACTTTTTCCCACAGGCAAGGTGTAAATAAACGGGTCGGTAGAACCCTTTATGCGTTCCGTTGGTGTAGTTACAATGCTGTAGCGCCTTACAGCAGGTACTATACTTACCTATTGGACGGATATTCGGCAAGGGACTTTGAAAGAGTTCCCAGTGACGAGATCCCCACACGTCCCTGGATGGATGTGTACATGGCGTTGCCAAGCCGGCTGAACGCCGAGAAAACCCAGAGATCTACCGTGGTGTAGAACCGACGCTTTATGGCATTTAAATGAAACCTAGTTGCGGAAGGTAACAATACCATCGACTATACGAAGACAAGAGGATCGACATTGATAAACGGACTCGTGCCACGGCAAAGCCCTTTCGCCCCCAGGCTATAATAGGCTATCGTGGTCGTCCAACCGTCCAAGAGGTAAGATCTTCACCTCTCTATACTCTGTATCCTGTGTGTCTAAAGCTCTCATCAGCATGTCTCAGGTGTCTCACTCGCCCCTAAAGCTGGAGAGTGGAAGGGTGATTTGACACGAATTTACTGTACGCGAGTCGGGCAGCCAATCCCGGTTGCAGTTAAAATATTACAGCTGCCGCATGGCATTTCTTCTGAGGGCAGTGGGCTGTAGCTATCGACAAATAGAATGGCATGGCGCTCTCCGACGCAGTCAGCCCGATATCTCGGACGACTTACAGAGTACGCTAACAGTCTCTCGGGACCGGCAGTGTCGGTAGAGGGGCTCACAAAGCCAAGCACCAGGCCAATTAGAGTGGTACAAGCAGCTTCAGCTGTTCGTAGCTCGAAGCGCGTCTTCGATGTTAAGCGAGGACCAGAGGCGCTTGCCGGACGGTATAGGCATAGTGTTGGGAGCTCGAGCTGTTCAGCTCACGCGACAGGACCGAGAGCTAAAGTTAGAATAGAACACCAACCTAGAATGCGCGGTAGGTATTCGTGGCAGTATTCTGTACTCCACAGTATGTATGTATGCAGATCCAGCCAGGTACTGTAAGTGATTTGGCGGAGCATGTTGCACCGGGGCCGATGGTAGCGAGCCGGCGAGTTTTCGTAGTATGGGGTGAGCAATGATAATTGCCGCCTTCATTGCTGGCCCCATGCGTGTGTGCACAACGACTTTCCCTTTTCCACTCGCGGATGACTGTTAGTGTGCAGACGGAGAATATTGGCTGCCGGCCGGGGGCGCAGGTGCAAAAAAATAATAAGCAATCAACACATAAGCATCCATTCCATCTGCTGCGTACTGCGTACTGCGCATATACCGCGTACATACCATCTAATTTCTAATTTCGAGTAGCTGTAAGCGAGACGTCGTGAGCAAGAAATATTGAAACGTAATGAAGCTCTGTGAAGCGTTACATATATTGAATCCATCGTTCCATCGAATTCCTCAGCTGTTCGATTTTCGACTCGATAATAGCGGATAGTGTGAGGTGGTCCGTCGATCAGGAGAGCGGGCGGGCGGGCGAATGCGTGGTGTTTTCATTTTTATTATTTTGCTCATCTTGCTTGAAACGTCCGGAGGTATTGTGTACGCATATGCGTACGCCTTCGTGATCCTATCAATGCTACCGTGTGCCAGTACACATGATGATTTGATGGGCGACTAGGACCAGGTGAGTACGAGTATTCGCGCGAGGAGCGAGAGTATGTACACCAGGTATCGTATGTTAAGCTTCTCCCGCTTGGCGGCGGTATTAGCAGGTGATAAGATGGGCAGACTTGGACGTGGGCTTCCAATTCGTTCAAAATGGCTTGCCCTGGTGGTGTTGCTCACCGACTACTCTGTAGATAGGTACTGATTGCTACTTCTTTACAGAATAGATAGGCCTGCCAGGTACTTACCTGACCTATCTAGCAGGTCGTTGTGGGCTACTGCTGAGGGTACGCTAGCCTGGCAGCGTGCGTTCAGTCAAAGAGTCCACTCGCCCGCCGCTCTGCTATATCTTCAGTCTCCGTCTGTGTATACCTAGAAATACCTAATACTCTTCCTTTAGCGTAGGTACTGTAGTGGAGCGTAGATACCTTGGTACAGAGTATAGGTAGAGCTATGAGGGTGGGCAACGGGCAACAGGTACGCTACTGTACCTCTCTATCTTCGCGCTAGGTTTCTTTTAGGGAAGATAGGCGGGGTCCACGTGGGAAGGGGTCCTAATGCTCAAGTGGCGTGATATCGCCGTTGCTGTCCATTTCTAATGATTTCTCCCAGATCCGGTCAAGCGGGTCCCAGGTGTCTGTCCGGCTGTAAGCCACACCCACCCGCGCCTTACACGGAATACACTAGACAGACACTAGACTATTACTGCCTAGCGTGCCTACTTACGCAGTAGTGTGTACTTGTGGTACTGCGTACATAGTAGGCTCCATAGTAGGCACCCCCAGGTGATATATGTATGTAAGGAAGTAATAGGTAGTGTAATAGTGTAAGTAGGCGGGCCCTGTAAACAAGGGGGTCCAGTTCCGTACCTCGCGCTTATTGTTGTATGTGAGAGAGTCTCTTCGTCCGAGAAGGGAAGGCTGGGACGTTTTCAGTATCCGGATATTCAGTTATTCATAGACTACCCTAGACGAAGAGATGGCCCAAACAGGCAATTGTGCTGCTAAAAACGCAGTCGATTGCGGCTTCGGGCAGGTCAACGGGTGGTGTGGAGGGTCTTATCCCAAGTTCCAGCCCATCGTCGAACTATTGAATGCTGCATTAGGGCGCACCTGGACTCGCTGGCCTGCATCGGCATCTCCCACGAGGGAAATCGATTGCAGTGCTGGGCGCGGTGGTGGGCTGGCATTATTGCTCCGGTCCCCTCTTTCCCTTGTTATTTTCGTCGTAGCATGCGCATGCGCGTTGTTGTAGTGCGTCCCACGATGGTGGATGGTACTGTACACTCGCCCAAGCGCCGCGCGAGACGTTCCCAGGGTCCACGGTCCACGAGCACAGTAGTAAGTCGTCCAGATGATAATGCCAGCAAATCCCCCCCAGGAAGCCGTGGGCCTGAGAAGAGGAACGATCGACATCTGATATCAACTTCACCATTCCTCCCCAAGTTTCCCATCACATCTCGTCGTAAAAAAAAAAACACCACATTAGCATAACACGCCGCTGCTGCTTGCCACTCAAGGATCTCTCACCAGTCAGACCAACGCCCCAACCAACCTGTCTTCACGCACACCCTCCCCCCCTTCTGCTCCAAGTCTAGCCACAATAGGTACGTGTTGGCCACCCTGTTGCCCGAACATTCTGGAGTCCAGAAGCCCATCTACATGGCGGAAACTCGACGGGCCTTATATATGCCCACGATACTGCAGAAGAGCTCTAGATCTAACGCGGGTGATAGCAGGTTGGACATACCACACGCACTCACACATATACACCTACACACATACACACACACATACAACATCAAAGTCACATCAACTCGTCCCAATGGCAACGTCATCAGCATCAGCTTGTGCGGCTTCTAGATGCCCCGTCAACGCGGCGCATATGCACACATGTGGAAACTGCGGTACAGAATATACCACCGGTAGTTGTTGGTATTGCCATCCGCAGAATCGGCCACAGATGGGGACTGAGTCAACGGCCTAGATGTACAACAACCCAGTCACGATGGTCTACACAACACTCACCGGAGGACGGTCTCGAACCCTCCTTCTACTCCCTAGCTGGGGATCGTAGGCCTGATGGAACCCTACCATGCCCCATATTGTTTCAACTACATAGTTGGCGGGACATTCTATCGACGGAATAGTGCATTCACTGCTTCAGAGCCCCGGCTTTGGCTAGCCAGGACTCACTTCGACGCCGTAATGAAGAGATGATGAATGAGAATTGGAGGGGGCTTCGCAATGGCAGGCCCCGGACCCAGGAGGAATGCGGAAAACTTGTTCGGAAAAAGCTGTCGCTCGTAAAGGAACTACAAATCTAGTGCAGGTCACAGCACGCCGCCCCATTCCCGCTACATCCAAGAACTGCCAAGACGGCCGAGTTCGTGACGAGTTTATGATTTCTGGTTTCGAGGAGCACAGCACAGCGTTTTCTTTTTTCATGCCATGGGCGGAGTTCAGGGAAAATACCAACTGTTATTTCTTGTAATAGTAGCCCTACCAAAACCTCTTCGCTTCGTTGAAGACGGGGAGGGATTTCCCCCGATATTCTTGTTGTTTATCTAGGGCTTTTTTTTTCTACTTCTATTTTTGTTTTATGTAATTGCAGCATGGACGGGAAAAGGGCTAACGGCATTGCGGCCTATGTTTCTGATTGGAAGAAAACAGAGGACGATGAGAGATATCAACGCCCATCAATACAGACACCACACAGATTTTCCTGACGTCTCAAGACCCTGATGAAAGTGCTCTCTACCTACCACAGCTCCCACAAGCTACCCCTACCTCCCTGCCCGTAATCTTGCATCTAAATCGACGCATGACGTTCCCGGTGAATATGGGCAAATTACGTGTAGCTACCCCGGTTCGCCTCCGCCATCCTACCAGATCTCGTTGGCCTGGGTCGTCCCATCAGGGAGCAGATAGGCTAGCCTGGGCTCTTGAGGGGGGGCGGGCGATGCATGCAAAGCCACCTTTGCAGGTTGCAGCCCATGAAAGGTCCAATGGCTTTCTACCGGGAAATTTTTGTTTCGGGGGATGCAACATGCAACACGACATCTAGGCCGCCGTCTCTGCAGGGCACCTTGATTGTCCAACGGCTATTCTTGGCTCATCGGACCCTTACGTGACCTGTCACCTTGTATCTTCTAGAACGTTGGCCTAGCTCGCTGCACTGGCACCTTGCGCGCCATGCGACGCTTCACAGCTCTGGGCCGAGCGGTTTCATTTGGACGGGTATCGAACCTATATATTTGGATATTTCCTCTGATTCTAGACGTCTATGTCTGCGCCCCGTTTCCTCTATTCTTTCATTTCTGTTTTAGTGCCCGTTTCTGGACCACTATAGTACCTACCTACCTTATATTGCCTCCCTCTAGGTAGGTACCTACGGTTAAAACGCGCCTGTGTGTATTAATAGAACATCCATCTGTCCTGACGCGGCTTATTATAGAAAGCTATAAAGCCCAATGCCCTATATTGGAACTTGGAGGCATACTGATAAGGCCAATATTATCATCGAAATATTGACTACGGTTTGCCCAGCCGTACTTCCCGCTATGGACGACAGGCAATACCATACGAGCGAACGCTGAACGGCGACCTCCGCTATACCAACCGACTTCCGGTCCGCAGACTAGACATACGAATCATACCAACCTTATAACCCCGTCGGAAGATCGCAGTATTGCATTTACAGTGCCGGTTCTGGTTGACCCTGGGGTGTGATGCAGTAAGCAGAAAGCGACTAGTCGATGGTATTCACCGGACGACGAATTATGGTAGAATGATATTGGCAGGTCATGGTTCCGGCAGTTCCGAGAAACAACACTGCACATTCTATCATTGTCCTCTTTGAACTGAAATGCCTTGTGATGGATGCCTCGAACCTTCATTTTCGGTCACTCGTTATTCCTATAGTTTTCCACTACGTCGCCCTCCACTTTATTTATTTGCAAGCTAGAACGAGCCGCAACATGTTGAAATCATGTTTTGTTTCGTAATCTCACTAACAAGGCAGCGATTTCCGTGAGCGGTTCCTCAGACTATGATATTCTCAGTAATCAGGGGCCATGTTTCGCTGCCGCTTCGAGACGCTTAAACCATCTTCGTATTGTACATTATTGATCTCTACTCATATATCGGGAATATAGAGGCACTGATACTTAGATTGCCGATGAAAGTGCGAAGTCTTCTTCGTAGGATCGCTGTGAGGTGAGATATATATTCTATAACCTGTCCACAAGTACATAACGCCGAAAATAAACAGAATAATCACGATAGGAAGGTGTTCATAAGATCATAGTGGTAGTTATTCGGTTTTGAGAGCCTAGCACCCCTTAAATTTCAACATTCTAAAACTGATCGCTGCGTTCCTACAACTACCTGAAACTAATACGAGTGAGGGTAGGTGATGCTCGAGATGAGGACCGCCACCGTGAAGCAAGTATATCAGCGTTTTTATATAAACTATAGCCTCCTCTATCTAGTACCTTAGCAAAGTATCAGTCCTTTAGGTATTATGTTCTAGATACTGTCCAGACGGAGTCAGGGCGTCGTGCTACACCTGTACCTCCCCAGTCGGCCTACCTGATAACGGAAAGTTCACAAAACTTGGCCTGTAGTGAGAGAAACTTATTATACCTAACTGAAATTAGAACATAAATGCTGTTACCACCAACCCGGAAGTGTCAAAATACTCTAGTCTAGGGTATTTGCGCTTGCAGTATACAGTTTCATGTTGATAACAAAGGCGATTCGGGTCTATACTACGCCATATTATTAGCAGCTACCAATGTAACACTTACCTCTGATGCTTTTGGTACTTATATATCAAACTTCGAGTACGTCCTTAAGATTAAGAGCATGAATAGCTCATTGGATCCCGTCGATATTAAGTTGTCACGGTCCCTACTCACGACCTACCTCGGTATAAGTAGTTAGCATTCCGCGTAGTACGGGTGCTCAAGACATACCTACAAGATTAATAGTGATACTAAGGGTCTAGGAAGAGGGTCTGGCACAAGTTCTATACGGCGAGAATTCAACACTTCTGTTTAATAGACCCTGGTTTACAATATGCACAGCAGGCTTTTTTGTTACATCCACTGACAATGAAATGATACCTAATATAAACTAATTAACTAGGGTTGCTATTATGGCCGAGCAAGCTGTGACTAGGTTATGAAAGCGAGCGTTATTCTTGAGCTGTTGTGAGTCAACTGTGACTTTGAGACTAATATGGAAGGGAGGAGTACAATATCTACTAGCTACCTTTAAGAGTCCAAATTGGCTACGGAGACGAGGAGTTAAGCTCATATTTGGTATCCCGCATCCTATTCCGCATTTTTGGGCCTCACTTGGTTTCTGATTAAGAGGTGAATGGCTGAAGACACGTTGGTAGATACGAATGCTAGCGAACCCGAGGGACAACGTGCATAATTTCAAGTTACATCGTGATCTCCAAATGGAACTTCAGTTTCCCGGTTTTTTCTTCTAAGCCCTGTTATTCTGGACAGGCAGGAGGTCAACTGCATGTTGAAGGCCACTGTAGCATCCGGCCGATTCCTACCCCTATACAGATACCAGTTATATGTATCTCGCCAAAAGTTTCCACATTATAGATCATGGCACGTTACATCAAATATGATGGGGAAACAGGGAAGCATGCATTGATTTCATCGTAGAGTTGCAAGAGAGGACCGGCCCGCCGGATCCCGCATAGGAGCCACAGCACTGCACAAAGGAGTGCACACGTGATAAACTCTGAGTAAGTTGCCGATGGAAGAATCGAGAATCCAACTTGTAAACCCGTCTATCATAGCCCATACTTTAGCTAGAAGATTTTCGGCACAATGTGCACAAATTGATCATGTTCGAACGTTGCTAAGACCAGGTTATAGACTAAAAGTATATGGACACGAGGCACGACGAGTGTAGTGATTACTGTTAGACTTTAATATCGACATTGTTCTTAGCCCGCCCATTTAACGGCATGAACGAAAGTATTTTCTACATGTAGGTAACTGCTCTGTTTATTTGGTATCTGGTACGCACATCACCTGCCACGGGCCGAACTCATTTGCCGGTACTGAGAAGCTCTCGATCTTGATACTATGTTGTAAGATCAAGGCATGCAAGCAGTCCCGAAGATTTGTTTCGCCTGCGGAAGCCTTGAGGCCTCATTTCGCGCATTGTAGACTATTGGGTTGCGAGGTCGGTGGTTGGGGTATAACGCCCAATTGGTCCGATCAACCTCTCTCAATTTACCAGCGCCGTCTTCGTCGAATTTCTCCTGCTGGACGCAGCCTTTTTCTGCGATTAGATCGACGAGGGATACAGTAGCACCCTGAGGCTAGCGCCAAACGACTTCGTTGGGAGAGGGACCGAGAAGCGAGCCTGCACAGCACCCGAGTTGCCTAAATCCGGAAGGTTAGTAACATGACTAACTAATCTCGAAGGTTGGGCGAGATCATACCGTGAGACCGAACGACCTTGCCCCATATCTTTAAAAAACGTCTCAGTTAGTATCTCGGTATGGCTGGGTACGAATTGATCAGGGCACTGCCTACCACGCGCGTCTGAGTGCCTCCTACAAACGAGTAGTTAGTATAGTACTAAACCTGAGTTATCCAAAGACTTCGAAAAAGGGTAACATACTAATCTCTTTTGGTGCCTTCTGGATGAAAGCAATTTTCTTGCCAAGATAGAAGCTGCGAATGTCAACAGGCCAGTCGCTAAGGGAGCGGATATAAATGTAAGCATGATAGACATACTTGGCGGCCTCGGTATTATCCACACCCTCGATCTTTACCAGACTCCGGTTAGGGTGAGTAGAATGTTTATTGCGCCTGTACCCGAGGTGTCGGGCTCTACTCGTAAGTCCCCTGTCAGTGATACTCCATGGCTCGATACTGTATTCGGAACTCGCTGCGATATTGCGGGTAGGGAAGACTCGTGTGCACAGGATGTACTAACTTGACGTAGACTTTAGAGGGTATTAGTAAACATACGCAGATTGGGATAATAAGAGAGCGAACTTACGTCTGTGGCCAGCTTCGGATGGCATCTTTGTGGTTATTGGTATTCAATTGTTGTGGGTGTAATCGTAGGCTGTAGTAAGGCTGATGGCGTAGGTAGCTCAGCCGTGTGTCTGAGAGTTCCAACGTGGGGGACAAAAGATGTGCGTAAGGCTGAGCTTGATAAGACAAGATAAGATAAGATAAGCTGAGGTGGGAGGTACCGTACCTGCCTAAGCACTGTAGCTGCTAAGGTATTGGCACTTACTATATAGAGGTAGGTACCCACCTATCTACTCTGTAGTGCCGGCCGATTTGGAATCAGCTTGGAGAAATTATGGAATCTTTGTTTCACGGTGACGTGCTCGAGCAATTGGCGGGGCACAGTAGCTAAGCTTTCGCGGGGCGAGGAAGCAGTACCATCCAAATTGAGTGCTCTGAGATTTGTCATGTACAGTTGAAACTGTCAGCCATCTCGAGTGGTGGCGGCGCAGCGTCGACGACTTACCTACCATTTATTCCCTCTATATATCTCCGTTTCCTCTTCTTTTTCGCCATCCGATCATTTCCTCCCAAGAAAATTACATCCAGCGCATCGCCCACGTATCCACCACAAGGCTATTAGGGTCTTATATGTCAACAGCGACATCCCCGGCGTCGAGGAAAAAACCCGTCTCCAGATCTACGACCAACAGCGATAACGGCATTTCTCTAACCACGGCACTTTACGCCCTCGTCTTCGCATTCCTCCTAATGGCATTTGCTATGCCCTCGTTCATCCAGCGCCTCTTCCGTCCAATGTCAACCGCAATGGGCATCACCGGCAGTGGCGGCGGATCTGCGCGCGTCGCGATTCCTGAGGGCGCCGAGAAGGCCACCGTCGGTGCTGGCTGCTTCTGGGGCGTCGAGCACTTGTATCGCAAGCACTTCGGCGACAAGGGCCTGTACGACGCCCGCGTGGGGTACACCGGTGGTGACACCACGAACCCCGGTTACAAGCAGGTGTGCTCAGGGAAGACGGGACGTGAGTTACTAATGCATTTATTTTTTTACAAGGCTGTCGCGGTCTAGCTTTATGCTTGTATTATCATGTTCGAATGGTTCACCAGGGCTAACCAAATCCGCCAGATAATGAGGCGTTACTGATCTACTATGACCCTGCCCGGATCACATACCGCCAGCTTCTTGAATTCTTCTACCGGATGCACGACCCGACAACGATCAACAGACAAGGCCCAGACACTGGAAACAACTACCGTAGTGGCATTTACTTCCACAATGAGGAGCAGGAGAAGATTGCTAAAGAGGTCACAAAGCAGGCCAACGACCAGTGGTACAAGGGCAGGATCGTGACCGAGGTTGTCCCCGCGGGTGCTTGGTGGGACGCTGAGGATTATCACCAGATGTATCTCAACAAGAACCCCTGGGGTTATGAGTGCCCCAGCCATTTCCTGCGGCCATTTGAGGACCTGGAGCAGAAGTGAGTATGAACTTGACAGTATGAGTGGAAGAACGGGAATGCTTTTCTGACGAAAATCGAATCATGCGGAGAAGAGAAGGATGGTATGGCCTTGGAAAACTGTAGGGCGTATGTCTAAGGATACGCGTGCCTTTTTACGTGACTGGGGACTATTTAGTGCTCTCATTGTTGGGTACATTGGCTGGTACAGATTGACTTAGAAGAGCACTACGAACAGCGAGTATCTTGGTGTAATGTCGAACAAACATAAATTGCTTGGGCTAAATATGAATCTTGAAAGCTATAAGGCGAGTCACGTTAATACAAACATTCTGCGATCTAAATAGAGGAGCGTAAAATATACTGCTTATCGCTACCAAACCTTAGCTTAACCTGATATATATGATATATTTGACTTCGTAGGACTTACCCTAAATGTTAAACCCCATTTCAAGGTATTTATTGGGATAGGGACTCGAGTTGAACCTCACTCTTTCGCTTCTTCTGAGCAAGTAATGTATGATGTATTGATTTCATTTTTTTTCTGTGGTTTTTTTCTGTTCCGCGAATATAGTCCTATACTAGTACAGAGGGCCCAGCAATATTATTTAGGCGGACAAGTTTGTTATTATCTCTATAAGAGAGGGATTTTTAGAGCCTGTGAATAATGAGAGATTGCTCAGTTGCATTGCCAAACTATTCGATGCCACCCTATCCTCCTTCGCGTTATCGATCTCTTTACTTCCGGCGGCTTTGCTGCAGCATCAAAATCTGCACCATCCGAATGAAGATGTTGAGGAAGTCAAGCTCTAGGGAAATGCTTTCGTTGACGGGGTCCTTCTTGATGAGGCCTTGCTCAGCCATCCGAGCGTGATATAGAATCTTTTGGACGTCGTAGAGAGTGAAACCGCCAAAAACGGCAAGGCCACCGTACAACCAAAGGTTCTCCGTGAGGGCTAGAGTACGGACGGCGGTTACGGGGAGGATTAGAGGGGCAAATCCAGAGACAAGAACTATGGCAGCACCCGCCAACAGAGGACCTCCGATATACATGTACTTCTCTTGTTTAGCAGTGGCACCCACGAAGGAGATGGATCCCATCATCGCAGCGGTGTAAAGACCGGCGCGGGCAATGAGCGCACCAGGAACAAAGGCGAGTAAAGGTGCAACGAAGGCGGCTTGGGTGGCGTTGAAGGCGGTCCAGAGGGCATACTTCGGAACATAACTAATATAAATGAGATTAGTCTGGTGGCATAGTGAGCAAGGGAATAGAGATAAGCTTACTTATCCGGATCGACCATTCTTGTCCCTATCATGGTACCGAAGCTGAGAGCCAGGCCACCGATAGCCACGGCCCAGGGACTTGTCACCATTAATCGGTAAACGAAGCCACTATAAATCATCTGTCGCGCAGTCAGGCCGATGATACCAATACCCAAGCCGGTGTGCAAAAATGTCGAGTTCAAGTATGATCTCTCGAAGGCAGGCATGCCACCATCTTCTCGAGTTTCGCGGTTGAAGACGAGGTTAATTGCGACTACTGTGCCACCAAAGATAGCGCCACCTGTTAGGAGTCTCCGAGCGAGCGAGCCCTGGTCCGCAGTCTGAGAAGAAGACTGCTGATTGTACGCCCTTGACTGTGCGAATGCATTTTTGGGTGTAGCTCGCAGAGTTGAGGAAGCGATCGTGGCTTTGGATGTGAAGAACGTGGAAGGCTTGGCGGCAGGCTTGTGGAATGCTCGGATGGGAGCCGAGATGCGAAATGAGGATCTAGCAACTTGGGGTAGTCTCGTCGCAAGACGCGCGGGCCCTTGACGGACAGTGATTGTGAACGACATTGCTTGTGTTGAGGTTGGGCGATAATCGTATGTTGAAGAAGAAGAGTGAGAGTTAAATCAGATGTGCTCTACGCAGACTCGTGCGTGATTGAGATGGAGATTCTGTAGGTAGGTTTCTCTCTCCGAGTCAATGGAATGACGAATGGCGAGGCTAGGCTAACGCTAGGTAGGTAGTGGCTGATGTAATCTAGAAAGGTGGCCCATGCACTACGGCGGAGGAAATCGCTAGAACAATGAACGGGATTCTGTCTGGCCTTAACCCCGATGGCTCCGGTGGCTAGGTACGACTCCGGTTCCGTTTTTCCCGGGGTAGGTACTCATATATACCACCTACAGAGCACACCACTTCTTTTCTAAAATATAGTATAAATCACAATCATCATTGAGCTCAACATCGTAGGCCTATCGGTTTTTTGACTTTGTTAGATATAGGTTGATTGGCGCCTGTCAATTCAAAAATATTGAAATGCGATAGAAGTAGATGAGCTGCTAGGAAGATCAGGCCCTCGCCACTTACTAATCAGAACCCCTCTCGCGAGTACTTCCTTCTCGTTCAAGCCACGCTCGTACAAGCGGCACCGAAAACGATTGCCTCAAGGGTCGTAAGCCAACGCTTGATAAGATCTATTCAGTTGATTCGTACCCTTCTCCCTGGCTATGAGATACCTCTACCATGAGATCACATATTTGTGTAGGTAGTCCAATTACACCAGTACGCCACCTTCCCATTTTAGCTTCACCGTCCGATATCAACGAGTAGGTACATGCCAACCCAACTGCAACAAGGCCCCCAAACACGAGATCGACTAGAGACGCAGGGGAGATGGAGTCAGAGAGAGAATCTAGAATCCCGGCATCTGTACTCCAGACGGCAGATACAGCGTTTAGTCCGTCTTCACTTGCGATGATCGACGTGAAAGGCGCCTTTACCCATTTCCCAACAGGGTATCTTCTCACCCTACAGTAGCTTTGAGTAGTACCTACATTAGGTAGGGCCTGTATTTGCATATATCATGCTGTGTATTGCATAATTATCGCGGTTAAATGAGTCTACAAGAAAAATAGGTTAGATGCACTGTAGTATGTACATATAGAATGAGTCGATTTCTTATTTTTTTCATGGACGACGACTTACCTATTAGAACCTCGGATCCTTCCCTTGCAATGGGTCGGGCACGCCGGGAGTTCAGAAACCGGGTAGACGGCAGTGCACCAAATTTGGAGCGCCGATGGTGGGGTACTGTAGAAATCTTCTCGAATCTTGAAACTGTGATGAATGTACAGGGGGTTTAGCCGCCTTGAAACATTAAATGAGGAAGTGCCCGTAATGTACCTATGCGTACGGTACATTGCGATAGTGTACCTATTGCATCTGAAAAAAGAACCTATCTACATACATACTTAGTCGAGAGTAGGTCGATACCTTAGGTACCCTAGGTAGTTTAAAGGCAAATACTCTCTATGCGTGCAGTCTAGTCTACCTAGGTAGTTTTCGGGGTTTGACTATCCTTCTTCAACTTACCCTTTTGTATTCTTTTTTCCCTCTTTCCTGCTCCCAATGACTGATCAGCGAGGTTGTGGTTGGCCAGAACCCGAGTGCCGTAGTCGGCATCATTAGCATTCCACGTGGCTTCTTATTATGTAGGTATTGAATATCAGCGTCAATATACCCGTCACGTAAGAGGTTACATAACGTAGGTACCTAGCTAGCAGCCTCCAATACAAGACTGTGTTAAATGCGAGAGCACAACTCTAATCTACTACCTCTATCTAATAAAGGTTGTTATCTGATGCTAGACAGCAATTATCTATGCGGAAATCATGGGTATAGCGTAAATTGGTTAATTAATATTTACTGTAGGTACCTATGGCTTTTATGTTCAGCAACTACCTAATCCTGCAAGCTGGTGCTTGTTAATCCCTAAGAATAGAACAACGTAACTTGTACATTAGATATCTAACCTTTTTAAGCTTATACAAGTTCTCCCCGCTCAAATCCTTCAACTGTGGAGTACCTTTTACTCGCTTGATTCCACTTTCACACCTACAATCTGTACCCGCTTTACTTTCTATGAATTAGTGAACGGTACCTAACCTGGTAGAATGACGATACCTATCTACAATTTGCGTTTGATTATGAAATATCCTTAGCCCATCCATGCCGAGAGATCATATGCACTACATATGTAGGTATCCTACTTGGAATTCACTTGTTGACCGCAGATAAAGAGTAGAACTTACCTAGATACATAACCTACTTAATCTACATACCAACTACGTACCACGTAGGTAATATATTATGTCGTGTTACCATGTTGTGGTCTGCAGTGCTGGTTCAGCTGTAGCCTACTGTATCCTCATTTACTAGGACCTCCTACCTGGTAGCAATCATCCCTATTGTCACATCGAGCCGAATTTAAACTAACGTTGCAGGTGTTATAAGTAGGGCTTACTTGCTCGCTCAGCTGGTCATTATGTAACACTTGCGCATGCGTACACTGGAGTTATCTAATAATAAAAAGCATAATACCTTCGGCACCTTATGTATATATATGTATGTTAGGTATGATTTCAGCCGAGGTATTGCACATACGTCTTATACGTCAGCGACACACCATAGTGACGTCGAGTATAAGGCACGCTACAGAATGCAGCTGGAGGGTTTGTGATTGTATACTGTGTAAGAATTTAATCTTTGAGACTCCGATCAGCCATTTCTCTCAAATGCCAAGCTATTGTGTGGCGACCATGTGCTCTCCAACTTATTCTCAGTGTTCTTACGGATGCTATCTACTACGTAGACAATTACCAGGGACCACTTACATACCTATACCTTTGAAGTGTGGCCTGAGCTCCTGTAGTTTAGACTCATTCCCGACTTTTAACCTCTGTTCCCAGCACACGTGCAAGCCAGACGGGATTAATGTGGTACCGTCGAGCCCTCTTGCGCTCCGTGCTGAAGCTCCGTGCTCCCCACGTAGAGTATTGTTAGCTCAGTGCCGATGAAACGAACCCTGCTAGGCGGGTTAGACCCATTACCCCTTGAGGAAAAGGAGCATAGGCGGTAATCATAAGTCGGAGGAAGCTAAATAATATAGATATGTACCTAGCATATTATAGAGTATCTAAGGTAGGTACGTGTCTGCCACGCCCCGCAGCGTTTACTTGTACGTGTAAGTCTCAATTACCTATAGTAGGGATATTCGTACAAATGATATGTATTGTGTACAGTATCTCAGTAGGCTAAAGTACTGTATATGTAAGAGGTACCTACATACTATATCTAAAGTACGTAATTCTAATCCACTATAGATCGTCGCAGAGGTAAGCATTAGGGGTAGCACCCATGATGCGGTACCTACATCAGCTCAGCAGCGCTTGTCTCAGACACATTTAGCTCAGAGCAAGTCCCATCCTGACAACTCCGACCAGCCAATTCAAGCATTAGGTGCTCTGTAGGGGGCCTTGATTACAGATACTTATCTACCTAAGGTATCTTCTACCTGTGCTACGGTATACTTACGTACAGTACGAAGTCGGAGCAGGTGTGGGAGTACCTATGTATGTATTATTATCATGATCATGATCATTCTTGCTTTCTCTCTTCTCCCCATGAAGATCTTGAACCCGTCTCATACACACCTAATCTACAGTACAGAGTAACACCATTAACCAGCTACCGTGCACCTGCCTCGCGGTACAGAGTATAGAGTACATGTACATGGTTCTCTAAGAAGCTGGGTTGTCGTACAAGGGCCGCCGCACCCGCTCAATCAACCCCCCTGTTTGCTCTGCCCTGCCTCCCGCACCGCTGATGTGCATGCGACAAGCCGCATAACCTCCAAAGAAAGAAAAGTGAAATCTCACTCTTACTATATTTTTAAACCAACCCCATTTTTTGTCTTCTCTCTGGGGAGGGGATACATCTGTAGTTCAACTACATACACCTCCGTTGCCCTATGTCGGTTCTCTCCGGCTGTCTCGTCGTATGGTATTACTATTACTACCGTTTGTACAGAACAGAGCACACGGTCTCTGTTACGGGTTGACCTCGAAGCCTGGTACGATCTGACTTGAAATTGATCGCCTCCCATTAGGATCCCCAATTCAGACCCCGGAAAGAAACCCTACCGTGTCGTGTCGTGTGCTTGCGGAAATCTCCCATCAACTGTTGTACCAGACCAGCACCTTTTGCGACCAGCAACTTGCATTTTGTCTAGTATCTTTCTTCTTAGCCTCGGGAGCGGGTGAGGAAATATAACAGCTTTCTGACCTGTTGTCTTGTCGTAAGTGTCTTCTTTATTGTACAGCGTATTGGTCTTTGTACCATCACGGCCCTCACTGCTATAAGCGCATAGTGACTAACAATGGCTCAGTGGTTTCTAGTTCTGCTTTTCAACAAGTATCGGCTGAAATCAGGCCCATTGGCATTCCTTTCGATTCCTGCGATAGTGATACTGCGCCGTGCCGCCCTCCCTGAACCCTCATCGGTTTCCGACACGTTTACGCGGATCCCTCTTCGCTTACAAGCCAATTAATCTACGACCACTTAGTCCAATAATTCAGGCGCTGCAACTTTCTGCCCAGTTTCGAAGAAACCGCTGCTCTACCGCTTCCCATATGAAAGCCTAGGAGTAGATAGGTGTTTTGAACGGCGTGTCGCACGTTAATATTCTTTGTGGGGGGACTTCACGATCACTATAGGGTATAGCATGATCTATTGCTTACCTGAGGTGCACCTGTTGGCCCTCTTCCCCTCACGGTCGGACAAATTATCCGCTTCTGCTTGGAGCGGTTGAAGTAACCGGTATCGAGCTGCGAACGTAGTATTACTGGGTGCTTTCAGAATTGACTCGCCTATGAAGGGCTCGTCGGCAACATGAGGCGCGCAAGAACACCCCCCTCGCCCTATAGGGCCCTGGCACACCATCCAGCGAATGGGCAGCTGCCGGATTCAGCCTCTTTAATCAGATCTTTCAATGTTGAGACAAACCCGGCACGGCCGATACGGCCCTCTCCGCTCGCATCATCGACTTTTCCAGATATGCCGCTAGATTTAGTTGATCGCATGAGGTCGTTTCCACTCTTTATGTCAGCTTCTGACGACTTCTTAATAGCGATTGGAAAGTACTTAAGACCTCAAGTTCACTCCGCCCATGACCTTATTCTGACAGAGGGAGACGAGGCGAAGGCAATGTACTGGCTTGTCCGCGGTGTTGTCGCTGTTACTTCTCGAGACGGCGAGGCCATATACGCCGAGCTCAAACCTGGCTCTTTCTTTGGCGAGATCGGCGTCCTCATGAATATGCCTCGAACAGCTACCATCATTGCGCGGACTAAATGTCTTCTGCTTGTTCTAAAAAAAGAAGACCTTCACCTGGAGCTCCCTAAATTCCCCGACATGGAGAAGGCAATTCGCCACGAGGCACATGAACGGTTAACAATTACGGCTAAAAAACGCCAGGAAAGTGGCCGTGTTCCTAAACCTCAGCCCCGCCAGACTGGCGCGCGAGAGGCTGTACCCGGAGAAGTTGCGACTGGCGAAGAAGGCGTCATCAGGGAGGGGGTTGTGATAAACAATAAGAAGAGAAAGTCACCTAGTCCAGGGGCCCTCGATGACCCAGCTGCGGGTAGTGCCCTGGGTAGCGGCCTGGTTAACGTGAGACAGACCCTGAAGGAACTACCGCTTTTTTCCACATTGCCACCTGATATCCTCCATTTTCTGGGGATGAGCGCCCAGCCCAAGACATATTCTCCTTTTACAGACATCATCCGTCAGGGCACATTGGGAAACGAAATATATTTTATAGTGCGCGGCGAGGCGGAGGTGATATATGAAGTTCCAGAGGGTCAAATGACAAAAACGGCCAAGCGGTCATCCCTAATTCGACCGCGACTAAAACAAGGTCAGTATTTTGGCGAGGTCGCTAGTCTTGGTCTCTCTCAAAAACGAACAGCAACCGTCAGGTCGATTACTGTCGTCGAGTGTCTGGTGATTAATGGGGAAGCTCTCGATGAACTATGGAAACGTTGCCCAAGTGGACTCAGAGAGCAAGTTGAGGAAACCGCAAGGACCCGAATTAGAAAAGATGATACCCAAGATGTCGAGATGACCGACGTTGAGAATTCTACCGGAGACACTATACCAGCAACCCCAATCCGGGCAAATCCTCAGGTCATTTTCACGACACCTTCAAAACCGGCTTCCCCTGTGAAACTGGAGTCTGAACAGATGATACCAAAAGATCCTGACCCGTATCTCAGTGTCGACATGGAGAATCTAAGAAATCGTCGACGAGCATCTTTAGCTCCACCCACACCACCTAATGATTCCCCCAGCACACCGACTACAAATGGGGGACGCCCGCGCATGATTGATACGACCACACCGATCAAGTTCGCTATTCCAGCCATGTCGTCTCCAGACTCCGAGGGGCCGACAAAGAGGGCACGGCTTTCGGTCAAATCGAGCTATTTTGACGATAAAGGAGAAGAGAACATGTCTCTTCCCGATGACATTTTGATAACTATCTTTCAGCATTTGAACGCCGTCGACTTATTCCGGCTAAGAAGGTTATCCACGTACTGGCAGAAGTTGCTATCAACTTCGCCCAAATTATGCCATCTTGTGGATTTGTCCCCTTACAATCGCCGCATCACTGATGATATTTTAATTAACCGGCTAGCGCCGTTCCTTGGTCATAGACCTATTTCAGTTGATGTAAGCAACTGCTTTCACATTACCGATGAAGGATTCTCATCATTCTGGAAGCTTTGCGGCAGGAGTGTTAAAATATGGAGGATGAAGTCCGTTTGGGAGGTCTCCGCCAATCAGATCCTCGAAATGAGTGACCATGCTAAGAGCCTGGAAGAAGTTGACTGGAGCAACTGTCGTAAGGTCGGCGACAATTTGCTGGCTCGAGTGGTGGGCTGGGTGGTGCCTGAGCACTCCCCTCAGAAGCAAGTGGTCATCGCTAGCTCAGCTGCGCGTCTAAGAGGCCAACGGCAGCAGACGCAGACCGTAACATTGCCACCGCCGGGGACCGTCGTTGGCTGTCCCAAACTCAAGAGACTCAACCTCTCATACTGCAAGCACATCACAGATCGTTCCATGGCCCACATGGCCGCTCACGCTTCAAGTCGTCTACAATCGCTTTCGCTCACACGCTGTACATCAATTACCGACGCTGGCTTTCAATCCTGGGCGCCTTTCCGCTTTGTCAACTTGTCTCACTTATGCCTCGCCGATTGCACTTATCTATCTGACAATGCTATCGTGGCCCTTGTCAACGCTGCTAAGGCTCTAACTCATCTTGACTTATCCTTTTGCTGCGCATTATCAGATACAGCTACGGAAGTGGTCGCTCTTGGCCTACCACACCTGCGAGAACTCAAGATGGCCTTCTGCGGCAGTGCAATCAGTGACAACAGTCTTGCTTGCATTGCTCTACATTTGAATGACCTTGAACGGTTGAGCGTGAGGGGCTGTGTACGGGTAACTCCAGCTGGAGTTGAAAGTGTTCTTGAGGGCTGCGGCCGATTGACCTGGGCCGATATCAGCCAGTGTCGCAACCTTGAAGCCTGGATTGAGGGAGGCGGTGCTGCCCGATGGGGATACGATGAGAGGACTGCTCGTATATCAGGGCTAGACGTGAAGAACATGAGCATATTCCCTCCTAGCGGTACACGAAACCGCCGTGCGAGGCGTCCGGTTGTTTTTGTGGTGAAAAAGGGACCTGGCGAATTGCGATAAAAGAAATCATCATATTTATATATATAGACGTGGGGTCTACGGTGTATGGCAGCTCGGCACGCAACTCGACGCCGTTGCCTTGCGATAAGGTCTGATTTGGTGAAACCATACACACTCAGGTGCATTTTGAGATATATGTACAAAACGGATTGGGTAGCAGCATTTGCATATTTGTACACGCATGGTCCTTGGGAGACCAAATCATGATTAATGATAAAAATTTTATGCATTTACAGCCCTCGTACACAACACTTTAGATAAAGCAGGTCTCCTACCGTAGATCTAGTTCACGGTTAGCTAACTAGTGCTTTTCCCAGGCCTCTCAGCCAAGGTAGTCTACCGCCGATCGAGGTATTTTTTTCACGAATGATGCATGGGAGATCTACCCGAGTTCGCTTATTGTCCGGGGCTTACCTACTAGACTAGTAGATGGCCTCATGCTGATTTAAACTCCACTATATTACCCGCGAGCACCACAAACTCCAACTTTATCTAGTCATTTCAGTCTTCGTTCTAGGTCCTCCCACCTCGTCCCTCTCCTTCTTTCTATCTGAATTCCATATATAGGGTATAACCACGCAGACTTCGAGACGATGAGGCAGTGGGCTACCAACCAAACCGGCCTGGACAAGCTCCGACTGGTAAATGTCCCAGAACCCTCCGAATTAAAGGAGGGCGAGGTATTAGTTAAAATACATAGCGTATCCTTGAATTTCCGGGACACCGAGGGTAAGTACACGTTATTTCGTTGACATGAGCAGCTGAGGAATGTAGTAACGGGTTCCTTAGTGTGCATGGGTCTCTACGGGCACCACAAGAGCATCGACCCAGAGGGCGAGATTGTGCCTACGTCTGACTGTTGCGGGTCGGTCGTGAAACTCGGTCCAGGAGCAAGTGAGTCCGGGCTCAAGGAAGGCGACCGCGTCATGTCCATCTTCGTCCAGACGCACTTGACGGGCCAGATTGTCGAGAAAGACTTGGCGGTTAGTACTTTCATAGAGTCTCGTGTTTCCCTTGTTGACGTGTCTCGGGAACAAGTGTCGCTTAGCCAGCGGCATTTCCTTCTAGTTATTCTTGAGGATTGTTAAGGTCCCTCATGATTATTTACGATAAACATCTATCACTGACTTGGACTCCTATACAAATAGGAGCACAGCTTGGGGTTGCCGCTTAACGGCTGCCTGACGGAGTACCGCGTATTCCCTGCCTACGGCCTCGTTAAAGTCCCGCATTACCTCACCGATGGGGAAGCTGCTTGCCTACCCGTCGGGGCCGTCACAGCGTGGATGGGCATCAATTCTTTTCAGCCGATCGGCCAGCCGCTTCGGGGTAAGGACAAGTTTGTGCTACTCCAGGGGACCGGCGGCGTGGCGATTGCGGGGCTGCAGACTGCAAAAGCGCTGGGGTTGACGAGTATGTTATACCTACCTACTCTGCTTTTAAGCTCTGATTCTTGTTTACTCCTGGCATTTTCTTCGTTTGGGGTATTCATACATCTAAGATATATGATACAACAGTACTTAAATGTAGAAGCTAAAACTAAAAATGTGCAGCAATTATCACATCATCGTCCGATGAGAAGTTAGACCGCGCAAAGAAGCTGGGGGCCGACCACACTATCAACTACAAGAAGACGCCCAACTGGGACGAGGCAGTCCTGGCGCTGACCAACGGCCGCGGCGCGGACGTCGTGCTCGAGTGTGGCGGCGCGCAGACGCTCGGCAAGTCGTTCCGCTGCGTGGCGTTCGGCGGGCTGATCAGCGCTATCGGCTACCTGTCCGGGAAAGAGGACGCCGCCGGCGCGCGCTTCAACGCCAACGTGCTCGCGCTGAGCCGCAACGTCACCTTCAAGGGCATCATCAATGGCCCGAAGGACCGCTTCGAAGAGGCGCTGCGCCTCTATGAGAGCGAGCGCATCCAGCCTGTTATTGACCGCACGTTTGGGTTCGAGGAGGCGGATGAGGCGCTTAAGTACTTATTTAGCGGTAAGCATTTTGGAAAGGTTGTTGTTAGGGTCCAATAGCCACTTTGTGGCGAACTATTGTTTTGTTCTGAATATGGTTTTTTTTTTAATTGTATCTATTACGTCAAAAACATAACTCGGATACGATACTAAATAGTCACTACTGGGCAGGCTATGAGCCCTACTCTCTTGTTACAGTCGCATTCTAGAGAGGATTAAAGATAGATACACAGGCCTTGCATAAACCCCAACAAGCAAGAGCAAGCAGAAGTATGCCTTTTTCCTCTAGCATTGTTTTCGTTTGAAGCTATCTACCCACTAGTCAGCATGTGGTCAGTATGCGACACTACGGCGGGGGCAAAGGCACCAGATTCCTGAGTGGGATTCATCCAGCGGATGTGAGAGATGCGCATGGAGAAAAATAGACGCTACTAAAAATCGGACTCCCCTCTTGCTTACCTAGGTATGGAGGGCCTTTTCCCCAAGATCGACTCACCATTGCGGGGAAGCGTTTCGGCTGTGGTGGTGTATACCGCGCTTAGTTCTCGGCAGTGGGTTAGTGGTAATCAAGCTCCAGGGCCACGGGTTCTCGGGGATGTATGGCTTGCCAATGCGTTCGAATTAGCCGGGATGTGTCGAGGCTTTTGTTATCGCCGAAGAGGAGGGAGAGAGATTTGTTCTCCTCTTCTAACTCCTTTTCTAAGTCTGCTTCGAGCATAAGCTCAAGAGTTATCATGGCGCGCCCATTTAACAAGGTAATGTTTAAACTGGAAATATAATACCCGTACCTATTTGTGAGTAGTTCCGCTCGCCAGGATAGCTTCTAATGCACTAGGTAGGTTCTCATTGTCGGTGCCGGCCCTTCAGGCCTGCTGCTCGCTCTCCTGTTATCCAAGCATGGGATCGCCGTGGAGATCTTCGAAGCCTCCCATGAGCTAGACAAGCAGCCTCGTGCCGCGATCTATGGATCCTCCGCGGTCCCAGAGTTGCGTCGCGCCGGCATCATCGACGAGATCCGGCGGCGGGGCATGAGCCCGACGTCGGTGAGCTGGAGGCGATGGGAGGACCACTCCGTGATCACGAGCCTGGACGGCTCGTCGATGGAAGACGTGGGCGGCGAGGACCTGCGCATGGTGTGTCTTGTCCTGGACCAGCTAGACGAACTGATGCTCGAGGAATTCCTGACAAAGTATAACGGCAAAATACACTGGAAGCACAGAGTCACCGGCACCGGCCAGGACGAGACCCAGGCTTGGGTGGATGTCGAAACGCCAGAGGGCCCGAAGAAGTTTTACGGTGATTACATCGTGGGGTGTGATGGTGCAACTAGCCAAGTGCGGAAGTCCCTCTTCGGAGACGAGTACCCTGGTTTCACGTGGGAAAGACAAATTGTCGCTACGAATGTGAGTTGAGACGTGATATCACAGGTACCGCTATGATAGAGGATGGGCGATAAGAGAAAAAAAAGCATTGTTGAGAAATGGGACTTCGCTAACGCACTCTAGGTATATTACGACTTCACCAAGTTCGGTTGGAAAGACTCGAGTTTCACACTCCACCCAGAACACTTTTTCGTAAGTTTTGCCTTCATGAAGCAACATCTGCTCGCAAATGTCTGATCTTGGATTGTCTGCGTAGATGGCCGCTAGAATTACCCCTGACGGTCTCTATCGGGTAACCTATGGAGAGAGCCCCGGCTTGACGTGGGAGGAGATGAAGGCGCGCCAGGCGTGGAAGTACGAACTTATGCTGCCAGGACATCCAAAGCCGGAAGACTACAAGATGGTGATGATGTCGCCGTACAAGATGCATCAGCGTTGCGCACCCTCTTTTCGCGTGGGCCGGATCTTGTTAGCAGCTGACGCCGCACACTTGTGTAATCCGTGGGGTGGAATGGGCATCACCGGAGGCTTCGTCGATGTCGGCGGGCTTTACGACTGTCTTGCCGGTATCTGGGACGGCAAGGCCGACGAGTCGATTTTAGATCTCTACAGTGAGAAACGCATCGAGAAGTGGAAGAATGTTATCAATCCGGTATCGAGCGACAATTTCCGTCGCGTCTCGGATAGTGACCCTGATACCCTGCTTGAGAGAGACCCAGTGTTGCAGGCTTTCAAAGAAGCCGAAAACGATCCAGAGGCGCAGAAAAAGATGTCTTTGGCGACGTTTTCTGTGTGCTACGATTTCACCCAGCACTACAAGTCGTGATGCTGCCTGCAAAATTGCGACTGCAAGAGACATATAGGACTATGTTCTAATGGGTCAGAATATGGGGCGCATTTTTTGGCGGTTTTGTTGTGAATCAATTAGATAATGATGGTCTTCATTGGACAATATTGTTCGCAAACTGTTCCTATAGAGAGCACCCAAATTTGAACAGCTAAATATTTGAAGATATCATTTCGGCCCAAGCTGAGAGATAGGCTTTAAACTTGTTAAGTCCTCACACAGGCTCCCGATGGGACTAGGATCATTGTGGTCGTGAAATAGATAGTGCCGTCTCAGTCGGGTTAGGACTTTTGTATAGTGGCATTACAGTATGACCCCCATGGCATGATTATATACAAAGATGACATCAGGTCTTGCAACTGATTTGTCAACTAGGTTCATATTCAACGAGCACTATCAAAGTCGCCGCAACTAATAGTGTTAGAATATAATTATAAGCTTGCCTTTCCCCTCGATTCGAAGGGTAGAGTCAGAGCTATAGTGCCTGCTGCGATAAAAAGAGCACCGCTGACGTAGACTGGCACTGGTGTGTTTAGATCGCCATAGATGGCAATGACTGGAGCAAATATGCCAAAAATTCGGTTCGAAGTAGCTGTTAGAGCATTCCCAGTCCCTCGGTCCTGAGTCGGAAATACTTCTGGCGTGAAGGCATACAGAACAGCGTACACTATATGGCACTTGAGGTTAGTGATCTTCATTATGAGGGAGAGCTCTCTAAGTACGGTTCTAGCTCAAGCAGAATCCTTTAAGCTGAGGAAATTGACCAAAACAAAGAGATTATTCTGATAATTACTTACTGATGTTTGATGTGAATGAATAAGATGAATTCCAACCTAGTAAAGCTGATGAGTTTGTTGCCGTAGTACTGGCGAATAGGAAAACACCGGTAAGAATAGTGCTAAGGCACAGTGCTCCTTTTCTTCCAATTCTCGGCACTTCAGCTAATGCTGCTCCTACCAACGCACCAGGAACGCCCAACACCTATTGAGAAGCGATGTTAGAACAACGCCTTTGTTTTTCTGCCTACTACCAACCCTGATCGCTAACTATGGACGAGAGAAATAATTAAAACGGAGATACTCACAGCCAGGATCAGGTTATTTCTATAGGTGAGGTAGGTTGATCCATCACCAAAATGTGCGCCACGGATAGCCTGGAGATATGGAAGATAGGCATGGAAGAGCGGGAAGGCTAACCCAATCCTAAAGAGAGATTTGATTAGTCAATGTGCCTTAACTCATATCCTAGAGGATACCATAAGAGAAAAGGAACGAAGCTTTAGAGCTTGTTTTCTCACGGATTGATTCGCATCCTCTGAGTTGAAAGCTCAAGATAGTGTAAAATGGGCACCTCCTTCCATCACCAACAGGGATTCCATAATTGGATAATGAACTTACAATGCCCACACGAGCATGAGTGCTCCAGTGCTGTACCCCAGCTTCTTAGTTGCAAAGAGAGCGCGTATATGGGACAAATTGACAGTTTCTAGTTTGCGCCTGACCGCGTCGCTTGCAGTAATGCGTTGCTCATACCCCTCTGGCTCACACGCCCTGAGATGCTCGATAGTCAACCAAGACTCTGTGTTGTTTCGTCGGGCGACTTCGTGGACGATGCGAACAGCCTCCTCATCTTTGCCCTTGCCCATGAGATACTTAGGGGACTCGAAAATCTGAAAGGCAAAGAATCGAATGGCAAACATGATCAAGGTAAGTCCACCAACTGTGATCATGAAATAGCGCCATCCAAAGTTCTTGGCCCGTGTGCAATTGGTATCTGTGACCTCGCAAGTAAAGTTGCCCAGCAATCCCCAAGCGATCAGGTTAGCTACCACTTGAGCCAAGGCCCAGTCTACCGAAAGCACCGTCAACAGATATTGGTGCGAAGCAGGAAGGAATTCCAAGAATATGGCTGAGTCGACAGGCAGATTGCCACCCACGCCGAAGCTCCATAGGGCGGCAAAGCTCCCTATCGCAGCGAAGTTGGGACTACCCGCAGCGACCAGCCCCCAAAGTGCCGTCAGACCGAGCGTCAGATTAAAGGCCCAGCGACGGCCGAAGACATCACAGCCGAACCCCCAGAAAATAGCACCCGCGAGCAAGCCGATGTTCTGCGCCAAATTTAAGAGCGGCGCCTTTGGAGGTTTGAATTCGGTCTTAATAGGGGTCTATTAATTCTTGTCAGAAGAACTATAACAGCACGAACAGCTTATGGCGAAGGGGCAGGCATAAGTCACGCCACTGAAGAGACTTACGAAGATGAGTGAAGTGACTACAGGCCACTACAATACCTAGGGTTAGTTATAGTGACCGAAAAGGTAATTTATAGGTGCTTCGAGACCACGAGAAGGCTTTAGGGTATGCACTGGACCCAAAAAGAGTCCTTTAAACTCGAGAAGTCGTCGGGACAAGAAGGATATGGCTCCGAGAATTGCTTACGAGATTGTCACTGGCCCAGCCGAAACCAATGACGATGAATAGTTGCCATTGGTACCATCCCATGCCGATGTCTTTAATGGCGCGGTTAAGCACAGCAGCCTTGCGAGCATATGTGATGTCCACTGAGTTTGTCGGTATGACTGTCTCGTCCTCGAAGCCGGCAACGATCTCTTCGATGGTGAGACCGATTGGCTGCTCTCGCAGCTGCGGTTTCTCATCTATGGCTAGGCTTTCCATCGTATCGAGGGCAGGTAAATAGCCTTCAGTAGGAAACACAGCGGGAGCAATGATTGTAGAGCTATCTTGAGCTGAACTAATCTCCTTACGACCGGCAACTAGAGATTCTGTCACGAACAGACATTCCTACATTGCCAGGACAGAAAACTCAATAATATGGTTGTCGGCCTAGGCGCGACTTTTCACCGCCGTAAATGACGTGCTACCTACATACACTAGACCATCTACAATATGTACGTAGTAAGTAGCTAATCATTATTGTCTCATAACCTGTACCACGAGAGAGTGCATACAGTACTTACCTAATCGATACTTGTCTGTGAGGACCAGGGTGCTATTCCGTGAGTGCTCACCCCGCAAACCTACTTGCCCCTTTAACTTAGCCAAGCCCACGCTTTACTGTGCCTATATAACAGTTGGCCTATTAGCTATATATTATTTGATTTAGAAAGTGGCTCTCTAGCATGTCACATGTGCATTGTTGTAGCGAAAGCATAGGAACTAGATATAACTGGTGGTAAATGGGTTGATAGATTGGTAGGTGGCTTGGCCAAGGGTGAAGGATCTGTAGTATACATGGGTTACAATAGGTAAGCTGCAAGACCTACCTAGGCAGGTAGGTGTTAGTTGTCTGGTTCATCCCTTCGACTAACTTGTTTAACATGTCGTCGTCGATCGCTTCCCACACCCGAACCGCTGTAATTTGGCGTTTTTAGGCATGGTCGAAAACCCTGCGTCTTGTTGACAAATTCCTTCATTGTACGTTTTCCACAAATCTTCGATCGGGTTAATATCCAATAAAAACTGAGGCTAATTCACCAAAGCAACTCCATTTTGTTCAGCTCGTGCACTCAACCAGCTTTGGACTAAATCCGGTAGCGATATGTATAAAAGTATCCCCCTTAGAGGAATAAGTATAGTACAGGGCTCACACATGCCTCTGATATGAAAAGCAACACATTTATATCCTAAACTGTTATTGAATTGCATAGGCATAAATCTATTATTCACTGAAAATAATTGATTGCTTTTCGGCCTTGCCATATGTGATAACGCGTCTCGCACCACATTGTCAGTGTTAACTCGCAAGGCCGGCGGCACTAAATATACCTGCTATCGATCATAAGGACAGATGGCGAGTGGGAAATACGCGGAGCAAGGCAAACGTTCCGTATACCGTGGACTTGGTAATTCCTGTGAAACTATCGCGCGTCATTTTTTCAAATACCTATAGCATGACGAGGGACGTAGCTGGCTATGTCGCATTTAGTTGTGCGCAACCAACGCGAAGACGTATGGCTTGGCGGATAATGGCTCATAGGGCTTAGTTCCCGTTTACAGGCCGTCACGAAGAGGCTTGTTAGGTAAGTATCGATATACCTATGAGGTGGTGTAACTAACATGGAATTCTCCGTTAAGGGCAATAGTGTCGAAACTATTTTCTATATCTACCGACAAGACTACATACAAAGTCAATAGAGCAAGCAAGAAATATATACCAAAGTCACGAAACAGAACTACAACACTCATACAAAATGATCGTGGCATTCATTCTTGAAGACTAAATTGCTATATAATTTTTTTTCTGTATAAATTCTTTTCTCCATTTTTTTGCTTTTCTTTTCCAAGTTATTCCTTACTTACCGCCCGACATGTTGACCGTACGATGGGTTTTACCCGAAGCCTCTGACACCAACCTAGGTATCTACTACGGCATTTTCCCTACTCGATCTCGACCTTGTGCACCTCCGTCCAGTCCTTCTCAGCCTTAGGAACAGTCACAATTAGGATGCCGTTCTCCATCTTGGCTGTGATCCCATAGCCATCCACATCCTCGTTGTCGCTACTCCCATGGGGCGGCAGCTTAATGGCTCGCTCAAATATGCCAATTCTCCTCTCGCTCGAGGCTAAAGTGCTGAGGAACTCCTCATTTCCGGGCCGATGCACAACACCTGAAATGTTGACCTTTTCGCCGTCCCAGCTTACGCCAATGTCCTCCTTAATGGCGCCTGGGAGTGCGACGTGTAGTACGTACGACTTTTCGGTACGGAAGACGTCGACAGGAGGCACGAACGCGATGTCTTGCTGCTGTTGGGTTTGGCCTTCTTGCTGTGGGGCGGCGTCCGTAGCACCGTTTCGATATTGGTCGGCGTAGTGGCGCCAAGCATGAGCAAATGGGTGTGCAGATAAGGCGTGCATTAGAGGACGGACGTCAAAAGGACCGCTGTAGGCGGGAGGGGGGCCGTGATGACGCCGTCCGCCGCGACCACATCGTCCTCCTCGACCACCGCGTGGCCCAAAGGGAGGTGGCGGGCCATGGTGGTGGTGGCCGTGACCGTGAGGGGGTGGGGGTGGGTGAAAGGGGTCCTGCGGAGGCGGCGGAGGCGGGTGCGCGCCACCATCTTCGGGGGTATTTTTCATGGTTTCGGTGTCAGCTGTTTCTTCTGCGTGAGAGTCTTCCTCGCCGGAGTCGTCGCGGTAATGACGATGGCCAGGGTGACCAAATCGTCCGCGGTGGCCTCCCATGTGTTTCCCCCAATTTCCCGCCCAAGGCCCGCCCCAAGGTCCTCCCCATCCAAACCCGGGACGATCGAATGGGAACCCTTCAGGAAACTGCGGCGCTGTATTGGAGTGATCGACTCCAGATCCGGGGCGTTGGTATCCATTAGGATTAAAAGATTGAGCGAAGTCCCAGAAGGGAGCCTGAGGGTGGTTGTTATTGCTGTTATTGCTGCTGTTGTCCATTGTGAAAGTGCTGTCGCTTTGTGGAATACAATAAAGAGACTAGGAGGTGAGTTTGGAGTTTCGAGGATGTCTTAGGTATATATATACACATATAAGATACTTCCGTTGATCACCGCAAGGCAAACTACTTACGTACGGTATACGCCAATTTGACGCACAAGGTCGAGTCGGACAGCTCAGGTGGCACACATATTCACAGCCAGAACAGCCCAAGAATTAGCTAGTCGAATGACGGACCCCGTCCCTAGGCATGCTATGGTGATGCGTCCTAGGCGGACCCGGGCCAGCTCAAACCATTCAGTGTATGAGCCGCGCGTCGTCAACACCATATTCAATGGCTTGAGCGATGGTGATTGGAGTGTAGTAGACTGGTGGCGAGGAGGCGAGAATCATTGTCCGGCAGGCAGCAGGCAACAGGCAGGAAGATTAGCCTCGGGTGGTGCGAGTGATGGGAACTCAGACGGTGTCTCTAAACTCCCGCACTACGCGTAAGAGCCCGTACTTGTAGAGCGAAATCGCCGCGTCATTGAATTGCCCTTTGAGCAGGGGCGGGACAGGCAGCAGTTATTTGTACCTTAGGTAGACTGCGTACAGGGTCCATCCAATAACCTTATCTTATCTTATATAGATAGGACTACTAGGTAGTAGGTTAGCCTACAGTACTCAGTGTACGACTACAGTAATCTAATACCCAATGTGTAGGCATGTCATACAGCTTTTGCTCCAATATCTTTCAATAATGTCTATTGAGTCTACAGTTTGGCATACTATATTTAGGCTAGGGAGTATGCACAATGCGGCTACACTACGTACATGTAGGTATTAGACCCTGGCAAAGCAGTACCTACCTAATGCGTAGACTGGGGAAATTGGGGTAGTTAGGTAGGTAGTAAACTCTCGACTTGGCGTATATGATGTAAATTTCTAGACATGGTGGTAAAGCATTCCTCTATGAGACGGAATAAAGAAAATGCTATTATGGACGCATCAATTTCTTTTTCTTTATTTAGCTGTAGATAATGTATGGGTGCGCGGAGAGACGAGTATGTATAGACCTACCTAGGTACCTAGGTAGGTAATTACTATAATGCCCTATGATGCAATACCAAGTACCAGGTACGTTCCCCTTACAACGCCCTGAAAGTGGATACTATAAGCTCCCTTTCACCCACCTCCAGCACCCAATTCTCCATATCACTCCGACCAGAAGGTAAAGGAGTTGAAAAACACTGCTGGATACCAATGTTGCCAAAATGAATATTCAAACCGCTCTTTCGGGTCCCAAACTGCCGAGTCAACTCAACCACAAGAAGAACAACTATCTTGTCGCCAAACTCGGCCGCCGCGGGGCAGAGGTGTCTGCCAACGCCAAAGGGAAAGTAGCTCCGCCGCGCTTCCTCGCGCGGCCAATTATGAAAGCGCCGAGGTTTGAATTGGAGCGCGTCCGTGCCCCAGACTAGACCGTTCCGGTGGCACGCTTCGACGTCGGCAGCAACAACTCCGCTCTCGCCGTCGATGGTCGACGTCGCTCGATAGATGCGCTTCGTTGGGGGGTAGAGTCGCAAGCCTTCCTGTTGTTTGTCGTTAGCCACGTCACAATAAACTGTTGTGTGTAATCGATCATGATAGAGGGCCGATCCAGGACTAGGGGAAGCTACTTACCTTAGCGATTGCTAATGCTCGCATCTCGGCATCGTTCTTTTGACAGAAGCAGTGGGGCACGCTGTGCAACGCTTCTTGAAGCTCTGCTTCTGTAGTAGGATCTACATTCTTACCTGCCATAGACACGAATGTCAGGAGAACGACACGCCAAAGCGTTTCGTATGCCGGCATGATCAAGTCTAATGGGCGAATCCCATCGTCCGGTAGGGATTCTTCCGGCAATAGTCTCCCCAGTGCGTTATTGAGTATTGTCTTGTCATATAAAGACGGTACGCAGTCTTGGTTCTTAGACTGGATCCATAGTCGATTAATAGCCTCCGTGGCTTTTCTTGCTTCATCAAGATCGACTTCTGAGGGCTCAACGCCAAATAGGACATGGAGCACAAGGCTAAAACTGACGACTCGTACAACTTCAACATGGTCAGAACTAATTCCTCGGGAGAAGTCTCGTGGCTAGTGACCTGCAAAGCTCCGAAGACTGAAGTGATAAAAATGTTATCGAGGATTACTCACAAGATGCTAGAGGTATATACGGCAATCCATCCTTAAAGTATCTCTGACACAAGTCTAGGTTCGTCTTCGCAACTTGGCCCAGTTTTATCCAGTCTGCCGTATGGACTAGATGGATAGCACTGTTTGCTCTTTTCAAAAAGTCATGATGCACATGTCGCTCCTCAGTCGTAAAAGAATTATTAATATTAAAGGTCATGACAAGGCGGGTATTTGGCTTTGCCCTGAGCTTGAGCCGATCTTCGAGGGTCGTGTGATGTGAGAAAGTGAAGTCGGCAACCTGCCGGTGATACTCTAACACCTGATCCTCCTCCAGACGCTGCTGCCTTAGGTATTCATGATAATACTGGATACCGCGAGCGATTAGGACTGCAAATATTATTGCGAGAACAACTCTAAGTATAGCGACGAAGCCCATTGTCTAAAATTGTGCCAGCAGTATGCAACTCAGTAGAATGCTATTCTTTGTCTACATAGGTCTATCTGCGACTCGACTCAGACTCGCACCCCCGGCGCACTGCCCTTATATACTAGCTTTATTTTCTGTGTCGATAAATTTCTAGCTATTTGACACCCCAAGATCGATGCCTGCTTCCTGCTGCTTTATGCCAATACCTTTTCTCGTTTCCAGGTACAAACAAAAGAGAAACTACATGTTCCTTCAGCCTGCCTACACAGAAACAAGGGGTAGAAGGTCGAAGACATGTGAACTATTGAGAGCCTGCTTGCTAATTCATCTAGGAGCCCGATTTAATTTTTACTGAGGCCTAAGCACAGGCAGGCTGTAACGGTACACTGCCTTCTACCACCCCAAACTGCAAACGGACTTTAGGCAATTAGCCAATCAACAGAATAACGCTACCCTAGATATGGCTCCTCGATCGCCAAACCTTGCCTATGGTTTGGTTAGGATGTAGAGTAGGCAAGCAACTGGCCGCGCACCTCTTCATGTCTTTCAAGAGACACGTCATACTCATAGACTGAAATTCCGTGCCAGCTCAGTTCGATTCGAGATCAAATTGATTCACAGCCCAATTGACTTGAAGACGATCGCGGGTGGTTGTTTGGGTCTCTGGGGTAGTTTCGAGTCGCTGCAGCCACCCGCCTCACGCATCATTCCGAATACTATTTCATATCGGAAATGTACGTGGGCTATGTCAAAATAGCACACATGTCTAAGCCACGATACAGGTATCCTGCATCATCCCGTATACTATTGTAAAACCCATATAAATGCCTATGGTGGTCTAGAAATCGGACCCTCGCAGCTTCCGGAACACACTTCAGAGGTCATACTAGTCAGACGCAGCCCAATCTTCTCAACCTGCAATCCTTCATTGTCAGAAATAGGTAAAGTATTTATTACATGTGACTAAGGTATTAAATGTGTAGCCAGCAGCCATCAGTACGCATAGCAGCAGAGTGAATCCACGAATCCGTAAATAAACGGGGGCACCACAGCTTTATTGCGCCAATATATTGTTCCCGCCGCTGTGGTTTACCTCGCGAAGGAAGTATTAAAGCATATCAATATATTATTTATCATATCGTAGTCGTGTCCACCTACACTAGTAGAATGAACCTCTTCTTCATCTTATAGAGTCAAGGTGGTTGTTGTGCTTATACTAAGTTTCCCCGTCTTGTATCATTGATAGTCTAACATATAGTCATGGCTAAGGGTAGTGTACAGAGCCGTGGGCAGATGAAAGCAATATCCCTTCCAGCTGTAGTAGGCCACGATGCTACCGTAGATTCCGGCACATTTGCTACCCGTATTGGCGCATGGAACTAACTCTTAACTCCTAGAACGCCACTCAACAGCACAGAGCTGCCCGCGTTTGCGTTTGCTAAAGAGCTATCCTATAGTAACGAGTAAAGTCGGTGTTTGCTACCGCGGAAGCTGTTCCGAGTGAATGTTGAGGATATCAGGACACAATTTCAAGCAAAGACTGGCTGTAAATAGCAACCATGTATCTGAGGAGGGCAATATTTAGAGCGATTTATATGAGTTCTTAGCAGTAATTCTACAAGCTCGAATCATTTTTAAATGAAACTTTTCTCATGATCAGTCATTATGACTTAACAAGCGGCGACTAGGTCTAAGTGATATGACTTCAAGTGACAAACCTTGAAGAAATCAGCTGTCGCACCCTCGCCCACGCTGTTACAAGGGTAAAGGTGCCACGAGTTCCGATCGTGATTGCAAACGAGCACTGATCTGATACCAAAATCTTGACAATCAGATCTACCCCGCAAATTCGGCAGTAAGCCGAAGGGTTACAGTTGTCAAGGTCAGCGTTTGCTAGTTCGAGCTAAACATTCGGCTCGGTCCCGGAATCATGCAGCTTCTCTTGACACCTATGCTAAGTGTAAAGAAAAGCAAAATGGAGTAACTACTGACATGATATTTGACTAATCAATGATAATAGCCGCCAATGGGCTCAATAAGGCATAGAAACTACCCCTAACTCCTATCAGTCTTCGTGTTCGAGTAGTAGATAGACCTTGTCACGAGCGGCCTACAAAGCTCTACCTCAACGCAACTGCTATCCATTTCTAATAAAAATATGTATTTTTTTTATTCTTATGAGATTCCATGAATATGAATTTGCTATATTTTTCACTATGATATGCCTGTATACTGATTGGTGCCGCCTCGACAGCTAACATTATATATTCCACGTGATCTAATCGGGGATGATTATAGGGGACTGTATGGCCGCCACTCTGACTACATTAGGCAGCAAGAGGAAAATTTAGGTTATAGATGCATCAAAGGCATAATATTCTTAATGACGGTAATCTAGCGAATGGCTAGCTTCTGAAAAGGGGCCAAAGAAGAAATAGGGTGATACATTGATATCATTCGCTAGTCCCCAGTTGCTAGACACGTTAGGTACAATATTCTAGATAAATATAAAGCTACGTTATATATAGCGTCTTCATAAAAATAGTAGAATATAAAGTTGTTCGCATTCAGACGGCGGTGCTGCGCAGCCTTTTCTAAGAAGCTGTCCGCAAGGAGACTTTAGATTGTCAATTTCTATCTAGTACCTACCTAGATAGGGTCCGCTTCCTTTGCGACAATGTATCCTCTAGTATAGTCTCAAATACGAGTCAGGGGCGTTTTTAGCCGCGCCGCTGCTTGGAATAGACTGACGAGCCGTGCCGTCGCCTAAGCTAGGGTAGCTGTAGAGGCCGTCGCGAAGAAGAAAGGATAACAACGAGTCGCACTCTCATGAAAAATAGTATATACTACCATCGGAGCCATACCTGTTTACGACAGTTTCGACTTCTTGTTTCTAGGCTATGAAAATGAAGTCATCGATTCGGACTATTTTATAAGTTGCGCTTCACATATAGGGGAGATAGGGGTGGCATTAGGGCGTACTGCTCGCTGAGATGTCCGAAGTACTCGTATTAGTGGTCTAGGACTTCGGTACCATTATGATACCGGTTTTACTAGTTAATTTTTCAATGACGTCAAGTAAAGCTCGAATCTGTATGCGGTACTGCATAGAATACGCAGCGCCACGTGCTAAGGCTATTAATACATGCGCTGTTAAAGTCAAACGCGTGGTTATTCTAAAGCCCGAAGTTAACTCTAGCCTTCTTTTTACGGCGAAGTGAGATTTATACTCTAGACTTCTATCTGTGAAACCTTGTATGTAGAAAAGGGGTACTTTTATTAGTCCAGTTGAATAGGGGGTTAGAACAAGAATGCGTTCAACATAGCTTATAGATGGCCTATACTTTCTTTATATCTGTAACACTTGTAATTAGAGGGTTTTGCTGCAGATATGTAGTTTGGCGAGCCCTATCATATATAATAACGTATTACTGATAGTCTATGATTCCCGCCAACACAGCCCTACGTACTCCCCATCTAGCGATGAGCGCTAAGTTGGTTAGCAAATTATTTACGCGCCTTTACCTACTCTCTTTGATTGGCAATCACGTGTCTATAGGGTAGCTACCTACCGATGGTGAATCCTAAGCGGCCAACTTTGATCTGGGTGAAGTGAGACTAGATGCGTTGCCCTTCAAGACAGAATATAAAGAGCCAATCACCGTCTTAACCATCCCAGAAGCCTTCCTAGCGCGCTCGAATAGGTTACCTAGGTCTAATCTTCCCGACGAGCTGAGGAATATCGCTGATAGCTAAAAATGAACCTAGTAACACCCCCAAGCCTAGTAGGTTGAAAGCGTAGTGAGTCTATAATCGGTATTTTATAAAAGAGAACAATCACACAATCAACTTAAGAGATATTTAGGTAGTAACTATCTACTATGTAATCTAACAATTCTTTTGCCCCCAAGCACGGTTTGACGATCAATTTACATGTCAAAGTCTCTACGACGGTTTCACTCCCTAGTTAGTGTTAAAGATAAGGCGCTTGAGTGAGTATGAATTGCTTGTCTGAATCTGCATGGTATGAGTTTGGTACTTACAAAGCAGGTTAGCACTACACAGCATCTAATATCTAATTGCCCTCAGAGTTATTTCAATATTATATTTGGCTCGTTGCTAGCTAACTCAATCTGAGGACATTATAACATCCGAGCGCCGAGGATCGGGTATCGTGGAATGGTCGGTATAATGTTGACGAATACTTACAAGGGACACAGTCCGTGCGCGAGGGATCAAAGCGACCTCTCTAGCCGCGATAGTTATCTGTCAAATGGTGAGCTTTCCCGTGATTTATTAGCTGAGCCATTGTCAAATCACAAATCTTCTCCCTTATAGTTGCTATAATCGCCTGTCTAGCGGGAGCAGTGCTGGTCCCGGATAGATAGGGCTGCCATTAAAATAGAAGTAGGTAGCGTTGACGTGGTCAAATTTTGACTATGGAGTATTCTGTACATATTATACTAACACTATTTTTAGCTTTCAGTATTCTACTAGTCTAGGGTAGATGATCCTCTAGCTCCCTACTTACCTTTTTCGGTAGTCTTACATTTATTTTACTAACCAACATAGTAAAGGGTGTTAAGAGTGTTGAGCAGGAGTATAAGTGCTACGACAAGCAATCCAGAAAGAACAGTATCCAGTCATTACCTCATTGCAGTATCCCATATTAAATCACTAAAAACATTTAACGACTCCTTGCTACTTAAATAAGTAGTGTTCTATAAGACAGAAGTACAAATATCAGGTAAAAATGCGAATAGGTACTTAAATAACCTTCGTACTACTATTAGTACTAAGCGATGCCGTTATTAATTATATCTGCTTTTTATGAGCTTTCTTGGGGTTGGCAACGCTCTTACTAAGCCTTCGCCTTGAGCTGTTATTGGGCGAGGACCTATAAAGGCAGCTACTAAGGCTGGACTGATGATTCTGGATTTTGTATGATCCCAAGTATTTTGAGTTAGGTATTCTGTATACTTCCTACCTCTTGTCTCATCGTCTGTAGATCCCAGAGGCTTAACTGGATTTAAAGCAATAAGCAGGTAGGTGTTGAGTGTACGACGGTTTAGAGTGGGCAGGGGTTAAGCGAACCCACCAATACTGCTGTGAACGTCGCGGCCGATGATCTTAATAACCCATTAAGCTGTCGTTTGTGTTTGTTCGAGATTGTCGAAGTATATGAGATGGTTACATCGGATCGCACCCAATGCCACGTTTTGCCAAGACCTATCATCCCTCAGGTATTTATTATTCTTAGCACAAACGAACTACTGTGTACAGTAGTGTAAACTGCCACACGACAATCCTAATCCACTTACAGAGTAGTCTTAGGTACTATGTAAAGTGGCTCAACATGTATGTAAGTATGCTGTGAGGTAAGTACTGTTTTTGCGATATGGTAATTTACTAGCAGCGTATTTATATGTAATACAGCGTTGAAGGCTCTCATTATCCAGGTGTTTAGGTGTTTAACAACTCAGCTAGTTTTACAAGTATATCATGTCTGGTCTGTGTAAATGGTTGATATAGTTGCAGGGGTCGTAAACTCTACTAAAAAGGCTCGTATTTATATCTGGAGATGTCGATCTAGCGTAGGAGTAGCAGGACTTACAGTGTACTGTATGAGCAAGCCACCGGTGACCTTTGACGAGGGCTACAGTAAACTAGGCAATATTGCTTACATATTTCCTATCCATATGATTTGAATACCGATACTTACCCTAACTTGTATTAGCAATGGCTTAGTGAATCCCTCCATAACCTGGCTCGGTACTTACAAGTAGCTCAGCATACCTGCATCTGTGTGCTGACGCAGTATGTATGCACTTAGGTAATATACACGGTATGTAGTACCTAAATGCGTATACTTGCCTCCTCAAAGCATCTATTTTGCCAAGGCACATATGTATGTAAGGTAGGTAGGCAAGCAGCCCTGCGGCGTGTTGTTCTGTAGTGCACAGGAGTAGGTACTTATGTAGGTCAATGTCTTACCCACACTAACCGCTAATATGGTCACGGTCCTTAGAGGGATTAGGCAGGTACTCGGTGCTTGACAGTACCTACGGCACACACCGATGTTGGTACAGTTTTCCTACCTACTATCGCAGTGTGCGCAGTATCTAGCTTAGCTGTACCTACATAAGTTGTACTGTAAGTACCTATGTAAGGTGGTGTGCTGCAGAGCCCCTCACCCCTAACGGGTCCCCTGCCCATCCGTTCTTTGAGCTGCATGCGGCAAGTTCCATCTCTGTCTCTCAAAACATGATGATCAAGGTACAGCTCTGCCTCTTGTGGTTCTGTCATCTAATCTATCTATCCCACCCTATAGCCGCGCACAGAGCTTGCTTGGGTCTGTGTTGCTTTTCGGAGGCAACGGGTGCGCCAAAAGAAATAGGGGAAAGATAAACCCAAAAAAAGAAAAGAAAAGAACGAATCATCCCCCGACCGAAGCAACTGCGCGCTACAACAACGGCTCTACCAACAAGCTTTGCGGCACCGAAATGCCTCCAGGCCGTCCGCCGAAACGGCCTGGCGAGGCGGATCTCGCCGTCGAAGACAGCTCGGGCGCTACAACATCGACAACAACATCTACAAAATGCAAATTACCGCGATTAGATCGAGGCGAACGATCCGGTCGCGCTGACTTCTCCAGTGTTGTAAAGAGCAAGCTTCAATCCTATACTCGGACCGGACAAGCCTGCGACCGCTGCAAGGTATGTGCATATCTATATATCCATATATAGGTGGTGCACACCAATTTTCTGCGTGTATATCCGTGTTGGTGTTTCTCTCTCTCTGCGTGTGTGTGTGTGCGTGTAGGCAAGGGCATGGACGTGGGCGGGTGTGCAAAAAGGCGCATGCATTCGTTCACCGGTCATCATGATCGCCAATCTCCAGGCTCGGCATCAACAGGCAACAGGGACCAAAGGGGGGTTCCTCGGTCGGCATGAGGCTGGCTGGTGTTGCACAGTTGGGATCGGTGCTGTGCCTTCAGTCTCTGCTCAGCGGCCGTGCGCGTGCAAGTGCACCTGTGTTTCGGTTTGCTGCACATCCATCCTTGCTTGTCTCGCCTTGTCTTGCCTGGTGTCCTATGAGTGTCGAGATTTCCTTCTTCCTCGCCGTAATTTGCCAACTCCCTATATGCCTGTCGCGTCTAACATGGATGCTCCCAGGTTCGCAAGATACGATGCGATGCCCTTCCCGAAGGCTGCTCCCATTGCCTCAACCAAAATCTCGAATGCTACGTGACCGACCGAGTCTCCGGCCGAACAGAACGGAGAGGATACATGCAAGAGCTCGAACGCGAGAAGACAGATATGATGCACCACATAAGGGATTTGGAAAAGAAGCTCCAGAATAACGGCATAGATGTTAAACCGTGGCATTCAACTTCGTTCCCTGCCGATTCCGTTTTAAATAGCCGTGCTGATAGCAACGACAATGATATGTCCGATTCAACACCCACGCCTCAGTCGGACACGCCTGCGAAGGAGCCATGGTCCCAACCTAGTGCGCCTGCTTGGGCCAAGGATCGACCGTCCATAATGTCTATGGCCCAGAACTATCATCATACCGTTAGCTCACGTCCTGCTGATGCTCATCTTGGTGTCGGCACTGATCGAGCCCCTTTGAGCTCGATCAAGGGAACCTCTTTGTCTATCCTGGGGAGTACTATTGATATCGGATCGTTAGACGTCCCAGACATGGACGAGCCACCTCCATCTGCCCAAGGTTCCTCTCTATACAACAAATCAGTCCAGGCACTGCTACAATCTACCATGAATATAAACGAACCCCTAGATGTCAAGTTACCCCCTAGGCAAGATGCTTTCACTTATGCCGAATGGTACTTTGTAATGATTCACCCTTTCCATCCGGTGCTTCATAAGCCTAGCTTCATGGCACTTGTGAGTTGCATAGCCCGAAGTCTCACATAGAGTTGAAATATTAACCCTGTCTAGCTAAGGCAACACTACGATAACCCTAGCTACAGCCTAGATGCTGCGGACGAGGTTATGATTCATATGGTATTCGCCGCTATATATTTACAGTATGGTATCCGAAATCGAGAACAACAGGCGGAGCAAAGAGCACATCTGAATGATTTATCTAATAAGCACTATCATTTTGGGCTAAGCAAGTTCTTCCATTTATCAACTTCTAGGTCCCTGAAAAGTCTCCAGGCCTTGTCTATGCTAGTCTCTCATACTATGCGCTTCCCCAAACCTGATTCCAGCAGCATTCTCGCATCTCATGCAGTAAACCTAGCGATAGAGATGGGTTATCATCGAGTCTGGAAGAAACCCGGCGAGGGCACCAATCTTGAGAATGAGCTACGAAAACGCGTATGGTGGGTCATTCTCTCCACAGCAGTTGTGCTAAATGGACGCATGGGGAGACCAATGCCAATTAGGCTAGAAGATATGGACGTCGAATTTCCCCAAATAATCCCGGACGAGCAATTGACCGAAGATGGCGTGGATACATCGATACCCGGCCGATGTGATTATGAAATAGGGGTTGCGTCTTCGAGGATGAGCACTTTGTATCTCGAGATGTTTGCTGATATCTACTGCGCAAAGAAGGATCCGAAGAGGTATCTTGCTATTATTGAAGGTCTCGAGAAGCAACTTCAGTCTTGGCGTGATCATCTTCCAGAAGGACTGAGGATAGGAAATGCGCAATCGCCTGAGAAAGAAACGAGGATGTCTGCTATATATGCCGACGTGTCAGCGCTGGAATTCCGTTTGTGTCTAAGGCACCCTTCAGTTGCGGCTACTGATGACCCAGAAATCTTGGCTACCAACACTCGTATATGCGAGGAAACTGCCAAGGCTATGCTCCAGCACGCACGCAAACTATACAAGCTGAAATGTCTCGATACAACATGGTATTGCAACGCGGTATATGTTGCAGCCATATTTTCGGATTTAGTGGCACATTGGGAGAGAAGGTATGAGACAACGGCGGCCGAGGTGGAGGCTCTTCGCGAGGATATGGAAGCGTGGTTAATCATCCTCGCCGAGACTGGTACTCTAATGGGTGAGTTCATTTGTGACGGCCAAGAAGACATGTTAATAACCCTTTCTCTAGGTTCTGGCACTCGTCTTCGCGATGCGGTCTGTTCAATAATAGACCGTACTATAGCCTGGATAGAACGAGACCGTCTTCAGAACACCGCAACTGGGTCTTTGGCACGCCCTCGCCCTTCCCCAAGCACGGTTAAACAAGAATCTCATTCCCCCTCTTATCCAAACATGACGATGAACTCGAATCCGAATCTAAACCCTAGCCACACTCCTGAACAAGGAAACGACACAAAAGAGCATAGCAATCCAGGAAGTGCTAACTATTATACCGAGACGACGGGATCTGATCCTAGTACTTATCAGCCTCTCCCCTACGCCAACACTCCTCCGCATGCATCTAATGGTATCACTTATGGCCCTAGCAACTCGTATATATACTCTCAAGCGGCAGGACAAGTCACTACTGCCCAAGCTCAAGCCCAAGCTCATGCAGAAGCCCAGGTTCGAGCCCAGGTCCAGGCGCAGGCGCAAGCACAAGCTCAGGCGCAAGCTCAAGCGCAAGCACATGCCCACGCCCAGGCGCAGGCTCGACATTCACAAGTGCATGTTACTAACCACAATCCACTGGCCAATTTTGCGTCACAAGCAACGCAAATAACACAACAAGACATGATGTGGAGGCCCCAGTCGTCAGGTGGAAATACGTGGCATGACTGGACTGCTGCTGTTGCGGACAGCCAAGACCATTATAGTGCTAGCGCCTTAATGTCGCTAGGTAGCGCAAACAGCCATAGACCATCAGGCAGCATCCTCGATAGCAGTGGTGTCAATGGCATGAACGTAGGAACCATGAGCATGAACAACCCAACCATGACAACCTCAGCCCAGATGCAATGGCCACTCTTACTATTTTCAGACGGAGTTGGGGGGGTATAAAAAACTCGGTGTTGAGGCCTGCTTTCAACCAATACTTTTGCTGCATGAGGTTGTCTGATTATTTTTAACCCTTTTTTTCGATTTTCAATGACCAGCATGGCGTTTTTGGTCTTTTAGGTTAATGATGCGACCCCAGAAGGAGGCACCATTTGTATAGGACTTGCCGTTCGGAGTTGATTTGGAGTTCAGGCTTGTCATAACTAATCTCGGTTTTCTTTACTCTTTTTTACTGACGATATACCTATACTCACTATATATATCTTTGGAACGTGTCATGAAGGTCGCATTATGGGAGGGGAGTACTGAAGATAAACATGTAAAAGACTATAGCCTGGAGACCAACCTAGTGTCATATATAACGCAATAGAAGATCTAGTTAACTATACCGATACCAATTAGAGAGGTCTCAACTTACCCTTTGACTCATTAGTCAGGTGGAAACCTATGATGGTACGAAGAACAAGTCGTACAGATTAAAGCCCCAACAAACTTTGCCTCGGAACGATCACTCCGTTTACCTTGCCAGGTGTCAACCTTTTCACCTTTCTGATGGTGCCTCAGCGTTGTGAGACTCGTCTGCCAGACTCGGTGTTACCTTTATATTTGCGCCATACGTTTACCAGCAGAGTGTTGCACACCTTTCCTTAAGTTTATGAGAGTTCCCCCGTCCAGCATCATCGAGCTCAAACAGTCACGGCTTACCATTTCCGGGACAAACACATGGTGGGCAGCTGCTATGTCGTCGATGGATGAAGGGGTGAGCTACACAAGATGGCCTTGCATTAGACCGGGAACTTACGTATATCACACGAGATATAGTATGTGTGAGACGGACGTTACGTAGCGTAAGGTCAGCCGAGCTATCCATCTGTTTGCGCTGGTACGCTTTCTAGAAGCGGATATGACGAGCATATCGTCTAATCTTCTTGTCGAGATCGGACTTTGTGCAGCCTTGGCTACGAGCTCTTCCTAATATCTGCCTATATTACTACTTATTCATATGTGTCACGATAGATCGGGTGCCTTACTCCTGATCGGCGGCACGCGCGTCGATCTCTTGATTGTGCTGCCATGCGGCGACTTGTTTGGTGCGTACGGGCAATTGCTAGATGTCTTCCAGAATAAGGAATATTCTGCGAACACAGCCTGCTCCTCGTCAAAGCCTTTCCCCCTTACACGTTGTCTGGCGAATGGAGTAGATATCCCGTGAATCTAGCTGGGTTCATACATGTGAGGACCAGTTAATTTTCTTATAATCTACGTATATTCCAATAAATCGGAGTTTACTTCTTTATGAGTTATTTTGCTCGGCAGATTAATAACTGGTACATAGAAAGATGACAGCTTCTCTCTGGTTTTGTTGAACAGCTGACATCCTCATGGTTACCTGTTGTAGGTCTGGACTACCAGTGAGTCACTTCGGACACCAGACGCATGATGTTTTATCCTCCTCGCCATGGCCAAGTGACCTTGTATTCATACCTTTTATGACTGAAGATACCATTGTAAGCCGCGAAAATAATGACATGCTTAGTTGTGTTTGGAAATCACGAAAGGCTCCTTATCCAGCGTCACCTTTCTACGTCTCCTAAGTAACATGATGTTTAGATGCTCTGGCGTATGTAATTTTGACACACGATGGAAATAAGGACAATGGGCCGTTTGCTGTCCTTCGTTAATACTGTCTAGTGATTAGATTCGGTCTGTATTATGCTTATTCCATGGGGAGATGCACGACTATAATAGGAGCATGTCGAGGTGGCCTGGACTGATCTCCCTGGCTTCGCTATTGACGTCAACTTGAATAAATGCTCCAAAGAAATCTGAAACGATTGGACCTTGCACAGCGTGTTTGTCTTTTGGCGCATCGTGAAAAAGGGCCTATTTCAATCTTAGCTCTGTTAGCTGTTAATACCCATGAGGTTTTACATCACACACAGAGTTCTTTTATCCTAGCTAACCTACGTAGTACGTGCGTAAGCCTTGCTCGGCGTTTGGTGAACTAGGAACTTCTAAAATTATACCGCAACTTGATAGTCACGATCATGCTCGCGAAACCCTCAATGGACCTGTCGGCACTCTCCGGACAGAGCCGGGAGAGATCGGATGGCGAGTTAGGCTTCGGATTGCTTGCCACAGAACTTAGTCACGTTTGAGGCTACGTGGAACGCCACGAAGAACCGGAGACCGGGAACCGTGCCGGTCTCACGAATTGTCGTGGGGTAACAAGTGAGGTAGGCTCCTGGTAAGTGACACAGGACACGATTGATACCGATGAGATGACATCTAATTTCAATGTCTGGCCCGACAATTAGGGATGCGGTGATGAGTATAAATACCCAGGGTGGTCTTCTTACTCATCTGCTGTCTCAGATATACCCAAGCTCTTTCACAACCAATTAAGACATTAGCCTATTCAGCGAACTATCTTACCAATATCTAGCCAACACCGCAACAAACTACCCCAAGGCCTCACAATTCCTTAAACCCAAGACGAAGAAACTAGATACCACCATGTACTTCAGCACGATCTTCGGCCTGTTCCTCGCCTCTCTCGTAACTGCGGCCCCATCCTCATCTCACAACGGCCAGGGCACCATCGTCACGCAGAAGCGCGGGCTCGTCACGTTCGTTATGACGGAGCCGGATTGCTCTTCACTCAAGAGCTACTGCACGACCTGCAATGAGTTCGTACCTTTTCCCCATTTTGGTCCTCCTTTTACTCCTCCAACGCTCAGATCTGTTCTGCCCTCTGTCGATTTCTCTCTCCTCATAACCCCAACCCCCCGTTATTTGAGATCGATATCCCTTACTACGTTATCCCCTAATTGTACTTTCTACGATAAATGAAAACCCACAGCGAAGGATGTGATATAATCACTGCTGGAACGTTATTTGAACACCTTTAACTAACGGCTCATGCACTTAACTAGTGATTTCAACTGCGAGACGGATCCACGGTGCGAGTGGTGCTACGAGCATGACAAGTTTAATTAGCTTATAAGCTGAGCTGACTGGAGCTCGCTTTTGGCACTCATTTCTCATCTACTATGACGGGTTGGAGAAGAGGGAGAGGAATCCTAGTGATTTTATCGCCACTAGGATGGATGGCATGATCATGACTGCATTAGTAAATGTAGTATTCGTAGAGCTTTCGTACTACTCGGGAAGGTGGTGGTAAATGTCTCCTCGACTAGTGGTGTGGTTTGGACAGCCTCTTGATTTTCGTACAATATGGGTGTTGATGGTACACTTTTTCGTTGCATCGGGGCTAGGTACAAGTCGGGTGAAAGCTGCGTTGAGCTTTGATAGCCCGCTCCCAATCCCACTCTCACTCTCGTTCCTTCATATCGCCCTCCTTTTAACTAATATACACACATTATATGCACAATGGGAGGTGCCCCTATTCTATGTAATTGACCCAGACTCGTAAAACCATATGCAGAGAACCAATCATGCCCTGACAAGCCCCCTAGCCAATGTAGACAGATACATACATGTTGCGCCGTATTGAGTAGAGTAGAGTTTGGAAGGGTATAAGCCCTGGATAGGCTAGGTTGTGGCCACACATGCGACCAACGCCAGCTAGATCGTCCGACACAAGAAAAATTCACCTTCCCAAGTTCCTGTACAAGGTTCTTCGTAGAGAACTCCGATGTCTTATTTTATGAGGACTTCGGCTGATCTGGGGTGTCTGGTGGTGGGGATGACTTGAACCAGCCGGAAAATGATGATTTCATGCTGTTCATTGCCTCGGCCTGCTGTTGCTCCTGCATTTGTTGGGCTTCTTTGAGCCACTGCTCACCATTCTCTCGAATCTGCTTCTCCATCATCTCGTAGGTTCTCTGCCCTCGTTCGCGGATAATGTCTTGTAGCATCTTGCCTTGTGCAAATGCCTCCGCAGGGGAAATTTCACCATCCGCTGGCTGCATCATGCTCATATTGCCTTTGAGTCCAAGCATATTGCCTAATGCCCCCATGCCTGAGGGTCGTTTCCTCTTCTGGCTTTCGAGCTGCTTCTGGAATTCGGCACGTGCGATAGCTTCACGACGGGCGAATTCAGTAGGGATATGCTTGCCCTTGAAAGACTTGAGTACTTCGCGGACGTCCTTATACTCCATTGCGAAGATGTACTCAAGGAAGGGAATGAGGGAAACGAGGTCTCGGTCATCTTTTTCGCCTTTCCACGGAGGTAAAATAATGGCATTTTCGGGTTGATTCTGAACATGGGATGCCTTTGTGTCAATAATGATGACCTTGGATAGATCACGATTTAGGTATGATAAGTCCTACCAGGATGTCAGCAGCTAGCAAATCAAGTCCACCCTAGTACAGTCAAGACCTACCTTGACGATTTCGCCGTCTTTGTACTTAGTCGCTTCCCGAAATAGCGGCCAGACAATAATCTGGTAGGGATCTAGCTTTCGCATGAGAGGTTCTCCCATAGCGACAGGCACAGTGGTAAATAAAACCAGCTCGTAGTATTGACTAAGGTAGCGCAGGAAGTAATCGACGCCGGGGCGCTTCGCTACTCTCCAGCCGTGCTCGCGCGACCATTCGCTATGTACCAGCATGTCTTCGAGACTAATGCATAGGGTGTACGGTCGTTCGAACATAGGATGCGGGTCCGGCAATAGCTTCTCGAAAGCGGGCTCGCGATAATAATCGGTCACATCGGTGAGACGGGCCATGGCGCGCTTCCACCATAGAGCGGGTGTCCATCCACCAGGAATGTCCTTGTGGACGGTAGCCTCGTCGTCGTCCCACTCACGGCCCAGGTATGCCAAGCCCATAACGCCACCGACGAGCACCGCAAGATACATTCGGTTGGCGAACTGGGCGCGTCGCTTTTCGGTAGAGCTCATATAAGCTGACGCAGGAAGCTCTCCTCGAACCCGGCCACTTCCCTCTGTTTGCGCGCTCTCCTCGCTCTCCTCAAGACTGGACAAGTCGGATTTCTTGGTCGCCCCTGATGTCTCATATTCGAGTGTTGACGGGATTCCTTGGGTAAGGTCGGGAAGTGAATTGAAGTCTACTGGCTGTGTGGTTGATTCGGCGGCATCGGGAGCGGGAGCGGGAGTGGGTTTCTCGGCTGAAGAGGGGGGGGTTTGAGAGCTTAATGGTTGAGCTTTTGATTTAGTGTTGGGTTTCGACTTGGGGGGTTTGTTCTTTGGACGGTTATCCTGGGCCAGTCCTCGTATCCATAATCTCGAAGTCGAAGTCGAAGAGGATGTGGCAAGTCTGGAAGCTGTCCAGGCTGCTGAGATAGCTGTCCGCTGAAGGGCTGGTAACCGCGCAGAACGCGGGATGCCCTGCGCAATGGCTCTGGACAGCATTGCGACGACGTCAGACCTGGATCACGAACGATCGCCACAAGCGTTCCTTTCGGTGGCCCTTCGGTTCCGGTGTTTGTCTGTAAGAGGAACACAATTGAGAGGTAGTATGAAGGGAAAGAGAGTCCTGTTCTGCGAAGACTGATAAGAATCTTGCACGGGCCAACCAAGTGCTAGAAATCTGTCGATTAGAACTACCTATCGTTAGAAACTTTTCCCCCAATGACATGAGACAGTGAACACAGTAGCATACACACAGTACTTACATGTAGGGTAGGGGGGTTAGCTGTGGGCAGCCCTGTAATGATTTACCCAAGCACCCATGTAATGAAGTAGCTACCTACCTAGGTACCTAATAGCCTCAAGTCTTACCTCATGTTGGTACCGATTCTTAATGGCCCGAGAACCGAGAATTAACCGATCCGATAGTCGGCGACTCATACTGTAGGCACCAGCCACATGGCTGCTCAATGGCGTCATTGCAAAGCTGGAGGACCCCTACCGCACCTAGTTTACAACTCTGTAGTGGCTTAACCCTGAGTAGTGCTCTAATAGTACTAGCGCACTAAATATTACAGTAAGTAGTAGCTTATCCCCATATAGAGATAATCATAACGATCCAACCTCACTCTACGAATGCTATACTTAGTCATTAACATCTCAAAGGCAGGTATTCTGTAGGTATAACTAATTGTTTGCTGCTAGTCTTTGTGTTCAATTTAACAAAGGACCACTTCAACTTTGCCTCCTGTAAGGGCGGGACTGAATCGTGCGATTATCGCATTTATTCAGTGTGCACTGCTTGAATCACGACTTGTAGTTGTTAATTACTAAACTACCCATCTACATCGGGTACACGTGAAGTCTCTTAACCCGGCCTGTCATTGAATTTGCCCCTCTGCCCCTTCCCTACCCTGAAGTTATTAGTCCGTCTCTTCATTACCTGCCAACGTTGTCAGCCTGCTCACTTCAATACTTCACTTCTATTTCCCTTTTATTGATACAGCTGCATACAACGTCCACATTTTTCTGGTTAACATGGAATTCCAGAGTGCTGCATTTTAGAGGGTGGCTGTCCTGTCAAGCGATTCACGTAGTAATCAACGATGGCACCACCCTCGCGATGCACGTCCTGTTCCCCTAGCCATATCAAACTGCCTTGAATAGTCAATTCATCCGACCAGATACTCTAAAACCACCATACAGAGACGCGTGTACTTTGCGGAAATACAACTCTAATTTGAACTCAGCTACTCCGCACGACTGCCGACCGACGCGTGACCCCAAATATCCTCTTCCTTGTCTCCCCCCAACCCGAGTCGTACGACCCGTCTAATTATACAAACTCTCTAAGAACATTGGGTTTAGTTTCGCCAGAAGCATCACAACGCTGAAAGCAATGCGTGGGCGAAAGGCTGGCGCAGGGAGGGCATCGCGCGCTGCCGGCGCAGTCTCTGGTCCTACATCAATTGCATCCGTCATTTCATCGCCGGTCTCGTCCACCCTATCAACGCCTCTCAGTTCAGCATATCCCTCTACCGAAGCTTCGGAGGCCGAGTGCGATGTCGACGAGGAGATAGAGGATCTCACTATGGATGCTCTGAGCCTTGAGCCCGCAATGCCGGACAAGCCGAAGCCTAAACGAATCAAGCAGAAGCCCTTTCTGTTCCTCCATTTACCCTCTGAGTTGCGCCTCAAAGTGTACGAGTATCATTTCGCCAATACTGGCCATGTACTTGATCTAGACCCAGACAACTACAAGCGAATCCACCAGAAGTTGGCTATCCTGCGAACTTGCCGTACTATCTACGTGGAAGCATCATACTCCTTCTACAGTACTCATCCGGTTCGCGTCTTTCCCACCCACCCTGGCCGTTTCTTCAAAACCAAGAAGCCTCTCCTCGCCCGTATGAAGCCTGGGCAGCGGGCATGCATCAACTCACTCGAACTTCGTCTCGGTCCCGGTTGGAGCAAGCCACCTCGTGGATGGGAGGTGAATCCAGCACTAGGCCTTAATCAATGCGTCAATGTCACAAAGCTGACTGTGTTTGTGGAATGCGATCCGGGCAACGACATTTTCAAAGGCTTTCGGCAGCCGGGTGGATTTTACGAGGCTTTCTCCAAGAAGCTCCTCACGGGCGTCCTCGGAGAGATGCCGTGGGTGCAACGGGTGGAATTCGACGCTTGGCCGAGTGTAAAGAAGTCAGGCGCTCTCATGACTGGCCTCATCGACCTCATTACTGCACGCAGCCTGAGGATTAGTTGGGGGCCTGAACGGGGTTGGACCGACGCAGAGGAGGTAGAGCCGCCTCCAGTCATCCACAACTATGCCCCCCTTGACAGCCTCCTCACTGCTACTAATAACATATTGGTGCTGGCGTGAAAAGTGAGAGGAGATGTTGATGGAGAATTCAACCCTATGGTCTGCTCCAAAAATGGAGGGAGCATTCACAACTCTATTCCTGTACAAATAGTATGGAAGATGCGGGCTAAGAATTTGATTGGCCGGTAGCAGGAAGCTTACTCACTATTAATTTGCGTCTGAAGGAGTTCTGGTTCGCAGTCCTGGTTCGCTCCGGATTCCATAGCACACTACTCATACAAACCAAACCAAAGACTGAAAAATCGATTAATGCTTCTAAACAAGACCTGTACAAGCTTCTGCTGTTCCACGTATGGATTCGCCTCTAGAATTTAGGTATAGTGCTATGAATGGATCGCCTACCTATGCCCTCCTCTATGGGCTGCAAAATTGCCCTGAACGTGTAAATTGATGGGGTAGGTAGGATTGCTAGAGGTTGGAAAAGTAATATGTATAGGTATGCCTTCACTAAAATTAAAGCTTACCTACACTTAGTGAACTCTCGACGCTACTTGGTACCTGTCTTGACAATGAGATTAGGTTGAAGGTTGGTTGGTGGGATGATTGATGCTGGGGAAGGTGGATCGTCACACTAGCCCGCAATTAACAGAACCCCACCAAAAATTTCCACTATCTACCTAAGTAGAGATCGTAGATACCTGACCTTAACTTCCCTAATGAAGAACCTTTTTGTGTTGAAAACAGGACCAAGCTAGGCCGCGACTCACGCTCTTTCCATTTCTCCTCCTCTAACCGGGCGCGCACATCGACTACGCGCAGAATTGTACCATCCCGGACCTAACCCAACGACTGCCTCGCTCCCAAGAGACTATGCCGCTAGACACCTCGACCTACGACCTCGCGCTGCTGCGCGTCGACGGGCGCCGCTGGAACGAGCTGCGCCGCCTGCACGGCCAGATCCGCACGCAGGCCGCCGCGGACGGGTCCTCGTATCTCGAGATGGGCAACACCAAGGTCATGTGCGTCATCGCCGGCCCGAGCGAGGACACCGGCAAGCGGCGGGGCCTGGCCGCGTCGGCGGCGACGGTGCCCGGGGGGTCCAACGCTGCTGATGTCGTCGTGACTATCGTCATAGGAGGGTTTAGCTCTGTAGACCGGAAGAAGAGGGGACGGGGCGACAAGTAAGTGTATACAATTACATTTCTCGTTCGTAGAGGGGATTCTTGTTTGGAATATTCATTAGGAAAAAGACATTGAGCTCTATCCCTATGATCTATTCTACAAAGTGGCCCTTAGATCTTATCTCTGCTCACCAGAGCTAACAACCCTGCTACTTACCAGACGCATCCACGAGATGCAAGCAACCATAGCCAAAGCCCTAGCAGCCAACCTACATGTACACCTATACCCGCGCTCGACAATCAGCATCTCGCTCCACGTGCTCTCGCAGGACGGGTCTCTCCTCGCAGCCCTCCTCAACGCCGCGACGCTCGCCCTCGTCGACGCCGGCGTGCCCATGACCGACTACCTCGTCGCCTGCACCGCCGGCAGCACCTCGACGCACTCGGCCGGCGATGAGGACGCCGACCCCCTCGTCGACCTCAACACCCAGGAGGAGCAGGAGCTGCCCTTCCTCACCCTCGCCACCCTCGGCGCCACCGACAAGGTCGCTGTTCTAGTGTGTGAGACCCGCGTCCAGGTTAGTAGGCTCGAGGGCATGATGGCGTCGGCCGCGGACGCGTGTAAAGGCGTGCGCGACTTTCTGGATCGCGTCGTACGAGAGAAGGGTCATAAGATGGTCACGGAGGGCGCGATTGAGAAAGGCGCTAGCATGGCGATGGATATCGATGTCTAAGATTGGGTTTACCAGCCTAATGGATTCAACTACCGTCACGATTAAGTTGAGATTTGGGACTTACGGGGGTGGTCGAAACAAAAAGCTGGTACGTGATTGATTGTGTCATCAGTTCGTCCAATTTACTACACTATACAATTACGCTAACATTGAATATTCTTTACAGTTCTTCGTGCTTGGGCGGAGCATCAGTAGCCTCCGGCGTCGGTTCTGCGCCTTGCCACGATGTGGTCTCCGATTCCGTGGGCACCTCGACCTTAACATCTTCCCCTAGCTTGACTTCGATAGTCTTGACGGGCATCTCCGCCACGGTTTCTGACTCTACGACGACTTCCCCAATGATCGCTTCCGGTAGCTTGTTCTTGGGGCCCTCGTTCATGCGAATGGCGTCAATCCAACTCTCTACGCTTGCCGAACTGAAATCGCCCTCATAGTGTCGCCACCATCCCCTCTTGGCATTGACAGCAACTAGTTCGATCTCGCCGCTGAGCTCCAGGCCTTTGAATACAGGTGCGATTTCCTCGCTATCTGTATGAACCTCGAAGAAGGGGAATATATGGCGCGCGGCTTGGGCATGCTTGAAGGCAATATCAGACAAGCTAGTCAACACCTTCTCGGCTGTTTCGCCATGGGCCGCAGGAACGAAAGAAAGAACGCAGATGTGGGCCTTAGGATGTAAGCACTCGTTGATGAGTGTCTGGGAAGATATAATCGCGGGGATAGGGGGGGAAACCTCGGCCGCTTTAGGCTTTGACTCGGTAGTAGGTGGGACTTCTGTCGCTTCAGACAACTCAATTGTGGTAGTAGAGGTAGATTCTGAAGAAGCCTTGGTCGCCTTCTCCTTCTTGTCCTTCTTTGCCTTCTTCTCGCTTTTCTTTTCGCTCTTTGACTTCGAAGGCGCCGGGTCTGGGTTTGGCTCGCCTGCTTGCGACAAGAACTTCAGCATATCGGGCCGTTTCATCTCTCCCTGATACACTAAACCATCCTTGTCGCCCCCAGGAAGTAGGACGAATGTCGGGTAGGACGTAATGCCGAACAACTCAGTTGCCTTGGACTCCTTATCCCGAACTTGGGCGAAAGAGATAACATCCAGAAAATCAATCGCCAAACTGCGCAACAAGGCGCTTGTGGCGCCCTTCTCTGTGAATAGTATGGCCTTGGCAGTTTCGTTGTTGGTCGAGAGGAAGGTATCGATGTCTTTGTCGGCTACACGTTTAACGTGGTTGCTGATCTTGTCAACAACCGCATTGACAATGGCCTTGGCGGAGCGCTCTCCTTGATAGTCCTCCACAACAGGCTTTGAGCCCTTCTTTTTGCCGGGGCGAACAATCTTCAGGGTTGGGAAACCCTGAACCCCCATCATGCCACATAGTGGTTTGTTCTCCTCTTCGTCGCAATTCACGGCGGCGACCTTGGCGAGACCCTCGAGGTTTTTGGCTGCCTTCTCATAGGCGGGCTTCAGGTTCTTGCAGTGTCCGCACCATGGTGCATAGAACTCGACAACCTAGTGCAGCCAGAATGATAAGTAACAAGACTATAACGTAATTGATGGCTGAGACATGTCATGTAATAACTTACAGAGGTATGATTCGACTTGGCAATTAGTCTTTCATAGTTCTTTGCATCCACTTGGAGAACAGGAGAGCTCTTCGTGTATAAGCTAGCTTGCGCCGTGGGGAGTGCAGAAAGGAAAGCAACTACAGCAACAGCAATAGTAGGGTTTATGGTAGGGTAATGCATGGTGACTTGACTCCTGTGTCGGAGGCGCAACGTTATGGGGTGCTGAGCGCACTTAGTTGTAAAGTAGAAGAGATCACAGGTACAGGCAGAATGACAAACACAAGGATCGAACCATACAAAGCAGAGGTCAAACCGCAGGGTTGGTTAGTGTGTGTGAAGGAGAAATCACACACTCTACCCTATCAATGACCTGAGGTAGATTATAAATGCAGAAGATCAGGCGACTGATTCCTGCGTGAGGCGTTGATCGAGAAAAGGCCACGGTGGAAACTCGAGCCAACTCTCACGGACAATAAAAAGAACAGGTAGCAATTGGTGAGTGCCCCTCCAAACGGTGGCATGGTTCTCCAAGGTAAAAATGCAAAGCATGCAAGCTGTCATCCTTGTCGCAGGCACTGAATCCGGGGTTTGTGTGGCTGGTGCGGGCCAATTAGCAGTGTCTTGGGGGTCTTGGAGAGCTGTGGCGCGAGCTATGTATGTACCTAGGTACGTAGCAGTACAGTATTTTTCGGGCGCTTCCGGTGGGTAACAAGCACTATGGGGAATTGGGGATGGACGGTGACTTCAGCGGGGTTGTCGTTGACCACCTACCCAGCCTACCTACCTAATCTAACCAACCTAGTATCTATCTAGAGCTCTCTCAATATCTCACATTTGGAGTGCCCATTCTATTCCTTGTTGGCACATATTCTGGTGGCTGGGCCTCAATGATAGACAGAGCACATTTTTAGTAATCTTCGCCTTAGATCTGTGTTCTTGCTTGCGCGGCTTCCCTGCTCCCGAGGAGCCACTCCCTCTTGGCAGTACCAAGGCTTCCATTTTCTACAGACTCTTAGGCCTTCTACCTATACTCTATTCCGCACTATCAAAGTAAACCTTAGCAACCTCAATAACACGCATGCTTCACCAACAACTGCCCGCGGGACGACCCTCGACTACAGCCTCATAATCCTCTGAGAAAGCGAATCTTAAGTTCATACACCTTGCGAACTTGACGAGCTGCTCCTCGCCATGGCGGCCAATATCCCCGCAAAGCTCAAGCCTGCGGGCATCACCCCATTCATGGTGCGCGCTGTCCAACTAGAGAGCGCAAAGCCTGTCATTTCCTACTGGTGTAAGCTATCTTCTAGCGAAATTCAATCATAAATATGTGCAATCGTGCGCTAAATAATACTGCTTGTATAGGTTATTACTGGGTTGTGCAACAGATCCTGAAGAAGCAACTTCATAGTGTTGATGGAGAATGTCTCGAATTCACTACTACGATCATGGACAAGTTAGAACAGGTGCGGCTCTCCTAAGCATACCGATCGAGCCTTGATTAGTTACTAATGCAGCTTGCTTGTATAGATGAAGACTGATCAGGCAGAGAACGATGCGATACTCGATGACGTTACAGGTCAAGCGTACGTCGAACAATTTGCACAAGAAACATTTGACCGGGCACTTCGACCATTGAAAGCCAATAAAGTTACTCAGTTAGTTGCGCCCTGATGTCATCCTAACAATCGCGACGTGATCAGAAGCAACTAACACAAACGACGCAGACAAACTGCTAGTACATTCGAAGCAGCCTCCACGTTCTTCCAGCTCGTTAATATCTGGGGCCAGCCCGAACCAGAGACCCTGGAAAAGATCAAATATGCCAAATGGAATGCTGCGCGCATACTGAAAGCGATCAAGGAGGGCAACGATCCAAACGAGTCGAACCCGAAGCAGGAAGAGCCCAAACCAGAAGAGGGTGTTTCGCCTCTTGACCCTAACGATCCAGAGGTGCAACTGATTAACTCTGCCCGGCCACGGCCGGCCACGGTCGAAGATGTCCCAGACGACCAGGCGCTGCCTCGGGCACCAATCTCAAGCTATTCTCTTCATGCCACGGCCCCAGTCTCGGCCCCTAACTCACCTTTGCCTCCTACAGCGTCAGTCCCGGATCCGGTATCACCTATAGCGCCTCCGGATGTACCAGCTCAGGAGCCTGGAAGCTATTTCCCTAATGCTCCATCAGCAACTGACCAATCTCCACTTGATTTGCCATCTACCACGAGTATGCCACCCCCAGGAACCGTTGGCCATAGTGTACTCGGGTCGCCACCGGAGATCCCAACTCCTAGCATCCACCATCCTCCTCCAGTACCCCCGTCTGTGCCGTATTCATCGCCTGGCGCGCCACCTTCTCCTCAAGATTTCTACCACCCACCTCCCCAGCATCAAACAGCGCCCGCGCCACCCTTTGTCCCTCCACAACAGCATTATATCCCATCACAAGCTCCATCTGCACCTCACAATTACCACGCTCCATATTCACAGCCAGTTGTGCCGAAGGTGGTAACTGCTCCCCCGCCACCACCTGCGCAGCAATATGGTGGTAATAGCGGGCCAACCGGGCCCTATAATTATGATGATATGGCTATAGCGCAAGCACAGAAGCATGCCAAATGGGCTATATCTGCACTCAATTTTGAAGATGTGCCAACAGCTGTAAGAGAGTTACAGGCGGCTCTTTCTTCTTTGGGGGCACGGTAGTGTAAAGGATGATTGAAATAGGGGTTTCACGGCCCATTTCGGATCGTAAGGTCGTTCCTATGCATAACCTAATTGTGCATGGTAAGAGATGCTCTTTATAAAGGGGAGTGTATATATTAAACAACTACGGCCTTGATGCTATGAGTAATACCGGACGTAAAGTGCCAATTCTACATACCATTTCTTATTGCACTTAATCCGAACCGAATAAACAGAAGCGTCACTTTGCCAATTTGGTCGCGGGAAAAAAGCCGCCAAAATGTTTCCGAGGCAGAATTTATTACTTATTATACAATATCCCGAATTTATTTATGAAAAAAAGGCCATCACTTTGAAGATATTACACGAAAGAAGCACCGTTCACACCAATAATTTGCCCCGAAACCCAGCTGCTCTCGGGGCTAGCGATGAAAGCCACAACCTCGGCGATCTCGGAGGGAGTCCCGAGCCGGTTGAACGGGGTCGCGCTCGCGATGCCCTTGATCATGGCCTCCGACTTGCCCTCGCGGAAGAGCTCAGTGTCGGTCGGGCCCGGGGCCACGGCGTTCACAGTGATGCCCTTACGCCCGAGGTCCTTGGCGAGCACGCGCGTCAGCTGCTCGACGGCGCCCTTGGTGGCGGCGTAGAGGGCGTACGCGGGGGCCACGGCGCTGCTGCGCGCGACGCCCGTGCTCACGAAGACGACCCGGCCCCCCGGCGCCATGTGCGGCGCCGCGGCCTGCGCCAGGAACAAGGGGCCGCGCACGTTGAGCGCGAAGGCGGACTCGAAGGCGCCCTCGGTCGTGCCGGCGAGGTCCTGCAGGGGCATCGTGCCCGCGTTGGCGACGACCACGTCCACGCGGCCGAAGCGCGCTACCGCGCGCGCCACGAGGTCGCGCATCTGCGAGGGGCTGGAGGCGTCGGCTTGGACTGTGAGGGCGGACGACCTGTGGGTTTCTGGGAGGGAGGCGAGGGCTGCTTCCGCAGCGGCGGCGTCTCGGCTGTAGTTTAGGACTACGCTTGCGCCGGCGGCGGAGACGCGCTGGGCTATGGCTAGGCCTATGCCTTTGGTGCCGCCGGTGATTAGGACTACTTTGTCTTGGAGGTTGTTGGTGGCCATTTTTAAAATTATCTTGAGTGTTTGGCGTGTATGTGGTAGTATTCGCTGTCTTCAGGATTTAGATGGCGGCTGGCCTGACTTACACTTGAATTAACAGCTCTTGGGGCATATGTTTATTTATATTTGTCCAAATCGTAGTGCGCAGTGTGTCCAAATCACTGCGCACTACGATTTCAGAATATGCCCTTCAGGTAATTGATAACGCGATGTCCTATAGCCGTTGCCATGATGTTCGGAGGAGCTAGTGTTTTATGATATCCCCGGACGCGAGACGGATTTGGGGTTCAAGCCCACGGCTGTAAGGCCGATCCTTACGGGCCGCCGCAGTAGATAGAGCCGGGTCGCGTTCTTTAATCCCGTCGCCTAACCTAAATATTCTCTAGATCCAACATTCGGCTAGGGGGCTTGGATATCGACGTACTATTTTGACAGCTGCCATCTCAAAACATCGACAGCCTAACAATGTCCTAACTCCGAAAGCATATTGCACTTGGGATTATTCATACCTGCTCCTTATCTAGAACCACCATTTTCTTGCCTTGGTTCTACAGCAATGCAACGCCGCTGACATCGAAGGTGGCGCGGATAGGCGGAATGGGCTGCACTCCATGCGCGCCACTGTGCATGAATGAATGAAATCATAGTATTCCCGTCTAGCCAGGCCGGATAATACTATAGAGTACAGCACTGGCTGTTCTTGCCTCCTTTTCGAACAGGAGCTACGATGTTGAGTAATTGGTTCGCGCTTGAGGGAATCTAGCGCTCGCTTCGCACGCCGCTGACTGCAGCTAGTTTTCGGACTTGAGAACGTTTGTAAGCCGATACACTGTCGGCCTTAGAACACGGCTAGGACGCGGGGTCACGTAGAATAGGGCCCTCGGTTCCCGGCCTGCTCTTGCGATATGGATACTGGTATGGATACTACTATGGGAACGGGAATGCATACGACGGTTAGCTTGTTCCCGCATCCCTGGAAAACCTACAGCTCCGAAACTGCATCACCATAACTAATCACGCCCGCGCGTGAAGCAGACTGCTTTCCCCATTCGGCAAATTTATCGAGTTGACTAAGCGTTACTAAAAAACCTAGCCGGAGGGGGAGTATGTGGCCACCTTTTGCGAGGTTATGCATGAATCAACAAGTTTGCGCTAGAGGCTCGTGCGAGGTAGGGTACAGCATCAGCATGCACCATCATCATGTCGTCAAGTGTACCAACCAGACGATGGCGCTTATCGGGAGGCTTTCTTTGGTCTCGATCGGCCGACAAGCCAAACCCGGGCTGACCTAGGAAAAAAGGCATGCTGCGTATCTACGCACATGCATAGGTAAGCCATGGATTAGGTAAATGGATAAACGGAACTTCGACATACATGACGCATCTCGAATGGACGGCCAACAATAAGCATGATTGGCCGATTCGGTGAGACTGCATCTCGTACCTATGTCTTGGAGCATGTTCCAGCTTGGGTATATATATGGCTATAATGCCACGCCTTTCTCCAACTTGGCGGTCATCTCTCACCGACATCACCTCCTATTGCCATCGTCTCTTCAAGTAACAGGAAACTCATCCATTGTTCAACGTCTATTCAGATATCCACGATGGCTCCACTACCTAAGACCTTCAAGGGCGCCGTCATACCCAAGCTCAACGCGACCGTGGAAATCCGAGAGTTTGAATTGAAGCCGCCCGGCCCAGGCCAGGTTCTCGTCAAGGTCATCGTCTGTGGCGTGTGCCACACCGACCTCTTCGAGGCCACGGGTGCCTTCGGCGACGTATTCCCTCGCATCCCAGGCCACGAGATCGTGGGCGATGTCGTGAGCGTCGGCGAGAAGGTGACCAAGTTCAGTGAGGGTGACAGAGTGGGAGGTCCCTGGCACGGCGGTGAGTTTCCGAGTTCCCCAACACTACCTACCTACTTCCTAGTATAAAGAAAGGGGAAGAGCAAGAAGAAGAACACAGGCCAGAAGAAAGAACTGACAGCCAAACTCTCAGGCCACGACAACTCGTGCCGCTCGTGCTCGCGCGGGCAGTTCCAGATGTGCGACAACGAGCAGATCAACGGCGTGCACTTCGACGGCGGGTACGCCGAGTACGTGCTGTTGCGCGAGGAGGCGGTGGTGCGCGTGCCCAAGGACATGGACCCGGCGCAGGCGGCGCCGCTGCTGTGCGCGGGCGTGACGACGTTCAACGCGATGCGCAAGCAGCACGTGGAGCAGGGCAACCTCGTCGCCGTGCAGGGGCTCGGCGGCCTCGGGCACCTCGCCGTGCAGTTCGCCAGCAAGATGGGCTACCGTACCGTCGCCCTCAGCTCGGGCAGCGCCAAGGAGGCCTTCGCGCGCGAGCTCGGCGCCCACGAGTACATCGACGCGAGCAAGGACGACCCCGTCGCCGCGTTGCAGGCCCTCGGCGGCGCCGCCATGATCGTCGCCACCGCGCCGAACCCCAAGGCCATCAGCCCCCTCATCGGTGGGCTCCAGGCCGGCGGCAAGCTCATCGTGCTGGCGCCCGTTGGCCCCGTCGAGTTCGATACTACTGCCATGATTGTGAAGGGCGCTTCCGTGTCGGGGTGGCCGAGCGGACATGCGCTGGACAGTGAAGAGGCTATTCTGTTTGCGCAGACGCACGGTATCAAGTGCCTGGTTGAGAAGTTCCCGCTCGCGGAGGCGGCAAATGCCATGGAGCACTGCCATTCCGGAAAAGTGAGGTTCAGGGGCGTTCTTACCATGTAAGCAACGTTGCCGATTGACGTTTTTCACGAGGCATCGCAATAGGGGCACTTGGACTTCCGCAAGGACACCATCTAGCTGAGACATGAATGAATGAAGTAAAATTGAATAAAAAAAAAGACCGAATTGGACTATAATTGAACTCGAGTTCTAGAATATTTGACTATGATGTTCTATAACAATCTGTGCATTATATACTTAAATTATTTATTATGAATTCTCCCCGGGTATCAACTATCATTTTTATAAATAGATGTTTGACTATTCGGTGAAGGAGATCCTCTCGGTGAAGAACTATACGATTTTGGTCACACTAAAACGGCTACGAGCCCGTTACACATGTGCGTACAGCAGGTAGATCTATCTTTAGGTACTACCTACTACTAGATACTTACCTAGGTACCTATGTAGGTAAGAAATAACTTACCCCAAATCCATCGCACATCCCCTCCCCCGCACTAAACGCCAAGGCTTATTCTCAGAGGAAAAGACGGCTCATTAAGGTAGATTAGGTACCTTAGACGCCGGACCAGATCGATCTCCAACAACTACGTCATCGTCCTTTCGTCATGTCCATTCAAAGAACAAGATCTCACCGCGAGTTCCTTGCAAATGAAACATGGCCTCGAAACCTGGCCACAATGGCACTTCGAGCCTCGAGGGGAGTAACGAGGTGAGTAAGACAAGTAGACGGTTAGTGCTTGAAGTTTATTTTCGAATTGCGTTATGTCAGCCCATCTTAAGTTTACTACCTACAGTAACGTGAAGGAAGCTTCATTCAGCGTACTATATTGTCCATCTTCTACTCCAACGTAAGAATTCATGAGCGGAGTGTAATTAACTGTCTATTCCTTCGTCCGGGTTTAAAAAATATCCAATTGAAAAGTCTTTCTCTCTCTTAAGCCGAAGCACACTACATACCCAAAACAGAATACTCTTCGACCTCGTTATGGAGAAGCTACTTATAGAGCCAGCAACCAGGGGCCCAAAAGCCCCCCAACACCTCACCTTCTTCACAACCATCCTCCTCCTCCTCATCCTCGCGCACCCCGTCCCCGCGCAGAAAACAACAGTCACCATAACCGCCGCGCCCTCCATCCCCAGCACCGCCCCCGAATACACCAACGAAACGGCCTTCACCTCCGCCGTCCTCAACAGCACCAACGCGTACCGCGCGCAGCACAACGCGACCTCCATGTCCTGGAACGCGACCCTCGCCTCCTTCGCGGCCGCGTACCTCAACAGCAGCGCCGTGGGCCCCGACTGCACCTTCGCGCACTCGGGGGGCCCCTACGGCGAGAACCTGGCCATCGGCTACGCCAACGCGACCGCGGCCGTCGAGGCCTGGGGCGACGAGGGCAAGAAGTACGACTTTGCGCATCCGGGCTTCAGCGAGGCCACGGGACACTTCACGCAGCTCGTGTGGAAGGACTCGTCGGACGTCGGGTGCGGGCGCCGCCTCTGTGGAACGAAGGGGTGGTATCTCGCCTGCGAGTACTGGCCGCGCGGGAATGTCGTTGGGGCTTTCCAGGACGAGGTCGATAAATCTGTGAATTCTGCGGTGGTGGTGCGCTCTGCGTGGCTACGCTTTGTCACGGTGGGGGTTGTTCTTTGGATAGCCTCGTGATTGGGAGGCGGGTGAGGCGGCTTAATGAGTGTACGACTTTATACGATAGTGATACCCATTGGGGGGAACTGACTGTGCTTGGGTTTTCTTGGGGAATATGGGAATAGGCGTTTGTGCAGTGGGATATTTGATAGTTTGAAGTAAATAGATCATGAGAATATGTTATTATATATCACAATAGAATATTACAATCATTGCAGTACAGGACGGATACCTATTGTCCCGACGGCATTTCGCGGCGCACTATAGCCTGTGTAAGTATAACAAAATTTATTCCCCGGGGGAGTACGGAGAGATCTTGAAAGAATGAAAACGTCGTAAAAGGGTTGCAACGCGAGCTGAAAAAGGGGCTAAAGCAAATCCATTTCCTACTTAGCTATTCCTGAACTTTATCGTTTGATTATAGAATAAATCATGCTATCTCCAAAACGTAGCTACATTCGCTAATGCTACCGGTCTAACATTTTCTGCCCAGCCGGTACAACGAAGGGGCCGTTCTCAGCCAAAGGGAATTTAGGCGTGCCATCTTCATTCCATGTGAACTTCTGTATCCTGGCGGTCCGGTAAATATCTGCAGGCGGGTTCGACGTAGTCATGGCGTGGTATACGATGTAATCTTCTGATCCGTCAGGGGATGTCGTAAAGGAAGCGTGGCCAGTGCCATAGACGCCCGCAACTGTGTTCTGGTGGAACACACACTGCGACAATCGGAGTTAGTTGTCATAATATAGCGCGTGATAATTCATATTGCATTATAACTCGAATGGGAGCATTTGGACTCGCCAAAATTACTTACACCTTCTTTGTGTTTCTTCCAGGACTGGTATTGCATCGGGTCATTTCCCACGAGCTCTAGCATCCCAAGGCAGTAAAAGGGGGTATTGACCCGTGCTGCGGAGTAGATCACAAAGTTTTGCCCTGTCTTGGGGTTTGTGAGTTGTTGGGGTCCTTCGTTGGTTGCTAGTCGAATTGGTCTCCCGTACTAAATATTGCAAACTTAGCTTCCGATAGAACGTCATTGTGACACGGACTTTCATGAACTTACGGGCACCTGCTCCCACGGTTGATCCGGCCTGCTGATCATGCGGCGCTCAAGTAAGGTTGAGTTGACGGTCCAAGGATCTGACATCTTGGTTATGCAGAGATTTGCTGGCCATGACGAGTACTTCTCTTCCCAGCAAGAGTAGATATGATACAAGTTATTCTCGTGTTGGAAATATGTCCCATCGATAGCGAACTGGTCGTATGTATCTAACATGGGCTTCAACGAGTAACTGGCGGTCCAAGGGTCCGGACCATCGGCTGCGAGAACGAACATACGATGGTTGATAGCCTATATAGATTGTTTATGAGTTAAGCCACCAACAAGAGCAGTACGGCCGCTCAGGACCATCTGCAGCTCGATAATAATAACAATTACAATGTTTAAGAATATGACTTACAGGGCAATTAATGGGGCACATAGCATCTAGTAACGGCAATGGATTATCGCCATCCGAGGTAGCAGTGAATATCGCATACCATGACCCTGTGATATTATGCATTTCAGGTGCCCATAAACTGGTCGACCAGGGTTCTCCAGAGTTGGGATCTGGATTGAAGATCACACGGGATTCTGCATGGTCCCAATTGTCGGTGAGGGTTCGTGACCGTTTGAGTGTTACATTGGTATTCGTCGTGTACGTGAACAGATACCAACTCTCGCCGCTCGCATCATTGTATTTGGTCATGAAAGGATCGCCGACATTGAGAGTCATGACAGGGTTCGAGTACGTGGCATTGGTGGTCTTGTTCGTGCCGACGACAGCAGGGTCCCATCCTGACGACGAGCCCAGGTTGGGATCGAAGACCTGGGCAGCAACTGCAGCAATTCCAATACAGGACACCAAGGAGGCAATCTCTGCAAGCGGGAATGGTTTCATCATGCCTTCGTCGCGGACTCCACTTAACCCGCGCTCCTAATTCTGAGTTCGTCTGCGATAGCTGGCCGGGAAGAGAGAGCAGGGCGAGAGATGCATAATTTGCCGTTTTCGCGAGACGCCATTAACCTTTAATACCAACGCAATACACCATGCGATTGTGTAGCCGGGGTGCACGCTTATCCCAAGTCTATACCTAGAGCAGCTAAGCAAACTCTCACCTCGTACCACAGTTGATGATCACGCAGAATTCGGTATGTGCTTAGCCGAATTCTTAATTTGTACCCCGCGATATATCGTCTCTTCTCCACAATGCAGGGGATAGAAAGAGGGACCGTGGTTGTTGGAAGGAGGCTGGGAACTAAGAGGGGAAGGTTGGAATGCGGGATGATGATGTCTTTGTTACACCACGTTATGCTCGGGGCCGAAAACATGTGGACAATTTTCGTTTCGGGCTTGGATCGTCAGGTCGGTAATGTCTTATTACTCGACTCTGTCCCGATGCTGCGGTTTCTGGAAGAGTGAAGCACCAGGCTGTCTCAAACGGAAGCAATTTCACTTACACTTCCTTATCTCCGTAGGTTAGATTTAACGTTACATGATGTTACCGCGCATTGACCCATACTCGGTAGGTGGGTTCTCAAGATCTGGGGCGATGGAACATATCACATGCAGTAAAATCCTTCGATTGACGTTCTAGAATTTCTAACGAGTGTCGCTTTAGGAAATCCAGTTGAGGTAGGCACTAGACTGAGGCAGTGGGCTAATATCTCATACGCAATATGACGTCGGTGTTAACTAGAAGATCAATTGCCGACAGAAGAACACGATGGGCGAAGTGTCGAGGAAGCAGCTCGTCAAAGTGAAAGCTAGCCTATGCCAGTGAGAGACGGCCTGACTGTAGGCTCTAACTAGATGATCTTTATTAATTGCGTCCTGCTTCTCGGCTAGGTACTAATTGCGTTTATCAGGACAAGTACACAATACCAGATCTTACATAACGGTAAAAAGATGTGATCCCTAGATTATGGGATATCTCTCATATAGCTCTCTTGTAAGGCTTCACATCAAACACTTGAATATTAGCTTAAGACATCGGTCAATACTATACACACTATTAAGTCTCTATTAATGATAGGGAAGTAGACTGAGCCCTATTGATCTATGAACAGACCCTTATGTTCTTATCCTAGTAAGTCGTGGTACTGAGGGATTTTAGTACGGGCCGAGAAAATAATTAGCTACACATCTACTCCTCCGTTTTCGGGTCCTCCTTCTCCGACTTCTTCTTGTCTGTCGCCGTCTGCTTCTCCCACATGGCGTGGTAGCTACCCTTGAGTTCGAGGAGCTCGCTGTGCGTACCCCTCTCGATTACTCTGCCCTGATGGAGTACGATAATTTGATCCGAGTCTACGATTGTAGAGAGGCGATGCCTAGATTACCCCCATGTTAGTCTCCTAGACCTCGTCTTGTGCCCTTTTGCATGACTGTAATTAGATACGTACGCAATTGTGACGGTGGTGCGGCCGGTGGTCACACGCTCAAGGGCCTCTTGAATTTGCCTCTCAGTGAGAGAATCTAGAGATGCAGTAGCCTCATCTAGCAACAAGATGCGTGCTTTCTTTAAGATGGCGCGTGCAATGGCGATCTTTAGCTAGTTGTTAGCAAGAGATAGCACACTCGTTTTGTCTAAATGATCGCTACTTACCCGTTGGCGTTCGCCGCCCGATAGCTTCAGTCCTCGCTCGCCCACTTTTGTATCGTACTTGTCTGGGAAAGTCATGATGCGCTCGTGAATATTCGCCGCCTTGCAGGCTTCATAAACATCTGCCTCAGACGCCGTGGGGTCCGCATATAGTAGGTTGTACATAATCGTAGCATTAAACAAGACAGTGTCTTGCGGCACCACGCCTATATGCTGGCGGAACCCATCGATCTTTAGATCACGGACATCATGACCATCTACCGTAATTGATCCGCCGGCCACGTCGTAAAACCGGAAGAGAAGCTTTAAGCACGTAGATTTACCACTTCCTGACTCTCCTACAAGCGCCGTCTTGGTTCCTGGTGCAACGGTAAAGCTGATGCCGTGGAGGACTGGCTCCTTGTTCTCGTACGAGAAGGTCACGTCATTGAATTTGATTTCGCCCTCAGCGGAAGGTAGGTCTTTCGCATCTGGCTTTTCCACAACTCCGGATGTCTCGTTGAACTATATCATATTAGGTCTATAGTGCCTTTCCCGTGACCAAGGTGTTACTTACCAACTCAAGCATACGCTCTGCCTCGATGAGATTGTTCTGGAGCATCGTGTAGAATGTACCAAAGAAATTGAGCGGCGCCTGCAACTGCGCGAAATAAGTAATGAGACTGACGAAGTCAGACACTTTTTGCTGGCCATGGGCGATCTTGTAGGCGGAGACAGCCACAATCATGGCCACACCGATTGTGAATACCGAGCCCTGTGTCAGGTTGAGGAAATTCAGCGATAGGAGTACGAGGCGCTCGGCATTTTGATAGGTTACAACATGACCCCTATACTTTCTTGTCTCAGAAGGTACAGCACAGTTATGTTGAACGGTTTCATAGGCCATGATGGCATCAGTTCTAACTCAGGGTTAGCATTAGTAGTTCAATGAGGAGATTATTGCTCACTTTGCGGCATCCATCTCTCTCGCCTTAGTCGCCATATCTCTTCTCTGCTTTCCTCGGTACTTTGCCATATATATAGTCATAAATATGTATGACCACATAATGACTAAAACAATAAGAGTGTAAAAAGCATCATACTTGAAGAAGAACACAACGGCGGCGACGAAGATATCGAAGAGCATAGGGAAAACCTGAAACAAGAAGTTCTCCAAGAAAGTGTTGATCGCGCTTCCACGGCTAAGGGCACTCGTCACTTCCCCGATACGTTTGCTAAGATGGAAGTCCATAGATAGCCCAAGAACGTGTTCAAAAGCGGCGCAGGAGAGTCTTCGGAACAGAGACTGAGAGACGGGAATCCATAGGACCGACCGAGCAGCCCCGATAGTTGGCTGGAGGCCTCGATACACAACGTAGAGAATTAATTCCTTGTAAGGGATGTTACCGTATGCTAGGGCGTCGACAGCAACACCTAGTTGTAAGGGAACCATAACATTGGCTTAAATTTCAAGTTAGCAACCTTTCTTATGAGCTGGTATGTATAAAATTCTGAGTGTTGTGGAAGCTATGAAACATGGTCACAACCAGATAAGAAAATTCAAATTTATACAACAAAGACATAAGGAAAGAAGTTGCCGCTCACATGAGCTTACTTACCGACACGTTGAGCAATCAAAAGAAGCACACAGACAAGCACGGTTGCCTGATGAAGCGGTGCATCTGATGGCCTGTGATGTGTCAGAGGCGAACAGAATATCATGACGATGTATTCAGACAGGACTCACCACAGATAGGGGAAGAGGACCCGAGTGCCCGCAAAATAATCAAACCAATTTGACTTTGACGGGTCGCGCGGTTTCTTGGCCGGGGGCTTCGCTGCAGAAGAGGCAGTGCCGCCATAGCCATTAGAAGAGCCGTTCCCATTTTCTAGCAGAGGTCGTCGTTCGGATACTGTTCCCGCCTCGGCCTTTCTTAGTTGATATTCTCTGAGCACGACGAGAGAGATCATGACCAAGAGTAGGAAAACGCGAGCCATGGCAAGACCAAACAAGCTATCAAGCATCTCGGATGGCGCATCGATAGCCTGGTGCTGGGTGATGAACACGGCGGCGATGATGGACTCGACCAGTATACCAACTCCCCACGCGAAAGCGTGAGAAACGGTTGGTGTCCACGGTCCGTCAGGATCAGGCAAAAGGCCACCCAGAAAATAAAGCAAGACGCCGATGTAAGATGCCTATGTATGAAGTTAGATATCTTCTAAATCTTGGATGTTTTGATATAACACCTACTAAGTAAGCACTGTAGGGGAAGTTATCGTGAACATCCTCACTTGAAACGGCGTTAATTACACCGAGGATAATACTAGCTAGCTGCAGTTGACTATTAGCAAGAACTCCGAGGCCAATTAGAAGAGAGGACGTACAAGCAGCAGCGTCAAGGCTAGCTGCACCAGCCAGACGCCTCTCGCATAGAGTCGCCGAGTCTTCTCGGTACTCTTCTCATCGACCTCGGGGCCACTGCCAGCATAACTGTATCTATACCGGGCCAGCTGGGACAGGAGAAGAGTCGCGAACAGACTACAGGGATAGAGATAGAAGCCAATTGATAGCCCAAGCTCAACGTTTGCCATTTTAGCCGGGTTCAATCGACCATTGGCCGCTAAGCTTAGTATTCCGTCTCGAGGATTGGGATGCCGCTATACGGGAGGTAGGTAACGGAACGCCGGTAATCAAATTTTTGGACGTGTAATTGGTCGTACGAGGATGCTGACTGGTAATCTAAAACGGTGCACGTGATTATTGCTCAGACCGGATTCAGACTTATCTTATCTTATCTAACTCTACCTATCTAGATACTAAGTACCTAAGTACCTATCTATTATCTACCTATGTAAGTGAGCTGTTTGCCGGACTCCTATGCTGGGTTCATTCGCCTGTCAAGGTAACCAACGATGTACGGGTATGCGTAAAATGCCGTTTTTCACCAGTCCTGTCACTTAAGTGTGGAAGTTGATCTATTTGGTAGGAAGTGGTGTTCTAGCTCCATCATTTTAGCCAGAACCCCCACAGCACTGTATGCATCTCTTATCCAAGTTGGTACTTTATGGGGACTTTACTTACCTCATCGCTTCCACTAGGTCGGTAGCGTCTATGAACAGGGAAACGCCGTAATTCTAATATCTACGCGTCTCTGACGAGGTTTCATAAGCCTCATTATAGGAATAACTCATCGGTCGTTCGGTTGATCAAGTCACATGGTTCGTCTCAACTTCAACAATCGTTCAAATTATATTGCTACGTTAAAATTTTAAACTGACAATGGTTGATTCATGAGTTTGAAGCCAGCCATATTGAAGAAGGGTGCGTTAATAGTTGGTGATTATATGTATACGTCAGGAAAACGCTAAACACCGGGAGAGGTCCTGTGTTTCGGAACTAGGTATCTGGGCTCTATGATTACAATTATGAAGCGCAAATTGTAGTGCTCAAGACAGATCATCTGTTTAACGAAGTCCGTCTAGCCCCAGACTCATCAATGCGTCACCGAGACCTTCTAGAGTCAGAAGTTACCAGCCTGAGCATAAATTCCCAACCGGCTTCCGAGTACGCCGCTATCGAGACCCACCTACCAACAGTCTACAGATCTCCCCGGATCTTATATGACTCGATATGATGATCATTGCGTGGTGAATCTCAACCCTCTGCCTAGAAAGCAGGGTGACTATCCCCTGTCACCGGTAAGTGACCCGCCGATGGATGCATACGTTGGGTAGTACAAGGTTCTAGAGTACTTGAGCACACAGGCCTACGGGAATTCATAAAGATGGCTCGGGATATTTTAATTTATGCACGTTGGGTCTTTCACTCAGTAGCCTGGCAGCTGCAAGGCTATCGTGTTGGTAACATGATGCGAAACCACGAGCAGGGTTCAATCGCCAGCCTCACCCCTCACCGCACTTGAAACATCCGATCCGCATCTTTAATGCAAGTAATAGAAAGGAACAGCCCCCAGCATGTCCCACGAAAAGGCGGAGTCCTGAAGCCTCGCAGGCTTGAGGCTACATAGGTTGTAAGCCCACACCGAGATCCCGGGTAGAGGCCGGTGAAGGGTCGGTAGCACCGCCGCCGCCGCCGCCGCCGCGGGGTCAGGCTGCGTTCCGCGGTGCTGCAGTTTTCCTCGCAACAAGGATGAGAAAGCCCACACGTACATGGCGCCTCTGGTAAATCGTTTACACACCAATCTACGCCGCTATATAGTTATCTTCGGCTGCTCAAGATGAGGCAGGTCGGTAGCTTGTTGCCTTGTCACGGGTGAGACGGGCAAGTGCCGGGTAGCTTGCTGCACGGCATATCCTTGTCGTCATGGTTCAAGAGTCCTAGAATCAAATCGCATAGCACGATAAGCGTTTCACATAAAAACATTACTATCTCCGACGATTTCTTCCACATACGTAGTAGGTAAGCATAAGGCATTAATCATGCTCGGGTTGAAATTGGTAATATTTTAGTCTACCCTCATGTACCTGTGTAAGTAAGCTATGAAAGGATGTGTAACACGCACACATAATCTCGGGTTCCTTGATCCTTGTGATAGCACGTGGACTTTCTAGACGAAATATTTGCTCACCGCCCTAGCGGGCACTTTAATGGGCCGGTATATAACCCGACTTATATAAGTAATCGGCGAATAGTTAGCTCTGGCCGTCTTTGTTAGCCGCGGATTCTCTGGGACTAGAGTCACTAGACAAGCATATTTATTATGTACCTACGCTATACTAGTCATGGTGCGGCTTTAACCGTTTGCCAGGGACGTTAGTGTGCCTTGGACTGTATGTACAGGACTAAGGACCTATCTGTGTAACTGCAGCAGGCAGTATAACGACGTGATGTACCTACCGGTATGAACGAGGAGTAGTTAGAACTCAAACTCAAACGAGAAGGTGAGGAGAAAACATGACGGCTTAACATTCAAGCTAAGATAGATCCTGCGCGTACGTAGGGACGGGGCATGACAAATTGCCACGAGCAGAACCGCGAGATCGTCATAGCAGTACCGGCGGAATAAGGCCGAGGAACCCTTGTGGAAGCATTCGGGAGCCGGCGAGCGGTGTTCAGCTGGAGCTAGTGTGACGCAGGGCTCGACTGGAGCACAGTATACTGTGTCCGCGACCGTCTGCTGAAGACGCCTAAGTTGTGCCTAGGGCCCGAGCGTTGTGTTCCCCGTGCCGTTACAGAGACGATCAAACGTCAACTCTGCAGGCCGTCGTCACGCATTCGCAAACGAAGTGCGGAACGGAATCCAGCGAGAGGCCTAGCCGACACGCTATGTACATGGGTAGGTGAGTGATGATCGATAGGGCTAGCCCATCATTCCTTGCTTGCATCGAGGTGGCTTTTCGGCAACTCCTTCATAGTTGCAGTTAGCATGTTCTCATAGCTGTGTATGTGTAAGAAGAACCAGGCAACAGCTACTGCAAATCCTGTGCATAACCTGTTTTCCGGATTTTTTTTTCTTTTTTCTTTTTTTTCCAGGGTCTTTTGTGGCTGTCGGTTCCTGCGCTGATCCTCTCGTGATGTCAACCACGCGCATGTCTATTCACATAGCCAATCTGGTGTGGTCTATGTAAGAGCTAGGTACAGTAGAGGTATGTGTTCAGGCCAGAGGGTACGTACTAGCAGCAGAGGATCTTCGGGTCCGAATACCCAGATCTTCTAATACGTGGATCCTCAGATCGATCTTCGAACTAAAACAACGATGTTGCCACTTAGAGCAGGTAATTGAAATACCGTCGACTCTCCCGTGCCATCACCACATGGAGTCTCCGTACACTAGTAGATTGGCAACCTCCCCCAAGGTGGTGTAATGGAGGCGATCAGTGAATTGGTGCATAGGTAATCCCTGACAAAAACGTGCTACGTGTACAATAGGTAATATCCTTCCCGTATGTTTTCTTCATCAAGATCCCTGGCAGTGTTATCAGATTCGACAAGGTTCTTACATCTAACGATCTGCATTACACCTTCGACCCTAAATCCTTTACCTCCCAACACTACCTAATCATAACAAACATGATGAGGGCTGATAAATGAGGTTCGGAGATTATATACGTATTGCGTATTCCATGACGAAGCCTCAAAACCGCTAGTGGCAACGAACTGTAATTGCAAATACTCTAGTTCCGTCTATTCCTCTACATTTTGCTTCATGGGTTTTATTTCATATTGGTGTCACATGACAATATCATGGTTGAGGGCATCATCATGATTACACAGTACAGTGGTACGATCACATCATCTTGCTAAAAATATGGGATCTGTGCATGACCGCCTCTGTCTTGCAGTTTGCCGATACCACACATTCCATGTTAGCGTTGTATGTGCCTGAAGATCATCCCCAACGAGTATCGCCCATCCCCGTCTAGTGTACCTAATAGTGAGAGATCTGGTATCATACTGGGTACTGTAACAAGATAATAATAGATATCGTAACAAGCCGGTGCCAATACGACAAGCGCAACAGTTTTTACATATACCGGCTACACTAAACAAGTGCATGAATTATCTCATACTATAGACTAAGTAAGTAGGTATTGAGGGTGATGATAGTCAAATCGATGGAAGTGTATTGCTAAAGCATGATAGGTTCGGCGCATGGTGTTGTATCTTAGGATGCACCAATAAGAGCCTTAGCCGCACTTCACATGGTGCGCCACGCCTCTCGTCAACATCCCTTCGCCTTCTACCTACCTGCCAGTTAAATCTGACTGGTGGTAATTAGCCTCCTGACTAGCCCATGAGTAGGATCTAAAGGGATTTTGAGTTTGGTAGAGCCGCCGACCGCTCATCCTATGAGAGAACTACGTTAACAAGGTACATACCTACTAACGGCGTTGGGTAGTGAGAGTCCTACTTGCAAGATGCCTACTGCGTACGCGGTAGGATCTAGCGAAGGACGAGGAGAGGTAGCGTACTGCATGTATAAGTGTAGGTATAGCGTAGCATGCCTAGATACACGTAGGTACCTATTTAGGTATTTTCTTCACACGTGTTTCATAGTGTTTTTCGTCTTAGTCTAGCTCGGCACACCCACCCAGTCACCTACACTAACAAGATAGGCAATTTGCATTGTTAGCACGTTTCTGAGGTTATGTCAGCACACACTTGGTAAAATATGTATATGCACGCTTGTATGTAGCGTAGGGACTCTGTAGGCGCCATCGTTTGTGGCCTGGGGCACTTCTCCGCATCAGAGGCTTGTTGCCGCACAAGTGTGGGCTATCTACTATAAGCCAGCGAGCTGTCGGCTACCTACTTCAAGTCTGCTTATCCTTGTACGCTGGTTGTGCAAAACTCGATGCAAAGAAGCTAGTAGGTATATAAGAACTGCAGATATTGTACAGGCAAGATAGAAACCATCGAATCGCTACTTCTCGGCTTCGGGTGAGCTCGGCGTATTTTTATGCCCGTCATGTAAGCTGATGAGGCGTTAACAATGAAGCAGTATGGTGTTGAATCCAGTTGAATGGTTGCGAAGACAGACTCGAATGTAACGAGACAGGTCACCTGCATCTGGCGCGATCGTCTGCAGATAACCTGCTTACTTCAGCGCCCGACTTGGTTCTTACAGCGTATTAGACCGGCGCCTCCCGCGTGGCGCCTGGCGCCCAAGCAGTATGGGCAGAGGACGCCGCAACGTCACCCATTATGTATTCCTTACATATATATGTACTTACGCTATGCACACAATAGCTAGGTAGATACCTGTCTAGGCTTATGCGTATAAGTAAGATTTAAATCTCAAGAATCCTGGTCATTTTCCAACGAGGGGAATAAACACATATCTTAAGACAGGGTTAAATGCTGTTTTCTAAGGGTAGGCATTTCAGCTCTTCACAGCCTCAATCGCCTGATTCATCAGGTATTTTGCCCGATATTGTCCCAGTCTCGGACTTCACGGGTAAGTGATGACACCGGTAGGAGTGCACTTTGATAGTGATTTCCTACGGAATACTGCGCAATCTTGCGGCGCAGCCGCCATTACTCGCCCCGACTAGGCATATCTTGTCAGTCCGCGGAAATAGATGTTCGCGGAACTGCGGAGTTAATATGATATAAACACTCTGGGATTTTTGTATGTTTACACCTATATCTCGGTCAAACATATTAATTAGTCATACAAAACAGTTAGCTAGGTAGTTGATGGCCTCCTGGAATAAGGTGTCACTTCATGCATTTCTTATCGTCGATGATGCCAGCATGACAAGCTGTCAAAGGCATAGGATTCGGTACCGCTCAGATGCAAGATAAAGCTGCTGCACGTAGGTATCCGTTGAGAGTAACTGCTTAGCTTGGCACGAGAACGCCCACACTACAGTAGGTACATATGTAGCTCTAACCCTGGTCTATTAAATAGGTAAGTACCTATCTAGCGAGGAGTTCTGCAGTAGACCACAGTATGGTACTGGATATATTCCTCGATTCGGCTTGCTGACATCATCTTGGACTGCATTCTCGCTTGTTCGGCTTGGGAATTGAGCAATTAAATAATTTCTATTTATTTTTATTTTTTTCCCACCGGTGGTTGGCATTCTCCCCGTTGTACATGGTGAAAGCAAATCAACGACCACCTGTATGTACCGCAGCGTGCGTCTTACCCATGCCTAGTCTAATGCACTGGGGTATGGAACTCCCTATTCTGTACAGAGTACAGAGTACACTAGGCCGTTTTGCTATCCTTAGCGAAGCGGACACCCAGCCAGGGCTACCTAATCCAAAGGCCGAAGGGGCAGATATCGCCCACAATTCCCTTAGTGCTTTGTACAATTGAGCTCTTCTAGCCCGTAATTTTGAAGATCTAGGACCCCAAACGCCTTGTACCCTTCCTAGATCACGTTAAATATGTTCAATAGATAAAAGTGCCTATACCAAAAACAGAGCCTTATGATTCGACCTGTCATGATAAAGGATCTATCTTGGGGGGCGTGGCGCTTTGCGTACGCCAACTCTCATCCCCTTCTACGGCGGCACCTCGCTCCAGGAGCATGGCAGCCATGTCTGTCCGCCCACACATCACAGCCCGTTGAAGAGCAGTGTAGCCTGAGGTATCTTTGCCATTTATGTTCACGTCGTGACGTTGTAGTAGTAATCGTAAAGTCTCAACATTCCCCCCCGCGACGGCAAAGTGAAGTAGCGGCGCCGTCGTCTCTGGTAGGGGTTTCGATATGTCCGATATGTCACCGGCCTTGAGGCTGGCTATAAATGTTGAAGGGACTGAGGAGCTCCCCGGTCGTGCAATCGGCTTCCTATCAACGGCTGACCAGCCGGCTGCGCTATTTAAATCTGAGTCTGGGGATGTGGCATATGCTGTTGATGCAGTGAGGCTATCTTCCATTGAATATACCGATTCAGGGTGATATAACGACAATTCATCGGCATTGCTATACATGTGAAAGCTAGCAGAACATCAGGTTAGCTTCTTCACGGAATTGCGAGTATAGATTGCTGCTCACCCAGCCGACATAGGCAATGCATCGTGCCCCTCGCCACTATTAACCCCCCAGGGAAGCGGACTCGAGCAATTGGGCGAAAACGTCGCAGACATGCTATGACTCCTCGGTGGAGGGTGATGTTGTATTGGGCCTGGAGCTATGGCTGAAGTGACAGCCCGTGTCCGGCGGCTGAGGGTGGGAGCTGACAATTCCGGCACGACGTCGTTGGAGGTCGGGATTTGTGAGTAGTACGTGGGAGCGGCGTCAAAGACCATAGGAGTATCACCATCCGACATCAAACCAAGACCGCTCGCTGGCTCGCGGCCGTGTGCATGTGGCCATGTTTGCATATAATCGCCCACCTGCCGTAACCTATCTGCAGCAGCTATTGTTGCTGCTACTGAGGCCGTCTCTGTGAAATGGGGTGCCGGCGTGCTTTCGGGGCTAACAGGACTTCTCCCACCAGAGGCCAACTCCTGCTCCGGCGGTGGTGTGGTCGAGGCGTCCCCACTGACGATCTCTTGCAGTTGCTGGAGCTGTTTCTTTAGTTTCTCCACCTCCTTCGTGCGGTCTCTCATGTTGCGTCCTAGGGAAGCAGTTAGCAACATAGAACTGAATAGACAGAGACACGAATACCACTAGGGCATTTCATATAACCAGCGGAGACGTACGATAGGCTCTCTGGGCAAGGCGATTTTGGATTTTCCTTCTCTCTGCTGCGTCTGGTAGATTCCGCCAGTCCTCATCCGGCTTCATCAGATCGGCATACGAGGTCGTCAGCGGACGGCCGCTGCGTGGTGAAGATGTGCCCGACATGCTAATTGTGGTCATAGGTTGCGAATTGGAGTGTCACAAGAGTGGTCATAAAGGTCGGGTCTTGACACTTATAAGTTAATGGAGAGAATGATAGAAATGAAGAGAAATAGGCAGACTCAATTGACCACCTACCTGGGCCAGCCAGAGAATGTATAATAAGCGTGGTGTGGCTGTTCTTTCTAGTCCCCTTCTGCATCTTCCACCTTCGGTAGGATGACATGACGGGAGCGCGGCAGGATGAGATACATGAGATAGTGTACATGGGATGCATGTCAAGTCGCAAGTACTGCGTACCTATGCATACATACTTAGAGAGAACCACACCTACAGTATGTACAGTGTGAGTGAGATCCTTCATGAAGAGAGGGTAGCACTCTGGTGGTGCCTTAGCTCGTATGCACTCCCTACGCATACACTAACTGCAATGAAGCAAAGTGAGATAGCGAGTGGACGAAGGAGGCTAATAAGCGTTGCGGATGTACATTGTACCGTAGCGTAGGTGAGACCACACATGTGCGCCGACTTATCAGGGTGCGAGTTCTCGAGCTACCCCAGTTCCAGGTTAGCACTTACATCTCGAACGTGGAGATGGACTCGATTTCAAGCATCAAGCATCAAGCGCCGAGCATCGAGCGTTGAGCATCGAGCGTCGAGTATCGAGCATCAACCAACATACCCATGTACTCCTTCTGTGCACACAGTAGATACGGTACAGTACTTCAGATCCAAGAAGTCCTGTAGCCTGTAGGTCTGTATGTATGTAGGTACCTGTAGCCTGCCTGGTATATCCAGTGCAGGATCAAATAAGCCCGCAGTAGCCCGTTCTGACCCTTCTATCTAGGTACAACGAACATGACGAAATCTCCGGAATCCTGTACCGGATCAGCTCATCGGTTAGCCGTCATTAACAGCCATCTCTGCCCTGCTTAGGGAATCGTCGGCGCCAATCGCTGCTGGGCTGATGCCATTTCGCGCCGTATCACAGACAGAGGAGAGTTATGTTTCCGGTAATCGGCTGCGCCTATGTCCAGGAAACATCCCCGTATGGTGACGCCGGACAGCGAACGCTCAATTCCTGCGGGGATTCTCGAGTTATTTTCCCCCGTGTCTTACCTCGTAACGGTCGACGGAAACTACAGAAAACAGCTAGATAGACGCCGAGAGCAAATTAAATGGCACGTGTAGCAGCGTGTAATCGTAGAGAGGTACACGCCAACCCAGGCCGGGATCAGCGCGCGGACGTTATACAACAGGTATATACAGTATGTATTGCCGAGAAGTTCCGCCGTTTGCCTTACCCATCTTGTCCCTAGATGGCATGGTAGCCGTTAATGCCAGTGATGCCAATGTATGTTTGGAACGACGGGGGTTCGAGGAACGGTAACATACTGTAAAAACCGCAGGCTCTACGCATATCTGTGGCCCCGCCAAGAGAGAAGAGGGCAGCGAGGTTCTGTAAGCTCCAGTGCTGTAACATCCGAATTTTAAAGGAAGCAGAGGAAGAAGAGGAAGCATGCACAGAACAATAATGTTACCTACTACATGTTAGTCTACGTACGCACCTACCTCTTAGTACAGAATACCTAGATACCTACCTCCTTACAGAATACCTAATGCGTACCTGGTAAGAAACGGTACCGAGCAGCTCCAGGCGCATCCAGGGTTTTACAGGGTTCCCTAGCGGAAGCCGATCCTACACTACGACCGCCGCCAGACGCTAGGTACACCTAGGTCCTAGGAGTACGCATCTGTACGCAGGAGACACACCAGATAACTAGGTACCTAACCTAGATACCTAATCTAGATTACCGTCTGACTAGGTGCCGAATGCGTCCTCGAACTACCTGGTACGCCGCTCTCACCTACATACGTATAGATACATGCTAGTGGAGGTTGTGCCATAATTAAGCCCTAACATGTAGATCAGTAGATAGCAGATACCTTATTCTAGCTACTGTACTTATATAGTCTCTAGGTATGTTAGAAGCCTGCATAATCCGTAATGCACCGGCAACTCTCCGCGCAGAAAACCACAGAGCACACGGGTGCTGACTGCTTCTAACTTGGTTTCTTGTCGTTTCAAACAAATGTTGCTGCTTTACATAGCGACGTCGGACTCGGTACCAAGTCGATGTATAGATTCACTCTACCGGTCTCACCTTAACGGCTTACCTATATCTCTTACCTAAGGTCAGATCCTTAGTCTATGTGCATACCCATCGTAGCCGTAGCCACGTGCTTGTCACGTAGGCTAATAAGGAGGCCTCTAATCTTGTAGTTCTACACACTTAAGATTGAAGAGCAACCATCCCGCTTCGCATCAAGTCGACTCCCCACGCACCACTCGAAACCCCCCCGCCGAAATAAACATATCAAATTCCCGCCATCCAGGTGCCTATGGCTAAACCTACTAACTGAGGTTACTAGGGATGTGGGTCTCGTCTGCAGTTACCAGCACATAAAGCAGGATATTTTGCGCATGACTAATGGGATTCGGTGAGCAGGACGCTTAGTGATCACTACCAGCGATCCCAGCAGTGCCATGATATCCGGGCTGTATTCTCGCCGATATTTTATCAGCATCATTTATAGTCATGATAAGATACAGTATTGATTAACGAGGGCCAGTGGCGTAGGGCTACAGGGGGCTCCCATCCTAGCGGAGATGAAATTTCCTGGCGTCAACGGCATGAATATGGAAAGCACCTAGGCGATGTCCTGGAGAAACAAACCGGGTAACATTAACAGCGCTGACATCCTATAGAGCCTTGTAAACTCTACCTTCTGTCTAACAGAGTAAAATGTCCTCGGAAAATTACCACGAAAACAGAAGGTTTAAAGTACGTTACATTTCCTACAAGCGTCCGGGAAACTTTTAGTCTACCCTATTTACGGGAGATGCAGCCCTTTGATAAAACTAAGGCGCCTCAATGAATAAGACCAAAGCTAAGAGTTGAGTGGCTGGGGCTGGAAAACAAGCGGCCTCGGAGACTGTTGCCGGGCGTTGTGTATATTGAATTCTATTAATCTACGAGGACGATAGATAACAAGGCTCAAACAGGTACTAAGTATATGATTCAAAAAGATTAAGAGTAGAAGAAATTTTGGACTAGCAGAGGGCTAGGGTGTTTCCCTTTAGCTCCAATCTCGAGGCTTCCTTCTTCTTGTTTTTTTGCTATATTCAACTCAAAAGACTATTGACTGTTTCCATGTTATCCTCGCCCATAGGAAGAATTGGTAGTTGATATCTACTCTTCGTGGGGGATCAGCATTGCATAGCCATCAGGATATATTCGCCATTTTTTTATTTGTATGAACTATCACGGCATTACTAGTCTTCCTTCGCCTGCTCTCCGGATGTCGATGCTAGGAGTAACTGGTATACAGGTACATAGATAATGTGGCGAAAAACATGAAAATCACTGGAGGCATAGTTTAAGTCTTCGCTTGCCTGTTTTTAGTGAGATTTAGGGTTCCCTTAGGGATACGTAGATCCTTAACCCAGAGATATGTCGTTCAACCCACCAACACCGGGGACGAAATACTCACAAGCATATGTATCCAGGACAATTTACAAAGCATTTCTACCTACTAAATATTTATGTCATAAATGGAGTTAATTGTATGTAAGTTGAACATAGAACACATAGTGGATAAACAAGAATGCAGCCAATTAAATAGGTATCCTCCACAAGCCACATTAGTTTATCTACCTAACTATTCATTAAAAAAGCGACGAAAAAAAGCCAGTTCCCGTATTTTACGCTTAAATATCCACAACATTCAACGACAGATGTCTATAACGAACTCTACTATGCCGGAGCAAAAGCAGCGAATGAGCCATACCGGTTTTGGTGCGACAGGGTCGAGCAACTGAAACCTAGTCTAGTGTCTGTAGATAATGTAGGTATACTGTAGGCTCCGTAAATCCATCTGTTACAGCAACTTAGTCTAAAGTGCACTTCTATCAATCAACTATCGACTAAGAAGCATATACCCTGGTAGATAGCTGAATGCCTCTATGACAGGTCGCTTCTGTGTTTTCCGCAGATTGCAGTAGTGCGGTGTAGGTAACAAGTGTGTGCGCGGCACACGGTAATAGTGAGTCCACTAAGGTCAGGATCTAGGCAAGTAGTATAGTATAATATCTATAGCTTTATTACTTACAGAGAGCCACAGTTGACTTTCCCTTTCACATGTAAGCATGAAATTTCGCGACGGAGCTCTCACTACCTACAAATATACTAGGTAAACGCTAATGCGCGGAGAACCAGATTTACTCGGATGGTGTCACAGCAAGCATACGGCGTAACAAATAACAGGCTGTTGCAAGTCAACGAATATGAGAGCCCTATGCGGTAGCCATCTCGATGAAAAAAAAAAAAAATCCGAATACGTTGTCTAGCTACTTGCTGTGAGAGTGACAGATTCTTGCTTGCTTGCTCTCTTAGTGTGACGAATTACAGCGCGTCTGCGCATGTTCGAGCATCGTTAGCGCTGCGTCGTATGTGGTGTCTGTGTCTCCCGCAGATGACAAGGTATCTTGCATCAGCTTGACAGCCAGCACCTCACAATCTCGTAAGGGAATTTTCAATTTCAAATTCAATAGACAGCCTCGAATAACGGTATCCTCGCTGCTCTGCACGTCATATCTTCTAGGAAGCACTGCCTTCCTATTCCGGCTGAGAATATACGCTAAGTCGCATCCCATGTTCCTCAAACAGAAGGCTACGTAAGTAGGTAGGTACTGTAGACTGTTACTGTAGGCTCCTGGCCATCCCACTATGCGACCCCATCAAACAGTACCTAGGTATGCCAGCGTTTATTGAGATGCAAGGCACATATAAACCACAAGCATGTGCGTCGAACGAAATAGCCTCATTGGCCAGGATTTTCCAAATACTCCTTCCCGCCCCGTTTTCTAGAATTTCAATCTATATGATGCAGTAGGTTAATACAACGACATGGTGGTGACTCGCAAGCAGTTCGGGGTTTGCCCGTAAATAGCCATTCGGCCCAGCCTTGGGTTCCAGTTCGAGGCTTGGCGTAAATCCAATCTCAGATAGTGCAGATATGTACGCGTAGATACGGCGCGGGTTGGATAATGAACGGAGCTACTTATGTATAGAGCGGAAGTCTTGTTAGTATTTTAAAAACACGTTGAGAGCTCCGTGCCGTCGCTCGTCGTGATTTGTTAGTAATGTCCGGGACCTCCGATCACGTCAACGAGCTATACTAATCTAGGTACGCATACAGAGTATCTAGGTACACACATACACGTGTAGAGACAACCTTAGCACGTTGGTTGCCAGGTTTGAACATTAGGGATGTACAGAAATACTCGGTTCTCTGTCGAAGAACGTTGCAGATTAATGGTTCGCATTCTTTGCCCTAGTCATCCCACATGAGTATGTTCCATACTGGCCACAAAGCAGGTAGCGAGCACGCGCTATCTAAACTAGACGTAGAAGTGATCATCATGCCTCTGGCTATACTACCGTTTCGGGTAGGAGGGGCTTGTTGTCCAGCCCGCTAATTGGCTCGCTCGACCAGTACAGTATAAATTCTCCCTCGCTCTCCGGCCGCTTTCACGCCTCAGACGTCAATCTTCTGCAGTCTTATCTACCTAGGTACGCATACACCTCGACCTGCTTTCGTTACTTCCCCTCGTGGTAGCTACTATTTACCTACCTATCGTTACGACAGCAGACTGCAATCTTCTATCCAGTTGCAACGTGCATGCCATAGCCGTGATCGACAGCCGATGATGTAGTGGTGGCGCCGCACTTGCAGGACCATCACGGCGAGTGTCGACGGGCTGGCGAGTCGGCGATTTCGCCAAGTCTCTCCTCTCGCGATTGGTTTTCGCGGTTGGCTTTTGCGGTTGGTTTTCGTGGTTGGTTTTCGCAGTCGCCCTCTTTCCCCCCGGCCGATACCAAGCGTTCAAGTAAATATTACCTATCATAAAAACCACGGATTGGACCCGTGCTCGCCTCTGCGTCGTGGCCTTGCTTCGCTCTGCGCAGACAGACCTGTTGTGCAGGAGTGTTGGAAATGACGCAACTGATTTGAGTAACACTGGTCTCGTGAGCCTGCCAATAAGCGGATGCACTTGGTGGCCACTGCAAGTATATGTCAATGGCTCAGCTTCGATCTTGTATCAGAAAAATGCAATAGGATGGCGTTATCGTGAGAGTATCCAGATTTAGGGGAACGGCCGTGGGGTATGCTGGAACGAGAAGGTCGCCATGAGCCCGAATACTACCGTGGTACCGCGCACGATGCAAGCGGAAGCAGGGACACGGCGCCAAATGGCAATCTCATAGGTATAGCAGGGCTGCATATACATATTACGTACATGCCTAGTCCGCGGTGGTATTGCTGTATAGGCGAACTTATCCGGACTTAGTCTCAAGATAAGCTTTTACAACGCGGGCCTAAATGTAGCCTCTATATCTCGCTTACCCCAGTATCTGATGTCCCTTCTCTATACTAATGTGCTGTGTTAGTGTTTCTATCTAGATTCACATGTAGTCGCCGTTGGTCCAACGAAACAGAACGCAGCAGATCTCATCGCCTTGGTACAATCTATCAGGTTTTCAAGTCAAGCAAGTATGCTCGGAATGACATTCACACCGATTCAACCTAGCAAATAGCAATAGCAGTGATGCAGCTCCGGTCCTCCCCCTCGCATCCAACCTTCTCTAAGCCCCTCAGGTTTGGCCCCTTAGTCTGGTCCAGACGGAAGCAATTTGGTAACGAAAATACAGGCATCGCCCCGAACTGATCACATCTCGCATTTAGTATTGCATCAAGCGCCGTCCAATCACGCAGACTATAGCCTTGTCTATGCTCAACGTTACGCCCAATATGCACCCCGACATCTCTCAATGCCGGTCATGCGATCAAACTATATAGGTGTAAGGTGAGACTGCATTATTGTGCAGACTATATATCTAGCGACGCCATAAATCTGGCTTCCAATCACCCGCATGCTGCAAGCCTACGTAGGTATTCACTGCGTTAATCGCCGATGCGCCCATCTTACAGCGTCACGCGTAGCTTTGCAGCATCAATGCCGCAGCTACTGCATTGCATAAAGCTGTCCTCCTGCCCAATGTCTTGGATTAATATGACACTGACACTTACATCGAGATCCTGCTCATATTTTCCATCGATATATTGGAGAAATCGATACGACTTATGCGTGCCTACCAAAGAGTTCTAATCCAAGCGCTCTAGACCCGACGAATAGTATCGCTCCTTATTACGAACACAAGTTTTGGGCCATATGATTCAAATGTTATTGGTGGAGTAACCTGTCATTTTGCAACGTGTACGGTGTCATATATGACAGAAGAATTACCACTGAACTACTTGACGAAATTCAAAGCACGCCAAGTTTCAATTATCAGTAGACCCGTTTCCAAATTAAGACCTTCGTATATTCAAACAGAAATTAACCTACAGTCTTTTGTCTATTATCACTCGGTACCTATTAATCGTATCTCCTAATTATTCGTAGATAATAGCATTTATATTTACTGATCCCGCAAATGATCAGGCGCTACTAAGGTACTATTGCGAATTTATTTAAGCGCAGAGAAGGTATCCATGTCAAGGACCTACATTAACTTAGATTAATAAGTATGTGATCTATTCTGCATATATGCACCATCGATGTTGAAGACTGCAGACTGCGAGTTAGCGTAAGCAGGCTTTCGAGATATACCAACCTATTTCATTACTAATAGATATTAATTCCGAGAATGTTATGGATTGTGGCTGGACTATTCTGAGTTGTGTTATCATCTGACTTGACTTTTCTACCTTCATTCTGCTTCCCTCATTATTTTTAAGCATGTATTGCACCTTCTCAGGACAGAACAGTCAGAACTACACCAATCTAGGAAATAACTACAGGGACTTATTACAAGTGCCCGAATCTGAGAAGTTCTCAACGGGAACCGGGAAACAGGATAGTAAATATACTAAAGAATTCACTAGAATTAAGATGGCCCTGAGGTCAAGTCTTAATAAAGCATTTGTAAAACAAAGCTCGCTACTTGAATTCGAGTCTATTATAATAATAATGATATGGATCCCATAGACTTAGAGCCTCGTGTATATCGTAAGTCACCAAAGTTAAAGCTTGCGGTCTTAACAACAATTATATAGATACACTGAAGGTAACTTGCCCCTTTTAGACGAGAGATCCGTGCATAGGGCAAGTAGAAATGCCTACAGAGGTTTGGTAAAGACTGGCGATGGTCCTAATCTTTCAACCTGATTTTCTCGACAGCGCTAGCATGTATACTAGTAGAATAAACGTTAATTAGTAGCTTTGTTCAATATGAAATTAAAGAAGTCTTTGATTTCCATATATTTATCACTGTTACAAATTTCTTTTGGCGTATTATATATACTATTAATCCCGGAAGAGTTTTAACGGCCTTGGGTTTCCTTTATCACACTTATTGAACGTGTGTAATATATATATAGATATATATAAAAAGTATAAGTAAAATTATTTAGAATAGCACGCGTATAAAATGATTGTTGCGTTATGTCGCGTAAAATTATGTTTGCAACTCTTCCTAAACTATTTCTACTTCCCTTGTGCGCAGATCTCTCGCCTAAACAGGAGTAATTTACCCTCGGCTTGTTTATAGACTTGCTAATAACAACAAGCCGGTCGAGGAGTCATAAAATTAAACACTCGGCACGAGAGGGTGTGCTACCTCGTCGTGACCGCTTGGCAGCCCCACAGGTTCTACTAATCATCTTGTAGCTACGGAGTCTCCGTTTTCCTATCGCCGTGTTAGCCTATTAGGACACGGTATCAAGAGAAGCGGAACTGTCGATCCCCGTTCTGGACGCCGGCACGCTCGAGGATATCGCAAAGGCGGGGCCCGCGCCAGTGACAGTCCATCAGAGCGGCATCACCCCAGTCAATGCCGTCGACTTCCTTGGGCCACGAGTGCATAGTACGACAACGGTTACTGGTGCACTTCCAAACACAAGTGACTTTGTGCAGAGGAAACCATGAGGAAAGATCAGACAGCACCGTCCACCTTTAAGCAGTACTTATCACGGTTGATATGAGGGATGGGTCCGTGATTTCGGCCATAGGCATTAGCGCCAGTTATGAAGCTATGCTACTCCGTTACCTACTGCCATAATCTGCGGAGGGAGAGGGAAGAAAGCTAATGGAATCACCTTGAGACCAAATCGGAGACAGAAGGTTCTCAGTTGAGGCGATTGCCATCTAGTGGGGGAGGATTTTTTCGGATGTGGCTATTTCTGAAGCCATTAATACATGGGTGAGGTCAACTGCCAAAGTTCTCAAGTCAGCATTCACATATGAGGATCTAGCTTTACACTGCCTGCCTATCACATCTTCTTATATGTTTTGGAACGTACACAGAATCAAGTGGAAAAAGTGAATAAAGGTCATGGTAAATATATTAGAGGATGGTTGATATACTGACACACTCTCCTATACGCCCTACCGGAATCTTATCGTTCTTGTAATTGAGAGAGATGATGCATTAATCACGAGGGCTGAAATATGATTGTACTAGTTAATAGTAGACTGGTGGATACAAAAGAAGGAATATATTATTTTCCCTAAAGAAATTGATCCTTACAACTATCACAACCGACCAAAGCAAACCAGGACTATCCTCACCTTCAACCCGCCTCCTTTTTAGAGGATGATATACATAGTACAAAGGGTACAAGTTGGTGTGGCATAATATCTTTCTAAACAAGTCGCCCTAAAGATCTCCTATCCCGTTTGGGAGCTAAACCTAGCGAGAGGTTTTGTTAGTCTCGGTAGAGATGTAAACGTGCATAGATTGGAGCGGGATTTGATCCGGTTATCGGTGGATACCGGCCCGGTAGGCTCGGCGGATGGTGTAAATGCTAGTCTCGGAGACCTATCTCACAAGCCGCAAATTTATCACTAAGGTCAACGTCGCCACATTTATAACATCGCTCGCGTCGCGACGGTGCATGCTAGTGGATATTCCGAGGTAATCTATGTGGTATATAATATGTTGTAATCTCCCTCTTGTTGAATTTTGATTCATGCTCGTCCGCGCATACCAAAACCTTATGAGCCCAAAAGTTCATTACGTCACTAAAACCAATAATACATCGTCACAACATGGACCCAGGGGCATCAGAAAGCTATACCACCTGCCATCCAAATGGCAACGCCTCTCCGAAATCAAACCCGGCCCCTGGTCCTAGCACTGACCCGGACCCGGAATGCCCCGGCCGAAAGCAGACTATATACTCCAGCGGCTGGCGCCGCGTGGTCATCAATTTTACACCATCTTGGTTCAGTGTAACCATGGGGACCGGTGTTGTATCGATCCTGCTGCATAACCTGCCCTACAATGCCGTATGGCTTTATTGGATATCGGTTGCCTTATTCGGCCTTAATGTCGCCATTTTTGCGGCTTTTAGTGTTATTTCCATTTTGCGGTACTTATTATTCCCCGGCATATGGATTGCTATGTTGAATCATCCTGTGCAGTCTTTGTTTTTAGGTATGTTTAAGGTTTAGAGATGTTAATACCTAAAGAATAAACCGTTAAGATGATTAACTGCTCTTCCTCTTTTACTAGGAACTATACCAATGGGTTTAGCTACTATTATCAATATGATCGTCTTTGTCATTGTTCCAGCCTGGGGAGATTGGGCTGTCATATTGGCTTGGGCCTTGTGGTGGGTTGATGTTGTTCTCGCCATAGCTACGAACTTTTATCTCCCCTTTGTCATTATGTATAAACACGAGGTAAATATTATAGAACAAACCCGCATCCTCCCCCTATTGCCCTCAAAGAAAGTTTCTATAGATTTGCAGTTGTGGGAGAGCGTGCTGATTTTTTTCTCGCTATGAAAGTCTCGGCTATCCACAATGACAGCTGCCTGGTTACTCCCTATTGTCGCAACTATCGTTTCAGCAGGCTCGGGAGCTATAGTGGCCAGCGTGCTGCCGAATAAAGAGCATGCAATCTGGACTATAACTATCTGCTATATTCTTTGGGGCTGTGGCGTACCATTGGCTATGTTTACCATGGTTATTTACTTCCAGCGTCTGACGATACATAAGCTCCCCCCGCGCGAAGTCATCGTGTCCGTATTCCTGCCCATCGGCCCCTTGGGCCAAGGCGCGTTTGGAATCATGCAACTTGGTAAGGACGCCCTTACTATATTTGGGGACAAGGAGTATATCCCCGCGGCGCCCATGGCGGGCCAGATCCTCTATACAGCGGGTATCCTTATAGCTTTGATCATGTGGGGATTTGGGCTTGTCTGGCTCTTCTTCGCCGTTGCGTCTATCTCACAGAGTAGGTTCCCCTTTAACCTCGGCTGGTGGGGGTTTACTTTCCCACTAGGCGTCTACTCGGTTGCTACTATTACTTTGGCGAAGGAACTGCCTTCTTTGTTCTTTAAAGTCTTGGGCACCGTCTTGAGTTTAATTGTGGTGGTGTTATGGATCGCTGTCAGTGCGAATACTCTGCGTTACACTTTATCTGGAAGACTTCTTCAGGCGCCATGCATTCCGGAATGGGAAGCGAACCACGAGAAAGCGAATGGTTTATCAACTTTAAGGCTTCCTTAACAAACCTAACGATACGTTAAGAGGGGTGGTATGTGCTAACACGAGACTGCACTCCATCTAACGGTGGATGACTGGCGGACCGTCCGCTGTAATATCCAGTTTCATAGCGGCGGCGGTCGGATCCCGGCTTCTATGCCGGCGGTTGTTGTATAGTAGGCAAACATTTGCATAAAAGAAGCTGAGATAAAATGCTACCCGATCGTATGTTATATACCGCTTTACCGGTATGCTTACTTAGAAAAGAGGGATAAATAAGGACTCAGAAGTCTTGACTCTTGTTTCCCCCTGTGCTGTTATTGAATTAGATTAAGCGGCAAGCCTTAGACCTAGCGCTACCTATGTAGCTAAGCTACGCGCGTAACGCCACCGAAACTGTAACTGATCTCACTAAAATGAACTTACTGGGTATTGTATTTTGGTTTATGAGGTCATGTATCTTCCGATGACGGCCCGGTACGATCGGCTATTGCGGAGGCGGTGGACACATGTTACCTGTAAGTCCTACCAGCACAGGTAGGGGTTACTACGAACCCGACGGCACACTGCACAGCCCTTGAAATCACCGGTCTAGTAGTTCCGGGTTAAAATTTGTGAAGCAGCCGGCCCAGGCCGAGAGAAGACTGCCTTATGTCATCAGATATGGAACCTACGCTTAGGTACGCTGAAGCGCAAGCACATCTCGGTCGCCTGCAACAGTCGCCGAGCTAAAAAGGTCAAGGTATGTTATTTTGCCCGCACTTTACTGGTAACTTGTCTGCACGAGTAATAAAATCTGCGACCTGCTTACGCACTATCTAAGTGCGATGAAAATTGGCCAATTTGCGGATGCTGTGCCGGGTACTCATACCGCTGCATCTAGCCGGCCGTCTCACGGGGCCAGCACAGCCGCGTTGCGCCAACGGCACTCCCAGCCGCTTGATGCGCCGAAGGAATCACGGGAAAGGACATGCGTGCTAAATATGATGATTGGGTCTACCTCGCCTACACATATCTACTCGAGACACTATAACCTTGGCAGTTTACTCGTCGTTGCTAGGACTAACAGCCTGGTTTGTTACCTTGTTGAAGCCCACTAGACTTGTAATAGAACGTGGTAAGCGTTGGCGTAAGTTCGATGACGCTAGAGCCTCTCAATATGTAAAATATGTAACTCTTGATAGCAATATATGACATGGCTCGTTCGGTTGATAAGAGCCGGCGTCAGAATACTCAGCTTTTAAAAATATACTTGGTAAGTAATCCGTGAAGCCCTCCCAGCGCACTGGGCCTAATTTATACGATTATGGTCATGAATTAGGTAATCTACCCGAATTTCATTTGCCTGTGCACCTACCTCCAAATAAAAAAAACAAAATTGATTGGCGCTACAATAGCAATGGGGGAATGTTCCACAGCGCCGGTACTGAAACCCCCAGAGTTAAGAGGAAGCCTCGCACATTCCATCATTTATCGTCCTCCATCGAATAGATACCTAACAGTATACTTGCGATAAAAGAGCGAGTCGACTGATCTAGGTAATCATTCTGAGAGCATTTGAGCAAGTATTTTGTGAAATTTCGCAGCGCCCAACCCGGCAGGCAAGCAATGATACTGCCGGAGCGGACCTGCCAAGCAGCATCGAAGCTTATTAGTTATATTACTGCGAAGGCAGGCATACCTAGCACCCAGCTATTGCTATATCGATACTCTAGCTATGCTATCATTGGCTAGGAAACTTGCTCAAGCCTTGCGATTCTAGGCCTTCCCCTCTCGCCTGCTCTACACTATACCTACTGTATAGAGTGGTTTCCTACCTAACAGGTACTACCAGAACTAGGTAACTGCTGTTACCCGAGAACCTGGTCTGCTTCAAGATGTTGCTTGGTTGGTTAGTCACCCCCGCCGAACTGTCTCTCATCACACACGTATGCACTAGGATTTTGCGAGTTGTATATATCCTGCGGACGCAGTTCTGTTCGTGTAGCTATAATTATTTCGCCTTCTATCACGTTTATCTGTACTAGGTACCTACTTGGAGAAATCCACTGACTGAGTGTTATCGTTGAATTTGAGCCGACGTCTGACACGTTTCTATTCCCAACGAGATCACCCACCTCCCTTCCGGGGTTAACCCGTCATCACAATGCGCGCTACTATATTTTCCCTTTTTGCTGTTGTCGGGCAAGTATTTGCTCACTTCAAAGTCGAGCACCCGCCCTGGCGAGGTGATAGTTTGGCTGAGAACACGACATACAGCCAATGGAGCTACCCTTGTACGTTTTTGATACAATTTCTACATACTGGGAATAGAAAATTCCACCCCAAGTTTAGCGTAACTAATTAGAAAATCAAAAGGCGCTGGCGTGCCTTACGGCGCGGGAAACACGACGGAATGGCCAATCGAAGGTGGCTCCGTGGTCCTTGACCTACACCACCCATGGAGTTACCTGTACATCAACCTGGGCCTCGGCGAGAACTCAACCAACTTCAACATCTCTCTCACCCCGGACTTGCTGAATGTCACCGGTAGCGGTACCTTCTGTATTCCTCTTCTCCCTGTCCCAACCACTGTTGCAGACGGCCAGATTGCCACTATCCAGTTCGTCACCAACGGCGAGTCGGGATCGGCATTGTACAACGTGAGTAGATCCCGATGCTGTCTAGAGAGGACAATATTGACGTGTGTGCTTCCGAATAGTGTGCCGATATTGTGTTCAAATCTTCGGCAGAGCCCCTCTCGGGTGGAAGTTGCGCAAACACTACAGGTGTGACAGCGACCACAGTAGGGCAAACCACAGCGACGAATACAAGCTGCAACTCTACATCAACGACCAATGGTTCACCCATACTGGCCCTCGGAAGTAGTTATCAGGCCGCTGCTCTGGGTGTGGTGATCGCTTTTATCCTGGTGGTTGTGATGTAAGGGGATCGAGAGAGTGAAGCATTGTCTAAGCGTGATGCTGATTTTGATACCAAATGCTAACGAGTAGAACTCCTATTCCGACTCAACAAGTATGTTTGAGGGGGGTTTTCTAACGAAAAGCGTGGTTAGCTAGAGATCACAGAACCTATGCAGTACTATCAACATTACCTGTGAGGTCTACTATTAGCAGCGCATAAACTCGCCTTCGCACTGTTCTAACGCCATTCAAAATTGTCGAGAAATTTGATTGTGTAAGGAAACAGCACTTTTAGCTCCTATCAAATACATAGCACCTTAGATAGTAGGAATTTGAGCCAGGCGTAAGAGCTCCGTTAGTCGCAGTCGCTTGTGTTGTGATAATGAGATGTTAGATTGCTCAGAGGATTGGCCATCGCTGATGCTATTTCGACTGCACATGTCTTTAGCGCATATATGAGCTTAGTTTCGAATTGAGAGTCATTGGATGCTCATCGCGGGGGAACCATGACTTTATCCGGATGTAATTCACTCATGACCTTTGCCATGGTGATACGTTGGTTCGGATTAGGTGTTAACATTTGCAACACTAAGAACTCGATCTTGTCGCGGGGATTTAGTTGGGTCTTGGCCTCGTTTACTTCACTTAGCCACTGTTGCATCTGCATAACGGCAGAGGCGCGGTTCGAGTTATGTCCGTGCTTGCGATTTAGGTCGGCGATCATCCAGTATAATTGCTTGGGATGACCACGGACCCCGCGAGCATCCGGAAATGAGAGCTTCCGCAAGGTATACAACATGGTAACTCCGAGAGCCCAAACATCGGAGGCCGCACCGCGGAGTTTCTGCCCGATGAACTCCGGGGGTACATAATATGGCGTGCCGCCGTTGGTGGCAGGATCAACAGTCCGGGTTGACAGACCAAAGTCGCAGAGCACAGCGCCCCTGTCCCTAGAGTACAGGATATTGGCGGGTTTGATATCATTATGGATGCGCTTCTTCTGGTGGACATAATGTAAGGCGCCTGCAATGTCTTTGAGGATACGGACGGCATCAGCACGGTCACCGACAAATTTATCTGTCGCAGTGTCGCGCCATACATTACGAGCAGCTAGGTCTTTGCCATCGACATGTTCCATATATAGTGATAAGTAGCGCGCATCACCCCCGTACAACTTGACGATGGATTCGTGCTTGAGATCTTCCTGGCTTTGATACTCACGCAGCCAGATATCGGCCTGACGAATCACGTTTCGATGCATGACATCAGGAGGACGGGAATCTGTTTGGGATCCTCGAGTCTTGAGGACCTTCACCGTGATCACGCCATCGGGAACATCAGAATGCTCGGCTGTAAACACAGAGGAAGCCCCAGTAGTAGCTATTTCGTCGCGTTTTGTGAGCTGGTATCCATCAAGCTCGCCAGGGATTGTGACAGTTTCGTCCTTCTGGACCTCAAGTAGTGCATGACCGTTGGGGATTGCGATCTCCTTCGTTTTGGCCGCGTTGGGTAAGGGGAAGACCAGACGCTCGTCTTTTGGCCCTACAAATATGATGACACCGTCTTGATTTGTTTCGTAGGCGTCATCGGGGCGAAGCCTCTTCTCAATTACTGCATTCTCCGTCGCAAATTCTTCGGATGAGAAGGACCTTTTACCCAGCGAACTCCGCACACTTTGGCTACGTGCGGGCGATGACTCATAGCTATCCGAGCGGACGTGGAGGGTGGCAGGCCGTTTTTCTAGAATTCGAAAGTCGAGGACGGGAATGCCAACACTAATTCTCCACGTGCCTGGCGAAACTTCTCGGGTAGCTCCCGGCAGAATCTCCTGGCTGAAGTTGGCGCCGGTTTGATCTGAAGAAGATGTCCTGGCGAGTATAATAGGGATCTCTGACTTATTCCACAGAATCAAACTATCACTAGCGGGATCGTAGTACAGCTCGCACCACAATGGAGGCCGATCCTCGTTCTCAGTCTGGGGTATCCTGATAGAAAAGTTGATATCTTTGGAGGTCTGGGTAACGGCTAAGACCTTAGACTTTGGTTGGTTAGGATTGCCCACTTCTGCCCGCAAGGCAAGCCATTGGCAGTTATCGTTGCCGGGGCTGACGGAGCGGCTTCTTGTGAGTGGCCGCACCAAAATACGCAGACCGTTCTTGTGGTGGTCTTCATCGATCACCAACTGGTCCAAGGGAATATGATCATACTGAGTATCGCCGAGCTCATCAACTTCGATGCTTCTACCTAGTCGCAGCTGCAGTTCCTCAGGAGTAAAAGGCTCCGTTTTCTCTTCGGAAGGGTAAACCTCAGCAGCCATGGTGCGACAGAGAGAATGGTGGCGCAAGATGTAAATATAACATAGATGACAGTAACTTTATGAAATAGGAATATGAGACTACCTATAGGAAGAGAAGATGGCCTTAAAAAGAAAAAAAAAGAGAAGAGAGAGATTCGCTCGACAGCTTCGAGAGAACTTGACAGATCGATCAACTTGTTCAGTTCAAAGGGGCCATACTACAGCTGTTGTAACTAGATGGAGAGTTGTCACTATCAGATGAGCTGTCCTTGAGACCCTTGGTATTTGATCTCTGTGCTCAAGCGCGGGAAGAGAGTCATCGAAGGGGTCAGAAGCGCGGAAGACAGAAAGGGCGCGAGAAGGGAGGATGCTGTGCGGCTGATGCCGCTGCAAATGGGTTCCTTTGATCGCCTACCGACTTGGCCGTCCCCCGTCGCTGCTTGACGAACCAGCTGGGCAATGTATGTATAAATACAGGTCCCACTGGTCGCGGCGTATTAGTCAGTTTGGAGCACCACCTGAGTTGCCTCATGAGGATTGGGCTATGCTATGTACAGTCTGATTTGGCACCTACCTCAATATATTAACCGGTCAGGTCGCGACACAGTGACACATGCCCCGTCGCATAGAATTTATATAGAGTTTTTTGCTCAGCGTTAATTTTTGGTCCCAACTAGGAGAGTTATAAGGTGACGGATGCCGAATGGCTTTGGAAAACTGTAAATTGGTCGCAGGACTGACAGACTCACTCGGGCGATACGGACCCCGTCACAAGACGAAAGCCCAGCAGGCAGACATGCTATAATGGTGTGTGGCCTCTCTCTCGCTCTGCCCTGCCCCCCGGCTGAACAAGCGAGAACTACCTGCTGTACACAGCAGGTGAGCGGGTCTTACGACGGAGGCGTGTGGCTGAAGTGCTGACGAGACCAGGGTCTGTCAATTTCAAGAGTGCCGGTGCCGTCGAACACCTGAAGGCTGTTTCAAAAACAGCATTTTGAGAAAGCTTCCTATGTACTTAGCAATAGTCATTCATATACATAGAGAGAAATATGCCAAACAACCGAGACTGTTGGTATACTAAGCAAGGCACTCGAGAATTACCAAAACATACGCAAGCCTAGAAATAGGCAGGCAACGGAATACAAGGCCAGTTAGTTACGGCGAGTTAGGTAGGCAGTTGTCTGCTGACACCAAAATTCCTCCGCTAGTCTGACGAATACCAGGGTAGTTTAGGCTGAGAAACGCGTTTACGTGTAGGTAGTTAAAGTATGAGACGTACTTGCTAACACTCTAGATCAGTGTCTACCTGTGTAAGTAGGTACTCATAATAGTAACACTTATTGAAAAAGAAAAAAAAAGGAAAAAAAAAACATTGGAAAAAAAAAACCGAAAAGGGTCGACACTGAGATTCTTAGACGTTCCATGGCTATGCAATTGACGACGCCGTTATGCGCAGTGTAAGAATGATTTGGGGGATGCGAAATGGTGGCAATGGGAGGATAGGCCCATTTCGTCATTGGCTATGAAATATTTGACACTAGTGTATGACCCCACTCTTGTCTCATTTTATGGAGAGTTTTATTGGGTGCACCGCTCAGGGATTTCCGAGAATGGAAAGATGTGGTGGCAGTGCCCGCCGGCTAGGTATGGATATTATCTAATATAGCCTCGGATATAAAACTAGCTAAGCTCATTGTAGTTAATAACCTTTCCTAAGTGTTAACTAAAAAGGATTAGCTTCATAGAGGGCACTTGGAAATGGCGACTTGTGATCGGATAGCCTACCCACGAACCAACCCAAACTTGGGGCCAGGCTTGGGAGGATGCCTCAGGCCACAACTCAATCGACAGTATGGGTACCCGCGACTGCCCACCACGTTGCTGGTCAACAACTGTCCATCTCCCAGTGCTTAAGAATCGAGCCCTCAGCACCCACGCAAACAAGCAGCGACCACAACAAAACGCAACCAGCCACTCAATTTTGGGCCCTAGGAGATAAAACTCGTATATTTTGATGATTTAAACAATAATACATATACAATCAATAGCAAAAATGGCCGGCTGTAGTAGCATCTAGATGGTTTAACTACAGTCACAAGACCCAAAAGAACAAAGAAACACTTACAAAGAACGCCAACAGCCCAGTCCAGTCCCTTGGGGCAAACGCGTTGTATTAATCCATCACCCGTCCGCCCTCTCTAGCCAACGCCGTCCCTACCGAAACCAGAATCAGTAAAGACAAACTCTAAGAACAGCCACAGCATCGAGACGGGGTACCAAGACCGACGCCTTTCTACGCGAATAGCTTGCCTGGTCCTTCCCTCCTCCGCCCTCTCATCAACCTATACGCTGCCTGAATAAGAGAATGGATGAGCCTGATGGTGGTTGTTCCTGGCAAGCATGGAAATTTGGAATGAAGAGGCAGGACCTCCACACCAAGCTTCAAGATCAGTACAACACAGTCACCTTATCTATTCAGGACCCTGACGCTTTTCACAATGATGTCTGTGAGATTTCAAAGAAAGCTGTCGATTTGCATGAATTCCATCGCATGCTCGAACAGCGCAAGCAGCTTCGACTAGACCAGTTGAATGAGAGCCTCCAGTCAGCATCCGTCGAGATCATTGCAAACCCCAAACTCATTGGCACCAACCAGTGGGAGCATGCTATACAGCTGTTCCGTACTCGGTCTTTCGACTCGCTCGTCAGGTACTTCGCCTCTTACCTTCCCGAGGATCATCAGTGGAACGCTTTTACCCAGGATTCAACAAGCAAACCGTTCTTCGACGAGGTAGATGATCATGCCCCTTTTATGACACACGAACCTCTGTCATTCATTAGCGCTACTGCATCCAATTTTATACAAGCAAGTCATCTTCCTCCTTCTCCTCGATCCCTTACCATGTGTTCGGATTCGTCCAATGGGTCCACCCCTTCCAGAACGCTGTCGTTCTCGGAACCAGAATCGGATACCATGCAACTTTCAACTGCCCTCGATGAGGAGTACGATGATGAAACGTCGCAATGGGACGATCCAGATACACCAACGACTCCTATCTCTGAAATTTCAGACATAAACCCGTTGGAGTATTACGCAAACGATAAGCATAACAAAAACCACAGCATTCACGCACAACCTATTGCACCTCCGTCACTGTCTCCAGATTATTTAGAAGACGGTGCGCAAGAGTCAGATACGCCAACTCCTCGCGAAGTTGTTGCGGATTCGTATATATCAAATGAAACGGCGAAATCAGCATCGAGCTCGGTTCGATCACGATGCAAATATACCCCATTAGAGCGACAGGTTCGAGAAGTGAGCCCAGGCGCGTTACGAGCACGACGGAGGAGTCCTGAAATTGGACGCATACAAAAGCCTTCCCCTGACACGATACGTGCAAGACCGAGAAGTCTTAAAAGATGACTGGCCATTGGCCAGCATAAATCTGTATATATGTCAAAATTTTGTAGATGTAATGATGTGATGTCCCTTTTAACTTTTCTCCCTTGATATTTTAGTGTTCGGCGTTATCTTTTGTGGCAGCTTTATCCCTTCTAGTGTTTATCTATTAACTCTAATGACTAAAGTTCGACTAACTAATCGAATCCACGAAGTATAATATCGAACAAGGGGAACCACCACCTCGTGCATGCCCTCTAATTTCATTGATCCAACGGCAAGCCATTTAATTCAAGAACAGCAAGTTCGAGGACAGTGTTCCTTACCTCTTCTAAGTACGATGTTGCTAATGCAGAACATAGTTGCATACCTATAGATTTCCAGGTACCCTTTCCCATTAGTTCGGTGTCTCCCTATTTATACCTACGTATTTAGGTTAGTACTAAGATAGGGTAGATAGGTACCTATTAGCGGCACCTAAGCATTTATCTATCTAGATATCAGCAGCAGTCTAAACAGATCCCATCGCGTTTTACGACAATTCGCTGGTGAGGTCATCGATTATTAGCACAGGGTGAAGTTTACATGAAGATGAGGTCATCCCCAACGTCAGTAGGCGAAACGACACCAAGTGCGAAAAACTGCACCAATCCATCCCTTTTCTTCTAGATATGTAATAGCCCGTTCTCATATATTCCTTTGATAGTTGCACACATGTTCAGCTAGCGAATGCAGACAGTTTCGCAGTCCTCTGTCTTATAATAGCTACATATCTCCGTACTGATTTAACCGTTGCCCGACGTCATACTACTGAGAAATCTTTGCAAACTTCCAGCACTTTCCCGCACAATGCCTGACAGACTTCGCGAGAAAGCGGCCAAGAAGATTCGGGGCCCGGATGCGAATCCGACCCAGCTCGGCGATCCGATCAGCCTCAAAGCTGAGACCAGCGACTACGTGCCAACAGAGGAGGAAGGGGGTGATGACTTGCCCTCGCCCTCGCCCTCTGCCATGTCGCATGGCAGCAAAGATGAGACTTTACGAGAGAAAGCGGCGAAGAAGCTAAAGGGTCCCGATGCCAACCCGAGTCAACTAGGCGATCCCATTAGCCTTAAGAACGAGACGAGCCCTGGTGTGCCGACTAGCAGCGAACGGGGCACCAAGAGTGAAGAGGTCGTTGGGCGTGACTCAAAGTTGTGAGGTGTGAGTCGACCCTCAAATAAAATAGATTGGAAATCCCATACATGCTCCGGGAAAGGTAGGGCTTGATGATGGTTTAAGTCTAAAGGCCCTTATTCTTCCATAAGGTACCTAGTGCTAGAGTTCATAACAGAACTGTAGTATTACTTTCATTTTCATTTTTTAAGTAATCTTTCTATTGCTGCCATATATCGGCGTCATCGTATAAGTGAAACAAGCCGCTACTAACTACTATTATTTAGTTGTATCCTCTACGATAGAATCAAGCTATCTATAAGAGTCCCTATAGCAAGGTTGATGACTAATTATAGATGCCGGGTGATCATATCGCAGTCGAGACTATCGCTGACTGCAATAGCTAATCGTTAACAATCAGATGAGAAAGATGTCTATGTAAGTGTGTAACATATGTATCCAGATAGGGGCTCGGGTATATTGGTTATCGACGAGAAAACTATGCGGTCATGCGATCCTTTTAACATGAGAAATGGTCCCAGCCTACTCTCTAGCCCAGAGAAGTTCATTAAGACAAATGAATTTCTAGGTTGATCCGATAGTAGCCGTGCACTTCCTTTGACGTCGGCGGCCTCGGCCACTACCTGCTTGACGGGTGTTAAAATGCCTTAACACTCCTTGTGTAAATACCTAAACCTTTGACTACGACTGCTATCTTATACTAAGGATAAGTAGGTATATAATGTGAAGACTAGCTAATATTAATTTTAATAAAAAAGAGCTTAATATATCGTCTTGTATCAATAGGCTTCTCTCTTGGTATTTCTGCCTGGCTAGAACTAAGAACACTCTAGATACTCTGGATGGTGAAATCGATCCTTATATCGAAGGATTTAGGAGCCCATGTGCTTCGAATACGCGGCCTAATATCTCCCTGACGACGGGCTCTTTTCGATTATTGTATTGTTGAACCCTCTCGCCTGCAGCAGCAGCTGCTTCTGCGGCCTCTTGCTTCACTTTCGTATACCGCTTACGATCATCTTCGTGTTCTCGCAGCCAGTCACGAAACAGTCTATGCCGCACCAATTCGGGGCTGTCGGAACCAAAGATGTGTAGATTGGTGTATGGCTGCTCGAAATGGAAGAATCGGTGCTGGTACCAAACCGGCTCGCGCAAGATGAGTTGAAAGCCTGCGGCTTGGAGATCAGGCACGTAGGAATCTTCGTCTGTCGGGTCAGCGACGACGAGATCGATATCAATTACATCTTTAGCGGCTAGACCCGGCACGCTCGTAGAACCGACATGCTCGATCACAATAGCTCGATCGCTGAGTGCTTGTCGAATGCGACTCTCGACCTCCGCAAACATGGCTGGCCATTCTGGTCTGTAATCGACGATTTTGAGCGGTTTCTGAGGCCGTGTTGAAATTATTTCGATGTCTTTCTCGTCGACTTCCAAAATCGTAGTCACCTCAGATGGGGCAGCCATAGGTAATGATTTTTGTGAGGCGCTACTTATAGGATAATTATAATGAGAGTTGAGTAAAGAAAACTAGTGTATTGGCATTAGTGGGTTTATTCGTATCGAATTGGAGAACGTTGACTTTTATACCACTCGTATCAGTCGGGAGGATTACCTATTGGCATGGAGTGGGGTGAAGCTCGATGTAGATAGGCTACCTAGGTACATATTCAGCTGTTCAAGTGTAGCGTAATACCGTAGGCATCGGATCTCGAAAGTTGTCCCCAAGTTTAGAATTCGGTATGCACGTCAGGAACTACATACCTAGACTACTGCACTAAAAGCCCCTGCATTACAGGGGGTAAAGAGGTATTCAAGCCCACGACTTACAACAGGAGGCCGGGGCAATTGTCGGCGTCGGGTTCGTGACTTAGATACCATACTGGCCCTAAACCGCCTAAGTATAGCTTGACCACCCCAGACACCTCGTTGAGGACACTTATCTTTTAATTAGAGTTGTATTGTTATCTCGAAAATTTGTAAGAAGAACTGAGGTGATAGAATATAAAGTGAGGTAGATACATAGGACGATAACATATCTATTAGGTACCAGATACCTAGGAAGTTACTTACTTCTATTAGAGTGGACGGCCACGATGTGATGTCCGTCCTTACTCCCAAGCGCCGCCTCACACCCCATACTTATTCGAAGCCGACTTTTTCATGTACGGTCATAGCTTTTGAGAAACCCAGGACCCCATCCATTTTTTATGAGACAAACCAGTGAGCAAGGTATTCTTTAGTAAATTGGAGAGAGAGACAAGCTGTTTATGTGATTAATAGCTTCTGGTTTATAACATGGCATTGAGTAGTTGCTTAAACTAATGCTCTTAGGTACTTTATTTTTCAAAATTTCAACGCGATACGATCAACTAATCCTTCAGCATCATTAATAAGAAGGGCAAGCTGAATGAACAACTCCGTCTCAATATCCCAACGCCGAGCCGGTGAGATGCCACCCACCATTCCAATTCTCGGAATACACATCAGCCATCTACACCGGCACGATACTTAAGGATCTACATCGGGGGCAGGTAGCTGGTTGAACTCAAGCGTACCATCACCGGCCACGCCTTTGGTGCCTATCCGCCAAGGATCGCTAGTGGGCCTGTCCAGGGGGGACACATAAGGTATCCAGGGATACTTTTTTTCCTTCGAATTGTTTTCTACCCACTTCGTAAGAGCGAATAAAGAAAAGCTGTCAGCTATGCTAATGGTCAGCAAGAGGGTCATAGAAAAAAGTATAATCGCAAGAGTCATCGCCTTGTCTGCCGTAGATAATGAGGTATCTAGGCAGTAGGGAATGAGAAATATAAAGCTTCAGAACAACATGAGATGCTTACCATTCAATCCAGTCCATTTCGCTGCTCCCTGTTGGCGATCGAGGTTGGCCAACCGCTTGGCATCCCGTGGTCCATATGCTTGACGGTTTTCTTTGAATAATTCGAACTCCAGGTCCTCGATGATAGGTCCGTAATAGGGGGTATTCATAAAGTAATCCATATGGGTGACTTCGTGCATCCATACTGACGCTCGGTTATACGTCCACATGGTCAGGTTCAGGCGGGCTTGCGCATCCAGGTCGTTATTCAGGTGGTTCGTCACCTCCGAGAGCGGCTTGAAGACATCGAAGAAAAGGTTGCAAAATGTTACTGTTGTATAATCATGGATGTCAGGGTGCACGTATGCGACCGTTCCGGTTTTCTCCCCATCCCTCTCACCGCACACATTATCAGGGTCTCCGGTTCCGTCACCACCGCTGCAAGTGACTCTGATCCATAGCCATTTCCAGGGGAACGTCTCGGAGGAAGGGGGGTTGAGGATGTCGGTGAACTTGTACGTCCACATTTCTGCGGCGGCTTCGAAGATCTGTTGGATCGATTTCTTTCTGCCGTCAGGGACTGCAGTGCCGAAACCACCGAAAAAATCGTCAACACCATCGCCATTCCAATCAATGTCAGATTTGATACCGTCCTGAGAGGCTATGCCATTGAACTCTTTCCAAGCCGCGGCGATTGGCTTCCATTTGTCATCGCATTGTTCCCATCCAAATAGTCGAGTGCCCCGAAGATTTTCAATTGCAATGTCTGATCCATCATCGTTCCTGAGAGCAGGATACGGAGGCGCTGGGTCCTCCGAGAAGTTAGGCGCATAAGTCCAGGCTTCCGCTGGGTCTACTGCAGAGTAACCTGGTAGCCCCGGATCTCCTATGGAAATGTGAGCGGTCGGTCGTAGATAACGTCGGACTGGGCCACGGCCACCACTTACCAGTTGAACCGTCATCACCACCGCTTCCGCCTGAGCATTCGTTGAAGTTAGTGAAGGCCTCGTTGGTCCCAGGGTTAACTTGGACTAGATCTGCTCGGCCTAGGCCCCCCAGGTTCGTGAAGTACTTTGGGGTAAAAAATGTAAGCAAGATGTCAAATTAGGTTGTAGGTCGATAACATAGAGCTTACCAAACACTCGCCACGGTCGACACCGCTGTAGAGTACCCCTCGGTCTGACCACGAAAAAGAGCTTCCACCAGCTGCTCCGCCTTTGCCCACGTAGCCGTTGTTCTTGAATACTCTGCCGGCACCGGTATACTTGTCGACCCAAATGATATCAGCTCTTCCAGAGTCCTCCACGTCGGCCAAGCGCAGGTTGGCACGATCCCATGCTTCCGCAAATTTAATCTGGCCTACGTCTAACAGGCCAGACTGCTTATTAAGCCAAGCTGTAATGCGGCCGCTCTTCTCGAAACAAACAGGGTCGGCTCGCCCATCACCGCTAGAGAGAAAGAAAGACGCAGCAGATTAGCTTGATTTCGGGCTACTAAGAGAGATGTCCAATTACTCACTCGATATCTGCTATGCGCATGCCGAGGTCAAAGATGGACACACCCCAGGCCTGTGTGCACCCTGTTGAGGCAACGACGCCTCGGTTGGTAAAAGTGAGAGCGTTAGCACCAACATTATAGTTATTCTCGTATAACGTCAGAGCGCCAGCTTTACTTTGCACGAGCACGTCGCATCTACCGTTTCCGGTCCAATCGGCCAAGTGGATGCCCGCCCGCGGCCCAGGCACCGCCAAGGTTATGGAAGTGCTGTGCCCCCAGTTCGGCGGAGAATGAATGTTCGTGTTGATTTCATCCACGCTACCATCGGAGTAGATCCAGACGAGATCGTCGGAGCCGGTGCCGCGCATGTCGCAATAAAAGTTACCATCTCCCTTGCGTTTCGTGCCGCCAGCCCCTTTATTCTCGAATACATGGGTGTCGAACCAGTCGTCTTCTTCCTTGAGGTAGATATAATCAAGTCGGCCAGATCCGTAAATCCGGCCGAATTTGATGTTCGACAGTATATTAGACTCCGCTTGGCCGGGATGCGTGAGCCCTGCTGCTCGCCATTCGGGTACCTGGTCATCAAGTCAGCTGTGGTTAAAATATTTAATGACGTTTAAGGCTCAACTGACGATTCCCTTTCCGTGGGATCGCTGATTAATCCATGTATCGACATTCCCATTGTTTCCAACATAGAGGTAGTCGGCTTTAAAGCTAGACATAAAATTAGCAATAGTCGTCTAAGATAGTTGAAAGATAACGTGAGACTTACTCGCCATTGAGGTCACCTAGAAAGACACCTGCCCGAGGTCCGCTCCTGGAGTTGAACACGGTGCCCCTAATGCCCGCGTTGGAGCTAAATCCTTGCCAGAAATGGTCGTCGCCTTTGCCACCATTCCGTGAACATTTGACATCGGTGTCGCTCGCAAGACAGAAGTCAACTCTTCCATCTCCATCAATGTCTAAGTTGCGGTTAGCTACAAGTTGTGGGTGGTCATGTGCCTTAGGCATGACTTTTACTCACCAGCAATGCGAACATCTCGTTGTTCCCGGTCACTCGCGCCAATAATCTAGAACACGAAAGTGTTGGTGATAAATTGTGGAAAGTGAAAATGACATGAGACTTACCTGGCCAATAGATTGAAATGTCGGCGGATTGCCACCGCGGTTCAGCGCAGCCCATACAACAGCCTTGTCCTGGATGCAGAAGAAGTCATCGAGGCCGTCGCCATTGAAATCTCCGAAGGCATATGCTAAAGAGCGAGTGGGAGAAGTTAGCACTTGGTCAGACTTCCATTTGCCCACCCGAGGGAAAACTTACAATCTGTCAAACCACAATTCAGACCAACGTTGAACGTCTTGGAATCGCCAAACGAGCCCCCTGCTCCGAGATTTTGACGAAATGTCCAAGCCATCTTCCGACTATCGTCAATATCTACTAGGATCAGGTCATCAAGAGACTGGCTACGGTCCGCGTTCGGGTCGCCCACGACGATGTTCGCGAAGAAAACGTAATCGGGGATAGATCCTGGAACACCGCTGTAAGAGCTTTTCTTAGTAATTCTCCCCGATGTGATGACACCCCGGTCGACGCGGTCATGGACATAGTTGCCATCGTCATGGCCACTCCCTTGTTGAGTCCTTATGGGCCCTCGGGCGTTTCCAGCAACCTTCCGACAGGTAGTTGATTTCGTTACCGCTGCATCGTTGACAGTCCCGTCGTTCACCGGTGGTTGTATCTTGAATGATATCTTGTTAATAGAGTTCCACCAGACCGCTGCGAAGATCTTATAGCCCTCGTCGGTCGGGTGAGTGCCATCTGCTAGTTGATCTACGCGTAAAGCACCGTGAATGTCTGCCAGAGTGATCCTGTGGCCACGATATGTAACCGCGACTAGATTGGCATACAGCTGGCTTGTTGCTGCAGCACAAGCTTCGACATCTGCGCCTTGACCGCTCCTGACTAAATTCGAGAGTACGATTGTTGTATCTGGTATCAACCTGAAAATATCATCGATCATACTCTTCATTTTTCCGGCGATAGCCACCGGGTCACCGTGGTTGATACAATCATTACTATCCTAGGGCATCAGCTTGGGCTAGCATGTCATTGCAGGATCATTGACTTACGTTCCAGCATTTATTAGTATTAGATTTGGTTTCAGATTAGCAACGCCGAGGAAGGCGTTGTGAACTTGGTCCACGTAATAACCCGGGTGTCCCTCATTGTCCTAGAATCCAGGTATGTTAGCACTATGGACTCTTTCATTATGAATATTCTTCTTTACTTACGTTATCAGCCATTGTTCCGTCGTTCTTGGAGCCAACCATGTTCACTTTCCAGCCATGAAAGCGGAGTTGCTGGCGCAACCACTTGCGGTAGCCATTGCCATCAGACGATTCAACACCTTCGGTAATCGATGCACCGAGAGGCATGACCCTCAAGTAGAAATCCTGCGCAGCTCCAAAGACAAGCTCCCTACGGCCAAGGGGCTGATTGTAGAAGGAGTCAGTGTCATTGCTAAAGATAATCTCCCTACGACTGAAGGACTGAATATCGGTATGATTGCTTTCGTCCGTTGGATATTCATCCCATGTTTCATTAGCCGCCAAGTACACATCAGGGCCGTAATGGTCGCCGTAAAGAGATGGGCCGTCGGGGTTGTCCCAGACCTGGGCCGCAACAAGACATTGGAGCGAAACGAGGCAAAGAAGATGGTGTAGACGACGCATGCTGACTTATAAGCAGCTTGCCAGAGATGAACCCTAAATGCGCGATGATATTCAATGGCTAGGTGGAAGACGAGGTGGTGGGATGTATCCGCCATTTTATACAACTCAGTCTCCTGGGAGGGAGGGAGGTAGCGTATAGCTCTATCTTCACGATGGCTAAAGCATATACTGCTCGCTGTTGGTATCCGGTACGGCGCATGAGGCGGGAGCATGAGGCACAAATTTCAGCAGGACCATATGACCCGAGCTATCGCGAACCTTGGCATCGACCCATCGCCATCGTATATTCCGCGCGATCACACGCGAAAGGTTATTTTCGTGTTGAGAGCACATTGCCCGTCTCTAGCGCAGCAGGGGCTTTGAAGCTTTGCCAGGGGTGACTCTGGTGCGAAGATGATATTTCTTCGATGGTCAACTACTTGGGTAGATTTCCTATAGATAGCATCTATAGATTTTAGTACAATATAGCATGAGCTTGGCTTTCGTTAGTGGTCTGGCGCAAAACGCGAAATCCACCCAGGTAATTGACGTCTAGTGCCTAGCGTGTGCGTGAGACAACGGGCTTATGTCCGTCCCTACATATATCCGAGAGTATTGGCTTCATTTGTCATATTCCCTATATGCTCTTCGGTTGACATACAGGGATCAGCCCTACGCTTCCCTGTAAATATGGGCGCGTACGGGTATTTGGTGACGAACATACATGGTAGGCTTGCGAGAATGGCCTTAAATCAAGTATTTTCTAGATAAAGGAAATATCATGGGGTAACGGTCATGTGAAGAGCTCTGTGTATTGTATGGGAGGCTTTATTTTTGGATGCGAAAGCCTCCAATCTCTAATCTTGGAGGATTCCATATTAGGTCTTCAACACTTAGCTAGATGAATAACTCGGTTTGCTCGCTGACTTATTGTACAGAGTAGGAGCGCTACAGTCTCACGGGTTTTGCCGGCCTTGACGGGTCTCTGCTCATCGTCGCCGAGGCTCGCTTTTGCTATAGGCGGGTAGTTTTACTAGCGTAGGCCACAGTATTAACAGAAACGGAACTATCCGCAAGCCTAGAACATGCTGCTTCTTCTCCTCCGACCGATGCCGCCTCTGCTTAGTCCGCCCTCCTCCGTTGTATTTATGGCGAGGGCCATAGTAGTTGCACGAGCCTTTGGAACCCCCGCGAGAGCACCACCTCGTTCCGAAAATGGGTGCCTTAAAAGGGGCTTATTAATGGCTGAAAAATTACTGTAGATACCCTGTAATAATTCCGATACAACAAATTAGTAGTCCGCGAAGTTTAGCGACTCTGTCGTGCCGCATCTATTTAAGGCTCGATGTCTCTGGATTTTTTTTAAAAAAATTGACGTAAGGACTAAATAACCACAGTGTAAAACTAAGTAAATCTCTTGTTTTCTATATCGAAGTCTAGGCTACTTTTACTTAGTATTAAACGTCATGTCAAAGAGTTTGCTACGCGCGTGGAATGTGTAAGCTGCTATGTTCATACTCATATTATTCATGATATACGTGGCGAAGTCCTGCTCCTGGAGATGATTCTCGGCCACACCAAGGAATACCTTTTGTATATTCAGTACATACATTCCGATGCAAAAATAGAAGAATGATGACCGGCAAACTCACAAGCTGTCAGGGCTACTGAGGCATCAGCGGCTTGCTAACATTTTCTCTACGTTATACTAAGACAAACATATTTACAGGTCGCAAGAAAGGTGACAGTTATTAAAAGAGAGCTTATATGTATGTTATCTCAAGACCATCAGCTTATTAATGGGACTTCCCCGACTACAGTAGGTTACCTGATTTGACCAGGTTATATGGTTATTCTTGTATGCAGTATAGAGCATTCCGCCCTTCACTTTCCCCTGGCTTTCAAACCTGTCACATGGCCCAACCTGTCAAGGAAGCAAGGAAGTATGTTAGCTACAAGCGAACCTATACATACACACCCAAAACTCAGTGGGAACAATCTAGCTGTGGAAAGACCATTGGAGGAAGTAGGTCACCTGGAGCTCACCCCGCCTGCAAGAGGAACCAACATTACCAAATATGCTAGAAGGAAGAGAAGATTACGGACCTTAAGAGACTAAAGATAATCACTAACTAAATTGATACTATTCCGGGCCGTTGCCACAAAAGCCGCGATTAACGTCGCTGCACAGCTCTTAATATACTCAGGTCTAGATACGGTGGCCCGAGGAACCACAACAGGGCAAAGAGATTCATATATGTCTGATAGCGAACTTACAATGAAAACGAGGGCCCAGCCCCTAAAGTTTTAGACTCCTCAGATGACAGCCATTTCCGGACCGCACCCCAACATCTACGGAAAAGAGCCCAGTGAGTTTATGTGTATAAAACCTCCTATTTCAGGGTAATATGCTCTGAACACTTACCCTAGTAGCAGCTAGCCAACCTTCCTCTACGTCAAAGCTACGCCAGGAATTCACGTATAATATAGAGCGCAACTTAGAGATCTTTGTATGTGCGACCATACAAGGCTCGAGTTCCCTTAAGATAAACATGGATATGGCGTGGCTGAGTAGTCGTATGACGAGCCTTTCGTCTAGGCTGGTCTGTTTAGTAATCTCTCTAAAGCAAACCTGGCCACCAGAAGATATGATGTTTATGATGTGGAATCAGCAGGTCGGCTCGATTCTAAGGACATTGGTAGTCTACAAAAATGTACTCGCGAAAAGAAGTCGCGGGCGGGATGAGGAACACCTACGGCACTAAATTTGAAGCCTTCAAATCGAAGGCCAGAGGGATAGGCTCTATAAGTAATTCAGGGAGTTAGGCCGTTGCATCAAACACAATGTTTTGGAGATGGAGCATATTAGAGGGACGAAGTTCTGGACTGCCCTCGGTAAAGGGTAGGGATGACACTCCCTGGGCAATAGACGATCTTGTAATTTGTTGACGGAAGGGCTGATCTTGGCAGCTCGCTTAACGATTGGGAACTCGTGTTGCATGATGCCATGGTTGGTAAGTGAAGGGATATAAGGAATAAATTCAAATTAAAGCAAGCTTTCGCAGCCCACGCGGGTCTCCCTGTGTCTCTTTGTCTCACTTTCAGCAAAGTGTTCTTACATTTGTTGGTTACACCGCATATGTATGTTAGCAAACTGACACCATATATAGGCACAACAGTATGTACATGAAGTAAGGCAGATTTAATATGTCAGTTTTATGGCGCCCCTTTTAGAACATATTATATAGCAAGGGGCAATTCATCACCCACTTTGTCGCAGTACCTACCGTGTGTTAGGCTAGATCTAGGTTGCTCAATATCAGTGGCAGCCTATCCTCGGACGCCGCCACCCGGATTCCGAAGTGCTTACAGTTAAATTCCTATAAAAACCTGGGATCGGGTGTCGTTTTCGAAAATCTCGATTTACTCTAAAGGCTCAGGTCTTCCAATTCTGACAAATACTCTATTTGCTTTAATAGCGAACTGGTAGAGCTGATGATCTTAAGCGTACCCAGTTTATGATGCTTACTTTCAATACCTTATCCCGTATAGAAAGATATCATACATAGTAACGCACATACTATCAAGTGTTAAGTCTCGTTTTTAGCCGTCCGTTCGCCATCATCCATTATCACAAGGCATCGGCACAAGGATAGCACCGAGTTTGAGATGTGGCGGCTGAGGTAATAACCCCACGTTTGCGCTGAACTAAGTCTCTTTTTGAGGGCGAGATTCACGAAACCGTGGTGCTAGAAGCTCAGAACCGGATTCCATCAGAGAACTAGTACAGATCTTACTAGGCTTCACCGGTAGTCTCATTACTACGTAGGTGGCGGTGAAGGAAGTGGATGGAGACCAGCTGGAGACAGCGAATACGGCGATTCGACGTGTTGTGGAACGATCCGCGAGATAAGTCGGAATAATTAGCGCTCCCGACCGCTTTAGCAAACGGGGAGGTGATCTTATATTCAAGCTACCGAAGCGGATACTGGAACCGTCCACTGGCGGCTGTGATATTATATAGCACCTCCCTCGGCTTCGTTTATATATCGGTGTTTTTTAGACCTTTCACATCGATGTGCCCTCGGTAGATACGAAGAGAAATGTCGAACTTGTTCAAGCCAGTACGGGTTGGCTCCATGACGCTTAGTCACCGAGTAGCCATGGCGCCACTGTCGCGATACCGCTGCGACGACGACTGGGTTCCGCTTCCCATGGCCAAAGGTGCAACCATCAAACGCTCGAAAAGAGGTTATTTCATGCGCTAACGAGGATAGAGTACTATGAGCAAAGAGCGACGGTGCCTGGGACTCTCCTGATTACCGAGGCGACTTTCATCTCAAGATCAGCAGTAGGCCGATTCAATATCCCTGGCATCTACAGTGAGGCCCAAATAACAAGGTGGAGAGAAATCACCGACGCCGTACACAAGATGGGATCTTTCATTTATTGCCAGATCTGGCATCTCGGCCGCGCGGGATGGCCGGAAACCCACAAGGTGATGGACGCTCAGGTGAAATCCTCCAGCGCTGTACGGATGGATGGGATGACTAGCTTGCCGGCGGAGATGACGGAAGAGGACATCCGGGAGGTTATCGGCGACTTTGCGAAGGCTGCTAAGAATGCAGTGGCTGCGGGTTTCGACGGTGCCGAACTGCACGGTGCCAACGGTTATTTGATCGACCAGTTCATACAAGACAACTGCAACAAGCGGACCGATTCTTGGGGCGGCAGCATTAGTAACCGTGCCAGATTTGCCGTGGAGGTCACCAAGGCTGTTGTTGACGCTATTGGAGCTGATAGAACCGCCATACGGCTAAGTCCTTTTAGCGACTTCCAAAGCATGGGCATGCAAGACCCATACCCTCAGTTCGAGTACCTCGTCAAGCAATTAAAACCCTTGGGTCTGTCGTATCTCCACCTCGTCGAGCCACGCATCTCCGGGGACGTTGATGCCGGCTGTGGCGCGGGTCACAGCTTAGCGTCCCTGATCAAGCTATGGAACAACCAGAGTCCAATCATTCTCGCTGGCGGGTATCTACCAGAGTCAGCGACGCGGGCCGCCGACGAGACCTGGAAAGATTTCGACATTGTGATCGCGTTTGGAAGATACTTCATCTCGAATCCCGATCTAGTCTTCAGGTTAAAGGAGGGCATCGATTTCGCTAAGTATGACCGGTCAACGTTCTACACTGCGAAGAAAATGGAGGGCTATATCGACTACCCGGTTAGTGAGCAATACCGGGGCCTCGCGGCTAGAGGGTAAGGTGATGCAGGCTAGGAAATGTTGTGAGCTTGTGCGGTGTAAGTAGATAGAAATAGGCCGTGAGGTTAGAATTTACGTTTAGTATTGGTATTAGAAGTATAGGCGGGCTCGGTAAGGCCGGCGATATCATACGCACCTACTAACAATGACCGCTGTGTTTCTCACGCTAGATATTGATGCTGTGATATGCATACAATGTGGTGATGAAAGCACGGAATGTTCCTAGGCTTGCCCTTATGCCTAGCCCATGGAAACATCTTAGTAATAGTTACTAGTTCATGGCTTCTTCGAATTTGTCCCGTACGTTCTATAAAGCCCTGTCTTTAATCAATTGATTGTTCGAGGCCTGGATCTTCGTTGCTAGATTCGGGGCCGGGCGGGATTGTCAAGGGCGGTGGGACTAACGGTGATGCGTCCGACGACGTACACCGTCTTCGTCGACCGCTTGGTGGAAGTAGGGGGCTAAATACTTGACTACTCATTTTTACAACCTCAACTTTGAATTCATCGGTGAGCAACTCGGTTAGAATACCTAGGCACGTCGCGTCGAGGTACATGTTAAGTATGTAGTAGTAAGGTTCTGGCGGTGGGGAAGTAGTGAAGATCTAGCCCAAACCCTCCCTGTCAGCAGGTATTTATCCCCTAGACTAAGGTCCCTGTTCTGGTCACCAGGTAAGGATGCTTAACGCCAATGATGCCATAACAACTCCAAAAACTCGCATGTTCATGTATGGGTGTCTATGCGTAGACCAAAATTTTTATGTATTGGCTTTCTACGGATTTCTTTGACGCCCACTTGTTTGTTTCGTCTTTTAGACGCTATGATTAACGTGGGCTTCGCGAGTCTATCTCCGACGCACCATCTAGGACAACAAGAAATAGTCGTTCTAACATTGCCTTCCTACACCTAAAAGGTAAATGGCCAGATATTATTGTCCAGATTTCTACCTTGGTTGAAGCGAAAGTGAATGTGTGGCATTAGTGTCGTGCCGTGTTCTTCAAGCCGACATTCACCAGAATTAGGATTTTCCAGACCGCCCCCTGGCTAACGGCTCGGAAAGATGCTCATATTTACAACAACCTTCTATGATCTAAGGAATGCCTTAATCCTCTACAAAGTGTGTAGGCGAGATGTCTACGATATCTCCAGAGCCGGATATTTCTAAAGTTGATTTTGATTTCTTCGTTTCCGTTTGCCTCATTGCTTATCCCTTTAAGCGCCCATTCGGCCAGGTGACATAAAAATCGAAAGTAGGGCCAAGCTTTATCTGTCTATACCTAATAAAACTATTATCCGAGCACTGTTTTATATTATTATTGGGTGTATATAGATAAAGCTTTGGCCTAAGTCCTTTCGACCTTTATGTCACCTAACAGAATGGGTGCTCAAAGGGATGGTATGTCCTACCTCTAAGCAAGGACGGAATGTGCTTGTGCGGCCTCGTTTCAAGTCTGTATGGCACCAACCAGGTAAGTAACTAATATTGTGTCGCCGATATCATTTCTATCGATAATCTCGTACAGGGTTGGCATTTTGTAGGCAATTCGAGCCGAATATGTGTTCAAAACTCTACGCTTCTTTTTTCTCAGGGGTTATGTGATATCAAGATTATCAGGATAAAGCCGGTACGGAAGCGAATCAATGCTTCGTGAGCGATAATAAATATGCATTCGCATCGTCGCGGTGGGTACTAGAGAATAATTAAGTTCGTTCAAGAGAAAGAACAAGCCTTATCTTCTGGCACTCCAAGAGCTACTACTAGATGCGGAGAGGGCAAGTAGCACCGCACCACGAATTAATACATCTAGATTGAAGTAACGCACTGTCTCAACAATTTCTGTTTGATAGTACTGGGCTACCAGTAGTAGCAATTACCTACATAGACTCGGACAAGCGCCTAACCTTAGGTAGATATCTAGTTACCTCAAGCTACGTCTGTATCCCTACGTACCTGCTTCACATGCTAGAATGACTTTTCGGGCATCGTCGTACTAGCGACTAGAATGTATCCAACTTCACACGGCAAGCAAACAAATAAACTAGTCTGATTCAGCATATAAATAGCATCATTTTCCCCCTTTTGCCCCAGAACAATCGAGAAATACGTTGATAGCTATAACGAGGAGCCAAGTCATAAGGGATCCAATGGACGGAAACGGCGAGACGCAGCACAGCTGCAAGATATCCGTAAGTTTTTCGATGCTTCTGTATAGGGAGCCAGGGTAATTCGAGCTGGATATGCTAATAAACGGGCCTTTATTTCGTCGTAGATGCTGTGGAACTGGGACACGGTTGATACATGTTTTCTATCGAAATCGTGGCATATACACTCTCAGGCAGAGTTCGCAGCTTTCTGCATTGGCGTGATTCTACTCGTCTCTTTCCTCGAATTCCTCAGCTATCTGGTCAGACAATATGATTATTATCTCATCACCCAGCGCCTTGAAAAGGTCAGGCTCGCCGAGGAGGCCTCGCAGTTACCAGGCCTCCAGCCCGCCATCCCAACGACCATGTTCCGGCCATCTATTCCTCAACAGGCCCTCCGGGCTCTCCTCCGCGCCATCCAGTTCGGGGTGGCCTATTGGATCATGCTGATAGCTATGTATCTCAATGGGTACATCATCATATGCATCATCATTGGTGCCTTTGTCGGCGCCTTCACCTTCCAGTGGGAACGACTGGGCTCTCCGTAAGCGACAATTTATACGGCCTTTTCTCTGTGCCTGAAGCGCTGACGTCAGAAATGCTAGCTCGAATAAGGATCTGAGAGCCGCAGGTGGTTACAACATAGAACTTGAACAATCAGAGGTCGGATACTAAGAGAGCACGAGGATCAGGGCCAAAGTCGTAGAGTTTAATATTGCAGTAGTAGTAAGGAGTGTTATGACCTATTTCCCTCAACTTCAAATTGTAGCGAGCATGAATTTAGACAAATATTATGAAATACTATTCTGAATCAGTGAAAATCGTAAACATGGTGTTGATGGTAGGAAGATACGGTACCTATCTAGACTATTATGCAGTACGTGTTAGAACACAACCCTTGTAGGCGTCTCTTAATTAGTGATTGGCTACTCACTGTATCAATGAATGACAAATCAGTCTTCTCACCCTTGTCAAAGCGTACCGTACTTAAGACTCAACGGGTATTACTACTGCCTGAAGACAACTGCAAACGAGAATAGAGGTGCGCATTTTCTTATACTTACTCAACTCCTAACCGGTCGCTAATAGAAGTCTTGTAGAGCAGGTAGTGTTGGGGTCTCCATGAGTGGCTCGGTATGAACGGACTTAGACTCCGGAGCTCACAGGGCACGTCTTATCTAAACCCTCAACTTGCCATTCGATTTACCTAGTGCAACATTGCCCACTAACACTATGCAATAGGTTGTTGGACGTGTAGATTGCGACGGAAGAAATGTGACGAGACACGCCCGGTCTGTGTGGCCTGTGAAGGCCTGCAGATTGATTGCCACTATAGCGACACCAAGCCGGAATGGATGGATGGTGGCCCGCGTGAGAAGCAGAGTAAGCAAATTCTCAACCTCATCTTCTTCCTGCTGTATTTTGGCGACGTTTAGGTTACTATCAAGGCAACTTTCCGGGTAGAGAGAGACCATAACCGGAGGTTTTTTGCGGTTTCGAGACACTTATAGATCACGTTCGCTCAAAATGGCCGAGGACTGACCTTCAGTGTTACAGTGGCTGACGAGCTCAAGGTCATGGTGAAGCAAAAGGCGACCGAGAGGCGAGAGAGGAAATGGGGTCAGCTTCCTACCATGATAGACCTCTCCCCAAGCGCCCAGGAGCAACAGGAACAGGAACAAGAACAAGAACACCAGTCACCAGATCATCTGATGAGTGATGTTGGAGGTCTAACACTTAGCGACACTGGCGATAGGAGTGCCCCTAGCACGGTACTAAGCGATACACCACCATCCCAGGAGGAAACCTGCGACACATCGTCAGGGACATCGCCTGCATCCTGCGAAGGACAAGCCCAAGCCCAAGCCCAAGCACAGATCCGTCCCGCCGTGGACTCGTTCCCGGAGAACAAGTCCGAGGTCGAGGTGAACTACACGATGATCTACCTCGACTACGTGGTGCCCTTCCTCTTCCCCTTCTACCGGCCCTGCCTCCTCGAGTCGAGCCGCGGCTGGATGCTCGTGCTGCTGATGAAGAACCGCGCGCTCTTCCACACGGCGCTCTCGCTCGCCAACTGGCTGTACGCCGTGCTCCTCGACAGCACGGACGGCACGCACGGCGCCTGCAAGCGCGCCAACTGGGCCGAGCTGCAGGCGCACCAGGAGACCGCCATCCAGGCCCTGCGCGCCGACGTGCGCGCCCTCAACGCCCGCGGCGTAGCGCACGCCTTCCGCGAGTGCGTCGCCTGCGTCCAGAGCATCACCCAGCTGCTCGAGTTCGAGGTCGCCATGGCGAACGCCGCGCACTGGCCCGCGCACCACGACGCCGCCGTCGCCCTCTTCGACGAGCTCGTCACGCAACACGCGGCGCCGACGGACCGCGACGGCGTGCCGACGACGCCCTGGGCGTCCATCATGGACCGCGTCGGCGTCCCCTTCCGCCGCATCCCCTTGCAGAACGGCCGCCAGATCCTCACGTCCGACCAGTCCGCCTACCAGTTCTACACGGCCTACCTGCTCTGGATCGACGTCGTCGCCGCCACGGCCAACGGCGAGGCCCCCCGCCTGCGCAAGTACCACGCCGAGCTGCTGTCCGGCGCCGCCCCGCGCATCTGCCTCGGCGAGTACGTCGGCTGCTACAGCTGGGCCGTGCTCGCCATCGCCGACGTCGCCGCCCTGGCCGCGTGGAAGCGCGCGCAGCAGGCCGCCGGCTCCCTCTCGATGGTCGAGCTGGTCCAGCGCGCCTGCGCCATCGACGGGCGCCTGCGGCAGCAGCTCACCGCGCTCGAAGCGGCGTACCCCCCGTCGCCGCGGCCGGCGGCGACCAGCCTGCAAAAGCGAACAACATCTACGACCCCTCGGCGCACCACCCCGTGACGCCGTACTCGGGCTTCCACGAGATGGTCGCCGACCACGAGGCGCACAAGGCGCCCGCCGTGGCCCTGCACACGCGCATCTGGGCCCAGGCCGCCCTGACCTACCTGCACGTCGTCGCGTCCGGCCTGCAGCCCACGCTGCCCGAGATCCGCGCCAGCGTCGCCGCCAGCGTCGACCTGCTGCGCGCCCTGCCGTCCCCGCTGGCCCTGCGCACCCTCGTCTGGCCCTTCGCCGTCACCGGCTGCCTCGCCACGCCCGAGCAGGAGCCCTTCTTCGCCGCCCTCGTCGACGGCATGGGCCCCATGCAGGTCTTCGGCACCGTCCACGAGGCCCTGGCCATCATGCGCGCCGTCTGGAAGCACCGGGAGGGCGGCTGCTGCGTCGATCCGCAGATGTGGGACATAGCCACTTGCTTCAGCCTCTTGGGGCACCGCTCTTTGCTGGTTTGAGTCGGAGTCGGAGTCGGTTTCCTAGTCTGGGAGGCGTCTCGTCTACGCCGGGACATAGACGCTGCATCGACTGGCCTCTCTGTAGGTTGAAGCTCCCGCTCCATCTACCTCCCCCACCATGCCGGGCTCTACTAATTGTGGAAATAGACATGAAGATCAGGCACCGCGGTTTATCGGTATACTAGACTGAAAGGTAGAATAGACGTTGAACACATCGGATAATCTCGTGCCACATGCAACAAACACAAACACTCAAGTCATTATGTCGTTTTTATACATATTGAATTTAACTAATTAATTAAACCATGCCTTGGCTTTGATGAACGTGTCTGGAAATTCCCGATGGTACACTTTTGCAATCCGTAGCAAAAGCCAACAATATGTGTTGTTATTCATAAAGTTGCTCGCATGCTGGACACCGACTGCCAGTTCACACTACCTATTGAGTACCCTGTAAACGCCCGTTCCCCTCGTAATACTTATCGACCGACTCTAATAACGCCGGCCGCTATCAGCTTACGAATGTTGCTTGCAATGGCGGGATTCCGCATATGTTCTTGCAGCGCTGCAGGATCGGACTGAGCCTGCTGAAGAATGGACTGCATGACAGGGTCTTGCATGATGCTCATGATCTAGGCAATGCTAGTTAGTACATAACTCATCATGGACCTGGTCTATTATTATAGCCCGTCTTGGATTTGTCGTTACTCACCTCCGGATCCTTCATCAAGCGCTCCCGGGTCTGCTCTTCGGTTTCGTTCTCACGCGCCGAGTACATGGCCTGCAAAGCCTTTTGCTGTTGCTGGTCGATTTCGCGGGCATTGGCGTTATTGTGGTGAGTGCTGTCTACTTCGGTGGCTTCATTGCATGCATCGATGCACTCCGAGTACTTGCGCATGCCAAAGTAGATTTGTGCCTTTCGGATGTAGGCACGGATGAACTTGGGGTCTTTCTTAATTGCCGTGTTGCAGTCATCAAGCGCACTTGGAAATTCGAAAAGCTTGACGAAAGCCGCCGCACGATTGCCGTAACCACGAGGATCGTCAGGGGCGCGCTTGATCATCTCGGAATAGGCCGCAACCGCCCCCGGGAAATCTTGCTCCTTGAACTTCTTATTGCCGTCTTCGCGTGCCTCCTCAGCCTTGGCCGGGTCGATGTAGGCAGTTTTGGCGGCCTCGAGCTTCTTCCGCTCGGCAGCACGAAGCTTGTTCACCGTGTCGGGTGTTCTGTGCTCAGTGAGAGACTTCTGGTAGTTTTCAACAGCCAAAGCCAAGTCGCCCAGCTTCTCGTAAGCGGATCCGATACGGGTGTATGACTTGGCAATCATCTTGAAGTCGGCGTATATCATACGGCCTTCCTCAATAGCTTTGGTGCACGCGTCAATACATGCCTGATAATCGCCCTTCTCGAAGTTAGCTGCACCCAGGTTGTTTAGGTACGTAATGTCTTTGTATAAATCCCAAGCCTTGGTGTAATGCGCGATGGCCTCGTCGAAATTTCGCTTTTTATAGTTCTCCGTGCCCAGCGCCTTCTCCTTATCAGCCTCGGCCTTTGCTTTCTCCTTCTCTAGCGCTTCCTCGTCTACCTCGTCTACCTCGGGTTCCGGTTCTGGCTCAGGGGCCTTGGCCGGTGTGGGCTCGGAAGTGGGCGGGGACTTGGATGATGTCAGGTCTGGCATTTCAACATCCTCCTCTGCCTCCTTAGCCCCCGAAGACGATGCCCCAGCAGCCTCGTCAGGCAGTCGCGTGTCTATATCTACACCCATGGCGACGCCTAAGACCTGAAGCATCCTGGGGTCGCTAAACAGTTCTTGGGTGTTTTGCGGGTTCTTCTGTAATGCTTGAACCTTGGCAATGAAGGTAGGGTCGGAGAAGTAGCTGCTCGTCTTTGGGTTCTTCATGAGCTTTTGGAGGAGGTTAGGGTCGCTGAACATGTTGCCGAGCCCTCCCATCGGATCGCCACCACCGAAGCCGCCAGCGGGACCTATCCATACGATACTGTGTCAGTAAAGCCCTAGCTACCACACGTCTGAAGAGGATTTACATACCACCATCTTGTTCTATAGCTCTCTGGACAGACGCTAGGGAGTTCTTCAGCCCAGCATTGTTAGGGTCGAGCTTCAGACCCTCCTCGTAAGCATCGAGGGCTCCCAGCAAGTCACCAGAACCGTGAAGGGCGGCACCCTTGCGTCCCCAACCTCGTGGCCAGTCGGGCTTAATTTGTGTTGTCTTCTCGGCATCCTTCAGGGCACTAGCCCAATCCTTCTTTGAGGCGTGGGCAGCAGAGCGATTGCTGAAGAGGACGTGGTTTTCGGGAGTGAGCTCGATGGCCTTGGTGAACGCGTCTCTAGAACGAGGTTAGCTAATAGAATATGAATATTGAGCCTAGAAACCACACAGTTCTAGAAGGGTGAAGGGTAATCGACATGGAGAGAGAACGTACATAGCCTCATCGAAGTTCTTCGCAGCCATGGCACTATTGCCCAAAGTCTTGAGCTCGTCTGCAGACGCCATGGTGTTTGCGGGGGGGTGAACAGACAATCCTGTACAGCGCTATATATGAAGCCGGCTAGTGGTACTGCAACTATACGAAGCACGAGCTCACTTATGTTCACAGGCAGAACGGGAGGAGGATATGGTAGAGGGTAGAAGTATCTTGTGTTGTTGGGCGACCAAGAAAATCGAATGGGCGGGCAAGGCAGAAATATGCACTTGGTAGGGCTGAGAGCAACGTTGAGGTTCGAGAGCTTTCTATGCGGGCCAGAGACACTACTAGAACTGGCTGCCGCTGACTTGGTGTTGGTGGGGTTGAGTAGGCGATATAATATTGAAATCTGCTTCCGGCGGTACTGCGTGGGTGGGCTAGGTAGCTAGCTTAGCGCTAGGTAGGTACCTAAGTTAGCGGGGAAGCCCAGTAACTAGGTACCTAGGTATCTGCTGAAGGCTACTACTTTAGGTGCTTTAGCTCAAGGACTGTGTGGTTGCACAGTGCTTATAGGCATTCGGGCACGATAAGAGCTCTTCTTTTGTGATAAGGAAATATTTCTATCAGGGGTGCTTCTCAGTTGGTTTGCATCGCGGGGCAGAGTTCACCTGAGACTCTCGAGCAATTATACATGTGCTAAAAGTTTAAAGCTGCGATCTTTCTTTTTCCTATGTCAAAGTCCACGCTAATAGTATATATCTTATGATATAAGAAACCTCTCCGTATGTTGGTCGGGCAGCTGGGTTTGTTGGCGAGATCTTACCAACTACCGCTGTTTGATTTCACGCTTTACCATCTGTTTTCGCAAACACGGCGCCAGTATCGCGTGACTCACAACCTCACCACGGCCACCACACTGTACACACCTCAAGATGGACGAGCAAACCCCATCGCTTAAGGCGCAGCTATATGCGGCCTGCGAAGAGGCGTGCAGCGGCGACCCAGACAGACTGTTCACTCAGGAAGATCTTACAGCTCTCGATGTCATCCCGCCAAAGGATATCAAAAAGCTCTTGCAGCTCATTCAGACATTGACGAACGAACGCCTATTCGCTCCCGTTCATCTCCATAGCGGACTCGCATGGCGACTGCGCCCTGAAGCAGAGGCTGCCAAGTAGGTTGCAATCTTCTTGTTTTTGCACATATTTTCATATATCTTGATTGTTGCTCTGCGCAGATCTGACCACTCCTTGTTTTAGGTACAAACAACTCACCAACCATGACCAAGTCCTGGTTTATGAGATTATTGATGCTGCCGGTGCCGAGGGCGCCTGGCAGCAAGATATCAAGCGGCGACTCAACGTCCAGGACAATGCCCTGAGAAAAGCGTTGAAGGAGTTGGAGACCAAACGACTAGTCGTCCAGTTCACGACTGTCGAGAACATCTCCAAGAAGATGTGGATTAAAGCTAATATCAAACCATCGTCTCGAGCTACCGGTGGTCCATGGTACACGGATCAGTTTCTCGACGAAGCATTCATCGAAGCGCTACAGAGTGTTGTAATGAGCTTCATTAAGAACCGCGGTAGTTACCTGAGCAAGGGCGAGAGGGGCGCTAGAAGCGTTAGCCCTGTCCTGCCAAAAAAGGGTGTCATCAACGGTGCCGCATCCGAAGCAGCTATCAAGAGCAGAAAGCGCACAGCAGATGCCATCTCAAAAGACGACGCTCCAGTAGCGGGGGCAATGAAGGCCCGGAAAACCATACGCCTTCCTCTACCGGCCGGGTACATGGAATACCCCACTACCGAAGAAATTACGGCCGGTATCCAGGCGGCAGAGGTCGCAAAAGGCCAGCCCCTCAAGCAAGAGCACGTGCAGGAACTCATTGATGTTTTAGTATGGGATAACCGCGTTGAAGAAATTCGCATGGGCAACAGGATCGGTTATCGTGCAGTCCGTATCGCTAAGCAGAACCCCTCCCTGTACTCCAAACCGGGAGACGAGGATTTTTGGGAACCACGGAGCAATGGACTCACCACAGTGCCATGTGGAAAGTGCCCAGTTTCTGATCTTTGTGAAGAGGGTGGCCCGGTCTGGGCCGGAGGGTGTGAATACTTTGATCAGTGGCTAGCATAGCCACAAAATACTGGCACTATAGTAGAGGCTTACCCTATTCAAAGGTTGGCAATTTGTATTATGCATGGCAATGGCGTTACGTAGGATGTGGCCTTTCTCAGGGGAGAACATGGCTCAGGCGTTGGAAGATTCGAAGTGCGTAAGTCACAAAGAATTGTATCATGCAACTTGTTTTAGTCTAGCTTAGCAGAAGTCACGATACGGAGCACTACATTTTTATTTATTTGCGTACGTGGTACCAATTATATCGCAATCGTGAAAAGATTTTGTCATTCGTAGTTATTTAGCTACTGTCTCCTGTATGTCTCCCCGTCATTTTGTGTGGTGCTAATTCATACACCACAATGGAAGAATAAGTCACGGCAAGATGCGCTAACTTGAGATGTTACAGGCGGTCGGGGATGTCAATGCTTGCATTGTTCCTTTATAGGACACCGCAATCGACGATGGTGGGACGCTTGCCGTACTTGACAGCGCCGCTCTGAGAGCCAGTGGCCTCGATGGCTTTGACAATATTCAGGCCCTCAGCGCCGACAACCTCGCCGAAGACAACATGGCGGCTATCCAACCAAGGGGTCTTGACGGTAGTGATGAAGAATTGTGATCCGTTGCTAGGAATACCTATGTCAGCCACGTTGTTCGCTTAGGTGTCGTAAATGCACATCTTAACATGCAATTATGAGGTACGACACGAGACTTCAAGCTAACTTACGTGTTGGGGCCAGCGTTGGCCATGGACAGGATGCCAGGGGCAGTGTGCTTTAGGGTGAAGTTCTCATCGGCAAACTTCTCGCCGTAGATGGACTTGCCACCAGTGCCCTATACAACGGTTGGCTTTAATGTACTTCGAGTTATGCATTGTCAAAGGTGCTCTTACATTGCCACGGGTGAAGTCACCACCTTGGAGCATGAAGTCCGGGATGATTCGGTGGAAGGAAGAGCCTTTGTAGCCGAAGCCCTTCTCGCCAGTGCAGAGAGCGCGGAAGTTCTCAGCGGTCTTAGGAACCACCTTGTCGTATAGCAGGAATTCGAGACGGCCTGACTGGTCTATGTTTTGGAAGCTTGTAAGCTTGACAATCCTTAAAGAGGTGCAAGAGAGGATATAAAATAAGCACCGAAGCTCATTGGGGGAAAGAGTTGAGATGCTGCGTCCAAGAGTACCAGCTAGATGTGTACATAGACAACTTTCCGCAGTATCCAACATAGAATATGCATGCGAGAGGCACCATGGGGATGATCTAGGTAGCTCGGGGATGACGAGGCTCACTTACTCTTTATGGTGGCAGTGGGACGGCCGTTATCCAAGACAGGGCCCTCCCAGGTGAGGTCGAAGTAGACCTTGATTGTTCCGTGCTGGCTCATGTTTGCGGTGGATGCGGAAAAATAACGAGGGGAGAATTGGTTCGCGAATGTACGGGTAGAAGAGGTTGTCGGCTTGGTGAATGCGGGCTGAGGTCGAAAAGTTGTTGTTTTAATAGAAGAGAGGGGAGAAGAAACACCGCCGCGGGGCAGAACTTTGAAGAAGAGGGATCTGCTCATCTAAGGAGGGGTTAGCTTCTAGCTTTTCTCGGCCAATGATATCATAGAAAAGTGCTATGCTGGGTCTCGAGGTGCTTCAGGAGAAGGTAGAGGGGCCCTTGTAGAGGAGGGGTGTGTGGGTATGGGGGGTACCGAGGGGGCCATAGCAGACACTAAGGGAGAGGAAGTACACATGGAGGGATATTGCCGGCAGATACTTTGTGTGTGGGGGTAGCCGGGCAAGCCAGGAAGCAGGGCAGGGGAACCAGAAGCAGGCCAGAGAAGGAACAAGGCGCAGCAGCAGTAACGATGGTACTCGATACTAGGTAAGCATGCTAATAGGTAGATACCTGCCTACGTAAGTAGGTAGCTTACCACTTATAAGGCTTGCAGGAACATGCGGCAAACAATGCCTTCCTAGGGCAGGTAGCAATGGGTGATAGGTAGAACCAGAAGGTCGGGGAGTTTTGTTCGCTCGTAATATCCCGTCATATACTCCTGAGAAGGGAAGAGTGATGTGTTCTATACAAACGCTATCGGTTGGAATTTCTTGAATCTGGATGACAATTGAGCAAATTGCCACCCGAACTTCTGGTGTTTTCTTATAAAAAAACCCAGCACAACATCACTAAATGTCATGTTCCTAAGTACCCCTATCCACTTGAGCTATGCTGCTGTAGGGTACCTAGGCATTTGTGCCTTCGGAAATCGATAGCGATGTTGGGGTGATTAGCCACACTATGGCGTGAGTAACGTAAATAGACGTTGTTGTTGTTGTTAATTGTTATTGTCGTCGTTTTTGTATTACCTCTCTACTCCAATTGTCAAACAGAACAATCGTCCTACACCTGCCCCAGGGTTATTCGTATAGGTAACCCCAAAGCCTTGTATCGTGTAGAAACCCACCCCAACCACTGCTGGATCTCCAGCCATCCACTCGACAAGGTGTAACACCCGCTGCTTCAGATATATATGATATTGTGTTGTTGACTCTTCAAGTCGGTTGATAGCACAGGATAGCAGCTCACTCGAGTCTCTCTGGCCGGCGGTGTTGGGATGGGAAATTTACTTGACACCCTCCAAGGCCGATCTCCACACAGCCATAAGCATGAGACATTCTCAGCAGCTTTATGTAGGTAGAGCACAATCTAGCGGAGAGCGACTAGCTCAACACCCATGCTGTGCGGCCAACACGGCTCGGCTGGCATCACTGATGGTGGCAGCTTGCCGAGAGCACTCGAGTTTTGAGTCTTTACTCTCGAGTCTTTAGGAATGGGTCATGACCTGGACAGCTGACTAGAACAAAGAAAATAGGTTATGCATACCTTGACAGTAAGATTAGTAGATAGTTAGATGTACAATTTGAGGAACTCTGATTCACAATGTGAGATTGTTTAATCTGCACAGCTTCAACAAGCAGGAATTTTTTCAGATGATCGATGCTATCACTTTAATGGAATAACCGCACCTACCTCGATCTCTTAATGTAGCCTACTCTATTAGATACATAATTAAGGGTACGACTGACCTCGGTGTCTAAATACCTACTCACATATAAAATCAAGATATGCTTATCTCATGTGGTGCATAATGATGCAGTCATTCATGTTTAGAAAATAATTACCTACATGTAACATACCTAGGTACCTAGGTAGTCTAGGTTATAAAGTAAATATATTGACTTTCTTCGTGAAGCAAGGTTAGCAGCATAGATTACGCTATATATGTACCTAGGTACCTTGAATGTTTCCACTATTAGGTGCAAATATGCATATACTCACTACAACCACGTGACTAAGACTCAGCACTGACAACATTGAAACCACCTGGCAGGCAGTTGAAGCTCCAGTATCTAATAGGTAGGGCATTCTGTATCCCCTAACTTACTACCGATATACGCTACGTATCTCACTTCTTGTCGTCGCCCAACTTCATTGTCCTATCTACCTCCTTCCCAACATCATACCATAGCGCTCCAACACGATGGATCTCAGTAGTTTAAAGGACCAGGTGTCCAATCTGACCTTGTACGACCTCAAAGCAGGTGTCCGTAAAGTCCAAAATGGTAAGGAAGGCTAGGGACTCCGGCTGCCCCCTCTCCCAGTTATGCCCGCATAGTCACTGATGCGCTCCGACGCCCAGCCGTTATGAACTATACGGAGATGGAGTCAAAGGTCAGTACTTTCCAACTGTGGTTCATGGTTTAGATGATTTGATGCGCAGGCTTGTTAATCCATCTCTATCCAGGTCCGTGAGGCGACAAACAACGAACCATGGGGAGCATCCTCAACCCTCATGCAGGAAATCGCCAATGGTACCTTCAACTAGTATGTTCGGCCCGCTCAATCCATACCGTCCACGACACAATTCTCATGCAGCTTAGCCAAACCCTTAACGAAATCATGCCTATGATCTACCGCCGATTCACAGAGAAGACTGCCGAAGAATGGAGGCAAATTTACAAGTCCCTTCAATTGCTGGAATTCCTCATTAAGCACGGCTCCGAGCGAGTTATAGACGACGCTAGAGGCCACATAACACTCCTCAAGATGCTTCGGCAGTTCCATTACATCGACCAGAATGGCAAAGATCAGGGCATCAACGTCCGAAACCGCGCAAAGGAATTAGCGGAAATGCTTGGCGACGTTGAGCGTATCCGGGCCGAGAGAAAGAAGGCAAGAACAAACAAAGCCAAGTACACTGGTGTAGAGGGAGGCACAATGGGCGGCTTCTCTAGCAGCAGTGGCCGATATGGCGGTTTTGGTAGCGAATCGGCAGGCAACGGAGGCTCCGGGGGAGGTTACGGCGGTTACTCTGGTGGTGTTTACGGGGATGGCGGCGGCTTTGGAGGGCAGACAGATGAGTGGAGAGATTCTGGCAACCGTGGGGACAAATTCGAAGAATATGACGAATTCGACGAGGGAACGGCCACGTCAAGCTCATCTCATCCAAAGCAGTCCGACCGGGCGGAGAGAGTCGGGGTGAAAAAGACAACACCATCTCAACCACCTAAAAAGAAAGAACCAGAGGTCGATCTATTTTCCTTTGACGATTCCGACCCGGTACCCACGACCTCGTCAACGGGAGCTGCAACAGCACACTCTACTAGCTTTGGCCTGGCAGATCTGTCCGGTCCAGCTGGCGACGACGACGATTTTGATGACTTTCAGTCTGCTGCTCCCGCGGCGCCAGTATCTGCACCCACCACTAACTTTGCCATTCAGCCACCATTGATGACGTCGACGGCCCAGTCAACAACCCAGTTCGCTGCTCCAAAGCCCGTGTCTGCACCCCAGCAGGCGAGCCTGACGGGGTTGATGTCGTCGTTGTCGCCTCCGCCGAGCGCCACTACTACACCTGTAGCTAACTATTCGTCGTTCAAGCCGCCTGCACCTGTTGGCTTGTCCAATCCCCCAAGGCCAACTGGATATCAAGCAGCGACTCCAAACTATTTTCAATCAGTACAAGTTCCTCAGTCTACCGGGCCAAAACTGGGATCGCTCTCATCAACAAGCTCAATACCATCGGGCATGTCAGCACATAATAAACCAGCTGCTCCTGCTGTAGCTAAACCTAGTTCTGGTGCCGATCCATTTGCCAACCTTTGGGGACAAGCCGGCTCTGGCCTCAAGAAGACTAACGTACCTACGGCCGGACCTAAGCTAGGCCAGCTCGCCAAGGAGAAGACTAGTGCATCGCTTTGGGGAGCTCCAGCCGCAAGTACACCAAAGCCTGGCGGTAGTACAAGCACTGGTGGTAGCGGTTTGGATGACCTGCTTGGCTGAACGAATAACAAGGCCTTTTACGATAGTCGTCACGCATCTGTGTGGGATTGAGTGTCAGGGGTGACGCAATAGGATACGCAGTCTCTTTCTAATCACCCCAGGGGAATATGCTATGAACTTTTTAAAAGAGGCTGCAAAGAGCTGGTTTCTGTAAAGCCACTACATGATGATTTTACTTACAAATTCTTAGATCGGCGTCGTGGCCTGCAAAATGTGTATATCGTCATGACAAATGATTTCGACGTTTATTTCGTCTATAATAGACAGAACTTATCCATTACTTTTACCTATGACAGGGTTCTACATCGAGCTAGCCAACTTCATGTTATGTCGATGTACTCCTGCAGTTTATGCAACTCTAGTCACTCAATCTTGACGCATTATTTTTAAATGGCTAGAATGACGACCGACCCTTAGTTCAGCCTTTTTCATATCTAGCGTTTTGTTTTGTTTACGCATAGAGTCCAAATTTTCAAGTCTGCGCCCCACAGTAGCTCGATTGGCTCGCATTGAGCGCTGCACTAGCAGGAAAACCTGTCATCGCAGTATGCACGCTGACTCCGCCTCGCCCCTTCATATCCCCTGTCAGCAGCGTGAAAACGGTTTGGTGGTAAGCTAATAAGATGTGCAATGCAAGATACCACAATTTACTCTTTACTTACCTAGTTGAAACATGCACCTCCTCGTGCCGGGCGCCTAGAAGATGGCCTGGGTTACTTTAAACGCGACCCGCGCTTAGAGATCCCTACTGGCCCACCAACTTCAGCTTTGGTTCCAGCCAACCAAAACGCTCCGATCATAAAGCTTCACCAGAGCTGGCAGGCCAACCTCCACTATCCCGCCTCGTGCCGCTCATTGGTGCAAGCACCTACCAGTATATTTACCTATATAACAGCACGTACAACAGACACGCATACACAGTGTTGGTAAATAAGCTCTTATTAGGCGAGGATATTTGATCCACAGCTATGAATGCGATGGCGATCATTGTCTTCTATTGGGTGTGTCAGCGCGTTGTGATGCGACTAGACGCCTCAACTGCCGAGCGGTTGATCGAAAATAGCGACTGTAGATGAAATCTGTACGTCTCTAGCTCTGGACTGATCTAGTAGCATCAGCAAGCGTCGAGACATACATAAGAATGTTTGCCCCAAGATCGAGAAAACCTCTTCCTCTCTTTACTCTCATCCTACAGCTAACACAACCTCGATCACAATCTCTTTCCTTGAGTTGTTTCTTTTTTTTTCCTATTTCCTTCATATCTCGTCTCTTTTTCTAGGTCTCTTTTCTCTCTTTTCAGGGGATTATATCATTGGAAAACGGGTTTTGGGTTCAACGTCGACTTTCACTTACACGGCAACGTCTCATTCTCACGGGTTTCCATTCAACTTAACGACGTCAAGAGATAGCAGTCGATCTGCTTTCAACCTTCACTTCATCGATTACATACACTCACGCAAGCATATCGATCATCTGTTGATCCCTCCGGCACTTAGCATTCGCTTTTCCTCATCTTGATCAAGTTGGGTACTCGGTTTCGGTACCTCCCAATCTTTCACCATTCCCTCCTCAACTCCCCCCGCTTCGATTCCATTCCCACGGCCGCGACTCCCGACGCGCACCGTGCTTAACTCGTCTCGTCCGAGGCTCTCGCTCATCACCGATTTCAAGGCCGGGATCCCCTTGAAAATGCGCTTCCAGTCGCCCCAGCTCGGCGCCCTAGGCGTCACCTTCACTGCCCTTCGCGCCCTCCAGTTCGTCTCGCTCGTGGCCATCGTTGGCTTGACTGCCAATTTTATCAATGAATTCGCCTCTTCAGACAGCCAGGTGCCGGATGTCTTGGTTGGAACTATCTCAGTGGTATGTTGTTTTTTTGCTTCTTCTCCCCTAATGCTCGACGCGGCTCACACGTTCGTAGACCAGCATCTCCACGCTCTATGTGGCTATCTCTTACATTCTATACTACGATGGAATGCTCCCTCTTTTGATTGCCGGCGGCCTCGACCTCATTGTTCTTGTGGCATTCATTGTCGTCGCAGTGACCATCGGCAAGCCGCTCTCCGCGCTACAGTGTGAGCTGCTACCAGAACCCGTCTCGTCTGCCACGGTGGTAGTCACCTCCATCACGGGCCGCGGCTACGAATCTGCAGCCACCAGATATCAGAGCTACCTAGCTCTCATCACGACCGATCAGCCCCACTGCTACGAGATCAAGGCAGTCTGGGGTCTGGGCATCGCCCTCGCGGTCCTCTTCGCGTTCTCCATGCTCGTCTGCGTGGGCCTCTGGCACCGCCTCCGGCGCGCCAGCGGGGCTGGTGCGGCCCCGAAGGATCTCGAGGACTGTTAGGGGTACGCGGGCGTCCGTGGTGGTTTCGGGGCGGCGGCTCCTCCAGTGCAGCAGATCTCAGGGCCGACGGCGCTCGGCACCCGGATCCTGAGTCCTGGGATCGGCTCGCGATACCCGCCTGCGTTCTCGCTGCCCGAAGCGTCCCATCGCCGGCCCCTCCGCGGGGCCGCCGACGAGGACGTCTACCACACGCCCACTGCCCCCGTCACAATCAATAATACAAAAACAACATCGATAACAACAACGACTACTACGACTAATATCGCCCCACCGGGCCGTTTTCTCACCGTCACGATTGCACCTCCCCCCGCCGCGCATCTCAGGGTGCCCTCGCCACTCCCAAGCCCGCACGGCTCCCCGCACTCCGCGACCGAGGACTTCATCCCCATCCTCCACCAGCCGGTGCCCAAGCTCGGGAAGGCGCCGGCCAAGACGCCGATGCTGGTGATCGTGCCGCCGCCCTCGCCGAGCGACGACGGCTTCACGCCCGTCACGCCGAGCCCGTCGCCGCGGCTCAAGGGGTTCCGCCGCATCCGCGCCTCGCAGCTCCCGCGCGACGCGCTGGGTATCGCGACGGCCGCGTTCACGAGGACGAAGAGCCAGCGCGCCGTCGACGAGTACGACGACATGGAGCCCCTGAGCCCGCCGTACGACGCGCGCACCGTGGATGGGCAGGCGGCTGCCAAGGCGAAGCCCGCGAGGAGGACGCTCTTTGGTGTGCTTGAGGGATGGTGGGATCTTGGTTTGCTGGAAAGGGGGAAGAGTTTGAGAAGGAAGGGATGAATGAAGGACTAATGAAGTTGTGACTAATGTGGTAATACATGGGTTGTTCAGTTTGGCTCGGCTGGTTTGGTATGGTTTAGTTTGGTTTTTCTATGGGTTTTATTGGCTTTCTTTCACTCTAGGTTAGACATTCCGAGTGATCGGCTAGTAATAAACAAAAAGTTTAGTATTTGATATTTCATACTTCCTCGAGAGTCAGCTTCAGGTCACTCCAGAACAGAGAACGCTGTATAAACATTATGCATTACTGGTAAGTATACGCTATCTAGAAGTGCAAGGCGGAGCTTATATCCATGCAAGTGCGCGGAAAACCGCTGGCGCTCGCAGTCTTTCACCGGCGTTGCCAATGGGTGTGGTAGAAGCTAATGTTGCGGTTGGGCTGGATGACATCAACTCCGTCGAGGTGGGCGTAGGTGTGGGCGTCTCACTTTCGTCAGGAAACGTGAACGAGCTCGTCGTTTCAGTCATGTAGGAGCTTGTAGCCGTATCCGCAGCCGTAATTGTTAAGGTCGAGTCGGGGAGTGATGTCGACTCAGCTGTTCCATTGCGGCACTCGAGCAAATGCTCCCACCCTTCGGCCCACTGGGTTTCCCACCAACTCGACCGCTCCTCCAAGTCGTATACCCGGAACCAGTAGGCGGACCCCGGGAGATTGTGCGCGTTGGCGAAGAACTGTGACGCGCATTCGTTCGTGCAGGTAAAGTCCGCCCGGGCCCATTCCGAGCTGGCAGGGTAGTTGAAATAACACCAGCCCGAGCTAAGCAGCCGGAATATCACACCTCGTTAGCAAGTCTCTTTAATTCTCCTCCCATATTGGAATGAGAAATCAGCAGCCTGGGATTTGATATAATCATAACTTACACGTTCTTAGAACACGCCCACGCGTATTCATATTGAAACACTTCGCCCACGACAGCAACGGGTACCTCTGGATAAGGGCGCACATTATCGGATACGAGCGCAGCGTCGCCTTCCTGGTTGCAGACGGTCTTCACATTTTGCACCCACGCCTCGAGAGAGCTGGTGCACGAAGGAACACACATGCTCTCGAGGTCGTCTGGCCCGGGATTGAAGTTTGGGCTATTAGACGACACCAGCCCAAGGAGGGTCATGTCACAGTCGATCGGCGCGGCATATGCGGCTAGGCATGCCGACGACGTGGTGTCGGCGAGATGATTGTGCACGTAGTACCACCAGTCTGTAACGACTGTGTCGAGGCTAAAGGAGCATGCTACTGGGCGCAAAGCGGTGGCTAGAAGCACCGCTTGGAAAAGGCTCGAGGCGGAATGCATCCTCATACAAAGCACATAGGGTTCAAGCGACGGCGCTCATAGATGTCTTCAAGTCTACCAAAGGGTAAGATGTTGAGAACGAATTTCCTAGTCATTCCTAGCCGAGTAAATACCTACGCGAAAAAATGTCAACCCTGGTCATATTAGAGCTAATCAGGCAACCATGTTGATCCACAATAATTTAGGCATCGTGAGATTTTGCCACAGAAGTATTAACTCTCGTGATATAGTCTGTCATTTTTCCCTAATTACGCCTATGTTTTTTTATGAACATGGAAACTAACAAGTACGGAAGCAGATCAAAAGCGTCGAGTCTAAGTCTGAGTAGGCTTGATACACAGTTTACCAACAAAGCCAGCATCAATGAGAGTTGTGAGTGGAGCAGTCACTGAAGTGGCAAGCAAATCTTAAAGTATACCTAGCCATGGGTGCTAATGGACTCGATTTATGGTATGACAGTTGTCCGTTTGAAAAATCAAAGAGAGCTGTAACTTGTTGTTCAATTACGAGATATCAGGTGATATGAGAGATCGCTATCCTGTCTATGGCTTTCTACATAGGAATTCGCCAAAAGTCCTGTTGGACTACCTACAAGTGTGAAGGATCCTACCTAATGTTAGCGCGGCGCTACCTATAGGGCCTAGAAACGCAAGAGTACTGTTGCTCAAGGCTGTTTGTCATATAATTCGAGTAAAAACTTCAATGTTGATCAGTCTCGCAGCGTTTTTGCTGCCAAACAGCCCTTTTTTAGCAAATAGATATGGAGAATTTTCTTGCCAAAAGTTACCTGCCAGTAAAAGCTACTATCTAAAACATTCACTGTAAAATATATAAAAGGCCCACCGAGATGTTTCCCCAGTTTGTTTGTACTTCGTGCTACCTAATAAGTAGAGCGTAGCATCTAACAAATTTACCTCAGTAAACTCACTAGCGAAGTAGTATTCCATAGTCTCTCTTACAGAGTCGCTTAAATAATGGGCAGTAATACGAAGACTCAAAGGCATTTAAATACGAGTTCGGGGGTACGTCTTAGTGTACCTGTCAGCCCGTAAAAAAGGAAGCAGGTGACTAAGTACATGATTTTGGCCCCCTTCATCAAATCCAAGCTGCTGGGCGCTTAACTTGACTGGCTTGGCAGCTCCCAACGCTAATGCAAGTGGCGTAGATCCGCCCGCGGGGTTGGATGAACGTTTACATCTCCATCGCAATGAAACAATCTAGTCTAGAGAGTTGCCGCCAAGTACAAACAAGTACAAACAACAAAGGCCAGCCAGCCCAATGGCCCCCTATCCACCTTTGTAAGGTGAGAAAAAGGTAAGCGGTAGGCATATAATATTGTGGTCATCCGTAATATGGAAAGTTAAAGAATCACACTACACCAGGTTCTTGTTTTGTTCCTCGCTTTCATTCTTTTCTAGTCGCCCGGCTCGGTTTCGAGGCTCCTATTCCCATTCCTTTTCTAACAACGACGAGGAGCTGTTCGTTCATTTACTTCGATACCGGTGTACAGGATACACTTTGTGTTTTATTAAGACCTCACCAATATATTTTTCGTTGATCGACTGTCATTAAAAAAAATGAGATCTCAACTTTTAACTCTCGTGGCTTTAAGCCCACTCGCAGCCTATGCTTTACCACAACATGCTCGTCGTCACAAATGTAGCAAGTCATTAGCACCATTGCTTACCGATATGCCCACATTCTCTGTCGTCCCGCTTGAGAGTCTTACCATAACGGCAACTTTTTCAACAGACTACATCGCAACAAATACAGAACCCCCGAAAACAACAATAACCACGGGGTTACCACTGAGCGAGATCCCTTCCTTCACTGCTGTTCCAGTCGAAAGCCTCCCGACCACAACTTTTTCAGTTAGCTCGACCATAACCACAGGTTTACCACTCAGTGATATCCCATCTTTTACGGCTGTGCCAGTCAAAAGTCTTCCGACTTCAACTTTCACAACTTTCACCATCACGACGAGCACGGCGAATGCATATCCTGTTTCGCCACTCCCTACAGCTAGCCAAGTGATCGACGCAGCGTACGCCAAAGCAACGCAGATCGCGTTCAAAGTGGCAGCTACTCAACAATGTGGAAATGATGATCGGCTCGTCCTCCCGGGGATGCCGTGGACCGTCGCCAACTCGATGTACAACGCGGACCAGATGGTGGGCAAGCAGTGCACCAACTTCGACGGCATCCTGAAGACTGCGGCTGGGGCCAAGGTAGTCAAGTGGACCAGCGTCACCGACGTCGAGCTGGTCGAGGACACCAAGGACGTCTGCAAGGGGTACACCAACATTGGCGTTGGCGTCAACCTGGGGAATCAACTCAAGGACATCAAGTCCATCCCAGCTTACTACAAGTGGGATCGCACCAACACCACTGAGTTCAGGGGTACGTTTTCGGGATGTTACGTCATGAGCAAGAGACTATGCTAATATTTTCACGCGTAGGAAGCAACTTATTCGACTTCATCACAGCCCCTACTCCAGATGACACCACGTCAACCGCGACCTCGGAGTTCATGCTGTGGATCAGGAACTGGGGAAACCAAGTCCCCATCGGGTACTCCCGCGGGCCCGTTGCCACGTTCGAGCTTTTCGGCGCCAACTGGAAGCTCTACGAAGGCAAGAACCCTGCCAGCGGCGTGACCGTCCGGAGCATGCTCGTCGACGAGAACTACGACGGCGAGTTCGAGGGTGACCTGAAGGAGTGGCTTGATGCCATGGTCCAGAAGGGCTACATCTCGGATAGCGACTACGTGACGGTAGGCAATGCGGGCACTGAAATATTCTATGGAAATGCTGTCATGAATGCGACGGTTGCCTTAGATATCAAGGTATAGCAATGTCGGGAGAAACAGTAGCTTAAGAATGTAGACATCCTTGGTAGGCTGTCTTACAACTTCAATTCTCACCAGTACATATTTAGATACCAATGAAATTTATAGATTCATGTCTTGACTAGCTGTAGTTTTTCCACTGCACACCAGGGCAGGATTAAAAGAATGGTGGCAAGGTGTACAATAGATAATGTTTCGATAATGAACGGCATCACTATGGCTTTCTAATACAGCGCGCTGGTTAACTATCCACGTTAGAGTCCGGCTACCCGGACACCCGTTAGGTTTCTCAGCTCGCAGAATTCATAATCTTATTTCCATGCTTTCCTGCGCATCAAGCTTATATTTGTTTATCGCTCTCGTTCCAATTGCCGAGGTGGTTCTCTGTCTCCTAGGATATCCAAATGTTTAACGACAAGCACAATCCACGTTTGAGAAACTACTGGAAGAGTGTGTGTCCTAGTCTGCAGGATCAGTCCTCGGGATGAATATTGATTGCTACAATATCTCGTGTGTTCTTCTCTTCACTGATCTACTCGCTTACAGCCCCCCCTTTGCATGCGACACGGATCGCCACGCGGTGATAAAGTATGCAGACCTGCACCTAAATAGCTGCATCGCTACGGACTTTTACACTTGAAATTAAACGTATCTAGAGTAAATATGTCTAATAAGATCTAGATACTTATGTATTAGCGAAATCGAATTTTCTCTGACGTACTAGCATTATTAAGTTAGGTATTGCTTGACAGCCACGGGAGAGGGAATAGCTTTATGCCTCTCGGCGGCGACCACGAATGACATGCTCAGATATGTAGAATAGCCATAAATCGGCATCGGGATTCTCTGGCCACGACACTGGCCGGGCCGGGCCGTACAGTATAGCATAGGACAGCTCATGGCACACTGCTATGCCCGAGTTACCGTGAGTTACCAAGCAATGAGCTGATATCCCCTCGCTGTTCGCTGAGGGGGATCGACTATCTCTCGTTCCCACCCCTTTCTTCCTCCCAGGGGTTAGACGGGCGTAGCTGTCCATCCTGAAGCGAGAGAGTAGGAGCAAGCAACCAAGTGCAGGCGACATTACCACCGCGCAGGCACACGCAAAAATGGCCCGCCGCCTGATCCTCCGCCTACGCTACCTGCTCCCATTCCCCCTCTCATTCCGCCTAACATCCCACCTGCCCAAATCCCTCCAATCCCTTCTCCTCCCCTCCTCCTCCCACGCCCAGACGCCCTCAGATCCCCCCCGCGGACGGGCCGCCAAGCGTCTCCGCGCGACGGCGTACCTCGACGGCCTGCGCGGCCTCGCAGCCCTCGTCGTCTGCCTGTGCCACTACACGGAGCAGAACCACCCGAGCCTGACGCCGTGGTACGGCGTGTCCGCGGCGACGGCGAGCCCGGCGGTGACGCCCGAGGAGCCCTCGTGGGTGCAGCTGCCCTTCGCGCGCGTCGCGTTCTCGGGGCGGCCCATGGTGCACGTGTTCTTCGTCGTGTCGGGCTTCGCGCTGTCCGTGCGCGCCCTGGCCGCCGCGCGCGCGCGGGACTTTGCGCGGTGCCACGCGGTGCTCGCGTCGGCCGCGCTGCGGCGCCCCGTGAGACTGTGCGGCCCGCCCGTCGTGTCCATGGCGCTGATCTTGGTCTGCGTGAGGGCTGGGTGGCTTCCCGGCGCGCTGCCGACGCTGGGGGGGCAGGTGCGGGATTGGGTTGCGGCTGTGTATTATCATGTTATCGTGAGCAATCCTCCGAGTCGTCTTCTTGCTTTCGCGATTTTAAAAGCCACGGAGGCTACTCTTCGGGCTTGAGTCATGCCCTAGAAACATCTAACATGTCTGAAATACTCAAGTATCGCGTTTGGGATGATGATAACTGACGTCGAGTGTTGCAGTGGCCCTGGAGTTGGGACAATCATCTCTACCCTCCATATAACGTCAACTTATGGACTATCCCTATCGAGCTTTGTCATTCTATGTTGCTATTCTTCATGGTTCTGGCTTTATCGCGTATGCGTGCAGCAGCCCGAGTCGCGTTTGCCCTAGCCTTCGTCGTGTATTGCCTACATTGCGGGAAATGGGCCGCGGCCGAGTTCGTGGCTGGTATGTTGCTCGCAGAAGCACATCTCGTGAACGCGGAGACGGGGCGTGAGCACCATCTCCCACTCGCAAATTCACCTCGATGTCTCAATGCCTCTCAAGGGAAAAAGGTAGCAGCGTCTAGGTGGAAGATTGGAATCTCAAACTTCAAGAGAATGGAGATTGTGCTCCACATAATCATCCTCACGGCCGCATCGTTTATCGCGGGATGGCCGAATGCTGATTCGAAGCGTACGCCGGGGATCCGCCATCTTGTTTCCTACACCCCTAGCGCATTCAATCCACGTGATCCCCAAGGCCCTCAGAAATTCTGGTTTGCCCTTGCAGCTATTGGAACCGTTTGGTCTTGCGGGCGGGTCGCGTTTCTGCGGAACATCATTTTAGAGTCTCGCTTCGCACAATATGCTGGACGTATTAGTTTCTCCGTGTATATCGTTCACGGACCCGGTATGTGAAACAAGCCCTAAGCATCTTATGTATATCTGTTTCGACCAAGAAACGTATACTGATACTTCATGCCAGTCTTCAGTTTGTTTCAGGATGCTGTGCTTGGGGTATCTGCGCGTCCGGAGAGATGGGTTGGTGTTAAGGGCAGTGGACTCCGAGGTCGGATTGGTATCAACACGGCGTTTAATCGGACTCTCTGCTGGGCGGCTGGATTTGCTGTCTTATTCCCTATTGTGCTAGTAGTTGCCCATTTATTTTGCCGGTTTGTAGATGAGCCTTTAGTCAGGGTAGCGAAAAAGATTGAGAGCCAGTTAGTCTCGAGTAGAGATATAGCGCCGGAGCAGGAGATGAGGAGCCAAGAGCATGTCGAGAATGCGAGATTAGCATAGCAGACCAAATCAAGTGACTTGGTTATATAGGATAGAAAGTAATTTTACTAGACTTAGAGAGGGAGGTTATCTTGTGTCTGGGGGCTAGACTTCTATTGTCTATGATGTTTTTACAGGCGAACCAATTTCAAAACTACTACCTCCGATAGGAGTTCACTATAATTAATTCGAGAGGTAATAACTCAAGTAAGAGAGCTGGTTGGCGTGACCTAGAGTCGAACTTTTAGGTGTCAACTCCGAGGGGCACTTGGATTGATATTGCAGATACCCTATGCAGTGACATGCTCAAGTGCCTACTTACTGAATTTTATATTAAGAAGGGTTATCGTGGCCTCGACACGAACTTTTCCCAACTGTGTCCCCTCTCATCGTAGCCAGCTTGTGGCCCAACATGCATCTCCTTCCAGCAGCGAGCACAATACACGTCGTCACCCGCTTCGCAGTCGAGGCAGCGGACGGTACCGTCCCCGAGACACACGACGCACCAAGTCTTCTGATCTTCGTCAGTAAGCCCCGCGCGCTTGGCGAGCCCGGGTACGGGGCGATCGGCAGGTGTGAATGTAGGGGCCTGAGGGAGGCCGAGAGAATCAACGGGGTCCGTGGGCGCTGAGGGGAGTTCCCGGGGACCGGAGAGTTTTAAGGCGGCCATACGCGAGGCAATTGACGCTGCAAAGTCAACATCTGATTGGGTTTGTGCGGATGATGTCGGCGGCCCTAGTTGATCCTGGAGCTTAGATGGAACTGTGGGAAGGTTGAAGGGGCTATCATCGGGTGTTTGGCTAGCACTATCCTGAGAGGATTGGTTTGCGTTTTCTAGTGGTGTAGGTATGGGTTGAAGAGATGGAGAAGGGGTCTTGTTGACCTTCTCCCATTCTGCTTCATCCACGGCCTTGGCGAGCACATAGTCTGCCTCTGTCGACATAATCTCGTCTTCAGATTCGTCATCACTACTGGCTTCGCTGGCCCCAGGAGAAATATCTTGGTTGCTACCTGGGTTGTTTGGTTTAGTATTCACGCCAGAAGACTTGCTTAGCTCCGCCAGGAGCTCGTTGACTCTCTGATGTTCCTCTTCCTCGGCAGCCACCTCATCCAGCCAGGTCTCATCGGACCTGAGATCCTCTAATAACTCTTCGAGAGTCTGATCATCAGTGTAAAGGAGTGGGTCAACATCATCAGCGACCTGAATGGATGTGGGAGCTTGTTGTATGCCTAAATTGCTCTTCGTCAAGGCCTCCGGTTCTTCGGAGGAGTGGGTCTGTGTGGACTCCTCGACGTCGCCATGGTCCTGATCAGTGGTTGCTTGGTTACGGAGACTCTTCAGTCGCGCTGTTAAAGCGTCTTCTCTAGATGGTGATTTGGCCCGCTCAATGGTGGACACAGGATTTGATCTGATAATATGCTTAGCAAATCCTAGGCAGTATTTACACTTGAAAGGGCTGACAGCTACGAAACAGTCTCAGGAAGGTGGCTTTGCGATAGGTGTGTTAGAAACAAACAATGAACAAGGCTGTGTGCAGTAGAATATAGGTACCAGTTCTGTGAGACTAATCTTACTTTGATGATAGAGGGTTCGCTAGGCTAACTGCGCTGGGTTTAAGAGCGTTCAGCCGCTGCAGCAATGACATGTCTGACGCAGGAGCGTCGTCCATGTTTGTGCCGTGTAAGTTGTGGGGTTTGTGAGGACTCCCTAGACGAGTGAAGCTCGCTAACCGCAACGGCGTAGGTAGTACCGCCTCGATGTCGAGTGTCGTCGTATATACAGCAACTCTGTCTAGGACTTAAGTTACCTGTCGCGTGGTGGCGGGAAACGCTGTACTTTAGCTGGCACTACTTAATAGGTTCTCTAAGTAAGACAGGACTTGTCGTCACTGAGTACATGGATACTTGGGGATGACTGTAGAGTAGGTGTAGTACAGCATAAACAAACATAAAAGCTATACCGAGTCGAAACCAAAACAATAAAGATATTTGATGCGATCATATGATACCTATCACAATACCAAAAATATCATGGGGTTGGAGGCAGACACATCCCTCAACTGCCTACCTACCTAATCTTACCTAAGAACCAGCCACGGCCTACTGGGCCTCTCAGCCATTGTACCCAAGCCTCAGTATGCTGTATCTAAGGGGCATCCACTTTTATCTCCATTTGCACTAATCTACATTAGGGAGGTATGTTTCTCCACTACCTAGTACCAACAGATAGGCACCCGCTTAGATGAACGTGGTTAGTGCTCTCTTATAAGGTAAATACCATGTAGTATTTGTCACTGGTGACATTTTATCCGTAGAGTCCGGTTAAGCAGTACTTACCTATGTAGATTCCTACGATTTCTTTGTTGTCAAATTCTTTTGTAACAGGGTTGATTTATGCTTCCTAAACATTAAATCTGCCCAAATTCTACCCTTACAGATTTCCTATCTATCTACTTGGATAGACACCTAGGTGTTTGATTGTTACTCCCCCTAGCTAAAAGACCCTACCTACATAGTACTATAGAAACCTAGGTGCCTTGCCTAGCGCACAGCTGGTGGGGTTGGAGCTGTAAATGACATATCCGTATTATCAGGTAGGTACTGTGTTCCCCAATGCTAAATAAGTTAGACATATACAACTTGATTTACATACTAGATCCTACGCGTAGAAGTAGAAAAACAATGTTCTTTATGGTCAGTATACTAAAGACAACGAACAAATCTAAATAAACAATGGAAAATATAATGACGTGGGATCGCCACTAAGATAAAAAGCCAACTACGGTATACTTAGGTAAAAGGGAGGACTTCGAGGTGCGGTGAGGAGGAGGAGCAGCATCTTGGCAGTCCAATGGAGGCTGTTTTCAAATGAGGAGTATGAAATCAATGAGGCAGTGTAGGACTTAGTATTACTGTAATATCGTGCACAAAAGTGACGTGCAGTATATATCCAGGCGACCCAGCACATCCGGCGCCATTGTAGGGACCCATGTCCTCTGTATAACTGGCTACTTACCGAGTACAGAGCGTGCATACGACCTACCTGTTTTGATACCACCAACTCTAATACACCTTGGCGTCATAGGATTGATTGATTCTTGCCACGCCCAGACTACCGACAACAATCAAATTTCCTACAGGTTCCCAACACCAACCAAACAAAAAGAGCCTTGACCTAGTGCAATTCCTCTTATACCTTGCCCACCTATTTTATTTTCCTCGGCTTTACTCCATTTTCGCACTACCTATCCGACATTGAATAAATCGCTTTTCGACTCGGCGCATTGTGATGAAGACCTCAAACGCTCTCCTCGGCCTAGCCGCATTAACAAACAGCATTAGCGCTCTCGCAACCCCCGAAACCAATGCTGTCGCGCTAGACTCGCGAGAACCAGAGCCGAAATTTGAAAGCTATCTCGAGCGCTCAACAAACGAAGAACTATGGAAACGTAAGGGTGGTGGTGGCGGCGGCGGTCGCGGAGGAAGCAGTGGAAGTAGTGGCAGCAGTGGGAGTAGTGGAAGCAGTGGAAGTGGTAGAGGCGGTAGCAGCGGTAGTAGTGGTAGCAGCGGTGGCCGAGGGTATGTCCATTTCTATTCCGACATCCACATACGTCGTTTTCTCGACTAGTGGATGAGTACCCCCATACACGCTCTAAAAACCTGGTAAGCTAACATATGACCTCTAGTTCATCTACATCCAACACAGGCGGCTCGACAACGACGGGCAGCGGCGCATCTCGCCCATTCGGTGGTGGACAGTACTACGGCGGCGGCGCCGCCGCACCGTACGCCGCCGGCCGCCCGACCAGCAGCGGCATCGTGCCCGGTCTGCTCGCGGGCGCCGCCCTCGGCAGTCTCGGGTTCATAGGCGCCTCGTATCTCTACGGCGCATATGCGTACCCGTACACGCACCCATACACGTACCACAACGTGACGACGGACAAGAATGAGACGAAGCCCGTCATCTGCCTGTGCGGCGCCTACAACGAGTGCAGCTGCGAGGAGAACACTAACACGACCTACATCAACAGCCTGCTCGGCAACGGCTCCTACCAGGCCCTGAACCAGAGCGTCGTCTCCGTCGCGAAGAACGAGTCCACCGGCCAGTTGACCATCTACATCAACGGTACCCTGGCCAACGGCACCACTGCCCCCGGGGGCACCGAAGATCCCAATGCGGCCAGCAGTATGATGGCACTTGCGCAAGCTGCGGGCTGGTGGCCTGCTGCTACGATGGCCTTTGCTCTTGCTTTCATAATGTAATGCGGTGTTAGCTTGGTGAAACTGAACCGGCGTTTCTTCGCACTTGTTTTATGTTTTCTAGCGGGATGACGGGCCATGCGAATAGTGCAAAACACGGTACTCGGAGACGCCTATTCGCTGCTAAAAATATCTCACGTGGTCGGGCTGACACTCGCTGGCGTTAAGGGGCTCATTTCATTTTATTCAATTCGCAAGATTCCCTCGCTGTTGCCTATTCATTTTTTGAAGTTGATTTCTACGAAATCGGTTGGAGTTGCTGAAGAGTGGCAATTAGATTTGAAGGGCACGAGAGAATTGCGGATACCACGATCAAAACAGCCTTGTAAATTAAGAGCCTTAGCTTTAGAGCACACAGAGGCTTATGAATCATGTATACAACATTTAGACACTACGCGGAGTATGTGCGAGAGGCGAATGAGATTTCAAGATGAACTCAATGAGAAGGTGAATTAGTATGATTTAGAAGTGTTTAATATTGCAAGTATTATGATTAGCATGTAACTACAATAACAGATTAGTATAATGGCTTAGCACTGCGAAAAGATTGCATCTTCCTCAGTTATCCCAGGCAAATATCGCCTACCAAACCTACTGAAACCAAGACGAAGCAGTCTCGGTACCCAGCTTCGTCTCTTCCTCTGCTCTCTCCTTTCGTCTTTGCACGCACCAATCACCTAGTATCTTCCATATCCTTTCTTTCTCGTCAGGGCGTAGACTAGCAGCAAGACCACTCGTGCTCGTAGCCACGAATATCCTAGCGCCCTCCCAAGGCCCATCGTCAACCCTCTCCTCTTCCCCCGCACCCTCACTCTCTTCACGAGCAGCAGCATCCTCGCTCAACAGACCCTCGGCCCGACCATCAGCCCCGGCCCCCACAGCGCCCATCCTCTCCTCCTGCCAGCCGTACTCGAACTCGCCCTTGGCCAGGTTGCGCCCCTTGTAGACGCGGAAGATGCTCTCCCAGATGCCCTTGCCGACGACGCAGACGGCCTCGGGGCGCCAGCGGCGGCACTTGGCCTCGAGGACGGCGACGCCGGCGTCCATCTCGGCGCGGCTCAGCTCGGCGCCGTTGCGGCTCGGCCGGGACACAATGTTGGTGTTGCCCAGGCTGAACCGCGCCGGCAGCGTGCGGTCCTCCTCGGGCCGGCACGGCACCGGCGTGATGCCCGACGAGTACAGCAGCTTCCAGAACAGGTTCGACGGGTGCGCGTACGCGTGGCCCGAGCGCGCCGTCTGCACGCCCGGGTTCAGCCCGATGAAGAGGATCAGCAGGTTCGGCGCCACCACGTCGATGAGCGGGGGTAGGTGGGCGTAGGTAGACGGGGGTGCGTAGCCTGATGCTGTGCGGTTGCGCTTTTTGCGCGGCGAGGGGGAGTTGGCTTCTCCCTGAGGGTTTGGCTTTGAGGTTGGTGAGTCAGGGGCGCGGTTCTGAGTTTTGCGCTTTCGCAGTGCCGTGGGTGTGGGTGATGGGACTTCTGCCGGTGTTCCTGGCGCTGGTGTGACAGATGCCGATGACACGCTCGCTGAGGTTTGTGAGGATTGTAACCGTACGCTCCGACGCATCCCAGATGATGTGTGAGTTGTCCCTTTGAACATGAAACTCTTCAGATGAAGGCGGCCGTCGAAACTGGGTTCTTTGGGTATGCATGGTTCTGGCATGACATCGTCATGTTCGCCCGTCTTCTCACTCATAGTTGTCTTATCGCGTTACTAGAATAGCCTAGCCCGTATCACATACTCATGCCCTGACACTCAACCCTTTGATATTCGCATCATGCTACGATCTTAAAGTTTAATGGCCACGTAATCGAAGTGATAGGTATGTCCTGATAACTCAGTTTAGCGACGACGTGGTTGAACTTTCAGCTTTGGTCAGCTACAGCAATTAGATGCCGGGCTAGGCCGCTAGTCTGTTTGAGGCAGACTTGTGCCTAGCCCTATTTCTATTGGCTTAGCATAGAAGTCATGCACTAAGCTAAGCCAATCAGCACCTGAGATCTAAAACATGCCTAGGGCATCTTCTCTTAGTGGATGTGTTCGTATATTCTGTAGAGAATTGACACAGCCCCCTCTAGGGGATAGAGCTTATGAGAAGTGATAATCGAAATAATAACTCGCGATTCATGGCTAACGAAGCGGTATCCCCTTCCGTGATCAGCAACTTCTGGACTGCTCAGGCCCGGGGGAGTCCGCAGAAACTCGTATCCAGCAAGTTAGTACAGCGTATAGATGCCTAGTATATAATCTTGTCAGAGGCTAAGACAGGGGTGTTGACTAGATATTTATGACAATTGACACCTTTCCACGGAACGGGCCGTGGGTCTCGGGTGAATACTGTATTGTTATATTCCGTTTGTAGGAAGTGTGCGAATCGTGAGTTAATATATGCGATGGAACCAAACCCCCGAGTGCGAGAAATTGTACACTGGATGCAGATGCAGGTCCTACATACTACGTACGTTTTCTATGTAAAGAGCCAATTGCAGCCCCTGACGTCAGCCATCAACATCCAACATCAGGGTTCCTAGCCAATAGCAGCTTAGCATACCTCCGTATGGGTGCCGTGTTGGCTGGCACGGAGGGTTAACGGGGCTGAGCGGTGAGATGTCACAGGCTTTTCAGGTTAAACCAGGTTGTATGTAATCTGTAAACAGGCAATTCAACGGCGGGAGTGGAGGCATTGCTACAGGTCGTTCCAGGGCCACTACCAGGTACGGTACCGAAGAGCACGTACTGAACGGGGACTGCTTAATGGGCCTTGCAGAATACTATGTACTCCTTATGGGCTTACAGTATACATTACCAAATGGCGGGGGGAGCTATGCACCTGCAGCTGAAGCTATCATGGTGCCAAACATATCTGTAGTGCAGGGCTGCTGCCCCTCCACCCCGCCAACTACCTAGCTACCTCCTACCTGGGTAGTCTAGTCCAACCCAATTCCACTTGTTCTTGGTGCAACTAGCTGGTCATTCCGAAACTGTCCAACCCGTACCGTCCTATTTATGGCCGTGTGGCTGTCGTATTCCTTCCTCCCTTCTCTATCTATAAAGTGCTATAGTCCCAACTAAAAGTCCAATTGTCCCTCTTTCTCACGTTATTTCTGGTATCCCGCACTTGTTGGATAACCACCTGATTTTAGTACTATATACTAGTTGTGTTCCTCTCGGGTCAATCTTCAATACCCACGATCCTATCACGTCTTTTAGCGATGGCACCTCCTGAGCAATTCACGGCGGCCAATGTTGCCGCCCTCAAGGCCAAGTTCGAGTCTGGCGGACAAGACCACATATTCACCTTCTACGACTCCCTCAGCGACGCCGAGAAACAGGCATTCTTTAACCAGGTCCAGAAGATCGACCCCGCCAGAATTAACAAGCTATGGGATCTCGCGCAGAACCCGCCGAAAGAACCTGAGAATACCGTAGTCGAACCCCTTCCCGATTCCGCGACAGCTAGTATACTAGACTCGAAGCCCGAAGACCTCGAGAGATGGTACAACCTAGGCCTAGATCTCATCGGCAAGGGCGAGGTCGCCGTCATCCTACTAGCTGGTGGCCAGGGAACACGACTTGGAAGTAAGGCTCCCAAGGGCGCTTTCAACATTCAGCTTACCTCCAAGAAGACCCTATTCCATATACAAGCAGAACGTATCTTGAAGATCCAAGAGCTAGCGGCCGAGAAAGCCCAAGACAAGAGCAAGGCTATAGTCCCCTGGTACGTCATGACGAGCGGTCCAACCCGACCTATGACAGAGAAGTTCTTCAAGAAGGAACGGCTCGCAGAACTGTCGGACAAGGACAACGAGACTCGGGCCCAGGGCAAGCCCTACTTCGGACTCGACGAGAAGAACGTCACGATATTCGAACAGGGTGTACTTCCCTGCTACGACTTCCAGGGCAAGATCATGCTCGCCAGCAAGGGCGAGGTGGCGGTGGCGCCGGATGGCAATGGCGGTATCTACAAGGCGCTGCAAGACGAGGGTGTGCTCGATGACATGCGCAAGCGTGGCATCAAGCACGTTCACGCGTATTGTGTCGACAACTGCCTAGCTAAGGTTGCCGACCCCGTCTTCATCGGCTTCTCTGCCGAGAAACAGGTCAAGATCGCAACCAAGGTCGTGCGTAAGCGCAACGCGACCGAGTCCGTAGGCCTCATCCTCTCGAAAAACGGCCGGCCCGACGTAGTAGAGTATTCCGAGATCGACAAGGCGACGGCCGAGGCCGAGGACCCAAAGCAGCCGGGCGTGCTGAAGTTCCGCGCCGCCAACATCGTCAACCACTACTACTCGTTCGAGTACCTCGACAGCATGGGCGACAAGGTGAATGCGCTCCCGCCGCACATCGCCAAGAAGAAGATACCGTACTTTGACGTCGCGAAAGGCGAGTCCGTCACCGATGTCGCCAAGCCCAACGGCGTCAAGCTCGAGCAGTTCGTCTTCGACAACTTCAAGTGGCTCGAGCTCTCCGAGTTCGCCTGCTTCGAGGTCAAGCGCGAGGAGGAATTCTCGCCCCTCAAGAACGCCGACGCCCCTGGCGCCGACGACTGCCCCACCACGAGCCGGCAGCACATCAAGGCCCAGGGCAAGCGCTGGGCCGAGGCCGCTGGCGCGAATATCAAAAATGGTGACGACGAGGGGCTAGAGATATCGCCTCTGACAAGCTACGTAAGTTCTGCTCCCCTATCTCGTCTCTATTAACCCATATGATTCTTGTGTCTAACTGTTCTTTAAAATTCAGGGCGGCGAGGGACTTGATAGCTGGAAGGGCAAGGAGATCACCGAGTCGACGATCTAACCTAGATAGACGGCCATGTTGCGCATACCCATGAATGGCGACTCTTCATAACAAATGCGAATGATATGAATGAAATGGGAATAAAAGGACGGGACACTAGGCGCGAATATTGATGCGAGTCAATACAAAATGATTTTACCCTTTTAGACATTGCCCCGTCGCAGCTCTATTGAAATTACGAGAATGTAATCAACAAGTATAAGCATTAGAAGGTGCTAACATGCTAACTGTGCGTCTGTGAAAGTTTCTAGAAATAGGTTTTTAGGACAAGGAGCATATTTATGCTAGAGATAGGCTAACCTATAGCATTATTGATAACTCACTAATTATTTATTATCGCCGGCTACAAAATTACAGTATCCCACCCGAGTTGCGTCGCGTATTTATCAACAACTCCGTCGCCTCATCCCTCACTCTAGCCGATCCTAACCACCGTCACAATTCTGATTTATTACATCGAACGAGGCGGATGCCCAGGCATCACGTTGCCCTGAATTCTAGGCATCGTGTACGGTGATTGCTGTGCCTGCTGTACCTGGTGATGTCTAGGATCAGGCGGTGGAAGTGGAAGACGGCCTGGCATAAGGTTCGTGGTGGGAGTGGGATTTCGGCCATAGTATTGCATGTGCTCGGCTTCCCTCTGGTTGGTGATATTATAACTGTGACCGGGATTCGGATTCGGATTATTGTAAACATTCTGGCGATCATGGTTGTTATGCGCATTAGCGCTAGTCAATTGTCTAGCGATCTCAGCATCTGAATCGTGGTCGCCATCCATGTCTTCGTATTCGTCTTCTCCTTCTTCTTGCTCGCCATCACCGTCTGCATCTTCCCCTTCCTCCTCGTCATCATCCTCTGCCTCGCCATCATGGTCCCCCATTGTGGTATCAGCCGCATGTCCAGCACCTCTTTCTACGCGTGGCTTCCGCGTTTTCACGCCATGGTGTGCTTGGTTTTCCTCATCGCTCATGAGGACTCGCCCAACCACGATGTGCATCTGCCGGTGTTGCGTACCGCCCTTGGACACTTCTACCAATATATTCTTTTCCGATGTTTGAAAATCTGTCAGGGTTAAAAATCTTGGCTTCGGACACTGTGGAATACGCTGGCGCAGCATTTCGACAGCACTCCGCAACCACAGCAGTGTGGCATCAGTCTTATCCGGCAAGATAGCGTAGCCCGCGCCTAGGGGGGTGTCGAACACATTGCTACTATTTCCCGTGGTATGCTGTGCATTTGGCTCGTTTGCTATGGGGGCTGGATTTGCTGCGAGGTTTTCAGTGTTGTTGTTATTGTCGGCATCAGGATTATCAGAAGAGGCGATGTTTGGAGCGGCGCTTAAATTGGGATTCATAGGTAACGCCCGGGTTGGCGGTGCAACTCCAAAGCCAGCGGTATTCAGTACACTGTTCATTTCAAGAATCGGTAGCACGGGCCTGTTTGCTATATGCTCAGTAAGCATTACGAGGATATCAGGGGTGCCGTTTGGACGCATCCAGAGATCTGTCGTCCAGCGCGGGACCCAGAATGCACCCTGTACCACACCCTCTCTCTCGAGCGTGTAGCAAAACAGGTCCTGGCGCTCGACAAGCTTGTACATGATTGCCTGGACACCTGTAGCGCCTTCCTTGGCCTTCTTCCGGAATCGCTGCACGGCATTGTCCACATCCTTGAACGTGATGTAGGTGTTTGGATCTATGGTTTTAAGCTCCTGCCATATAACCTTGATACTTTTGCGCTCGATGGCACGAGTCTCAACAAGTTGGCGCTGCTCATCCGTCAACTTGCGATGCTGAACATGGGCGGCCGGTAGGGCCGACGGAGGATGATTGTGATCCGGCCTCAACACCCTCAAGAAGCAGCCATCGGGGCGGATGTTGCAGGCGGCTGAGAAGGGGCAGTCTGTCTTTTTGCTGGAGATGCGCCGTACGCCGATCTGGGCAGCTGACTTGAAAGTCCCTGACTTGTCGCATCGGATGACATAACGACGATATAGCCCCGTGTCTTTGCTCTTTGCTTGGCCCTTTGAATTTACTGCGTAGCCTTCAACTGCCGCATGCGATTGTACGGTTTGAAGGCACTCTTCCCACGTCGCGAAGACGGCACCATCTGGTGGCGGTGCAAGAGGCATCTCTCTAACCTTTTAATTGACTATTTAGTTCCAAGAATGACTTTTGTCCCGCTGTCATAGGCGTTAGAGGGACATTCAAAATCCAACGACGACGCGGACGCGTGAGGTTAAACTTGAAGGGGAAGAGGAAAGAGGAAACGAGAATGAAATGCCGAGGGCGTCTCTAGGATTGGGGCTGACAAGAGATCTCGGCTTTCTCCACTTAAAATACTGTTCTTTATGTAGGCAGATACAGTACTAGAACGAGGAAGAAGTTAGAAATTGCGGTTGTATTGGTGTGGCACAGAGTAGGTGAGGTTTTCGTGTCTCTGATGAGGAGCTAATGCGCCACCTCCTCTAGTTTCAGCCAATCAATTTATGCGAACGGAAGCCGCAGCTACCTAGGTAGCACCTTAGGTATTTTATTATAGGCTCCCTACACTAGATATTTTTAGTTCCTAAACTCGGTACATGTATACCTAATCATGCCCTACTTGGTACCTAGGTACTAGCTCACCTAGACCTGCCACTTTTTACAGCTGGCCCTTAGGACGGCTCAACTCGCCTACGCAGTAGATGACACCTTTAAGGTGTTTGCAAAGGGGGAAAAAGGGCATAATTCACAATACCGCCCTGATAGTAGGTTTAATGCTACGTCACCTCAACACATCATGACCATCAGATCCGACGGTTCTATTTAAGTAATGCTTCTTGTAACTTCTTTTTTACAAGTTCAGGGCTTGGTTCTACTCCTACACTCTTAGTACCAGTGTCGATATTAAGCCTTCCGAAAATGGAAGCCTAGACCCACCATTTTTAGAACCCGGAAACACCCCTGTCAAGTACTTTTTGGCGAGGCGCATGTACTTCTAAGGCAGAACTTATGCTAAGGAGAAGAAAGATTCCTCTATTCACGATACGCCTGAGATAAAAGGTATCACATAACACCCGGCACTCGCGTCATCTACTCAATATCTCTATAGATCCGATGGTCAAGCGTCAGTGTTCTATATCTTGTTTTACCATCATTAGTAAACCTGCTTCCATCGGGTAAGGTTCAACAATAGACTCGAACTTCTCTGGCCAGTCATCATCCCAGACCAAGTCGACAAAATTGCCTGCATACTCCCAATAGTTTGGGTACCATCCTGAGTCTTCCCAGTCCAAAATGGCGTTAACATACAGGGAGCTCGTCTTCCCATCTTCAGAGATATGCTTCGAGATAAGAATGTTCTTGCGCTGGAGATCTGCGTGAGTAAATACACTCGGATGGCCGGACAACACCGTCGGGAGATGTCGAGCCAGAAATTCCGAAAACCAGCCCCGATATCGAGTCCCCTCCCAGTTCTTCTGTGCTCGAATGGCCATAGCCATGGCAAACTCCTTCTCTTCCCGAAATGGACCAGTGACAGCAGGGTCTTTCTGACTCGAGAGAAAGAACCGGTGCTCTAGCTGGCTTCCGTTGATGCTGCTGAATATCCCAGGCGAAGGTATGTTCCGGACCTCGGTAAATATGTGTTTTAACTGATGCACAATAGCCTGCTTATCGTCTTCCAGCATATCTTTCCAGAGCTCACTAAGTCGATTCCCTTCCTTGAATTCCATGACCAAGAATATGGTATCTTCCTCGGAATACATTGCATAGAGTCGCGGGGTCGGTATACCAGAGTACTGGTTAAGGACGAGAAGGGCATGTCCTTCATTCTCGGTTACCCACGGCCAGATGCCATATTTAACCACAAACCTGTCCTTGACCCGAACAACCCGCTTACACTGCGAGTTAGCAACGCAAGGGAGTGATTCTGTAGAAGCTTTTATCTCAGCAGATGTTGGCAGAGGACAAGGTAGCTCTTCGGCGTCGCAGAAATAAGATGGCATGATGAAAGGATAAATGTTTGCGCGAAAAGGATAGCAGGTAGGTGATTTTCGGACATTTCTAAAGGTTGATATTTATCTGAGCTAAGCTGCCATGGCAAGAGGATGGTCGATAGAAATGGCGAGGCATTCGCTGATCGGCGAATTGATGAACAAAGAGGTAGCTGTCTTGCGATCGCCGCTAAAAGAGGGAAAGGTAGATCGAACGACTAGAGTATGAAGTATACATCAGGACGAGTTGATGTCGACATCAAGCAGCTTATACCTCAAGCTTTGATTGAGTGACAAAGTGGGTTCTTATTGGAAGCTTCTTATTGGAGGAATAGTGAGATTACATGTCGGATATCACAGTTAGGTATAAAAGGTGGCAGGTCTAGGTGGCTATAACAACATACCTACCGTAGCCGCTAGCGTTCTTTAATCAATCTATCTAAGCACGGCAAATGTATTGCAACGATATTTACATATATCTTAGATTGACAAGACCTACACAATCAATCATATATGCGCATCGCCATATAAGACAATCACTAACTGGTAATGTCATGTCAGCGCTCCACAGAAGCAGTTACAGAATAAGGAAGTTCTGCTGTTGCTGCCCCAGAAGCTGCCAAGTCCTTCCAGATTCTTTAACATGAACATCAAATACTAGCCATCGAGTTTGTTGTAAACTTCAATATCTCTTAAATGTCTAGCTGCTGGCATAGGCTAGGCACAGGTTGTATCGATATAATCTTCAGCTTTCTTTTGCGGTAACCTCCTTAGGTATTTGCGAGGCTATCTAACAAGTTAATTTACTTCTCTCTTATCAAATATGCTCAGGCCCCAGCAATGGGTGGAATCTTTACTATAAGCTCTATTGTATACTTATATTCTATGATGTGGAATAGGGAATGGGCTCGCCCGAGAGTTATTGGTTCTGCATAGAAAAGTAAACTTACCGGCATCGCACGCGATGTCACCGGGAGAAATGAAATAAGCAGACAACGCCTTTCTCCTTATTGAGATACAACGGAAGGTGGTAAGTCATGCCGACTGACTCGCACGCCGAGATAAGACCTAATGGAAGCATCACAACGCAGGCTGTACTGAACATCTAAGTTCTAAGCGTTCAGGGGAAGGCCTACCGTAGTGCGGTTCGTGCACTGAATTCATTACGTGGGCTGGTTTGGTAACCAGAGTGTTGCTAAATTGCCTGTGAATCTGGGGGCTGGCTTAGGTATATTCGCAGACGTAAATAATTGTCCGAGCAATAATTAGCCATGGTGTCAATTCCTACCCACCATTGAAAATTGAATTAGCAATTATCGATGACCCAATTTTCCAGCTCAAGGTCACGTCGCACGCACGACGACGCGTCAAAGCTGCTTAGAAGTAAAAAGTACTTAAAATCGTGAGATTACACTCCAGAGCCCCCCCGCAAAAGCCCCCCACGACCACAATTGAAGAGGGCTAGGAGCTGCCGGAACGCGCTCCTAGGAATAAGCCAAGAAAGCGGTGGCCGTAAAACTATCCTAGCACCAAGGTCATTCGGACCAGCAGAGATCGTGAACCCCCTTGTTTATTCAAATTCAGAACTTTTAATAAGTAGGTACCCGCAAGGCCAATTCAACTCGAGAGGCGAACAAAGCGAAATTCTGACATTGAAACTCAAGTCGCCGTTTCTCTTTCTCTTGTCAATTTTTCGCCTTTTCGTCCCCTAATAATACAACATCAGGAGGGAACATCCCTCACTCTTGCACCAATCAAATAAACCAATTGACACCGCCAAGAACGAGAAACCCAGGCGATCTATACTCTCCAGAACTTCGGGTCCACGCCCACTTCTCCACTTATGATCTCACCAACGATAGCACACTACAGCATTTCTTTGATAATTCCCTGACTCTTCTAAACAACACTTAAATCTCTGAAATTCTTCTTAGAGCTCTTTTTCCATCTTGCTGATTAGATACACTCCCAAACTCAATCTCATACCCTAATTGCACCCGCAAAACTTAATCTCTAAGCATCAGTCGGTGGACGTGCTGTAATCATGCTTCGCTGGTAAGGTTGACCTCTCCTATCCACTGTATTTCCCTATCTCAAAGTGGGTTTGAAGCGTTTTGCTAGTACGGGATACGTGGACCCTAGCCTCACCTGATTACATTAGACTCGACATGAGAATGTGCATCTGTTAACGAATTACAGGTACCAACGTAGCCTTACGGCTCGTCCGCTGTTGACGCAGAGTATCACAACTGCGGTGCTCTTCGCGGTCGGCGACATCACGGCACAGCAGGTCGTTGAAAAAAAGGGTCTCAAGAAGCACGAATTTGCTCGCACGGGGCGCATGTTTGCATATGGCGGCGGTACGTTATATGCTATTGCGTAATCTCTAATCTTATTTTCCTTTGCGCCCGATACAGCTTGATATTTAAGCTATATCGGATTCCCTAGTCATCATCGTTCACTATTACAACTTCTTATCCTACTCATGTAGAGAGGAATCTACCTATTCTCTCAACAAAGAACTGACACCTGTTCCTAGCTGTCTTTGGCCCCGCGGCAACGACCTGGTTCAAAGTCCTATCACAGCGTGTTGTTCTCCGGAACAAGAATGCGGAGATGTTGGCTCGCGTGGCGTGCGATCAGCTAATATTCGCACCAACCTTTATCGGCGTGTTCCTGTCGAGCATGGCCGTGCTCGAGGGATCGTCGCCGAAGGAGAAGCTTGAGAAAAGCTACTGGCCCGCCCTCGAGACCAACTGGATGATCTGGCCCTTCGTGCAGATGGTCAACTTCAAGTTCGTGCCTCTCCATCATCGTGTCCTTGCTGTCAATGTCGTCTCCATTGGATGGAATTGCTATTTGAGTATGGTCAACTCAAACTGAGCTAGGCTAAGCTTGACACTATGAGTTATAAATGATGCTGAAGCCTAATATTGATGAGGAACTTCCGTTGAGATAGAGAATAGACGGTAAAAAAATGGGGCTGCGGGCCGACGGGTAGATCAGTCGGCATGATTCTTACTTCCAGGTTTCATGGACTCCCCCGGGACTGGTAAATATAGATTAGGGTTGGGGCGCTGTATTATGCGGGCGTTTTGCGAACGAGCTTGTGGTCTTGTCCCGCTCGTCTGCCTATATCACTAGAGTGGTATATATCGATGTTTTAATTCGTTTCGCCTAAAAATATCAAATTTGGTGTACTCGTCTTATTATGTGTTCCATTAAGTATATGCTGTGTTTGTTGTAATAATTCTGATCCAGTAGGCTGTCATGCTAAGAAACGATATCCTAGGATCCAAGTGCTGATTGAGTCGCATCCAAATACGCGTATGATCATTCAAGATTAGCATTATCATTGTTGTGAAAAAGTTGCATCGTAAAAATCGTTCTTTTATCCATTCTCGATTTCGAACCCTGGATTATTCCGAATTGCGTGGTGGGTGGACCGTCTCATGGGATATTTAATTAGGCGGGTGAGTATCTCAGGTCATGAAAACAGAAACTCTTTAAGTACTGGAGATCCTGAAAACTCTGGGTTCAGCATTATGCAGCTGTCGTTCAACTGTTAGTTATCAAAGGTCCTCGTCTTCAAAATATGACGCATAGACAATAACTGAGAACGTACTGCAAAAAATATTGGAGGCCAGTCCTCCTTTTCTCCAGAAATTTAGGCCTGAACTTGGAAATAAGGCTTTTAGGTGGCAGTTCAGGAACGGCAGCCTCGAAACCAGGAAATGTCCGCATGAGACGCCACCGAAAATCGTCGAACTCGGAGTATCGCTTTCGAATGTTCATATAACTCCCCTAAGCCATAAACGTCAGTCTTGTCAACTCGTGTCATCGATGTACGACAAGTTACTCACACTTAACGTCTCAACTCGTATGTTCCACACAACGAAGGCGCCAATGTTCGTTCTGCTGCCATTTACGATGACGTAGTCGGTCACTTCGACGTTTTTAGCCCAGCATGCACTTCCCCGATCGTCAACGCTGCTGTTCTCGTTGTCTCGTAATGTTATACCCAGACCGGCTGGGATCAAAGAGTCGGCCGAGGCACTCGAGACTGTTCGCGCATGGCCCGATCGGTAGTCATGGCTATTATGCGCTGTCCAGTACGGCGGTGAGGTAACGGGTGATGTTATCGGGGATGATTGGGTATCATTGTGGCCATCCGCGCTAGAATTCGCGTTTCCTATCTCTTCCATGTTGGTATCTAGGCGCAGTGCTGGCTCATCGCCACCTTGCCCCGGGTTTGGTAGAGCACTCTCCTCCACTATCGGCCCCGCATGTACCCCTGTTTTGCTCGATTCTTGCGCAAATATCGTGGACGGCGGTAAAGGCGACGAGGGAGACTCGGGTTCGGTGTCCGTCTCGGTTGCGGGTGGTGAGGGTGGCGGGCATGGTTGCGGCATTGGAAAGTCTTTGTTTTGGGTGCTGTCGCCACCTGCTTGGTCGCCGTTATCTGCGCCTATATACTGGCGATCAATCGCTGATGCCATTCGTACGTGCACCCTTATGTAGATAATGGGCTGATGTCTTAAACAAATCGGGGTAGCTGGCTAGCTGGCCGCGCGTTTGCAGTTTGCAGTGCAGTGTTCGCGCCGAATCAATTCAAAGGGTCGAAAGCGTACACTGAAGATCAAGCACGACTAGATTTTCTTGCCGATAAAGCGACTGATACGAACGGCAAACGATTGGGCGACTGCATATAGACTTTTATGGTACAAAGGTATAATCTGAAATCGTCTAAACCAAAAATTGGGCGCAAAACAGGAGAAGACAACATGGCGTCAGAGTATTCGACATGAGCTTGTTATAGGTGGGGTAGGTATAATACCATACGCCAGCCCCCACATGCCGAACGGAACCCCCTACAATACCTAAAGCTTCTTGATTCCCAGGTACATACCTACCTACTAAGCCACTTACAAAACCACGCACTAGGTACGTATACTTGCCAACCAGGAAGCCTAGTAGGCAGCTTCGCGAGTGGTTGATGATAAATTACTATTCGTACTGATTAATAGAGGTTTCTGGCAATAGTCTGCTAGCGTTATATTATAAAGCCGGAATCTATTAGTCTAGAATTTATTAATATTGTCGAGCCCTCTTCATCTGGGTAACGAATTCTGTAATTTGCATCTTAATTCTTACTTTGTAGGGCTTTATGTGCTCTTTATACTTCCTTGATTCTTTTCCTCTCCTCTTTCCTTCTCTTCCGCCTAAGTCAAAGCGGCGAGGCCAATCTCGAGAGTCGGAGTAACTCGGGATAACTGGAAGTCCCCGTTGGCGTTTATTGCGTTTTTGGTTCATGATTTGACCAGTTGCAACATATTTCTCAATCCTCACACTATCACAACCCAGACAGAGCAATATAGCATAGTCAGCTCCTTTTTCGGGCGAGCGCCTCTAATTCATTCATGCTAATAGTCCATTTCGCAGACGATATACTTCTTATTTAATTTTTCGGAAGTCATGGAACCAACTCTGCGATGAGGGGTCCGCCTAGCGTTCGTCACGGAGAGTCTCTTTATGGACTCCTCGATGCCAGGTCTAAGGAGGAGATTGACGAGACTTCTGACAGACAGGTCTACCAGGCATACTTTTGAGAGATGCGAGAGCTTAGCCTGCCCAAACAGAGTCTAGAGTAGACGATTAGCCATGGGCTAGGGCCTCTGTGCGATTTTCTAGGTGTTGAGGTCCCGCGGGCGCGCCATTCTCAGGAGGTAATGACGATGATCTACTCTAGAAATCTCTTGCCTCTAATAAGCATAGAATATATATATTTTTGCGAAGTCGATAGGCCCAGCAGTCGTTAGAAAGGTAATTTCCGCTTCATATCCTTGACCCGAGAGTTGGATACATGTCTTACCGAAGCCGGGACGAATTATTCAGAACTTCAGTCCACGTGGAAAGGGCACAACAGGGGCACGAGCCGGGATGACAAAGCGACCCATCCCTCCGCAATTTAAAAGATGCTTAACTGAGAGGAAAGTTGTACCAAAAAAGTGGATTAATTTACCACTCTCCAGCTGAGTGTTGTTGATTCCACATCCTACCATTCGATCTGAGACTTCTGAAATGACACAACTATTTAATGAGACTAGTTGACATGATATCAATATTTGGTTTTACATCCTAATACGTTGATTCCCTCTATAACAGTTTACTTCTAAGTGTAGGTGGGAATCTTTACAACAAGTCATAGATAAGGTGCCGAGGTACAGGATTCGAAGTTGACCAAAAAAACCGGGCATTTAGGAATCGAGATACTTAAAATTAGTATCCCTTTCATCGGTATTCGGCCGTGCTTGGGGGGGGGGGACTTACTTGTGAAGATCATGTCAGTTATCGTAGCTATGTCACACACAAGATACCACAGTAAAAAGCCTTGGGCACGCAGTATTTTGTTCCACCTGTATTAGTAACAGTTAAAAGCTAATCATTGTCTCGAACAGGGAGGGGTATATGACGTTAATGTTCTTGAACGTTCTTCTCTACGACCACTCAAAAGAAAAGGCCCTCGTGATCAGCCAGGCATGAAAATCACGTTCTCGAGAGGTATGGGATAAGCTGGGGTATTAATGTCATTGGATTAACGAAAGCTTCTGAGGCCATCTTGCCAAGTTAAAATTCAAGGCGACCGATCACGAAATGCCTACGTAAGGAGGGCAAATATGATTTGCCAAGACATAATCTTGATTTAAAATGGGAGGTTCACGTAATCGTAAAATATAGATATATGCTATATAGCTTAATAAGTAGGTAGCGCATATATATTGTGAAACCTCCTGTTCCTAATAAGCTGCCTGTCTCCAATTACTCGCATGCCCTACACACTACGCCACGTTTAGGTCGCCGTTCAAAAGTTAGTGAGTAGATCACGGCCGAACGTGTGCCTTTTATCCTGCATTTTCTGTGATTGATGAGTCAAAATATCCCTTAACGCCGTATTCCTTGGCGGATGGTGGGGATGATGAAGGCAGGTCTTACTCCTGCATACATTGTTTGCCAGACATTGGCGCAATTAGCTTCAGTCTTTGTCGCTGGTACTGTCGTTGCGCCAATCAATAGCTCTCGTAGCTGAAGCCGATTCTCCCACCGAGACAGACGGCCCGATTAATTGGTCGGGGGTCAGCCACTGCGATAACTGTGGTAATCAAATATATCGGAGAACTGGGTAGCGACGAGTCTCAAGATATCCCAACAACATGGTCACCAGCAGGCAATCAGAAGGGGGCGTGACATTCCGATGTCTAGCGCCATGACTGATGAGCGCGGGGATCCAAGGTTATCACACCTGGTGCATACCGTACCAGTCGATTGGAACTGTTAATGTACGGTACTTAGTCTGGAGCGAATAGCTGGTGTCTCAGTTAGTATCAGGAGCTGCTGGGTTACTGAGTAGGAGCAAACACTTCTTATTGATCTAAATTCCCCAGCCCACAGACACTTTGCCTTCCTTCTCACTTAATCCACGAGTAGAACATGTAGCTACTAATCGTCAAACGGCGACCCGATAAACCTTATTATATTACTTCGATCGGTTCCTGGAGATTATATGTTGAACTACCACGGTATATCACGGACACGATGGGTTTGGGTCCGTCAGGACAAGAGCTCGAGTGGCAGTATGACCATCGTGACGAGACACGGGTTTCCGGGCTGATCGCGGCTTGTATCTCGACAGCTGTCGCCTCGGCCGTTGTCATAGCCTTACGCCTCGTCTCTCGGCGGTTACTGTACGGTCGGTTACATCTAGACGCGAGCGATTGGCTTCTATTCATTGCCTGGGTATTCTTCGTAGCCCTTGACGTCGCATTGGCTGTTGGCACAAAGTACGGGTTCGGGCGACACATGGCGGTAGTCAATGACTTCCATAAGGTCCAGATCGTAAGTCAGATATTCCGTTTGAAAAGCACTGGGGCTCTCCTTGCCACCGTCATTGAAACCCGCGTATGCGGTGACGATATTTTAGGGGTCGGGGTTGGTCGAGCAAATTACTAAAGAGTAAACATCTAGCTAACGTGAGACAGCTGGCCGTTGTGAGCGAAGCGACCTATGTTTCTGCAATTGCCTTCATTAAATTCAGTGCCCTAGCACTATACTGCAAGAGCTTCCCAATGCGAAAGTTACAGTACTGTGTGTGGGGGTTTATTATTTTTGTTGTTGGCTGGGCTATGTCGGGCGCTGTTGTCGCCATCTTCCAATGTAACTCCATCGACAACGTCTGGCAACCGGAAGCTCAGGAGCTCTGCATCGACTTCGGCCTGCGGAATCTCATTTCTGGGATTATAAACTCTATTACTAATATTTTAATCGTGGCTATTCCGATCCCGTTAGTCTGGAATTTGCAAATTACGAAGCAGAATAAATGGCTGGTATTAGTTCCCTTTGCTGTCGGGGGCAGGTAAGTTACATCTTCCGGGTTTCAATATTTCTACTTCAACGTTCTAATGTGCGGTATTCTTACGTAACACAGTGTCTGCGTTATTGGCATTATACGACTGCCTTATTCTATCAGTATTGGTACGACCGATGCGACATGGGATGTTGTGCCTAGTACTATCGTCAGCGTCGTCGAAATCGCCGTCGGTATGCTAGCCGTTTCTATACCGACATATCACCCGCTCTATGAGTATGTAACCGGAGGAAAGAAATGTATTAAAAACAAAAATACCTGTGTATGTAAGTATAAGGAGGCGCTACATATAGGTCTCTATGGTGAAGGTATGCGGAACGACGTAAATATAACATCGCCAGGTATACACATGGGATCTGATCATACTGGTATTAATGTCACCAACCATATAGAACTTGTTAGGCATACGAACAAGAGCGGAAATTGGGTTAGAGTAATGGATGAGGACGAGGAAGAGTTGCATAAACCTACAGACAAGGTTCAAGCAAAAGGCTCGTGAAAATGGCACAGCTCTCTGTATGTCGAGATGTATAGAGTTAAACCTTGGTTTTTATGTTGTCAGCATAACTTATTTTTGCATGCTGACATTAAGAATATCAGTTATATATTTACTGCAGGCTTACAACTATTCCTCTATTCGGACATACCTCACACATGTTTCCCTCCTGCTAGTTTTCTCCCTCCTACAAGTTTTAGTCCTGTATGCTACCTACTATCTGGAACAGACAAATCCGGCTACTATAGGACAAGGCTCAACTGGGCTGGCTGCCACGTAATCAACGCTGCTATACTTTGCCGCCATAAACCTTGAATTTGAGGGCTTTTGCGGCTTGGGGAGAAATCAAGTACCACACTTCTCAGGGCCTTTCCTCCCCCACAACCATTTCATAACCCCAGATAACCTCCCGCCAGCAAGTTCCCTTCTCTCGCACTCCTCACCAGTTGATACGGCTTGAGTGAGACGTGCGCCAACACACACAACGATCCTGTCCACAACGTGCCGAGCTCGTACGGCTCCAAAGCATTCGAAGGAACTGTACAAGACCTCCCATAGGAAGTCAGGGACCTCGACGAGTCGAACGTATAGGTTGACCGTGGCGAATATATATGGCTGATGAAATGGCACCCAGCTCAATGCCTAAATTCCTGGCAACGGCGAATCCCTCACTGCAGGATCTTTGGGAAAATAAACGAATCACCGATCTTACTAGTCTACGCTCGCATTGTCAAGATTTAACCTACCTTGCCCTCGATGTTGAAGGGAGCGATACACTAGAATGCGGTGTTACTGGCGTTGGGCTCGCTCTTGTTCGGGATTTATTCAGAACACGGGAGACAAATGCCCAAACTAACCTTGCGAGCATAGTACGAGAATATGCCGTTGAAGGACACAATATTATGACTAGTAATACTCGCAAGAGATATCACGGAAGGTATGAAAAGTCGCCCTTTGCCAAATTGCACCAATCTCAAGAAGAAGGGATTGACAGGACGCTCTGCGATATCCTGGAGTCTGCAAATGTCCAAAGTTTCGTTATGGTTGTTTGGGGCTCGCATTCCGAGTTTCTAGCTATTGCCTCAACAATCCCATCGGCCATTAGAAACATATCATACTGGGTAGATGTTCAGGATCTCGTTGCCAACATATCAGCCACACCGGCACAGAAAAAGCCATTCTCGTTGCGAGACACGATGTTATCACTTGGCTTTAGCCACGAGCATGCACAGAAGCTCTCGCGCGGTCATTCGGCAGGGATGGACGCTGTTCGCACCATGGGTGTTTTAATCGAGCTTTGTTCTAGAAGGGCAGGTACCAAGTCCCTGGTGCTTATCCGTCATACCAAGAACGAGCAAGCAAGACGAAAATTATGGGAAACCCGACCAAAGCCAAGGGAAACATTCCCATTTACGATCAAGATGACCACAACAAAAGATATCATGCCGCCCAGCCTACAATATAGCCAGAACTTACTTAATTATTTACGTTTGAGTTCTTACGCAGATGAACTAGCAGCTGTGGCAGTGTGCCCCCCGAGTCATAAAAAGAAGCCAAAGACACATGCGTGGGTGTGCTTTACTAATCAGCGCGCCATGGAACGCTTTGTAAAGGAGTGGAATGGAAAGCAGATCGATGATCTGGGTTTACAAGTAGAGGTTGTTTAACTAATTATTCTGTAATATAATTATTTAAGTACCCAGGTAATCTACAAAGGTTGGGCCTCTACCCCGCTGTCGGTTCTAATACCTGAACGAGTACCGTGTCAAGACTCAAGTGTGAACTGGGTAGATAGGCTAGAATCAATGTAGGCAGTTCGACATCTTTTTCTCAAACTTTCATGATTTGGGATTAACAAGTTGATTCCCACTAGCCCGGAATTTTTATTACTCCAGAATTCGCATGAAGGGTGATGAAATAGAGGAAATCCCGATTTCGGCATCTGGAATGGTTGCTCGCTATTAGGTACTCCGTACTGCCTCCTACCTTAGGTACCTACATAAGGTAGCAGCCCGGCTCGTGTGGGGATGGCGCATCTCTAACTTATGTGACGACATCTCCCGTTGGAGACGGATTACCGAACTCTTAATGCGACTTATTTTTCTACGCCTAGAAGTTTGAAGCTTGAATCATGTCGCTCCCTACGATCGCAATCCTGGATGATTACCAGGAAATTTCGAATGTTCCCTTCGAACAGCTACGGTCGGCCGGATATCCAGTAACAACATTTACTGACACTCTCCTGCCGTATAATCATCCCGACACTCATCAAGATGTGAAGGATGCCATCGTCAAAAGGCTTGAGCCATTCAATATCATTTGCAAGTTCACTCTATATTTCCCCTTAAACGAATTTAGGATCTAACGATGTGTAGGCACGATGAGAGAAAGAACACCATTTCCAGAAGAACGTAAGTAAACTCATTAGACGCTATACTTGTCGCTTTGGTTAGTGTCGGGGTTCTGGGGGCATTATATGCTCTCGGAGTCCCATGTAGTTTGTCATAAAAGAAAGGAAGGAAAGGTGTTGACATAATATTATAGTCGTCAACCGGCTTCCGAACTTGCAACTACTACTTACGACTGGACCACGTAACGCATCGCTCGATGTCAAGGCTTGTCAAGCTCGCGGCATACATGTTGCTGGCACGGCTGGAGGCGGGGTTCCAAGCTCTGGCCCTGATAGTACTACGCAGCACTCTGTAGCCTTGATTTTAGCACTTGCTCGTAACCTCCCTCAAGACGATGCTGCCGTGAAATCTGGAGGATGGCAGACTAAAGATGCTGTGGATTGTGAGTCATTATTAGAGTCCTTATTCTCTGTCTTGAGCAAATTCTAGAATACAATGGCTCACTTTAGATCTCGAATTGTATTCAAGAAGCCCCCATAACTTTTGAATCACTCAAAAACTGCGTTGCATACAGTTAAAACTGACTCTAAGCGTTGTAGTGTCTGGGAAGACATTCGGTGCGGTGGGTCTGGGTAGACTCGGTGTCTCTACATCTAGGATTATGCATTTAGCTTTCGGTATGAAAGTGATTGCTTGGAGCACAAACCTGACACAAGAGGCAGCAGATGAGAAAGCTAAAGCTGCTGGCCTTCCGGTAGAAGATGAGACTGGGGCTAAGACCTTCAAGGTTGTTAGTCGAGATGAACTTTTCAGCACTGCAGACGTAGTCAGCATCCATCTGGTTCTATCGCAACGATCAAAAGGCCTCATAGGCACAAGCGACCTGGAGAAAATGAAGAGATCGGCCTTCTTTGTGAACACGTCGCGAGGGCCTATCGTGAATGAGAACGAACTGCTCGAGTCTGGGAAAAAGGGGCTGATTCGGGGGATTGGATTAGATGTTTATGGTCTCGAGCCTTTACCCAAGAACAGTGAATGGCGAACTACCAAATGGGGAGAATCAGGAAGAAGCGAAGTTGTCATGACACCCCACACGGGATACGTTGTAGGCGATACTATTCGGGCATGGTATGAACAGCAGGTTGAGAACATCTTGCGTTGGAAGAAAGGAGAAGCATTGGTAGCACTGTTCAAGGACAATGGTTACTGACAAGACCACCGTCCTGGCCTCCGGCTTAGACTTAGTTCCATGGACCTAGTATGAATAAGCAATTATAGTTGTGTTTTATACAGAAACCTAGCAAACATGAGAGTGTGAGGCTACCTAGGTAAGGCTAAGGGCTAAGTGAAGTGCATGAAGGGAGGTTTGATAAGAGGTAGGTACCTAGGTAGGTACCTAGAGGCAAGCCCCTGCTGCTTTATGTTTAATCTTGAATGAAGGAAATCGCAGCTGTTGTTCTCTGCGTGTCTGAACTGGACATGCACATATCTATACAATCGCCACTTCTGTCCTTATAATTCATGCTACATGGAAGTGTGTACCTAGTGTGAGGTATATATGTACCTAGCTACCTACCTGGTAGTTTGCTTAAGATATTTAAACTTACTCAGGAAGCGTGAATTTCCCTTGCTGTAGTGGTTCTCTACATCACTTCTCTATGCCTACCTACCGATATCGTCAACAGGTCGCGTGATCACCGATGGAAGTGTGGAAAGAGCACATAACCAAGATGACTACTTAAGGTCGAGCTATTTCCTTTTCCTTCGTCCCTTCTCTTTGAGTTAATCATTCACTTCCTTCCTCCCACTCATTTTCTTTTATTTTACTCCGTACCTACCTAGGTACTCTATTAGACAACTAATCGCCAATATAACAGCAACACCGATAGTACCTAATCCTGCTACCTACCTGATCTTCGAGAACTTCAACGATACTGCCGTGGTTAGGCAGGCAAGGAGCTGGTACGTTGTATTCTTTCTCTTCCGTCTACCACCAGCAGATCAAAGCCCAAGAGAGCCTCTATACTACCTACTTCGTCCATTCATGTTTGTGTATATATATGTGCGCGTCCTTCGCCCTTTAATTGTCTCTTCCCCCTCATGGGATTACCTCCCACTTTACTTCATACCCTACCTTCTAACCGTGATCAATCCATCCTTTCTAGATTGAATTGTGCACCGGTTCCCTAACACATGCAACGCTCCTATCCTAGTACTCTTCAAGCACCCGCCAGTCAACCCTCAATCGCGGCACCTTGGTTATTATGGAGACTCTAGAGAACACCTCCGGCGGCACCAGTAACGCCAGCGCAGCTGATGGGAAAGTAGAAGGTAGGTATTCCCAACTACAACACATGCCTAGCTCTACCTCCACCTAGACCGACGTGTTTTGTGTCTAGCCAGCTGCCTTGCTCTATTGCCTACTGGCTGTAGGTAATGATCTTACTAAACATTTGCGCTGACACTCTGATTGTCGTCTGGCTTCACTAGGACTCCTCACTGCCTCGGCGCACCCAAACAACCCTCAGGTAACGATTCCTGAGGGTTCAAGCCCGGCTACAGTGGCAGCCCTACCCTTACCCGCCCCTCCTCCGATGCCTTCATTTGTCTCTGCTGGCATCCCACGTTCCTCCGCCAAAACTCGCTTTACCCATACTCTCCTGCGTGGCCCAGTCCCTCAAAAAGGATCTGGGCAGGATCGCTTTCGGGAGATGCTGAAGCAAACCGAAGAGCCTTGTTTGACCACAATGGCTCAAAGCAACCCATTCGCCGTACCCGTCGGTGCCATCCGAAGACCAATGATGGCCCAACCCTATTGTATGTGGTCAGATACTTTGTGTTTCTCGCCCCATTTCCTATTTTATAAGGTTGCGTGCTAACCATTGTATTGTTATTACGCAGCATCAAGTCTGACTTCGGTTGACACTCCTCCCTTTACATTTCACCCTCCAACTTTTACCCAGCCTGATAACCAAGGAATGAATCGTGTGGTCTCGACGCCGTCTGATGTCAAGGTAGAAATGCCTCTGGCTTTTAAGAGGGAGCGTAAGGGCTCGTCCTTGGCCGAGCCTAAACCAATCCCTGGAGAGGCACGTGGTGAATTACGTCGCCAAAACACGATCGTTGGGAGTGGCGTCCAAAGTCACATCCTCGCAACTGCGCGCCTCAGTGCGCAGTGCCAACTACGCCACTTCAATCCTAAGTGGCACGAGACCTCGGGCCCTGGGGGCTTCAAGTGCTCTGTCCAGTTACTCAACAAGATGATCCATGGAGAACACGCCTATTCAACTGCCTATGATGCCAAGCAAGCAGCGGCCGAAAAGGCTCTCGTCTATGTTCGTCGCCTACCTTGTAAGGATCCGGCGGAAAAAATTGCGGTGAGAATTAGATCCGCCGAACAGACAGACCGATACTGCGACCGCAACCGGCAAGGCCGAGCCCAAGGAAAGAAAGAACCGACTGAGAGTACTAGTCATACAAGCTTTCACGGCCAACATACTTATGCAGCTCCTCCAGGTGATAATGCTGCTACTTACACCTGGAATACATATAACTACAATGAGCAAAGAGCATTTCTTCACCGCATACAGTCGCTTTTTGGAGGGAGCGGACCTAGCCCAGCTGTTCTCTCCGACCCTCTGGCAGCGCAGGCCTTTTTACAGGGCTTAGCCGTTGGCACATCGGTTCGAGCAGCTGGCTTGGCGTACGACCCGTACCTCGAGCCACAGGGCCGGCCAGTTCCCACCATTTCTGGTGAGATTTATCGGCGTTATGACGTTCGAGAGCAATCACCAGCCCGTGATTTCAGTCGGAACTATCGTGGACGCTCCCCTCCTCCTCGGCGCATGCCGTAGGAGCCTCTCTCATATAAGTAGAGGATGCTGTAGCTAACAGCAATATGCTCTTATGAGTTCCATATAGTTATGGAGTTGAGAGCTACATGATGTTATTTTGGACGCGCTGATCGTTTGCCTGCATTCAAGGACTCACTAGGGGTATTTTAGTCCCCTAATGTTGTTCTCATCTTTAGGTTGACGGCCAGCGTAGGTAGGGTACTATGTTTGTATGTCACGATAGGAAATTGGCAGAGTCGGGCTATTTGAGCAGAAATGTCCCATAGAGTTCAGATTTTGCTCGGCATCCTTAGCCCGCCGTCTAAACGAATAACAGTCCCGTTAAGCATAGGGTTTTCGATGATCTGTCTGACCAATTGTGCAAATTCCGTAGGCTTGCCTGCTCTACGAGGGAACTCCATAACAGTTGCCAGCCCTTCGAAAAGCTTCTTAGGCATCACGGCGGTCATTCTCGACTCGAATATGCCTGGGGCGATGGTCATACAGCGTATTCCATATCGAGCTAAGTCTCTAGTCATGGGTAACGTCATAGAAGCCACTGCACCTTTGCTCGCCGCATAAGCCACCTGGCCCTTCTGCCCATCAAAAGCGGCCACGGAAGCTACCATGATGACGACGCCACGTTCCTGGTCATTACCAGCGGGCTCGGTCTTGGCAAGGTGAACGAGACACTGCCGCACTAAGTCGACAGTGCCACGTAAATTGATATTCAATACGAAGTCGAAGGTATCCAAGCTGAAAGCATCGCCATTCCTATCTAATATCTGTAGAATCGATCGATTAGTTCACGTATTTGCCGATAGGAACGAAGGGGTAGCGAAAGTTTAAGTACCGTAGAAGGATTGCCAACGCCTGCAGCTGGGATGATGCCTCCCATCGGCTTTCCGGTTTTCTCGATCCATTCTACAACTCCTGTAACCGCTGCCGCTATACTCTCGGTTTCCAAGACATCGCAAAGGAAGAACTTGCCGGCACCTTTAGGTAGCAGCTTGACAACTTCGGCTCCAAGTTCCTCGTTCAAATCTAGAACAGCGACATTACCTCCATTTGCGCAGATCTCTTCCACAGCAGCTTGTCCCAAGCCTGATGCGCTAATAAAACAATTAGCATTGTATTAATCGGAGTGTTATTCACATGTGATTATGATATTAAGGAGGGCGAAGCATACCCGCCTGAAACTACAAATGTTCTGCCTTCGAGCTTCATACTGAGAAGTCTAATGTGACGAAACTAAAGAGTTCTAGATAGACGTTCGATAAGGTTAATTGAGATGATGAGGGATGGATGGTAGCTACATTATAATTGATGTTGCTGGTGTAATATAAGAATATAAGCCTATTGGACAGGGCTGTAGCCAAGAGACATGTGCCGAGGCAGGTCTAGCCGGTCACCTGGACACTACCAATGCTGTCAGGTCTCACAGCTGGCTACCTAGGTACCTTAGGTACTTACTTGCCCATGTACAGTACGCGTAGGTAGGTACTCCTGATGTTGTAATCACCATCCCTGCCCCCTGTCACTCGGTACCTATTCATAGTCACTGATAAGCCCGGCCATATGAGACGAATTATCGCATTTCAGGTCTGTTTTGCAAATAAATCGAGACCCCCAGATTCGTCCACTTAACGTCCCGTTTGCGCTATCTCACCGATGAGTGAATGGTGTCCCAATGAAAAGTGTCTTGTCTTAATTATTAGTCCTCTCGCCAATTCCGAGTAAAAACCAGCAGACCAACGCCAAGATGACACGCCCGCGACGCTCCTCGGCTGCGAGCGAGGAGAGCACAGGCACGGCGGGTGACCAGGTACGCCATCCTGCTCGATGCAGCGCTAGGGATGAGGGGTCATGGTTGACTCAAATCTAGGAACTAGGGAGCATGTACGATTACCTGGCGAAGATAATATTGTTGGGACCAAGCGGTACTGGAAAGTAAGTCTATCCTTCCGACATGGCCGGCCGACCGTCTGCGAACGGCGTTTCCCACTTCTGTCCGGCTTCCCCGGAATGTCGCGTGCCCGACTTTCTTGATCCGACAACACCATACTACCGAATCTGTGCTTGATATCCCCTATTTAAGTGCACTGCTGATAAGAATACGACTCTCTAGGTCGTGTCTATTACACCGTTTCGTAAAGAGCGAATGGCGTGTTCTCTCTTCGCAAACGATCGGGGTTGAATTCGCGAGCAAGATCATCAAAGTTGGCACCGGCACGCGGCGGAAGCGAATAAAGTTACAAGTACCGTACCCTGACCCTAATTTGAGATGACCGCTGCTGCGGAATACGGCGACGGGGCTAACTGGGTTTAGTTATGGGACACAGCAGGCACAGAACGGTTTCGCTCGGTTTCGCGATCATACTATCGCGGTGCGGCCGGCGCCATCTTAGTCTACGACGTCACATCGCACAACTCCTTCCGGGGACTGCAGCCTTTCCTAAACGATGCGCGGGCCCTTGCTTCTCCGAACTTGACCCTCCTGCTCGCAGGCAATAAACTTGATCTCGCCAACGACTCTCTTATCGACACAAGTATACCAACGCCGACGCCGTCAAGTACCGGCTCCAACTTCCCCTACGGAACATCAGTTAGCACGATAAGCCCAGGGTTAGGTGCTCAACTGCGAGCCACAATAGCCCCCGAAGGCCGCGAAGTATCTCCAGAGGAGGCTTCACGGTGGGCCAGTGGTGTTAACGTACCAGTCACCATGGAGGTCTCGGCGTTTTCTGGCGAAGGGGTAGACGAAGTGTTTGGGCGGCTGGCACGCATGATTCTAACCAAAATCGAGCTGGGGGAGATCGACCCGGATGACCCAATGAGCGGGATACAATACGGCGATGGTGGGACGTGGAACGCCGGTGCCAGCGACGGCGCCAGCATTAAGAGTACAATGACGGCGGATGAGATCGGTCTTGGAGGTACCGGGTTGCGCAGTAGGAGAAGAGGCAAGAACCGCACTCCGAACTGGGGAATGCGCGAATGGGAAGAGGTCTTCACGCTGAATCGGGGACGTGGTAGAGGAAACTGCTGCTAACGAGGCGGCGTTCTCTGACGATTATGGCACGCGGATGCAAGACCTGGCCGCTGGCTGGCTGAGAGGTAGTTCGAAGATGGATCGAACAACATATGGCAAGTGACCGTGTGATAATCCGACTAGGGATGAACGGATTGTCACTTTGGGACATATGAGATACCTACGACTACGAACCACATTTGGGTTGTTTCCAGAATTATGCAAGCGCACTCGTTATTCGGCGTTCGGAGTAGGAGACGGAGACGGGAGACGGACATCGAATTGCGCAGACTACAGACTTTTCCTACGCAAAGGGGCGTTTTACTTGATGTCTTAATGGTGAAGTTTGAAATGTCGATAGAGTGGGACAGAACAGAGTCAACAAGAGCGGCTCATCTAGATACATACCTAATCATGAGATTTCCTATTGACCGAGTATATTTACACAATCAACGTTGGCTCTTCTTCTCTCTACCCTGCTCGTGATCGAATGCAAGAGCTGTCTTTTATAACCAAAGACTGTTTTATAGAGGCCGGGTCTTTTTTCTATTGATAGTTCAACGATTTTCTCCTGCTGCGCTCCGGATGACCTATTGACCATTCGTTTCTTGTTTCTTTTGCCCCGCGAATAGAATCACAGTTGGCCGCGCCAAGAGGCTCTGCAGCTAAACGTGGGTTCTTCTACCAACTATTCCCAAAATGAGCGACGGAAGTCGATGCTCCGTGGGTTGGGTCCCATTTCGGGAACCAGAACTCGTAGGAAATCATGATGCGAGCCGCGTACTTGGCTGAGGTGGTTACATAACATATATTCAATAATATGTTACGAATACTGAGTAGAATGAACCTTCTTTTTTTTCCGAGGTGAATTGAGAGGTAAGACTTCTCTTTTATCCTGCTAGCACCTATTATTATTGCTCTTCACTTGCTTCCTTCATAGTTATTCGTTCACCTGCCAACACCCGCTTTAGGACTTATTAGTCGTGCTGTTGCTACCCTGCCGAACCCAACTAATGTCAGGGCCCTGACTTGGATCCCTATTTTAAGGTATGGATCGTATCCGCTTTGGAGGCGATTTCAAGTCGTAGCAACTACAAGTTGCGAGATCGATCTCGGCAGGAGATAGGCCGTTTCGAATTGGGGATTGAGGCTTGCTGGTTGAGATATAGGGCCTCCGTTTGTTTTCATGTCACTGCATAGGAAATGTCTACTGTCTACATAAAGGATGCCCTTTCCAGAAATATAGTTCTATTTAGTTCTTGCTTTCAAAACTACAGAGCGGCGCTATTGTACCCTGATCGTCGTTCTAATTTCTTTTTGCGTGGTCAGGTCACACTGAAACAACGTTTCTCGAACAATCACAATTCATCAGTTTCTGCCTCCACGGGTTGCACTATCTCCACTCGCGGAAACATTGCGTCTAGAAGGGTTGCTGTCTCTATTCTGTTCACAGTGACCCCTCAGCACAGCCAGCATGGAGCCCCGCATCGTCACTCCTATTGACAAGCAGTGGGAGTTCAAACAAGCCGACAAAGGCGATGACACATACCTACCTGTCGCCCAGTTCCCGACCAATGTACATCTGGACCTGCTCGCCCACAAGCTAATACCGGATCCTTACATCGGCAAGAATGAGCTCGATGTACAATGGGTTGGCGAGAAGGTCTGGGTCTACCGAACCAAGTTCGCGTCCCCCGAAACCACGGGGCCGAAGGCGGTGATTGCTTTTGACGGCCTCGACACGTTTGCCACCGTCGTCCTCAATGGAAAGACGATACTCGAATCGGAAAACATGTTCCTGCCCGAGCGTGTAGACGTTACGGGCTTGCTAGCTAAGGCTGGCGAGGAGAACGAGCTTGTCATTACGTTCGACAGCGCGTATTTAAGGGGCTGGAAGCTTGTTGAGAAATACCCTGAACACAAATGGGGTTGCTGGAACGGCGACAATTCCAGACTAGCAGTCCGAAAAACTCAGTATCATTGGGTAAGTTACAGCAAAGAAACTTGAGGGCCAAGATAATATTTGGTAGTCGGTTGATTGACGTCTTGAATTCCAGGGATGGGATTGGGGCCCGACACTTCTCTCCTGCGGACCTTGGCGGCCGATCAATCTTGAGGTTTACGAGTCTCGGCTAAGCGATCTTTGGTGTGATGTTGACGTCCCCAAGTCTCTTAAGGCGGCCACTGTCGTCGTCCATGCCCCCGTCGAAGGGAAAGCTTCAAAGCTGCGGCTAGACGTCTCACTCGACACCTCGCTTGTGGCTAGCCAAGAAATCGACGCCGGCTCTAGTGCCACATTTAGGATCTCCGACCCTGAGCTCTGGTATCCAGTCAGGTACGGCAAGCAGCCATTATACACGGTGAAGGCAACAATAGTTGAGGACGGCAAAGACATTGACAGTATCACGAAGAAGATCGGTCTGCGGCGAGCTGAATTGGTTCAGAGGCCACTTAAAGAACAACCTGGCACCTCCTTTTTCTTTGAAGTGAATCGAATTCCTCTCTTCTGTGGCGGCAGTGACTGGATCCCCGCCGACAACTTCGTTCCGCGCATCAGCAAGGAAAGGTACCATGACTGGGTCAAGCTCGTAGCCGACGGCAACCAATTCATGATTCGCGTATGGGGAGGCGGCATCTACGAAGAACAGGCTTTCTACGACGCCTGCGACGAGCTGGGTATCCTAGTATGGCAAGATTTCATGTTCGGATGCGGCAACTACCCGGCATGGCCGGAACTACTAGACTCGATCAAACGTGAGGCAGAGGAGAACATTAAATTGCTAAGACACCATCCGAGCATCGTTATTTGGGCTGGAAACAACGAAGACTATCAATACGCCGAGAGCGTGAACTTGGAATGGGATCAGAAGAACATGGATGCCGAAAGCTGGCTCAAGACTGATTTCCCAGCCCGCTATATCTATGAGAAGATTCTACCAGATGCATGCCGCGAACTATGTCCATCGGTGTATTACCACCCGGGCAGCCCCTGGGGCGGTGTTGACACACGCGATCCGACGGTAGGTGATATTCACCAGTGGAATGTTTGGCACGGAACACAAGAGAAATACCAAAACTTCGACAAGCTAGGGGGGCGGTTTGTGTCCGAATTTGGAATGGAGGCATTTCCCTCCGTGAAGACGATCGATGCGTTCCTACCACTAGGGAAGGATGACCCAGACCGCTACCCTCAGTCGTCGACAATCGACTTCCACAACAAAGCCGACGGTCACGAACGTCGTATTGCACTCTACCTCGTCGAGAACATGCGATACGCGCCCGATCCGCTGGAACAATTCGTCTACTGCACCCAGCTGATGCAAGCCGAGTGTCTCGCCTCCGCGTACCGACTATGGAAGCGCCAATGGAAGGGACCGGGTCGCGAATACTGCGCCGGTGCTCTCGTCTGGCAGATCAACGACTGCTGGCCCGTGACCTCCTGGGCCATCTGCGACTACTATCTACGACCGAAACACGCATACTACACCGTGAAGCGCGAGATGGCGCCCCTGAGCGTCGGCATCACCCGCCGCGAGCACCACCACCCCGACCCGGAGAACAAGTACTCCCGCATCAACGGGACAACGCAGATCCAAGTCGAGATCTGGGGCAGCAACCTCATGCTCGAGGACCTCGAGGTCGACTGCCTCGTGCGCGCCTGGGACGTCGAGACGGGCGAGGAGACGTACGCGGAGGTCGTCCACAAGGGCCTGCTCCTGCCCAAGAACCAGTCCACCGAGGTGATCGCCATGGACGTGCCCGTGCAGACCAAGGGCGCCGAGGGGCGCACCGTCGTCGCGGCCTACCTGCTCGCGTCCTCCTCCCCTGACCCCAAGGACGGCGTGACGCCCGCGCAGATGGGCAAGAAGCAGCTCACGCGCTACGTGAACTGGCCCGAGCCCCTCAAGTACCTACATCTGCAGAAGCCGAAGCAGCTGAGGGCGGAGCTGAGCGGGGATGGGAAGAGCGTGGCGCTGAGCGCTGAGGTGCCCGTGAAGGGCGTTGCTGTCGAGTCGGAGGACGATGGTGTTCGCTTCGAGGACAACCTGGTGGACATCGTGCCCGGGGAGACGGTGAGGATTCCCGTCCGGGGCGCGAGCGAGGGGACTACGGTTACGACGAGGTACTTGGGGATGATATAGGATGCTTGGCAGGGACGGAGGTAACTGGGAGACATGGAGAGTATAGCTAGATAGGTACCTGGATGGCTATAATAGAGAGGTCAGGGCTAGCATTAGTGGATTTAAACCTGCCTCCTTGGGGGCTCGAACCTAATCAGTCGATTCCCATGCCGGGTGAAACCTAACTTGGACTTCGCTTCACTTCGCTATATAGGTAGACAGGGTATATTGCTCCATCGGTTGCCAACATGGCCCATCGTATGATGTATGTGGGAGGGGTTGCAATACGCACCCTGGCTGTGACATTGACATATATATACCATCTCGAATGTGTATTATTACACTCGGGTCCATTATACAAATTCACTAATCCCCATCACGAAAAAGAAACGCCCCATCGCCTTTACAACAACATATTCCCGACATTTACGCTATTTTCTCATTGGGACCACCGATCAAGATCTTGATCACCTCGCCCTGCTTGACCTTGTTAAACGCGGCCTCGGCGTCCTTGAACGCTACAACCTCGCTGATCAGCTTCTTCACCTCGACCTTGCCGGTCGCCACGAGCTCGATGGCGAGACTGTAGTCGCCGCTGCCGTACCGGAAGCTGCCCTTGGCCGTGACCTCCTTCAGACACAAGGCCATGATGGGGAAGGTGATGTTGTCGCGGCCCATGCCGCCCTGGACGTAAGTGCCGCCGTTGCGCACGGTGTGCAGGCTCGTCTGGATGCTGGGCTCGGCACCGCTCGCGTCGATGACGACGTCGGCGCCGCCGGCGAGGCCGGGCGCGAGCTTCCGGATGTTGGCGGCGTTCTCCTCGGCGGGCACGCGCTGGCTGACGTAGGCGTGGGTCGAGTAGAACGAGGTGGCGAAGTTCAGCTTGGACTCGACGATGTCGACCGACACGACCGTCGTGGCGCCGAAGGCGCGCGCCACGGCGGCGCAGAGCAGGCCCACGGGCCCGGCGCCCATGACGACGACGGACTGGCCGGGCGCGACGCCGGCCTGGCGCACGATGTGCACGGCGACGGCGAGGGGCTCGATCAGCGCGCCCTCCTGGAGCGACACGGCGTCGGGCAGCTTGTAGCAGAAGTCGGCGGGCGCGGCCCAGAAGCCGGTCAGGGTGCCGTCGTGGGGGGGCGTGGCGGCGAAGCGCATCTCGGGGCACAGGTTGTAGTGGCCGCCGAGGCAGGGGGCGCAGCGGCGGCAGGGGTAGCCGGGCTCGAGGGCGACGCGGTCGCCGGGCTTGAGGGCCGTCACGGCGGCGCCGGCGCGCACGACGGTGCCGGCGGACTCGTGGCCGAGGACCATGGGGGCGCGCACGACGAAGTGGCCGATGCCGCCCTCCTGCCAGTAGTGCACGTCGGAGCCGCAGATGCCCGTGTAGTTCACGGCCACGAGGACTTCGTGCTCGCTCTGGAGGGTCGGGACCGGGCGGTCGACGAAGGCGACATCGTGGGGCTTGTTGAGGACGAAGGAGAGGTTCTGCTCGGGGTTATCTGGTGGTTAGACGGTATTGTCTCCGACGGGGTTGGAAGGGATGCTGGCTGGTACACACGCTGGCTGTCTCGGGATCCATTGTTACTGTGGTGTGATGTCTAATACGGCGCGGGATGAAAAGAAAGGAGGAGGATGGATCAGAGGGACTTGGTCTAGTTTTGCTGCTTCTTCGAAATTCCCCGGTTTCCCTGCGGATCAAATGTCGAGAAACCAAGAAATATCTATGACGACAACGAGAACAGTTCACCCAAACAAGGAGAGGCAGTTCGTTACACTATTGGATCCGAGGACAGTACTGTTATGTCATGTCTTTTCATCTACCATACCTTTATACCACAAGGAGGGGCAATCATCAATCCCTTATCGGCGGTACCAGTCACGAGCACTTAAAGGGTTTTCTTTTCCTTTTTTTTTTTCTTGTCCCAGACTTCCCCATCGCAGCGCCCTCGGAGCAAACTCGTGTTCGTTACTCGCTCACTTGATAAGCCTTAACTTACACGACGGCCGGGGGGTACCAGGGAATGTCGTAATGCCATGGCTAGTCTTGCCCGCATCTCCAATTTCCCATCAGTGGGGGAGCTGGGCTCTAGCTGTGGGGTTATGAGCGGTCGGCGTTGCTCGCGATTGAATCAGAAACCCAGGAGCTTTCCGCCAACTGTCTGTAGCTCATGCGGGATGGCCTATTTAGCCGTCTGCTTTATCCGCACCAATCGAATTGTTCTGGAATGTCTTCTTCGACGCTACTTGCCGCGAGCGGAGTAGTCTAGACCAGAAGATGTACTTCGAGAATAAGATTTGGATAGCCGCCGGGAGCTAGTGCAACTCGTGATGCGAAACTGTTTCGTTCCTGGGAAATCCTTGCATGATTTGATTGTCATATAACCAATAGAACGATTCAGTAAATTTTAGGTTGTACGAGAGGACCAGCTGCAGCTTCTTTCTCTGGATAGAGCGATAAAATTTTAAGGGGAGAGGACGCAGTAGCGAGAACCTTGTCTCCATCAAACTAGGTAGTATAAGTAAGCCATAGGTACCTACTTACCCGATTAGGAACAATTACCCCTCACTTCTCCTCAGCTCTCCCCATAGTCTTCTATCTACATACCTACCTACCTAGTGAGCGGACAGAGTACCTAGTACCTAAACTAGAACATTTATATATTCGTAGGTTTGTGGAAATGGCATATAAGAGTTATAATCCCAGATGCTCATACTTCTTTCTTAACTACCTACTTGCTCATCAACGTACAACTACAGAATTGTACCACCCTACTCATGTTTGGTCTCGCAGGACCCAAGCTATCCCCTCTACTGATCGTGAGATGGGATTTTAATAGTTGTCTCTGTCAGTCCAAGGCTTCATAGCCTCCAAGAACTTCAGGTGCACCTCGGGTTCCCCGCTGGCCTCGAGAACTTTCTGGAAAACCTCGTTACCGAAGCTGCGAAACATGACGAGAAACCCAGCGTGGTACATGTCGACGTAGCTGACGGTCTCGCCCTTGAAGAACACGCCCTTGTCGTTCTCCTTCAGCATCGCCGTGATGGCTTGTAGGTGGGGCGCCGCCGCCTTATACGCCTGATCTCCGCTGTTCTTCTCTACATACTGTTCCAGCGGTTCGCCGACGGCTTTTGAGCGGGTCGCGTGCCAGTATTCGTGGTTGACCTCGTTCAACAGCAGGTTCGGGACCCGTAGTATATACTCGGGTCGCAGCCCCCCGAAGACCTTGCTCAATTGGTCTACATACTTCTGCTGGAGCGCCTCGTCCAGGTGGAGGCTCGGCGAGGGATATCGCTTCTCGAGTTCCTGCGCGATGACCCATGAGTCCACTACAACCGCTGGAGTCAGTAATTACTCTTTTGCGTAGTTCTACAGTTCTCGAAACATGCTCCCGAGACATTTCGGGAGCCCTCAAGTTACTAGAAAGGGAAGAAAATGACTCCAGCGGTAACTCACTGATGTAAGTGCCGTCGGGCAGCTTGACCGTAGGAACTGTGAAATCTTTATTGTCTGGAAAACTAGAGGCGTAGTTATTCTTGTTAGCCACCAAATATGCCTTAAAATGATAGCTTTTAGAGTGATATGAAGAGATTCTCACTGGGGCAAAAGCCTCGGCTTGATATCTGGGTACTCCAGCTATGAGGAAATTAGTATATGTCACCACAGGACTATCGTGGCGTCGCATAGCTTACCCATTCAGTCTCGTAGTCCAATCCTTTGTAGTTCAGAGCCAATCGAGCTGTATGCGTGAGTGATTACATTTTTATTGATAATATGAGGGTTTATGCGTACTCTTCCATGTGTTCAGCGACCATGCATGGTTGGGTTCTCTGGATGGTAGATCAAATAACACGATTTTTGAGGACACCATTATGAGTGGATAAATTTGTCACAAGTTGAAATAATAGCAGTAGCCGTGATTGTCAAGAAAGAAAGCTATGTCCTAACAACAGGTTCAATCAAGTCTTAATAAGAGGACTCCAAGCTGAGCCAAACTGGATTTATAAGCTTCCGAGATGACACGGACTTATAAGATAGGAGTGCATTCATATGCTGTAATAATATTCAAACTAATAAATATCACGTAATCTATCCCTAGACAGACACAGAGTAGTTAGTTTACAGTATAGTTAGAGATTTGACTGCTTTAGGCTAGAGATAGGAGGATGAGGAGGTGTGGTGAGCATCACACCCCGCCTTTCTATGCACCTACGTACCTAACCTACTACGCAGTAAATACTGTATTCTGTATGTAGAGGAGGATACAGAATACTACTCGTCGGATTAAGCCTTTAAAATGGGGCTTGATCATTTTAAACCTTGCTCATTCATACGTGGTGCCCGTCATTGTGCGGGCATTAGATTGCTGCTTGCATACATGTAGGCAGATACTATTTATAACTTGTTAGGAGTACGCGGATACTAGGTACATGATATGATTATTAATTATTAAAACTACAACTTGCGAGTTTTGGTTAATACTCATGTCCTGGGCTACCTAGTAGTTTGCATCCCTATCATAGACAATTAATGGGGAATTATAGAATAACAAGTGGTTTCTAAAAAACAAAGCGACCTGTACTAGAAAAACACAAGCTAGTAGGTAAAAAGACAAGCACTAAAAAAGCAAACACCAAAAGCATAGCAATCAACTTGGATATTGTTGATATTAACTACTTAGGTGGATGGATAGACGGAGGGAAGCCGCGTAAGAAAATTTAACATGCTAGGTAACAAATATAACTATGTACGATAAGCAGTAAACCTATATCGAAGGATTTCGGTTCACACAATGAGTGGGATGGAAGGTTTCGGAGGCTATAATAATAAACTACAGTAAGTTTGCGTCAATATATCTAGGTGCTTCTGGGAATGGGTGGCTGCTATAAGAGGGTAAGGGGAGGTTCGTGTTTAGGTGAGTACCGATGCCTAAGTGGAGATTGCATTTATCGATAAGACAACTTCCCTTGCTTCTGTAAGTAGCGCGCCTCTGCAGCTACCTACTGCGCACTCTACTACATAACAGCCTTCCCGGCTATTGCTTCATTTTGTTCTTCCCCATGACATACGACCACCAACTCTAGGATCTAATTACCTACGATGGCTTCCCACGCTGCACCTGTGGACATTGCCAATGGCAATGGCATCGCACTCGGATCTTCTTCTCCGAAGAAGGTCGCCTACTTCTACGATTCAGACATCGGCAATTTCGCATACGTTGCTGGTCACCCTATGAAGCCACATCGGATTCGATTGGCGCACAGCTTGATTATGAACTATGGTGTCTACAAGAAGATGGAGATCTATGTACGTTGCTTCGAGGCGCAGTCTCATGTTGCTTTATCTATTCATTTACCACACCATATGAGACTGCGCTGTAATGCTAACCCTGCTACTTTCGACACCTAGCGAGCCAAGCCCGCGACGCACCTCGAGATGACCCAGTTTCACACCGACGACTACATAGACTTCCTGCAAAAGGTTAGCCCCGAAAACATGGACAGTTACCAACGCGAGCAGACGAAATTCAACGTTGGCGATGATTGCCCTGTGTTCGACGGCCTGTTTGAGTTCTGCGGCATCAGTGCAGGTGGCAGTATGGAAGGGGCTGCCAGACTCAACCGCCAGAAATGCGACATCGCTGTCAACTGGGCTGGAGGACTTCATCATGCAAAGAAATCCGAAGCTAGCGGCTTCTGCTACGTGAATGGTACGTGCCGTTTCCCCGCTCCATCACTGAGCCTTCTACCGCGAATGGCTTAGGGACTTACAAAGTGTTAGACATTGTCCTCGGTATTCTTGAGCTGTTGCGGTTCAACAAGCGCGTGCTCTACATCGATATCGATGTCCATCATGGTGACGGCGTTGAAGAAGCCTTTTACACCACCGATAGAGTCATGACTGTATCTTTCCACAAATACGGAGAGTATTTCCCAGGCACTGGCGAGTTAAGAGATATCGGCATTGGCACAGGAAAATACTACGCAGTCAACTTCCCTCTACGCGACGGCATCGACGACTCGTCTTACAAGTCTGTCTTCGAGCCCGTGATATCAAGTGTCATGGAGTTCTACAATCCTGATGCGGTTGTCTTGCAATGTGGCGGAGACAGCTTGTCGGGCGATCGCCTTGGCTGCTTTAACCTGAGCATGGAGGGTCATGCCAACTGTGTCAAATTCGTCAAGAGCTTCAATCGACCTACCCTGGTTGTTGGGGGTGGTGGCTACACTATGCGCAACGTGGCTCGTACATGGGCTTTTGAAACAGGGTTGTTAGTAGATGCTCATATGGACCGTACTCTACCATTTAACGAATACTACGAAGTAAGCTACCTGCCGTTCTCTCTTAGATTGGAAACTAATGGCGGCTTAGTACTATGGTCCTGACTATGAGCTCGATGTTCGGGCTTCAAACATGGAAAATGCCAATAGTCCTGAATATCTCGAAAAAATCAAAAACCAGCTTATTGAGAATCTACGGAGAACGGCACATGTGCCGTCTGTTCAAATGCAAGATGTTCCACGACATTCGATGGGTGCAATGACGGACGAAGATGATGCTGAGTTGGATGACCTGGACGAGGACGAGAATAAGGATGTGCGCATGACACAACGTCAATGGGAGCAGCAGGTAGAACGGGATGACGAGTACGATGTGAGCGATAACGAAGAGCTGGAGAAGGCCAATGGTGTCCACCGCAACGGCAGCTCCCGGCGAACGTTCCAAGATTACCGCAACTCTGATGCGGAAGGCGACAGCGGCGTAGCCACCCCTGCTAACGGCATTGCTGATAATGTCATCAAGTCTAAGGAAATTGACGAGGTCATCATGAAAGATGTGGAAGATATCGCACAAGAGCCTGCAGCCGAAAATGACGAGTCAATTCCCGACGCTAAAGCTAGCGAAAATAAGCCAGACGAAAGAGTCAAAGCCACAGGTATCGATGAGCAAAATGATTCTCCTGCAGAGACCCGGGAAGCCTCCAAGTCTGCCAAGGATGACGAGAAGAGTGAGAAAGCTGTCGAACTCCCTCAGAATTTGACAGAGAAACGAGAAGAAAACCAGGTCTCGAAAGAAGATGAGATCATGGAAGATGCCGACTCCTCCAAACAGTCTGAGAAAGAGTCCGAGAAAGACCCCGAGAAGAAGCGAAGCACAGAACCGGAACCTTCCAAGTCCCGGAAGGAACCCAGCACAGACAAGGACGGAGATGTTGATATGGAGGAAACTGCCACAGATCAGGACAAGAACGAAAGCAAGACCGTCAAGACTGAAGAAACTACTGAAGCACCCTCCTCGACCGAAACAGCCGAGAAGGCCAAAGATACCACCACAGAAAGCTAGGCATGTCAGTGTATCTAGTATATTGAAGTAGGAATTGGTCTCCGAGGTGTGATTGCGTTTTGAGACGAAGGTTAGTCTTTTTCTCACGTTTGAGTGTATACCTGGTCAAAGCGAAAGGCGTTCCGGATCTGGCACAAAGAAAGGGAATGGCGGACACATGCGTTGACCAAGACATTGGTTGTATTATATGTCTATTTATTATGGTTGATGGCGTCGGATTATTCGAGCCCTTTCGAGTCAACGTGGGCTGTTGGGTCGTGGAAACGAGAAGGAAGACTTAGTCTACAACATAGTAATACATTGCGTTTGCAAAACCTAGAAAAGACCGTGAAAAAAATGTATAGCAGTTATTAGTGTAAAAAATAAAGCTGAATATCTGTGACGTTGCATCTATCTACCTAAATCTCTGCTACAACAATTGAAGGCAAGTAAGTACCTAACTACGTAGGTGGCTTATGACGACAAGAGAGGTTATCGAGAGTGTTATCTTATCTAGATATGCAGATATCTTATCAGCTGCCCCACGTGACTCCCCACACCCTCTTCGCACCAAGTCGGCTAACCAAAATTGTGGGCCCAGAATTTCGCACACATCAAAGGTAAAAGATACTCCAGAAATTTGCAGCAGTGACATTGACATCCCGCAAACTTTCGGCCATCAACACCACCGCATCTCGACGATACCCTCTTCACAACCGTCAAAATGGCCAAGCTATCGTAAGTGAGCCCATCAAAATTTCCACCGACGGAATTTCAGTGCCGGAGAATTCTCGTAGCCAGCGCAAGAGGAGGAAACATGGCGGGGTCGATGCAAAACCGGTGCACCGGGTACAGCAGAGGGAAGAAAGCTCGCGATCGTACGGAATTGTGCACCAGGCTCTTCGTGCCTTGTTGGAACACGGGGATTGAGGAATGTTGATCTGGAGGGCAGATCGGCACGGCTACGAGTCACAATGGCTTTGCTAGGCTACGAGAATCACCTGGACAAGCGACATAGGACAAGTTGACTGACCTTTTTTTTTTACTCTAGACGTGGTGCCCCTGGGTATGTTACTAAACTTCTTCTGCCATTCTCCGATCCGCACGAACAATTGCCTGGCGATATCTGTAAACAACTGCCCGAGAGTAAGCGTACTGCGACGACCACGACGATCACGACGACTACAAGGATCATAACTGAGCTCACGCGACTCACACCTGATCGAAGCGCGAGAGGTTGTTAATCGAGACAGAGATCTTGAACAACCGCTGCTTCCATTTATTTCGTCCTTTCCGTTGCCAGTAATGGTGATAATATTTCGATCTCGAACTACTCTTGGGCACTTGTTTACAGAAGCTGGCCAATTTTGGAACATTCGTCGGTCCAGTAGAGACAACAGATTTGTTCCCTCTTCTGGTCCCGGGACTTGTCGAAACTGGTTGAAACTAGCGAGGCATGGAGATATCATATGGCCGATTACTAACTTTCTATTGATAGTGGCAAGTTGAAGATGACACTCGGTCTGCCTGTGTAAGTGTTCCCCATTTCAAAATTACCGTCTACTTAGTGAAGTCGTAGCCTCTGTGCTCGTGAATATACCCAACAACATACTAATGTGGTCATACAGCGGTGCCATCATGAACTGCGCCGACAACAGCGGTGCCCGTAACCTTTACATCATTTCCGTCAAGGGTATTGGCGCCAGACTCAACAGACTACCTGCGGGTGGTGTCGGTGACATGGTCATGGCCACCGTCAAGAAGGGCAAGCCTGAGCTCCGCAAGAAGGTCCACCCCGCCGTCATCGTCCGCCAGTCCAAGCCCTGGAAGCGAACTGACGGTGTCTTCCTGTACTTCGAGGACAACGCTGGTGTTGTAAGTGACTAATGCCTTGTCTATTGCCGTCTATCAGCCAGTACCAATTTCGGAGAACCTGGGGTTGCGTAGAGAAAAGGGGTTGAAAACTATTGCCTCTTGAAGAGACTTAGTTAAAATTGATTACTAACTTGGTTCATGCAGATTGTCAACCCCAAGGGTGAGATGAAGGGCTCCGCCATCACTGGACCCGTTGGTAAGGAGGCTGCTGAGTTATGGCCTGTAAGTGTCAAATCTCTTCGTGTGCACCCACTCATTTGACTAATATCTATTATAGCGTATTGCCAGCAACTCCGGTGTTGTGATGTAAATGAAAGCGTTTCGAGCAGATAAATTCACCTGTTGACGACGAGTCACGATTTGGGACGAAAAACCAATATGGCCAGCCACCTCACATGAAAGATGGATGTCTAATCGGACTGGTTGCTTTGCATTTCGGCTTGGGGGCGTAAAGGAGACTACATACCAAAACATAGCATCCTGAACAAAATGAATGGTTCAGTTCCCAAAACTTCAAATATTCATCCCAGATGGTTTATATTGTGATTGCACCAGTGTCAACTATCATTGTCTCTAAATTTTCGAGTATGATGTTACCTACAGAGACACGTAAAATGCCAGTCCTTCCTGTGCGTGGTTCCACTAACCGCATTCATGGCATCACATCACACACGTATATGAAGAGCTAGGATTTTATTGGCAGAATAAAAATTCATCATTTGTATTCTTGGGATGCGCTATGATACGAACTGATCTGCGGAGCAGTAGTTCTAATCCACCGATTGATCCAGCGATCCGGTGTTCCAAGTAGCATGTGTGAAAAAAAAAACAAAAAACAATAGTAGAAGACCTCAAATCCATCAGATCCATCTTCGCATGTATCATGAAAACCAACCAACCAACCAGCCAACCAATGAGTCAATCAATCCATCCCTGTACTTTTTCCCCCACCACTCCTTGCTCTTTTCTTCTAAAAAAACCGCTGAGTTTGTTCTGGTCCGAGGGGTATCAAACCGTATGCTTTGTTGTGATGATATGTCGCTAGTCCTCGCTTGCTTGCCACGTGCAGTGACGAAGATGCGAAGTAACAGTGAAACCTGAAACAGTAGAGGTGAAAACAGAGTAGAGGAGCAAAGGGGATTCAGACTTTTCGTCAAGAGCCCCTTCTCCTCGGCCTTCATCGCGTATGAGTGGTCGCTAGAAGGCGTATAGGTACAATTATATGGACTTGATCCAACTCTTATCTATCATCTTAGAAATGAGAATCCTCTACTGTCGTGGCGAGAATGGGTGAATAACAGTAGAATACACAGTGTGTTGGTTGATGGTGAAATCGTGTGATATATACTGTGGTGTTAATACACGGAAAGGACTCGCTCATCGCTCGGTTCAAGGCGGTGTTATGCCCGATGTTGCCTCGAGCGGTTGGCCAGGCTCAGCAGCTTTGCCAGCTTGCTTCTTATATGCTAGCGTTGCGCGACGCTTCGCAACGGCCTGGGACATTGACCCGGATGCCCATCGCGCTAGTATAATTGTTAGCGTTTGTTATCTAATGCAGGGCGCAGAGAACACCTGGGATGGGATGTTGTTACCTTTCATCGAATGGGACATCTTTTCGGACTTAGTCATCTGGTTGTAGTCCTTCAGGTCGGCTGGGTCGGTGCCATTCGCGACACCGTTGCTAATGCTATTGCCATTGTGAGGGGGTGTTGAATTTGAAGAAGATGGTACAGAAAATGGGTTTGGAGCAGGTACGGATATAGGAGGCGGAGCTGAGATGTGTCCATTATAATTCTTCAGCTTAATCTTTGTAGGCGGTTTCGGTGTCGGATGTGGCTCCGAGACTGGATGCTGCGCTAGTTGAGGAGAGGGTATGGGCGCAGGAACAGCTACTGCTGCCAATTCTGCAACCTGAGCCTTCTTGGAGCGCCTGACACGCTTCGGCTTCGGCTCCTCGTCATCGACCTCATCGTCTGGATTTAGGGAAAACTTCTTTTGCCGCTTCTCTCTAAGTTGATAACTATTTGAAGCGACAGTATCCTGTGTGGCTGTGGATGATGACGTGGGAGGGCGAGAGTCATCTACTGCGTTGGCCGACTGCATAGAGGATGAATAGAATGAACCAGAGGGAACCTCGGGTAATTGCGAACTGATTCGGCGCAGTCCAGTCTTAGCTGGCTGTTGATCGGCGCCGTTCTTAGGAGCTGCTTCTTCATCCTCGGCAGGTTCAACGTCGGTTTTTCTGCGTCGACGTTTTCGAGTTGACTTCTCTTCCTCAGTTTGTGTGATTTGCTGTTGCACCTCTTCAGCCGGTGCAGGGGTATCCTCAGGAATCGGGGCTGGTAGAGGATGTTTCCGTGGACGACCACCTTTACCCTTCTTCTTGGGTGGTGCTTGTTCCATAGACGTATTCGTGGGCGCTGGCACTGCAACATTGGCCTCGCTAATGTCTTCAGTAGCGTGCCCAGCCCGCCGACGTCGACGCTGAACAGGGACGGGAGTTGAACCTCTGCTGGCGACTTCACTCCCGTCGAACAACGCTACAGGCTTCCTAACTCTTTTGCCGGGGCCGGTAACTACATCGTCGGCTTCCGCCGCTTTGGCAGTCTGCTTAGGTCGATCTCGTAGGCGACCTTTCCCAGAACCGGTCTTTTGTTCCGCAGGATCCTGATAGCCGATCTTCGTATCTTTATCGTCATAGTCGAAGTGATAGTTGATTGCCATCAGCTTGTCTTGATGTCGAACATAGGCGATTTCTGGATCGGGTCGCTCAGCCCGTATTCCTTTGACGACAAAATCCTTTTGTATTGGATTTGCGTTAGGGTCTTTGCTCGTAAGCATTTTGACCCGGTGTTCAAACGCCGCTTCCTCTAGGCGATATCGTGCCGCATTATCTTCATCATCCGTAATCTTCCGTAGGTCATTATACTCTTCTTGCCAGGCTTTCATGGCACGGTTAACAACCTCTAACCTAGTCCATACTTCTTCAGGGGACAGCGATTTGTAGTCTTCGAAAAGTCCAACGAATTCGGACGCGTCTCTAGTCTTTTTAAATGAAATCGGCCGTTTTGGAGGTGGTCGAATGTATAGCGCCTCGACGTCTCCTACAGGGGAGTTTGCCCTAGTATCCATAGGTAAGGGCGAGATTGCCGGTGTATCTTCCATGGGACCGTCTACAAGAGTAGGCTCCGGTACTAGGGGGTCGGTCATAGGAGTACCTTCTTGGGCTCTCTCGGCCTTGAAGATATCTGGTTGAGCACCATCTAGTTGGTCGTCTGCCGTCTCTTCGGCAGCATCTTGCTGAAGTGATTGCGATCCAGCAGTGCGCTCAGCCTCCGGCTGCACAGGTGGCCATTCGACAAAAGTATTATTGACGTATGGTGTCAAATGTTCATAGGAGGAGTGTACGTATTCCTCAGCAGAACTTCCCGGAGCACCCGGCAGGAATGTGTGAGCCACCTCAGGCTGCTCAACGCCATTTGGATGGCTGTCATTCTGTTCCATCTGGATGAGGCCTAGGTGAGATTTCCGTGGCGCGAGAATAGAATCAAATGAAGCTGCCATGCGTGAAACCTTCAAATCATCATTTGAAAAGCCAGAGCTTGTATTTGAGGTCGTACGCCTGAGGGTGGATTCATCTGATTGCTCGCTTTGATGACCACCGACTTCAATCGTGTCCTGGACCTCAACATCTTCCATATGCTGATCAGGGACCATGACTTGAGGTTCTAGAATTGATTTGCGGGCTTGATTGCGTCTACGCAGGGCGGATGCAGGTGGCGGCAGTTGCTCGGAAGACCGCCTCTTCATGTGAGGTCCGTTGCCCTCTTCCTCGTTGTCAATCTCGAGGAAGCCGGTGTCAGTGCGTCTCCTTTTAAAAAGTCGCGCGGATGAAGACATTAATTTATTGTTGTCGCTCGTGTATTCATCTGCCTGATCAAATGTGTAATCGACACGGGCCCGCTTTCTAAGTGAGCGGCCACCCTTTTGGTCGAGATCATCAGGTGAATGGATAGTACCTTCGGCAACGCGAACACGAGCACGTGTACCTCGGGAGGCAGTGGGGCTAGGGGGGTCAAGGGAAAAGGAGGAAGATGCAGTACTATCTACAGATGTAGAAGAGGGGGTTTGGTCGACATGCTCAGCAGCTGTGACAGTAGTGGCAGAGCCCGGGTGTGAAGAAGGGATCCCAGAAAATGTATGGCGTTTCCGAGAAGAAAGACGGGCTCGGCCGCGAGCTGCGGAAGCCGGTGAATCCATGGCGTCAACGTGTCGGAGATGTTGGTGATGTCCAATATATTGCTGACGAGTTATTAGTCGTGCTGCAAAGAGGCAACAAGATTCTCAGGTCGGAGATTATGTAAGTGGGGAATTTGTCTAGTAGGAAAGATGTGTAATTGACAGCCGAAGAACCGGCGACAGAAGACGGCGGTGTCTAATAGCGGGAAACAGAACAAGACAGCGAAGAAAAAGAAGAGAGGCTACGTGACGTTGCGAGGATAGGAATTATGGTTTTCAGTAGGATTGCGAGACGGGTTGTATTGTGCGAGGCACAATGGTGTAGTAAGGAGGCGAGGAAAACGGCAAGCTCAGACTAATATAATATTAGGTAGGTAGATGGCACTTACAGGATGAACAGTGATTGGCACCGCAGTGACAGAACAAATTAGAGTGCGTCTGGGATACTGAATCGAAGTCAGATCTTGCAGAAGCCCAGATCAAGAGATCAAGAGATGATATTGGCACGTGGATTGTACAGTTGGGAGAAGTACAGGTTTCGGCAATATTTGTGTGTACGTGTATGTGTGTGTGTGTGTGCTTGCGTGTTGTGTGTGTACGAGAGAGAGAAAAGCAGAGAGTAAACTGGTGTTTAAATAGAAGAGAGAAGAAGAGAAGGATGCGTGTGTAATTGTGTGTATGTTGCTAGGTAATGTGTGTTGTATTGTGTGTGTCGTGTGTTGGGAATGGGATGTATGCAGGTAAGGTTTAACAGCCTCGACTGGAGCAGATTTTGATACCTATACTTACACGTGTAGTACCAGTGAATGTCTCTTTACCGCCGGGGCCACAATAGAGCAGAAGAAAATACCTCCGATGCCAAGTTTGATCTCGTCAAGAGGGCTGGTGAATAGGATCAAGTAGAGGCGAGCTGTGTGGTCTTCTTGTTCCTCTGGCACTGCGTCTCATCTCAATCAGGGTCGCCTGTTTCTATTGTTTTTGGAGGTCCAGGTACACGAGCCACAAAAGACTGGAGACCGCCTAGCCACAACTCTAACCTTGCCAAGATTAGCCTTTGACAGAGAAACTAGCCAATCAGACAACACGAAATACCCTCTGTCTACTCCGAACCAGGCTAGGGTGTCTACATAAGCATAGTGCGGTTACTCTGGTGTTCGTCATTCTACCCTACCTAACGTACCACCCAAAGAGGTACCTAATCTACCTATACAATAGGTAGGTACAGCGCTGTAGGATATATTGTCCCACAATTAGAAGTACTGTAGGTAATGGCTTCTGTCCATGTAGGTATGATATACATTACCTACTAATAAGTAAGAGGTACATTAGGTAAGGTCGCAGTCCCTGTATTACCCGTTAACCTCTCCGACCACATATTCTGAGGGTACCTAAGATAGGTATTTACATACCTCCTACTTATACTTATGCCTATCACGCTCAACCCTGAAAGTTTTCCCATTGTCCTACGGCATTTATCTAGATGCAGCTATTCAACCACAAACAAGCATTATCAAGAGCCATTAATAGCCGTTGGCTGCGCTAATAGTTTTACATGAAACCACTGTGTTACCTATCAAGCTCCCTATAACTATACAATACATACATACTTTACCTAAAGCACTTTACAAGATGGTTGACCTAAGTAAGACACCGTATTTAAATAAGTACATATGAATAGGAACTTTTTTTAAACGCTGCCTACCTGATATGTAGGTAGGTCCATGTAGTCGATAGTTTATCTCCTAGGTGCCTAGGTAAGTATATGTAGTTCCCAAGGGTACTTATATCTACGTAGGCACATGTAGTAGGTACATACGCTAGTGCTAGAGTCCGCTAGGTACCATTTATTTACCTAGGTACCTACCTAGGTACCTAAGGTACCTACAAGATAGTAGTCATGCGTGGTCCCATCTTGATACCTCCCAGAACTATCTACACAGAGGTACACTACCAATACCTAAAAGCTAATCGCAGGCTCCCAAGTAACAACTGACGCCTCCCAACTCGGCTTTGATATCGCGACTACAGATCTGAAGGCCTATACTCTATACTCTACACTCTACATTTGCCGCAATGTCGTCGAAGCGGTCGAAAGCGACTACAGACGATGAGCTCGGGGAGCTCTTCGAAGGCATCAGCCACGACAACGCAGTTAAGAAACCCAGCAAGACCAAGAGTACTGCGTCCAAACCGCGGAACGACAAGCCCTCGGAGGACATCCTCGCTGAATTAGAGAACGAGCTGGGCGGACAGGGACCTGCACGACCTCACACCCCTCGAATCAAGCGCACGAGCACAGCGACCCCGCCACCCGCTGCTGCTGCTGCGGCTTCTGCTGCTATCGCTGCCAGACTCTCCGAGGACAAGTCGACGGCTACTACGCGCAAGTCCGCCGACAGCACTCGTTCTTTCCACGCCAGCTTCACCCCGAGCGCCACTAGTTCCGACCTCCAGGATGCCGAGAAAAGGGGCACAGTCGAGCAGACAACTGATGCTGCAGCTACCGCGAGTGGAGGTGGCTGGTGGGGTGGCATCTTTGCTACGGCTACGGCCACAGCGAATGCGGCCATGAAGCAAGCTGAGGCTGCTTATAAGGAGATTCAACACCATGAAGAGGCCAAGAAGTGGGCCGAGCAAGTACGGGGCAATGTAGGAGCTCTAAGAGGCCTTGGTAAGTCGCTCTACTTACCTACTTTCGAGACCACTTTCACTATGCTCTATCTCATTATTCGAAGAGTTGCAACAAGGTGGTGGAATAAATATATTAACATGCTCTATTGCTAGGTGATGATCTACGCCACCGTGCTATGCCCACTTTCGCCAATATCCTACACACTCTTGCCCCTCCCATCTCGTCCCACGAACGCCTCCTCATCCACATCACCCACGACATGGTAGGCTATCCGTCCTTGGACCCCCTCATATATGGCGTCTTCAGCCGCGTTATGTCGCAAGTCGAGGGCGGCGATCTGCTCGTCGTCCAGCGCGGACACGAGAACACCGCCCGCCGCTCCTCCGATGCCGCCGCCTTCTTCGGCGGTTCCTCTAGCTCAGCTGGCTGGCGCGACGGTCCCTGGTGGCGGCAGGTCGACTCGCCCCGCGATCTCGGCGCCGTTAAGGGACTTCTCGAAGGAACTAAGCTGTGCCGTGCCAACGCAGAGAGCTACTCGAGCGACTACCTTGCCTCGAGCGGCGGCGTGACCGAGGCCCAGAAGCGCGCGCTCGAACCCCTTAGCGAGGATAATCCGGTTCGGACCAGCGATATCTTCCTCGCCGTCCAAGCCGTCATAGATGAGGCGGACTCCGCACTCTTCGCCGGCAGCACAGCCAATGAAGCGGAAAAGGAGTCAAGTGTCGTTGCCGACGACAGCACTGACACCAATGTCTGCTTTGCCGTCTACGTTCTCGACCCCGTCCACGATATCGTGTACAGCACGGTCAGCCAGAACATTCCCCTCAGGTGGATTAGGTGGATGGATGCGCCGACTCCGTTGACGCCCGCTAGTGATAGCGACCAGACCGCATCCGAAGCCTCGAATGTCCCAGATGAAATCCGAGAGATCGTGGAAAGCGGCGGAGTGGACCCGCGCGAATGGGTCGCCGAGTGGGTCGAGGAGACCTTGAGCCTTGCCGTCGGTGTCGTAGCTCAGAGATATGTGGCCCGGCGGATGGGCGTCGGCGAGGGTGGTCTCGGCAAAGGCAAACAGAAGATCGAAGATCTCGTTCAAGAAGGAGGCGGTGAAGCCGCCCGCGCGGGCCTGATTTAACTAAATACCGGGGGGGAGCAAATGTTAATTAATAAGGATGAGAATACTGTTACCACCATAGCCTGCTTTTATGTTTGACTTTTCTAAGTATCGAGGTGTTGTATTGGTTGACTGCTCTTTTGGCACTGGATTAATTACTTGTATTTATGTATGAAACCGAACCTGGAATAATATGATTCAGTTTCTTGTCACTGTGCGGCGTGAACGATATATCATTGTCATATCTTGCATACAAATGTTGAAGTGTTGGTATGGAAGCCTCCAAGACTGGAGGTTGTGGCATCCGAAACTAGAGTCCCTCGTACCACGTTTGCCCCACAAGGCAGAAACCTTCAGATAAACTTCACTTTACAAAATCTAAACAAAATCATAAATTAAAGCTATTACTACAGCGTACAGTACAAAATTAATATAATAGAAATACAAGTTTAAATAATATAACTAAGTCAATGTTATTAATATTAATATTTTTATATAAAATATTTTTAAAATAGCAAAAAATAAATATAATTTATATAGTTACTATTAATAAAAATAAATAACTATAGCATATAATATAACAAAAAAATAAATAATAATAGTTAATATTAGTTTAAAAAAATAATTAACAGTATTATATAAACTAATATTGTATTATTTTTAAAAAATATATTTAATAGCATTAAAAAAATAAATAGAAAATTTATTTTTTTTAGATTTAATATCTCACAATGATAAGAATGTTTAGAGCTAATTAGAATTATCCATTAAGTCTAGCCCGAGCATTATCGATCCAGGACTGGATCAAGCTATCCTGTAATCCCTAGAGATAAATAACATATAGGCGTGTTGTTATTAACGTCCTAGAATCTAAGAAGCGACGAAAGGTATCTACCTGTTAGTAAGGGCTACCTTTTCTACAATCTACACAGCTGTGTCTCTGAAATTTGGGCTAGGACCATTGTTCAACGCCCAAGTAAGTCTGACAGGTGGGAAAAGCGGCTGATCTGTTATTGAGAGGCCTTTGAGGCGTACTTTTATAGGTACTAGCGTGTAGGCAATATGGTTCACGATCCCTGGATTCAGAGGGAAACTTGACATTGGAGAAATCGTTATTACAAGCCAGCTCATCCTTCGCTTGAATTGCTGAGTAAGGTGGGAGTTACTATATAGTAGCTAGCGATTGTTTTTTTTGAAGTTTTACTACAAAAAACGGTCAATTTGTTAATAAAGCTCTTCGAAAGTCCGACTTAAGCAATAATACAACTTTAACAAATAGTTTCAACAATAATTTATAACTTTTATTAATTACTTATTTTATAAAGTAGTTAAATTGTTATTGTAATTAATATTAGTTATAATCAATTAAAAGTATTTATTTATTTTATTTATAAAAATAAAAAATAGTGTTAATTTTAGCAACAAAATTTACTAAAAAACTTTTGAAAGCAATTTTTGAAAACTTTTTTAAATATTACAATAGCTTTATATTATATTATATTTATTAATAAATAACAAACAAATAAAAAAACAGCTAAAAAATTTAAAAAAATGTTTTATATTTTAAAAAAATTAATTTATAAAGCTTTTTTTATAAATTTTAACTTTTTTATTTTTAATTTTGTATTTTTTTTTTTATAACTTTAGTTTAATATTGTTTATAGTTTTTTTTTAAAATAATACAACTGCTAAATTTAAACTAAAAAACTTATTTAATTAGTTTATTTTTTTTATATTAAATTTTTTAAAGCTATATAGTTTAATTAATAAGCTTTTATTTTTTATTTATTATTGTTAATTATTAATTATTAACTGTTAAAATAAATTAAACTTTTTTATAAAAAAAAGTAACAACTTATTATTAAATTTAATAATTAATACTTTTGCTATATTATTACGTTTTTTTATAATATATAAATATAATAACTTTTAATTAATGTTTTTAAACTTTTTTATTAATTTAGTTACTTAAACAAGTTTTATACTTTTTTTTTGTTAATTAGCTTTTAATTTTATAAACAGTAATATTTTTTATTTACTATTGTAAATATAGCTATTAAAACTTTATATAAACTATTTTATATTACTATTTTATAACTTTTATATTTTAAGCTTTATTAATTAAAACAGTTTTTAATTTTATGTTTTTTTATTACTGTTTTTAAATTTTAATTTTATAGCTAGTTTTATTTATTTATTTGCTTTTTTTATTTAAAAGTTTTATAATATAAAAAATACAAATCAAATAAAATTTAATTATTAAAGCATTAAGTTTATATTAAAAATAGCTTTTAATATAAAATAAATAAAGTTTAACTAATTTAAATATATAATAAAATTTAATTTAATTATAACTTTTAATAAAAATACTTATAATTTATTTAAAATAAAAACTTTAAAGCTATTTATAGATTTTTATATATTTTTAAACTATTGCTAAAATATAGCAATTATTTTTAAACTAATTAATAAAATAACTTTAAATAAATTTTAAAAACTTAAATATATATTTTTTAATAAAATTATTGTTTAAATTTAACAACTTTTTGTTTAATTTATAAAAAAAAAAGCTAAAAAACTATATATATAAGTTTTTGTAAAAATAAATAAAGTAGCTAAATTAAATTAAATACTTTAAATATTAATTAATTGATTTTTTAAAAAACTTAATTTTTTTTTTTTTTTATAAACTATAAAATTATTTTTATATAAATTAGCAGCTTTAAATTATATTAATTTTAGTTTATTTTAATTTTTATAGTTTATATTTTTTAAAAATAAAAATAAAAACTTAAATTAAAAATATAAATTTATTAATTATAACATTTTATATTAATAAAATTAAAATTAGTTTATTTAATATATAAACATTTATTAAATTTGTTATAATAACTACTTTTATAATATATAAAACAATTAATATTATTTAAGTTATAAACAACTAAATTATATAAATAATAATATTAGTTTAAACAAAGTTTTAAATTAATTAAACAATAATTTTAAGTTTGTTTTGTTTATTAGTTTTTTTATAAAAATTAAAAATTAGCTATTTATATATTATAATATAAAATTAATTATTTTATATATTATAAAACTAAACTATTTTATTTATTATATTAGTATAAAAAAAGTTTTTAATTATTTTAGCATTAGTATTTTATTTAATAGCAACTTTTTTAAAACTAAATAGTTTATATTATTAATATAAAAAAAAAAACAGCGATTTTTTATTAACTTTAAAAATTTTAAAAAAACTATATAATATAGATTTAGCAAAAATTATAATATTATAATATAAAAAAAAAACAGTATTATTTATTTTTTTTGTAATAAAAAGCAATATATTATTAATAACTATATTAACAACAAAATCAAATAATATAACAAAATAAAATTTTTTTTAAAAAATTAACAAGCACTATATATATATAATAGCTTTAATAAATATTTTAAAACTTATATTTTAATAAAAAAAAACTAATAAAATATATTTATAAATTTATATTAACAAGTTATTAAATATTATAAAACAGTATATAAAAAATTTAAATAACAAAAAAAGTAAATAATATTGTAAAAAAAATTAATTAAAAAAAACATTTAAAAAATCTAACAAATAAAATATATATTAATAAGTAATACTAAATAAAATAAAATTAACTATAAAAATATATATAACTTTTTATATTTTTATAATTTTATTAATGTTTGTTTTTATTATAACTAGTAATATAATTAATTTAAACTTAATAATTTATTTGTAGCTATAGTAGTTTTAAATTAGTTTTTTTAATTATTTTAAAAATTTAATAATAACAACTTTTTATTAGTTTTAATAACAGCTAAAAAAAAAACAGTTTAGCTAAAATTTATATATTAATTTTAAAATATTTAAAGCAAAAAATGTAACAATTAATACAATAGCTGTGGCAATTATTGCAATAATTAAAACAACAATTAAAATAATAATAATTTTATATTTAGTAATTAAAACAATTTAAACTAGCTAACTGCTTTTTAAAATTAAAATAAGCTTATAAATATTAATATAACAAAATAACTAAATATAAAAACTACTAAAGTTTTTATTGTTAACAAACAACTAATTATTTAAAATAAAAAGATTTATAATATTTATTTTATTTTTTATAAAAATTATTTTTTTATTATAAACTAAATTAATACTTTTTAGTTTTTTTTAAATAATTTTAAACTATTATTTGATTTTTTTTTTTTTTAATAGTAAATATATATTTATTATTAATTTAAAAAACAATTAAAATAAACATTTTAAAAAAACATTTTGTAAAAAAATATAATAACAACTTTTATAGCAAATAATATTTAAATTTTAATTGCTAATATATTTTTAATAAAAATAAAGCTTATTTTTATAAAATTAAATATATTATTTATTAATAATATATTAATTATAATATTGCTAATATAGTTTATTTATAAACTATTATTTTTAAACAAAATATTAAAACAAATTAAATTTGTTTTTTTAAATAAGTTGTTAAAGTTAAATTTATTATTAAATTTAAATAATATATTTTTTATTAAATTATTTATAAATGTAGCAATAAATAGTATAAAAGTTAAAAATGTTTATATTACAAAATATATAAAAAAAAATATATTTATATATTTTTTAAATAAAAAAAAACATTTATAAACTAGCTTTTTTTATTTACAAATATTTAATTATATATTAAATAATATATTAAAAGTTTATATAAATATATATTTATTACTTAGTTTTATATTTTATAAATTTTAACAGCAATATTATTTTTTTTTATTTATTATAAATTTATTTATATAAATTTATATAAAAAGCATAAATAGTTTAAAACTTTTTGTTTTATAAATAATAATAATATTTATTATATTATTAAATATTAATAAATAGCTTTAAAAACAATTAATTAATATATATTTTGTAAATAAATTAAGTTTTAAATATATTTTCAGTATTAAATTTTTTAAATTTAACAAGTTTAATATTAAATAAAAAAAAAAAAATCAAAATAATACTTTTTAGCTAAAAAATTTAAAACAATTATTTTAAACAACTAGTTTTTTATTTAATAAGCTAAAACTTTATAAAAACAAAATATTTACTATTTGTACAATAAACAACTATTATATAAAATTAAACATAAATATAACAATTAAAGTTTAATATTTATATTTTTTGCTATATATAAATAAATATTTTGTTATTTTTAAACTTGTTAAAAATTTTACAAAAAATATTTTAAAATTTTTTATATATACTATTATTAATAAATAAAATAACAAACTTTTATTTGCTAACTTTAAAATATAACTAATTATATTTTATAAAAATAATATATTAGTTAATATTTAAACTAATAAAATTTATATTTTAATACAAATATAAGCTATTTAAATAAAGCAAAAAAATCTTTAAACTATATAATTATTAAATATTTTTAAAACTTAAAAAAGTAACAATAAAAATAATAAACTAAATAATTAATATAGCTATAGTTATTTTTTTAATTTTTTTAATTTGCTAGATTTTATATTATTAAAGCTTTTTAAAATTAATATAACTAAAATTAACATTTTTTAAAACTAGTTATAAAAAATTTTATATAAATTTAAATAAGTTTTTAATAAATTAATATATTTTTTTTGCAATAAATTTAACTATTTTAATAATAAAATTAAAATGTTTATAAAATTTAAAAAAAATATAAATTTAAAAAACTTTTACTAACAATTATATTAACAAAATATAAAAAACTAAAAAGTAATAAATTTAATTTTAAACTTTTTTTATAATTGCAGAATTATTAAATTTATATTTTTAAACTAACTAATATTTATTATATTTTTAACATTTTTAGTTTAAAAAAAACTTAAATTTAAAGTTATTATTAATTTATATAAAATTAATACTAAAATAATTAGCAATATATATATTTTTTTTTTAATAAAATAATATTTTTAGCGCTTTTTATAGTTTTATTGTTTTTACTGTTATAAATATTATAAAAAAATTTTTTTAACAGCTAATATTAGCAAAAAATAAATAAAAAATAGCTTTTGTTATAGTTTATTATAAATATAAATAATTTATAGTTGCTACTATAAAACTTAAAACATTATTAAGTTTTTTTTAATATTATATAAAATAATTTTTAGTTAAATATTTTTAAAAATTTGTTTTTATATATATAAATAACATTATTATTTTTTTTTATAATATTTAAAATTATATTAAATATTTTAATGTTATATTTAGTTTTTTTGTTATATTTAAATATATTATATTTTTAAATAAATATTATTTTGCTTAATATAAACTTTAAGTTTTAAAAATATATATATTTTAATTTAAATTATTTATAATAAAAAAAAAAATAACAGCTATTTATAAATTTATTATATTAACTATATTATAAAAATTAAAATATAATATTAAATTATTTAAATTTTAATAAAATTAAATTTATTATTTTATAGCTATTATATAACTTTTTAATAATATTAAAACTTTTAAATTTTATAACTATTTAGCTAAAACTAATTTAATAAAAACTTAATATATTAAACAATATAAACTGCTTTATTATTTTAAAAGCTTTATATTAAATAAAAACAGCAAAATTATTTTAGTAGTTTTTAAAAAATATTAAAAGCTACTTAAATATATTTTAGCTTTATAAAAATAAGCTAAAAAAATATAAAAAATTTTAAAAACTAAAGTTTATAAAACTATTAAGCTAATATATTTAAATTATATTAAACTATATATTTTTTGTATTAATTTTAGCTGTTTATATAAAATTAGCACTATAATATATTAGATTTAAAAAAATAGCAAATTATACTTTATTTTTTTTTTATTTTATATTTTTAAGTCAAAAAAACTACGTTTTAATATTTACAAAATTAAAGCTTATAATTTAATATAGTTTTTAAAAAAGCTAATATATTTTTTAAATTATAATAATGTTTATATTTATATAAACTATAACATTATTGTTTAATTATTTATAAATATAAATAATTAACTAAAAGTTTTAAATTAATTTAAAATTTAACGATTATTTTTTTTATATTTTGTTTATAAACTAAAAATTATATATATTTTTAGTTTTAGTTTTATAAATATAAATGTACTATTTTAACTTTTTAAATATAAACTAAAACTTAACTTTGTATTTAAAACAATATAATTTTTAATTATTATAAAAGCTTAAATAAAACAATAATAAACTATATATAATTTTTTATTATAAAATTATTTTTTAGCTTTAATAATATAATAAACTAAAAATTTAACTATATTACTACTATAAAATAGTTTATTATTAAATAATAATTTTATTTTTTTATAAACTAAAATCTGTTTATAAAATTTTAATAAATTTGTTATAGCATTATTATATATATTAAATAAATTAATATAAATTATTGCTACTAATTATAAAAAAAATAAAAGTTTTAAAACAGTTTATAATAAGCTTATATAATAATAGCAAAATTTTAAAAATAAAAAAGTTTTAAATTTTATATTTTATTTTTTTTGCTTTAATTTTTAAACTATATTTATATATTTTATAAACTTAAAAATTAATTAATTTATTATATTAGCTTTTTAATATATATATATTTTATATATAATATATAATAATTAAATATATACAAAAATATAATATATATATTATTTTTTATATTTTTTTATTTTTTTTTTAAATATAAAAATATTTATAATTGATTATATTTGTAACATTTGTTTTAAATATATAAGTACTAAAACAAACTAAATTAAACTATTTAGCAATTTATATTTTATTGATACTTTTTAAATTCTGTTTTTTGTTTTTTATATAAACTTTATTGTTAAATTGCTAATTTTTAAAAAAAGCAACAATGTTTTTTTTTTTATTGTTAACAAAACATTTAAATTTATAAAAATAATAGTTAATAAATTTATTTATATTTTTAAATAATAAATTAAAATTTATATTAAATATATTTATATTAATTAAAGCTTTTTAAATATATTTATTTTAAATATAAATTTTAAATTTGTTTTTAATTTATAAACAGCTTTTTATAAAACTGCTTAAATTTATATAAAAGTTACTATTGTTTATTATTATTTTATAAATAAATAAATTAAATATATAGTTTAAATATTTATAACTAATATAATTATTTTTTTAAATATTAAATTTAATTTTAACAGTTAAAAATTATATTTTTTTTATATTATTTACTGTTTTAATACTTTTATATTAGTTACTATTATTAAAAGCTTTTTTAAAATTTTTTATAGCTGTTAACTTAAAACTTTTTTATTTATAAATTTTACTTTAAATATAAACTTTAATATTATATAGCAAATTTTATAATAAAAAGCTATAAATATAATAGTATTAATATAAGTTTATATAAAAATTTACTATAATAGTTTATATAAATAACTATTAAAATTAACAAAAAATAATATAGTTTATATTAAATTAATTAAATTAAACTATATAAAATATTATTTTAACTATTAAACTAAATTTAGTTTTTATAAAGTAAAACTATTTTTTATTAAAAAAATCTTTAAATTATTTAAATATTATATTAAACTGTTAGCTTAGTTAAAATAAAACTTAAATATATTTATTAAAAACTTTATATTTATTTAATTAAACAAGTTTAACTAGCTATAGCTTAAAATAAATAAAATAATTAACAATAAATAAAAAAAGTTTATTATTAAAGCTATAAAAAATTATTTTATTATAAAAAAGTTAAGTGATATAATGCTACAATTATACTATAAAGTAAAATAAATAAACTATAAAAAGTATATATAAAAACTTGCTACAATTTTTTATAAAAATATTTTTTATATATTTATAAATTATTATAAGTATATATTTACTATAATTTATTTTATTAACTTATTTTTTTACAATTTTTATACTTTGTTATTTAATATAAGTTTTTAAGCTATATATACAATTTAATTATATTGCTTTTTATATAGCTATTTTTATTTTTGCTTTTATATATATATATTTTTTTGTTTTTAACACTTATATATATATTATACTTTATTATTAAGCTATTTTAGTTTTTTTTTTTATTTACTTTTATATATATAATAAACTATATATTTTTTAATATATTATTAATTAAACCGTTTATATTAGTATTTTTTATAACAAAAAAAAAACAATTATAAAAAAATCTATTAATTGCAATTAATAATAAAAATTCTATTTTTTATAATTTTTAAATTATAAATTAAATATTTTATAAATTTAAGCTAAAATTAAAACTAAAATATTAGCAAAATATTTAATTTTAAAACTTTATAATTAAAAATGTTTTATAGCTTTAATTTTTATTGTATAGCAAAAATAAACTTAAATAGTGCTTTTAATTGTCTTTATACTAGGTTATATTGTAAATTAGTTTTTAGTTTATAAACTAGCTTATTTATTAAAATATTTGCTAATAGTAAAACTAGTAGTTATATAATTTTGCTTAAATATAAAGCAAACTTTTATATTTAATTAATATTATTAAAAAATATGTTAGCTTTTTAATTAATGCTTATTTAGAAAATTCTGCAAAAAACTGCTTTACTAGTTTATTTTTTAGCTAATATTTATTTAAAGAATTTTATAAAAAGCTGTTTTACTAGTTAGTTTTTTAGCTAATACTTATTTAAAAAGTTTTACAAAAAACTGCTTTATTGCTTGTTTTAGTTTTAATATACAAAAAAAACCTATTTAAATTTAACTTAATATCTTTTTTATTACAAAATTTAAAACTTAAAAGATTTACTAGTACAATATATTAATATATTTAAAGCTTAAGCTTTTTAATATTATAGTATTTTAAGCTTATATAATAAACAATTAAGTAATATTAATAAAATAATTATATTTTTAAATATATAAACTTTTTTAACTATTATATATAATAAAGCTTATTTAAAAAAACAATATTAAAATATAAGTTTAAACTTTAATATTTTAAATTATTTATTATAATGCAACAAAATCTATTTAAAAAAACAGTACTAATTTAATAAATAAAATATCAAATAATAATATTTAAAAAACTATAATATAAAAATATTATTTAAATTAATATAAATTTAAACTTTAATATTTTAAAAATATTTAAACTATAAATTTTAACTATATTATTAAAGTTTATAAAAAATACTATTTTGCTATTTGATTAAGCAAAGTATAAACTAAAATATATTTTTATATAATTTAATGTTTATAAAAACTAATAAAGCAGTAGAAATTTATTAAAATAATATAATATATAAACAATTAATATAATAATAAAAAAAAAAAATAGCAATTTTGCAAATTTATTTAGCTTTATATATAATTTTTTTAGTTTATTACTTTATATATTTAGCTTTTTTGTTTTTTTTTTTTTTTTTTTTTTTTTTTTTTTTTTTTTTTTTATGCTTTCTTTTTTTTTTTTTCTTTATTTTTTTAAACAAACAACTTAGCTAGTTAAGCAATATTGTTGTTATAAATATAAAGTTTTATATTTATTAAAAAAATATTATTATTTTTATTTTTTATATTAAATTTTTTCACTTATTTTATTTAAAATATTAAATTTAATTTTTATATATATTAAAAAGCTATTAGTATTATTAGTTTAAATATTTTTATATTTTTATAAATACTTAAATATTTTATTTGTTTTAAAAATATATATTTATTACTTTTTATATAAATATATATTTGCAATATTTTTATAACAGCAAATATAACACTTTATAACAAAAAAAATATAACAATTAGTAAATATAATAAACAAATGTTATAATATACAAAAATAGCAACTTTATATAAAATTTATTTATATTTATATTATAGCTTTTTTTTATAGCTTTTTTTTATATATATTTATTTTTAATACTAGCTAATTTTAATTTTTTTTATATTATTTAGCTATTTTTATATTGTTATATTTTCTGCGCTATTTTTTTATATAAATTAATTTTGATATTTTTTTATTTATTATTAAATTTATTTAATAAAATATTTAAATTTATAGCTATAGCATTAAATAGCTAAATATAGCACTGCAAAACCTATTAATAACAGCGATATATAATATAACATAAAGTAAAAAAAAAAGCAAAAAAAAAAGCAAATAATTATAATTTTTCTATAAATTTTAATTTAGTTAATTTAAATATTATAAACAACTTTTACAAAGTTAATTTTATTGCTTTTATTTAAACTAATATAGCTATTATTTTTTTTGTTATTATTTTTATTAAAGTATTTGTTTATTAATATTAGTTTATATTAAGTAATAAATATAAAACTATTTTTATTGTTTCTGTTGTTTTTTTTATTTTTAAAAAAAAAAAAAACTTTTTTATTGTTTTTATTACTTTAGTTACTAAATATAATAATTAAATACTTTAACTATATAATAAGCTTATATTTTTAAAATACTTTTTTTATATACTTTTATATTAATAGTTTATATTAAGTAATAAAAATAAATTATTTTTTGCTTTTAGTACTGCTTTTAAGCTTTTGTTTTTAATACTATTTAACTTTTATTAAAACTTATATATAAAATTTAAGTTAATATTTGCTTTTATATATAAAATTTTAATGTTTTATAATATTATAAAATAACTTACTGCTAATTTTTAATAGTATAAATAAATACTTTTTATTTATTAAAATTTTTATATTAGCTAAAACATTTATATTTATTAAATACTTTTTTATTTTATTAATGTTACTTTTAATTTTAGCAGTATATTTTTACAAATTAGTTTTAATAATATATTTACTATTAAAAATCTAAAAAGTACTACTATTTATAAACTTAAAAACTTTTAATTTTAAATTTTTATTTTTAAATTTAAATATAACTTTGCTTTTTATTGTATATTTTATATAAAAATATATTAATTTTTATATAATAACAAAAAGCTTTTTTAGTTGTTTTTTTTTATTAATAACTAACGCTATATTTATTTTATAAATAACTAAAAAGCTGCAGTAATATTTATAATAAACTATAATAATAAAATAAACTTTATTTATATAAATATTATATATAACAAATTTTTTTGCTAAATCTATGTTTTTATTAAATATAATTTTATTTATTGCTAAATATATAAAGTTATTTAAATTTTTTATATTAATTATAGTTTTTAATACTATAAATTTAAATATAAAAGTTGTTTTATTAAATAATGTTTTATATATTAAAGCAAAAAATATTAACAAATAAAATATTTTAACATTTTGTAACTACAACTAGTAAATAATTATTAGCTTTTAAGTAAAATTTATTATAAAGCATATTATAGTATAAAATATAACGCTTTTAATTCTGCAAACATTAGTGTTTTATTATATTTAAAAAAAAAAAATCAACAAATAATAAGTATATAAAAACTAGTTTAAATAAAAACTTAATAAATTAAGCTAATTTAAGTTTTATTATATATTATTTTTTTTTGCTACAGTAGTAAATATTTTTATAATATTTTTTAATATTACAAAAAAACAAAAACAAGCTTAAATAATATTTATATTTTTTATACTATATTATAATAATTATATTACTTTATTAATATAAAATTAAATGTTAAGTTTGCAAATATAAATCAAAGTAAATAATATAAACAAAAAAATTAAAACAATTTAGCTGCTTTATTTATACTGCTTTTAAAATAAATAATACAGCATTATTTTTATAAATATTTATATTGACTATATAGCATTTTTAGCTATACTATTTATTACTAAAATAAATTTTAACTTTTTAATTTAGTTTATTATTAACTATGTTTAAACTATTTTTTTTATAACTTTATTTTTTATATAAATTTTAAGTATTATTTTTTAACTTTTAAAATATATTATAGAAATCTACTATATTTAATAAAAAAAGCAATATTATAAACTTTAATAAATATAAAGCAAAAAATTTAAAAATATATATAAGCTTTTTATAAACTAATTTTAGCTTTAAAATATAGCAATTTAATTTTAAGCTTATTTTTTTATACTACTGCAAAAATTATATAATATATAAATATTACTTAGTAAAAAGTACTAATATTATACTATTAATTTATATAAAAATATTTAAATCAATTATACTTTTTTAAAAGTTTTTACTAAACTTAACAATATTTTATTAAATTATTAAATAGCTTTATATTATTAAAAACATTAAAAAATTTAAATGTTAATATTTAAATAATTTATTAAATTAATAATAATAGTTTATAAAAAATATAAATGCAGTAAAAAAATTACTGTTTTTATAAAATATAAAAAATTTATAGCTTTTTATATATTAAATTCTATTTAAAATTTAAGCTTTTTATATAATATAAAATAGCTGTTTATTTTTATAAGCAATAAATTAAACTTTATTATTTTATTCTGCTTAAAAAACTAGTTTTATATTAAACTTTATAATTTTAAATTTATTTAATATAATATAAAAACTAATAATTTGCTTAAATAAAACATCAAAATTATTATTAAATATATTATTAATACTAAAAAATATAACAAAAATTTTAATAAATTTAATATATAAAAAGCAATTATATATTAAGTTTTAAATAAAATTTGTTATAACAATAACATTATTATATTTAATTAATAAATAATATTTATTAAGCAATATTTTAAGTTACTGTTATAAAATAAAACTAAAAATAATTTTAAATATTTTATTATATAGCACAATTAAATTAACAGTTTTATTATTAAATATATTTATAAGTATATTTTTTATATATTTTAAAATTTCAAACTAAAGCTTTTGTTATATAGTATTATATATATAACTATATTATAAAAATAAAAATTAGTAAAAGTGCTAATATTTTATATTAAAGTATTTAAAACACTAAAATAATTAAAATTATAAAATAAAATACTATTAATAAAAATTAAAATATTTATTATTAATGTTTTAAAAAAGTTCAACGCTAATAAGTATTTTTAATAGCTAGTAGCTAATATAGCTAAATCTTTTTTTAAAATTTTATTTTTACAAACAATTTACAAACAAATAATAGCAGTTTAAATTAAAGCTATAACTAAAGCAACTATAAACTTTTACAAATTTATAAACAATATTAAACTTATGTAATATTTTGTTAACTTTAATAATTAAAATTTTATATATTTTAATATTATAATTTATTTAATATTTTGTTATATTTTTAAAAAAATAGCTAATATTTTATTTAAACAATATATTGCTGCAATATTAATATAAAATTAATTTTAAAAGTTTATTTTAGTTTTAATTATTGCTAAACTTATATTAAGCTTAATAAATATAAATATATTAACAAAAGCTTAAAAATAACAATTTAAAAAACTAATTAATTGTTTAAACTAATAAACAATATAATAAAATATTATTTAAATAAATTTAAACTATATATTTAAATAAGTTTTTTGATTTATTTTTAATTAACAAATGTTTATTTTTAATAAAAACAAAATGTTTTTTTATAATATAAAAATATTATTAAGTTGTTTTAAAAATAATAAAATATATATAGCAGCTGTTTTATTTTTATTACTATTTTAATTTAGCATACTAATATTTGCAAAAATATTAACACCAGTTTTTTTTGTTTTTAATAAAACTAATAATTTAGTTTTTAAAAAATTAACTATAGTTTTAAATAAACAAAAAAAAGTAAAATTTAACTAAAAAAAGTTTAAATTATAAATTTATAAAATCGATTAATTAAAAAACTATATTGTAAACATTTTAGCATATTTACAATATTGCAATTTTAAATATAAAAAGCAAATTGTTTTATTTTGTAAATATATTAATAAAATAAACAAAAAAAAACTAATAAAAAAAAAACTAATAAAAATTAACTTATTAAAAACAACAATTGAAAAAATAACACAAATAGTAGCTAAAAAAATACAAATATATTTAATATATAAAACTTAATATAAAATAAAAATAAACTAATTAAACTAGCTAATATAGTAGCAGCTAACATATTTACAAAAGTTGTTTTAAAATTTAATAAAATTTTAGTAGTTTTATTTAATGCTATTATTATAATAATAAAAAATAATAAATAATTAAACGATATTTTTATTGTAATTTTTAACATTTTTTATATATTAGACTTATATATAAAATACTTTATTATTTAAAAATTATTAATTTTATAAACTTTTTTATTTTTTATAAAAAAAATAAAAAAAAATTTACTTTTTAATTAAAATATTGTTAATTTTTTAAACTTTTAAAAGCTTATATATAAAATTATTAAAATAGCTAATAAAATATATATATTAATTTTAATAGTATTTTATTTATTAAAATTACTATTAAAAATTATCTTTTAAATATTTAAACATAACTAATTTAATATTAACATATAAACAATTTATACTATATTTAATATTTAATAATATAGTTTTTAATTTTAAAATATAAATAATATTAAGCAATATTTTAAAGCTATAACTAGCTTTATTATATAACTATTTATAAATGCTATTATAATTATTTATATACTTTTTATAATTAATACTATAAACAAATTAATAACATTTAAGTTTTTATAAATTAATAAAACATTTTAAATTATTAAACTTTTTACTTTAATTTTATTTACTTTATTTTTTAAAATTATAGTTAAATTATTTACTAAAAATATAAAACAATTTTTTTTTTTAGTTTTTACAACTAATATATATTTTTTTAAAACTACAAAATAATATTTTTTAAATTTATTTGCTTTATAATTAAAACTTACTTTTACAATATAAATAATTTATTTAAACATATTTTAACAGTTTTAATTAAACATTAATTACAAAACTTTTAAAAACATTTCTGCTTTTATTAATAAAGTTTTTTATAATAATATAATATATAAAAATTAAATTATTTTTAAAAACTAGTTTAATATTTATTTTAACAATATTAAAATAAATAAAATATAATAATTTCTACAAAAACTTGTTATTAATACTATTTAAAGCTTTTTTATTTTTTTAAATATAAACAAAAAATATAAAATATTTATTAATACTAGTTTTACTAACAATATATATATATAGCTTATTACTTAAATTATTATATTAATTTTTAAGTTTAACTTATATACAATTGTTTTATTGTTTAATAACTTAAATAAATATACTAAAGTTATTATTATATTACTATATAATATATAAGTTATTAATATTAAACAATATTTTAATTAATTATATATTAATAAATAAGTTTTTAATTTAATTAAAATTTATATAAAAACTAAAGTTTAAAGTAGTAAATATAATATTTATATTATTGATTTTGTTAAAACATTAAAACTAAAATTTTTTAAAAATTCTAAATTAAATTTACTACTTTTTATAAAAGTATTTTTTGCTAATATATAAATTGCTAATATAATAGCTTAAAAAAAGTCGAACTTTTATATAAAATTTAAATAAGTTTTATAGTTACAATAGTTTAAACATTATTATATTAAATATAGTATAGTTTATATTTATTTAAACGAAAAATTTTTATAAAAAAGCTTATATTACAAAAATTGTTATAACTATTATAACATTTTTATTTATATAATAAATAAATATAATAACTACAAATTATAATATTATATTTATAATTATATTATTAATTTAAAACTTTTTATAAAAACTTTAGTTTAGTTATAATTTTTTTATTTTTAATATATATATTAAACTTTTTTATTTAATTATATTTAAAAGTTTTATAAAACTTTTAAAAAGTTTGAAAATAAATAAAACAATTTTTTATTAAAAGCTTTTTAAACTAAATTTAATATAAATATTAATTTTATAAACTAATATATTATATAATATTAAATTGATTGTTAAAAATATAAACAGCTTAAAAAAAAACAAAATATAGCGCTTAAAAAAAAACAAAGTATAGCGCTTAAAAAAAAAACAGTTTAAAAATTCTTAAAAAAAAAGCATTAACAAACAGACTTAATAATATAAACTAATATTTAAGTACTAATAAATTTATTTAAACTTTTTGTTTAAAATAACTAAAGTATATAGTTTAATTAATTAAATATATAAATTATTTAAAACATATAAGTTAATTAAAATATTTAAAATATATAAATTAATTAAAATAATTAAAAAATATAAATTGATTAAAAAATACAAAATAAAATAGTTAAGCTATAAAAATATATTTAAAATTAATAACAATTTATATAAAACATTATATAACAGCTAAACAAAATTAGAACTTTATTAAAAAATCTTTTTTATTATATAGTACTACTTATATATTTTAATTATTTAAAGCTTTAAATAATTAATTAAATTTTATTAAATTTATATTTAGTTATATAGCTTAAATTTACTTTATAAATATAGCAACTAAATAATTTTAAATTTGCTAATATATATTAAATACTTGTTATTTAAATTATTTGTTTTTATATATAACTTATTTTATAATATATATTGCTTTTTATTAACTATTAAAAATTTGTTATTTTTTTATATTTTTAAACTAAACTTATTATAATTAACTATTATTAACTAGCTGTTATAACAGCTATTTTTAATATTAACAATAAAATAAATTTTAAGTTTTATAATTATTAACTTTTTTTTTTAAAGCAAGTTTTTTATTTTGTTTAATTTTATTAATAAAATATAATATATTTTAAAAAAACTTTATATATATTTTTTCTTTTTAACAATGTTTTTTTTGTTATTTAATAAAAAAACAAATATAACTTTACTTTTTTTAAAAAAAAACATTTAAAATATATTTAAAAATTCTAAAAAAAATTCAATATTTATATTATTAATATTATTTCAAAAATTACTAGCTATAAATTTAATGCTAAAAATTTATATGCTATATTTTATATTTTATTATTTAATTTTAAAAACAGTAAGTAATAGTTAATATATATTTTATTTACAATATATACAAATAGTTTTTTTTTTGTTTATATATTATTTTAACTAATATTATATTGCAAAAATGCAATTTTTGGCCTAAGTACTAAAAGTTGTAAAATTATATAACTAAGTAAAATTTATAAAGCTTTAAGCTATAAACTTAAATTATATATTTTATTTTATAGCTTTTTACTAAACTTATTTTTTAGCTTAATATATTATTTAAATAAATCTTTATACTAGAATTTAGTTTTTGTGCATTAATTAAGTGTTTTTATATTTATAAATGCTTTGCTGAATAAAGTGGGAATTACTATAATTAGCACATACAAAATCAAGCAGACTGCGTTACAATATCCTAAGAAGCAAAGCAGAATTTGTAGTTTATAAATGTGGTTAGCCAAAGGCTATATATCGGCATTAGTTAAAGCGATCTTAGTTGTTATTCTAAGTAGCCGCAGATTTTGAATATAAGATCAAACAGGTTTTTTGACCCCTTTTGGTTCGGCTCGCTTGTATAAAATATTGTACCTTTATAAAAACGTACTAAAGCTATCCAGTTTAGCAAACTAATATAACTATATAACAACCAACTATAAAAAAAAAAGAAAAAACCAAGTAAACAAGCTTTGCATTATCTCTGGTCTTTAAAGCTAGCAGTTGGTAGTTTTTTAACTATGCTTTGCAAAATAGATTAGAGATTAATAACGATACATTCAACTGTTGACTCGTATCACATGAACTCTGCTATAGCTAAAGCTAGCTGAAAAGCACATATAATTAGGTCAATTAAGAGATCTGGCCACAGGATTACCTCATAATCATATAATCATATGGCTGCGAGAAGGCTATGCAAATTATTAAGATGACGCGAATCTTCTCGGCTATGATTTGTAACCATTTATGTAGAGTCATGTGACCAAGTGGGGTCTGTGGGGCCTTAGGCCATGGACTTAGGTTACATACTCCATTCTGTAGCTTCTCACTAGACCTACTTCCTAGCTTAGTACATCATCCAGATAGGTCTCTATACCAGAATTCAGCCTTTGTGCACCAATTGAGTGTTCTTATACTCGTGAGTGCCTTGCTGAGTAAGGTGGGAGTTACTATACTAATGGCCCATCACGTATTCAAGTCATCTCTGCAGCCCAGCGCCCATGTGTAACCGTTTGACACCGTGGCATTTCAATATTCGCTATACAAACCATGGAGTTTAGGGATCCGTTCTCTCAACCCCTATTATATGTATACTCATAGCGCTTACTCTATGCATTCCAGCCCAACTCTACCTATGTGTCCATTGTCTTAGTCCTGCATATACATGTCTTCACCTTGACAGTTGGCCTAACCACTGGCAGCAGTCCACAAGGCGCTCACTTGTAGAAAGGAGGCTTGAGCATTGGGCAGATGCTAAAAGCTACATCATCTCATTGATCCACAATCCAAAGGAAAGTGAGGTAGCTAGTGTCGCGGATTAAGAGAGGCGCGTCATAAAACAGCTAAATTAGTTGCGAGATTAGCAATTACATCTTGCCATTAATTCGGAAGAACACTTAATTTACCAAGTGGGTTTTGGGCTGCCTCTTTTCCACGCTCTGCTAGCTATCAAGCCCGAAACTACAGAAGGTGATGAAAATGCCGACTTCCTCTGTCCCTTCCATCACAGTGTTGCGAAGCTAGATTCTATCTCAATACTATTACAAAAGAGCGAAATATCGCGTGAAGCAGCAGCCCCAACTATAATGGAGATGGGAAACCGACTGTTTCGGTCGATATCTAATTCAACCAATAAAAGAGAGGTTCGGCCACGGTTGCTCAACCTTGCAAGGGATGGTTGCATAGCTAGCTCCGCAGTTTCCAGATAGGCGTACAATGGAACATCTGTTCCGCGAGATTAGACGCTTCGCCACAGGATTCATCTTGTGGAAAGAGACCGCAGGCTGCTTTGTCTTTGCCCCTGAAATGTGGCCTTGGTGGAGCATGGCCTTAGGGCAAGGCAGCTAGGTAGGCGGGTAGGTTCCTCAAGTGCGTTGCCAATCCAGTATGCCAAGTCTGCTGTATAGAGCACGTTCTCGATAGGATATCATGGAACTAAGAAAAAGTAGGCCAAGATCGCGCAGAGAAATATTATGTCGCATGAGAGATTGTCAATGAGTTGCTATGATGACGCTTCTCCCTTTCTCTCTGTCAACTTCACAAGTAAATCCATCTTATGATTTGGGCCCTTGACTCCGGTTGGTGGTCGCAACGTCTCCATCAATGGAAACGGCTGTTTCTCGTGGGATCCGTCTCGACGCGGTAGCAGTGTGACATCATGTTGGTGTAACAAAGTCGCAAGAAAAGAGTATGTCTCGTGCTTTGCCAGAATGCGGCCGGGGCAATAAGTGTCCCCCCCAGCGAAAGGTCTGTAGTATCGCTGACGCAATAATGACTTTTTGTTGATGAATCTGTATGCGTCGAATTCGTCGGGATTGGAACCCCATACCTTCTCGTAAGTATGTAAGAGCCGCATGAGGACAATGAGAGGCGTCCCTGGTTTCAAAACTTTGCCCTGGATGGTTGTCTTCTCCTTCACCATTCGGAACCCAAAAGAGTTTGTGCTTTGGCGAAGAGTCTCTTGAAATATTGCATCCATCATGGGGCAGCTAGATGCAAGAAATTGGATATCCAGTTCCTCAGAGTGCCAAGCGGGTTCTATTTCTTTCTTCACAGCGTTCAGTAGCTCTTTGTCGTAGATAATGCGAGCCACAAACCAGTAGCAAGCATTTTGCTCGTTTGCAATACTCCTGCATGTACTCATGGTTAGCAGAGGTGAAGCCATGCTCAGTATTAAAGATAAGTACTTACGCGAAGAAGAATAAAAGTAGCAACCCCACCCGTGACTCTTCACTGATACACAGAACTTCCATCCAATCAAGAAGCTTCTCGAATGCGAGACATTGCTCCCCTCTTTGGTCCTTGGGTCGATTGATAAATGCCCTTAGCGCCGCCCTGAGCCTCTCACGGGGCTCACAGATTGGAGCGTAGCCAAAGAAGTCTGGGAGGCCATAGAACAGCATCCAAGCATGGGAGTTGAAATGGACAACTTGCTTAACGATATCTGGGTCGTATTCATGAAGATAGGGGCCAAACAAGGCCCGTACCGTCGCGTCAACCATGGTTTCAGCGACTAATGGGAAGAGATATGTTTCTTCTCTTAAGCTAGGGGCACCGGTGCGATATGAACCGTCATTGTGGTCGGTAGAGAAAAACCTCAAATTTCCAACTCGTAGAGTCTCTTGTATGTGATGAGCGAACTTTTTAGACAGGTCGTCCAACCGGGACCGATCAAGGAATTGTTGCTTGTACAAGTCTTGGACAAAGCGAACGAGGTTCAAATGTCTAGGGTTTGTGGAATTGCCCTCGATGTAGCAGTCATCTCCAGGTTTCGGGTCGTGTTTACAACGTTCCACATCTTTCAAGCTCATGCCGAACTTTTGCATCACCTCAGATATGAAATGGGTGAAATCCAGTCCGTGGGTCCATGGTACGCTGTCGAGAATGTCAGTGACATCCTCGGGTCGGCTCAGACAATATATCGTCACGCCGCAGAGTTGGAATGCAAATGGTTCCTTGGAACTCTTGAAGTATTTACTGGATGGATAAACGAGTCAGTATGAAGTTCATCGTATGTTGACGTGCTAGAGTAGCTTACACTCCATCATCCATCAACTGGTGGCAGTCTGCGAAAAAGGAACGGAGATGCCCTGCTTCAGGTCAAACTTCTGTTACTATGCTCAAAGTGCGGTTCTAGTACCTATGACTGCGTACAAAGTTAGTCAGGGTCTTTCATGATCAAGACAACAAATTATAACTTACATGGTGTCCAATAGGGCATATACCTGACCTCTGATGGCCAGATCAAGGGTCTCACTGTAAACATCCATAGCCGCCATAGCAGAAGACACCCGCCGAGGATGACAACAGCAAGGACAGGCTCTGATGGGAAAATAAAGACAGGCCCCGTCATTGTCTTTGTACATCAGATGAAATATTGGGCATTCAAAAGTAGGATTGAGTGAAAGTTGATTGTTTTGAACGTTTGTTAAAGTCGAAGAAGTCATCATAGGCTTAGCTTTAAATAAACATTGCTTATCCTGCCTATAAGGTTTTATGCACTATCAGATCTGTTTCAACGAGATGGATCCAGGTTTTTGTTTACCCTGACTCACCGTCATTGTAACCAAGAAGGAACCTTGTGACCATGGTAGGCAAATACACAATCGGACCCGGATGCAGAGGCGCCCACTCATCAGCGAAGACTCGGGTATCCACCCCAGCCTTGAAGAAGGTACATTCATACATACTGTAGAGCACTGTGCATCTTTGCATAGGGTTCAATTAGTGTCCCCCCCCAAATGGCCCAAGTGAACAGCAAAAGTCCGACGTAGCATTTGCAATCCCACGGCATGCAAACGTGAGACCCTTGGGCCTCTATTTTGACCCCATAGGCACACAGCCCAAGGGGGCCAATCTGGAGTCCACTCTGCGCTACATAGCTGCATAGGAAAACAAGGCTATCAGGATATCGTGCTTGCTCGGATACTTTGGTCTTCGCAGGATAGGCGGCAACTAAACTGTCACCTTGCTTCTTATGTTTTTATTGTAAGTCTTTCACAGAAACCCTGTCGTTGATTGTTCAAACTATTAATTACCAACTACCTACGATAACGTAACAATCTTGACAAGCAATTGCGCGGCCTCGCCCCTATATATATACTGTTTTATAATGCTTTGTTGAGATCTTCCGGTAGATGTTTCAAGAAAGACGAGTACCAATCAATCAAACATGAATCGCATATGTCATAGATCATTTAGAATTGCTGTTCATGTTCCGAAGGCAACAGCCCGCGAAGAGGCAACTAGATCAAACTTCGGCATCTCAAAGCATTGCAGAGTAGACATACCGCTGAGATTCCTTCCGGCTTCAAAGTCTCTAGCTCCATGGGAGTAAGCAACCAACAAGACCGGCGTCATGGCACAAGAAGTACTCAGCTTCATTCGATGCTGGGATCACTTGACCCATTGTCCTACTTTTGTAGCCCGTTTCGCTCATCTCGAATCCTGAACGGAAAATTATTCATCAGAGGTAGCAATTGACGACTGCACATTTCCTGCCTCTTCCTCTCTATTGATCTGATTATCAGTAGTGAGCCCCTGACGCCTCTTTGATTCGTGAGTGATGTTCAGCCATTCCATGGCGCATGAGGGGATAAGCGCTATGGCGGCCGCTGCGACTCCGAGGATGAATACTTGTCGCGTGGCCTGGCCATAAGCACGTCGCAATGCCTCCAAAACCATAGGGGAGGAAGCTAATTGCGTTAGGCCAGTTGCACCTGCTCCCAAGACTTGCTGTGGAGTGACCGTCGTAGTATACTGCGGCACGGCCCGAAAGATTTCCGTAAGGAGAAGATTCTGCCCGATCGCGAGACCGATTGCACTGAACTGTGTTGGCGCTATTATGCGTGAAGTAGGGGCCAAAAGTGACTTACCCTCCGAGCTGGGATGAGAAAACGGCAATGGCTGTTGAAGTTAGATCTTCATCCAATTCAGTGGTTCGTACAGCTTACCATTTCCTATCGCTATTTCTTCGGGCCTTTTTTGGTATTGTTAGTATTGAGCGGCGATAGGGGTGGGCAGACTACTCACTCCAAAACCACTTGCAGGGCGGTGTACGGCAGCTGTGAGGCCATGCCCACGCCAATACCAGTCACAACTAGGAAAGCCGCCCACTTCACTGTGGGCGTGGTAAGATCAATGGTGGTTAGAAGACCAGCGCCGACAGAAGCAATGACAGCACCAGCAATCATGTAAGGAACCTGACTGGTTAGTATCATGTTTTGAGACATGAGTAATAATCGAATTTGCTCACATAATAACCCCATTTTGACACAATAGCCCCAACACAGATCAGAGTCACGATCTGAGGTATAATCAGGGCAATGTACCGTACGCCGCTCTCAGTGGTCGAAGCCCCTTGGACAGACTGGAAGAATATGGGGAGATAGTAACCATACTGTGAAACTGTTAATCCAGAGACGCATACGTAGACGTGATCCCTACTGACCACATATAGGACAATGCCGTAAAGAAAAAGGGTAACCGCCCCCATACACATAGAGCGCTTACGAAGAACCCGAAGCGGAATCAAGGCCATTTCACCCTGTCTCCAATCCCAAAAAATGAAGACTAGCAGCAATAGACCGAAACCAACTAAGAGACCGATGATATTAGAATCGTTCCAAGAGTATTTCTGCCCGCCCCACGTGATGACGAGTAGAAGGCTAGTGACTAGGCCTAGGAATAAAGTCCCGCCTATAAAATCAAGGCGTTTAAGCTTCTCCCCCAAAGGCAATCTGCTGGCCAGCTCAGTCGAACCTTTTGCCAAAGGGACAAGAAAGAAAATCATTAGGGCAGCAACGACGCCGGTGGGAACATTTCTGCATCCCCATCAGTCATGACTCAATGAGGTTCAAAGAGAGGTTCTTGTACATCCAGAAACACCAACCTATACATCGATTTCAGTACACAATCGGTCACCAATTGCAGGATAGAGTAAAGGGGAAGATCATACGCCAGGACGTGTACTCTGTCAGAGCGCCACCGATAATTGGTCCAATGAAAACACTGATGCCGACAGCACTTATCAAGATGCCTTGGAAAAGGGGCACCTTCTCAAGAGGCACAACGTAACTGATGATAGCAAGAGCACCCTGTAGAAGACCAGAAGCCCCGACGCCAAGTATAGCACGTCCTAGAATCAAGGCGCTGGAAGATGGAGCCACGGCGCACACTACAGATCCAACTAGAAGGTAATCGATTAGTCAGTAAATAAGAATAGAAGACCAAATGGGGGGCGCTACGTCCTTGGTACCTTCAAAGATAAGTAGCGAGACAATGTAAACAACCTTCGCATTGAAGAAGCGATACATATTCCCGAAGTACGGCTGGAAAGCGGTGACGGTGAGCAAGTATGCTGCACCGTACCAGGCGACGTCGGGCAGAGATTTGAAGTCAGACGTGATACTAGGGACTGCTGTCCCGATGATATTAGCGTCTAAGCCATATAGCAGCACGCCTAGATAAAGAGTGCCAATAATAAGCACGAGGTACCACGAATGCAGATGGTTGTCCGGCTCGCTCTGTCTAGAGCTTGACAGCTCTGACTCGTTTCCCCCCATACTAACAAGATAGGAACAGAATTGCAGGTTCGAGATCAACTCGAATTCAACTAGGTGGTGACTGCAAAGACAGCTTAGGTAGATGATGAGAGGTCAATGGTGAGGGAAGAAGGGTGTCTCAATGTCTACCGGGACTGAAAAGGACTACCTCTCCAAGAAGAGCTGCTCCAACGTCCCTCTCACTACTGTACCTGTACGCTACTTATGATTCGCACTGCGTTGCACCACCGCAAGCCAATGTTGATCGGTGAGTTCAAAAACCTCATCCCGACGTAGTATGGAAGGCTCCCTCGAAGGCCTGGGGCGCCTCATCGGCGATTGCTCGCTATACGTGTCGCTCGGCTGCGAGCTCGTTCATGTCAGAGGAGAATTGATTCAGTCAAACCAACAGGCTCACTTGCGTGCATATTGCGTTACCTTGCCTTCCAGGGTGGGAATCAATTGTCCCTTGGGGGCATACAAATTGGTGGCACAAAAGGGATAATAGCCCTCCCCGCCGTGTGCCTTTCAAACCCCTCAAGCCCATCGTCGATCACTCACTGTACCGGAGAGCGTCCCATCTATTTTAAGCGGCATCTTGGGGGCACATCAGAAACCAGACCGTACTAACGCTCTAGTGTAACCAACTGTCTGATGTGCATATGCAAATAAGGCTTGAAAGCCAATATGCAATGGTGGCATGAATATTGAGGCCCGACCGCTGCAGACCCTCTCCAACTACTGCTAGATAAGGAAAAAGATTTACATTAAGGTACATTGTACATACAGTGTGATGCTTCCTTCAACACTGTACCCATTGCTCCTTAACACACTGCCGTAACATTTACAAGCAGGCGAAGCTACCTCACTGAGACAGAGCGAGTCTTTGATTGATGGTAGCAAGCCCTTGTTGATTCCGCACCCTTGCAACTCACTGCTGTCTACCACCTGTTGTATACCTAATCCATATCTCAACTTCATAGCCGTCAAAAGAGCGGAGTGCTATGAGCAGAGCTACCTCTGCTCTATAATCACCTTGCGCCATTCTGTGTATCATTTCATCACCCAGCTCGATTCTCTCGTGATTGAAAATGGAGAGCAACACAAAGCCCCGATCTGAGTCATATGACCCGACGCTCTACTGGCTTGCCCCAGCTCAGAATTTCAGGAGCTCGGCCCGTCTGCACCTTCAACACATGCTCTGCCAGAACACACTGGGCTTCCTTTTGGAGAAGCATGTTGAACAGGGAATCACTACGGCGCCATCCAGCCCCCTGAAGGTTGCCGACCTCGCCTGCGGCAACGGTGCCTGGTTGATCGACCTGAGCCGCAAACTTGCTGGCGACGGCGTTGCCGCCGACCTACATGGCTTCGACGTCAACGACATCTTCTTCCCCGCGCAGGCCTTTCTCCCGCCGTCGGTCTCTTTGAAGAAACTCAACATCCTCTCTAAGCCTCTACCCGAGGAATTCGTCGGCGCCTACGATGTCGTTCACGTCCGGGCATTCGTGAGCATCATCCTGCACGGCGAAACCACACCTCTGTTGTCTACAGCGCTCGCTATGCTCAAGCCTGGTGGGTGGATTCAGTGGGAAGAGCTGAACCCTCGCTTCCTCATCGAGCCAGCCACGCCTGACCTGGAGACAACGACGTGCGAATTGCTCAAAGAAACCTTACGGGCCAGCGGTGAGCCGCTGGGTCTCAAGTATGATTTCCTTGCCGAGCTGGACCAACATCTCATTAAGAATGGGTTCCAAGGTGTTTCTATGATCACATCGCCCAAGCGTAAGGAGGACTATAGAGCTTGGACAGATGATTTCCTTATGATTTTAGAGGAATGCACATTCTATTTCCCGCCAAGGACGTCTGCGCCTGATGCTCCTATCACCAGAGAATTCTGGACTGAAAACCTAGTGAAGGCCATAGGTGAGACCGAAAAGGGCGTTGCACTGCATGCAGGCGTCATTTTCACAGCTGTGGGACGGAAGCCGATCTGAGAGAATGTATCTATCTCCTTCCTGAATATACACACAGAGATGAGTTGGAAGGAGAGGTATAAGTTAGAGGTCCAAGGTCATCCGGGTCGTTCAGAACGGAAGGCAAATCGTGCGTTGCCCATGCAACGTGTCTTTGCTTATACTTAAGTCTCTATTAAAAAGCATGCATTACGATTTTATATTCGTTTCGAAGTATGCACAAACGTCTAGCATCATTAGGTAGCTAGCGACTGCTGTTTAGATACCTGTTGTCTGGGCTGCAAAGAGTCATACAATATACATTACCTAGGGATGCAGGGCATGTTAGCTTCGCTGTCTGCATTCGTGCTTTCTCCTATAGTACTGAAGTGACACGACTTGTTCCTCACGGGCACCAACTCGACTCGCACTTGAAAGGCCCATCATTGTGAAGGCATCCTTATAGGGCATACGTAGGATGAGGACAAACAGCCCACGCAAGTCGCATAATATTGTAAAATCTATAGTTAAATAGACTTGGGATACCACATCGTACTATAAATTCGTATCTTCACTCCTTGGCCGTAGCCTGCAGAAATGATCGGCGAAAGTCTCGCAAGTGCTGGGTCTCACGCGTCAAATCGTACTGTGTTGATTACCGCACGCGATAGGCCGGTGTTCAGCCTACCTACCTACTTTTTGGAGCAGGACCTGACACAGTAGAACAAAGCAGTGTTGTAGTTTTGGCACTCATTAGCTTGCACAGTTCGAGCTTGACCTAACATATCCCACTTGTCTATGCCACCACTCAAATGATGATACAGTTACTTCAACATATCGCCATTCTGACCAACAGTATCAAGTGATTTTGTAGTACAACCAACAGCATACCCCACTGGTAGCCTGGTATCATTGTCCCAGCGTGCTTCACATAGTGCTTATAGGACTTTCTTTGCCAAGGCAGCCTGCTGCTCGGATCATAATGCTTTGTGATAGCAGATGCGTGTGGTGACTTCGGTCTGCAGCAGTATGGCTCAGCAGCAAGCCCGACCGTGTCGTAGTAGGAGAGGATCTGGGGGCGCGGCGTTATTATCGCACGCTTACCTGTGTCTGAGGCAGGCTGCGCCATACTATGCGCTTGGGGTCCTGCAGTGTAACTAAATTATATGTGTCATGAGATAAAATTCAAGACTGGAATACGCCGTATAAGATGTGTGTAGAGTCTTACTGCCCCCCGAGACCCTGTTGTAATTGAGACCACCGTGGGATCCATACCAGCTCCAGGAGTCGCGTGCATGGGGTGGCCATCTTCACACTTCAACTGCTCGGATTGATGCAGCCTGCATAGAACAGCCCCCACGGCAACACTACGCAAAATGCCGCGACGATGGAAGTGGGGTGGAGATCAGGCAGCTCACATACTGTAATAATCGGCAGGTAGATTTCAAAAGAAACTCATCATGATTCACCTACAACTATACAAAGGTCTGCTCAGCCATATCTCTCCAATCAGCACAACCAAGAAGTTCAAAGTCTCCTCTGCAATTTTCCCTCCTGAAGCTGAGCAACGTTGATTTTTCCATCATGGATTTGGTGGCACGTGATCCCGCCTCGAATTTCACTTCCGCTCTAGGGGTATCATACAACGCATTTCTGGCACGTTAATATACATGCTCCTTTCAAATTAAGCTATCACTGACCTTACTTTATAGGGCATTATCTGGGCCGGAACTGCAGTGGCGGCACTGCTCGTCGCGTGCCGACTCGTCGCCCGATACAGGGGCCCCGGGCGCCTGTATTGGGACGATGCATTCTCCATTGCTTCTTTCCTTTTAGTCGTCATATCAGCGGCCGTTTGGCAGTGGTCGGCCAAGGATCTGTACTATATCAACAACGTCGACGCTGGCCTCGCTGCTCCTGCGCCTGATTTTCTGCAGCGCTTGCATCGCTTCCTCATCGGATCGCTCATATCTGAGCTCGCTTATTATACCACTCTGTTTCTGGTAAAACTCTCCATCCTGTTCTTTTTTCGGCGGCTCGGTTTCGGTATAGACTATTTTAAACATGTCTGGTGGCCGGCAGCCGCCGCCTCGGCCATCTTCTGGGTGGTTGCTATACCTTCCATCAATTACAAATGCGACATCGGAAGCGACAATTTTATTTTGACACAATGCGAGAGATATTCTCAAATTCATAGGTCCGACATATTCGCCAAAGTGAACACCGCTTTGGATGTTTTCTCAGACTTCCTGGGTGAGTAGCATCTGGTTTCTCATATATTGTTGATTCTGTCAACTTACCTAATCTAAACAATCAGCAATGGCATTACCCGTCATTCTCCTTTGGAATGTCCGAATGCGATCAACAAAGAAACTAGCTATCCTCAGTCTGTTTTCACTTTCTATCATTACAATCATTCTCGCTATAGTACGTGTGGCCTCTTTCAACTTGACGAAAAAGGCGGACGGTCAACACGACGCTTCGTTCCTCTGGGTATGGAGTGCCGTAGAAGCAGATGTCGGTATGTTTTTATTGGTTCCTGGTGTTTTTGTGATAGTATTTGCCTTCGTTCGTACTTACTGTCTATCACCGCAGCGATTGTGGTTTCATGCCTATCGTCGTTTCCCCAGCTTTTCGCGCACTCAAGTCACAAGAAGAAGCCAAACTTCACTCCTAGCGAGTCATACCGCCGGATGATCTCACATATTCGAGGTGGGAGGCGACGCCAAAACAGTTCCTGGATCAACATTTCAACGATGGCCCCATCGAGAAACGGTGGCCCAATCAATAGCACACCAGATCTCGAGCTTTCGAGTCAATACACACAAGATAGTCTACAAGCTGTGCTCGGTCCGCATCGGACTATCAATCACACTTTTGTGGCGTCTCCTGTCAACCGATCCCTTGATCATGGAAGTGGTATCAAGAAGGAAGTTGAATTTAATATTACAACGTAGGAGGCATAGCATTAACAAATCTGCTTCATTAGGAAAGGTGAGAAAGTAAACCACAAACGCGCAAAATGGTCTGGTCTTATATTTCTTTCCTTGTCCTTATCTCCTTTATAAAAACGTGTTATAAATTGTTACAAAATGAGGCGACCTTCGCAAATCCTCCTTTTTTTGGACATTCTCTTCACCTTTAAAAACAGTCATATGACCCACGGTATTCCGCGAAAGGGGTAAAAGGAGGGGGGGTAGGGTGGCCTAAGTAAAAGCGGCATCGTTTGGGGTAGGAGGAGTAGCATGACTCGGAGGCTTGACGGTTTTGTTTCCTTTAATACGGTGCACCGGTAGAGTCAACCTGCCGATGGGAAAACGGAGGCCCGGCGGCTACGAGGTGGACCGCACCGCCACAACCCGCATGATGAGTCAGCTCAGGCTCTCGGACGAATACCAGGTAAACCTCGCAAATTTCGAGCGCTAACTTTGTCGGTTTGCAGTTATGTAGATTCTAACTTCTGTACGATGTTGGGGGTCAGGCCTAATCTATATAGTCGTGTTAAAGAATAACCTTAGTAGGATATAGGTATGAAAACAAAGATTTACCTGCCTCCCTACTACTTTGACCTCAAGTTAACCAACTGCGCTATTGTATATAAAACGAGAAGTATGGTGTCAATAATACAGCAACCATATTTAGGCTAAATAGGTAGCTAAGCATATGGACCATGCATAAACCCTAGGATTCAAAGTCTATATCGCAAGATCAGGTCAGAAGTTGAGATTTCGTCGATTATAAGTAAAACTCTACCGATAGTCTATAAAGCTACCATCCGTAAGTATATACCCTCTAACAACTAGACTCTACGCAATACTCAATACTGCGATGTATTCCTCACGTCGATCTCTAATAAGAACCGTTCTATGTTAACCAGTTGAACGAACGATAGCAGAAATCACCTCACTCGAGCGTCCTCTGCACCTTGTCCCGGATATCCTCTATGCTGCCGACGACCTTCAGCTCGGCCTTGGCCTGGCGGCTCGCGCCGGCGGTGTCGACGCGCTTGAGGGGGCGGTAGACGGGCTCCCACATCTGCTCGCGGATCCACTCCTCGAGCACCTCCTCGTCGTCGGGGATGTCGTCCTCGGTGGCCACGCCCTCTTCCACGGCGGCCTTGATGACCTCGCGCGCGACGCGAACGGAGACGTTCCGCACCTCCTCGACGCCAGGCAGCAGGGGCGCGCGATCGTCCTCGAGCGCGGGGCTGAGACCAGCGACGCCGCGCACGGCGGCGACGAGCATCTTGTCCGTGATGAGGCGCGCGCGGCAGAGCACGGCGCCGAGCCCGATGCCGGGGAACACGACGCTGTTGTTGCACTCGGCGACCTCGACGCTCACGTCCGCGCCGTCGGGGCCCCAGGGCCCGGTCACGGGGTCGAAGGGGCTGCCCGTGGCCACGAGGGCGCGGCCGTCCGTCCACTTGAGCAGGTCCGCCGGCACGGCCTCGTGGAGCCGGGTGGGGTTCGAGAGGGGCAGGATCACGGGCCGCGGCGTGTGCGCGGCCATCTCGCGCACGATCTCCTCCGTGAAGGCCTTGGGCACCGTCGAGGTGCCGATGAGCACGTTGGGGTGCACCGCCTTGATCGTAGACAGGAGCGAGCGGTCCTTGCCCGACCAGTCCGAGGCGTCCTTGGCGAAGAACTTCTGGCCGTTGTCGAGCTTGGAGTCGGTGGTTAGGACACCCGGCTTGTCGACCAGCCTGTTGCGGTGTTAGCAGCAGAAGAACGACGGCCCGGGAGAATAGCGAAAAAGAAAGGAAAGGAAAATTTGACGAAAAGCTCACCAGATCTGCTTTGCCGCCTCATCTTTACTGATCCCCTTCTCGGCGGCGATCGCGTCGCGCACTTGGTCGGCGATCCCGACTCCGGCCGTGCCCGCTCCGAAAACCACAAGTTTGATGTCTTTTAGCTTCTGCTGGCTCACATGGAGCCCAGCCATCACAGCCGCAAGTGTGACACATCCGGTGCCTTGCACATCGTCGTTGAAGCAGGGAATCTTGGGTCTGTAATGATCCAGGATGCGGCGTGCTATTAAAAACAGTTAGTCTCAATGAGTCTTCAACAGAGCTCTAAGATATGACGGAGATATACCATTTGTTAGTCCAAAGTCTTCAAAATGGATGTAAGCCTTAGGGAACAGTTTCCGAGCGGATTGAACAAATTCGTCAACGAATTTGTCGTATTTCTCGCCGCGGACTCTCTTCTGCCGAAGCCCAAGATACAGCTCATCATTAAGAAGACTCTCGTTGTCTGTGCCGCAATCTAGTACTACAGGCAGGGTGCGGTTTGGATGAACGCCGGCGCAGAGAGTTGTCAGCACTAGCTTTGCTACCGAGATCAGGATTCCGCCCACGCCCTGATCACCTATGCCTAGGATCTCTTCGCCATCTGTGAAGCATTAGCTAGGTTCCTACGTTTTCGCCTTTGTTTGGCATCACCATCATCATAGGCACTAGGCAGTTATTGTTTGCTTACCCGAGACGACAATGTAGTCAATTTCATCAGGTCTCCCCCACTGGGCCAGGTCGTGGGAAACTCTGTCTATGTTCTCGATATTCAAGAAGCACCCCTCCGGTCTTCGGAAGAGGCGTGAGAAGTTCTGTATAGCATCGCCTTCCGTCGGTGTGTAGACGATGCTAAACATTTCCTTCAGGTGGTCTTGCAGGAGCTACTTTCAATTAGTGACATGCATCGTATAGCTCAGCGGCTTTATTACGTTTACGCTAGCACATTTGGGCGGTGCTCACTTTGAAGTATAAGACGGCATTCTGCTCCTTCAACGAGGTCAGAAATGTGTTTTTGGCAAGGTCATCTGGTCTCGTCGAATATTGCTCATAGGCACGTTTGGTCTGCTGCTCGAGCGTCTGGACGCTCTGGGGCAATAAGCCCGTGAGGTTGAACTCCTCTTTCTCCTCAGCAGTGTGGGCAGAGCCGCGATTGAAGTACGGCGTGTTCAAGAGCACGGTACCATTCACGGCGCATTCAATGGGGCCACGAGTGCTTAATGGTAAGTGAGAGAACTTCGATTCTGACATGTTGGGCAGAAACTTAAAAGTTGAGATGGTTGTGTAATTGCAATGCTTGAATTATCGTGCTCGCCAAGATATATGCAAGGGGGTAGGGAATAAAATATGGGGGTTTGTTGGGCTGCAAGCAGTAGATGAGGTAGCATTGATGTCGGCTGGAGTGTTGACTAGAGGTGCTTAAATTGACATCGAGATGAGTGCAGTTCCAAGTCTCTGGGGCGTTTTGGTTAGTAAGTACGTGGGTAGTTGATTGAGGCACTGCAAGTCCACAGTCAGGTGGTGTCGCTATCAAGACCAGGTATCTCGGTGATGAAGCCGGTGTGACGTCGTTCAAGATTGCCACCACAATACGGGAAAGGAACAATGCAGGGAGATCATCGTCTATCAGCTCCCGCTGGGTTAGGTACTGCACACCAGGTACCTGGCTAGGTAAGTTTCAGAGCATACTTAGGGCACCTTCCGTATTTTTTCAGGGGTGATGTGATAGCACACTAACATACGATACAACAGACAGCAGACAGGTAAGATAAACTAGAGGTGAGATTCATTATCAGATGACATACGAATACACAACAGCCGCAGCTGATAACACGTAGCATGGGGGTCATCTCTTCGTACAAACCAAGGAGCCAATGAATGAATTGATTCAAGGATGCATGGATAGATGAATGGATGTGGGAGCTCTTGGAGCCTCGCTCATGTTGGGAGATGAAGACGCCGAAGCATCAGATGAGCGTGGACTATGATGGTCCGTTGTAGTTACTTAGTCTTGCAGTATTTTATCAACAGACGGCACAAGTACCATCTGTTGCCTCAATATCACCAGGCCTTCTCGAGACCCCAGCACAAGACGTGCCGAGGCATAAAGACCTTCGTAAAGAAGACTCGTAGGAGAGACGGAGTGGCCGGCTCAAGGGTGCTGCTTGCGCTACAGAATACAGTATACAGTAGCAGACTTACATACATGTTCTATACGCGGTACGAGAAGGCGATAGAATGTAACAAACCTTTATGGTAAGCTGAGGATGGATGCTCGTGCTGATGCCATTTCATGACTGGGCGTCTTCACAGAACCTGCCTAGGTTTTTTTTGATGAAGGAGGAAGAAAGGTTTGGCGCAGAAATTCGCGACAAAATAGAGATAGCTCAGTTTATAGTATGGTCTGTGCGTTAAGGCTTATAGATAGCAAGTTCCCCGCTTATCGCTAATCCCTACCTAAGTACCTAACCTCTCTTTCAGTTGATCCGTAAACTATCATTACTTCAAATATTTTCGTACTATTCGTTCTCTTCAAAGCGGACGAACTAACATGGACTGAAAGCAGATATGTAGTACCTACGTAATTTCCTATACCATCCGCCAAGGTCAATATCTTCTTACATACCTAATATAAATGTGACGACCTCATCTTGATGCATACTGTATCTATATCTACCTAAGCCGCCAGAGCTGTTCTATTTGATATTATTTTCATATTGACATTAGCTAGTGACTCCGGTCAGGTTTTATTGTGGCACTTCGTATTGAATATTAGTATCATTAATGTAGAGGTAGACGTTAGATATTATTTTACTAGTAAGTAACTATTAATATTTAAAGTATATCCCACAGAGCATGCATGAAATATGATGTAGATTTGTGTGATATTTCTCTGCAAATGGTGATGCAAAGGGTTCTAACAGTCCACCTTTTTCAACATACCTTTCGCTATTACCAAAGAAAAGATCTGGCCAGAGTAGAACAATTTAACCAATAATTCAGATCGACCTCCTTCTTTAGGCGATTCTGTCAAGTTAATATCATATATACTGACCGCTAAAGAGTTCCGATGAAATGCACATTGCAAATAGCTTGACTATGGGATGTAGTAGTGTCCAAACTCTGATTCTGTATAAAGACTCTTTGGTGTTGTAGTATAGAATCAGCACAGGGTCGAGCGTCTCGAGGCCGAGTTCTCTCTCAAATTCATAATTTCTTGATTTAATCATTTTAAATCATCGTCTTTAATTTGACGCACACTATCAAGACTCACGTTGGCTTTATTTATTGCCTCATGGTCTTCGTAGCCGCAGTCTCACGCAAGCGCGCATATGCTTGTTTTCGGGAAAACAACGACAGTTACCTAATTTACAGATGCCTAAATGTTTTCTAAATTTTGTTATGCAGTATCACCTATCGAATAAACGACAACTATGAAAATGAAAACGGTAAATGGTGAAAAAGCGCAGTTAACGGACGTTGTTTCCTTACCTCCTAAAAACGTGTAGATACACTTGCCTGTAGTTTCTATTAATTATATAGATTTAAGAGAAATCGTTAAAAATTCCGTTGAGCCTTATTATGGAGGCGAGATATTAAAGTGTTGTGAAAGGTCTCAGGAATCGGCGAGTAAATTCGCTTAGATACTGATAACCTTGCTCATCCAATTTTGCCAGGGCATTCTGCCAAGCGATGGAAGTGATAAAGCACGATACTACGGAGCAATATTCCGATTTAGAGGAGAGAATCCAAGACGCTAAAGACTTTCAAGATAAATAGAAAAATAGTGGCATATATCATAAAACCATGTATTCTAGACAGTCCAATGGGTACTTCCAAGGCTTCAGGAGAGGGTGTGTAATGCAACCATAATTTACCTGTCTACCTCAGCCTTCACGATCGCTTCGGCAAATTTGAAAAGACGATAGACAAAACAAGCCCTCGACTTATAGCCACAGTCACTTCAAGGCACTTCGTTCCTATTGTGTACAATATCACTGCCGCGTAGGGTTGATAGATAATAATTCATAGTGAGACTGCCTTAGATTTGCTAACATCTAACCTTATCTCCACCGGCAAGTTTTATGACTCTATGGTATTGGCCAGAATATTGTGTGAATGCTGTAGACTAGCTTGGATGAAACTAAGCTGTTATTTTATGAGAATATGGTTCTCTGGTACTATGTCGTGGGTAATCTAGGATAAATATTAAGCCGTGAACTCCGCGGACAGATATATGTATTTTCATCCCCAAGGTTCCCAGCCAGACAATTCTATCAGTGTTTGAATTTCAACATGCCTAGGTATACTTGCGAGAGACTGCTCTTGCCACTGCGTCTGGTGAACTATACACAACTGTCATAGTTTTCATCTCCACTCGTGAGGAGGTCTTCTCGTGATGTCTGCTGGAAACCAATCAGAATGTGGATGTAACGAATGAAGGAAACGTAGTGACGTATCAGGAGCCTGAGAAGGGCTGTGTCGTCTTGCCGAAATGATGCTGGGCTCCGTTAATGTGCTACCGAAGACCAATGCCCCGCTAATATGTGAAGATCAGAGACTTCGACTCCTATATTAATATCAGTCCTCCACGAGATTCGCTCCGGATTTAGAACTCCATATTAACCGCCGAGAGTTCAATCCGCGGTAGTTGATCCGCGTTCTCTTTTCGCCAATCATTGCCAAGCCTTATGACCGCGTCCGCGATGGGTTTGGTTTTATCCGGGCGACGTACCTCCCCAGGTCATCATCATATAGGATGGCCTCCGTCTGCCAGTCTCCCAGCTACCCTCGCTCGCTTTCCTTTCTTGTCACCTGTTCCATTTCCCCTGTCTCCTACCTACTAATAATCGAAGACCGAAAGGACTTGTTTAGCAGCGATCGACAGCACCAGCAGTGACAATGTTGTTCAAGACTCTTGTGCCCGCCTTGGCGGTGCAGCTCGCCACAGCGCAAGAGCTGATGCGCTTTGGATGCTCGCAGCTTGTCATCGACCAAATCGACCCCCTAGTCGAGCCTGGTAATGTGCCATCCGCGCACATGCATCAGGTCGTCGGTGGAAACTCGTTCAACGCAAGCATGGTCCCGGCAAGCCACGACCCTCCACAGGTCTCTACCTGCACCAGCTGCACGTACAGCGAAGACTTCAGCAACTACTGGACGGCAAATCTTTACTTCAAGGCCCGCAACGGGACCTTCAAGCGCGTTCCTCAGGTCGCCAACCTGGGTCTGGGCGTCCAGGCGGGTGTAACCGTCTATTACATCCGTGGGTACCAGCCCACCGCCAAGGTCACCGCATTCAAGCCTGTAGGTTCCATGAAATATACTCTCTCTTCCGCATCCAAGCCCATGGATTAGACTGCTAACAGGGTAATACTTAGGGCTTCCGTATGCTTGTCGGAGACAGTCTGAACCGCAAGGCGGCGACCATGCAGAAGCAGCTCTGCTACCGCTGCGAGAGCAACATGCAGCAAAACCCCTTCGGCGGCGCGCCGTGCACGGGATCCGACACCCAGGCCTTCCCCAAGGAGCCCTGCGGAGGCGGCTGGCGCGTGTCGATCCACTTCCCCAGCTGCTGGGACGGCAAGAACCTCGACTCGATCGACCACAAGAGCCACGTCGCGTACCCGGCCTCCGGCACCTTCGAGTCGGGCGGCGCGTGCCCCTCGACGCACCCCGTCAAGATCCCCCAGATCATGTACGAGGTCATGTTCGACACCCGCCAGTTCAACAACAAGGCCGAGTGGCCCGCGGACGGCTCGCTCCCCTGGTACTGGAGTATGGGCGACAACACCGGTAAGTCGACCTTCCTTATATGACCTTCACCTTCCCATTCAAACACATATTCCCCGGATATGCGAGCTAATTTAGCTTCAGGTTACGGATTGCACGGTGACTACCTATTCGGGTGGCAAGGCGATGCCCTCCAGAAAGCCATGGACGGCAAATGCTCAGGCGACCGCTGCGCACCGCTCAAGAGACAAACAGATGCTCAGGCCATCGCGTGCACCAAGAGCCAGCAGGCCGGTTTCGATATCGGCGACAAATGTGAGTGCCGTCATCGAGCGTATCCCTGAATCCATGTTTTGAACGATAATTACTGACATGTTCTTCTTCCTAGGGCTCACTTCGCTCCCTGGCATGGAAGGGATGCCTATGTAGGCCGATTAGGGGGATACTCACCTTCTCTAGAATAGCTTAGCTTTGAATTTCTCAATATGGGTCAAGAAGCGTAGGGGAATCAGATTGCGATTTTGTGTCTGTAGCTTGAGCGCGCACGCATCCCTCGTTAGCTGTGGGGGCCAGAAGAGATAACTCGGCTAGCTAATTAGATTCTTGAATGCCTAATGAAAATTGCGATATTTTCTTTAGCACGTTAGTTTCCGTTCTGTTCAGGAAAGGAGTGAAGTGCCTCGCAAGAAAAGAACCTTGTATGACAGAGAAGAAAGTGAGTAGATACGGTAGGTGCCTACGGTGGCCCACAGCTGGCACTTAACGCCGTAAACCTATATCCGCCCCACTCTATTGACCTAGTCTAGTCTAGACTTAATGCATAATTTTAACTGAGAGTCAAGCCAAAGGTATCTTCTTTTACAGAATATTTAATTTAAATTTTCTGATGTGCCTCTCAGCCCACTAGCGTTGTCTTCACTTCAATGCAGTTCCGTTTAGCACCTGTTATACATTTGGCCCCTGCGGGGCGAGGTCTTTCTTTCTCCGCTGCTTCAGACTTCAGATATGAATACCACCTATCTAGATTATAATTTATTAAAGGTGATGACGTGTCTGGGGCCAATTATGATGGAGGGTGGTATTTGGCTGGTTTGCCACAGTATAAGGAAAGGGGATTAACAATAATTGAGATCGGATTATAAACCCTACCTATCCTTCATTTTGAAAACTGGATCATGAAAAGGTCGGATGTCGGTGTAGGCACTTCTGCTCGCCAACCTTGGTCCTGCAATAGATCTACGTATATAAGGTCACAGCGGCAAAGCCATGCCAAGACCTTCACATAACGAATACACCCCGCCGATGCTCTTCGGTGCGAACCCACTACCCATTTAGGTTATGACATAGCATTATTCCTTCTAAAGGTTAATACGAAGTGAAATGGAAAGAACAATAGTCGTTCGTTCATTTTTGGTCGAGTACTAAACGTAAAGGCTAGTTTAATATCGCAACTACACACGCTATTACTCAACTGTTCAATACCGAATAAAGCAAGTCCTACTAGAGGAGTTTCTCAACTGTGTTACCTCCTTGTCTTAGAAATCAAATCTCCCCGGAATGGCTGCTTGCGTAACCTTATTTAAGCTGGAGCCTAGATAACGTCTCAGTCGTTTGAGGTTGGCGCCAACAAGTGAGTTGAGATTTTACATGATTACACTCGTGGCCTCGATTGTTGGACATTGCATCATTAGATCTCGCGCACCCTCATCAACTCACTAACATAGTGGAAATAGTACCTACCTGTATAGAACCTACACAAGCCCAGTGACCCGGATGCAATAGGTACCCATATAATATGCGTATGGTAGCTAGCGGCGGGTAGACCCGTTAATGGAACCGCCCCCACGAATCGGTACTTGGCATAACCTTCGTCCCTCAGAATGCGCGGCAATCTCAGAATACCTAGATAATCAAGTGGCTAATATCAGATACAGCGCTGCCGGAAAATCTATGTTAGATATAGGTTTGGGGAAGGTCTCCGCGTCCGCCTGGAGGTGTATTGGCCGGTGGCGGGGACCTATCGTCGTGTAAGTAGGGTTGCGGTGAATCCTTTGGGCTTGGGGTCTCCTACCGTCATTGGACGTTCAGTGCTAGGATTGCTACTTTCACGCACCCAGCCCAGGAGAGTCAGGGTGTAGAGCTCTGGTATGAAACAGGCTCGGAAGAGTTTCGACTTAACTGCCTGGACTCGAATGTATAATGACAGTTGCGAAGGGGGTTTGGCATGCGGGTTCATAATCTACGCGCCTGGCTCCCCAGGTTTTCTCTGGGACTATGTCAGCTAATGTCCAGTTGTGAATTCTCTTTTTCTCTCTCATTCTGCGGACAGCGGTGAGGCTAGTGTCTTTACGATGACTGGAATACATTATGAGGCTCGATTATTCATATTCTACCATTAGGTCTGTGGAGTCCGGGCCTAGTTCTACATCCACAAGTTCAAGCATACAGGTATCGTCTACTGCAACAACTCCTCCGCTCACCTCGATATTCACGCCACCTCCCGAGTGCAGTACTCCCTACATAACTTTCTGCAACCCCGGGGAATGTTATGGATACTATTACCCGCTCCTACTCTATTACACCACCCATGGCGGCCCAGAATATCCTACAATACAATGCTTGCCAGAAACCACTACGTGGTATGACGGCTCTGTGGATGGAATTTATAACTATAATCCGGGGCTATTCTGTCCCGATGATATGACAACTGACACTAGCATTGGAGGCGCATTCATTTGTTGTCCCAGGTGGGTTTGGTTCCTGTTCATTACATGGTTTCGGCGACTGATATTAATATACTAGTGGTTTAACATTCGATGGGACATATTGCTATGGGACTGAGACAATAGGGGTAGGATTTTTAGGTGCAGTCTCCTCAGCCTTAGGCACCATATATGATTCGACTAGCTTCTCAGCAGCAGACGGAACGACACTATATGTTTCGGCCTATCCTGTCCGTCTCATCCAACAATCCGCTGCTCAATCTAGCCTTGCCAGCTCTACTCTGGTTCTTTCAAATCCTTCGGGTACTTCAAGTACCTCAAGTATTTCAGAAAGTTCACATACTTCTAGCTCATATCAAGCGAAACAAGACGGCTATTTAAGTATCAAAATTGCGGTCGGTGTAAGCATCGCGCTGATATCGTTCATTCTCGGCTGTATTCTCCTGATCCGCTACCGCCGGAAGCGAATTCTCAGGCGCCAGCAACCTTTAGACTCAGTGCCATCAGCGCCCGAAAGAATAGAAATAAAGGCAGCACTACAGACACAGAAGAGACTCCCACCCACGCCTCCTATGGCCGAACTACCAGTCGAGTCTGAGGGGCCCCAGACCGGGGACTACGGAGCCGGGATATACGTGTGGAAACCCGAGCTTGAGGGTACAGCCGGGATACCTAATTCGGTAGGGGTATACGTGCAGCAGAAGTCCGAGTTGGAAGCGAACAACACTAGCATAGCTAGTTCTGTCCTGGGACCTAGGCCGGATACGGCCCCCGAATCTCCTATTGTTGGGTTGTCGTATACGTACCAGCGGCTGGGACCGCCTTAACGCATCTATGAATTCTCATACGTGGTGGGTTGGGCACAGGTTCTAAGGCTACTATACTTGGCGTTAATGGAACATGTGATGGTAGGCCTGATGGCAAAGATGTTGAAACCAGGACTATTAGATATTCGAACTAGTACTCGATACATCACGAGACGACTCCTGAAATACATATATTGCTAAGTAACACAACTTCGCTATATGCTATGAGAGTAGAATTCGTTAGTAGACATTCCGGTCGTAATTATTGATCAACATATGATACCATATGGCTAAGCCATGTATACACGTAGCAAATGAAGAAAACTCATATGAAAGTCATGGCCCATAGCTGTGTATGATCGTCATAGATGACTCTTTCAGCCGCCGCCACACTAATTTACATAGATTCCATTAGTACTTGCTGTTAATGGGGATGAATGGGGAGATAGGGACTTACACCGCCGCCTCCTCCGCAGCCACCACCTCCTCCGCAGCCACCGCCACCACCACCACTGCCGCCTCCTCCGCAGGCAGCGCCGCTTGAAGAACCACACTAGTAGTCTATGTTAGTTTCGGCCTCGTTCCCACTTATGTTGGCTCAAGCATCAAGATGTTGGTGATTCGACTTACACTGACAGCCGAAAACTCAGTGCCTCCTCCAGAACACGCGCCAGCCGCTGCGCCTCCGCACGCTCCCGCAGCTACCGTGCTACCGCATGTGCCGGTAGCACAGGCACCATAGAACCCAGTACCGGCAGCGGCGGTGTTTGTGTCGTAGTAGACCGGGCAGACGACGTAGGCGGGGTAGACGAATGGGGCGTAGAGTAGGTAGGGGGAGCCCCAGTAATAGTAGTAGTAGTCGTCTCGGGGGGGCAGGTCACGGCCCTTTCTCTTCGCCCGTCTCCTGGCCTTCTCGTAGTTGTCCTCCAGCCGTCTCTGCTGCAACAGATAGAGGCGTTGGTGAATCTTGGAGCGTATCGAGCCGTCTTCCGTGAGCCGTACCGCGTTGTGCGACGAGATGTGCGCGCTGTTGTCGGGAGGGCAGAGCGCTGCGCGACCGGATTTGTAGAAATTGTCCGAAGCTAGATATGCGCAAGAATCGCCGGTCAGTAATCTACAGGCTTACGATGCGTGGGAGATGATACATACCTTTTCCCTTCTCGCTCTTGAAAATAGGTAGCCTCTCGGCTACGCTAGAAGTATGAGTGGTCCGCACGGACTCGCAATACCAGCAAGTACATTCCGAGTACACCTCCCCGTAGAGCTGCTGGTAAACCCCGCTAGTCCATTCGAACGCGGTGGATAGTTTGGTCTCATCGATCTTATCGTCGTGGTCAATGAATCTACCTGTTTTTGAGCACATCCACTTGTAATAGCTAGCAGGACTAAGCTGATGGGTATGCCATGCAAGGTCAACATCGAGAGTCGGGACGGCAATCCGAGTTGTGTATTTTCCCATGATGTCGATGAATCGCCAGTACTTCTCTATGAGGCGAGTCATCGTTTCGCGTGCGGCGGGGCTATGAAGCCAGTCCATCTATCGACGGTGAGGTGAGAAGACAAGTCAGGCGGGGTAGACGAGAGGTAACAGACATACCTTGTACATTTTCTCGGTGAAGATTCCTTGCCGCAAGACAGCGCCTCCCAGCTCGAGAGCAAAGGGGGAGCTGTTTCCCCAGTATCTCGACATCATCTTTCTCACTTGGACTCGAGCTTCCTGGCCAAGGCGATAAGTTTTGTTCTTGTCCTTCCCTTCTACGTGATCAACTTCTTTAATTGTGTTGGTGTCGGCAAGTGCCCGCTCGATGATTACGCGAACAGCATCCATTGAAGCAGGTTGGGGGTCGTATAATTGACTTCTGAGGTTATATCGGATAAGGCGGTTTGGGAATGTACGCTGATGTCTATCCCTCGAATTTCCCTGCAGTGGAAGGGGTTTCGCACACCCGGTCCTATTATCTAGGAGCGTGCCTGGCATCGGATGCTCGTGAGATAGAAGTCTTTTCACATCAGCGGCGAACTTGGAGACCTCAAGGTGATCTCTTTTGAGCATTTTGCCGCAGGTGGCACAGTTTGTCTTAAAATCAGCATCGCCATAACCCTCTCCCACGATTGAAGGGAGTATGTTATGTGAGTCTTCCGGCATACCGCACGTAGACCATGGAACTTCGTTCTCCGTCTGGCACTCGGGACACGGTGGAAGGATTTTGGTAAATGGGTCATCTATGTTATCCCATTTCCTTTTCGTTGTCTCCTCCCATCTAGCCATGCACGCAGACGACACGCCGTAGTTGAAGTTGGTGTCGATCGCATTATTGACAAGTTGCCACGGCATACCAAGGTGCCAGAGCTCTCTAAGACCCCGTCGCATACAGTCCTCAGAATAGGCTCTGGGGTTAAGCATGTGTGCGTGCCAGACCATGAGGACGTCTGTAGGGAGGTTAGTAGTTGTTATAATAGTCTGGGATATAAGCTCCTTACCAAGGGGTGGTAGCATGTTGTCATCCCAGGCAAAGCTATCGAGTTTCGGGGGGGTATCTGAGGCAAAACGTGTGTATCTTTGATTATCCTCGCACATGTTATTCTCGGTCAGAGGGTCGTTAGGGAAGCTGTTCCACCAGGCTTCGTATCGATCGGCAGCTCTAGCAACAAAGAGTGCCCATCGCTTTTCTCGGAGGAAAGACAGATTCTTCGTAGTTTCATCGTCAAGCTTCTCGGTGCTCTGTGATACATGGACACCCTTGTCATTTGGAAACAGCCGACTGTCGTAGATTTGCCAAATGCCATCGGTGTATCCAATCGTCTCCTTCAGGTTCTGAAAGGCGAAGAGAAGCTTCAAGTGGGCCAAGCATGTGTCTATAGTGAGTTCCTTGGCAATTAAAGGAACCGAGAGAGAGGAAAATGCCGAGTTAAGCTGGTCGATGTCTTCAGCAGATATGCTCTTGCCAGGGGCATCATAACTTGGTGGTGCAACATCCCCTCCCTTGGATGGCTCCTTGTCGCTCAAGGCCTTCTCCAGCTTGCCCATGGCAACAATAGACTGAGTGTGCGGCCGCAAAGAAAGTAAATGGACGGTTTAGAATAATTGCTCGTAATCGCATGTGTCAAAGTTGTAGTGTTTAGGCTTCTCTTTCTTTGTTGTCTGCAGTGCTAGGTCTTGGCTTTATAGATGAAGTACGCATACGTGAGTAGATTACCTACCTACCACATGACTTGTGAGAGACTCCTGGGACGTTTGACTAGGGACGTTTCCGAATTGGATCACCGACAGGCATCCTGCAGGCGCATTAACAAACAGGTATATATGTACCTATAGTAATCTATAACCGCATCTTTAGCGCATATTTTCCCCAGACCACGACAAGTTAGCGCTATTCAACACGCCGTATATGAGATATCATCTTACGCATCGAAGCAATGGGACTCGATTTGCGGCGAGACCTTCCTAATGCAACCTTATGGAGCGGCTACGCTATAAATTCATTCGTTAGCCAAGATATGAGTGTCACTTGCGTGCGGAGGTGTTGATAGCCAGGCACCCCCGCGGCGGCGTATCCCGAGCTGAGCCGGAAGATAACGGTCACTATCGAATGATGAGTGATCAATTGGATAGCCGGGAGGAAAGGAACAAAGGGCTTACTTACATGGTGGCTGGGGGGAACTAGAGATGTTCCACAGCTTCTATGCATTTTCCCCTCTAGGTATGGCTCTAAAGAATATGCCTTGCAAAGGTTCTCAGCCGCAGCAACTGCTTGCATTAGCGACAACACGCTCACCAGTCTGATGACGATGCTCCAGCACAGCCACCACTGACTTCCAATGATATGACAAGCTATGTAGCTTAGACAGCTCTACATACCTAATTGACTGACCGAGGAGTCGTCACTCTGTTGCGATCGATACAAGCAAAACAAAAAGCTTATTCTTCTCGCCCAGGACGCTTATGTCTTGTCTCGGGGCTTATTCTAGGGCGATCAGGTACGGGAACTTAACTACTTTCCGTTAGATAGGTCTGGGCTTTTCGCCAATACAGTAGGTACCTACTAGATAAATAGATAAATCTATCTAGGTACATGCCTACCTTAGTTACCTAGCCTCTAATATTATACTATATGATATAGGTATATAGGGATCTAGGTAGTGGTTGGTGGTACAGCGCTAAATAGTTACTGAGCTATTTAACCACCTATCGCGCATGCATGCGCAGACATGCTCGATGGTTACTCGCTAGAGCCCCGCTTCAGGTCGCCTACACACCCTCTTGTAGATACTGTTGCGTAAACTAATATTATATTAAAACCTAACAACTTTGAGGTTTAAACGTGCATTTCTAGGACCGATATCGCCAGTACCGTGGCTAGGTAGAATTCCACTCCACTACGAGGAGGCAGCGTTGAAGGAAGCCCACCTGACCCAATTCGCCCCGACTTCGCCAGATACCTACATAGGTTAGGTAGGTACCTGTATAGCAGCACTAGCTCCCCTCCACCCCAATACCAGCTTTATTGCGTACCTATCTAGAGTAGGTAGGTACCACTATTGCAATTTACTATCTGCATCTACTAACGGAGAATCTCAACCATAGATAGTGTTAGAAAAAACCACTGCGCTAAAAGTTTGGCGTGACCGGTCAATTATTGGTCTTCTTCCTAAAGGTGTATTTCTAACAGATAGAGATAGCTGCTGCATAAAACGTCTGTATTAGCAATCACTCATAGGAAGGCAAAGGCATGCCGCACTACACAACAGGATTGTGCCATACGAACTGCGGTGTCATCCGGGACCAGGTTGCTCCGGGTATGAAGGCTCCAATCAGAAACACCCCAAGGCATTTTGGGAGATCGGTCACCAGCTTCGTCACGTACAGGCTTCTCTGCTAATGAATCGTCTCTATTCGATACTACGGAACGGCTCGCAATCTCGTAATCGTGCCTCTAGCTAGCTTGCTGCGTCTAGCCGCCGTAGAGCTGTTTCATCTGAGTTCGCATACTAGCGCTCTGCTCTACGCCACTTCAATCAACACGGAGTGAGTCATTAAGAGAAGTCATAATTCATGAATTGAGAGGAATATATTTGCCGGTCCCATCGCAGCGGAATCTAAGCTCGTCGGTGATCGATTTTCATCTAGATCGTCAGACATCAGCAACACCGGACTCGCCGCCTCCTGAATTACTAGTACTATTACTCTAGCCTCCAACTCGTCTAGTTATGGAGTACCTTACCACTCCTCCAATGACAGTGTCCATGAAAGATCTCCAAGGTCGAGTTCACTGGGAATATCTTCTTCCTCTTCTTCTTCGGCCCAGGCCCACTCGCCGATGAAGCGTAAACGGTTCTGTTGATGCTCCCTCCGTAGATCACGTCTGCGAAGCTCCTCGGGCGATATACCAGGAAATAGCAGATCTAATGAAGAAACGATCCACTGATGTCTCACCTCCCATCCGTCGTCTCTAAAGATCCACTCGATGCCCATCACCTCAAAGTCTACATTAAAAGAGCCCTGGTGTGGAGGGAGTGTCAAATATCCCTCTTTGTAAAAATTCTCAACCCATATCCCAAATCCGAAGTATGATAACTCGCAAATGACTACGCGGGCTTTTCGAAGGCCAGCTAGTACGTCTCCTTGTCCTATGTTATCTAGGCCGGAACCTGAATTAGAATCTCTGGGTTCGCTAGCGTCTAGAAGACTTGTCGAAAGAACCTCATGACACCTCCTTATGACGTGGTTGAGATGGATCGACGCCAAAGTCCAGAGGCTACCGGATAAATATCCGCCCTCAAGTAGCGAAAGACGCCTGGTCCAGTCTTCAGCCAAGAGCATTATTTCGAAATCGTATTTGTCAATGCCAGGATTATGGCGAACTTCTAAAAGAGCATCGAGTGGAATAAGCTGTGACTCCCACTCCCTAGCATTCATCACACTCCGAATGCGGCTGAGATGTAGAGCGCGGATTCCACGCCCGAAATATCCAGCGGCATTTCCACCAGTGCCAGTGGCTTGGGCGCCCGTGGCGGCGGATGCATCGGCTTCCATTTTGTCTTTGGGTTGATATACCCGAGAGGAAAATTGGTATTTCCGCGAAGCTGAGGGGATAAACAAAATCTGTCGGGTCGTGTAGCCTGGATAACGAGGCTCAAGACTTATACGTAATATGTCTCGTTGCTAGTTCAGGTTTGAAACTAGAATGATTCAGTGATTTCTTAACCTTCAACTGGAGGAAGTATTAACTATAATAAATTAATATATGCACTAGGCCATAGCATAGGACTTTTTCAATAAATACCAACCTTGATTCTGGCGTAAATGATATCCCTTAAGAGAGAATAGCAAATGAATACATAGGATCTCGATATAGCCATGGATGAGAGTTGGAGTTGTGAGTGTCAGTCCGATAGGATAAACCGGGGCAGTCTTGATATACCATCTGCCCCTCTGGTACATATAAGCCCTTTATACTAGGGAGCTACAGAAGAGACTTTATTAGTAAACTTTCGGCAGCACCAGTATTAAGGTGTTACTGCTAGTACGCGTCTAAGAGGAAGTATCTGAGTAGAGAGTTCATAGGAAAACTATAAAGGCAAAAGTGGAGGGGTTTGCATCAAGGATAAGTGGCCGTGGCCGGATCGTAATGAAGAGAGACGTGGTCAAATGATACGCCGAATTCTAATCCTCAAGTAGCTTGAACTTTCGGTGATCTCATTGTTGAAGTAAAAATATAGTTGCTTCACACACGTAAACTAAGTTTCAGCTATTCACCTTTACCGAAGTATAATAAAGCACCATTTTCGAGGTTGAGGTATTCCAAGGATTTCTAGGTAACAAGGGCTTTTCTAGGTGCCCTCCGATAGTCTGTCGTATCCATGTACGAAATGGAAAGCTGTAAGGACGTAGAGATAAATCGCTAGATGATATAACTAACGTTGTGTTTTATTGTTCATGGATATATCAAGGTGATAAGTACTAATATAGATATCTTCGTGCGTGCGATGATCATGCAATTCTGCACACTTAATAGTATAAAAAATCCTAAATATATAAGAACGGTTATTAAGCTTACAGGTTACATAGGTAGTCTGTTAGTCATAGCTATGGATAGACATCTCCCCAACTGCTTCAAACAAACACCTCTAGGTCCTGTGTGCCATAGCTTCTTGACAAGGCCCTAAGATGGTTGCAGCCTACAGAAGACTCTGATGTAGATATTCTTGGTAACCTAGTTCCTCAGATCAGATCTACATCGACTACTCAACTTCCTACTCCCATATATATAAACAAGCACTTTGTCCTCTACTCAACAAGTAACAGTTGAGTAGAACCTTTTATGCAAGGTAACAAAGATAAGGCTACAGGTTTTACCACAACCACAACCATCTCATACGTAGATATAAAATGTTATGGAAACCCCTAACTATCTTGCAGTCCTATCTCTGCGTTAGTGTAGCGGCGAGATTGCATGTCGGATGAGAGAACTGTGAATAACGGGTTTGTTTATTACAAATTAGTATCATCTAGAATGCCTGGTCATATTATGGCACCTACAGGGTGTAATTTAAGATCTGTATGATCCTAGTCTAGGAACGTAATCTAGTCGCTATATAGATAGTATCATCTTGGCAACTCCAAAGAGCGTTAAGCCCGCTTCTGCGAAACAGTATACGTAATAGGTATGTGCCGGAGCGAGTGGATCTTAGGTATTAGATCGGATGACTTTTAGATAATCCTTCATGACCAGATGCACCTCTAAGGGGGGGAAGTAGGAGGGTAGGAGGGGGGGGGGGAAGAGGTGACGGTAGAAGAGGGAGGGGGAGGGTTGCTTTAGACGACTCTTGAAGTTGCATCTTGCTAATTAATCCTCTTTTACTGCGCCAATGATATTCGCCGGTGTGGCTTCTACCTAGCTGTCGTATCCCTCCATGTTCCGTCACACCGCCCGCCCTCAAAGCCACCGGCTCCTGTTCCGCTACGGTCAAGGACAAAAATATCCACTAGCAATGGAACATGGCTGATGAGGTGGTCAGACCCAAGCCCTCGGGCTACGGGGGATTCCCGACTGAACGGATCCATCCACGCTGACATGCAGGATAGCGGGTCGAAGCTGGCTCCTTACTGGATAGTGCCGTGCAGCGCAGTAGTGTACCGAACCGCTGGGTCTGAAGAAGTCGACTCGACGAGGTACTAGACACCTACTTACCAACCCAGTCAATACTTGTTTATACGCACACTGCATTCCAAATACGACAGGTGATACCGAATCCTGCCGGGATCTGTCTCAGCTCTTTGCGGGCTTCAATAGCGCTGCCCCGTGTTGTCGGGTCGCTTTCTTGCAGTATGACATATCCCAATCACTTGGGTCGTCCCAAGCTGTCGGGTTTGAGACATTGACGGTTGAAGGCAACTGGTTCGCGCATGGGATATGGGAAGGCCTGATGTAGTGGTATTTCAAAGCAGCCATGTCCATCCGACTGTGTAGATAGCCGACTTTCGTTCTGTCCTTACTCGCTCAACTCTGTCATCTTTAAAATCTACATAGTTCGTGGCATAGTGGGAAATAAGACATGGGGGAGCTTAACGACGTCGACTACAAAGGCATTGGAGAGGGACTACCCATTGTCTTCCATGAGGACTTATCGTCAAGCGACCCCACCATTAACCTCAATAGTGACTGGGAGATCGTGTGAGTGACATTCTCGCCCTTCCCTCCCCTTTTGCTACATTATTGACTGGTGATAGGTCTTCTCATCGAGAGCTTTCTGTGAACACTGAACTAGAAATTAAGTCGAAGCTAGACACATCAGCATTTCCAATTAGAGGGGCCCAAATTATCGATTCTTCGAACGACAGATACCCACAGCAAGATCTAACCCCTCTCGAGAGATACTGTTACCATGTCCAGACTCACGAACAGGTCGCCATGGGCCAAATATCGTGCCGTCAATCACCTACACAGCCCAACGAGCTCAATGAGTCGCTGGAGACTGCAGCGAAGCTGCTTAGTGGATTTACCCCTCAGTTTTCTGCGTCGTCCTGGTCGATTCTCAGCTCGACCTCGAGTGCAAGTCCCAAAATGGTACCTACGGCCGAGCTTAATCATCTACTTCTTATGATGGACTCATCTGAGTGGCAGTTCATGCTGCCAGAAGAGCAAGCAGAGTGTTTACGCAGAATGTAAGCTATGTCTCATGAAACAATAATGAGATATCACTAACTCACATCCGTCTCGATTAAGTGCCAAGCTGAGGAGACGCCTGAAGACTGAACGCGGCGTGCGGAAGATGAAGTCGGTGCGCGTCCGCAAGAGAAGTAAGGAAAGCAATAAGTCAAACGAAATAATAGAGACATAGGATTCTTTAAAGTAAACAGCGAATCCCTATCTGTACGTTATTTGCAACTTAGGGGAATTTGTAGGCAACAGATATTGTGTAGTTATTATGGTAAAAGCGCTCATTGGATTCGAACCATCTACCATCTAACCCGAGCGTCTATGCAACCCATACTCTACTTGCCGTGATTTCTCTAAATCTCTTATTCCTTCATTGCCTTTTCTAGTTGTTCGGCGTGGTTTCGGATCTTGCTGAACTGTAGGGGCTAGTCTATGACATTGCAAAATATAAACAGGTCATTTTGAGGTAATGTCGAGGACATTTACTTACTGCAAGGATTTAGCTTTGACTAAATTAAATAAACAGGGGAACTCAAACAGTCATAGACTCACTGAATAGGCGGCGTTAAAATTGTGCTCTTATGTCCGTTAAGTGTATTACGATAGAATTAGTCACACTTTTGCACGTACTACATGTGACTTAAGAGCATGTAGAATTCTGGAGATAGACAGCTATTCTAAGGAGGAAACACTTTGGCCCTCAGCGCCACTAGAAGATTTTCGAAAGAACCTCATCACCTTCTCTGCTATCTGCTAAGGGGTCAAGTTACGATCCTTGCAGAGACCTAGTTAGCGAAGATAGCAGGACCAAGGCCCGAGCCTCTCGACTTTCCGGTATATTCCGAACACCGAGAGTTCTGCACATGGAGGTCGCATTTCGTTTTCTGACTCATCATCTTGGACTCCAGCGTGCAATGGGGTCACCTCAAGGAATCCCTAACCCAGTAAGCATATAGATACCCCCGCAAAGTTTATGTAGGCTGCACCTTCATCATAGGGAGATCCCAGGCATCCCATCTAAACTTAGAAAAAGTCACTGCCGAAACCGGAAGAAATAGATGACTCTAGAATTCCCAACGCAACTAGCCCAGAGCGAGCTTGAATTTTCTGTTTCTGTTAGTCGAGCGCCAAAATGTAGCTATAGAGCTAGACTTCAACTTACCTGAAGAGTAATGTTTTTTGCTTTTGTGCCACCATTTATTTTATATTTCTAGTGGATATATCTGCTGAGTCAGACTCAGGCTATGTTGACCATTTGTTCATGTAGTTCACCAGGGAGAATTTTAGAACTTTCTCAATAATTGCCAGATTAGCTTGAACAGCTTCATCCGTGGGAATAGAGAGATGTTAAGCCCTAAGCTTTCCGGCGTGCCTCGAGGCTCTAGAGCACGTCTCTGCATGGCGATTGGATGCGAGAATGCGAAGAACTCCCCACTCCTCGCAGTCCGTCCCTTGTCTTGGATTATCAGGATGGCCTGCTAGGATAAAAATTCATAGACGAGATATTTAACCTGTAGCAGGACCACATGCTACATAGGGACAGTCGATTCTAATACTAGGCGTGGAGAGGATGGCATCGCCAATAGGGACGGTTCGCTGGCCGGTCACTATAGGGTTCGTCGCTTAGACTCATCCTATCGAACACATGTGGCTCTCTTGTGAATTTTTCCTTACCTCTTTCAATTGCTTGCTCTATGTAGTATGTTTCGGTCTGGACTCTGTATAGGCCTAACCCGCGCAGTGAAATGTCAAGCCTCCCGGTACAGGCCACCACCATTGGCCAATGTACGTGCATAAAACCCGGCAATTGTATTAGACCTTCCTGTGACGGCAACCTATGCTAATCTCGACGAGCATGTCTTTATAGACGTCATCGCTGATGATATCAGTCAATACCTCCCAAGAATGCGCAAACGTATCTCTTCCTAGGTGGTGATCTAGGTAGCATCTGTAACCAGGGTTGCCCCTTCATTAGGTGATCCGGATAGATTCTAATACCTTATCCTAATTACCTTAAAAAAATAGAGTGGAAATCTTGGCAACGTCGCCGCAGCCACTGTATGTAAGGAACGACATACCAACGGAAAGTGTATTAAAGCGTGAAACTAAGAAGAGAGTTGAGGACTGTGGTTTTTTTAGTAGATATGTAAGTAGCAAACGCAAGGAGAGAAAGTGGTACCTTAGGAGGAATCCCTTATAAAGGGGACCTGCGGCTAGTGCAGAGGTGTCTAAGGCATTGACGCTATGTACCCTAATCCTACGTGTATATTGGGCTACCAAACCACTTACATTAGGTAGTCTGAACCTTACTGCAGCTAATAGATTGGCAGATAATAGCTATGACTATGGTCAGGACAGCCTGTTAAGTACCTAGGTACTCTGTATGTCTTGCGGGAGTTCCCACACCTGTGCAGTGTGACAGACACATCGGACAATTCACATGTAACTATCTAGTTAATTCCTCAGGTAATGGCAACATAGTTAAGCTAATGCATCTGCATGCTTGTTGTTATGTTGTTTTGTAGATCAAGAATGAATGGCATAGGTAGCCTATTAAATACATTGATAATAAATTGTTATTGAACTATTACTAAGGTAATAAGAGGCACCACAGTACCCTAGGTACCTACTTTCATATGCAAATTGTATATAGTACCCTTTTAAGCTCATATCCCCTTTATTCCGATATGTAAGTACCTTTCTGAAGCATGCGGCCAGACTTGTTTGTCGTCATCGTGGATCAGAGCTCAATTCGCAACAACAGCATCACCTATGATCTTATTATTCACGCCCGGCTGTCTGCGGAGCAGCGGCAGCAGCAGCACCGATAGCCGCTAGAGACGTACAGAATAAAAATGCTGTCACAAAACCGGCGTCTTCGACATCTACGCGGAATTTATTTACGTAATCTGAGCTTCACCAAACCTCAAGGGCGCGCTTCCGACGATCTCGACGCTGATCTCCCTTCGACCAAGCCACCAGAAACCCAACACCAACTTCACCATGCTCGCTCCGACGAAAGCCTGCGGCCACGCGCCAAGGCCCGCAGGCGAAGCACAACCCTCGCCAATACCACACCGGTCACCCGCCATAAGCAATTAGAGTACACGGTCGATGGTAGGGCCGCCGACGTGTTCTTCTCGCTGCATTGCGACGGAGAGGAGGATCCCATCTATATCAGCGAGGTCGGGCAGCGATCTACGAACTTCAACTTCCGATTCTTCGATCTCTCGAGCGCCAATCCTTCCGTCACGCGGCTATCCGAGCTGAAGATACGGTTGTGGGCCAAGCGACACATGTCATGGAGCCTGTTGTTGTCCCAAGACATCGACCTGCGCCTGTTGCACTATCTCGGCAGTATGCGAAACCACCATTTCCCACCGAACTGTCTTGTCTTTCACCTCGAAGATGGAATGTATTCGCTTGACCTTGCGAGCAAGCGCCCCGAGCCGAAGCAAACTTCACCGCTTCCAAGCTCCTCCTACAATGCGCTCATGAAGCTATCCAATCTGAACAACTCCATCCAAGACGCTCTCGCTACTCGCGAAGCTTTGGCCGCTCAAATAAATTCTTTGCTCGAAAGTACGCCACACGACGCGGTCCCGCAGGCCCAGGAGTCTGCCCACCTCGCTTCGACGTACCTCTCGACGCAGAGGCGGTCTCTTCGTGCAGCTCAGACACGACGAGATGACCTCAAAGCATCCATCCAAGCGCGCCGAGAGGCCATCAAAGAGGGACGCTCTGCACAAGGAAGGGCTGCGGACCATGTAGAACACGCCCAATCCAAACTACCAGCGTCCCAGGCGCTCATCTCATCCACACGCGAGAGCATCCACGGCCAAAGACGCCGCATATGTGAGGACCTCGCGCACATCTTCCCCATCACGCCCGTTATTTCAGGCGCGCCTCTCTCTTTCAGCATCTGTAACGTCCCGTTACCAAACTCCGACTACGACCCAGTGTCATCGTCATCCACGGAGGAGTCGCTGTCTGCAGCTCTAGGCTACGTCGCACAGCTGACTCATGCCCTGCAATTCTACCTATGTGTCCCTCTCTCCTACCCGATAACGCCTTTTGGCTCGCGCAGCAGCATCCGCGACAACATCTCTCTCCTGCCCGAAACGCAGCGCGACTTCCCCTTGTTCCCACGGGGCGGCGCAACTGCGCAGTATCGGTTTGAATACGGTTGGTTCCTACTGAACAAGGATATCGAGGCTCTCTGCGTCTCAGCCGGGCTCAAGATCGTTGACATTCGGCACACGCTGCCGAATCTGAAGTACCTCCTATACGTCTGCAGCGCGGGTACCGACGAGGTACCGGAGCGGAAGCGTGGCGGCATCCGGGGGTTATGGGCCGGACGGCTGAAAGGAAGAGTCGGGATGAGTAGTTCGCTTGCTAGCACTGATGACGGCGCCAGTAGTGCTGGCGGCAGTCGTCGCGGGAGTATGGATAGTGAGATTTTGAGCGGTAAACAGAGAGACGTGTTAAATCGTGCGCTTGGTCGGGAAAACAGCAACGGCAACGGAGATCACTCTCGGGAAAGCAGTGTTGGCGCGGCAGGTAAAGAGCGCCAGCCCTCGCCTCTACGCTTGCCGTTCGATGAGGGGGACGTTAAGCTCACGTTGCGGACTAAGGGTCTGAGAGAGAATATTGGTGCACATGTTTGAGATACCCACGTAGATTAATGGAAATTGTAATATCTCTTTCCTGTCATGCCTTGCTCGCAGGTTCGTCGCTACGTGAGATGGGGGACTGTCTGATTTGCTCTAATCTAAGTGAGTCTATCTGAATGGGTAGCCTTTAAATTTGGTCGTACTCTAGAGTTGACCTAGTCTGCCGACACTCCTCGTGTCCTGAGATAATTGTACCTATGATATGAATCATAGTAAAGATTAAGGCTGCAGTCATAGTCGGTTCTACGTATTCTATTCTGGTTCTCATATCTATGCTGTTACACCCATCAAGTCTGCTGCTACTCATAATAGTGTGTATATATCACAATATTATGCTCGACTTGATTAACTTGGATATGACCAAGATTAGAGCAAAGTTGAAAATAAGATGGGAGTATCAAGGGTGGAGGATGGCGAAGACGATACGGGGCTATGAACAGCGGCGAATAGTCGGAGTCGGTCGTTTGGATCTGGGAAAGGAGGGCGAGGGCGAAGTCTTGATTTTAGGTTGTTCGGTGTCCAAAGCTTGCTCGTTCGCTTTCAAAAATCAATGGCCCTATCTGATTTCAATGCTAGCCTAGTATAATGCGTACGCGTGAGGCTTTCTAGCTCAGTTAAAGGTCACATCGCCTCCGGTTAAATGCAGGATACCGTACTATACATGAGCTCCCCACTCCAAGGGTATTGAGCCGAGAGTGCTAGTCCCAGTGATATTTTCCCCCCTTGATGTGCTTTATAGTGCTGTAGTTAAAGACTTGAATAACATTGTTACGACGGTGAGGTTTTCACTTACCCTCACTATTCCGCCGTGATAGTATGAAGTTATAACTGCGCCCGTGTTACACAGGTTATATAGACGGTAGATACCGAATGCTGAACACCAACATCGTGTGAATCAACGGCTTGACGGGATAGCTGCCGCTTCACCGGCATGCAGCCATCCATGCGGGGAACCGTCGTCCTCCGGATTGTTCCCCAACATCTGCAGGGGCTCCCCCTCGCTAGCTATATTACCCGCCATCAAGACTCCGCACAATGCAACTTTCCCCAACTCCCCCGTTTGATCTAGTGCGGAGAATGTCGCAATACCAGCCGCAGTCAAATGTCGGTTCAGATACTACTGTAGGTTAGGTATCTCGTGGCAGTCGATCTCTCTTGCCAACGCGGAAGTTGGCTCCATTATACCATTGGTGCTTTTAATGGCCTTGGGAACATCTCCGCAATCTTGCCGTTTGGTTGGGGGCTAAATGACCAGATGGACCAGAACATGTGGCCTCGATCGCCCTATATCCGACTTGTCGGTACAATATAAGGAGTGATCGTGCGCCTGCTTCGGTGAGTAGCTTTGTAGATACTTGCCATCTTCGCACACCTTGTCTGGTGTCCCGTCCTCTGGGCCATTTGCCTCACCAGTTCGAGACCTAAGACCAGCTGAGCGCTTGTCTCTAGACAAGCGTATCGTCCAACGTGATCGTTCTCAATGGCTTCTCTCTCATGGCTGCTACTGGCCGCATGGGTATCGCTCGTTATAGCCCTCGGACAGCAGCCAATTGTTAGCTTCAAATCCGCCCCGAACGCTTTTCAGATCGCCGGCGGTAAAATATCGAAGCCCCAGATCCTCGTGTCAAGTGGCGACAATTGGGGTGTGATCCGGGCGGCGGGAGACCTTGCGAAAGACTTTGGTCGCGTGACGGGGACTAACTTCACCCTCAGCAATGGCAAGAAGGGAGCCAAGCCAGCTAGCTACGAGTATCGACCAGCTGCTGCTAATTATACAAATGTAAGTTAAAGTCTCGGGGTATAAAGTGAATTGCGAACTCCCTCGATAAGGCGCAAAGCTGGGCAGCATTAGTTCTAAGATTACTCTGAGAGTGTCGATGTGGTTATAGTGTCCTATAAGAATCTCGCTGACGATGTCTCGTGTAGTACGCGACCAACGGTACACAATCTTTCTCTGGTCCGGCATATACCGACCCGTCAGCTCAATCCACTGTGGTTATCGCCGGAACCCTAGGTCGTTCGGAAATAATTGATAGTCTAGTGAAAGCCGGCAAAGTAGATGTGTCGAAAATCAAGGGCAAGTGGGAGTCATTCGTAACTCAGGTCGTGGAAGAACCAATAAAAGGCTGCCCCAGGGCTGTTGTCATAGCGGGTAGCGACCCTCGCGGCGCAATTTTTGGACTTTACGACATCAGTGAGCAAATCGGCGTCAGCCCCTGGTACTGGTGGGCGGACGTCCCGATCAAGAAGAACAAGGAAATCTTCGTTTTGCCTAAAGGAAAAGTCCAAGGACCACCATCTGTTAAATATCGCGGCATCTTCTTGAATGACGAGCAGCCAGGACTTTCGGGCTGGGTGCAGTGGAATTACGAGGACACGCCGTACGGCGTTGGATACAACGGCAAATTCTACTCGAATGTCTTTGAACTCCTCCTTCGGCTACGCGCGAACTACCTATGGCCGGCCATCTGGGGGTCCATGTTCGAGGTCGACGACACGGCCAACCAGCCCTTGGCAGATGCGTGGGAGATCGTATTAGGTAGCTCCCATACGGAGCCGATGATGCGCGCCCAGAACGAATTCGGCACATTCTACACCAATAAGGGCCTCGGGCCTTGGGCATACGACCAAAACAACATGACGATTGACCAATACTTCACCTACGGCGCGGAGAGAGCGAAACCCTACGCCAACAACAGCTTGTTCACAATGGGCATGAGAGGTAGTGGAGATACAGCCATCGCAGGGCTTGGTGTTGATGCCATTGTTACCTTGCTTGAGGCTGTAGTCAGCAGTCAAAGAAACGTCATTAAAAACGTACTGGGCGTAGAGCCAACCGCTGTCCCTCAGATGTGGTGTTTGGTGAGTAATTTCGGAATAATCCTTTTTTTTTCGGACTAGGATAGGGGCATGACAGCCCCATTCTAGGCCAGATTTATACCTCAGGAGGGTTTCCACACACCTATACATGATGCTTGAGATATCCATAACTAACTCTAATTGTCGCAGTATAAAGAAGTGATGTCCTACATCCAAGAGGGACTGACGATACCCGAAGATATCACTCTGTTATGGGCTGACGATAATTGGGGTAATGTGCGAAGAGTGCCCGTCGATGATGAGAAGACACGGTCCGGTGGTGCTGGCGTCTACTACCATTTTGACTACGTAGGTGATACTAGAAACTATAAGTGGATCAACACTATTCAGCTGGAGAAGACGGCCGAGCAAATGCAGCTCTCCTACGCCCACGGAGCTGATAGAATTTGGATTGTCAATGTTGGGGACTTAAAGCCCCTAGAGATTCCGATAAGCCACTTCCTGGATATGGCTTACGACGTCGAGAAGTGGGGAGTGAGTGCCGTGAGCAATTGGACCACTGCTTGGGCGACTCGCGAGTTCGGATCGGAACAAGCGGCAAAGATCACAGACATCATGACGCGATATGGGATGTACGCCGCACGAAGGAAATATGAACTTGTCGAGCCATACGTCTACTCAGTGGTAAACTATAACGAAGGCGACGCAATTCTTCAGCAATGGCAGGATTTGGTGGATGATGCCCAGGCTGTCTATGACGATCTCGACCCGGCCTACCAACCGGCATTCTTTGAGATGGTGTTGCATCCGACGTTAGGAGGCCAGATCATTCATCAGGTTCACATTGGTGCGGAGAAAAACGTAGTATATGCGAACCAGCACAGGAACTCGGCAAATGATATAATTACCAACGTACTAGCTCGCTTCCAGGCTGATGGAGAGCTTACAGCAAGATGGGACAATCTTCTCGGCGGAAAATGGAGACGGATGCTTGATCGTAAGTGTGTTAGGCTTCAGTTCTTGTTCATTTAACTAACAGAAGATTTAGAAACACACTTTGGATATGACGGTTATTGGCAGCAGCCTATGCGTAACGTTTTGCCTGCAATGGAGTATGTCCAAAGCGTGGTGTCATCTATTGCAGGTAACGTCGGTATTGCCGTCGAGGGACTTAATGCCAGTATCCCTGGCGATGACAAGTATCACTTAAACTCAGGAAACACCCTTGTACTCCCACCCCTAGATCCGTACGGGCCGGCGACGCGATGGTTTGATGTGTTCTCTCGCGGGACTAAGGACTGTGACTGGTCAGCCACGGTTGACTTGCCTTGGGTGAAGCTATCGCAGAACAAGGGGATAGTAGGGCCGGGCAACGGAACAGACTCGCGCGTGTTCGTGTCAATCGATTGGTCGGCCGCACCTCAAGTCGTCAATACCACGACGGCTAACATTAAGTTCACTGCAGGATGTGGGAAAGAAGGCTTCACCTCCTGGTTCAGCTCGCCGGTCGTCCAGGTCCCCGTGAACCTACGAAAGATACCCTCCAGCTTCACGAAGGGGTTTGTGGAGTCGGACAAGACGGTAACCATTGAAGCTCCGAACTACCAACGCATACAGAATCCATCTAACGTGGCGGCCTCCAACATAACATACCTCACCCTTGAAAACTATGGACGAACTATGGGGGGTATCACGTTATGGCCGCAGACAACGTCTCCTCAGACACCTGATACGGCACCCGCGTTAGAGTATGATTTGTACTTATTCACAAGCGTGCCGAAAGCGAACGTGACACTCTACCTGTCGCCCACGCAGAATTACCTCTCAGACGAGACACCATTAGAATTTGCAGTCTCATTATTCCCAGCCGGCGGGGCACAAGCACAGCCGCAGGTTGTCCGATTCGTGCCTAACAGCATTGGGGCGAACCTACCGGTTGGCTGGGCTCGATCTGTCGCCGACTCGATATGGGGACTAGATCCGGGCCACAACACGACGACAGCGTGGGACGTGGCAAAAGAAGGGGCCTATACACTGCGCGTATGGGGTCTAGCGCCAAGTGTCATCGTGCAGAAGATTGTTATGGATCTAGGTGGTGTGCGACCTAGCTACCTTGGCCCCCCTGAGAGCTTTCTTGCTGGAAGAGATAAGTACGGCGCGAACGCGCGAACGAGCTTTGCTCGAAGTGCGTAAATAGAGCATGGCAAGTACATAATAGAGAAATTGGGTTGTGAATATTAGACATTTAATATAGTTAATAAGTGTCCATTGAGGCTAACTCGCTAAAAGCATTGTTGATTGCTGATTGAAAATTCTTTTGTTTTGGTCGGTTGCCGATTGTTAATGACTTAAAGCTTGAAACGCCACAAAACGGGTATTCTGCAGTCTGTACCTTTAAAAAAGTCTGGGGTGCCTGGTCACTAGCAACAAATCGATACCTACCTCGACCCTGAAATTACCTTTTAGGGAAGGTGGACCTAAACAGGAGCTGTGGAGTTTTTGGTTGCCGCGGTGACATCTCACTAGCAATCAACAAGCCTTCCGTACCTATCTAATGCTGGAATAGTTTGTTTTATAATTATTGTCTCTAAACAATGGGAGTTATCTGATTACTGTGTAAATACTTTCTTATCAACGTCACAACAACAATTTTCAATTGCGCGATCATTTCTATCGACACAGGCCGACATCACCACGAGTCTAGGGTCAACGCGACAAGCATTCGGCGGCATACTTTGCTTGTTGTGCTTGTTTTTTTTTTCCCTTTTGCTCTGTTTATGTCACCACATACTCCCACCACTTGAGCTGGAGGCACATTCAGGAAAGGGCATTCATTTTGACGTATAGTATAACACAGAAACAGCAGCCATCATGTCTGCCCTAGATCCAGGCGCTTCATCCATTACTGTCGCAGGTAGGAGACCACTACACCATTGCTCCAAACGTAGCTAATTTGTTTTTCAGTCCGAGTGCGACCGTTTACCATCAGAGAAGCTGCTCAATTGTATGTCTAAATCCCGACGACGTTCTACATAGTCCGATTAGAAGCTTATATGTGTATAGACAACGACACGACGATGGAGCAGTATTCCTTGGCGATGGCTCGTTGGCTGGTGCGCCAACACCCAAACTCAAACAGAGCGGAATTCGATCTGTTATCAAAGTCATTGACGACAGATGTCTGTACGTATATCACCTCACCCATACCAATACTTCCTACAGCGTCTAACCTGGGGACAATAGAGTGTTTGATCCGCCCGAAGACAATCCCGTCCAGAAGTTCTCGAGATCTGTAGTACCGATGGGTAAAAAAGTCAAGGACCAAACATTTGGATTCGACCGCATATTCGACGAGAACACAACACAAACAGAAGTATACGAAGCGACGACCAAAGGTCTGCTGGATAGTGTCCTCGACGGCTACAATGCCACAGTTTTTGCATACGGAGCCACAGGATGTGGCAAAACACACACCATCACAGGTACACCTCAAATGCCTGGTATCATATTCCTGACCATGCAAGAGCTTTTCGAGAAGATAGGCGACTGCAGCGATGAGAAACACACCGAGATCTCGCTTTCATATCTAGAAATTTACAATGAGACGATCCGCGATCTTCTCGTCCCTGGCGGAAGTAAACAAGGCCTAATGCTACGGGAGGATTCGAACCAAACTGTTACAGTGCAGGGTCTCACTAGCCACCACCCCAAAGATGTCCAGGAAGTCATGGATATGATTGTCTTAGGCAACGAATACCGGACAGTATCGCCAACCGATGCGAATGCCACGTCGTCACGATCACACGCAGTACTCCAAATCAACATCGCTATGAAAGACAGAAATGCGAGCGTAAACGAACCACACACTATGGCTACCTTGAGCATTATCGACCTTGCTGGCAGCGAGAGAGCTAGCGCTACGAAAAACCGAGGAGAGCGTCTGATTGAAGGTGCAAACATCAACAAGTCCTTACTAGCATTGGGTAGTTGCATCAACGCTCTATGCGACGCTCGTAAAAAGTCACATGTACCATACCGAAACAGCAAACTTACTCGACTACTGAAGTTCTCTCTTGGTGGAAACTGCAAGACCGTCATGATTGTGTGTGTCAGTCCATCCAGTGCTCATTTCGACGAGACACAGAATACTCTTCGATATGCAAACAGGGCCAAGAATATTCAAACCAAGGTGACGAGGAATGTGTTCAACGTGAACCGCCACGTAAAAGACTTCTTGGTCAAGATTGACGAGCAAATAACACTCATCAACGAACTCAAGGCCCAGCAGAAGGATGCGGAACAAATCTTCTTCGCTAAATTCCGCAAACAAATGGAGAAGAAGGATGCTTCGGTGCGAGAGGGTGTCCAGAGAATCCGGACCGCTTACGAGAACTCATTGACTGAGCGTGAGGACAAGGTAGCTCACATGAAGAAGCTACGGGGTATCGAGCGACGTCTTAGCCTACTCTCCTCCTGGATCGCTGCGTTTGATGCAGTTTGCGATACTCGTGAGGACGAGGACGCAATGCCCGCACCTCTATCAGCTATACGAAAGACAGCCCATGGTATTCTTCTCGAATTAGAGAACAGCAGGCACCATCTTCATCAAAAGTTAGACAAGACGAACTGGGAGCGCGCTATTGACGGAGCTCTCCAGCATAGTATTAGTCAGCTTCCTGGAGATGGGCATGGTGATACTGGCGAGATCGCGAGTTTAACTAGGGAAGCAGAACTCCTCAAGTCCAATTTTGCTCGTGAGGCCTATCGGGAAGTATTGGAACAGGACAAGGTCGGCGATGCCGCCACTGTTCAGGCTCTACTGACTGCCCAATTTGAGATACTAACGTCTCTCTCTGAAACCATTCACATGAGCGAAGAAGAAGCAGTTGCACACGCAAAAAATAACATTCACCGTTTGCTAGAAACAGGCTTTTCAGCCGCATCTCAAGTGGTCAAACCGGATGGCGTGAAGCTATCAATGGAGGCATTCCCGCCTACAAAACGCGGAACGCCTAAGCGGAAGAGGCCATCAACCCTACCTAAGGATCTAGTGAAGCCGATTCCTAATCCAACATTTGCGGCCTTGGCAGCATCGGAGCCAATGCAGGTATTCCTTTCGCCCATGAAGGGCTCACCTCGCCGTCGCAAGGCAGTCAACGCGCGCAAAGGAGTCGCTTTCTCACCGGCAAAGAAACGGACGCCTTCGAAGCGTTCGGTCCGCTGGCGCGATGACGACGGCGAGTCTGGTACGCTAGAGGACTTTGAAAAGACACCTCGGAGACCAGAACCCACGCCAGAGCAACCTTCGCCTGAGAAATCGCTACCTAGGATCCCCGAGATGCTGTCTCCTGTAAAAGAAAATGACTCGGGCGAAGAGTCAAGCCCATCACTGCTTGCGCCTGAGGTGTCAAGTCTAGCTCTTTCGAAGCCTAGTAGGTTCCAAGCCGGATTCTTGTCGAAAACCAGACAATCACAGAGCGGCGGCTCTCCAGTAGCGCCCACGATGTCCCTCAACCTCGCATCTTCGGCGATACCTGAAGAACAGACAACAAGTCCGTTGAGAAACTTGGACCCTTCGCGCACTGCTAATGTCAGTATACCAGGAAGGAGGTACACGTCTCTCAGCCCTAGGCCTGCTGCTGCCGCGTTCCCCTCTTCCTTGCCTGCGCCATCTCCATCATCGGGAGACGAGAATCACTGCCCTTCTTCGGACTCGGAAACATCGACCCTGATCGATAGCTCGAAGCTCCGTTCTGCTATTCATGCTAGCAAAAGACCGAAGCGACTTTCCTCACTCGCCTCTGTATCCTCAGCGAACTCGAATGTAAGACGTGTATCATCTATTGGATCGATCGGCGCCCTTAGGCCTAATAATGTCTATCCGGCGCCCACACTATCTTCCAGCACGAACGGGATCTCCAAACTCCGACAAAGTAACGCAGAGAGGCGCCGAAGCCCTCCTATCAGCTGCTCGCCGCCGGACCTCCACCTCCGCGATTCGTCGTCGAAGACATCCTCGTTCACGCCCGGACAAGCCCGGCGCATGAATCTCGGGGGCTCCCTGAGGGCGTCCGGCTGGGGAAGCCCCGGCGCCATGGGCCACCAAGGCGATAGCAAACCACAAGCCACGCGACGCATCACTATTGGCGGCGCGGCGATGGCGGGTGGTGGCAGGAAAGAGAGGACGGGGGTTTGGCGATGAGAGCGACGATTTGTAATGAATATGGTGCTGCAAGGTTGGGCATCACGCAGTCTAATACGCCCTTGCGCTGCTGTACAGGGCCAGGGAGAGAGAGCATTGCTTGGAGTTCGGGTACCCTCATCCTCTGCGTCGCGGATGAGTGCGTCACGTCTGGTTGGCGTTGTATAGGAGTTTTTTTTTTCTCTCTCGCTTTCTTCGCCCGGCTTCGCAGTGTGTAAACATTCTTTCTGTATCAAGTTTAGTTAATTTCCAGGTACCTGAGGGGCCAGGTTCGGTGCTTGTCTGGAGGTTAGGGTATGATAATTAACGACCTTTAACTATTTTCGAGATCGCTTGCTTCGTGGTGTATTTTGATTTGACCTGACGACTTCGGTATTGATTTAAATCTAGTCCCATTGTCCTTATTCTGGGTTGTTCCGTGTCACATAGATGTCCTGTTCTAATGTCAGCTTCTTATTTCCTACCAGCGAGCTCTTGTGTAACAACTACGAAACGCGGAATAGGTGCTGAGCCGTTATCAATTTAAAGTCTTATTCTTTGAGCCAATGGTATTCCTGCTCTTGACCTACATGCGAAGATCTAGGCTAAGTCGTCGCACTTCTACGGTGTGTCTGTCTATCAAGTTGTACCTAGAAACGTCTAAACATGTACTTCAACATGTCCATTTGAATGCTTGTACCTCTATTTACACATATTAAGAGAGACCGCGGTACTTTGTAACTGTGCAGCGCAAACACGTTTAGGTACTGCGCGATGAGGGAATTCTAGTTGCCTAGTAACACATATAGTTCGTGCCTACACGTGCTGTACCTTTTTAGAAGACCTCTTGGTATCCTGTCCTTGGACTCCTACTATCGACCTCATGATCATATCTCAATTCCGTAAGGAGTACTGCAGTCATAATAGCCATCCTCGTTACTCTTCCTAACGATGAGAATCACTTTCGCCGCTGTTCTTGCTTGTATTGCAGGCGCAGCAGTGGCTTTGGACCCGAGCTGGAGCTTTGCGTCCACCACTACTATCACGGATGAGGCCACTCCTTGGTACACTATTAAGGTTCCTTTCTTGACGACCGTCACAACTCATTTATCGTACGCTACTGTTTTCGCTTGTTTCTTGTATTGGGCCCTTTTCTCTTTGATTGTGTATTTACCAAATGTCGTGTGCTTATTTCGAAGTCCCTTTGGCCCTCGATAAACTAACGCTTAATGCCATGTAGCGGGACGGTTGAAACTATTACAGCAACCAAGGTGTCCATCTCTATAGGCACCAAGTCTCCAAGCACCATTCAACCAGCTACCTCTACTAATAATTCTATTACCACATGCACAGACATCATCTTTGGCACTGTGGTGCCGTGCGGTGGTGGGGTAGCTCGCTCTCCGCTGACGCTCAGCAAACCAAACAACTTAGCTACCTTAGGGCGCCACCCCAGCGTATAAAAACAGACGTAGGCACTGTTTTGAAATATAGCTAAAGTTTGGTAAAACCGGATCATTGCGTCAGCCAAGTGAAATTTTCAAATAATAATACATATTATTTTTAAAAAAAATCTATTAAATTTTTATAAATAATTATTAAATAAAAATATTTTAAAATTTTAAATTTTAAATTATATAATAATTAATTATTTAAAATATAATAAATTAAATTAAATTAAATTAATAAAATTAATTTTATTTTATTATATTTATTATTATTTATTTTATATATAAAAAATATATTATATATTATATATATTATTTTATATTTTTAGTTTATTTTAATTTTTTTATATAAAAAATTTTGAAATAAAAAAATCATTTTGAGCTTCGTATATATGTTGGTTCATTATTTTCATGTTACATGCTTACTAATTTTCTTGGCTCCACACCTTTGTCTCCACCTGTTGACCCTATTACATTTTTAAGCCTGAATATTAATCTAGCTACTATTTTCCTACGCCGGGCTGGCGCCCTAAGGTAGTAAAAGTTATAAAAGACTAGAGGCCCCTGGGGGTCAGGGGCAAGGAAGCCTTCGTTTTTAAGGGCTACAAGCCATACAGGCCACACAGGCCACACAGGCCACACAGGCTATACAGACCCTCGACAGGCTATAGGGAACGAAGGCAGCCCTCTCCTTTAGCCTCCTTCCTACCAACCGTGTGCTCCGCCGCGTAGGCGCTTCGCGCGCGCGGCTCCCGCTCCCTCCCAGCTAAAGGAGAGGACTGCCTTCGTTTTTAACGCTTCCAATCCTAGCCCTTCCAATCCTAGCTTTCCAATCCTAGCTCTTCCAATCCTAGCCCTTCCAATCCTAGCCTTCCAATCCTAGCCCTTCCAATCCTAGCCCTAGGTCCTGAGCCCTTGTTGACTTGCAGTCAGGCCTGCAGGTAGGTCTACAAGTAGGTAGGTCAGTTGGTCACCTGGCAGGTAGGTAGGCCGGCTGGTGACCCACTTGGTAGGCTGGCAGGTCACTAGGTAAGTCGGTCAGTCACTTGACAGGTCGGTAGGTTGGTCAGCCACCTGACTAGTAGGTAGGTAGGTTGACTGGTAGGTAGGTTGGTCACCTGACCAGTAGGTCACTTAACAGGCCAGCAGGTCGGTAGGCCAACTGGTAAGGTGGTAGGTCGGCCGGTAAGTCACCTGGTTGGCAGGTAGACCGGCTGGCAAGTGACCTGGTAGGTCGGCAAGTCAACTGGCAGGTAAGTCGGTCACCTGACAAGTAGGTCACCTAACAAGTAGGGAGGTCGGTTAGCCACCTGTTAGAGTGGTCTGTACGTAGGTGTAGCCGGTTTAGCCGATTATAGCCGCGTGCATGCGATTGAAGCCGAATTGGACGAACTATACCCAAATAGGCAGAGAGAATTTCCTATTTGGGATAAAAAACTGTCCTGGAAATTTTTCGACAACTAGCTGACCCACTCTTCCCAAATAGGAAGGCAAAATTACCTATTTCGGCCATAGAATTCTGCTGGGAATTTTTTACGACACTACAAGTAACCTTTCGTTTCACTCAGTCGTTCCTCCTTCGTTAAAAACGAAGGCATAGTGCTAGAAATAAAGCATAATAGCTAAGGAAGAGCCAGGGAAAGAATTGAGTCAAACAGAGGGGTATAAGTCAAAAAGGACTTAGTGGTGGGGCTGGCGCTTTACCAAATACATAAGGCGGGGAAGTCTGCCCACTATTTAAATGCCGCCGGCTTGCCAGAGTACAGCCCCATTCAGCAGCCGCAGGAGCAGCCGCGGTACAACGTGGAGCTGTCATCCAGAGGCCGTTCTTCGATATCTCGACTTAAATTTTTACATTCCAGCTCGGTAGTAGTGGTATATACAACTTAAAGGCATCGGTGTGGCGTTGTCGGAGTGAATACCTTTTGCGAACCACGACTTAACAATAAAACCTCAAGCGGTACTATTTAAGACCAGGGGCCTGACTTTTATACACTACTGCACGCTGCCCAGCACAGCACAGGCGGCTTGCCGATCGATCACAGCCTTTGCCAACTTGATGAGCACCAAAAGCGGGGTATACATGTGCTCTTGTTTTCCTACCTCTGTAAGATCATTATCAGCATGGTCAACCCAAGTTTCTGACGCGTCTTCAACGGCATTGTATTGGCACCTATCGCATTCCACTAAAGAAATTGTCTCGGTGGCAAATTTCTCCCTGCTTGACCCCGAACGTCTTTGTTGATGTAGACGGTCCGAGATGCCGGGCTTGTAGGGCGTCAGCCTTGTTGCTTATGGCCGGCAAAACCTATCGAGGGGCCAGTGGCTATTCGGGTCCCTAGGCCAACAAACCTCAGAGACAATTACGTTTATTTTGGCCTAATTATATTCTATGAAAGGTTGATGGTGGCGAGAACGAGGAAGTGGAAGATGGGGAGGAATTAGAGCGGGGGAACGCGAGGATCGAAGTGCGGCTGGCCAAGCGCTAGGTCCATCTTATGCTTCTTCCGTCTACCTGACCTTAAGGCTGACGAAATTTTTCTTATGAGTTTCTCGGCAGGGGATTTTTCAATGACGACACTATCCATATAACGCTAGAGGAGTACTCTCAAGGATGCTACCCGGGCTACGACACGGTGTCTTAGACCTAGGTTACGAAATCCGGGGACGCCACCTGCATTAATTAATTAACCAGCAAGACCTGGCTAGGCTTTTCTGCCACACCCGTGTCCGGCGATCGGAGCAGTGACTCCCAATTATAGACATAGAATGTGATTCAGGTAACCACTGTTCAGGGGCTTGAGCTTGTATGAACAATGAACAGCGCGGGGAGAACCAGTGAGAACTAGTGAGTAGATTGACATATGTTTTGAAGTCGATGATCTATCTAGAAAATGGATAGAACCAAAGCCTAGATTACGCGCACTTGGGTGTAGGGGGCGAAAAGGGCATTGTGATGCCTCATTATTCCTGATTTCAATCTGTTGCTGTGGAGCTAGGTACTAAAGAATTTTTTTGCCGCCTACCACAGAACCTGCCACAGAACCCCCGCCATCGGGCCGGAGACGCTAGTGATGACTCTCCAAAAAAATTAATATTTCTGCAAGTGCAGACCCCTCCATCATCTGCTCCAGAACATCAAACAGTCAGACTAATTCTCGCTATATCGTCGAAACGAGTCTTCAATCCAGCCTCTCATTTACTGCTTGCGCAAGAGACATACTGATTTCGTAACGAAGCCGCTCGAGCACCCTACTTTACAGCTCCCCTATCGCCGTTTGGACGGCCCAACGCCCAACATGTCCATCACCGGCAACTCCACGTCGAACCCTTACTCGAGCGTCAGTGACCTCTTGAGCAATGTCCGCAACTTCAAGATCATAGAATGCAAGTAACTCCCGTGCCATTAAATTCCGCTTTCAGCAGCTTCCTAAAATATGTCTTTTGGCTCTACAAGCAGGCTCAATACAGCAATAACTAACTATTTCTAGCTAGTAAGAAATTATCTTCGCTATCATACAGCGTTGAACAAAGTGGTTAATGCCTGTTTTAGCGTTGAGGGAGGGCGAACAATTTGCAAATGCGTACTTCTCAACTGAGACGAAAATTAAAATGCATGTTCAAAGCGGACCCAAGCCCTTTGTTATACTTGCTGACACTACCTTGTCTATAGTGCGACGATGCTTTCTGAATTTGGTTGTGACTATATTGAACTTACAAATCCAGCTGCCAGCCCGGTGAGTCTTTTCCATTATGTCTTGGTTAGATCTCAGCGCTAATCAACCGTAGCAATCTCGCGACGACTGCGAAGCCATCTGCAAGCTCGGCCTCAAGGTACGCATTCAATCACCAATACTTAGGAGAGATTAAATGTCTACTAACGACACAGTAGGCCAAGATTCTAACCCGTTCGTTGTATCCTCTTGGCCCTAGTTATGCCAAGTCTTCTAACCGACATATCAGACACAAGATGCACTCTAGAGGTGAGTAGCCGTTATGGCTAGCGATTTCGGATGCCTTTATTTTACCTGTCGATCTGCCAGTGTACCCATGCTCGTATGTAGCTAACACATGCTCCAGGACGCCAAGCTTGCGGTATGAGTCCTTCGAATTGAGAATGAATTGCAAATGACTGAACCCTCTAAGTGCGACTGCGGAGTTGACGGTGTAGATGTCGTGATCGGGACGAGCCGTGAGCACAGACCCACTATATAATCTCGTTCATAGACTGACTTGCAGCAACAAGAATTCCTACGAGAGCATTCCCTTGGCGGCAAGGACATGATAGCTATTACCAAGCAGGCTATCGAGGTTATAGAGTATATCAAGAGGTATGTGCACCACCAATCTAGTCCCAATTAGAAGCTAAACAATGGCTCAGCCGAGGCTGCGAAGTCCGCTTCTCGAGTGAAGACTCTTTCCGGTAAGTGCTGTCTTTACGTTTCTCTACGCCGATCCCTTCGCCGACCGATTGATCTCTGTTGCTTACGGAGACTGGGGCCTTTGAGAGTCATGACGAGCAAGACCTAGAGCGAAAAGCAGGGTCTTGTGCGGATTCTCATTGCTCGTTACGACATAGCACCATCGTTTTTGCGACGCTCTCTTAAAATGCGCCTATGACCTATAAGGCCTCCACATTACCCATTTCAGCAAAGCAAAGCAACGCTATTCAACGTGCTCTTCTCCATCCAAGGCTTGATTCTGGCTCGGCGGGGATTCTAAGGGGTCGGCTGACCCTAAGGCCAACAGTCTCGCTAACGTATGCAAAGGTCGGATCTAGTCGATTTGCTCTCCATTTACCGCGCTGTGTAAGTACTTGCCTTGCTATTGGTATCCCTTTGGCATTCCCCAAAAGCGGTTCGCTGTCCCAATGAAGAGTTTTCAGCATGGGTGCTCCTGAAATATGTTCTTTAGCGCTAGAAATACGCTCTGTACAGCAATAACTAACTGAGGATTTCTCAAAAGCAATAACGTTGGTGTCGGAAGGGTGGGCGTTGCCGATACCGTGGGCTGTGCTTCTCCGAGACAAGTTTATGTAAGTCATGGCCATCCTCTTTTTTGGCCGTATGCTAACCATCCGCAGGACCTTGTTAGAACCCTTCGAGGCTGTGTCTCGACCGATATCGAGGTTCACGTATATGCCCCTGTAAACTACATTTCGCATGACACTGGGCTAATCGAATGAAGTTCCACGATGATACAGGCTGTGCTGTGGCGGTCCGTTACATGCTCCGAAACCTGTAGATGAGAAGCTGACCATTCCTAGAACTCCTTCACTGCCCTCGAGGCTGGTGCTACACGTAAGCTCACCAGATTCTCTCTTTATAACTACTAAGGAGATATGGACCTTGGAGATGGACTCCAGATCCACCAACGTTGTCTGCAGGGGTGGGCATAGGCTGACTTTCTACGGCACAGACGTCGACACATCTGTGCTTGGAATTGGGGAAAGAAATGGCATCTGCCCACTTGGGGCCCTCGTATGTCTAAATCTTACTCTTCTGGAATCCAACTGTGGCCTGACTTTACGAAACGCAAGATGGCTAGAATGATGCCGACCAGCAGGGATTACATTCTCTCCAAGTATAAGCTTCACCAGCTCAAGGCTATTGAAGATTTTGTCGCAGAAGCTGTTGAAGTAAGCACACACTTTATCTGGCTTTATCATATGCTTTCTTGCAAGCTAACAGAGTTTCCAGATCAACGTGCCATTTAACAACCCAATTACTGGTATGTTATCTGCTCTATATATAGCCATTGCCGTGTTGCTTACGAAAACCACAGGGTTTTGCGCCTTCACACACAAGGTAACTATATACCACATGTGAACCCGTCGATTAATAAACCGACTAACACGGTATCAGGCTGGTATCCACGCTAAGGCAATCCTTAATTCCCCGTCCACCTATGAGATCCTCAAGCCCGAGGACTTCGGTTTATCAAGGTAAGTTATACTGTTTGTCTCGCGCATATTCAGAACTAACACAGCTGTATAGATAGTAAGCTACAACCTAGGTAATACTATGAAGCCTGCAAACTGATCTAATTTCTTAGTGTCCATTTCACATCTCGACTTACTGGGTGGAATGCTATTAAGAGTCGAGTTGACCAGTTGGGCCTCGATGCAAATTCCTGGCCAGAGGACAAAATTCGCCAGGTGTAAGTGTTGGCTACCTATCCTAACATCTAGATCACTAACGATCCAACCCCAACATTCTAGTACGGCCAAGATCAAGCAGATGGCAGACCTCAAGGTGATGACCCTTGATGAGACTGATGCCCTAATTCGATCCTTCCACCTTGACCTACAGAAGGGTCACAGTTCAAATGGACAAAACGGCGAGAGTGTAGAAAAGGCTACATGAAAATTGGAGTCTGTTCTGGTGGCATTTCCAGAGATAAAATGCTAAGAAGATGCTTTAGAGACATGGCTCGCTCCTAAACATCATGTATGCGATAATGGCGCGCCATAAAAGCTATAAAAAGTGACTGGCACCACAACTAGTGCGTAGCTTAGTCCAATCAACTGGATTTCAACTGTGAAAGCGTCAAATCTTGTGCTGGCTTATCATGGGGTATTTTATCTCCCCGTTGACGAGGTTTTTATCCAGCCCGAGCAAGAAAAACGGAGGGGGTACAGTTTTCGAGCCATTTTTCAGTGAATTTAGAGATAGTAACTCTGGGCCCTAGGCTAGTAGCCTCCCATAGCTGAACAGCTAGCTTTGATACATCTACCTTCCATAAAATTCTATGTATGCTCACTAGCATAACCGTTCCTTTTGTTGTATTTGGATTAATTGAGCACGTATAGCGGGGAGGTAAGCAGCAGTGTCATCCTACCATTCTCGATTCCAGCATCCGATATTCCGACGACCTTGATCACAGCACGCCCGCCGACTACCACCGAAGAAGGCACGACGTTCACGACGGTGAAAGTTATAAGCACGCGCACCCACTAGCACGGGGTACACCAATCCCCATCTCAGTCTGTCTATGGATGGACATTATACGCTCCGTAAGGTTAAGAAGAGTGCCCGCTGAGGAGACTATGTGGTGGTGGGAAGTCCGTCAGCTGAAGGCTTTGGTATAAATGAAAAGAAAAAACTAGAAAGAAGGGAAAAGAGGGAGAGAAGAATGAGCGCACGATAAGGTATTTGTCCAAGGGATGCGAAGCGTGATCTCCGATGCCCCTGGGCTAGGCTATCGGGAGAGCACTAGTAGCACTGTATAGCAGAGGAAACAGAGTCAGGAGACTCATGAAGGTTGCGAGAAGAGATTCGCCTATTATCGCCCATGCTACTAGATAGCACAAAATACAATGATGCTCCTTTAGGGAGAATAATCGTGTCAATCTTAAGTAAGCAAAGTCGAAGTGGGATATGAAAACCCGGTGTCTAGACTACCTCGTGGTAGTACGTGGATTAAGTACAGGCAATGGGTAGTAATTGGTGTTCAAAATGGTATCCAAACAGTTTTATACACGAAGGGTTGATAGCCCCCAAGTTTCCGCGTCCGAGAAAAATAAAAAAAAGGGGAAAAGAAGAGAATATAATAGGAGTCTACCAACTTTCGACTCCCAGCAAAACCCGACACCACCAAATCCCCAACTCCTCCTCCCCAGCCTCAAGGCTCCTACAGCACGCCACTGAGCTCGCAAGCGCCCCTAATGCGTCCCAACTCCCCCACCTCAGGCACCGGCGCCGCCTTGGGGAACCCGCCGCTGTTCACGAGCGGGCCGGGCTGGTCCAGGGACTCCTGCACGCTGCTGTAGTCCGAGCCGCTAGGCTCCTCCGAGTGCGTCTCGGAGCCCTCCGGGATGGGGATCATGGCGGACTTGGTCCAGATGTGGATGGCGGTACCCCAGTCGAGGCCCGTGAGACAGCCCCCTTTTACCGACACGACGTTCTTGCCCTGGGTGGTTTGGTTAGTTGGTTTTTTAGGTGAAAGCCGCTAAATAAGGTAGCGTTTCGACAGATCTATGCGTGGGGTGAGGAATGCGCGAGGGCTTGGAGGAGGCTTACGGGGGCAGTGTGAATCAATCGCGTGCCACAGCGCTGGCAGAAATAGCTTTGTGGAGGAGGTCAGTCAGCGACGATCTCCGCTGTATATCCAGAACGATCGGTTTTTCTTCCACGGAAGGAACCGGAATAACGACGTAACATACCAATATAAAGTGTGACCCGAATGCGTAGCTCGCCTGCAAGCAAGTTCCATATTAGTCAGGGAGAGAGAGCCCAGAACCTCAATTACCCGCCACCAGCCCCGCATTCTGATGCATGCACCGGGCGCCGAACGGATCTCGAACCTACGTGTAACAGGACAGCATCTCGGTCTTAGGCAGCTCGAAGCGGGGGAATATGGCCGAGGTGCCGAAGGCGGAGCCGGACTGCCGGCGACACTCGGCGCAATGGCAGATGTACAGCGCCAATGGCTTCGGGAGCGGCGTCGTGAACCGGACGGCCCCGCACTGGCACCGGGCTTCCATGGCGCCAGGTAATTAGGTAATTAGCTATCACCTAGTTAGATAGCTAGCTGGCTCCTGGCTTTTACTCCTAACCCGCTTGGTCTCTATAAATCGTGTGAAGGTGCCTATGTGCCTATGTGTATAAAGCGAATTTGCCGTATATAATACGAGGTTTGTACGGCTATTCTTGTTCACGATTTCGGCCAAGCTGGGAGGAGAAATGGTAAGTCATGGCCCTTCCTTTCAACCGCTACTTTTACGCCCCAGGTTAAAAACTTACTCAGGAAAAGGGGGGGATTGATAAGCTCCGAATTGGAGTATAACTTGAAACTTGCTGCCTATAATAATTGTTGGGAGCAACACGAGACTCTCTTACCACTTTACAGCCTAGAAGATAAGATTACGTAAGAACGATTTCCTTAAGCGTGACTCATCCGCGTAGTAAACGCCAGGACGACGCGTTGTCATGTGCGTGAATGACGTCATGGTTTATGCTTTACGATATCATCTCCCGCCTTGTATCTCTGAAGAGCCCTACTACGATCGAACAACTACACCACGGAGAAATTATCTAATTGCCTTCAAAAGGACATGGAGAAACGCATGTTAACTAGATGTAATAATTCAGAGCAACGAATTGTATTCCCCTTGACTGTGCTTAGGGCCCTGTGAATAAGAATAAACACACTAAACTCCTAAATTGATGCACTCCAACTCCTCGCAAATTCCCTTGTTGCCCCCAGTATTGCAAACCCGCCAATTTTCCATTGAGGCTACCAGTTCCATCCATTCCTTATTTCTATTTTACCACCGTCCATAGTACAAATTGTAGGCATAACGATACAGGCTAACAGGCTAATAGCCTTACAATCCGAGAGCGCTAGTCAATGTGCTCTCACCTCTCATTCTTGCTAAGGGGATTACAACAACAACACCTTTCCACTCATAGATATGATCCCTAATTAGTGACCATTTGAAGTAGAACCAGAGTCAGGGCCAGTTGAAGTAGATCCATATGTGCTCCGCTTCGGTCTGCCAGTGATGTCTTGCCAAGTGGCGCCAAATCGACGTCCTGTGCTGGCAAGTAGACCTTCTTCTTCATCAGCCTCGGCTTCCTCATCGATCTCGCTTATATTTAGCTTGGGAGTCCGGAAAAGTGCCGTCACGAAGACAATAAGGAAGACGCCCAGGAATGCGAATTGGGCCCAGAAGTCAATAGCACCAAACACGGGCCAGTTGAGTGTGATGCGGTTCAGAAATGTCGACATCATAGTTGGTGTGCAGACTCGCGTCGCTGAAGTATGCGAGTTGACCCACTCAGAGCATGACTTGACAGCCCCATGGTTCTTGGTGCAGTCGGGTAGTTCATCGGGGTGATGCGGTGGCAGGTCACAAAACGTCTGGGTACCGTAGCTGGCGTACTGAGGTGCAACTAGCATCGCTATGGCATAATTAATGGCTAGTGTGATGAGGGCAACCATGACGGTGGCCATGAGCAGAGCTTGCGGTGCCGTCCGTCCTTTACGAATCTGGAAGATCCGCAGCCATAGGAAGCGGATGCCAATAGTAGCGATACCCGAGATGGAACTGCTGAAGAACAGTAAAATTAACAGCGCCATTAGTACATAGTCAACTGGGAAAGCGCGAGCCGTCTGGACAAAGACCCAATTGATAGGCTGGAAGACATTGATGTGGGCGAGGATGTAACCACAGTGCTCTTTGCAGACCGAATTGGCCGCCTTGTCAATGCCCGTAATCAACATGGACACCCAGACGAGCAGCGAGAGGAGAACGAGAAGAATGCCTCCAATGAGCTTGATGGGCCGGAAAACTGCGCAGATCTTGGTCCACGAGCGCACAATGAATGTCTTGCCTTGGCCTTGCGCTTCTGCAGCCAACCGCTCCCGGCGAACTAAAGTTCGCTCCTCGCGTGCAAGGGCCTCGAGCTCCCGCCTGTCCCTAGTGGACATGCCGTCCGCGTTACCAGCATTGTGTAGTTCTAATTGCCGCTGCCTTTCTCTGTTCTGCTCGAGCTGCGAGGTCGTGCTCTCGTAAAGTTGGGGGGCTGAGATCGAAGGGGCCGACTTAATGAAGGAAATAGGCAGAAGCGCGAAACCAGCTCCGGTGTAGAGAATATAGAGTAGAGTTCCGAGTGTGATTAGAAGACCCAGACCGAAAGTCAAGGCTTTCTCGCCCTTAGTCTCGTCAAGTAGTCGCTTGAAGAAATCGAGATCAAGATGTTTGCCTTCGCGACTCCCAGCAGCAGGAACGAAGAAGCCGACTAAAAAGATAATGACCACTAGGAATACAAATGCGATGGTATACTTGAAGGCTCCCCAGAGTCGGCTTCCGAATGTCTGGTTTCCTTCCTGTTCCTCTACCTCGTCATACTCCTCGTACCAGAAGTAAGAGAAGGGAATGACAAGCAGGCATAGCAGCGCATCAAAGCTATACAACGAGTAATAAACAATTTTGAGTGTGCGGAGTATATTATCGACTCGGTCGGGGGTGGCCCAATCCTTCTTTGTGCCGAGCGCGGTCGAGGTTGTGGACGAGACTAACGCGATGTCTACGGGGAGGAGGAAGACCGTGGCAAGCAGGGCCGTGATGCTGATGATTGTCACGGTGCTTACAATAACTGATCGGTCGCGATTCGTCTGCCAGGTAAACGTGGTGATAGCCGCGGCGATGAAGGCGAGGACCACCGCAACGGCGTAAGCAACCCAAATGAGGGAGGTCTGAATATAGCCGGCGGAAGCCATCTTGAGACCGAGCTTGGATTTTGACAGTTTCAGCTTTGGTCTATTAGTATTAAATTAAATGGAAGATATTGGCCATGAAGAGAAAAAAGTTGTAGAGAACTAGTTTTGCCCCGCGCTGCAGAGGTTGGAATGCCTCTTGTTGACTGGCGTTGTGGTTGCAACAGCGAAGAGCTCAGGCTGTAGAGCTCTGAAACAATGTATGACGTAACTAGAGTAAAGTAAACTAATGATTAATGCATAATATGTACATAGGGGAGTAATATGTCTATATCCAATACAGCTACCAAATAATAAAAGCGGGCCATTGAAGTACCTGGCAGCAGCAATACCTATTTTGTAGTATACATTTCCCAATATTATTGATACAATTTATTATTAGCGTTATATCTCTATAAACAAACCTCGATCGAGTTTAATGACCACAGTGATTGAGGTGGTCGTATTTGTACAATATCTATCCGAGATTTCGTACCAGTTATGACGTCAAGCCAGCACAATTGCCCTGTTTTGCGACTCCCTAGCAGCGAGAGACGATACCTAGCCTGTACAGTCATGTTAAATCATCAACTAAAGACTGTACAATAGTATCGAGGTTAGAGCAATCCGTTGAGCCATACACTTCAGATAGCAACTGGCCGTCAAACCCGGTGTCAAAGGGGTACCAAGCGGATGGCCAAATAACACTATCAATCGCATCTGGCTGCTGCATCGCAGACGATGCATAACCATCCTCGGCCGTGGGGACGTAGTCCACGGTAGATTGCCTGAATAGCTCGGGCCCCTCTACCCGGCGTTTCTTCAGTAACCACCGACTTATGGGGCCAGCCAGCTCGTCTAGTATGTCCCGGCTTCTCTTAGCTCCTGAATAGTGCTCCCCGACAGCACTAAGGACGCTGAGACTAGCTCTGACGTTGCTCATAAATTCTTCCACCTCCAGCGATGTTGCGATACTTGGTACGGACAAGATGCAATAGAACATGGTAATGGTACTAAGGACGGTGCTGTGGAACGTGATCCAGTTTTGAACAAGCAGGTTCTTCTTATACAGGTCGTTGAGAAGCCGGATCGACTCTTCAGCACTTGAATAGCAAAGCTGAAGATTTTGTTGATCGGGTTGGGGAATATTCGGGCTCGGACGGAGCAGGAGCATTCTCACAGAATAATAGCGCATGAGAAGGATTGCCCTGCTGTAATCATTTGCGTCTTGTGCTGCCGGAGCATCGGCAGCCCACTGGTCCAGCCGTGAGAGGGCATCCTTCTGCCAAGCGATGATGTCGATGATAGCTGGGTAGGCATAATTCGGTACATTCGGATTGACACTATTCGCAACGTATTTGATCTCTGAATTGATCTTTGCGAGTTTGAATAGATGGATCGCATATGACATGTGAGTCGGCGTACCCAGGTTCAAAGTTGAGGTTCCATCGCCTTCAATCTCGGTGTCGGACAAATCTGCTGGCAGCTGTTCAATATTCATCATCAGTATGGTTCCTTAAACTAAATAGGGGCGTGCAGTACACATACTCGCAGTTCACAAGCCTCGTCGCGCAATCCTATAGGTCGACCCATCATTGTTGCTATGATCCGATCAAGGGTGTAGACTACCCAGAAAATCCGGGTTCTCATCTCCTGTTGAAATCGAGAGATACCGCTGCTCGTTGTGACTGCCCGCTGCAGCCCTAGGTCCAACACCGAGGCTATGCATTGGTAGTTCAGACACCAAACATCAAGTCGGACAGTCGGGCTATGGAGGGCGAATATAAGTAGTAGTAAGAGGCATTGCAGGCCTTGAGTTGAACTCTCGATCTGGATCTTTTCGAAATACTGCATGGCAGTCATGTAATACCTCTCTCCAGACAGGGGTATTTTGTGAAGCCTTGCTACTATAGTTGCAGAAATGGCTAGCACCATATATATTTGAAAGCCTGCTATGTGATTCTGGGCGTCATGCTCAAAGAATTGTCGGAGTAAGCGGAGGAAGGTAGGGTAATGCAAGAACGGATACTGCACGTGTATAATGTCAAAGTAGGTCTGACTGAGGTTGATGGCTTGGTCCTTAGTGATCGATATCGGGCCTTGTGTTTCAAGAACAAGCTCTCTGAGATGCGGCGCAACAGACGGAGTCGCATTATCAACAGTTCTCGTCATCTTCCCTGCTCTGCTCGATGCAGCGAGCATAAGCTTGCAGAAGACATATCCGCTAGAAGGTCCTATATACCTAGGGTCTCGATTCGCTCCAAGGGAAACTAGCCCGACTTCGTGAGAGAGCCCTGCGTTAGATGAAAGTGTCGGGGCCTCGGTACTAGTTTCTTGATATCCGATAGCCGCAACTTCGGGTCGTCCTTTATCGATCATATCCTCACCATTAGCAATCAAAGACAAATCCGGCCGTCTTTCTGGTAGCTCACTTATAGGCTGTTCAGAGCCTATAATATTGAAAGTGTCCTCGTTTTCGAGCCCATTCCCGCCTCGGCCTTCTACAACGAGTGGCCCGTCCCGTTCCAGGTCAATGTCCGGACAGCGGACCCGAACAAGGGACTCGAGCCATTCTATCCGGCTACATAGACTTCTTACGTAGCTGGTTGGGGGGTAGCTCGTCAGCTCACGTTTAATAACCAGGAGAAGAAGGGAGAATTACGCTCGTGGTAATGGTCGAGCCTTCAGGCTCTCTCCATCTTCACAGTCAACACCAACTTTTGCGCAACTCTGGCACCGCGGCAATTCTCCATTGCACTCAAACAAAGTCAGTCAGCAGTTCTTATCTAACGTCTGAGCTCTTCCATTAAACTTACCCGTATTTTTCTTTTCTGACAGCGACGGCAGCTCAACCCGGTCCTCGGAGTAGCCCGTTCATGGCGAACCGCCCGGCTCTGTCCGCGTCTCGGTCCGCGGTCTCTGTTACCTTGTCTCGGAGATTCGGTCATTTCCCAAGGATATTCCGTCTCTTTGTATACATTCCTGCCATTAAGTTGAGGAAATCAAATACTGGAAACGGCGTTTTATGGGTAAACGGAGTTTCTCCGCACTAGTCATTGAAACGATGGGTAGCGCGGAGAAAGCCCGGTGTCGGACATGTCGATGTATAAGTGAGGCCGTAATCTTCCGTATAGCACTATTTACGTCAAACTAGCCATCATGAAGATAAAGTTATCAAATTAAGCTCCCTTGACCATTACGCATACCTCGTTCGGCTGAGAACCCATCTTGTTAATAACAATACGTTCGAACCGTGGAAATATCGTACTGTCATCATGGAGGAAACCCCCGACGCCAAGTTTTACGTCGAGGCATCTGAAGCGCGCGCATTCGTTGAGAATGTACTTACGGGCAACGGTGTACCAACTCCTAATGCAGAGGTCGTCGCTAGATGTCTCGTAGCAGCGGACCTGCGCGGCGTGGACACTCACGGCATCAATCGCATTCCTTCATACATGACTCGGGTACGGCAAGGTGTTCTCAATGCAACCGCCGATCCCGAATTAACAAAAGTCACACCGGTTGTCGCTCAAGTGGACGGCAGGAATGGCTTCGGGTTTCTGGCCGCGTCGAAGGGGATGGCAGCCGCCGTGGACATGGCTCGCGAGTTCGGAATTGGCATGGTGAGCATCAAGCATTCAAACCACTTTGGGATGTCCGCGTGGATCGTCCAGCAGGCTATTGATGCCGGCATGATGAGCCTCGTCTTCACAAACTCGAGCCCAGCGCTGCCTCCATTTGGTGGAAAGGAAAAGTTACTCGGAGTCTCGCCGATCGCGTGCGGTGCGCCCGGTGGCAAGGAGAAATCCTTCATATTAGATATGGCCCCGTCCATCGCGGCGCGGGGGAAGATATATAAGGCAAAGCGTCGCGGCGAAAAGATCCCGCTTGACTGGGCGCTGGACTCTGAAGGCAGACCAACTGACGATCCAGAGGCGGCACTTGGAGGTGTGATGCAGCCCAGTAAGCAATTCATTTCCCTTTTTCTTTTAGCGACCTATATACTTTATAGGACACTTTGGGTGCTAAATTCCTTGCGCACGATTTTAAGTACTAGTAGGAAACAAACTCTAAATAGACCATAGCTGACCCTAGGTGTTGTAGTGGGCGGTCCCAAGGGCTCAGGATTGTCCATTATGATGGACGTCTTCTCGGGCGTACTTTCAGGTAAGCAAATCTCTTTAGATCCTAGATAACAAACTGAAGGAAGTCTAGGTTCTGCCTTCGCCGGACACGTAACCGGCCCCTATGATCCAAGCAAGCCATCTGATGTTGGACATTTTCTTATGGTTATCAAACCAGATCTATTTATGAGCCTAGAAGATTTCCGTGAGCGCATGGATTACTTATACCAGCGCGTTGTTGGGGTGGATAAGGCGGCTGGGGTCGACCGAGTCTACTTTCCGGGGGAAATCGAACAGCTGAGACAGGAAGAGAGGGAGAAAACAGGCATTCCTCTCGTCCAAGCTGAGATCGATGCATTGAACGAAGAAGCGAAAAAGGTAGGGAAGCCTTCATTAGTATTAAAAGGGCAATGAGTAAAGCGAGCATTTAGAATGCTGGACTTGAATTAGGACTGAGATGTCCACGTTTAATTCATATTCTCAGAAAACCCAGAACCTATATGCATGTATTTAATAACGCAATTGCCTCGTAGTTCACCCTCTATCAATAGACAACCAAAAGCTACGACACGCAAGGGAGGTCTTAGTTAAACCTAAAGCTCGTTGCTCCTTGTCTCTGTCCTTTACTGTGCTCTCAATTTGTACCTAACATCACTTTTTCGTCTTCCCCACCAATCTCGAAATCGAAACGAATAACATCCTCTTTAAACGGCCAGAGGTATTTACTCGTGACCCTATCTCCCATTAGCCAGCCGATTTCTACATACGAACCCCAGCATGCAACTTACTTATGATGCTCATCACTAGCTTGATATTCCGCAAGCGCCTGACTATCCTTGTGGTAGCTTAGAAGAGAATATTGGAACCCTTGGCTGCGCTCAATAGGATCAGTAATCGAGGGGCCGCCGACCACGAGTTTCGAATCTAGGACGCAGGGCAGATCCTTCAACTTCCGCAACTCCGTCACAAACTCCTCTTTATGGGAATCTGAGACATCCGCCCGGAACTTGAATAGAACTAGACATTGTACTTAGTATATGGACTGCGACCAAGGACATATAATTATCATGGACAGTGAAGCTAACTTACCTATATGAACGACAGTCATGGTCGATCAAGATCGGCAAGCCAATAGGGTAAAGGAAATAAGACGGGAGGAATCAGCGAAGATATCTGACGCAATATTTTCTTATTTCGCTAGGATTAAGATCCTAATTCGAGAACTTGGGACTATGTAGTAGAAAGTATGAGTGACTGAGGAACAGAACCTGTATTATACCCCTCACGGCGGATTTTATGTCAATTACTCTATTTCCTTTACAACATCAATATCCACCTCAAAACACTATACTTTCGGAAGAATATGGTATCGTGGCCGGCACCTCTTAGCGTCGTTCGGAGTTTCCCCGTGCTTGCGGAAGAGAGATTTAGAGCCCCTTAATTCTCTCTATAGGGGCAAACAAAGCTCAACACTGAAGGGGACCTCTAATGCTACGAGAAAAGTCGCGCATTTTGAGAATGATGTTTGACATTGTTTGCATGTACGGCGAGTATGATTTATATACAACCTCTACCTAGTATATGATCTTTAAACCTCTGACCCGTCATCCCCGGACCCCTAGCTGTACCTGAGTATAGTGGACTTTACGTCTATGTACAAACGATTCCCAGATTTCCTAGATAATATTAGGTAGCAAAGGGCAAAGGCATCACTTCGAAGCTGTCGGGCCCTCGGCCGTAAGGAACTCAAAATCAGCACCACGATCCGCCTGATTTACCTCCCTCATGTACAAGCCCCTATATCCTCTCATCCCATGCCTCGCGGTCCAGGGGGCCGGCTCTTGATCTCCACCATCCACATTCTTCGCATCCCTCTCCATCAGCGTCTTTCTCTCGGTGATCCTCCGCTCGAGCTCCTCATCACTAATCTCAACCCTTAACACCCTCGTCTCAACATCCACAGTGATCATATCTCCGTCCCGCACGACGCCGAGCGCGGACCCCGGATCCGCCGCCTCGGGCGCGACGTGCAGCACGATCGTGCCGCCCGCCGTGCCGCTCATCCGGCCATCCGAGACCCGTAGCATATCCTGCACGCCGCGCGCCGCAAGTTTCCGCGGGATGGGAACTATAAGGATCCGTGTTAACACCCGCGCTAATATTAAATAACCAAGTCGCACCCAGGCCTACGCAAGCATTCAGGAGAAATCTTCATCATGCCGCGGGGAGGGGGGCGGGCAAGCAGGGAAAGGAGACGGGGGAATACGTACTAAGCCCGGCCTCGGGCATCCCCGGGTTCCCCACGGGCCCGATGTTCTGCAGCACCAGGACGCTCTGGGGCTCGACGTCAAGATCCTCGTCGTCGATGCGCCGCGCGAGGTCCGCGGCGCCGGCGAACACGACGGCGGGCCCGGAGTGCGCCAGCAGCGCGCGGTCCTTGGACGCGCTGGCCTTCATGACGGCGCCGCGGGGCGCGAGGTTCCCGCGCAGCACGACGAGCGACGAGGCCGCGTACACCGGGTCGGCGAGCGGCGCGACGCACGACAGCTCCCGCGGTACGGGAACCGCGGGCTCGGCGTCGAGCGCCGCGCCGAGCGTGCGCCCCGTGATCGTCAGGGCGTCGAGGTGCAGCAGCGGCCGCAGCTCGCGCAGCAGCGCCGCCATGCCGCCCGAGTTGTGGAAGTCGGTCATGTAGTTCGCGCCGCTGGGCTTCAGGTCCACGAGCAGCGGCGTCCTGCGCCCGATCTCGTCGACGGTGTCGAGCGTGATGGTCCCCGCGACGCGCGGGTGGCGGTTGATGATGGCCATGAGGTGGACCACTGCGTTTGTCGACCCGCCGATGGCTTGGAGCACTGTGATGGCGTTGAGGAAGGATTCTCGCGTTAGTAAGGCTTGTGGTTTTAGGGAGTCGCCCGCTTTTATCATCGATACGGCCGCGGCGCCGGTTTCTTCCGCTATTCGCAGACGCGCCGACGAGACGGCTGGTGCTGAGGCCCCTTTCAACGGCATCATGCCCAAAGCTACGAGTAGGCATGCCATTGTACTAGCAGTGCCCATTACACCGCAAGTGCCAGCCTTCGAGATTAGTAAGTAGAGGGTCAAGGCAAGTCAACTAATACATGCCATCTCAAAGATGCTGACTGGAGTAGCCCCTGAGTAGATAGAGGAACTGAGGGTGACTTACAGTTGGTGCGAGCTCCTCGTTGATCATTCCGATTTCTTCTATATCCATAGTTCCCGCTCGATAACTGGCCCACTGAAATACTGGGTGTCAGCTATTGCAAATATCCAAAGTACGAGTAACGTGTTTCCAAGAATTCGCGTACATTGTTCCGACAATCGGTACAAGCCCCTATACGAACGCCGCGGTGGCTCCCCGGCATCATTGGGCCCGTAACGAGGTGCAATATCGGCTTATTAGCTGAAATGCCACCCATGAGCTGAGCAGGAGTGGTCTTGTCACAACCTATTTCTTCTTAGTAGGCACTCACGAAAAGCTCACGTACAACAAACAGTGAAAATGGAAAAGAGAGAAAACCTCAGAAGAAGCAAAACAACATACCGCCAATAAGCACGACCGCATCAACGGGCTGAGCACGGATCATCTCCTCCGTATCCATCGACATGAGATTCCTCAGGAACATGCTCGTAGGCGCAGCAAAGGACTCATGGAGACTAATCGTGGGGAAATCGATAGCGAGGCCGCCGGCGAGCTGCACGCCGCGCTTCACCGCGTCGATGAGTTGCGGGATGTTCGCATGGCACGGGTTGAAGCTCGAGTACGTGTTGACGATGCCCACAATGGGCCGCGAGAGGGAATCCTCGCTGTACCCGAGCGCCTTGATGAACACCTTCCGCAGGAACAGCGAGAAGTGCGCGTCCCCGTACGAGGTGAGGCCCTGCCTCATGCCCTGCACCGGTCCCACCGGCCGAGCCAGATCGTAGTCTTCCATCCCTGCCGGTTTCGAACGTATCCACCTCCAGTAGATACGTTAGCGAGTTGTGATATGAGAACCTTGTGCGTTCGCCGTGTGTTTCCTACCTAGTCTAATGGCGTATGGTGATAGAGATGAAGGTTTGAATTTGACCGGTAGAACGAGAGGGGACATTCCTCTGAATAGTTCACAATGCCTAGTCCTCTCTAATCATATGGTGAGGGCATTCCCTAAAGAATGGCTCATAACGACATTGGATAGGAGGATCGCCTATTATTGAGGTGCGGGGGATTTCTCCGCCTCCACGGGATCAACTCCGCTTCTTATGATAGAGTTGTATAATATACTTCTGGAGTAGGCGGAGAATCGCCGGAAATCCAGACCCGGGAACAATAGTCACAATAGCTACCGCGACTACGACAAAAAGTGGCCACCACGTTCTTAGATAACCATACAAGTCCCGGATCCTCATTAGGATCCTGCTATGTAAGTGTTTTCCATCTCGTCGCTATCTGCTGTCGAGATGCATTTAGGGTTTCAAAGAAATGATATCCAGGGCCAGCAGCTGGTGTTCAGCTACTGGCCCGTTGCTCTTTGTCAGGCTATTCCGGGTCAGGTAGCCACATTGGAATCTACGGTCAAGAACAAACTTCACGGAAAGCTCCTCCGAGGTTATAGACTACCGGACAACTCCGTCGAACGCCGGTACGTTATCCGTGTGTATTAACCCCAGTGTAAAGATATACCAACTCCCTTTCAGCAAATTAATATCAGTTACTCACTGAATCCCATGTAATATACATAAAAGTCCTATCTACCAATGCGCCTGTTATGACATATAGGCATACCATTCCCTCAATGAAGAAGTTTCCTCCTAATTGATGGTGCAAGTTCGTTAAGCCTGATGAGTAGATCCGTTTCCGGACTCCTCTTCTTTTGCTACAAGGATTGCTACACCCTCGTAATCCACGTAATCTCCCTTGGTGCCTTGCCAAAGGCGTATGTACCGAACTAAAGCCGGTGATAGCGAGCGCCAACGAGTAGACATCACGCTATTCTTCTGTACCAACGTGCTCCTTATCCTCGAAGCTACCTTTAAGCTACACATAGCCCATAACCTGTGAATACAGCCTTTGACATTTCGTGGCTGTACACCTAGCCTCTCTGGGCTACATGTGTATCGTGCCTGTATGGACTACTGGCTTGATGGAATGATGGGTATTCGATCCTGAAATAAGGCCTACACGCTCTGAGGGCACACGCTTGCCGGCTGCGAAAAGGGCATTAGAGACCACTGAGACTGTTATTTTTTTGACTTAGGAGAGAATTCAACACACCGGGCTATTGAGCATATTATTGCGTTTAGTCCTGCCCTTCTTGATATGGCTTTTCAGCGCGGAAGAGTCAAGTGGTTTAAGCAATTCAAAACTGCAAAGGAGCTCCGATGAAACGGACATAACAGCCCCCCAGTTGTCGAATTCGCCGCAGTACTAAAGAATCCTGTTAGTTTTATCCTCTTGCTGTGCGGTGTATTGACTGTACATACATTTGGTGCGCTGAAGACAGTAACCAGAACCCTGTCGTTAAAGAATTCATAGCCGTCTTCTACAACCATGTGTGCACGGCAAACCAGGTCAAAATCGTGCGTGGCGAGAAAGTCAGTTATGACCTTCTTTCCAAAACAATAACTCACTCCCCTCTCATTAGCCTCCCAATCGGCTTCCATGTCCGCAGGATCAGACCAAAGCAAGTCGTTAAGTAATCCATAATCAGGGACATCCGTCGGGCGAGCAATATTGCGAATATCATCCATATGGCTCAGTGCCGGTGATAAGCCACCGTGGACACAGAAAATCTTCCCTGCGACGATGGAAGCGATGGGCAAAGTGTTGAAGCAATCGATAAAGGTCTTCCAAATTTTGACGTTGCACCGTCGTTTGCATTCATCATAGAATCCATAGACACGGGTAACATTGGCGCACTCATGGTTTCCTCGTAGAAGGAAGAAGTTCTCGGGATACTTGAGCTTGTAACATAGTAGTAAGAGAATCGTCTCAAGAGACTGTTTCCCTCGGTCGACGTAATCGCCGAGGAATAAAAAGTTGGCGGAGGGGGGGAATCCACACATCTCAAACATACGAATTAAGTCGGTATACTGCCCATGAACGTCGCCAACGATTTTAACAGGGGCATCCAACTCAAGCAGTGCCGGTTGGGAAAGAAAACATTCCCGCGCTCTCTGGCATATGGCTACAATTTCGGCGTTCTTTAGGCAGACACTTTTGGTAACCTTGCCAGCGTAGGCGGCGTCTAGGAGGCGCTTGATGAAATCGTCAAGGTCAATATCGTTGATCTCGCCCATGGCTATAGTACTGGGTTGTTCCTCTGGGGGTCCCTGTTGTACTAGGTTAGGTGTATTCTCCCTCTTTACGAGAATCGAGGCCCCAGGCTGCTGTTGCAATTGTGGGTTGGGATTAGCAGCGCCAGATGGTGGTTGATCCGAAACGTGGTCAACCTCACCAGAAGCTTGAGCGGCACTAATATCTCCATGGCCCCCTTTCATCGAAGCAGACTGTATAGGCGACGGCGGTGGCTGCACATCGTCAAATGGCGAGGCCGGGGATTCTGGCGACTGCGGGACAGGTGTAGAGTCGACGCGGCTGGACCTAGACACCGCCGACTTACTACTTCGGCCGGATCGCACGGACGCGACATCGGATTTGTCCACGAGCGTCTCGCTATTAGAGAGAATCGTAGAACTTCGCGGACTGTCCGTTTTCCCGCTGCCCGGGATTTTGGATCGGAGCGCCTTAAACGAGCGCGATGAATCCTTGGTATCGGATTTTCCAAGGGAGGGGTATGACTGCAAACCATCGGGGCGCTCCGAGGCGGCTGTAGCGGCTGACCCCTTAGAGCCCCCGCCCTCTTTCGAATTTTGGTTCCCCATAATCTTGGCGGATAAGTCGAGAGTAATAGTAATAATAATGTCCGAGCCTCGTAGAAGAAGTCCAACCAAGGAAACGAGTGCCCAGACGCCCGCCGTCCGGGTTTTTGGCGTATACAGGTGTCGGTGGTTTGTGTCGCTATGCTCACTACTAGGGAGGATGAAACAGCTGTACCAGGATGGCAAGGAGGAGAACGGAGGAGGTTTGGGAAGCCGTTGTGGTGTCCGTCTTTGTGGTTCAAGGCGTGAGACTGCCTGTAAAAAGGATCGGAAACAAGCGACGTGCTGAAAGTGCCGAACGTCGGAAGGCCTTGCGTCGGCGTTGAGGGACGGGGCTATCGGAGGTATAGGATTGAACGGGTGTGGTGGGAGTTGGTCTATGACGAGAGCGCAGGTGGATACCGATTCATCTACCTGGGCGGGAAAGGTCAGCTCACGTCGCTCACTTCATATAGTGTATTGGGCGCAATAGTGGTGTGTCCATTGAAAAGCTCAAATGGCAGGGCAATTGGCGCACAGGAATGCCGTAAGCTAATGGGTTAAGCAGAGACAAGAGGGAAAGATGGAAATAACGTTGCTAATGCGGGGAGAAGCTTTCTTCAAGTAAGCGCTTGCTACTCATTGTGCGTGTGTATCTACAGGTATCTCTGTGGGTATACGGTACCGTAGTGTGTATTGCTAGTGTAGAGGAGCTAGACTTGTACATGCGTGGAAACCCCCTCGAGAGGCCGCAGCGGCGACAACAAAGAGAACTGGCGGCGAACGAGAGCAAAAGGGATACAAGGCAAAGTAGGAAAATAAGCCATACCCAGCCGGCAACGGTCGCAGGTCTGTAGATAGATGATAGGTCGGGGGAGAGAAGACGAGCTGTGGTCTAGGTAGAAGAGACGAGACAAGACAGGCCGGTGAACCTGGTCGCGGCGCGGCGTGGCGCCAAGTTTTTATGTATGATGGTTGAGACTGGGCGTGGTAGGTACTGCGTAGACAGACACACTACCATCAGCAAGGTTTCGCCGACTGAAGTTGGTCTGGGCAGAAACTGGGCTAGTCGATGGCACTTGGCTCTATCATTGGTACACTCGGGTGCGGTGTGGTTTCTGGCGGGCAGGCATGCGGTCGGTCTCGAATCTACCTAGGCTCTAATGATGTATAGGTCGGTGGGAGCTGGTGCTGGTATTGGTGGTGGTGCTGCTGCTTCTGCTGCTGCCGGTGCTGCTTCTGCTGCTGGTCCTGGTGCTTAATATCGATCACGGGCGATCACGGGCGGACGAGTTAGGTAGGTACCTCTCGGGTAGTACCTAGGAAATGATTGCACAGGACGGGACTGTATTGGGGAGAAGGAAGCATGTAGTAAACTGCCAAGATGCCCCGATTGCAACCACGCACGAGGTTTGGTACGGGTGAAGTCTCAGGTTGCCGCGCTGCTTTTTGTTGGTGGCGGAACACTAATTGGGCTATGGGCTTGTGGAATGTAGAAGGTGAGACCGGATGGGTGAACCAGCTCACTAACGTTAAACGGCGCCAAGGTCTCGACAGTTGACTTGGGCAGTTATGAGCGTAGCCTAGGTAGTGCAGGTTGAAAGTTGAGGGGGGTTAATTAAGTATGAAATTCACACGATCGTGTGGTATTGAAGGAGGTAGGTGAGGTAGCGTCCCTAAGGTAATAGGTAGCGAGAGCAGGTACCTAGCCTGCCTAGTTAGGTACGGTGGTACAAATGCTGTAGGAACAGGAACGGAACCATAGGAGCAGAACCACAAAGTGAAGGTGCAAGGGAAGCGTTCCATGGTACATCCCCGCAAATGCAGCGCAGTGAACATTGGACCTGTCCTTGTGACTGGATACAGTGATAACTTGGGCATCTTCCCGCTATGGGCGCCAGGCAGTAGCGATGAGTTGGGCCTCGAATTTTGTGGGGCTCAACTACCTAAGGTATGTATGTATAGATAGGTAGACACAGAGGTATACGGTACGGAACACTATAGGTACATTAGGCATGCTAACACGTCCTTGAATCAATCTCTTCGCTACCTCTTGTTTTCTCAACTTCGTTTCTCCCAACTCTACCTACTTCTGCAATAAAACAGAGATCCATCCAAATAGCCTGTATCTATGTTCGTACAACATATTGCAGACCTATGAAAAGTCTACCCACCCGCAGATCACCAGGGTGCCGATATAAGCAAGCCCTCCTTACCTCCACCGGCCCTAGTCGTACATGGCAAGCAAGGAAGACGAGCAGTAGATAGGGAGGCAGCACGAACGCGCAACGTAACACTTCTGAATACCGGTAGTCTGAAGATGATTCCGTGTTTTGTAGGCTAATCGGAACCGTCACACATTAATTTGTATTCGCAGTCCCGTTGCTTCTTCGTCGTCGTCATGTCGTGATGTCCATCTTCCAATCATGCCCGCTCAATATGTAAATCAGTAGTGCTTTAATCCTACCTACGAAAATAAATAGACTTCGACATCTTCCGGATAGGCAGGAGATGCGTATAAATGAGAGCCGGATCTCTCCAAGGTTGCATCGGCGCAGTGGGAACTCCCGCCGTTTATGCAGTTTGTTAAAGTAGAGTGAGTTGCTGGCACCTCACGGACCCGTCTCGGAACGCTGATGTTAGCGACATAGGGACGTGTTGAGCCGTCTTCGGGGAAACACATCATGGGGTTTGCATTTGAAATATGTGAATTGTAATATTGACAGCTACACACATACCTATGTCTGAATTTGATGATGTGCTCCAGGTGGAGCAAGAGATAGATAACAAGAGATTAAAAATCTGTTGGAGCCATGTCAAGATCCACTGCAAGGTGTTGGAGGTTTGGGAATGCAGAGTCTGGTAGGTACATCTATTATTATATATATACTAAGAAGTATGCCCCCTTGGCTCTCCCTTGGCACATGGCTTGGGCCAGGTAACTACCTATAGAAATGAGGCCGTTACCAGCTGTACGGGTCGTGTTCTAGTAGTGTAGTCCATCAAGATTATTAGCCAAGCGTACGACAGGTTGCTTTGGTACTTGGGTTCCACCAACACTGTTGGCACTCTCGACTCTTAATGCGTCTAGGTCTTTATCAAGCCTTAGCCTAACAAGCACCTACGTGCTTTGACCCATAAGAGTCAAATCGCTAAGCGTGTTAAGTCCCTCGTGGTACTTGAACCTACGCCTTTAGTCTTAGTTCTCGACGTCTAATGATATAAGATCAAATAAGTTCTCGCAAGATTGCACGAGGTTGGCGATACGTCGTCGTCTTATACTCTGTCAACCAAGCAAGTCCTAGTTTAATAGGCGAATAGTGCAGCTGCTAAAAGAGACAGGAGTTAAGCAATATTCTTATTTAGCTAACTAAAGTGTAGCCTATTTAACGACGACGCTACTGAGTTACACTAGAATAAGAAGGTAGTGTCAATATGCCTATACCTGTCCAAGTTGATGATTAAGTAAATCAGCCTTATGCTAGCTACATATCAAACTTTATCAATCTAGATAGGGTAAAAATATCTCCATATTAGGCAATTTGCTCTGGACGCAGGCAGGCCATAATTGATTCAAAGTTTAAAGCCACAACAGTTTGACGTTTGCACATTTTGCAAGAACAAGTAGGTCTCTCAAAACATGTTTTACCTAAGCCAGGAACAGTAGTTTGGAAACCTTCGGCTCCAAAATGCTTTATCAAATTCATCTAGGTACTAGACGGGAGATATAAAAATTGACGAGGTTGGGCTTTTTTACAGGTGAAACTACGCTAGATAGAACTTCCGTCTCTATTTTTAGATTTTCTGATAAACGAACGGAATAGACGATACCCAATCATAGGATGGCAAGCGTGCTTTAGCGGGTCCCGTGTTACCGGAGCACATGGACTTGTTCCCACTTGGACACCGCCTGCGCCACAGTGTAGCAGCTGGGCAAGAGGTACCTCCATCGGACTAGAATCCGAAGGCATTGCATGGTGGGTACTATACAGATGCCTAGTGTCAGAACGAAGAGGCGGTTTCAGTTTGAAGGACTGGCAGCAGACCGAACGAAACAATCCCATCCGTGAATCGGCCCATCGGTCTCGAGCTACGTATAGGTATACAGAATACGTCTAACTCTTTGCCTTCGCTCGACAGCAAGCACTAGATAGATATACGCGAAGGCTAATATGCCATCAATATGTTTGAGTTATTGGCGTTGCCTTGATTGTCGGCATCATCAATGTGAGTGTAAATCTTGTCAGACAAGTATTTGAAACACGCGTCAATGGGACGGTCCTCTTGCTGACGACACCATCATCACTCTACCTATGGCGTGCGCAGTTGAACTCTATAGTCCTGTCTATAATATATGCGCAGTATTGCAGTTCTGCCCGCAACACACCTGACTGACAGGTTATGTAACGTACTGACGTCTTCAGACTGCGGTCGTGAACTTTGCCCTTCTTGGCGTGGAAAGGCGACGCGGCCAGTCCCATAATTTTCTTCTTTTCGTTCTGGCAATGCATCATACTCAACAGTCGATCTACAGTTGTTGACTCGGTTTTTTATTTTGGCGTCTCTTAGGTTCTACTACAAACAGGTCCCAAAAAACCGTGTCATTATTGTAGCGGATTGAATCTGAATAGGTGCATCGGAAGTAATAAGTAAGCTCCGTAATTGCGACATTTAATTAAAAGTCCTACATATCGACTTTCAATAGCTATTTTAGGCAAGTATACGTAGTATAGATAACATTATAGTGGTCTCCCCGCGTTAGGGAGATGAAGGGCTGCGTACCTTAGGTACCGTAGCTGCCTACGCCGTACCTACGAATGCCGAAAACAAGGGCTTTCACTAGCTTGCATGGGCCTTGGGGCTGAGTGTTCACTAACAAAGCTATTGTCAGCCGGGCTGAAGGGACCTGTATAGTGAGAACTCGGACCTCTCCCTTGTTGCTTGGCCGCATCGCCCTCTAACGTGGCCATGTTTGCGGGTACTTTAAGAGGCGACTGCGCCACGCTAAACACGTAGGATCGGCGCCCTTCCTACATTGTGAAATACAAAAGAATCCAATCCCTTCCCTCGATTCAGGATTTCGTCTCATCATCTTTTTCCCTCGTTCATCTTTCGTGGCCTAGAATATTCCATTTTAGCGTGGTCATTTCCCATCCATATATCACCCGTTTACGGCCGCGAGAATTACAAATTCGACTAAACTTTCGTTTTCCGCAAACACGCTAATTCTCAATCTTTCGGGGTAGGAGGCCTCTTTTACCGAAGCTATTACATCATCGCAGCTCTGCACCAGCAGCATCGCGACACTGAACCGGGTATTAGAGAGTACCTGAGAAAACCCCACATATAGTCGCGTTCGCAATAACAACCACAAGAAGATGGGTGTAGGAAGATATTTCTGTGTGGCTCTGCCATTTATCCTGACGGTCGCGAGTATCATCGCCGCTCTCATTGTCGGTTTGACCGGCGTAACCAGCAACAACTTATATTTATTCCGCATCGATGTTACGAACCTCTCCATCGACGCCACACAAATACAGAACCTCGTCGAGAACGCCACGTCATTGCTGTCAAGGTCCGAAGTCGAGGCCATTGTCAACCGTTCACCTGTCGAGTGGCATGATGCAAGCCTGTTAAGCGCTAAGGAATCATCAACTGATGTAACTGATGCTATCACCAACGCGCTCAGCGGCACCAACATCACAGCCTCGGACATTGGTCTAGCTAATGTCTATGACTTCACTCTCTGGGGTTTATGTGTCACCCCAGAGGACGGCAAGCGAAACTGCACGAAGGCCGAGTTCGATTGGGCTACTCATGAGCTCGATTTGGATTGGGTACAGCAGCTCATCAATGCGACCGGCCTTGACATCACTATTCCCGACTCGCTCAACGATGGCCTGAACTCGTACAAGACCATCACGAGATGGACCGAGATAGTATTTATTATTGCTATTGTCGCTCTAGGTTTGGAGCTTCTTGTCGGTCTTTTCACAGCATGTTCTCGCGCCATTTCATGCGTCACTTGGCTCATTTCTGGCTTCGCTACTGCTGCCATCATCGCTACCGCCATTCTCTTGACCGTTACGGGCGCCACCGTTATTGGCGTTGTCTTGGGGGTGTCAAAGCAATATGGAGTTAAGGCCAACCTCAACACAAGCTTTTTAGCCGTCCTCTGGTTGAGCGTTGCTTTCGCTATCGGCGCCGGTCTTTTCTGGCTTTTCTCTATCTGCTGCTGCAAGCCGGAGCGTCGCCCCTACGGCAAAGCGTCACGCCACTCCGACGGCGAAAAGCTTATTCCAAACAGCTCATACGCTCCCATCGGCGAGAACCACAGCGCTGGGTACAACGGGTACAACTACGCCGCCCCTCAACGCGGTGGCGCTCGATCAGACCTCGCTTACGAGCCTTACTCCCATTCTCGCGTCTAAAGTAGAGGCTAATGAACATAACGACAAAGGGTGTGTCATTTGAAATAAATTAGAGGGTCGATGGTTTTCAGTCATTTTTTCCCGTTTGCATTATGTCGGCGTTGGGCTACGAGAGGATTTGGGAGGCCCACGCGCATCGGGGGTTGTTAAGGGTCGATATTGCGTCTCAAGGGGATATACCCAGTGCATTCGACAGAGGAATGCCGTAATGAACTCAAGACATGACAGATAGTATTATAAAATAAGATTGAACTTTATATATCCTCGCCGCCATGTGAACTATGCATAATTGTTCTAACAGCTTCAATAGCGCTAATCACGTGCTTAGATTTGAATACTTCAAACATGAATCACAGGCCCATTTTCGCACTCATAATTAGATACGTAGGTATTATCCCAGAAACAACTTTTCCGACAGGTCAACTGTGCCTCCACAATCCAATTTTTTGAGCTGGCATACGGCCCCGTTATGAAGGCACGATTATAATGTCTCACGAGGTAAGTTTATTTTTGTTCGTCGGGGGAAAAAAAAATATTCACTAAAGTGATACCCAAGTCCCCACAAGACCCGTCCCACCAAACCCCGAAGAATCATGGAATCAAAAGACCCAACATGACAGATGCTTCACATGTATGAAAAAGAGTAGATATTTTATATCGCGCAGTTATTAATGTCTATTAATTATAGGCGGCACCTCCCGGCCGACTCCGTCGTGAGTATGTGCTAAACCCAATCACGGCGCTTGCGTTCTGGACGTTGGGTGATAAGAAATATCTACTCGCGGCTGAAGACACAGATATTCAGATCTATGATGTCGTAGCCTCACGCCTTTGCGGAAGAATACCTGTCTTCCAAGCGCAGCCTATCCACGGCCTTTCCGTACCCCCTGCTGCTAAGGGCGGTACCAGTAATCCCCCCCAGGTTCTCGTTTGGGGCGGTTCCTCCGTCAAAGTATTGCCTGGTCGCATCGTCGAAGAGTTGGTTTCTCCCGACCCTAGAAAAGACAATGACAGTACGCGCATTCATGTTCTAGAGAATTATAGATCATCAGGCACGGCGTTGTCTGCGCCCGAAGCTATAGCTCCAGATTGGATATTCGATGGCCGTATTTCACCTTTTGATAATAACCACGTCGTTCTACTTACGGCGCATAACGAGGTCATCCAGGGGCATGTAAGCGCAGATCAAAATACACTCGTTTTAGGACAAGTACTGTCGCCTTCGCGGCCGATCTTATACTCGGGTAATTTTTTCTGGGTCGGGCGGAACTGTGTGCTCGTAGCTGCCGGTACGGTGTTCGGCGAGATTGTGGTTTGGAAGTGTCATCTTGGACCCGATATTGGCACAGAGAACTATAATAACGATACGGGGGAAGATGATGCGCAAAAAATAAGGGAAACAGCTGGCTGCGAGGTCTTATTCGTGTTCTCAGGCCACGAAGGCTCAATTTTTGGCGTTCACATATCGCCTGAGATACTTACGAGTTCCGGGGAAACGATCAGACTGCTCACGAGTTGTAGTGACGATAGGACGATCCGAGTTTGGGATATCACAGAAAGACGCGAAGAACTTACGAATAAAAATAATGAGTACAAGACACAAATATCCGATGCAAGGCAAACTGGGTTTGGCGATTCTATCGTTGGCTCAATAGGGTTGGTAAATAGCCAGTCCGGGTGTATCGCGATGGCTATGGGCCATATATCCAGGATATGGCAAGTCGAGATAAGGAGCCCTGGCCAACTTGATGAGGAAGACATGATTGAACTTTATTCGTTCGGGGAGGATGCTACTATGCAAAGGTGGCATCTCAAGCTGGAAGCTGGTCTCGAGACGAATCCAAGTCCACCCAAAATGAGAGTCTCAAACAGCTCTAGTCAACCTCCCTTTAAGTTAACACACCACGAAACCTTTTCAAACCACAATGGGAAGCAAATTTGGTCGCACGCCATGATGTCCAATAAAAAATGTCTTCTAATAGCTACTGGCGGGGAAGATGGCAAAATAGCGCTCATGGATATCGACCCTTTTCACACACCCAGGAATCTAGATCATCGGATAGGCGGTATCAGCTATTACCCGCGATCCATTCAGCAACTCGATGTATCTCCAATATCGCTTATAGAGGAGTGTCAGCACCAAAACATAGGAGCTACCCCTTTTATCTCGTCTTTCAAGCATGGAAATGGAAGGGAAATGTTTCAAAGCTTCACATTTATCACAGGCGACAGGTTACTAATCACGACAAGATCAGGCCGCCTGTTCCTTGGCACTTTCGACACCGAAACAGCGTGGAAAGAGCTTATAATCTCTGATGTAATTCGAACTACCATACAATCATACACTATCCTCAAGAGCTCTAGAAGAACTTCGACGGCGTTTATTGGCGCTCCTAACGGCGAGCTATTTTACTATCATGAGGCGAGCAGCGATTCGCTTCGGTCAGTCCATAAAGCAGAACGGAAGATCACGGAAATTATATGCCTTTCTGATACTTTAGCTTCTTCTCCTAACACATCCTTCAATCCTGAACAGGAGTATCATGGACATATTGAGCTTCTAATCACGGTATACGGGAGTGCGAGGGCAGAAATTGTCCGTCTTGATAAAAATCACACCCTAATACAGCGCACAGAGGCAAGGGCACCTAATGGGTTCATATTAACAACTGCCGCGTGGTGCCATGACTACCTCATCATAGGCTCTAGGAACGGTAGTATTGCAATCTGTAACCGGACCACCGATGGTAGTTACTCTACTCGTTTGACGAAACAAGTTAAGATTGGTGACAAAATCACATCGATCCTTCCGCTCCCTCGGTGTTCCGAACATTCGCCACTTTATTTCCTTGTAACTTCTCGCGACGGGAAATACAGAGTTTACGAGATCCTCGATACTGCAAATAATTTTCAAGTCCATCTACTTCATGAGACGAGGCCACCATTTGGGCCCATGATTGAAGGGTCATGGTTGTTTGACAAGCCGGATGGGAAACAAGAACTCATTCTCTATGGATTCCGAAGCAAATACTTCATAGTATGGAATGTATCGCAGCAGAGAGAAATCGCAATTATCGACTGCGGTGGCGGACATCGTGTGTTCGACCAGGTACAAATAGAAGGGAACCCAGATGGAGTGAGGTTCGTCTGTACCAAGGCGTCACAGATGAAGATATTCTCGCAGACACACGCGCCACATCTCCCATTGAAGGTAGGCGGCCACGGCCGCGAGATTAAGTCAGTGTCGGCCTCCAAGAAATATGTGGCTACGGGTGCCGAAGATACCGTGATACGGATATGGGAGCTGAGAGAGAGCAGCTGGCCTCAGGGGGAGCAGCCGCTGCGCTGCTTGCTCGCTCTAGAAAAACACAACACTGGGATCCAGAAACTTAAATGGTTCAAGGATCAATACCTCTTCAGCAGCGGCGGCAATGAAGAGTTCTACGCGTGGCGCGTTACCCCACTGGAAAGCGATATCTGTCCTCTTGGTGTCGTATGCGAGGCTGTGTTCCCTGATCGCACCGAAGTGGGCGATCTCCGAATTACGGATTTCGACGTGCAGTGCTTAGATGACGATACCAGTATTTACGATGCAGCTGAGGACGTCAACTCCGGGTCAGAGGAGTCGCGGACAGAACCGAGGTTCTGTATTTCGATGTCGCTCTCAAACTCTACCGTGCAGAGCTACCTCTACTCCACACGGCATGGATTTCAGTTATTAGGTAGGCGGATGTATACCGGTGCCTGTCCTACGCAGCTCAGGCATTTGAATCTCGTGGACGGTTATTACCCGCAGGTTCTGACAGCTGCCACTGATGGTCATTTAACTGTGTTTGCTGACATACGATCGCCTGGGGATGAAACTAAGAATTCGACGAATATTCTTATGACGAAACTCCACCAAAGCGGTATTAAATCGCTAGATATGCGTAGTATCGTTACGGATACTGGGACCTCATATCTAATCGTCACAGGCGGCGACGATGACGCAATCGGAGTACTACATCTACACTCACCTTCTCTAGCTCCATCCACCAAGTCGAAGTCTCAACAGCATGTGACTACAGACTCTCGTGCTGTGCTGGATCCTGACCTCTTACCTGATCAGAGCTCAGTCTCTGCTCTACTCCCAGATCCAACACATGCCCCTCAGTTTCCCCTTCCTAGCCAGGGGCAAGCCTTAACCCAGTACGAGGTCAGGAACAAGTTTATTGTCCGTTCCGCCCATGCTGCTGCAGTAACCGGCGTCGGGATAGTACGGCTCGAGAACGAAGACCGGGATGCAGTGATCGTTACCGCGAGCAACGACCAGCGCGTCAAGATGTGGCGACTTGTCGACTGGAAATCTATGTCTCCTAGGGTTCACTTGCTTGATAATCGATATAGCGGCGTCGCAGATGCTGGTGATTTGGAGGTCGTGAAAGAGTGGTACGGAGATGAAGATGAAAGACTAGCGGACAAGAAAAGCCAGGAGAGAGTCTTAGTTGTAGGAGTTGGGATTGAGGCCTGGGGTGTTTCTTGATCGTAAATAGAGCGAAGATAAACTTGTTTGAAATAGAAAAGTTCTGTGCTATCAACTATGTCACAAAATAGAGAGTAGTGATCCTTCGTATCATTAGAGAGGCAATATGTATAGTTTTATCTTGAGATATACATGGAATCAAGAAGAGCTAAAGTAATTTTGTTGAGAACTGAAGCCGAATAAATTTCTAAGTGCTGATACCTGGCTTTAAACTGAAACTTATTTTTAGTTTTTTGTCAAGTCTTCATTTTCTACGAGATAGACCCCATCCATGGTCCATCACTTGCTTATAAAGTACCTACTCTTCATACTAAAATCGAAGAATATGCCTCCTCCTTCACATTTTAGAATAATTAAACGCAAATAGGCATATATCACAACCTATCACGCTTCTGTGTAATGTATGACTATAAGATTCTTATAACACAATACTACCACCTTTTAACCTAGGAGCAGACCACCAATCCTCAACCTGCCCTATTAGTTTCCCGTTAATCTTCGAAGATTTATCATTGACTGGAATATCTAAGCATAAGACACACTTAATGTACAGCTTACATGCTACCTAGCGATATGTGACTTCACTTAGGGGCCGTTTAAATGCAACTACTTTACTTTCCCACCTACTTCCGTTGTTTAGCACCTGGACCCTAGACGTAGTTCTTTAATTTGGCGTGGACGCGTACATTTTTTTTAATCTAAGACCTACTCAACTACTCTAAACGGGCTCTGACCATCTTGCGGCAAACGCAAGTAAGGTAACCTTGATGGTAGACCATCTAGCGCTTTGAGTGACAGAGGAGCTTGATTAGTAATATAGAGTGCTAGATAATTAGATGTACGCAAAAGGAGAACCAACAAACCTACACACCTATAAACCTACCAACACCGAGTTACTTAGGTTAGTATGTTTACAAAAAGGAAAAACAATTACATCATTGTCTAATTAGACAAAAGGATGTTTCCGCCCGGGATCGAACCGGGGATCTTCTGTGATCAGTATGTTGTTTCCTGTAAGACAGACGCCCTAACCACTAGGCCACGAAAACCACATTACTAATGCGATATGAAAAAACCTACTGTAATGCATCTAATGACTCTCTCGTCTACAACCCATGGAAGGCTTTGTAGAACCTAATTCCTAAAAAGATCACCATGTCAAGTCCAATTAACATTACACTAGAATGAATAGGATATCCAGGTGCGTTAAATTTTGAGAAAAATCAGAGCTGATAGCGGATAGGAAATTAGTCATAGATGTGTAGATACTGGATGTACACTATGGATTTATAAGATGACAGAACTCGAAGGTACCTAAAACTTAACTATTTCGCCCCACTAGATGTATATTTGCAGATTGCCTTGCGTTAGTACTTTCTCTACAGTATTTGTGAGTAATAGCGATGGTCAATAATATAATGCCTATAAAAGCAAGAAAATCACGAGGTTTTGGGGGGTTGGACAGTATTTGGCAGGTACGAGACACTGTAGGCGGGGCTATCTACCTACTATTATCTAGATCCCTATCTAGATAAGTCGCTGTGTGTGGGTTTGGCGTGTAACAGCTTGGAACGAAGCTTGAAGCAATTTGACGTGGGTGCCTCGAAATATATAACCTAGCACAAAAATGAGCAACGCAGCAGCCCGCACTTGCCTACGCCAAGGCCTTGCACGATCCCAGACGAGGGGAATGTATGTCTCTTCAATTGGCCCTCCAATTATCATCGCTGACCCTGATAACAGCAGCTACGATGTGGTTCGTACAAGCATTGTAGGTGTAGCAGCAGCACCCACCTACCAGAGATATTCGCGATCACCCCTCGTATCTACCCCTCCCAGGTCACCACTAGACCTCCCACACAGCACACGAGCCTTCCATACGTCTCCCGCCGTCCATAAGTCGAAGAAGAAGGAAGACGCCGGGCGTGGTAAATCCAACGGGAAGCACGCCGAGAGCAGCAGCAGCAGCGCCAGCGACAGCACAGAGGATGGCCCCAAGCACCCCCAGCCGAACCCCGAGGAGCCCCTCGACTTCGCCGACGTCGAGTCGCGCCTGACCCGGCACGCGGAGCACTTCAAGGGCATCTTCAAGAAGCTGCACACGGGCGGGCGCTTCGACCCGGACGTCGTGGGCGCGCTGCGCGTGACGGTGGACCGCAAGGCCGGCGACGCCTACCCGCTGCGCGAGCTGGCGCAGGTCGTGCCGCGCGGCGGCCGCGCCGTCTCGCTGCTCGCGCACGAGGCCGCCTACGTCAAGCCCATCATGAGCGCCGTGCAGGCGAGCCCCGAGTTCAACCAGCAGCCCCAGCGCGACCCCGACAACGAGCTCGAGCTCGTCCTCCGCATCGAGCCCGAGCGCCCCGAGGACCTCGTCCGCCGCGCCAAGGCCGTCGCCAACGAGTGGCGCGACCGCGTCCGCTCCGCCCGCCAGAGGCGCGACAAGCAGCACGTCACCTGGAAGAAGGAGGGCGCCCTCGGCCCCGACTTGAAGAGGACCGCCGACAAGGAGCTGGACAAGGTCATTAAGGCTGCCATGACGGAGATTGACGAGGTGGAGAAGAGCGCCGTCAAGGCCGCCGAGTCAAAATAGAACGATATGTGAGCGCGTCGGGCTCGTCTAAGTAAAGACGGCTGCCCAGGGCCCTGCTGCGGAACATGGTGTTATCTAGTAGCCTGTTTTCGCGCCAGAGGGGGTAGCGTAAAACTGTCATTAGCGGTCCGTACATATGTACAATATATAGTATTGTTCTTTTACAGAATTGGGTATGGTACACGTAATGCCAGGGCCGAAAGCCAGATGTCTCATAAACATTCATCCTCATTGTCTAGCCCATACCTTCAATATTAATTATATTGAAGAAAGCTTTGTTCATTCATCTCTAGGCCCCCGTCGTCGCGCCTCTAGTAGCATTCGCAGGACTTGCATTCCCACCAGGTAGTAAACTCCTAATCTTCTCCTCGATACGCCGCGCTGAGTCTGTATTCCACGAAGCGTCCCTCCTGACATAGCTACGCACTGTACCTAGCGTATCCTTAGTGTCGGCGTACTTCGGGCCCTGGTACGTGCCGAGAAGGGCGTCTTGGAGAATAGCATCCTTGGTCTCCTGGGGTACGGGTGAAAAGCTGCTCACGCCTAGCGTCTTTGCCGACCATTCCTTCGCCTCCTCGCTGGGGAAGAACAAGCCCTTGGTGTCGTCACCATAATACCGCATCCTCAAGTCACTCACCCGTAGGATGTGGAGGGGATGGAAGTATTGGCCACCGCCGAGGATGCGCGCCTGCCGCAGCACCGTCTCGTCCTTCCCGAAGCTCGATCCGGTGGACGCCATGCCGGGGCCCCAGCCCGCGAGGTCGCTCTTCGAGAACGAAGGGTCGAACTGGTGCGTCGAGCCGATCTCCGTGGCCTCCCGCATGGCCAAGACCTCAGGGGACCATTCCTCGTCCGCAGCAGCGTCGGCCTCGTCTTTTTCTCCTCGCTCTCGCCTACGTGATCGTCCTCCCTCGCCGCCGCCGCGCCCGCCCTCACGTGCTCGTCCTCCCCCACGGCGTCCGGCGCCCATCATGCCACCCCCACGTGGAGCACCACCGGGCCTGAAGCTCAGGCCCGTTGCTCCGCCTCGGCCTCTGAAGCCCCCTCGTAGACCGCCGCGGATGATGATGGGGCCGCCAGCCGAGGAAGCGCTGCGAGCTGGTAGGGAGGCGGATTCGGACCGTAAGTCGATTTTTCTAATGACGTTATCAACTGGGGAGGAGGGCCGTCGTGTATTTGTATTGTTTAAGTCCATGAGGTCGGAGAATGCGTCGGCGGCCCGTTGCCTTCCCGTCGGTCGCGAGGTTATTTCATTGTTGTCATCTTGTGCCGCGGCGAGTTGCTGGGCGGTGGAGAATGCTCGTAGGGAGGCTGCGATGCCGTCGGTGACTCGGCTGAATTCAGCCCTCGAGCGGCCGACGGCCGAATGCAACGGTTGGCGTATCATAAGGCTCAATTGATGTGGTTTGGTGATATGGGAGCTGTGTGAGCTTCCTTGTCGGAAATTTTGAGGATTGGGAACTCTCGGGCCAGCGAAAATTGGGGGGTATGCATTAAAGCGGGTCTTTCCTATAGTGGGACTCCTCTCCGAATCTTGCATACCTACCTACATGCCTTGGGTACATATACTGAAGCATCTACGCTATGTAGATAATTAGGTACATTTGCCAAACGAGAACACCGAATTTCATAAGATTTGACCTTGAGCCACTCTACAAGTAAATACACAGTTCAATTTTACATGTTTATTTCCGCCTTAGCATGTTCCTAGCTCTGTAAAGGCTTGCCCATACCGCCGTATGTGATGGTCTTAATATGCTGATACTCCTCAATGCCGTACCTGGATCCTTCTCTGCCAAATCCAGATTGCTTGACACCTCCAAAGGGCGAGGCTGCATCAGAAATCAAACCCGTGTTAACGCCTACCATGCCAACCTCGAGTGTTTCGGCCACCCGAGTTATCCTCTCCAAATCTCGCGAGAAGAAGTAACCAGCCAATCCAACCTCGGCAGCGTTTGCTAGGCTCACTACTTCCTGCTCGGTTTCGAAGGGGAAGAGGCCGGCCACAGGGCCGAACGTCTCTTCACACGCAATAGCCATATCCTTTGTCATGCCCGTGATTACCGTAGGTTGGTAGAAATTTTCTCCGAGCTCTGGCATTTTCTGTCCTCCCACGATGATCTTCGCGCCTTTCTTTTCGGCATCCCGTACGTGGTCATCGGCCTTAGAAACAGCGCGATCGTGGATCAGAGGTCCGTGGGTAATGCCCTCTTCGAACCCGTGACCTACTTTGAAGCCCCTGACTTTCTCAGCGAATTTCTGGGCGAACTCATCGTAGATGCCTTTCTGAACGTAGATACGGTTTGCGCAGACGCATGTCTGTCCTGATGAACGGAATTTGGACGCGATGGCTCCAGCAACTGCAGCATCAACATCGGCATCGTCAAATACGATGAATGGTGCATTTCCGCCCAGTTCCATAGACAGTACTTTGAGCGTTGACGAAGCCTGCTTCATCAAAAGCTTCCCGACTCCCGTAGAGCCCGTAAAAGAGACCTTTTGGATGGTAGGATTCGTCATCAGAGTCTCGCCGACCTCGGGGGTATTCTTATGTACGGTCACGACATTCACAACACCCTTTGGTATTCCGGCCCGATGGGCAAGTTCCGCCAATGCTAGCGACGTGAACGGCGTCTCGCCCGGGGCCTTGCATACTGTTGTGCAGCCTGCAGCGAGGGCAGGGCCAATCTTACGCGTGATCATTGCGGCAGGGAAGTTCCACGGTGTGATGAGTCCACAAACACCCACAGGTTGCTTCAGGGTCATTACTCTGTTACCTGGGATGGTCGCTGGTATGGTCTCGCCGTATATCCGCGGGGCCTCTTCGCTAAACCACTCGAAGAACTGCGCGGCATAGTTCACCTCGCCCTTCGCGTCCGCCAAAGGTTTGCCGTTCTCCAATGTGATTAACTTTGCCAAGTCCTCCGAATTCTCCATGACCAGGTCGTACCATTTTCGTAGTAGCTTGGACCGCTCACGGCCGGTCTTCGTACGGAAGGACTTGAATGCCTCGGCGGCCGCTGCAATCGCCTTCTCGGTGTCCTTAGCGTCGAATTCGGGACAAGTTCCAACCAGTTTTCCCGTCGCGGGGTCGTGGACCTCGAAGGTCTTGCCAGAGGCGGCCTTTACCCATTCGCCGTTTACGTAACAGACATCGACCTTGAATAACGACGGGTCATTGAGCTAGAGTTGTCCAGGTCATTAGTCAATACTTCGTTTACATATGTCGGTTTGAATCCCTCGCAGCAATGAGAAGCTTACCTTTGGAGCCATTGTAGAAGCTAACCTCGATGCTATTAATGGAAGACTATTTCCTTGAAAGCGTGATCTAATAGCAAGTCGCGTGGAAAACACGGCGCTCTTCTGCAGCGAGCGTACCAGGGCCATTATAAGGGATTAGGAATTATACGAATAAGTGGAAAAAATGATCTGCGAGCAAACTCTATTAAAGCACGTAGCTTATCTCGAATGATTCGAATTTATCTCTAGTTGGTCGACTCCTGGACTAGACCGATCGATGGCCACTCTACAAAGAATCTTGTCCACGTGAAGCGATAACGTTAATAACGTGAATGACGTTTTAGGTCTCTTTTGGCCGCAACACTACTAATGTATTGACGACATCGGCAAGCTGAGGGGCAGAATCGGGAGCTATGCATGTACCTACCTAGATAGGAAATATTATAGCTTTGTCAAAAGGTTTCGGAGTTAACACACGGTAAAGATGTTTGTAAAGGCGGAGACATCGGAGTGGGTAGCTACCTCTCGTGAGCTGCCTTAGTACTACTGCACCTAGCTGTAGCCTGGATAAGAGGTATGGACGAGTAGATAGCCTGTACCCAATCTAGGTAGGTAGCCTGTATCTAGGCGAGACTAAGCCAAGGAATAGGGCTGAACTTGTTGGACTATATACAGCTCTTACCTAACCTCACCTACTCACCGACCTATTATATACTTGTACAAACCACAAGGAGGCTTAACTTGAACTACGCTGATGGTATACCAACAGATATCTCCACGAATTATTACCTACTCGAGTCTTCGCTGTGGAGCTCGCTTTCGGGAGATCTGATGTAGATCCATGGTGCGGGTATCATTTTCCCCCGCATCCTAGGTATGGTCTCCCCTCACGCCCTTATGCCTTTATACCCTCGTGCTGCCGTCGACAGTAACACCATGCTACCCCAAATGGGCAGCTGGTACTACAAATTGCTAAGTGACTCTGTTTGAAACCCGCCCTTGCAGGCATCACAACCTACACGCTCCAAGAAATGAAGCAAGGATGGAAATTACCAACTGCCATATCCAATAGCAGGCGTATGCATAGAGTGAGCCATGGCTGGCGGGGGATTTGACTCGTCATTGTAGGCCCTTACCTATAAGACATGACGGCGCTTTCCAACTCTCGAAACCCGACAGGAGGAATGCCATAGGTTAGATGATTGAATCGCGTGTGAAGTCAACGTAAGCTCTTGCCATAAGTAAAGGCTATCGTCATGGCTACACTGGTTTACCTGTTGGCGCTATCTCGCGCTGTAACAGCAACCGTCGTATCAAATTTGTCGTCGTCTTACCCGCTAATCGTTGCTGATATCATCGCCGGCCAACCACTCGATGGGTTCGTGAGTTTCTCTATCGAATTCTCGTCTTTTCCTGATTTTGCAGGTAAGCCATGTCCTCTAACGCTATATCCGCCGTCTTCTCGGTTCACAATGCTGCAGGGAACGTATCAAGCCCGAATAGGTTTTCAAACAATTTGCTTAATAATCTGGGTTATTTTACTGGTACGAAACCATACATACGAGTTGGGGGGAACACGCAGGATTATGCCATCTACAATCCAAACTTGACTATTGCACTCAACGGCACTATAAATGCAACTCGATCACCGGATTATCCGACGACGATTGAGATCGGGCAATCGTATTTTGAGTCGTACTTGACATGGCCGAATGTAAAGTTTAGTCATGGTTTTAATATGGGTGGAAACCACGATGATAGACAATGGGCCACGCTGATTCAGACCGCGGAGATCGCGTGCAAGACGTTGGGGAAAGAAAAGTTGTACTGGTGGGAATACGGCAACGAGCCTGACCTCTTCGCAACGAGTTCGCAGGGTCCGGTGCGGCCGCCTAACTACAACGAATCCGACTATGTGACAGAGTGGCTAGCCGCCACACGGGCTATCAAGGGCGTCATAGCCGAGTTCTGTCCTGATATGCTAAGTAATGATACCTATGGCTATATTGCTCCTTCGTTTGCAGGTGTCGCGAATCATCTCAAGGCGCCGCTCGCCTGGGCCGATGGCTTAAATACCGATGGAACTATACGGTATTTCTCAACGCATAAGTGAGTGCCCTTATCTTTTGCGCGCTGACAATGTACTGGCGTTGTATAAAATATAAAATCCTCAGAGGCTTTAAGTATTAGACCTAGGATCATCAACTAACACTCCAATCAGCTACATTTCAGGTGCAACCTCACCTGGCGTGACGCTTCAAGGCACCTTAATGAATCACACGCGCACACGTTCGAGCGTGGATGCACACGTCTCGGAATTCGCCACGATTTCGGCCTCCGCGCCAGGCCTCGTGCAAATCATGGGCGAGACAAACTCGTTATATAACCAAGGGGCACCAGGGTTATCGAACTCGTTCGGTGCTGCGCTCTGGGGTATCGACTTCAACCTCTACTGCGCGAGCGTGGGGATCGGCCGGGTTCATATGCACAGTAAGCAAGTCTTATGGCCAATTTCTTCTTATTCTAGCAACTTTCGGGGCACACATATCCCTCTTCAGACAAAAAGCATGAGCCGGAAGCCTCCCGCGGTTTCGAAATATAGGCAGGCCGTGCCCAGAGTGACAAAAACTAACTCAACGTGTTGTAGTGGGGACAAACTACCGATACGCAAGTTGGCAGCCCATCACGACGGATCTCGCCGTTGTCGGGACCAAGGCTCCGTACTACGGCAATATCGCGGTCGCGGCGTTCCTGGGAAACCTGCGGATCGAGCCCGTCCGCGTCGCGCACCTAGAGCTGGAACTCTCGGGCGGCTCTGTCGGCAACGGCACGGAGACCGAGGTCGGCGTCCAGGATGCCGCGTACGGCGCCTATGTCGACAACGTGCTCACACGCATCATCGTCATCAACATGCGCGCGTACAACTACACCCTGAACGGCACGGGCGACCTCTGCGCCCGCAACCTCGCGCCGCGCACCGTCCGCACGTACAACTTTGGCGTGGCCGGATTCGAGGACGGCCGTGAGGCGGTCGTTCGTAGGCTCTATGCTAACGGCAGCGACGCCATCACCGGCATCACGTGGGATGGCGTGAGCTATAATTACGAGCTGGATTTAGGCAAGCCTGTGCGCCTGCGGAATGTCACGACGGGGGAGAAGGTCTCGGTTAAGAATGGTGCTGTCGAGGTTGCCGTCCCGGACTCGCAGGCCGTTGTGCTGGATTTCGGGGCCGTTTGAGGCGGGGGAAAGGGTTAGGGAGTTTGAGAGTCATTTATGCGCTTTAAGAGGCGCGGTATATAGATGTGAGTCGTGACGTTAAGGGCAGAGTTGAAGCTAATAGTACGCCTTGGATATATCGTCCCTATCTAAACACATTTTGTCAATGACAGGTCAGTTGTCTTATGAAGCTACCGCGAGAAGTGCTCTTTTTAAATTTGATAAGTAGACTACTACTACAGCAGGATACATTTATTATATGTAGCAGGCGCCAAAACTCCGACCTAGGATCTTCTCTAGGCGCTATCCGTACAAATCCCTCAAGCAAGGTTAGAAAACTGCACGGCTAATCAATCATCGTTATCATCTTCCGTGAGATGTCGGGGTATCCTAAACTTCATCATCCTTAACCCATATGCTAGGGCGACCTGGAGCCCCGCGTTCCCCTCTCCATCCCTCGGCTTACGCAAACTGCTGCTGGCGCGCGGGGTTCTTCCTGTCTAGGGTATTGAACGCCGTGGTGCGCGGCGTGTAGGGCATGAGACCCGTCCGCGGGGTCGACGGGATCGAGTGCATCTCCCAGGACGAGCCCTTCCGTCCCCCAGCGGTGCTGCCGCCGAGCGGCTCGTCGTCCTCGTCATCGGAGTCCCAATCTCGCTTGTCGCGCTCGTTGGGCAGCAGGGCCCAGATAGTGAGGCCGAGGTTAACGAGGGTGACCACGCTGTTTCAGACACTGTTAGAAAGGGAGTCGCGGCCGGCGGTTTCGGCCGAGAGGGAAAACTTACAACATGAGCGAGAAAGCGGCGAATGTGCCCTTCGCGCTGCTGCAGTACCCCTGGATCTGCAGGTTCTTGGCTACGCTGCACGGCTTTGCGACATACCAAGCTACTCGACTCGGGTGGATGGGGTCGAGGTAGTCCGGGCCTGCCTGTCCGCCTAGACTGGCGGCATACAGAGCCACAAACGCGATGTTGATGGGTAGGACGATGATGGGGAGCCAGAAGTCCATGATGAAGGCAATTAGCCTCGTAATAAGGAAGAACAGGCTGATGATGGCGACGGCGACATTGAAGTCGGTCAATCTGCGGTCGGGCATAGTCAGCGCCTAGCTCTAATAAGGGATGTCGAGAGTGCGCATCGGACAAACTCACGTTCTTGACCACACGAAGGGAATCTTGGGTGGTGATTGCCCATTTGAATATGCAAATGCGATGAGAGAGGGATTTGAATTGAAGCCCAGCTCATAGCCTGCTTTCCATAGCTTCGTTCGGTATGTGTCTGGCTGTGCGAGCGCAGTGAGGACGAGTAGCGTAACGGTCAATGCGAGCTCGACGATAATCATGATCCACATGGCGGCCGTGGAGGGCCATTTCCTCTTTAGTATTCTATATGCCATGCTGAAGATGTATGAGATGTGATGTATCTAGCCTTAGAATATCGATGGCTCGGAGGTGGAAGGCGAGATTCCTCGTAGAGCCTTGCGAAGTTTTATTTTTCCCGACTGCCGCCCTAATTACCCATAGAGGGGTCTCTGGACGTCTTTGGGTATCGCTCGGCTCACTCACAGATTCTCTAAGCAGACGACTCTCCTGGCGATACCAGCTATGCCGTCGACAACGAGAAATCCGGTTGTTGGTCGATCAGTCAATTAAATTGATGCTCAGATTGATAAGGTCGAAGCCGAAGCGGCCAGCGATGGGGGTCACCCATCTTAAGACATAGCAGGATACCGACATGACCTAAGCACCGGCAAGGCGGCTGCAGGTCAATCACAGAGTCTGGATTCTGGGGTGGTGATATGTTGGAGGCAGGCCAATGAGAAGAGACATCGACGAGGTCAAGCAGGACGATAAGCGCCGAGCTCTTGTCTATGGGCCATCAGTGAACCCAGGTGGGCGCTTCGCCCTCGACAGCACGGTCTGCCGCCCCGGGATTGGTCTTCGGCCGCTGGGGCCACTGGCACAGACCCGCCAATCAAGGCCCGACTCACAGCGCCAAGCATGGATGCCGACAGGGCTTCCTATTTGCTGAGCTGGACCAACCTCTCTCCAAGTGCTGTGATTCTTGCTCAAGACCCCACCATCTACGGTCGCCCACAGGGCTTACTGTCTCATAATTCAATTTGGTAACTACGCCGACACCACTAGGGCCCACCTTTTTTTTCCACCCTTTTTCCTAAATCAAACTTGCAACCTAACTTTTTACAATCATTTTTTCAATCTAGCAATAATTTATTTAAACTTTTATACAAATTAACGCATATATAGTTGATTTAATTATATTTTAAAATAGCTATATAAATTAAGTGCAGTTTTTTTAAATTAAATTTGTTATATATAATTTATAAACATGTTAATTTTATATAATTTATACATTTTATTTTTTTATTAATTTTATTTTATTTGCTATAATCGCTATAGTTGCTATATAATTTTATATAAATAAATCTTATTTTTATATTTTTAATAATATTAAAAATAACTGTAAATATTTTCGGATATTTTAGTTTGTTTTAAACTATATAAGCAGTTTTTAACTTACTAGTAAATATATCTGCTAGCTGCAACTATATTTTATATTAACAAATATTGTTTTTATATTTTTAGCAATATTGATTTTAACTATAGATATTTTTAGCTACTTCAGCTAACTTTATACTATATAAGTATATTTTAACTTGCTAGTAAATATATTAAGTAGCAGCGATAATATTTTATATTAACAAATATTGTTTTTATATTTTCAGCAGTATCGATTTTAATAGCTGATTTTTTAAAAAACTTAAAACTTTTTTATATTATATAAGCTTATTTTAACTTATTAATAAGTATATTTTGTAATAGCTACAGTATATTATATCGATAAATATTATTTTGATATTTTTAAAAATATTATTTTCGATTGCTAATAGTTTCAAAAACTTAAAAATATTCTAAATAGTATAAGTATAATTTAATTAAACAATATATATATTTTTATTAAAGCTAAAAAATCTAGTTAGTATATTTTTTAATTAAAACTTTTAAAAATAAATCTGTATTATTAACAAAAATATAAATTTACATAAATATATTATTTATACTACGATTGCAGTAGTACTATTATATAATACTTCGATTGTTTTACTAATATATTATATAGCAGAACATTTAAAAAATTAAAATATAGTTAATTGAAGCAGAAGCAGTACTACTAAACAATATATTTCATTTTTTAATTTTTAATATATTGTTTTTTTTTTACTATATAAAATCGCAGTAATTTTGATTATATTGTATAAAATATATAAGCGATTTATTAAAATCAAACTTAATTAAATATATAATTAGTAATATAGTATTATTAAAGCTTACAAAAGTACAAAAGTATATAAAGCAATATTAAAGTATATAATTAATCTAAATATTAACTAATTAATATAGCTTTTTGTTTACTAACTTGTTAATATTTAAGCTATCTGTTTTTGCTTTTTATGCTTTTTGACTTTTTTATATTTTATAAAAATCTTTTTTTATATATTTTTGTTATACTTTATTCTGCTTATTTTTTCTTTATTATTTATATATTATCAATCTTTTATTTCAGTTATTATTATGCTTTTTTTTTTAATTAATATTATTTAATATAATCGGCAATATTTACTAGTTATTTTTAATTATTTTAAAAATTGCAACACTTTTATAATTAAAATTACTTAAATTATTAAAACGCTTTTTTAGTTTTTTTATAACAAAGTTTACTATATTTTAAACAAATTTAAAGTATAATCTTTTAATATATATTATATTATACTAAGCTAACATAATTTGTTATAAGTTATTTAATATTTAGTCGACTTTGTTACAATTTATAAAAACAGAAAATCAAAAAATATAAAGTAGAAAATTAATCAGATTAAATATGCAACTGCTATTACATTATATATATTTAACAAAACTAAAGCAAAAGTAGCATGTTATATATATTAGCAAAAAAATCATAATAGCTTAATAAAGCAGTATATTATTATAAATAACACAAGTTTCAAAAGTACTTGTACAAACTGCTATTACTTTAAACAAAGCAAAAAATGTTTGTTTTATATTAATAAGTTTTAACTCTAGTAAACTAAACATAAGTAAATATTTGCTAATTAATATAAAACTAGAAAATATAGAAAAAAAAAAAAAGTTAAAGTCTTTGGAAATTTTTGCTGAGTTTATAGCAGAAATAGCAAAAATAGCAAGTTTGCAAAAGTTAAAAGTTTAGCTTAGTTAAATTAAAAAAAAAATCAAAGTATAAGCTAAAACTATATATGTTACAAAAAAGCGACGTAAATATATTAATAACAAAAAAAGAAATAAATAAGCAATAAAAAAATGAATAATATATTAAAGCTTTAAACTGTTTATAGTTAAATTATTATATTTAGTAACTAAAAAGTTTAATAACATAAAATTAAATAAACTAAAAAAATATAAAGCTTTATATATATAAATACTATAAAATACACCCGACTTTTTATACGATTAGACTTAAACTATAAAATATAGTATTGTTTCAATTTAATCAAGCTTGTTTTAGCTATATTGTTTTTGCGCTTTTTTAACTACTATACTTTATATTTACTTGCTACTATTATTTACTATTTCTTTTTATTTATTGTTTGTATTTGTTGCTTTATATAATATATAATAAGCGTTATTTTGTAACAAACTGTTTACATTTAATAGTATATAAGCAGAATTTATACTGAGAGGTCTACATATATAATTAACATTTGCTTCTAATAGAAATTATTATATCTTTATTTTTTTCGTTGCAATAACTTCAGCAAGTTTTATTGTTTACTGTTATATTTCTAGTTCGACTTTTATTTGCTTCGTTTTTATTAATTAATTTTTTACTGTTATTTAATATATTGCTATCTGTTTTTTTTTCTATTCTGTTTATACTACTTTAATGCTTTAGTTTATTATTGTTTTTTTTATTAGCTTTGTAAAATATATAAACTATAAAAAATCAGAGCATATATAAAACTACTTTAGATCGAAATTTTATAATTAAAAAAGTCTCGTTTATATTTTGATTAATTATAGCAGTATATATTTGTAGTAGTGTTAGCTATATCAATTGTATCAATAAAATCGAACATATTTATAGTTTCGATTTAATTAATGCATATATATATGATTTATATAATAATTATACAAGCTTTATTAATCAAGTTTTTGCTTTTTCTGCTATTATAAACCAGATATACAAAAATTATATAAAAGCAAGTATAAGTTTTTTTAAGCAAATCATTTTAAGAAATAATATATTAGCAAATGTTTTATTTGTTAATACTTATATATTTTTTATTTTAAGCAATATTATTAAATATTACAAAATTAAAACTAACAATAGCTTAACAATCAATATTAGTACAACACTTTATACTTGTAACAAAAAAAATAAAGATTTAAAAAAAGCTTAGAAAACTTAACTAGTTTTAAATGTTCTAAAACTAACTAGTCGCAAGTTAAAAAATAAAAAAGCAAATATAACAGTTTTAATTGCAACTAAAACAGTTGTAAATAATAAAACTTAAATTAAACAGAAATATATAAGCAAGCTATAAATTAAAAAAAATATAATCAATTAGACTTATAAATATAAGTGTAATTATTAATATAAAATTATTATAAAGCTAATATATAATTTGCTTTTAATACTAGCATTTAAACCGATATATAATAAAGCAAATATTAATAAATTTGATTTTATTAAAACTTATATAAGCTATTTTAAAGCAGCTATAGCTCCACTTGTTATAAGTAATTATAATAAATTAAGCTTGATTAAATCAAACTATCAAAAAGAAATAATAAGTAAAAAAGCTTATAGTTTACTTAATTAAAAATTTAATAGTTTAAATAAACTGTTGCTACTGCAAAAAGCTTTAAACATACTGGATATATCTGTAACTAATATATACAACTTTAATTGTAAGCGCTTTAGTAATACTTCAAACAAAAAACAAGCAGCAAAAAAAACTGCGAAATAAGTAGATATTCTATTAATAGAAACAAAAGTTAAAGTATAAAGTTTGTAGCAATATATTTATTTAATAATTAAAACTTTTTAATATAAAGTTTTAAAATTATAATATATTTTTTTATTTTTAAATTATTTTAACTATATTTTATATTTAATTTATAAATTTTGTAAAATTAAACTTATAAATATTAAATATATATTATTATATATTAATTACTTTAGTAATAATTTTAATAAAACATTTTTATTATTTTTTTAAAAATAAATTTACTGAAATTTTATTAAAAAATTTTAAAATAATATTAAATATTAATAAATAATAAATAAATATAATAAATAAATAATAATAAATATAATAATAATAAATAAATAATAATAATTAATAAATAATAATAAATATAATAATAATAAATAAATAATAATAATTAATAAATAATAATAAATATAATAATAATAAATAAATATAATAAATAAATAATAATAAATAATAAAAAATAATAAAAAATAAAATAAATAATAATAATAAATAAATATAGTAAATAAATAATAATAAATAATAAATAATAATAAATAAATAATAATAAATAATAAATAATAATAAATATAATAATAATAAAAATAATAATAATAAATAAATAATAATAAATAATAAATAATAATAAATAAATATAATAAATAAATAATAATAATAATAATAATAATAAATAATAAATAATAAATAATAAATAATAAATAATAAATAATAAATAATAAATAATAAATAATAAATAATAAATAATAAATAATAAATAATAAATAATAAATAATAAATAATAAATAATAAATAATAAATAATAAATAATAAATAATAAATAATAAATAAATATAATAAATAAATAATAATAATAATAATAATAATAATAATAATAATAAATAATAAATAATAAATAATAAATAATAAATAATAAATAATAAATAATAAATAATAAATAATAAATAATAAATAATAAATAATAAATAATAAATAATAATAATTAATAAATAATAATAATTAATAAATAATAATAAATATAATAATAATAAATAAATATAATAAATAAATAATAATAAATAATAAAAAATAATAAAAAATAAAATAAATAATAATAATAAATAAATATAGTAAATAAATAATAATAAATAATAAATAATAATAAATAAATAATAATAAATAATAAATAATAATAAATATAATAATAATAAAAATAATAATAATAAATAAATAATAATAAATAATAAATAATAATAAATAATAAATAATAAATAATAAATAATAAATAATAAATAATAAATAATAAATAATAAATAATAAATAATAAATAATAAATAATAAATAATAAATAATAAATAATAAATAATAAATAATAAATAATAAATAATAAATAATAAATAATAAATAATAAATAAATAATAATAAATAAATATAATAAATAAATAATAATAATAATAATAATAATAATAATAATAAATAATAAATAATAAATAATAAATAATAAATAATAAATAATAAATAATAAATAATAAATAATAAATAATAAATAATAAATAATAAATAATAAATAATAAATAATAAATAATAAATAATAAATAATAAATAATAAATAATAAATAATAAATAATAAATAATAAATAATAAATAATAAATAATAAATATATATAATATTAATAAGTTTTTTTATAAATTTTGTTATATATAATAAATTTTATAAAAATAAATTAATAATATTTAAATTTAAAAAAATTTAAATAATTTTAATTAAAAATTAAATATAACAAATATATTATTATAATTATTATAAAAATATAATAGTTTTAAAATATTTTTAATATAAATTAATAATATATATAAATATAAATAATTAATTAAAATTTTAAATATATATTATTTATTTAATATTATAATTATAAATATATAAATATTAATTAATAAATTTAAAAAATAAATATAAATTAATAAAATTATTAAATTATATTTATTTAAAATAAAAATATTATAAATATATTTTTAAAAAAACTAATTTTTAAAAATATTATAAAATATAATAAATAAATTTTATTTTTAATAATATATTTTAAAAGTTATAAATATATTTTTTAAAAAAACTAATTTTAAAAATATTATAAAATATAATAAATAAATTTTATTTTTAATAATATATTTTAAAAGTAATTATTTATTAAAAAATATTATTTTATATAAACATTATATAAATATATTTTAATATATTTATATTTTAATGTTTTATATTATAAATAAATAATTATTATAAATTAATATTTAGTTTATTATTAAATAAATATAAATTTTTTTAAAAAAAAGCTTTTATTTAAAACTATATTAATTATTTAAAAAAAATAAACAAATATTTATATAAAAAACAAAATATAAATATAAAATTAATATTTAATTATATATTATAAAATAAATAAATATATTTTATAAAAAATATAATATATTTATTTTAAATTAAAAAAATAATTAAAAGTTTTAATATAATAATAATATTTATAAAATATTAATTTTATAATTAAAATAATTTATATTATAATTAAATTAATTAAAATTTATATATTAAATATATTTATTTTATTTTTATTATTATAATAAAATATAATTATATATTATAAAAAAAGTTTAAAAATTTTAATTATTAATTTAATTATTTAAATGTTTTAAATTTAATATAAAAATTAAATATAATTTAATTTATAAATTATAATTAATAATAAATAAATTATTAAATAATTATTTTTATATATAAATATTTTATTTTAAATCATTTAATTTTTAAAGTTTAATTTAATTTAATTTTAATAAATATAATTTAATAAATAATTATAAATATTTTAAATTAAATAATTAAATTTTATAATTTATTATTTATAATATTAAAGTTTAAATTATATTTTATATTAAATATTATAAAAAATTATAATTAATATAATATATTAATTTAATTATATTATTATTATAAAGTTATAATAACTTTATAATATAAAAAAATAATAATTTAATTTATATTTTAAATTATATATTAATATAAAAAATTAAATTATTAAATTTTTAATTTTTTAAATAAAATATATTAATAATTATAAATATTAATATTTATAAAAATAAAATAAAATAAAAATTAATTATAAAATATAATTAATATAATATTATAAAAAATTATTTATATAATAAAAATTAAAAATATTAAAATATAATATAAATAAATTAATTAATAAATTATAATTAATATAATAATATTATAATATATATTTATATTTAATATAAATAAAAATATAATTATTATTTTAATAATATTTTAAATAATATATATAAATAAATAATTTTAAATATAATAAATATATTAATTTTATTATATAAAAATTAAATTATATTATTAATATTTTCTTTTTATAATATTTTAAATTTAAATAAAGTTTTATTATTATAATATTATTATTTATTTTAAATTTTTAATTTATTAATAAATAATAATATTGTTATTATTTTATATATATTAATTAATTTATAAATAAAATATTATTAATTTTAAAAAATATATAAAATTATTTAATATAATAAATTAATTAATTTATTTTTATAATTAATTTGATTTTAAGTTTTATATATTAATAAAATATTTATATTAATTTTATAATTAATATTAATAATAAAACAATTTAATTTTTTAAAATATTAAAATATTTATATTTTTTTATATTGTTTTTATAATAATTTTATAAATTTATTTATAATTTTTTATTAATTAATAAATATTTTTATATTATTTAATTATATAATATTATTATTAAGTTTATATTTTAAAGTTTTTAATATATATAATTATTATTAAAATTATATATATAAATAATTAAAATAATTTATAAAATTTAAATATATATTTAATTTTTTATTTTTTATATTAATATATAAATATATAAATTTTATTTATATATATTAATAAAACTTTAATTATATATATTTAAATATATTTATATAAATTAAATTAAAAAATAATAATATAATAATATTAATTTAATTATTTATTAATTTTAATTATTTTATAATATTTATATTTTTTAAAAATAATATTATAATAATTATTAATTATATAATTTTTGAATTTTTTTAAAATATATATAATATATAATATATAAAATATAATAATTTTAATAAAAAAAATATAATATAATTTATTAATATTTATAAAATTTATAAATTATATATATATATATATATAATATTTTATTAATATTAATTAATAATTATAAAATATAAATATAAATTAATAATTATATTTATATTAAAAATTAATTATAATTAAAAATAATTTTTATAATATATTATTAAGTTATTATTTTAATTATTTTAATTATTTTTATATTTATTATTATTTATATTTAAAATAATAATAATAAATATAAATTAATAAATTAATAACTTTATATAATAAAAATAAATTTAATTATAAAAATATAATTAAATTAATTTAAAATATTATTATTAATATTATTAATATATTAAAAATATTATAAAATTAAATATTAAAAATAAATAATTTATAAATATATTTAAAATTAAATAATTAAAAACAAATTTATATATATTATTAAATAATATATATATAAAAATAAATAATTATATATAAAAAAATAATAATATTATAATTAATAATATTTAAATATTTAAATATATTAAATTTATAAAAATATATTATATTAATAAAAATTATAAACTTTTATTTTAATATATTATTAATTAAAAAATATTAAAAATATTATAATATAATATTTTTTTAAATTATAAATTAAATAAAATAAAGTTTATATAATATTTAATAAATATTTAATTTAAATAATTAATTATAATTAATATTATATAAATTAAATTATTTTTATTTTTATTTAAATAAAAAAACAATTTAATAAAAATAATATTTAAAATTTTTAAATTTTTAATTAATAAATTATAATTTATATAATATATATTAAATAGTTTAATTATTATATAATTTTATTTTAATATATTTTAATTTAAAGTTTTTTTAATTAATTAAAAATTTATAATTACTACATTATTTTTTAATTTATAAATTATAGTATAAATATTTAATAAAAAAATTTTTAAAATTAAAAATAAAATAAATTTATTATAAAATAATAAATTTAATAATAAATTAAATAATAAAATAAAAAATAAAAAAAAATAATATTTTAATATATTAATTATATTTTTATTATCAATAATATATATATATATAAAATTAAATATTAATATTTTATAATATTTTTAAAAAATAATTAATATATTATAACATACAATTAAAATTAAAATTTTATATATATTTATTTTAATATAAATAAAATATATTTAAATAATAATTATTTTAATTATAATTAAATTAATTAAATTTTATTTAAATAATTATTATAAAATATAAATTTATTATTTAATTATTTTAATATTAATTAATTAAAAATTAAAAGTTATTTTATAAAATAAAAAATTATAAAATTATTATAAATAATTAAATATTTAAAATTAATATTTTATATTTAATAATTGATTTTATAAAGTTTTTTTTTATAAATATTATTTAAAATATATTATATTATTATTAAAATTTAATATTTTAAAAACTATTTAATTATATTATATATAACTTTAATATAAATTTTATAATAATATATTATTATATATAAAAAAAAATAATATAAACATTTATAAAATTTTTAAATAATAATATTAAATTAAATAATATTATATTTAATTTATTAATTTTTAAAATAATTTTTATAATTAATTATAATAAATTTTTTTATTTAAAAATATTTAATAATATTTATATAAAAATTAATATTAATTAAATTAAATAAATTTAAAATAAATAAAGTTTTTATAATTAAAAAATATAATATTATAATTAATTTATTATATAAAAAAATAAATTTATATAAAAAATTTTAAAATATTAAATAATTATAACTTTAATATAAAACTAAATTAAAAAAAACTATTTATATTTATTAAAAAGTAATAATTAAATTTTAATTATATAAAATTATAAAAATAATAATAAAATTTTAAATTTAATATAAATATTAATAATTTAATTTAATATTACTATTATTATTATATTAAATTTTAATATTAAATAAATAATTTATTTAAAATAATATAATTATTATATATATTAATAAAATTAAAAATATATTAATTTAATATATATTATAAATATTATTATAATAAATTAAAATATAACAATATTTATATATATTTAATATTTAATATATATTAAAAATAATTTTAATAAATTTATAATTATAAAATTATAAATTAATAATAATTTAATTTTTATTTTTAAATATATTAAATAATATTAATATTTAAATATTTTAATAAATAAATAAAAGTTTTTTTTTTTATAAAAAATTAATTATTATATAAAACCTTTTTTTTTATAATATATTATTTTTAAATTATAATTAAAAATACTATATAATTTAATAATTATTATTAATATTTAATAAATTTTAAATAAAATATTAAAATATTAAATATATAAATATATTAATAAATTAATAATATAATTTTATAAAAAACTATTTATATATTAAAACTATTAATTATATTATTAATAATATATATAAAATTTTAATTTATATATAAATATTAAATTAAATTAAAAACAATATTAAAAAAATTATTTAAAATTAATATTATATTATTTTAAAAAATATAAAATTATAAAATATTAACAATAAAAATAAATTTATATTAAATATTTAAAAAATTAATTTTAATATAAATATTAATTATATAATAATTTATATAATATTATTAATATATATAAATTTATAAAATATTATTTTATATTATAATTTAAATAATTATATTAAAAAATTTTAATATTAAATTAATAATTTATTTTATTTTATAAATATATATTTTAATAATTATATATAAAAATTATAAAAAATAAATAAATTTAATAAAATTTATTAATATTATTAATTTTATTTATAATTAATAATATATTATTTATATAGTTGTTATTAATTAATATAAATATAAATTTAATTTAAATTTTAATATTAATATTATTATTATATATTTAATAAATAAATATAAAAGTTTTTATAATTTTTTATAATTTTTTAATTTATATAATAATTAATAAATTATATAATATTTATATTTAATATAATAATATAATATAAATATTTAATTTATTTTTATATAAAATAATAATTTAATTATTATTTATAAATATTATTTAAATATAATATTTAAAATATTATTATTTTAAAATTTTAATTATAAATTTATTAAAATTTATTATTTAAATAAATAATAAAATTATAACAAAATAATTAAATTTAATTTTAATAGCAAAAAATTAAATAAATAATAAAAAGTTTATTAAAATATTTCTTTAAAAATAATTTATTTATATTATTATATATTTATTTTTTAAAATTAAATAGTTATAATTATATAATTATTTTTATTAATTTATTAATATTTTATTAAAATATAATATTATTATAATTAATTTATTAATAATTATATAATAATTAATATTAATTTAATATATAATTTTTTAATAAAATTAAAAAATTATAAAAGTATTTTTAAATTTATATAATAAAATATTTATTATTAACAAAAAAAAAGTTTTTTTTATTATATATTAATATAAATAATATAATTTTTTATTTAAAACAGCTAATATAATAAAAAAAATTAAAATATTAAATTTATTAAAATTTTATTAAAATATAATAAATATAAATTATTTTATTTTATTATTATTTTTATAATATTTTATATAATTTAATTAAAAGATTTTATTTTTATAAATTTAAAATTTTAAAATTATATTTTATAATTTTAAATAAAGTTATAATTTATAAAAAAAATTCTAAAATAATTATAATAATTTAAATTTTTTAAAAATATATAAAAAAAATTAATTTTTAATATTTTAAAATAAATATAATTTTTAATTAAATAAATAACTATTTAATATTTTTATACAAAGTTTTTAATATATAATAAAATTATATATAAATTTATATAATTTTATAAATAATATATTATATTTTAATAATTATTTTTAAATATAATATTTTAATTAAATATATATTATAATAAAAAAAATTTAATATTAATATAATATATTTTAAATTTTTTATTATTTAAAATAAAATATTTATATAATTATATAATATATATTTAATTTAAAATATTTAATAAATATAAAAATAAAAACTTTAAATTATATTAATTTAATTAAAATAATTTTTTTATATTTAAAGTTTTTATATAAAAATTTTAAATTATTATATATATTTAATATATAATAATAAATAAATTTTTAATTAAATCAAAATTATAATATTATATAAAAATAAAAATAATAATATTTTATATATAAACTTTTTAAATAATTAAAATAATTTTAAATTTAAATATATATAAATATATTTATATAATTAATTTAATATTAATTATAATATTTATTTATAAATTATTTAATTAATTTATTAATAAAACAAATATTATATAATTATAATTATTAATATAATTTATATTAAATTAATAATTTAATAAAACTTATATATATATATTAAATATATACAATTAAAACTTAAATTATAATTTTTATTAAATAATTAAATAAATAAAAAATATAAAAATTTATTAAAATTTATAAAACTTATAAATTATATATATATATATATATAAATAATTTATATATAATTTTTTTAGTTATATTTTTTTTTATAAAATATATATATAAATTAATATAAAACTTTAAAATTTAAAAATAAAATTTAAATTTTATAAATTATTTTAAATCTTTTTTTATATATATATATATAAAGTTTTATTAATATTAATTAATAATTATAAAATATAATTATAAATTAATAAAATAAAAAAGCAGAAATTAATTATTATTAAAAATAACTTTTATATTATATTTTTTTTTTTTTTTTATATAAAAAATAAATTACTATTTTTATTAATTAATTAAAAATATATTAAATTAATTATTAAATAAATAAAACTTAACTATTAAAAAATTATAGTTTTTTTTATAATAATTTAATTAATTTTTATATAAAAATTAATAAAAGTATAAATTATTTTATATATTTATTTTTTTAACTATTTTATTTATTTTATAATTTTTATTTTTTTATTTTTTTATTTTTTATAATTATATTAATATTAACAATAAAAGCAGTAATAATAATAATAGTTATAATAATTAAATAAATTTAAAATAACAATTTAATAGTTTTATATAATAAAAATAACTTTATATATAAAAATATAGCTAAAAATAGTAATATTTAAATAAAAATTTAAAAAAAAAAACAGATTTAAAATATTAAAATATAACTATTAATTTTAATATTTCTTTAAAATTTATAAAATTAATAATATATTTTATATAATATTTATATAACTATATATAATTAAAAATTAAAAAAAAATAGTTTATATAAATATTTACAATAAATTTTAATAAATAAATAAAATTTATATTTATAAATATTAATTATATATTTAAACAAAAATTTAATATTATAATTAAAAATAATTTAAATATTTAATTATATAATATAATATATAATAATAAATTTATTTATATTTTTTAAAAATATAAAAATAAAAATAATAATAAATTAAACAATAATATATTTATATAAATAATATTAATTTTAATATTTATATTAATCAATATATTAAAACTTTTTATTATATAAATAAATTTGTTAATATTATAACTAATTATATTAAAATTAATAATATTAATATATATTTTAATATTTAATATAAATAATTAAATATTTATTTTTTTTATATAAATAAAAATTTAAAAATTTATATTTACTTTTAAAATTTTTATTATATATTTTATATTTTTATTTATATATAAAAATCGATTATATAAAATTTTTTTTATTTAAATTATTTATAATAATTTAATTAAAATAGCTTAATTTATTAAATTTATTAAAATATAATAGTTTAATTAAAATTATAATAATAAATTATATAATATATTATATAATAAAACTCGAATTTTTATTTTAATATATTATTAATTTAAAATTATTAAAAAATAATATTATATAATATTTTTTTTTATATTAAAAAAAAAGCTAAATAATATTATTTTAATTATATTAATTTAATATATAAATAAATTAAAATTTATATAATATTTAATAATTATTTTAATATAATAATTAATTATAATTAATATTAAATTAATTAAATTATTATTATTTTTATATAAATAAAATAAAATAATTTAATAAAAATAATATTTAAAATATTAAAAACTATAATTAATAAATTTTAATTTATATAATATATTTTAAAATTTAGCTATTATAAAAAAATATAATTTTATATAATAGTTATATAAATATATTTTAATATATTTAAGCTTAAATTTATTTTAATTAATTAAAAATTTATATATAAAGCGTTATTTTTTAATTTATAAATAATATTATAGATTTTTTTTAATTAAAAAATAAACTATTATTATATAATAAATATTTATTTTATTAATAAATAATATAATATTAAATATTTAAAATAATTATATAATTATAGTTTTAAAAAAAATTTTTATTAAAAACTATAATAATTATATAATAAAAATAATAAAAATAACAAAAAATGTTTTATTTATAAAAAGCTTAATTATTAATTTATTAATTATAATTAATAAAAAAAATTAAAAATAAAAAAGTAATATTTTATTATATATAATATTTTAAAATAAAAAACTTTATTATATAAAAAATATAATATATTTATATTAAATTATAAAAGTAATAAAAACTTTTTATATAATAATAAATTTAATAACAATTTAAATTTTAAAACTAAAAATAAAACAGTTTAATTTTTAATAAATTTAATATATTTTTATTATATAATAAAAAATATATATATATATTTAAAATTAAATATTAATATTAAATAATTTTTATTTAAATAATTAATATAATATAAAATATTAAAATATTTTATAAAATATTAATATAACTAAAATTTTAATTATTAAAAAAGTTTAAATTAAAACTTTTATATAAAAAAACTTTTTTATATAAATAAACTAAATTTTAAATAATATAATAATTTAATTTAATAATATTAAAAGTTTTAAAATTATAAATATTATAAATATTATAATAATTTTAATATTAATTAAATTAATTAAATTTTATATTTTAAATATATTAATTTTATTTTTATTATTATTATAAAATATAAATTAATTATATATTTATTTTAATAATGTATAAAATATAATTATATAATAAAATAATATAATAATATTAATTATATAAAAATAAAAATATTTATTTTTTAATATTAATTAATTAAAAACTATAAATTATTTTATAAAATAAAAATTTTAAAAATTATATTGTTAATTTAAATATTTTTATATAAAAAAATTTATAAAATTATTATAAAAAATTAAATATAATAATATTAATATTTTAATATTTTAAAAAATTAAAAAATTTTATTATTATTATTAATTATATAATTAAATTTTAAAAAAATTTAAATTTTTATTAAAAAATAAATATAATTTTAATTATAAAATTATTATTAATATTATATAAATTAATAAATAATTAATTTTATATATAATTAATATAAATATTTTATTTTAAATAGCTAAATTTTTAAAGTTTTTAAATATATATAATATTTAAAATATATTATATTAATATTAAATTTTAATATATTAAAAGTTATTTAATTATATTATATATAATTTTAATATAAATTTTTTATTTAAAAAATTTTATAATAATATATAACTAATTAAAACTTTATATAAAAAAATATTTATTAAAATATATTAAATTATTAAAAAAATTAAATAAATAAATATATTATTTTATTATATATTTAATATTTTATATAAAAAAATCAATTATTATATAAATAAAAAAATAATATTATAAATAATTATAAAAGTTTTAAATAATATAATTAAATTAAATAGTTTTATATTTATTTTATTAATTTTTAAAGTTTATTTTAAAATTAATAACAATTTATTTTTTTTATTAAAAATTATTTAAAAAGTAAAAACTATATAAAAAAATATAAAAATATTAAAAAATATTTATATAAAAATTAATATTAACTAAATTATATAAATTAAAAATAAATTAATATTATTATATAAAATATTTTTTTTATTTTTTTAAAATAAAATTATAATATAAAAAAAATATAAAAACTAAATAAAATTATATAAAATTTTTATAATTAAAAATTATAATATTATAATTAATATAATAAATAAATTAGCTAAATTTTATTATATATAAATTAAACTATATTATTAATAAAAAATTATATTTAATTTATTATATAAAAAAAATAACTTTTTATATAATTTTTTTTAAATTATTAAATAGTTATAACTTTAATATAAAAATAAACTAAAAAAGTTATTTATATTTATTAATAATTAATATTTTATATTAAAAAAAATTAATAATTATATTTTAATTATATAATTAAAATAAAATAATATAATTATTATATTTAATATATTTTTATAAATATTAATAATTTAATATATAAATTAATAATTTATTATAGTTTTAAAATTATTATTAATTTAAAACTATAATATATATATATAAAATTATAAAATATTTTTAAAATATATATATAATTATATAATAAATTAAACTATAAAATTTATATCTATTTATTAAAAAAACTAAAAAACTAAAATTTAATAAATATTATATTTTAAATTATATAATTATTATATAAATTAATTAAATTAAAATTATATTAATATAAAATTTATTATAAATATTATTATTAAAAATTAAATATAAAAATATTTAAATATAATTTATATTTATTATATATTAAAAAATAATTTAATAAATTTATAATTATAAAACTTTAAATAAATAATATTTTTAATATTATATTTAAAAAATCTTTATATAAAAAAAAAATTAAATTATTATTTTATATAAAACTAAAACTAAAATTAATATTTAAATATTTTATTAAATTTAATAAAAATAAAATCTAAATAAATAAATATGATTTGTTTTTTAATTTAATAAAAATAAATCAAATAATTATATATTATTAATTTTTATATAAAAAACTATTTTTAATAATATATTATTTAATAAATTTAAAATATATATATTATATTGATATATTAATTAAAAATATTATATAATTTATTAATTAATATATAAATTTAAAAACTATTAAAAAATAATATTAAAATATTAAATATATAAATATAATAATAAATTAATAATATATAATAAAAATTATATTATATATTTTTAAATTTTAGTTATATAAAAATTTTTATTTTTATTAATAAAATATTTATAAATAATAAAAATTTAAATTTTTAAATTAAATTTATAATTATATTAATTAATAAAAGTTTTATAAAAAATATTTTTATAATTAAAAATAAAATTATTTATTAAAATTTAATTAAATATAAATAAATTATATATAATATATTAATAAATAATTATATAATATAATTAATAAATTTAATTATATTATTATATTTAATATAATTTTTTAAAAATTATTTATATAATAAAACTATTAATTATATTATTAGTTATATATATCGATTTTAAATTTTTATATAAATATTTAATTAAATTAAAAATTATATAAAAAAAATAACTTATAATTAATATTATATTAATTTAAAAAATATATAAAAATTATAAAATTATAAAAATATATTAAATTAATAATAAAAATAACTTAATAAATATTAATATAAAAAAAATATTTAATTAAATATTAAAAAAACTAATTAATATAAATAAATAAATTATATAAATAAAAATATATATAAATCGATTAAATAATAAAAAAAAATAACAAAAAATTAATTAATATTAAAATTAAAATTATTATATAAAAAAAAAAGCTTTAATATTAAATTAATTATTTAATAAAATTTATATATATATATTAAATATATATAATTAAATAAATAAAAAATATAAAAATTTATTAAAATTTATAAAATTTATAAAATTTATAAATTTTATATATATATATATATAAATAATTTATATATAACTTTTTTAATTATATTTTTTTTTATAAAATATATATATAAATTAATATAAAACTTTAAAACTTAAAAATAAATTTTAAATTTTATAAATTATTTTAAATTTTTATATATATATATATATAAAATGTTTTGTTAATAATTTAATTAATAATAAATTATAATAAAAGTTTTATTATATTAATTTATTTATTAAATATTTATAAATATAATAAATATTTTTTAAAATAAACTTTTTAATATTAATAAAACTTTATTTATATATATTAACTTTAAATTTTGAATTAATATTTATTTATATAAAATTTATAAAATTTATAAATTATAAAATAAAAATTATTTAATATTTATTTAATAATATAATTAAACTTTTAATTATATATTTAAAAATATAAATTAAATTAAATTATTAATTTAATAAAAAATTTTAAATAATATTTTTAATTTTAATATTTATTAAATTTTATTAATTATTTTATTTTATTAAAATAAAAAGCTTTTATAATATAAATATATATTAAATTTTTTTTATTATTAATATATTATTTATTTATTATTAAATTTATATAAAAGCTTTTTTAATATAATATTATTAATTTAAAATTTATAATAATAAATTTATTAATATTTTTTTTAATATATAATAAATTTAAATTATATATAAATATATTTATATTTAATATTTTATAATTAAAATTATAATATATTTTAAATTAATTTATTTATATAATAATTATATAATTTAAATATAATATTTTTTTTTATTTTTTATTTATTTAATTTTTTAATAATTTTTTTTATATATAAACTTTAATTTTAATTTTAATATTAATTAATTTATATATATTTTTATTTAAATAATTAATTTATTTATATTAAATTGTTTTTTTATATTTAATTAATAATATAATTATTTAATTAAATTTATTAATTATTTTATTTATAAATATATTAAAAAAATATATTTATTTTTAATTAAAATTTAATAAATATTATTATTTTTTATATAGTTTTTATAATTTAATATAATTATAAATTTAAATTAAAAATTTACATTTTTATTTAATTAAAATTTAAAAATATTAATTATAATTTTTGTATATATTATTAATTTATTATTATATTTATAAGTTTAATTTTTTAATATTATTTTTAATAATTTTTAAATTTATATAATAATTAATATATAAAAATAATATATTATTAATAATTATTTTTATAAATAAAAAAAATTTATTTATTTATATAAATTTTATTTTTAATTTTATATAAAAACAATTTAAATATAATATTAAAAATATTATTTTTTAAAAGTTTTAATTATAAATTTATAAAATTATTTTTTTAACTATATATTAAATATAAATTATATATTAAAATTTTTATATTTAATTTTTAATAATAATTATATATATAATTTTAAAAATATTTATTTTTAATAAATAAATATAAATATTTTTAATTTAATTTTTTATATAATTATATATATAATTAAATAATATTTTATAATTTTATATTAATAATAGTTTTAAAGTTATAATAAATTATTAAAGTTTATATATAAATTTAAATTTTATTATTATTTTTATAGTTTAATATAATTTAAACATTTATTTATTTATATTTTATATAAATTTAATTTAAAAAACTTTTGTTTAATTATATTATTTTATTTTTATTATATAATTTAAATATTAATTATTAATAAATATAATAAAACTTTTTTAATTTATTTTTATATTAAAATTATAATTATTTAATAATTTAAAAAAAACTATATTAAAATATATTATTTAAAATAAAATTATATATTAAATTTAAAAATATAATATAAAATAAAAAACTAGTTTAAAATTAATAAAAAAAATTTATTTAATTTAAATTTTAATTTATTTTTATTATTTATTTTTATTTTATTATTAATAAAATTTATTATAATATAAAGTTTACTTTTATTAAAATAACTATTATAATTATAATAAATATAAAAATTAATTAAATAATTTTATTAATTAAAAACTTTAAAAAAAAAAAAAAAAAAAACTTAAATTATATATATATATTATATAAATTATATAAATATATAAAATTATAAATAAAATTATAATTAAAATTATAAAATTTAATTAAAGTTTTTTTATTATAAATTTTATAAAATAAGTTTTTTTAAAAATAATAATTTTTATAAATTAATAAAAATTATAAAATATTATTATAATTAAATATATAAGTTTTAATTTATAATTAATAATTTATATAAAGTATTATATTATTTATTTTAAAAATTAAATAAATATAATATTTAAATTAAATATTTTATTATTATTTTTATACTTTTTTATAAATTTATTTATAATTTTTAATTTTATTTAGTTTTATAATTTAATTAATAATTTTAATTTAATAAATTAATTTAAATAATATTAATTTAATATAATAAATATATTTTTAAAGTTTTTTATAAAATATTAAATATTATTAAATTTTTATTTTATTTTAATTTTAATATTTAATTTATTTTAAATTTTAATTTATTATTAATTTTTTTAATTAATATTAAATTTTATAATTATTATAATATTTAATTATTATTTATTTGTTTTAATTTATTTATATAAAATAAGTTTTTATTTTTATATAAATTTAATATATTTAATTTATAACTATATTTTATTATATTTAAAAAAATTAATAAACTTTTATTTTTTATTAATTTAAATTTTTTAATTTTTTTATATAATTTTAATAATTTTATATATAATTTTTTAAATTTATTATATTTAAATAATTAGTTTTTATATTTATTTAATTTATTTATTAATAAATTTTTTTTTTTAAATATAAAAATTAAATAATTTTAAAATTTAATTTTAAACATTATAAAAAATTATATATAAAATTTAAAATTAACAAATATTTATTTTAATTTTTTTAATATTTATTTATATAAAAATATAATTTTTAATTTAAATTATAATTTATTTTTTTATAATATTTTATATTTAAAAATAATAAATATTATTTTATTTATATTTAATATTTATTAATAAATTTAATATTTTTATAAATTTTAAAATAAATAGTTTTATATTATTAAAAATATAATATAATATATAATAATATTTAAATATTAGTTTGTTTATATTATTTATTTTTTAATTAAATAAAATAACAATAATTTTATTAAATTTATTAATAATTAATTATATATAATTATATTTATATTAGTTTAAAAATATATTTTTATTATTTATTATGATATATTTTATAATATAAATATTAAATATAATAATTTTGAAATTTTCTTTTTATTTTTTTATTATATTTATATTTATAACAATTGTTAATATATTAATATAATTTTTTTTTTAAAAAAAACTAATAATAAATTTATTTAAATATTTATATTAAATTAGTTTAATTTTAATAAATTATTAATATTAATTTATATATTTTTTATAATAAAACAATTTAAAAAAAATAATTTTATTTATTATAACTTTTTAAATTTAAAATTATATTTTTTTTTTAAAATTAAATTAATTAAATTATTATTTTTTATAATTAATATTTTTATTTTAATAAATTAAAAAATAATTATAAAATTTTTAATTATATTTAATTTAATAAATATAAAAGTTTTTTTATTTTATTTTTAAGTTTTAATTATTAATAAATTAATTTTTTTTTAAAAAAATATATTATTTATAAAATTATTTTTTTTATTAATATTAAAAAATAATGTTAAAATTATTTAAAAAGTTTATTTATTTAATTTAATTTATTAAAAAAGCTTTTTTAATTAATTAATAAATTAATAATTAATAATTAATAATTATTTAAAACTATATATTTAATAATTTAAAATAACAATATTTAAAAAATTATATTAATATTAATATTTTTTAGTTTTATATAAAATAAATTTATTTATATAAAGTTATAATTTTTAAAAAATAATTAATAACTTGTTTTTTTTTTTTTAATTTTATTAAATAATTTTTTTTAATTATATTATATAAAATATTTATTTTAATATATATTAAAATTAATATAATTAGTTTTTTTATTATTTTAAAAATTTTATATTAATTTAAATTTAATATTTATTTATAATTTTTTTTAAATAATTATATAAATAATTTAAAAATATTATTAATATAATAAAAAAATATTTTTTTAAAATTTTATAATTTTAAAATCTTTAATTTTTAATTGTTTTAATTTTTTTAAATTTATTTTAATATTTTAGTTAATTTTTAAAATTATATTTAAATAATTTATAATAATAATTTTAAAATAAATTAAAATATTATTAATATATATATTAATAAAATTTTATTATTATATAAGTTTTATTTTTAAATTAAATAATAATATTATTTAATTAAAAATTTTAAGTTTAATTTAAATTATAATTTAAAAATAAAATTTAATTATTAATAATATTAAATTTTAAATATATTTTTTAAATTAAAAAGTTAAATAATTTAATTTTTTAACTATTAATTTTATTATTAAAAATTAATATAAAATTTAAATATTAATAAAATAAATATTATATTTAAGTTTATATTTAATTTAATAAATTTTAATTTTAATAGTTTTTTTATTTTTTATTTTAAAAAAATATATTAAATTAATATATAATATTATAAAAAGCTATTATTTTTAAATTTATTATTAAATTTTAAAACTATATTATAATTAAATTAAAACAATAATATTTTAATTAATTAAATTTAAAAAAAAAAAATTTAAATAAATTAATTTTTTAAATATTAACTATTTTATAAATTTAATATATTTTAAATTTTTATTAAATAAAAATAATATTAATTTATTATTAAAAGTTTTTTATTATTTTTTATAAAAAATATTAATATTAATAATTTAATTAATATTAAATGTTTTTATAATATATTAAATTAAAATTAATTTATTAAATATATTAACTTTTTTTTAATAAATTTAAATTAAATTATTTATATAATTTTATTTTAATTAAATTATAACTTTTATATTATTAATATAAATTTTAAAATTTTAAATTAAATTATTAATTAATATATTATATTATAACATTTTTTAATATTATTTAAAGTTTTTTTTTTTTAATTTAAATTTTATATTTAAGTTTATTTTATTTTATTATATTAATTTATAATTTATTAAATTTTTAAATTAATTGTTTTTTTAATTTTAGTTTTTAATAAAATAATAATTATAAAAAACAATTATATAAAAATAAAAATATTATTAAATTAAATAATTTATTTATATTAATAATTTATTAAAATGTTTTATTTTAATAATTAATATTAATAACTTTAAATTTTTAAAATAATTATTAATATTTAATTTATTTTATTAATTATTTTATTATAAAAATTAATTAATAATATTAGTTTTTTTAATTTAATAATTTTAATTTTAAATTAATATTTAAGTTTTTAAATTAATTTATATTTTAATATATTTTTTTTAATTATTAGTTAATTTTTTATATTTATTATTTTAAAAAGATTTAATGTTTTTTTTAATTTTATTAAATTTATTATTAAAATAAAAACTTTTTTTAAAATTATTTATATTTAAAGTTTAATTTTTTTAATTTTTTTTTTTTAATAATTATTAATAATTATATTATAACATTTTTTATATATAAAATATAAATTAATATTAGTTTTAAAATTTTTATTTTTGAAATTAATATTTAAATGTTTTAAATAAAACTATTAAAATATAAAATAAATTAATAAATATTTAATTATTTAAAAAGTTTATAATAATATTTAATAAAAAATAATTAAATTATTATAATTTAATTTAAATTATAATAAATAATCATTAATATTTAAATTATTTTAATTATATTATTAAATATTATTAAATAATTAAATAATAAATTAATAATAAACTTTTATTAATTATAAAATAAGTTTTTTAAATTAAAAAAACAAATAATATATTTAACTTTTTTTATTATAAAAAATAGTTTTATTTTTTTTTAAATTTATTAATAAATTTATTTTAATTATTAATAAATTTTTTAAAATATATAACTTTTATTTTAGTTTTATTTTAATAAATTATATATTAATTATTAAATTTAATTAATTGTTTTTTAAATATAAATTATATAATTATATTATAAAACTAAAAAATAATATTTATAATTTTTTTTAAAAAATATTGCTTTTATATTTATATTTAAAAAATATAATAAAATTAAATTGTTTTTATAATATAATTATTTATTAATAATAAAAGTTAATTTAAATTTTATATATAATAATTATATTTTAGTTAATAATAAACTTTTTTTTTAATTAAAATTACTATTATTGTTTTAATTTGTTATTTTTAATTGTTAATATAAAATTAATTTATTAAATTTATTTTTATTATTAATAAATTTTATAAATAATAATATAACAAATAAAATTATAATTAAAGTTATAATTAATTAATTAATTAAATTTAATTAATTTTTAAATTTAATTTGAAAATTTTAAATAATAACATTTTTTTAAAAAAATATAAATAATATATTAAATTAATAGTTTTATTTTAAATATATAATTAAAATAATTTATTTATAATATATAAATTATATAAAATAAATAAAAGTTATATATTTAAATTAAATATTTATTAATAAATATAAAGTTTAATTTTAAAATTATATTATAATTATAAAAAAAATAAAAACTAATTAAATAATTTTATTAATTAAAACATTTAAAATAAAAAAAAATAAAAAAAAAGTTTAATTATATATATATATTATATAAAATATATAAATATATAAAACTATAAATAAAGTTATAATTAAAATTATAAAATTTAATTAAAAAATTTTTAAAAGAAATTTTATAAAATAAATCTTTTAAAATAAGCTTTTTTAAAAATTATAGTTTTTATATATTAATAAAAATTATAAAGTTATATTATAATAAAATATATAAATTTTAATTTATAATTAATAAACTAAATATAAAAATTAATAGCTTATATAAATTATTATAATAATTATTTTATTTAATTATATTATATATAAAATTTTATATTTTATATAATAAATTAAATATAATTTTTTATTAATAATATAATTTAATTTATATATAATAAAATTTAATTATTTTATTTATTATATTAATTATAATATTATAATTTTATTTTAAAAAAATAAAATAAATATTTTATATAATAATATAAACTTTTTTTTTATTTATATAATTTTAATTTTTTAATTTTAAAATAAGCTTTAAAAATAAAAAAAATAATTAATTAATTAATTAATTTAGTTATATTTTTTTAAAATCTTTATAATTATTTATAATAATATTTTTTATTTATAAAATTTTAAATATATAATAAAATAATATATATATTTATTTAATATTAAATATAACTTTTAATTAATTAATATTAGAAAATAAATATTATTATATTAATTTATTATATAATTATATTTTATAATAATAATATTAATAAAAATATTATATTTGAAATATTAAAGTTAATTTATTTATATAAAACTTTTTTTTTAATAAATAATATTTTAATTATATTAATTATTTAAATAAAAATTAATTATTGCTAATATTTAATTTTAAATATATATATATATATATTAATATTTAATAAAAATATATAAAATTTATTAAAAATTAAATTGTTTTATTTTTAATTTTAAAATTTAAATTATTATAAAATATATTATTATATAAAAAATTTATATTATTTTTATAATTTAATATAAATTTATTATAATTTTTATATAATAAAGTTTTTTATTTTAAAATATTATATATAATAATTTATTTTATATTTATTATTATTTCTTTTATTAATTTTATTATATAATTATTATAATTTTAAAAAAAAAGTTTATTTAAAATTATAATTATATAATTATTTTAAATATTTAATATTATATTATTTAATAATAAAATAAATATTTATTATATAATAATAATTTATTTATAAATTAAACAATAAAACTATATATATAAAGTTTTAATTAATTAAAACAAATTTTAATTTAAATATATTAAAATATATTAATATAATTATTATATAAAATAATATTATTTATAATAATTAAATTTTAATATATATTATATAAATTATAATTTAATAATTATAATTTTTATTATTTTAAATATTATTTTTTTTTAAATTATTTTGTTTTATTTATAAATGAAAAATTATAATTTAATAAATTTAATATTTATTATAATTAATTATTATATAAAAATAATTATAAAAAATTATATAAAATTTATTTTATTTATATATTAAATTAATAAAATTTAAATAATATTGTTTATTTTTTTAAATATTAAAAATATTATATAATATTATTTTTTAATAGTTTTAAATTAATAATAAAATAAAATAAATATTTTAATTTTAATATATATTATATTATATAATTTATTATTATAACTTTTATAAATATAATAAATTAATTTATTTTAATTAAATTATTATAAATTATTTAATATAAATATAATAATATAATATTAAATAATTTATTTATATAATTAAAAGTTTTAATATATTTATTAATATTAATATTAAAATTATTTATATAAATATATTATTATTATTATTATTATTATTATATTATATAGCTTTATATATTTTAAATTCTTTATTATTTATAACTATTATATTAAAAATATATTTAAATAAATTATTTATTTTTAACTTTTAATTATATATATTTTTTATAATATTATATAAAATATAAAAATATAAAAATATAAAAATATAAAAATATAAAAATATAAAAATATAAAAATATAAAAATATAAAAATATAAAAATATAAAAATATAAAAATATAAAAATATAAAAATATAAAAGGTTTTTAATTTAATAATAATTAAATTTTTTTTATTTAATTAATAATTTTTATTTTTTTTTTAATAACTATAAAATATAATTTATTTTTTATATAAAAAATAAAAAGTTTAATATAAAAGCTATTTTATAATTATATATATATATAAATTTAAAATAATTTATAAATATATATATTAAAACAAAATTTAATTAAAAAAATTATATATTAATAATTTATATATATATATATAGTTTATAAACTTTATAAAATTTAATAATTTCTATATTTTTTATTTATTTAATTATTTAATAAAACTTTTATTTATATATATAATTTAATTTTTATTTATTATATTAATTATATTAAATAAAAGATTATATTATTATTTATTATAATATATAATAAAAACTTTTTTATTTTTTTTATTTTTTATTAATAAGTTATTTTATTATATAAATTTAAAAACAATATTATAATTTATAAATTTTATTAATAAATAATATATTAAATTAATATTAGCTATTAAATAGTTTGAAATAATTTTTTTATAATAATATAACATTTAATAAAATATTAATAAATTAATAAAACTAACTATATAGTTAATATTAATTATATAAATATATTTATATATAAGTTTTATTAATTTATATTTTTATTTTTTATATAAAACTATTTTAATTTAAAATTTATATTGTTATATTTTTTATATAAATTAAATTTTTAAATTTAAATAAAATTAATAATAATTTTAATATTATAATAATTTTATTATTTTATTAATATTTAATTATTTTATATTAAATTTTTAATTATTAAAATATTAAATAAATATTTTTATAAAACTTTAATTCTTTTAAACTTTTTTTAAATAAATTTTATTAATAATAAAATAAAATTAAATAATTTTAATATTTTATTTATTAATAAAATTATATATATATAAATTTAAAATAATTTATAAACTTTATAAATTTTTATTAAACGTTTTATTTTTATATAATAATTTTAATTTTAATATTTATTAAACGTTTTATTTTTATATAATAATTTTAATTTTAATATTTATTATTTTTTTATTATTTTTATATTATTTAATTAATTTTTATATATTTTTATTTATATAATTAATTTATTAAATATTTTTATTTTTAATTATATTTTTATATATAAAATTATATTTATTATATAAAGTTTTTAAATTATTATTTTAAATTTACTTAATTAATATTTTTTTATTATATTTTTAAATTTAATATATAATAATATTTTAAATAATATATTTTAATTATATTAAAATAAGTTTTATAAAAATATTTTTATATAAAAGCTATTAAAATTAATAAAATATTATTATTTATATATTTTATATATATAATAAAAAATTAACAATAAACTATTTTATAATTAAATATAATAATATTTTTAAATTAATAACTATAATAAAATAAATTATTATATAAATATAATATTTAATATAATTTAAAATTATATTAATATTAATAATATTAATATATATATATATTTAAATTAAATTTATATATAAATATATAGAGTTATTTTAAAATTAATTAATAATTATAATATATAATTATAAATAAATAAATTAAAAAAAAATATAAAAAGATTATATTTAAAAATAACTTTTATGTTTTATTTTTTAATTATTTATATAAAAAAAATAATTATTTAAATTAATTAATTAATTAAAAATAGTTTAAAATTATTATAATAAATATAAAAATATAAATAAAATAAATTTAAAATTATAAATTTATATATTAAAATATAATTAAAAATTTAAAATAAAAATAATTAATTTAAAATAATAAAATATTATTATTATTTTTAATATATTTTATATAATATATATAAAATTATATATAAATAAAATTAAAAATGTAATAATTAATAATTTATATAAATATTTATAATAAAATTTAATAATAACTATTATTAATTTTATATTTAAATAAATATAATTATTATTATTAAATATTAAAAAATATTTAAAAATAAATTTATAAATTTTATTAAAAAATCAAATAATAATAAATTTATATAAATAATTTTAATATTTATAATAATTAATATATTTAAATTTATAATTATATAAATAAAATAATTATTATTATAATTAATTAAATTAAAATTTATAATATTAATAAATATTATTATATTTAAAATATATATATAAATAAAATTTTAAAAAGATTTATATATTTAAATTTTTTATAATATTTTTTTAAAATAATTTAAATTATTATATTTATTTAAATATTATAAATCTTTTCAAATTATAATAATATATTATAAAATTAATATTATATAATATTTTTTTTTATATTTAAAAATTAAATAATATAATTTTATTTAAATTATATTAATTTAATATATATATAAAATAAAGTTTATAAAAAATTTAATAATTATTTTAATATAATAATTAAATATATAATTAAAATTAAAACTTTTAATTTAAATTTAAATATTAAATAATTTATTTTAATATAATTTAATTTAATTTAATTTAATTTTATATTTTTTAAAAAAAATTATATAATTATTTATTTTTAAAAATTATAATATATAAAATAATTTATATTAAAATATTTATTTTTTAATAAAAGTTAATAATATTTAATAAAATTTTTATTTATTAATTTATATATATATAATTTATTTTTTTTAATATTAAAAATAACTAATAAACTTTTAATTATTTATTATAATAATATTTTATTTATATTTAAAACTATTTTAAAATATTTTAATTATATAAAATATATTATATAATTTAATTATTTTATTAATTAATTTATAATTAATATTTTATTTATTTAAAAAAAAATAATTATATTATATATTTATAATAAAATAATTTATAATAATTGTTATTATATATAATTAAATATATAAAATAATTTTTTTTTTTATTTTTTATTTTTATATTTTAATTATTTATTTTTTAAAACTTTATTTTTTATTATTATATTTAAAATATATTATTTTAAATTTTAAATTTTATATATTAAATAAAATTTTATTTTATTTTATATATAAATATATATATATTAAAAAAACTTTTAATTATTTTTTATTTAATAGTTTTTTTATTATTTAATTAAAACTAAATATTATAATTTATTAATAATTATATTTTTTTAATAACATAATAATAAAATAAATATAATTATAAATATATAATATTAAATATAAACTTATATTTATTTTAATAATTTATTATTAATATTATATTAAATTAAGAAATAATTATTTAATAATAAATTTAATTTAAAAAATTAATTTAATTTTATAATATTATAAACTTTATAAATTTATATATATTTATTAATATAAAAAAATTAAAATTTTATATAATAATAATTAATTAAATAAAAATTATTAAAATTATTATATTTTATATTATTTTTAATAAATATATTAATATTTTTAATTAAATTTATTATAATAATTTCAAAAATTTAAATAATAATATATATTTATATATAAAAATATAATTTAAATTAATTTAATTTTAATTAATAATAGTTAAATTTTATTAATATATTAAATATATTATTTAAATTAATATAACTAATAATATAATTTATAATAATTTTTTAAATATTATATTAAATATTATATTAAATTTTTAAATTAATAATTATTTTTTTTATTAGTTTAATAAATTATTATTAATAAATATTAATATATTAAAAAATTAAATATAAATTAAAAATATTAATTTTAAATTTTATTAAATATATTTAATAGATTTTAATATTAAATTTATTATAGTTTTAATTAAAATTTTTTTTAATTATTTTTAAAAAGTTTTAAATTATTAATATATAAATTTTTATTTAATAAATTAATTTTTAATATTAAAAAATTTATAAATATATTAAATAATTTATTAAATATATAATAATAAATTATAATATATAAAATATAGTTTTATTTTTAATTTTTATTTTAAATTAAATTTAATTAATTATAAAAGTTATTATTTTATAATATATAAAGTTTTAAAATTAAAACTTTATTATAAAATATATATAATAAAATTATAATAAAATATAAAAATAATTTTTTATTTTATATAAATATATTAAATATAAATATATATATTTATTAATAATAAAATTTAAAATATTTATTTATTTTTTTATTTATATTATAATATTAAAGATTTTTTAAAAATTTAATATAATTTAAATAATAAAATAATATTTTATATAAATAAAAATAAATTTATATAATATATTAACAAAATTTAAAACTTTAATAATAATTAAATTTTATTTATATTTATATTATAAAATATAAATTAATTATATATTTATTTTAATATTATATAAAAAATATTATATTAAATAATTAAAATTAATTATTATTATTTATTATATTTAAAATATATTAAAATTTATTTATTTATTTTAAATAAAATATTAATATAAATTTTATAATAAATATTTTATATAATAAAATATAATTAATTAAAACATTATAAAAAAATTATAATTTATATAATATTTTAATTAATAATATTTTATTATATATATATTAAATTATATTATAAATAAATAATATTATTAATATATTATATAAAAAAACTTTAAATATATTAAAATTTATAATATATATAAATAAATTAAACTAAATTATAAATTATATTATAAATATAATTATAAATTTTTTAAAAAGTTTAATTTATAAATAAGTTTTTATATTTTAAATTAAAATTATTTTAATTTAATTTAATTTAATTTAATTTAATTTAATTTAATTTAATTTAATTTAATTTAATTTAATTTAATTTAATTTAATTTCATTTAATTTAATTTAATTTAATTTAATTTAATTTAATTTAATTTAATTTAATTTCATTTAATTTAATTTAATTTATTTTAATTTATTTTAATTTATTTTAATTATTATAGTTATTATAATTATAATAATTGTTTTAATTTATTTTATTTATTTTAATTATTTTAATTTATTTTAATTATTTTAATTTATTTTTATTTATTTTTATTTATTTTATTTTATTTTATTTTATATATTATAATTATAATAATTAATATAATTATTATATTTATTTTAATTATTATATTTATTTTAATTAAATTTAATTTATTTTTATTTATTTTTATTTATTTTAATTTATTTTATTTTATATATTATAGTTATTATAATTAATATAATTATTATATTTATTTTTATTTATTTTTATTTATTTTTATTTATTTTAATTTATTTTATTTTATATATTATAATTATAATAATTTATTTAATTAATTTATTTTATTTGAATTAATATAATTATTTTATTTATTTTTATTTATTTTTATTTATTTTTATTTATTTTTATTTATTTTTATTTACTTTTATTTATTTTTATTTATTTTTATTTATTTTTATTTATTTTATTTTATATATTATAATTATTATAATTTATTTAATTAATTTATTTTATTTTAATTAATATAATTATTATATTTATTTTTATTTATTTTAATTTATTTTAATTTATTTTAATTTATTTTAATTTATTTTAATTTATTTTAATTATTATAGTTATTATAATTGTTTTAATTTATTTTAATTATTTTAATTTATTTTTATTTATTTTTATTTATTTTAATTTATTTTATTTTATATATTATAATTATTATAATTAATATAATCATTATATTTATTTTAATTTAATTTAATTTATGTTTATTTATTTTTGTTTATTTAAATTTATATTAAATATTTTAATTTTTATATTTATTAAATTTTTATTTATTTTAATATATTGTAGTTATTTTAATTTGTTTTATTTATTTTATATATTATAGTTATTATAATTAATATAATTATTTTATTTCATTTTAATTAATATAATTAATATATTTATTTTAATTTATTTTAATTTATTTTTATTTATTTTTATATATTTTTATTTATTTTAATTTATTTTATTTTATATATTATAGTTATTATAACTAATATAATTATTATATTTATTTTTATTTATTTTTATTTATTTTAATTTATTTTATTTTATATATTATAATTATAATAATTTATTTAATTAATTTATTTTATTTGAATTAATATAATTATTTTATTTATTTTTAATTATTTTTATTTATTTTAATTTATTTTATTTTATATATTATAATTATTATAATTTATTTAATTAATTTATTTTATTTTAATTAATATAATTATTATATTTATTTTTATTTATTTTAATTTATTTTAATTTATTTTAATTTACTTTAATTTATTTTAATTATTATAGTTATTATAATTATTATAATTGTTTTAATTTATTTTATTTATTTTAATTATTTTAATTTATTTTAATTATTTTAATTTATTTTTATTTATTTTTATTTATTTTAATTTATTTTATTTTATATATTATAATTATTATAATTAATATAATTATTATATTTATTTTAATTTAATTTAATTTATGTTTATTTATTTTTGTTTATTTAAATTTATATTAAGTATTTCAATTTTTATATTTATTAAATTTTTATTTATTTTAATATATTTTAGTTATTTTAATTTGTTTTATTTATTTTATATATTATAGTTATTATAATTAATATAATTATTTTATTTCATTTTAATTAATATAATTAATATATTTATTTTAATTTATTTTAATTTATTTTTATTTATTTTTATATATTTTTATTTATTTTAATTTATTTTATTTTATATATTATAGTTATTATAATTAATATAATTATTATATTTATTTTTATTTATTTTTATTTATTTTAATTTATTTTATTTTATATATTATAATTATAATAATTTATTTATTTAATTTATTTTATTTTAATTAATATAATTATTATATTTATTTTTATTTATTTTTATTTATTTTAATTTATTTTATTTTATATATTATAATTATTATAATTTATTTAATTAATTTATTTTATTTTAATTAATATAATTATTATATTTATTTTTATTTATTTTTATTTATTTTTATTTATTTTAATTTATTTTAATTTATTTTAATTATTATAGTTATTATAATTATTATAATTGTTTTAATTTATTTTATTTATTTTAATTATTTTAATTTATTTTAATTATTTTAATTTATTTTATTTTATATATTATAATTATTATAATTAATATAATTAATTTATTTTATTTTAATTAATATAATTATTATATTTATTTTAATTTATTTTATTTTATATATTATAGTTATTATAATTAATATAATTAATTTATTTTATTTTAATTAATATAATTATTATATTTAGTTTTATTTATTTTAATTTATTTTATTTTAATTAATATAATTATTATATTTATTTTTATTTATTTTTATTTATTTTAATTTATTTTAATTTATTTTATTTTATTTTATTGTATATATTATAATTATTATAATTTATTTAATTAATTTATTTTATTTTAATTAATATAATTATTATATTTATTTTTATTTATTTTTATTTATTTTAATTTATTTTAATTTATTTTAATTATTATAGTTATTATAATTATTATAATTGTTTTAATTTATTTTATTTATTTTAATTATTTTAATTTATTTTTATTTATTTTTATTTATTTTAATTTATTTTATTTTATATATTATAATTGTTATAATTAATATAATTAATTTATTTTATTTTAATTAATATAATTATTATATTCATTTTAATTTATTTTAATTTATTTTTATTTATTTTAATTTATTTTATTTTATATATTATAGTTATTATAATTTATTTACTTAATTTATTTTAATTTATTTTATTTATTTTAATTATTATAGTTATAATAATTATTATAATTACTTTAATTTATTTTAATTATTTTAATTTATTTTAATTTATTTTAATTTATTTTAATTATTATAGTTTTTATAATTATTATAATTGTTTTTATTTAGTTTATTTTTTATATTTATTATTATTATTTATAATTATTTTAATTTATTTTAATTATTATAATTATTATAATTTTTATTATTATTTTAATTTATTTGAATTTATTTTTATTATTTTAATAATTATAATTATTTTTATATATATTGTTTATTATATTTATTTTAATTATTTTATTATATTTTAATTATTTTTTTTTTCTTTAATTATTATAATAATTATTATTATTTTAGTTTGTTTTATTTATTTTTAATTATTTTAATATATTTTAATTTATTTTAATTATTATTGTTATTATATTTATTATAATTATTTTAATTTATTTTAATTATTAAATTTATTATAATTATTATTATTATTTTAATTTATTTTAATTATTATAATTATTATAATTATTTTTATTTATTTTATTTTTTATAGTTATTATAATTATTTTTATTTTATTTTATTTATTTTAAATTATTTCAATTTTTATATTTATTTTAATTATTATAGTTATTATAGTTATTATTATTATTTTAATTATTTTAATATATTTTAATTTATTTTAATTATTATTGTTATTATATTTATTATAATTATTTTGATTTATTTTATTTGTTAAATTTATTATAATTATTATTATTATTTTAATTTATTTTAATTATTTTAATTATTATAATTATTTTTATTTATTTTATTTTTTATAGTTATTATAATTATTTTTATTTTATTTTATTTATTTTAAATTATTTCAATTTTTATATTTATTTTAATTATTATAGTTATTATAGTTATTATTATTATTTTAATTATTTTAATTATTTTAATTTATTTTAATTTATTTTAATTTATTTTAGTTTATTTTAGTTTATTTTAAATATTTTAATTATTATAGTTATTATAGTTATTATTATTATTTTAATAATTTTAGTTATTTTAATTTATTTTAATTTATTTTAATTTATTTTAGTTATTTATTTATTATAACTAATAGTATTATAATTTAAATTTATATTTTTAAATAATATTTTATTTATTATTATTTTGATTTATTTTTTTTAGTTTGCTTTTATATATATTATTTTGTGTTGCTTATTTTTCGAAATATTTAAATCTTTTTTTTAGTCGTAAGTGTAAAAACAGCTTTAGTTTTTTATTATTTGCTTTATATTTATGTAAACACTGCTACAAATAATAATACTCGCTTAATAATAGCTTTTTATAATTCAATCGGTTTGTATTAAGTTAAAAATACTTAGCTATATACTAGTTATATACTTGTAACGTATTTACAAATAAATATTTTTGATACTGTTTTGTTGCTGTTTAAATAAGCTAATATAATATATTCTATTATAATTTGTTATATTTAATACAGCAGTTAATTGCTCGAGCTAGATTTGGTTGATAATATAATATTTAAAGTTTGTTTGTATAAACATATCAGCGATTTTTTTGTTTTTAAATAGTATATATATTTTAATTATTTTTAAAACTGTTTAGTTTATATCGAAGCAAAAGTATATAAATATATATTAATGCGATTTGATCAGATTAGTTAGTTTTATTTTACGATTTTTTGCTTTTAAGTTTTTGGAAATAGTTCTACGTTTATTTAATTAGTTTGAAAACAATCGGTTAAATATATCTTTAAATAATATATCTGCTAAAATATCTTATATTTTTTATATAGTTGGTTCTATTAAAACTTAATCCGTTAGTTTTTTGTACTTTTTTTATAAAACTAGTAGTTATTAAACTGAAGTAGTTGTAACTTGGGCAAAAGTACTCTACTTTCAGCGTTTTTTTTAAAAGTTGATTGAGCTTGATTTAGCTGATTCAAATCGCATATTAGTTTACTTTGCTTGTTTTAATACAGCTTTAGTAAATATATATTGCTACTACTTGTTAAAAGCTAATAATGTGCTATTGTAGTTAATACTGTTTTATATCTTTGATCTGAGCGTATTATTATTAGCAAAAAGCCCGCTTGCTAAACATGATGTATATATTAAGCAAGTATTATAATTTCTGTTATAGCTATTGCTTTAATATAAAACTAGATAATATAGCGTAAATATATATCGATTATATTATATATTTTAAAATTTTAATATTGCAGCTTATAGTATTTATTAATATATTATATGTAGTTTAAATTTAGTATTATTTAGCTAATACAATTACTTTTAATTATTTGTAGTTGTTTTGTTAACGTTTGAAAATAATATTTTTTAAATGTTTTGAATATAGTATTGCAGAAAAAGTCAATTGCTACTATTTTTTATACATGCTAACATAAGTTACGTTGTAATAAATGTAATATTATATAAAAAAATAGCAACTGTTTGCTAAAAAACTCGCAAAGTTATATTTGTAGATATATAGTTTGGTTTAATATTTTCTGTCAATATATTTTTAGCTTATATCGATATTGTTTAAGCCTGCTTTAGTTAATTTGAAAGCGTTGCTTTTTAAGCTTTTTTAAAATCTCTGTATTATTTAGTTCAAGCTTAAAATAACAGTATTAAATTATTTTATTAAAGCTTTCGGTTTAAATTATCTGTTTTTGTTTAAACGTTATACTTTATATTTAAAACTGATAATATAAAGTTATTTGTTTTATATTGATATTATATGTTTGCAGTAAAAACTAATAGATTTTGTATATAGATATACTGTTATAATATTGTAAAATAATCACATCTTTATAAAAATTAAAGTTTTTTAACACTGGACCTTTTATTTTAAGTTAATATAAATTTAAACCGTTTATATTTTTTAGTGTATATAAAAAATCGGTTTAATTAATATACTAAGCTTTATATATATAATGAAGCTTAGTGTTTTATTACAGTATTATATAATATAATATTATTATGTAAATATTTCTTATTTTTTGTTTGTTTATTTTTTATTTATAATGCTATTATTTATATATGTTGCTTTTTATAAAGCAACTTAGCTGAAGTTTTGTTATAGATAGCTTGTTTAAATATAAACTGCTAATCTTTTAACTTTTTAGTAAATGCTTGATTAAAGATCTTTTTTATAAATTCTTTAAAAAATCTCTAAGCTTTTTTTGCAACTGCTTACTTTTTTTTTTTTAAGTTAACATAAATTAGCAGTTGTTTTTTTATGTTTAATTAACTAAAGTTATAACTTATTAATATAAAGCAAATAGTTATAGCTAATACTTAAGTAAAAGTAATTAATATAAACGTTATTAAGCTTGTTGCTGCTAGAAATAACACATTTATTATTTAAGCCAAAAGATTTACTATATATATATTATATATATGTTTTTTTTGCTACATTTTTAATAAACAAATAATATGCAATAACAGTATAACGTTTTTAGATATTTTTTTTATATTCAACTTTTTGATATTTTTAGTTCGATATAATAACTTTGAGATTATAATAGCGTATAAATATCTATAACAAATTATATTAGTTTAACATAATGTAAAATGTATCGAAAAATTATATAAAAATTATATTTAAGAAGCAGCAGATTTAGTTATATATATATTAGCAAAGTTTTTCAATAATAAAAAAGGTTTATTTTTTAACATTATTAGCTAGTATATATATAATAAACAAAATAAGTAAAAATATATCGCTAACTTTAAAATCTAAAAACAATCGAAAAGGCATAATAATAACTAAAGCGAAAAATTAACAATATATAAATAATAAAAAAAAAATAAGCAGAATAAAACGTAATAAAAGCGTACAAAAAGAGATTTTCGCAAAATACAAAAAAGTTAAAAAATACAGGAAACAAAAGTAAGTAGTTTAAGTACTAATAAGTTAATAAGCAAAAAACTGTATTAATTAGCTAATATTTAAATTGATTATATATTTCGATATTGCTTTATATACTTTTGTATTTTTATAAACTTTAATAATACTATATTATTAACTATATATTTAATTAGGTTTGATTTTAATAAACTGTTTATATATTCTATACAATATAATCAAAATTACTGCGATTTTATATAGCAAAAAAAAAACAATATATTAAAAATTAAAAAATAAAATATATTGTTTAGTAATATTACTTTTGCTTTAATTAACTATATTTTAATTTTTTAAATGTTTTGCTATATAATATATTAGTAAAGCAATCAAAATATCGTATAGTAATGCTACTGCAGTTGCAATATAAATAATATATTTATATAAATTTATATTTTTATTAATAATGCAGATTTATTTTCAAAAGTTTTAATTAAAAAATATATCAACTAGATTTTTTAGCTTTAATAAAAATATATATACTGTTTAATTAGATTATATTTATATTATTTAAAATGTTTTTAAGTTTTCGAAACTATTAGCAATCGAAAGTAATATTTTTAAAAATATCAAAACAATATTTATTAATATAGTATATTATAGTTACTACAAAATATATTTACTAATAAATTAAAATAAGCTTATATAATATAAAAAAGCTTTAAGTTTTTTAAAAAATCAGCTGTTAAAATTAATATCGCTAAAAATATAGAAATAATATTTGTTAATATAAAATATTATTGCTGCTACTTAATATATTTACTAATAAGTTAAAATATATTTATATAGTATAAAGTTAACTAAAGTAGCTAAAAATATTTACAGTTAAAGTTAATACTGCTAAAAATATAAAAACAATATTTATCGATATAAAATATAGTTGTAGCTAGTAAATATATTTACTAGCAAGTTAAAAACTACTTATATAGTTTAAAACAAGCTAAAATATCCGAAAATATTTGCAGTTGTTTTTAATACTATTAAAAATATAAAAATAAGATTTATTTGTATAAAATTGCGTAACAACTACAGCAATTGTAACAAATAAAATAAAATTAATAAAAAAATAAAGTATATAAACTACATAAAACTAGTATATTTATAAATTATATATAACAAATTTAATTTAAAAAAACTACGTTTAATTTATATAGCTATTTTAAAATATAATTAAATCAATTGTATATATATTAATTTGTATAAAAGTTTAAATAAATTATTGCTAGATTGAAAAAATAATTATAAAAAGTTAAGTTGTAAGTTTGATTTAGGAAAGAAAGTGGAAGAAAAAGGTGGGCCCAGTGGTGTCGGCGTAGTTACCTAAATTGAATTATGAGACAGTAAGCCCTGTGGGCGACCGTAACCATCCCCTATGGATCCTCCCGCTCGTTGGTCCGATTCTCTCGTGTCTCCCCATCCATACCTCAGTAGTGTGTGCGTACTGCGCAACCCTAGATGCGTACAGGATTCTATCCATTGATGGGAACATGGCGGTGGTTTATGTATGTACGCGAAGCAGTTTGTGCTGTACACCCCCAGTTTCTATAATTATCAACGTAGCCTTATCAAGCCGCATAGTACCTGTAGATATGCGGCACAGCCGACTTACTGGAATATATATTACAAGTGGGAGATGGTTTATGGATTTCTTTGGGAAAAGGTTATAGTGTATCTTTATAAATTGACGTCGCTATATGAGTATGATTAGAAGAGTGTGCGCAGCACATGGGACTTTCTTGAATGCATGTAGTTAAGTATGATGCTATCTCTTTCTTTCTTCATCAAGGCTAGTACCCTTCGCCGTAGGCGTGAGGGTTCTCTGAAGTATGAGAAGAGCTTGGATTATGATGATGCGGGCAATTGACTGATTAGGTATGAACCCTTATACACTTTGTGGCCCATCTTGATAGTCCAGGTATTGAATGGGTGGTTTTCGAACATACAAAACCTTTATTTGACATTAGATATGCACTTTGCTGTGTGCATCTCTATCGCCAAGACCGGTAGGGGATATCAAGGGCAGGCATAGCCCGCTTTATAATAACGAGCTGGAACATCTTATGAGTCTAAGAATTACTGGCTACCTCTGGTAGGTAGCCCAGGGTAGCTGAGTGGTAGACTGGTGCAATATAAAGTTGTATTTTGAGGCTGAAACCGTTTGAGCTGAGTTCCGGCAGGAAAGAGTTGCAGGAGAAAAAGCATAGCCTAGAGTATACTTGATGTATAATCACTTTTATTTTTTTTTTACCAAATAAGACTAAGTATTCATTTATTGCCAATAGTAAATGCTACACATATGTAGAGTGTATATCTCTTAGTAACTATCCTAATAGTGAAGATCTAAAGTTGGCTTTTGTTTCGAATGTTGACGTAGAGTAAGGGCATTGTAATATTATATGAGACCACTGAAGTGATATAAGCAAGAGAGTAAAAAAGAGCTACTAGACGTATAACAAGGAGATAACTACTTATATGTACAGAGTAGGTAATAATTTATATAGAGCTTAATACTACTAGACAGACTGATGAAATTAACACCTGTTCTAGGTCGGTGCTCTAGGGCCTAGGCATTGCTATATACTCTGTATTTAGCCTACAGTACATCCACTGCCGCAGCCACCACTGCATTAGGTACTAGCACGGCAAACGCCCTGTCAGTTTCGCACTGTTGAGAACACGCGACACAATAGGTAGCTGTATATTGTAGGTAAGCTAGCAGCAAGAAGAGAAAATCTAAATACTTGTTTCTAATCACTACGTAGTATGCAGTTGAACTGCTACACTTATGATAGAGCGCTGCCATTCAACTTCCCGCGCCAAAGACCCAGGGCCTGTTACTGGCACTACCTAAGTATATTTAGGGGATTTCTCTATTAAATCAGTAGCAGAGACCAGTCACTGACTAAACACCTCGCCGGCGGTAGTATTTTGGGTTCAATCTCAACTTTTCGGGGTGGTGCGTGGGGGTGCTCGGGGATTCGAAGGATCGCTTATGCGTATGTAGTTTCGCTGTTGTAATAGGAGGTAGTGTCTGCAGGTTGCGAATCGAGAGTATCCTAGGGCTAAAAGCGCCACGAGACAGCTGGTTCAGTCGTCTTCTGGGACGTTTCTTGCAATGTTACCTCACACTCGGCCCGTTGTAACTTGTGAGTGAGCTCTAGGCACCTAATCCGAAGGCCATAGTTGACCACTTTGCTGCATGCATATGCCACAAATTCACCTGTCAACTCTCAAGTGTCCCTGTGACACGTGTTGTGACAAACCCAAATTCTATCTTTGATCCAACCCTAGATGGCCCTGGGTAAATAAAGAACTAACCTACCTACTTATAGCTTATAGGTAGTTCCATATCAGGCATCCCACTTGCCTCGGTAGAAAATACTTACTGAGGGGAAACGCCGATGGTTTACTGCGTACCTAGGGACTTAGTCATCTTACGTCATGTGCTGGGTAGTGTTTTTCCTGATTGTCATGAATATTGTGGTTACTTTTGGATGATTTGTCGGATTTTTTATATGGAAAAATCTTGTTATTCTGTGTGCGACTGGCGCAAACTGAACCGCCACGTCAACTTGATGTTGCGTCCTGTTTTCAATCTGCTGTATTGACCGAAAGCGATAGGACGCCAGATCATTGGTAGATGACTTTTCCGACATGCCCGTAACAGTCTCACGGAGGAATTGGGTCTGCCTACGCTACAGTATGACCTGCGTTGCCCGAATTCCGGGTGCATCGTCCAATGTAGCGGACAGACTCACGCCTTGTGCTAAAATCGATCGCTCTAGACTCTGGGATCGACCGCAATTTATGGGGCAAGGCGGCCGACCTCGTGTCACACGGCATGTGTTCTGGACATGGTACTTAGTTATACGGTATGCCTACTGTACCGTATGTAATGAAACTATAGGTACCTGCAAGCATGGCACGAATTGCTCGTCACAAAATCATCCGCTATAAAAGACGTAGATAGGTATCGACACCGAAATTGCATTACACCCGACGACACAACAACACAACGACTATTCATAGTAGGTATGCGTACTAGCAGAGAGGGCCGAGACTAGCGCCATCTAGTGTTACTTACTTACCTCCTAATATAGGTGCTTTTATAAGTACCCGGGCAATAACGCGATTTAGTGAGATGGGATTCTAAAAGCTGCATATGGGCTGTCTCAGGGACGACTGTCTCGGGGCGGATGCGAATTCGCAGGCCTAAAAAAATCAGGTGAGTCGGCTGTGACACTTCCGTCCCATCTCGCACGTGTATGCCCGAGTGCTATCTAGAAAATTCGGAGACCCGTTACCCTATCAAGTACTTACCTATTAGTCTACATGCAGCTTACTTCTCGCAACGTATGCGTACATACAACGGAGTTGTTGCGCCTTGGAATGTTGTGTGGACATGAAGCGCTGATATACAGAGTATCATCTCGATGATTATATCTATGCTGTCCTAGTTTATGTCTAGGCTGATTAACGCTTTGTGGAAGTTTGTTAAGAACTTGCGCGGCGCAAGTCTCCCCTGGGTTTGGGCTGTGGAATTACCTAAATAGTAGGCATTCACCGATTTTAAATCTTCCAACAAGTGCTGGATATTTTTCCCAAGGCGGGCAAATGGCCTGAGGCCTATACTGCACGTCTGTCCCTATTCGTCTCTACCTAGGGTCTTGTTGCGACCAAACGGACGATGCGCTAATAAGCAAGTACCTACCAGGTATGGTAGTGCTTGGCAATTTGTCAATCTCCTCGGCCTCGACATTCTTGGAAGAAGCTTACATACATATTATCTACATATGGCCACAATGAACGTCGGGTGATAAGAGGGACCAACACTGGAGAGCGACTCCAAACACCTAACAATGCCTTTGATGATAATAAAGTAATTGATCACAATAGCCTATGGGTGAAGGGAAGTCATTATTTGCTGGCTTAGGTTGTTGTACATATATTCTGTACCTACATCGCTATCTACCTACTTGTAAGCCAAGAATTTAAGCGGGATTTGGGCTCATGACACTCCTAGACGGCACTCACAGTCTACGATAGAGGTAAGTACATATGTAGGCACTTATATGAAAAATAGAGTACACGCTATCAACGCGTGTAATCAGATCCGTTAGTTTTGTCTGGGTATATCATTACATTTAATACCCCTGCGATCAATCGGGGGGGTAGGCAACCTATATATGTAGTACCTATCTACTACTTAACTATATTCTTACACAAGTATGTAAACCGGTAGGAATCGTAGGGCGTGGGGATGAAACAATGCCGCCTGTTCTCTAATCCTATGTACTTGAATGCTACAGATTTATCTGCATTGGTTAGTATGTTGCCTTTTCTAGTAACAAGATAGGTAGCTCGATGGCGCAACACTGCAAACATACAGGCTGCCTCGCATACATACACTAAATGATAGGTTGGATAGTGTGGCTCCAAATACTTCTCTTTAACCTGTTTTCTCTTAGTAAGATGGTCTAGACAGTCGTGAACAATAACCTCTAACACATATTCGTCTGGTATGACGTCGGCGTTCTCTGCAGAGTGCGTAGTGGACTTATTTGTTATCGCGGGTACCTTCTCTTACGCTCTCTGGGATAACTTCACCCGAAGTTAAGATATGGACTGTTTGCTCTGTTGCTATTTCTCTGCTGCTTTAGTATATGCCTACTCCGTAGAGCCTTAAGGACCACGGTACACTCTACCGACCATGATATTACTGCTTTTAACCTTTCTACCTATTACGCACGCGTACAGAAAATATAACATTGTACTAACATTGCCAAACAACAGCTAGATAATGTTTGGAGTGATCGTCGATTGTATGTTGCACCTTCAGCCACGCCAAGACAGTGCACCTCGAACCCCAAGGAGAACTGCTGAGGAACGGATTACCACCTGTGATCGGGCTGGTATCCGCTTTTAATATAGGCATGTATGCTTCAGAATGAGCTAACTCTAAAGAAAATTTACTGCGCATATGTCGCTAGTAGCCCCCCACAAACAGTGGTTTGGCCGAGTAGAGCTTACCTAGGGGCTTGGGTGATCAGCGAGTGACCGCCCCTGTCTAGCCTGGCTGAGCGATGATCGTCCGTACGACTTTCCCTAAGCTACCGGCCGTCCTGTCTGGATCCGCACCACTTTGCAGGGGTTATCCACCGTGTCTAGAGGGTCTATTCTAGGTCTGGAACACACGATGTCCTGCAGACCCTTGCGTCTTCATTTCGATTCGGGTACTTTTCACCTTCTGAGACTGTGCCATCCTCGGGTGCGTTTTCATGTTGATATGTAAGTACAGACAGCAGACAGACGACTCGCAGAGGAATACATACCTGCCCATATTCTGTAGGAATACAGAGTACCGAATGCCTAATACCTACCTATAGTATGGTGCAGGTAGCAGCACATCTCTGTCCATTCTGTCCTTTCTGCTCTGCCGTTCTGCTCTCCTCTGCTCTACTGGGCTCTTCTAAGCATTTCGCATTTCGAGACAACACAACCAATATTCCGTGTTTTGTACTGTAGATTGAATCACCTACCTACTTACCTGCCTAATACTCACCACCACCACCACCACCACCACCACCACCTGCATTACCCAAGTGCTCACAGTACAGGAGGTAGGTTAACAAGCAAGTTCTGTCTACTTCCTAGCACCGCGCCAGTATTGTAACGTATCTCTCTACGTACCACATCCCCTCCACCACCTCTCCACATACCTACATCTGCTGGGTAGTGAACGCTCCATACATACTGTACCTACCTGCTTGCTTGCTTGCCTGCCTACCTACCGAGTACCAACAGTGTCGTGTATGTACTGCTACTATATACCGCCACTATACTACCCTGACTGGCTGACAGGCGACTGCTCGTCCACTTTTCTGCCAGCCAGTGGTTATACCTCTTCCTCTGGCTTCTCATTCATCTTCTGGCGCTTGTTTCGTACAGCCTTCTACTTGACTGGAAGGTATTCAGTGTTCATCCACTGAAGCGGCTCCTGGAAACTCTTGCTTGGTCATCCTCCTCTTGAACTGCCCGTAAAGAGCTACCTGGCCTTCGCAGGTGAGACAAATCAAACGAAGTTGCCTGGCCTCGCACGTCTTCGTTCATAGGTTGGTTCTTGGTGGGGAACGTCGCTAGCTCTGAGCTATCTACCGTTTCTCCCATCACTCACGATCGCAGCAGATCCCACTTTGAGATAGTGAAAGAGAGAGAGAGAGAGAGAGAGAGAGAGAGAGAGAGAGAGAGAGAGAGAGCAAGACCTTGACGTTTTTGGGCTGATTGAGTCTCGCACGCCCATCTCTCGGATTCGTCAATGGCCACGGCCAGACAAACCCGGATCTCTCCAACCCTCCCAGACACGTAGAGAGGGACTGTGCTGCTCAGGCTTGGGGCCGGGAGCTTCGCCCGCGTGTGGTGATCGACGATATATCTAAGAAGTAGGAAGGCCGCTTCATGACGCGCGAAACAAATTATAACGGACCTCAACATCATCCAGTAATATTGGGCGACATCTCGACGACAGCTCCTCTCTGCCAGAGCACAACGTCTGAACCTTCGCCCGTCACCGTCCCAACTGTATTTACCAAAGCGATTCGGGAAAGTACATACACATTCGCTACCGATGCGAGTATACCTAGGACAGGAAGACAAGGGGAATTCGTGACGGGGATTGGTCATTATGGTTTGATACCTACCGTATCCGACGCTCATATACAAGACCAAAGAAATCAGACGGATCAATCGTCGTTAGACGAGGCAGCTTGCAGACAGAGAGGAATCCCTGCCACTGTGCAAGATTCGCCCCAACTCGGATCGGCGCACACGAAGCGGCTATCAGAAGGAGAGGCTGGGGAAAAGGGCAGTAGTAGTCAGCCTCCAACAAAGAAGCACCGAGCTCGCCTCTCTCCCCCCCGAAAGATCGACCTTAGTAGCTTCACCAGGCCCACACTACCACCCAGGCTAGTGGACGGACTGACCTCCCCTCTCTTTTTCTCTCACAGACAAAAGCCCTTGCTCGGCCGACCACTCGGCTACACTGGGCTGGAAGCGACGACGATGTTAAAGACAGTGCATGATGGCAACGAGGTGACCACTCTGAAACTAGCACGAGGCACTATCAGTGCAGCAAGTCCGGCGAGATCTTCAAGCACCCCAGGCAGCTGGTCTTCTATCGACGCGACCACGTTGAATCGGAGCCCCGACACACAGTCCTCCATTCCAGGCTTACAAGCACTTCAAAGTGTTGGCATATTAGAGTTACTCGAACACGATGACCGGCCAACCTTTATTATTGACAGTCTTCATCCCGTCAACAATACACCCACAGGTCCCTTTTCAATATTATACGCGAACCCTGCGCTTCACGTGTCCGATGCCATCCGGCAACTAGTGTACGGAGATTTCCAGGATAGTCAAGATGGACAGACGGAGTTCCTCAACTTTAGAACATGGGTTAAAGTAGGCGGCAATGCTACAGAAAGACTAGATACATTTCTACCACACTATCACTATGGCGGAGTTAACTGGACTTGTTCCACCCTCAGAAACAGGTTCCGCTTCGTCAGCGCGAACGCAAGTGCTGCATCAATCGCGCACACTTCTCCCGAGCCGCTCCTAGAGCGTGAGGCAAGCTTTGAATCACGCAGTAGGGGCTTGACTCCAATCGCTCAGCCTCGAACCCCCAGCGATGTTATGATTCACGACCGTGACTACTTTGGCGATGTTGGCGAAATGAGTACTGATGGCCGGATTCAACCAGGCGTCGAAAGCGACGGAGGAGAGCCGATGGTGATCCACGAGGCCCATGATTTTGTACCCGAAGCTCTAGTATCGCTGCCTCAGCCGTCGTTTGATTGGACCAGGATCCCTTTGACTCCTGATTTACCAGACCATATTCGGTTTGCCCGCACACGGGACTGGGCATCTACTCCCCTGGGCCCTATTGAAGAATGGACGCCAGAACTACGAACCATCTCCAATCTGTTGATGGGAAGCCCTCATCCGGCTGCGCTCTACTGGGGCAGGGGGCTCACGGTGCTTTATAACGAAGCTTACGTCGCTATGGCCGGACGAAAGCACCCGAGTTTGATGGGCTCAAGCTACAAGGATGCTTGGTCTGAGATTTGGGATGAAATCCAACCAACCTTTGAAAACGCCTGGGAGTCGGGTCAAGCGACGATGAAGAACGATGACCGTTTTATTGTGCGACGAGATGGCTACGACGAAGAGGCGTTTTTCTCATGGTCGATTATACCATTGGTTGGGGAGGATGGGACTGTCGTTGGTCTGTATAATCCTGCGTTCGAGAACACGCGGCGAAAGTTGGCTGAAAGGATGATGCTCACACTACGTGAAGTTGGAGAAAAGACTGCCCTCGCTCGTGATCTCAGGGGCTTCTGGAGTCAAGTAAACAAGGGGCTCGAATACAACGAGGACGATGTGCCTTTCAACCTAGTCTATTCCGTTGTGGAGGACCAGGAGAGTGATATATGCTCTATGCATTCAGGGAGCTGGATGAACCCACCCCAGCTAAATCTCGAAGCGTCCCTTGGCGTTCCTCCGGATCATCCATGCTTAGTCGCGTCTCTGGACCTGAAAACGAGTAATGAAGGGTTTGCGCCATACATGCGGGAATCCATGTCGAACCATGGCAGACCAGTAACCTTGTCAGCAGAACATGGGACTTTGCCTGGGGGACTTATGGATGGGTTTAACTGGCGAGGTGGTGGGGAGCCATGTCGCTCGATCGTCATCTTCCCAGTCCACCCAACAACGGGCAGTGAGAGTGTTGTTGGCTTCATTGTGATGGGTGTTAATCCTCGGCGACCCTATGACGAGGACTATCAGCTCTTTATCAACTTACTATCAAGACAGTTGGCCACGTCTCTCGCATCCGTTGTTTTATTCGAAGAGGAAATCCGGCGGGGTCAGCGAGCGGCTCAGATGGCATTGAAAGACCGCCAAGAGCTCACAGAACAACTACACATCCGAACACGGGAAGTCGAGGAAAGTGAACTCAAATTCACACGAATGGCCGAGTTTGCTCCTGTCGGCATGTTCATAGCCGATCACCAAGGGTATATCACTTATTCTAACGACATGTGGTGGGATATATCTCGACACAATAGGTCGGAAAGTGTCAATAATTGGATGCAGAGTGTAAAGGATGAAGATCGACCAGCTCTTGAAGTGATATGGCGACGACTCGTCTCGGAGAAGGTTGCCATCACCCACGAATTCAGGTTTAAATGTTCCCGCCACGAAGGAGGTATCATCATCGACACATGGGTGCTGATGAGTGCTTATCCAGAAAAAAACCCCGATGGTGGGATCAAGAGCATTTTTGGATGCATCACAAACATATCGCAGCAGAAATTAGCCGCGCAAGTCCAAATGCAGCGCAGAGAGGAAGCAGTCGAGCTCAAACGCCAGCAGGAAAACTTCATAGATATAACCAGTCACGAAATGCGCAATCCGTTAAGCGCAATTCTCCAATGTGCCGATGAGATAGCAGGCACCCTTACCTCGTTCAGCTTGCAGAAGGATGGCTCTGAGCAAAGCAAGAGCCTGGAGATGGCTTTGGCAGGTTGTTTGGAAGCCGCAAATACTATCAGTCTATGTGCAAGTCATCAAAAACGTATTGTTGACGATATCTTGACATTGTCCAAGTTGGATTCACAGCTGCTCCTGGTTACCCCGGTTGACGTACAGCCTTTGGCGGTTGTCCAGCGAGTGGTCAAGATGTTCGAAGGGGAACTAAACACAAACGGCATTGAGATGAAGTTTCAGGTCAAAAATCGGTACATTGATATGGGCATCGATTGGGTCAAATTGGATCCTTCACGACTTCTTCAAGTTTTGATCAATTTGATGACCAACGCGATCAAGTTCACGCAATCCCATCCAAAACGATCCATTGTCGTAACCCTCGATGCCTCCACAGATATATCCGAGATAACCCAGTCAGGAGTTACCTACTTTCAAAGCGACCGGTCGGATCAAAACGATCTCACGGATCAACCTGACTGGGGCCATGGCCAGAAGATCAACCTACACTTTTCTGTCCAGGACACTGGAAGGGGCTTAGATGAGCATGAGAGAAAACTTCTTTTCCAGCGCTTCTCCCAGGCGACACCTCGCACCCATGTCCAGTATGGAGGGTCTGGGCTTGGCTTGTTTATCTCCAGAATCTTGACAGAACTGCAAGGCGGCCAAATTGGCGTGGATTCTGAAAAGGGCGTTGGTAGCACGTTCTCTTTCTATATCAAAAGCCGCACGATTATTATTCCACCAACAGAAAACAAGGTGATATCATCAGCGCCCCCTCTTACCCGAGCGCCTGGTTCATCGACTACAATCGAGACCAGACAGCCAAAAGCTAGTCCTCAGGATACGCTCGGTCGGTCCGTAAAGAGTCCTGTCCCCGAACCAAGATTCTCTGAAGACGGCCGGCGACTATTCGACGTTCTCATAGTTGAGGATAACCTGGTCAATCAAAAGGTGTTGCAGAGGTCTCTCCGTAACGTTGGGAACAACACCAAGGTGGCGAATCACGGAGGTGAAGCTCTAGAAGTGCTGAAAGAATCTCGCTATTGGCTAGGCAATGAGTCTTCTGGTGACGACATTTCAGTCATTCTAATGGATTTGGAGATGCCTGTCATGGATGGTATGACGTGCGCACGCAAAATTCGCGAACTTGAACGAGATGGCACTATCGTTAGCCATATCCCCATCATTGCCGTCACAGCGTATGCTCGGCCGGAACAGATTGAAAACGCGAAGGCCGCCGGAGTGGTAAGCTTCTCGGGCACTAATCCTCACCCTCGGACGAATGCTAATGCCTCGGTATAGGATGATGTTATCTCGAAACCGTTCCGGATACCCGAACTCATCCCTCGGATAGAGCAGTTAGTTGACACTAACTCACGCTACGCTGAAACCACGGCCGCTTGATAAAGGACTCAGGCGCCCTATCTCACAATACCTCTGACGCAGAGCACTGTCAGCCACATTATTCAGGACGCCACATACCGCAGCACCCCCTCTATGTTGGCATGTTGTCGAGCGGACGATTTGACGGGCATCTCATGCCATTGTCTACCTAACTTCGATTGATATTTTCGTATGGCGTTTCGGCCTAGGCACTGGTGCGAGGAGCTCAAAAATCGGGATACATGGTACCGAGTGTGATGATTATTTGGATTGGGTACGTAGTCATAGAGTATTGGCGATGGCAGGCGCATTTGGCAGCATAAGCCTATATTTGGACTAGGCTTTCATTTTACATAGCATACCTAGCTTTTTTCACTCTCGTGCAGCCCGTGATAGTTAGCAAGGCCACGGAACGGTCTTAATGGGTTGTGGACTAGTAGGACGTACATACAGGCTAAGACAATGCCTTTGACTACAATACAGATATTATGAGAACATTAATTAATACTTTTCTGTCTTGCCCATATAAGCACGTATACTTTGGTGTTGAGGCAGAAATTTGTACTGAGTTCAGCGAGCCTCGTAGATGGAAGGGGGAAGCGCAGAAGAAGAAATAGGCTAGAAACGATCATAGATGCTTTTGGGGAGTTTCAATTTCTTTATTATCTACTTTCAATTTCTACAATCTCAAATTCAAGCCGAATTTGTCCTGCACTAGTCTAGGCGTAATTCTTAGACAAGTGCCTGGTGTCGTGTGACGGTAATACAGTTTTTTTGCGCCTGTGATCACTATACTCCCTAGTATCATACCCCTAAAGCCAGCCACAATTATGCCGGCTTACCGTTAATTGCCTTTCCAAATCTACTTAGTCCCCGACGATGAGCATTTCCCTGGCAGCGCCGTCGAGCAACATCGGCCAGGGCTAAGCAATGGCAAGAGCTATATCCAGGTGCTAGGAGATCGGCAGCATTTTCGGAGGTGTGGACAAGCAGCAACGTCGGCACGACTCGCCGGATATTACCGGCTGCGCAAACGCGCCCGCGTGCGACGTTGCGATCCGAACATCCGAAACCGCTCGAGCAAGCCGCCACCTTCGGACCCTATATCGGACATGCCGCTGGCCTGGTAGACTCCAAGAGGACGTAACTGAGCCCCCATGATGATGCGTAGGATGCCACGGGACGCGGCTTGAGTGCACCTCACTGCTTCCATGGTTGGCCCTCCGGACACAACTAAATCCGCTGTCGACGTCATGGAACTCCGAAGCTCCTGGCCGATGTGGGGAGACAAGGCTTTGGTTGGCCCAGAGGCCTCAAAATATCCGGGCGATTTAGTCGTGGCCTGAACCAACCAGCTGTATCAATGTTTCGGAGATGCCGCCACAGATATAAGACATTCAGGTACGGCACAGCTTCCATCACTAGTCGGTGTGGTGTCGAGACAATTCAGCATGCCTGGACATGTCATGCGCCCTTTACTCTACAGGTAGAACAACAGAATGAATGAATGGTTAGTAGTAGTAGTTGGGTATTTGAGCTATTTATCTACATCCCTCATGTGATTGATTATATCAATGCTGGTAGAAAATAGGGGTAGGTACCGTCGCAAAAACTACCTACATATGTAGGTAGGTATGTAGATGCTTACCGAAGAAAAATACCTGGATAGTGCATTAAATAGGTGCCTAGTGGACAGCATCTATTAATTAACAGGTAATAAAATAGAGCCGCACCGACATGCTCGGATACGGTGGCCCACAGTGGTTACTGGATCATAACCTATACAGAATATACTTAACGCTATATCTCTTGATCTAATCAAATTTCTACCTTCTAACGCGAATTATTCAGCAACAAAAACACTTATAAATTGAAATAAAATATAATAAAAAGGCTCTTTTCATTGCGCATTTAATGAACATGATTTCATATAGATCGATAAAGAATTAAGCAAGAGCTTAATATAAGAATATAGACTATTATATGCATATTATGTATTAAGCTGTACTGTTGCAGCTAAGAGATTATAACCCCATAGTATAAGCTAAGCTTAATAAAGCTGTCGGGTAAACCGTGTATGGATAGTACGTGACAGTCTAAACTATATCAGGTGAATATAGTGGAGCGGAAATAGGTCTAAGGTGTTAAGTGCATAGGTTATGACCCAGTGAGAGCTGTGGGCCACCGTACTCGGAGATATAAAGCTGCATCTACGCGTAGACAGTATAGGCATCCCGGCGGCCCTCTGCAGCATGCCTAGTCCAATGTAGGCAACATGCAGGAATATTTAGACGTATTCTAAGGGACTGGGCTAGGTAGCGGCGTTGGTCGGCGGGATGACTCAAGCCCACCCTTGCTATTGCTTCCAGGTTGTCTGCCAAGCTGAGCTTTACAGAACACATGCAGAGGTTATACCACCTTCGATGCGCATAACGGATTGGGCTTAGCGTGTCTGCCGCTTTTATTGAGGTTTGGCTCAGCTCATCATTACGTAGTACATAGTAGTAGCTAATTATTCTGTACTAGACTAAGGATATAATTTAGGCCAAGAGAAACGGTTAGCAAAACGGTTACGTTCTTAGCGTTCACGAGAGGCCGCGCGACACATCTGTTGCTTAGAAAACCTCCAAGACATCCTAACATGAGCTTTTCAATAGCTGAAATTCTGGTCAACAAGCTTCTCGCTTAGCTCCCATAGCTTTTCTACCATCTCTGGGTCACAGGCGTATGGAGCGGGCTCAGCTGTCTGACTATTTATGAGATAGCCTGGCGCTTTGGGAGTGAGGTCGGGATCAACTGCTGCTGCAAGAGGCGTAGCCCCAATTTGCTCGTATGTTTTAGAACGAGGCTCGTCACGCACAAATTCGCGTCCGGTATTGCGTTCCGCGATCGCAAATATATCGCTGTAGTCTTCCGAGGCCAGATGAGCGGCCAGTTTTGTGTCGAAGTTGGAGCCGGGATGGGCGGCGAACGAGACGACGCCGTGCTGCTGGAGCCGCTTTGCCAAGCCATACGTAAATAGAATGTTGGCGGTCTTGGCCTGGCCGTATCCTGTCCATAAGTCGTATGTCTGGCCGCCCGAGAAGTTGTAGTCGTCGAAGCGGAACGGACTGACGTGGTAGGCGTGACTAGAGAGATTGACCACGCGAACGCTGCGCGGGTCGGCTTTTGCGGCAGCTATAAGGGCCGGTGCCAGCAAGTTTGTGAGCAGAAAGTGTCCTACATGGTTGGCTGATAACTGCATCTCGATTCCCTGCTTGTCGACAGTATACTCCTTGATGGCCATGACGCCGGCATTGTTTATAAGGACATCGATCTTGGACGCAGTCGCGTCGAGGATCTCCTCAGCAGCACGTCGCACTGAGCCGTGGTCTGTAAGATCGACCTGGACAAATGACGCCTTAACGCCCGCTTCCCGGATGGCGGTAAGAACCGGCTCGACATTGGCGGCAGTCCGGGATGCGATGAGAATGTGTTCTGGCGAGGCTCGGGCTAGTGTTGTTGCCATCGAACTGCCAATACCAGGTTGGCCGCCGCCGGTAATGACAAATGTACGGCCCTTGATTTGTGCAGAAAACGCCTCGACGATCTGCTCACTTGTTGCGTTTGCATCAAATTCCGGCATGGTGGTAGTGGTTACTAGTGAGGGTCTAGGCGTGGACGTGGTGATGATAGTTGAGTGCCCAAAATGTTGTGAAAAGCTCGGCAACAACACTCGTGAAAGTTGCGTCGCAAGGTGAAGTGGGAGATTGGTCTTGAGTAGTAGTGTTGATGCAGATGCAACTCACAAAAGAGGAGAAGGTTACACGAGTTGTTGGGGCATCTTGAACCACTACGACCTCGTCGGTACTTACTATAAACGGTTGGCGGGCTCGTGGCGGAACAGCGTATGCGGGAGATTCGCTGTCAACATTTACTCTTCTTTAGATAAACTCAACGCCTTCTCTGCCTCTTCGTTGTGACCCCCGCCCTCCCCTGTGGACAATCTGTATAGGCTTGCTTAATACTACTTCAAGTGTTGTTATTCCCCTCTCGAAGCCATGTCCCCCTGCCTCTTAAAGAAATACTCCCCGGCATCGGCGGATACGTCGAGGGTATCCCCGGGATGAATGGGATGGTATCTGCCATCTTGATAGTCTTCTAAGTAAGGCCCGAGACCTTCGTTTATCCTATCTAGATAAATAGGTGCTGGGAGAAGCTGCTGTCGTATGGTTAAAGACTCCATTGTAGTTAGATGGTAAGCCGCCGGGCAGCTCATTTTAGAGAATATTAGGAACATAACTAGACTCGAAAGATTGAGACTAATTCTTACCAGGCATGATTCTCAACTTATCTAGAAGATTGCCTAGACTAGTAGAAGGGAAAATAGGTAAACGGTTGTGTGAGAAAACGGGAGTAAATCGCTAACGAAAGAGCCGTAAGCGGGTAAAGAATGTTGGTGTCTGAACAGGTTGTATAAGTGGCATAAGCGACATTAAATCCGAAAAAAAGAAAATTTTCTCTACTGGGATATCAAGACATATTAGAAGCTAAATTGCCGATTGGACGATGTTACCAGGTATGTACAATTAAGTTCCTGAGAACCTGAAAGCTGGTAAGTCGATCGTCACTAATAAATCCGTTTTCTTTACGGTCTGGGTTTATACAACGGCTTTTTATATAAATAGTCACTTGTAAAATTCAGGGATAGCTTATGCTTAAAGCAGCGTGGCGCAGGTTAGCATCCCGTTTGAGGTTCTTGGTGGGTCATTAAACCCGAGGACGCCAAGTCGATTAAATTCCATCATCTTATCTTTTGCATCCATCGTTCATCATGCCCCTCCAAGCCGTTAAGTCTTCTTCTTACCTGCTACCGACTCACACTCATAGGATGATTGACATCGACCCCCTTAAAAATAAAATCAAATAAACAGAAGAAGAAAAAAAAAAAGAAAAAAGAAAGAAAGAACGGGACTCAAGGATAATAATTCATGAAATCAACCAACTTAACAAGACTCCTAGTGTTTACCACATCACAAGCCCCATTGCATGCAGCAGATTTATTAGGCGCAAAACCCGTGAAATCATATATATGGTAGGCTCGGTGGTTCTAAGCTCCAACAGAGACACTAACGATCTAATAATATCGCCCACCTAACAAACAACCTAACAACTTAACAACCTCCTAACCACATGCGATCCTGCGATCCTCCTGCGCTGATCTAATACGCCTGTCGTCTCGTCGTCGCATTCTCACTACTAGGTGCATTGCCTCGGTAGGTATTCGGTCCAGGTCGCCTTTATGACTGCAGGGCTTTTTTCATGAAAAAAAAAATAAGTCCCTATGATAGAATAGACAGTCGTGTTCCCGGCATTCCCTAGCATCATCCCCTGACATACCCACAATGAAATCTTCTGGTGCAGACACCCCGTCGACGATGGCATCCTCCGGCAGGTCGCCGATTCTCCATGCTCACGATTCACCTCATCCATCAACGCCTCTCGACCGCAATCCCACGCCCATGGCCAGTACGCCAGCGTCCAATGCTCCCCAGTCCTTCATAACTGGCCCCATTACCCTCGACCCCTTCGCCACGCCCTCTGCAACCCTCAATCCCCGGAGCTGTGTGACATGTCGTCGCCGCAAAGTGCGCTGCGACAAGCACATGCCTTGTGGCAACTGTCGGAAAGCCCAGATTCAATGCGTCTTCCCAGCTCCTGGTCGGGCCCCTCGGCGGCCGCGTGCGAAGGATCCTAATGCTCCTCCCAAGCAGACGAGCGAGCGCGAGATGGAGCTTATGAAGCGGCTACGGAAATTAGAAGGCATTGTTGAAGACTTGAGCGGCCAAATTGAGTTCGAAACATATAAGCATGGCAACAGCGAGTCGCCCGAGGCGACGTCAGATCCCACCCAGGAGAACGACCGCCGGAAAACGACGGCCAGTCCGTCGGTGGAAAACTCGTCCTCGGCCAACAATATACCGCCTGGCTTCGGTGTGCCGCGCCGAACGGGCACCGGCGGTTCGACAACTAGTAGTAGTCTTGCGACTTTAAGGGGCCAGTCAGGAGGCGATGTAAACAAGGATTTTGGCAAGCTCGTGCTAAGCGAAAAGGGCAAAGTTCGATACGTCAATAATGCATTCTGGACTAAAATTACCGAAGAGGTGTGCATGCTTATCACAAGCGGTGCTGGTCGTGCGCTCCATGCTAATTCGCAAAACAGATCGAGGCTCTTCGGTCGGAAACCCAGCGTCTCACAGACGATTCGTCCGATTCCTCTAGCGATGAGGGCTCCCCGATCCTAGTCAGTCCTCAAACGGACCAACACATCGACCATCACGGATTTATTTTCGGCTACAGCTCATCTACTGTTGATCTACGGTCGCTCCACCCATTACCGTCGCAGATGCTATTCTATTGGCAGGTCTACATGGAGAACGTCGACCCGATTGTCAAACTTCTTCATGTGCCGACGACGACCAAAATTATCAAAGAGCTGCGAGGCGACATAAGTACCGTTAGTCCCGGTGTTGAGGCTTTGTTGTTTTCAATTTATTTTGCCGCCATTACCTCTATGGAGGCAGAGGAAGTATGCGACATCAACTCTGGATTCTAGTACAATGCTCTAACTAGTCGCTAGGTTAAGACGAATTTTGGCGCTGAGAAGTCGCAGTTAATTGCACGATACCGCTTTGCCACTGAGCAGGCCTTAGCGAAAGCAAATTGTGTTACAACCTCAGAATATGTTGTGCTACAGGCATTTGTTCTATTTCTCATTCTAGTCCGGCGATATGATGATACGAAATTTTCTTCGGCGCTAACGGGCCTGGTGGTCAAGATTGCCCAGTCGCTAGGGCTACATCGAGATGGGACTCACTTTGATAACTTAACCCCCTTCGAAATCGAGATGCGGCGAAGGTTATGGTGGGCCATCTGCGTCCTGGATCTTCGATCAGCAGAGGACCAAGGTTGTGAACTAACTGTCGTGGAGCGCTCATTCGATACCAGATTCCCCTTAAATGTAAACGATAACGACATCAGTCCCGAAATGACCGATTTTCCGCCAGAGCGCATAGGCTCAACAGATATGACTTTTTGTCTAATTCGCTATGAGATCTGCGGCTTGTCTAGGAGAGTACATGCCGCAGCAAGTGGCATGTCGCCGTGCCCTAAGGAGTCGCAAGTCACTCTTGAGGACCACGAGGACAAGCTTATTGAGATGTACGAACACATCGACCAGAAGTACTTAAAACCATGCCCAGATAAAGAGACAGACCTACTCAATTGGGTCTCCGCTACAATCGCACGGCTCATCATGTCGAAGATGAGCCTCGTTATCTACCAACCCCTAATGCCGTCTAGCGGTACCGAGCTTCCCAGCGATGTCCGTGATCGGCTTTTTATGGCATCTATAGAAGTAGTCGAATATAGCAGGGTTTTAAATGCAGAACCTAAAATTCGCCGTTGGCGTTGGCTTTTTCAAACATACAATCAGTGGCACGCCGTCGCATATCTCCTCCTCGAGGTCTGTCGACGGTCTTGGTCTGCCTCTGTTGAGCGGGGTTGGATCGCACTCAATTCTACCTTTCAAGCCGACAAGAATCTCGATTTCGCCAAGCCCGTTATATGGGTCATGTTACGAAAGCTTATGATTCAAGCGAAAAGACATCGCGAGAGCGAGATTGCTCGATTACGAGCCAATCCTCAAGCAGCCCAAGAGCTTGACATCGAAGAGCACAACAAGGTGCCGCCCGCGAGTTTCCAGCACCTACCTAGCTCTGTGCGTAGCACACTCGCACGGGATCGATGGCGGAAACTAGTCGGCACAACTAGCCTAGATCAACCGATTCCGAATCCTATCTCATTGAACATGAGCAACAACAGCAACATTCTCGTTCCAGAAACAACATCGACAGCACCCCAGCTCACTATGCCAAAAGTAGCAGAGGTGCAGTTCAACGACCTTGACTGCGCTATGAACGAGCCCTTTTTCAGCCCACAAGACCTCTTCCCTTTAGCGTTTGCAGGGGATCCGAGCGAGTTCGCAAGCCATCCCGTCTTAAACGGCGATGCTTTAGCTACACAGGCCTTTAAGACGCCGCAACCAGGCCTTCCCATTGAGAACTTCAACACAAGAGGGGTCGATGCGCTTCCGACACAGGGAGGGCTACGAATGGGAACGCGTGTCGCAGGGATGGGAAGCGATCCGACAAACACAATGACAGACGACCACCCTCCCCCGTGGCTATGGAACGCCCAGGGCTTTAATAACTTCACGGGTAGCTTCAATAACGTGGGCGGAGGCGACGACCAGGACGTCAACATGGATACAAGTGATGTCGTTAACTGGCAGAGCTGGATGGATTCGAGTCTAGGCATCAACGGTGTGGGGTTCACGGGTGGTATATAGAGAGGTACTCTGGCAGTATGGGATAATGCAAATAGTGCAAAATATGTCTTGCATAAGGCTATTGTGTGTACGTATGTACTTTGGAGCCGCATATACTTGGTGTCATGGTAGATATTTGGAACTCAAGGTGTTGATGGATGAACGCGACCCACCCGAAGGTACATACTAGGAGCATGGGAGGAGCATGGGACCGACGTGCATTAGTGGTTTTAAGGGGGGTCCGGGAGTTGGAAATGCGAGCTTAATTATCTAGTGCTAATGAGTTGGTTTGTATACAAGCATGAGTGGGGGTTTGGGGAGGCTTTTTGCTTTTCGGGGGGGTTTTGGATTGCGAGGCGCCGCCTATCGAATTTAGTATGATGCTATGCTTTGGTTGTTTGTACTGATACCCTCAAATTAGAAATTCGCTCATTTCAGATCCGATGCGTTGCGCGTCTAGGGAAGTCCTAGAGACCTTCTTCTAGCATTGTTTGACAACGCCTAAAACAGATGGATACCTACCTATCTACTAATTACCTGAACTACCCGGGTAACCATGCGCAGGTTCTAAATTCGGCCCTTCTCATCTCCGTCTCTTTTTCACCTTGAGCGCCCCTGAGCTGGGCCTGCCTGCACCAGCCTCCGTCCCTGGTATCGCGGCTCGCGGGAGCGCGTCCCACACACAGAAATTTCGTAACTTATCAGCCCTCTTATCCTCTCGCGAGATCTCGCCCTCATCTACCAGCTGGCTCAAGACGCTATAGCTCATGCGCCGTTCCTCCTTGGGACGGACGTGCTTAGACATCGATAACGAGTACTCCAGCGTGTAGCACAAATGCCTCACGCACACGGTCAGTGTGAGTTGGTGTCCCGGTTCCGATGTTTGCTTGCTGGGTTCTCGGTCCCGCCGTGTGTGCGATGGTAAAACTGAGTGTGAGGGAGAGTGGTAGCGCAGGGGCTATGGTTTAGGCTCGTTCGCGGCCGCGAGCTGCTCTTATATGGCGAATCCCGGCTGCGGGTCGGGCTGCGGGTCCGGTGGCTTGCCTCGATCGGAATTTGTCGCGCTCGCTCCACCGCTGGAAGGACTGACTGCATGATCGCGGGTGTCACGTATGTAGGCGCGTCTGGCCGGCGAGGCTGACACTCCGCCTTACCTGCAGTTATACCGATCGTCTCTGGTGGCTTGGTATATGGAGGAGCACATATCTGATGAATTAAGAGACGATGAGGCTTCGCCACCCATGACCTCTTTCTTCTCCTTCGCTTCATATGCGGATTTTCCGATTACCGGTTGCGATGCGTTTGAATTGCCGTATATATCTCCTTGGGGTTATTCTACAGGCGAAGTCACTAGTTAAACCGTAAATCAAGGGAATAGGGCTCGCATACCTTGAATTAAATTGTCTTTCAAGATCCCCTAGATGCTAATACTCTCATAGTCCGTCGGGTCCCAATATACTAAGGCGGAGCGCTTGGATACGGAGAGATTTATTCTGGCCTAGAAACTAGAGGTGGCGAAGAGATCTAAAGCAACGAGGTGTCGTAAGGGTATTCGAAGATGAAGGCGTTTTGGAAGTCTTTAATGCGAATAGCCTGCCGCCAGAATGTTGGAGGATTTTGTTAGCATTCGGTCGCGACTGTTCTGTTGGTGAGGGCTCGTTTGTGCGTTTGTTGCGGCGGGTTCAACGTATCACCTCATCGTCTGAATCGAGGTCGGATGCGCATGAGCGCTTTCTGGTCGGGCTAGAGCTCTTTTCTTTTTTGTGAATAGAAAATTAGGGTCCAGGTTCTTAGTAATTGCTCTACTGCTTAAATCGTATGCAAGGTAGCTTGAGTTGGAATAGGTAGAGAGCTGCTTTGATCTGGAGGCAATGTAGGTTTGTACTCCTTGGAGCGGCAATCGGAGAGCAGCCCGGCTGGCAACCTCGTTGTTATTATATTTCATTGTACTCTTTGCTACATGATAGGCTCGCAGATGAAGTTGTGGGCTTTGCTTCACCATACCACCTAACTCTGATGATAGCATGATGTCGATAATCGCAGCGTACAGGCTGGTGCTATCAACCCAGTTCTCTGCGTTCCTCGCGGCTTTCTTTCTGAACTCAGTTGAAGTCTCCCTGCCCCTGCTGCCTGGACTACGATAACTACGGAGAGCTTATAGGACGTAGGTGAGTGTGCTTATGACATGCTCATTTTACTCAAGAGGCTAGACGCCAGACGGCATGATTACAAACGGTCGTTCGTTTGTATTCCCCGCCCCGGCCATATCGGCGCCGTGCAGACAGATCGCTAACTGCCCATTTATTTTCTGGTTTGAGTAAATCAAATGTCCTAACGTTAGGTAGTAGACAGCTCTTACCCGAAAGCAATTCGTGAATGTCAATATACGACAGAGTTGAAATATCCTTTACATTAAGAATCGGCTGAACTTTAGAAACCCGTGACAACTCCGATCCGCATCCCACCACTATCCACTCTCCAAACTCGGCAGAATTCATCCGTCGCCGCATGGGAGAGTGATATGAATCCATCCGAGAATCCATATACACATGAATTAGTCAGTCGGGTAATTGATTCCCCAATCCTTTCGATACGTCCCCCAGTCTATCGCGACTAAGGGGCCCACCCCTCCTGCCTTATAAGTAGGTAAACGCCACTCTTCCAGTGACTTTTCCATAGGTGACATCATCAACGGTATACTTTGGACCAATCACCGCTCACCATCCTTCTCAATACAGCAATTCAATTCAGACACCCAATTAGAAATAAGGCATACCTAGGTAGCTTCTCTAGGAATTATGTCTCATAATATCCTGATCACTGGCGGTTCTGGCTACCTCGGCGGCTCCCGTGAGTCCTCTTTTAGAATCGTTTTCTGTTAAAATGAACAATCACTTATCTCTAATCTCAAAGTTCTTGCGCGATGGAGCGAGGCAAACCTACCGGCTTACAACAAGCTATTTGCCCTTGTGCGCACGCCGCAGCAAGCCGAGGCCGTCAAGCAATACGGCGCCGAGCCTCTCATCTTCGATGCTTACAACGAAAGTGAGGTTTGGGCAGCTGTGGTAGACAACAACATCACCGTTGTGTTTCATTTGATCGCCCCTCGACCTCATATCTCGCAATCTTATTTCATCAAGGCCATGGCCGAAGTACAGAAGAATACTGGATTCGATGTTCACTTCCTACACGTAGATATCCCAGCGTCCCATCGAGAACAATAAAAGCTCCGTTCGCTAATAAAGCGTGCGAGAATAGACCAGTGGTGCCAAGATATTCTCATCTCATGCCGGCGCTCCTACGTCTTCCCCTCTACTCGATAGCGATCCAAAGCTATTTGAGATTCAGAAGGCACAGAAGGCTCCTTTCGAGTATATGCAAGAAGTTAGTATTCACTTCAAATGTCTGTCCTCGTCTGCGACTAATTTACTCTCAGGCTATCGATGCTAACAATTTTGTGATTGAAGAAACGGAGAAGCATGGCATTCGCAGCTATGTCTTCGTACCCTGTATCGTGTGTAAGCTCCCCACAAGCCACTGCGCTATCAGACTATAGTAAACGGAGTATACTGATTCCAGGCATCAAAGATGGTGAGGGTGAAGGTTTCGGCAACCGTATCTCGATCCAGACAGTTGCTATCGTCCGCGCTGCTGAAGCTGTGAAGCGCGTGTATCGCGTTGACGCTGGTCGCCCAGTAAGTAGACCGCCCCCAACCCGTGCCCGCAAAGTGTTCTAACAAAACCAGACCTGGCCTGTGTGCCATGTCCGCGACAACACAAACCTATACCTAGAGCTCATGCGCAAGATCTTGTCCGGTGAAAATCCTAGCTATGGACAGAATGGCTACTATCTTGCCTCCTCGGGAAGTGTTGCAGTAAGTTTCAATTCGCCAGGAGAATTTTCAAGATGGCTTATAATTGAAAACTACAGTGGGACGACCTATACGCTGCCATGGCGGCGGCACTAGGGAAGCGCAGCGTCATAGCTGATGAGACGGTTGTCATGGCCGATGACCCAAACCTTAAAGCCATGGGCGAGGCTCTGGGCTGCCCTGCGCCTTTTGTGGCGCTTATGCTTGGAGGAGTGTAAGTTGGTCATCTTTTCTGTCCCTTATCCAGAAAGTGGTATATGCTAATGTGATGAGGTAGTTGCACCTTCACGGCAGACCGTGGACTAAAGGAGCTGGGCTGGAAGCCTCTATACGAGCCGCAGCATATCCTTGAATATGCTGACGCCGAGGTTGATTTGATCCTTCGCAAGAAGAACTGGTAGACTGAACAACACGAAACCAGCAGGAGACCGAGTCTCAGGATTGCTTCTCAGTTTAGTCTATTTGATAGGTTGCTACTTATTGTGAGGCTGTTTAGAGAACTTAACTAACTTCATTGGGCTAATAAACTGCGACATAATGAAAATGAATGCAGAGAAAGCAAGAGTCCAAAGTACATGAATAACCACACATCATTGACTAACAACATATTCCACGCCTCTACTCTACATGCTCACATCACAAGGCGATTTTTTTTTCTCAAGTAAGCCAAAGCTGTGCGCCTACGTCTCCTAGTACTCCCCTTAGACTAACATGGTTAAAACCACCGTTATCTAGGCTATTTGTACGGTAGATTATCATCCAGTAGTAGTCGAATTGGCAGCCGTAAATATGCTGGCTACACGATACATAATACCGACGGGGGTTTCCTCTCTTAGGAAGCCAGATAATGCCAGGACAGTCTTGGGAAAGATCTGTATGAGGACTTTGTCCAGCCAGACTAACGTTGTGGCGACGTAGCTGAAAACCTGAATGTTCTGCTCACCCATATGGTGAAGTAGCGAGATGAGCATAAGGAAGCCCACGTTCGCGGCTTGTATCTTGTAGTAGAGATAGGGACCCCGGAAGAATTCCATGTCGAGCGCCCGTATAAGTAGAAATAGCCCGGCGTCGATAACCATGTAGCTAAAGGGCCGGTACAGCAGCGAGGTGAGGACGCTGCGGTCCTCGGGCGACGGGGGCTCGCCGGCGAACCACTGCACCAGCTGCGTGACGATGACGAAGAGGAACCAGGTGAGCCAGAAGATGTCGATGTTGTCGGGCCACAGCGGCCAGTGCAGCGCGCTCGCGGGGCTGCCGTCGGCGGCCCAGTAGTGGCGGAAGTAGGGGAAGAGGCCGCCGGCCATGCGGTCCCAGGCGATCTCGCTGAGGTGGGCCTCGAGGGGCACGCCGTCGTCCTGGTCGGCGGGCGAGTGCACGAAGCCCTGGTAGTAGACGACCATGCAGCGGTTCAGGATGGTGATGCGGATGCCCTCGCCGGTCTCGATGACCTCCTGGTCGTACTCGGGGGCCCGGCGGCGCATGGCGCGGCGGTCGTGCATGGCCTCGCCGACGTTCTCGGCGTTGTAGCGCGTGACCTTGGGGAAGACGGCGTACATGACCTTGCCGCCGCGGCGGCGCTGGTGGTCCAGGTAGCGGAACTCGGCCTCGCCCGACGGCAGCGGCATGTAGGCGGCGGCGCCGCCGAGGTCGTCGTCGCTGTTGTTGAGCGCGTCGACGAGGCGCGTGACCTCGGCGTTCTCGTTGCGCGCGCTGAGCCCGGCGACGACGCGCCAGCGCTCGTTGTGCGAGCCGTGGAAGGCCCTGGAGGCGTCGTAGGCGGCCTGGTCGGCGTGCTGCTCGTCCCCGTACTGGAAGCGCGCGCCCGGCGTCGCCGATAGTATGTGGAACACGCTCGGCGACACCGCCATGCACACCTGGAAATACCCGGCCATGGCGAGCAGCGTGTGCACCTCCTGCCAGAAGACGGCGCCGTCGTGGGCCCGCGTCTGGCCGTTAATGAGGCGCGTGAGCATGAACAGCGGCTGGAAGATGAGGACCGTCTGTCCGGCCAGGTCATCCACGTCACTCCAGAAGTTCTCCGGGATCAGAGACTCGCCGAGCGAGCAGCGCGCGATCTGGCGACGACCCTCCTTGCGAGTGAATCCTGTGAGATGAGTTAGCACGGCCTTCAGATCATCTCGAGTTTAGCGCGAAGACTTGTTGTCCAATCCGCAAACAGGGGTAATAGAACAGTGCCGGCTTACCTTCCTGGAGAAGCCAGCGCGAGTCGTGTCGATCCAGCTCATTCTGGTACGCCTTGCCGGCGCCAAACAGCAGCTGGTTGAAGACCTTCCTCTCGATGATCTGGGCAAAGACGCCGACACACAGCCACTTGCGGTGCTGGGGATCATTCAGAACGTCCTTCCAGTTAACGTACCCACGGTCCTCGTGCGCAACCATGCGCGCGTATTGGATGAACTGCTCGGTCATGGGCACCTCCCAGGATGAAACCTCTACGTCCCTATCCTTCACGTCTTCCAAGTGGCCGCGCCCGAACCACCTGCCGCAAAACCCTTCCACCGAATCGTACAGCGTCCTATAGGTAGTGCGGAAGAACTCGTCGTCATAGTCCGCCGGGTGCTTCTGCCGCCCATGCCATTGTGCGAAATCGATCTGCGCCGGGCTCCAGTCGTCCGTTATGTTTACCTCGTTCTGCCATGATTCGACGAATTTAGGCTTGGCCATGGGGTTGGCGCTTGTGCTCCTCAGCGGCGCAGGCGTGATGGTGGGCGGGGGATCGCTACCGATCACCCAGTTGAAGAACTGTTGTATTCTGCCGGGTCTCGTCTGTGAAGCCACCGGAATGCCATTCCATATAGCCCCTAAACTGAAGCCCTCCCAGTTGTTTCTGCTCTTTCGAAGAAATCGGTACCTGTGGTAGAATGGCCCCCATATCAAGTCAGGATCGGTTCCGGTGTAGTACCTGATGGCCTCTACGAGGGTGAATGGGGTTGGTCCTTGGAGCCTCTTGAATGGTCTTGGAGCTCTTGGGGCCTCTACCGGTGGTAGTATCGCTGGCCCCTGTGCGGCAGCGTCCATTGTGCTTTGATGGCTAGCGGGTCTGTCGCGAAAATATTAGATCCTTGCCTGATGTCCTTAGCAGATTCAGAGCTGTGCGGTCTTGATTGATAGCTCGGCGCCATGAGCTGGTTAATTAGCTGGTAGTGTTGTTGATAAGGCATTCTATTTCAAAGAGATTGCGAACGTTGACAATTTGGGGTACAAAGATGTGTGTGATAAAGAAGCTGACCATCTACACCTGGGAGCATACCCCATTTGGCCGCTCGTTATAGAACGTTTCCGTGCTAGGCTACCGTTTCCGGGCCTATTTCTCCTTTCCTAACATTTCAAAGGGTTAAACAACGTCAAACAAAGCCCCCCAGTCTGTCGCTAACTCAACCCTCCAATCAGCTTTACCGGAGGAGTCCAACTAAGAGAAAAATCGTGTTGTATTATAATTTTTGCTATATTGAGAATTAACAGCTTTGTTCCAGGATCCAATCCCTTCATGTATTCTGAAGCGAAAAGGCCCCTACAGCTTAGACCCAATTATACAAGAGCAGACCGCATTAGACTACATTGTCTCACAATTAATTAAGGCCGTTGCCTACACACAAAACCAGCCATCCAGTAAGCTCCATATCCGATAGTTTTTCTCCGCTATATATATCTCACTTCGGATGAATCCTTCATATACTATTTAGTATGTTGGCTGTTGATGTTGTTGTTGAGGTTGCTCGGGCTGTTGTATATATGCCTGTTGTTGAGGCTGAACGGGCTGCTGTTGCTGATAATATTGCGGTTGTTGAGGCTGCTCAGGTTGTTGTTGATATACCGGTTGTTGATAAGATGCCTCATAGACCTGCTGAGGGGGGTAATAGCCCTCAGGTTGCTGAGGCTGTTGAGGCTGCATCGGGATCTTTTCACCCTCGGCGGGAGCCCCGACGACAGCCGGGGCCCCGGTCGCAGGGGCGGATGCAGCGACGCCGGGCATGGCGCGAAGACCAGCCTTGCGATGGCGATGGAGCGCCATACTATGCAGGATGAGAGCAGCAACATAAACGACCCTAGCTTATGTTAGCACATATATAGTTGAGTATTGTGTTAGTCATCATATCCTACCAATTAACACCACCAAGACCGGCGGCAGCAGCCGTAATCGAACCAAGTATAGTGAATCCAGAATAATAGTCGCCGTAGTAATTGCCATAATCGAAAATAAGAGCAGACTGAGAGGCGATGAGGGCGAAAGAGATAAGCCAGAAGATAACATGGAAGATGTCTAGGCCCAGGATTGCCCAATAATTGTATGCTTTAGGGGGGCCGAAGTGCGCGACGAGGATGTATATGCTGCTGAGGATAGTAGTAATAGCCTATGGATGTTAGCTAGCGATATTCTGACTCGGCTCTGCTTCGAGACGTACAGTGAACAGCATCAAGGCCGCGCCAGTTATAGGCAGAACCGATATCGTATAGGCGGTTAAGCCCAAGCATATTATTCCAAGCACCAACTGGATAATACGGACGGCAACGAAGCCATTGGGGTAGAGGGGTATGTGCTCTCTCCCTTCCGGGCGTTCAGTAATGTAATTCGACATCCTTCAAATGACTAGGCGTGTCTGGCGACCAAGAAGACTTGCTTGAAGTTAGGAAGAATATCAACGAATGTAAATTCCTAATACTAGCAGAATAAATGAGTCGTGAGAAATGAGGGGGGAAAAGGTCCGCAAGATTCAGCTAGAATATCAGCTTCATATGAATACTGACAGACAGCCCCGGTCCGGTTGGTCGGCACCCTGAAGCCCAGAGAGAGCTTCAGTCTTCGCCATGCCCTATCAAGCCACACTAGGCAAACCAGGCAAACCAGGCAGACAAGGCAGTGTGATAACAGCAACCCATGACTATCTAGCCGGGGGCAACTATTAGTTTACAATACGGTCTGTTGATAGGTATACTACCCTGCTAGTGAGGGTATACACTACATTAGCTCAAATGCATGTTCTATAAAAATAGTACCGGTAGATGATGTGGCGCTTGAGCTGGAACGCATAGTATGTTTGGGAGCTTCAAGCTAATTTCAGGATGAGCACATACCTACCTACCAAGGACACAAGTAGGTAGATACGCCATACACTACGCCTCCTCAGCATATCTTGTCTCGTAATCTTGCCTACAGCCAATGTGGCAGCAGATATACAACCGCGCCCAGACAAACAAAGAACACAAAAAGACCAATAACGAACAGCAAGTACCCATAGCATTGTACATAAGTACTAATAGGCGCACGGGTGCAGGAGTGGAGGGGAAGGAGATGAACAAGTGCAGTAGTGGCAGATTCAGGCCACTGCGGCTGAAGATAGTAAAACCCAAGGATGCAGTGCAGATCATATACATCTACATACAGAATTTTTACAAGGTATATAGTATATACATAGGTACCTAAGTGTGGTAGCAGCGTGACTCTCTCTACATATGTAAGCATGCGCTATATACGCATAACTAACGCTGGGGCTTTTGTTTATCATGCTCTTGCTTCAAGCAAAAGAACATCGCTTTCGGTTTCAAAAGTTGTAATCAAGTGGTTGTTTTCTAGCGACCCAACTATTTAACACTTAGACTAGATAGACTAGCTCCTCATCATCTGTGGCACAACCAACGGTAATGGATGCTTGGATACAGCGATATTGTTACGTAAATGACATGTAAGTGAGTACCTAGCTAAGTACATATGCATCTGACTTAGCCTTAGATAACCGAAAATGGAAACGCTAGTACTATTATGGGCTTAGTGCTACATACACACCTAGTACTCCATTTAGACAACCCTCCATTGCCTTATCCAATGGCACACATCTGCTGTTCAAAACAAGAAGAACTAAGCGAAAAAGACTACCCTAGTACGAAGTAGGGGGGGTTGCTTTCATTTTTTGATGAATACCAACATAGCCCAATCTTGGGAGAAGATGAAGCCCTAGTCCGGTCACACCAGTGACCTGGCGTAAGACGGTCAAGAGACATGCCGTCGAATTCTCGCTTACCTAGTTCAGCATACATATATACAAGCACGTAGTAGTGCTCCGTTAGCATCAAGTAGGTATGTATGAGGAGCACTCGATTCTTCTATAATCATCATATCCAGTGCCTTAGTCCTCCAACCTAAACATTGAAGCCTCAAACAGCACGTTGATATGATCTAGTATCATGATTTTCCGTGCAGAGTTTTACAGCACTGTCTCACAACGGCTTCAGCTGTGTCAGCCTCAGTTTCCGTCTGCAACTCTACATGATAATCAAATAAATACAGAGTAAAAAATTCGTCCGCGTACTTTGTGTAAAATTAAAACAAACTGATAGGTGCTGGTGCAACTTTCGCACTCCGAAAGAACGCACCCCTGTCAACGGTACCCAAGGATAGATATCTTGGCTATGGGAGCCCTCCTCAACATGTTTGACGATCATTCCATCGGACACCAATCAGCATCAGGCCTAATTTTAGCCGCTTAATGCTCTCTTCAGAGTAAATCGAGGGTCTACATCGGCAAGCAGCGCTTTCAATTCGCCATAGGTCCGTGTTCTCACGTTCAAGAGAACTCCCATCATCATCATATCCACTCTTCTATAGTCACCAGTTAGTTAGTATAGAATACAGGTAACTAGGTAGTAGGTATTATTATGTACAGAATATGCATTTCGAAAGACCTTGGCATATGTCTCTCCACAACGGAAGAGCACCCCAGTTCTGTATGCAGACCTCCATAATAGCGACCTTGGATCCATGCTTTCATGCCGGGATTAACGTTCGCAGGATGCGGGTGGCGTACTTGCAAGTACAATCATATAAGACCAGGCACAGGAAAAACACATACAGGGTGATATCTTGCGGTTGGAAGAAGGCGTGTGCTCCGAAGGGTATCCTCCCCTTGAACTCTTCGGGCACGTTACTCTCGGCACCGGGAACGACCTCTAAATCCTAAACTATAATATTTCAGGTCGCGAAGTGCTTGGCTAATTAATTGGATGGCAATGTGCCATCCCGAGCCTCCTACATCGGTGACTGCAGCCATCTCTGGAGCCCCCCAGTGGTAGCCTTCGATGATATGCATGGCGTCGTTGTCATATCTCGCAGTGCCTGGCTTGATAAACTTTGCGAACCTCGGTCCCCGTTTGGGATCTGTCACAATGACGCTAATACTCTCACTTGAATTGTTGGCAAGAAGGAGCCCCTATTAGGCCAACTATCAGGCACGCTACCGGTATCCATGATAACATATAGTGAAATGTTAGGGCCAAGCTAGTCTTACTAACCCATTCGGCTTCTATGACTTGGCCTATTTATCAAGGCATCAACTGTCTAGAGGTGATTGGTATCATATTATATGCGCTGCGAAGTAGGATCTAACTCGTAATGCTGAGGGTGCTCAGCTAGGTAGTTATTTATTTGCACATCCTTGAACAGCCTAGAGACATTCATGTAGGCTGGAATCTCAGGCTGCGACTCTCAAAAAACACACATCGTCATAGTAGCTTAGAGTATCTGTCGGAGCACCGGCTCACTTACAAGTCCGCTCGGCGATATCCTCATAGCCTTACCTCCTCATTCTTAGGAACCATACTCGCAGTATCAAGCCGAATGGTAGCTTAGATTGGGATTACATTCGAATTTTGCTGTTATGCATCAGCCACTGTGAAGTGCGATGTCGCGAGGCTAAGCTTCATCTGAACAAAACACCCGCCACTGCGGGCAAGAAGCAGGCTCACCGGGAGGATCCGCCATGCCGTTGTGGGCTAGTAATATCTCATGCAGCTGGACGAAACGAGCTGGAATCTAAGAACCCGATATGATCTCAGATTAACGAACGTGCCTCGCGTAGGTTCTGGCTTTAATCCTTCAGTGTTCACTCAAGTAATCTCACATGTGTCAAAAACATAATGTAGTAAGCATGTATACACACTACTAAAAACACCTTGTATCTAATGTGCTTGTCTTTACACCTATCGTCGGTTGTTTCTCGTGGTATCCTACCCCCTTTCCTGTATTAGATTAATTAGAGTCTTGACTACATCGATTTTCTATTTTATAGGTTAGGTAAGGGAAGTTTGAAAGGAGAGTGTGCACTAACGAGCGTTTACTGAATGCTTGTTTCCTATAACTAAAACTAACTTGTCGTCGATGCTGAAGAAATATATGAGACACGATACTATATATTACGGTAAGGATAGGGGAGAATAATACTAAGGCATTTTTGAATACTTGTTACGTATGCTGAGCTAGTAGACTACACAAAATCTGTCATAGGATAAGGTCCATCACACAATTACAAGTAGTTAGGTAGCAACTAGGTAGTAGTATGTGGCTAGGGCTCAATATCATTGATTCCTAAGTTCTTCAAAAATAGGGGAGGACTCAACTCCTTATATAATAGTAGTAATTGATACAAATACCCCTGGGGGTCCTACAGCGACCAAGCTGTAACTTTATTGCCTGGCAAGATCACATCCAGGATCATTGGCTTTCCCTAAAAGCACCCATTCAGATACATATAATCATAAACTTAGGTAAAAGAAACCTATCTCTCTTGCCTTATTAATTTTAATATAATTATTAGTCTTAAACTCTCTAATCTACTTGTGAAGCGCATGGATACTTCTATAGCTTTCTAAAACTTTGATAGTGAAAAGACAGAACCGAAAACACAATTTTCTCGATATCATATATCATACTTGGTATTAGTTTTTTCTTGTAATCTAACTCTGCTATCCCATACATGTAGCTAGTTAAACTTGGCTATAAACACGTATCTGTCCTGGCTATTTCCATCGCCCTATGCATATAATCAGTTCAGTAAATGTTCTGATAAACCAACAGCTAATCCAAGCACGGGGTATCAGTGCTCACCTCTCTGGTGTTTGCTCCTTTCTACCAGCTCTATCTACGCTGTTGACAACAAAGGTGATCTAATTTAGCAGGAAGCCTAGTAAACTATACAATCCCTTTTTTTCAATATGTGGCATCTCTCATTTGACATTGTTAATAAAATAATTAATTGTATTACAGCAGGAATAGATATCGCACCCAATGGCAACGTTGTCACTGACAACTACTGATACAGCTTAGGATGAGATACCTCGAGATGTCCATCTATCAAGCATCGTACTGTAGTCCGGCCCAAGCTAAAAGGAATAGACAACGGGATGGCTGCTTGCTACCTGTTTATCTACCTCGAATGCTCGTGGCTCCATTGCTTTCAATTCTTAACACTTGCACAATTAAAGGTTACAATTAGAAGAATTACACGATCTCCTGCCGAATGATTGACGCCTTTCTCCTACAATAGTCGACCACTCCAACTAGAAGATCCGTCTACCAATCAATAATAACACTTTTTCTGTAACAAAGACACTAAAATAATATATAAGAGTAACAGCTCTAACTTTATTACACAAATAGAGCATAGTAGGGGCTACTATTGTATTACTAATGATGAGGTGGAAAATTAAATTGCTGGGAGTCGAGCGGCATCTGGACTGTTAGCTTTCCTATCACTCCTGGTTAACGATAACATACACAACTAGATAATGTATTTGTTGTATTTGCTTTATATTTTCAATGTGCCTGCCCGCTAGGCTTACAAGCAATAATCGTCCTCCATTCAAACTTGACTCTCTTTTGAATAACTCAGAAGGACACTGATACTAGCTGGTACTGCACTGGTCACAAGATAGTTATTTTCTAGCTGTACGCCTACAGCCCTTAAACACACCGATGCTCTCCGATAATTTGTTTGTAATGATAGGGCGTACGTCGTACTTGTTGTTTCCTATCTCTGGTTGTTGCCGATAAATGGAAGCCACGCTTGCGAACCCCTGTTGAATTTGAGGCTAAGTTATCGAGGTGTTTATATGGGTAGGGACGGTGGCTTTTTTAGGTCAACCTGTAAACATAGAGGTGCAAATAATGGTGATGTTTTCTTATTGTTTACACTATAACCCCAATCCGCCTCTCCTCCCACGCATCTATATACTGACTTCGAGGCTAGGTCCTCGGATCATCACCTGCCGACTCTATCGTTTCGTGCCTGTCTTCTCCCATCAACATCATGCACACGTATCCTGGTTCAGCAGAGACCGAGCGGATCTCCGTGACGCCCGTTAAATACAAACTTGGGGGTTGTGAATTAACCACCCATCACCCTATTTTCTTCCTATTTTCCATATCTACTCGTTGCGTTGTATTCAAACAAGCAGGTACCCAACAAAGCCCCAACTGCCCAAAGACTGCTGGTGAGGATGGAGCCAAGTTACAGGTACTCCATATAGGACTGCTGGTGATGAAGAAGAGGTGAAACGGGAATGGACAATAAAAAATAAACATAATTATCCGTCGATCATAGTGGTACTATGTCAAGCCACTATGGCCGTATAATGCAAGGCTGTAAATCAGAAGCAGACAAGTGTGTCTATCTCGATCTAGCCCAAAAAAGGCCCAAAAAAGCACAGCTGATGGGGTATCTCATCGAGTCCTGGGAAAAGTGCGGTATGCTTGAAACTTTAAATCACGAAAATATGAGCACGAGTTCAACCCAGCTTGGCCAGGTTCCTTCTAGGAAAAATCCTCTCCGGCAGGTGATAGGACCATGCGATCGATACGCTGGACCAGATCTTTGGTCTCTCGGACAATCTCGAAAGCGATTGGTGGAAGGGTCTGAGCCCACATGCGCCATTCTCGATCACTCTCACCTAGGCCACGTGCTGCTAAATTCTTGCCATGATCGCCAGCTTCGAGAAGTCGCTGTCGATAGGCCGACAGGCGTTCGAGCATTTCACCAGCATTTCCACTAGCTTCTGTCTCGGCAATGACCTTGCCCACAACCTCAGCAATTGAAGTAATCTCCTGGTTGATCTGTTGAATGGGTGCATCTCCACGAATGGACCCCACTAGACCTTGGATAGTTTGAACCATGATAGCGGTTTGGTCCTCTAGATAGATCTTGAGATCTTCCAATTGGGTATTCTGTGGCCCATACCCGTTTGTGGCTGGTCCAAGACCCTTGTCTAGCCCGTTGTATCCATTTCCATTTATTTGGCTACTGGGGAGAGCAGGAGATTTGGCTGAGTGGACAGATCCCCTAGGGGAGCTGTAGGGGCTATAGGCAGAAGAGTTGGTACTATCACGCATTCCCGCACGCAGACCCTGGAACGAAGGCGGTGGAGCTAACGGCGATTCAGCAACCTGTGGGTAAGCATCTGGTTGAGTTGTCGTTGTGCGATTGGACAAGAAGCCGGTAGATTCGACAGGTGTAATAGAACCGTCATCATCGTCTTCAAGTTCGGCAGCAGGCGTAGCTCGGATCTTGACAGTCCGTAAGAGCTCCACGAGAGCGGCAACAAGGTGTGAGGCTGCTGCATCGAGTAGAGAGACGGGAGACAGACCCGCCGCCGATGCGAAATTCTTAGAGGCCGTAATGAGGTTGTTGGCGGTGGCGGAGACTCGGCTCTTGAGCTTTTGCTGTTGGCGCACTACTTCTTCATCTTCAGGTTGCGACTCCTCTATGTCCTTCGTAATACGACGAATATTGACAATAACCGATTTCATACCGTCGATTACTCTCTCAGGTTCGTCTGTACGTGCACGCCGCAGCAACTCGTCGATAGAGATTTGGAATTTAGTGACGTGTACATCTTTGACTAGGCCATTGGCCTCCGCAAAGCCCTTTTCCCGGATATACTTCTCTGCATCTGTTTCAATAGTAAGACCGATGGAGGACGCACGCATGTTGCGGAGCTGTGTCTTTGTGCGCGCGTAACGGTTCCTCCAGTCGCGGACTTCTTTTTCAAGCTGGTCTACCGTTCTCTCCAACTCGGTTTGCTTCTCCCACGATGGCATATGTTGCTGGGAAAGAGCTCTCATCTCTTCCAGGAATTGTCGTGCTTCGCGACGAGCTTCTTCCGTTACCTGCTGCTGTTGTTGTAAGGACATACGGAGCTCTTCGTTTTCTCTCATGATTGCAGAGTCGTTTACACCACGACTGCTCTGATGGGCTTCTTCAATGGCTTCGCGGAGAGCGCGGCTTTCTGCATCATACTCGCCTCTCAGGCGCTCCAGCTCATCCCGCATTGAGGCGTTTAGGCTTTCAGCATCAGCTAGTTTGCCTTCCAAGGACGTCCGCATATCATTCCATTCTTTCTTTTCGAGATTTGATGCGGTGGCTCTTGAGCGCTCGCCGTCCTGAAGGACGGCGAGGTCTTCGTCTCTTTTCTTTATCTCGGTTTCCATGCGTTGTATTCTTCCATTAAGTTCTTCGATTTGTTTTTGGTAATTATCGACGAGCTTCTTATCAACCTAATACGCATAAGCTTTTGACACAATAAATCTCCTACTTATGGGGGAGACTCACCTCGTAGGGAGGGGGTGGCATTTCTGGTTTACTATCCTCGGTAGGGGGGCTCATTGCATCATTATCATCATCATTAGAGCCAACGCCATCATCGTCTTCCTCAACCATTGTACTCTTATTGGGAACAATCGTATTAGACTGGAACTGTTTGGGAAGCGGCCGGTCAAAATTGCCATTTGGTGGTAGCCCAGGTGAAGGGGGCACAGGAAAATCATTAGGAATTCTGGGAGGGCCGGCAGAGCGGGCAGAACGGATGGAGCTTGCGTCAGATGGTCGTCGCATAGCACCATTTGGTCCCCTAGGTAGTCCCATGCCGTTTACAGGAGTTCCAGTCCTGCTCGGAGGCGCCCCAGGAGGCGCCCCAGGAGTGCTTCTTCGTGGCGTAACGCTAGCTATAAATGCTGGTATACGTCTCTCTAGTTCGCAGAAGACATCAGTGGCTAAATCTCTAAATCTTGGAGAACCGAGTGTCGAAAGCTTTTGGCGTGCTTGGTTGCGCTTGGGATGAAAATTCGGTTCGGGTAGAAGATACGGGGGAGGCCCGGCATTAGGAGGCGCACCCGGTGGTGGCCGTTTTATTTGTCGTCGCATAAGCTCATCGAAAACATCGGTGGACAGTTCGAGAAACTGAACAGATGACAGCCTGAGGAGCTTGTCACGAGCCTTATTCGGGGGCGGATTCGCTCTTCCATCTTTAGATGTGGAGGCTAAATATCGTCGGAGTGCAATGTAATGCTCCCCTAATATAGGCTCGGTGTTTTCTTCGCGTATACTTCGTCCGCTCTCGCTGCGCGCGTATGTGCTAGAGCGGCCAACAGAGGGCGGAGGAGAAGGACCGCCGACACTCCTGGGCCCGCCAGGAAAACCATTCATCATTCCGCCAGGGTTTCCGGAATCTGGAGGGGAGACAAGGCCGCGATTATTGGGATAGAGGCCGTCGGGTTGGTATTTTGAAGGGCCGGACCACTCGCTACTACCACCTATAGAGACAGGCGACAGCGGCGCATTGCGAGTGTTCATGATCGAGATAAAAGTTGCAGGCTGTTGGTAGCCTAGGTGGGAATGTTGGTTGGTCCGACCGGGACGACAAAGGAGTTGGCAGTGATACGACCCAAGGAGGATTGTGCGCCACGCGAGAAAGGGGGCTTTGTGTCTCCAGGCCAGCCCTGCCGATACGGTGCAATCCTATAGAGCAGCCTCTTCGGTATCCGATGTTTCTTTAATTGATCCACTGGGTCGGTTTCGATCCTCTGTTGTTTCGCTGCACTCTGTATCCTATCCTACTAACCTAATTGAAGCCAATCTGTCGTTACCTGAACAAAGAAGAGCGAATTGGGAGATCGGCAGCAACGGTCGGTCTGTATGGCTACTATCAAAATTGACAGGAAATGAATGTCGGTTCGATGTCTAAGCGACGATTATCAATTACGCGTGTGCAGTGTTTCGCAGCCTGGAAGACCCGGGCGATGTCGTGACAGGTTAGACCAAGCAACTGTTTGGTGGACAAGTCATGCAGTGCGATCTGGGAGCGGGAGGTTGGCGATGAATGTCTCGTCTGGAGAGCCCCTGGGTCCACGTGCCAGGAAGCACAGAGTTAGAAAGGATGTGCTGGTGTTAGTGAGCGGTGGCAGTTGGTGTTCTAAAAGCCCCAGGTACCAAACAAAAAGGTATGTAAGGCGGCTGCATGTATGTACTTCAAAACCAGTACATCAAGTCAAAGCGATAGACTAGGTAGTTAAGGTAGAGGGTAGTGGTAGATGGCGTCTTGTGTACAGTTGTGCTGATCCTATCTCTTGGCGACCATTGGTAAGGAGAGAATTAGATGCAGCATATTGTTACCAGAGGGAAGAAAGCCAAGCGGGAGAATGCATCGTTACGGTACTGGAGAAGGCTGGTCGGCGAGGGCAGGAGGAACGGGATGGTGGATGGATTGGGTCGAGTGCATCAAGTGGGCGCAGGTAGTAGCGCAGTCCGGAAGATGCGTGAAACTGTGGGTCAGGGGGGGTCTTGCCGGCGGTACTAATAAGCTTTTGGCACCGTAGGTACCGTTGGGAAAGGGGTAACTGGCTTAACTCATTGGCCAATGAAAGCCGCCGAAAGCCACTAAGTTGGCTTATTTAACTGTATATTTTTTTCTGTCTTAGGTAGGCAGCCTGGGGAAGTACGCATAGAAACCTGTGTAAAACCCTTCTACCTAGATACTCTGTATACTCAATATCTCTCCAGGGAAGTTATATGCTTTTATTTAGAATAGATAGAACAATGCCATGTCATGCCATGCTTCCTGGATTCTGTTTTTACATGCAACATTCCTTTTGGATTGTGTGCATAAGTCATTTATAATTTTAGGTAAAATTATAGGCGTCTTGTCCCATGCCGCAACCCCACCTCCCATCTACCAACTTTCGCCTGCCTAACCTTAAGGAGTTACCTAACCTACAATAATCCATGTAAGGTACGCGTTGACCTTGGCTGGTAGCGAGGTACCTCACCAATTAGATACTACATAGAGCAGATGCTGTCATTAAACCTGCGATCGGAAAACGCGCAGACGGGAGACCTACCAAGATCGCCCGACCACCTATATACGGGAAGTTCACCACAGCGCCCTAAATGCACCATCGCCTGAGGCTACAATTTAGCCTTCGCACAGCGCTGGGGATTTGAAGGTCGTTTTCCCATTCGTCCCAACGTAGTAATTGCGCGCATTGGTTACGAGAGCAGAATCTCCATCTCGAGTCCCTATTCGTTGAAATCTTGTACGTCTAGTGACAAGAAAACACCTCAGGGCGTTAAAGTCAATTTTTACTGGTCTTTTGTCTCGCCTATGTAGGTGTTCGCGCGCGCCACTGTAGGCACCTCATCACATTTATCTACCTACTGTAAATACCTATGCCATCTTTCATCCTCCTCCCACGGGATACGTCAGATGACATAGTTGGTGCACCTGGCCCTCTTAGTCTGTGAGCCTTCCTGTAAATAAAACTTACACAATTCAAGACGGTCTCCTAGACGGACCCGCATCCGCTAGAATTCAAATCTTACTTGTCTAAAGTTTAAACTCCTCCCTATTATAGCATCGGTATTACTTGTAGAAGGGCGGATGCAGGAGTTGAGCCATGTAATCCCTGTCAAGATCCTTTCCTAACCTTATCCTAGCCAATAGGCGCTCTATCTAGGAGCTTGTAATTTTTGACCTTTTTTTTGGTCTTACATTTTTCCTTTTTTTTTTTCGTCGCGATTAACTAATTCAGGGCGACGAGCTGCTGTCCGATTAGTGACTAGAAGTACGTATGGTGATTGGGTTGTAGGGAGAATAATGAGTTCTGGAGGAGCGGAGGAAAAGGTGGCTTGGCGGAAAAGTCAATAGAGCCTCGATAATGACTGGGACAGTCAAATAATACATTTGTCAAACGATGTTCTAGACTACCTAACCTGCTGGCAAAGCACACACCTCTCCCTCATAATTATGATATCAGTATGGCACATGCAGAGTTGTCACATAGGATATTACTGTGAATCGACTCAAAAGATTCTAAAAAAAGTCGACTATTGTTTCTGGTCCCATCCATCCATCACATCATGCATGAAATGATCCTCGTCGCAGCCTTCGTCTCAAGTTGTGTTTGGAGTCTCCTTCCAACACATAGTTGCCTACTCAAATTTGTACCCAGCAGGAAAACCAGAGACCTTCCACGTGGGTCTCGCATGTTTCAATTCACTGAAACAGCCCGAGCCACCGATCTGTTGTCGGGTGAACTAGCATATTTATGACGACCAGCCCGACAATAATCGCCATTACACTGAAGTCTCTAGTAGCCTGAATAAGACGGCTTAACTGTACCTGTGGCTGAGGTTGCTGCTACAGCTAGCACGTTCTTTCCTCTTCTCTCGTGCTGACATAGGCAAACTTTGTCTAGAGGCTGCTAGGGACTGTCAACGATCACATGTGTTTTGAAGTGCGTCGTCATATGCATAGGTTGCACGTGTAGCCTTCATCATGTCTTTACTCCTATGGAACACCTTCCGTTGCCAAATTCCAACATCCTTAGCATGGAACAAATACGTTAGTTCCTGGTATCATGAAAACAAAACAAACCATTAGGTCAAATTAAAACCAAGCCAAAGTCCATGTTGCTGGCAGGTTTGGCCACCTTTCTTGCCAATCGCCAATGACATCAGGAACTCGTTCATCAAACGATGTCCTGTTTGCAGCGCTGGCCATATCAAAGGCGGCAGCGCCAACTATATCTCGCTCCTCTTTAGCTGCCTTATTGAGCGAGTCTGCAAGATCTAATATGCCTTGTCCGCCAATAGACGCTTCTTCATGATTATCTTTAATGTCCACATTGATTACGTGGACGGGACGATTTAAAGGTGATCCTCGGTTTAGTAGATCGTCGATAACGGCATCCCAGCATCTCTCTTCACAGGTGAAGACAACATCTACAACGCCTCCTTCTGTGCCCGTATGACCACGGTCTTTTCCCTGCTCGGTTCTTGGAATGCCTATTTGCCAGTCTTGCCAGCGTTCGGGCCCCCATTTGACCTGTCTATTTCTTCCCAACATATTTAACAGACCGTTCGCTGTGTATAGCCGACGATCTTTCCCGTCAAGTTCCTTATACATCGTGTCATAAGAGACTTTGTTGAATGGATAGACATTAGGCTGGTGAATAGTGGGCCCAGGCAGGCGGACGAGTGATCCAGTTCCGAAAGAGATGACGGGATAGTTGGCTTGGGATAGCCGTAAATGCGCCTCCATCGATCTGCTGCATATTAGTTTGCGTTGGGAGGGACTAGCCACCCTAATCTGGCGTTATAGATACATACCTGTTCTGGTTACTCGCACAAACTGTGCAAAACTTTAATTTATAACCTCCTAGATCTTCCCCTTCGCCATTGGTTGTTGGCGCAGGAGCAGTGGAGGCACCGTTCATAGCCTCCATTCTGAAAATATGTCCTCGGATTCGGTGATTCGCCGGGAGTAATTGATTGTTAATGAGGATTTGTGTCGTTTGCTGCTAATTGTAAGGCTGTGCGGGGGGTCTGGAGGAGCTTAACGATGGCGGTTTAACTGTCAGCGGGATGGACTCAAATATAATTGCAAATGATTGGGAGATGTTACAAGGTATTCAGAATTGTTGCGTATGGTAATATGTTGGGTGTCACCATGGAAAATCAGACAGCTCCAATAAAAATTTCATCATGAAGAGGAACAAAGTGGCTCAGAGAAGCGCAAGGATGGTACATACCTTTGTGAATTACGTGGAATTCACGTAAATAGGAAGGACCGCGATGATGAAGTCGTTAAGTTAATGGTAGACAACAGCGACAAGACAAGCTGCCACAGACGCGCATCATGCCGAGTGCTACTTAGTTAGTACTAAGACTGGGAATCTGGAATCTCATCGACGTGATCTGCTGTGGAATCTAATTGGGAGTTGGATCAAGTCAACAATTATGTAGGAACGCTTTTGTGTTTCGGTGTGTTTAAATCTTGATTACATAAGAAACCCACTGTTATCGACATTAGGTACCTAGGTACCTCCGCGTACCTCTAAGGTGGAGCTATGGAAAGCCGGTATAGTGATATTTAAGCGTGAAGGATTTACAAACCAGAATATCCTAATAACGAATTACGCTTACGTCACACAATGTGGAAAAGGCCTACAGAGTACCTAATGCGGAATAATTAACAGCTAAAAATAGAATTAATCATCCCATCCTACATCCTATCGACTTCCACTCCGAGGCTTGCATCTTGCTCCGCTCCAAGTCTACCTATTTAGATTCTAATTTCTAGATGTGACGACCCTTCACTCATCTCTAGGTATAATTTAATCGAACCATTAGTCTTCACATGCCGACATGATTGCAATTACAGCAAACTCATCTTGAGAAGTAGACCCCCTCGATTCCTCTGCTTTTGGTTGCAAGTTGCGCACCCTTCCTCATTGGCTGCTGGTGCTGCAACGCTATGCGTATACATTCTCTCTATCGAATCACGGACCGCCAGCACAATACGCTTGATGCACGAAGTATCGGTAGCCCATCACGTGGCTTTCTTGCAGCAGCTGTTTCACATTTGCTGACATGCAGTAGATGTTGGCTGGTTGGCTCGTGCGTCTTTTGGGCTCCCTTTGTTGCATGAGAAAACAGCGGTGTTAGCTGCATCTTATTTCATTCTCGGCTACTCTAGCATCTATCTAGATAGTCAACATGCAGGTCTTGCATTCATTATCAGTCGAGCCGCCAGCACCGAGGGACGCAAGATCGCGTAATCATGTCGCTCGTCATAAATGATAGGCCGCTGTAAATGATCCGTGGTTGTTAGTTGAGATTTGAAGGATTACATATATAGTACACAAAAAGTGTGTCTGACTGTATAACTACGTACCCAGTACATGTATGTAGCTTCGGATCTTATCCAGGTTTCAACGCTACTGCGATGTGAGTACAAGTACGCAGTAGATAGGCAATTACCTACCGGGTACCCTTGGTAGATTCGCCGAAGTCAAATTGGCAAATCATACCTACTCGAGCAAGATGTGCTACAGGCCTAGCCTTAACATAGTTAGCTAACGAATTAAGCAATTTCATTTGAATAGCTAGGCTGCCTGCCTACTGCTATTTATGTAGAAACGCTCGGTAGCTAGGTATGTTACGATGGAATGCCTAGGTACCTAGGAAGAATAAATGAATAAGGACATGTGGTGGGTATTACTATGTGCCTTGGAATGTTAAGGGTTTTTCGATGGATCGGGTTTCCCCGCTTGTTTCCAGCCTAGTGTACAGAATAGTTCTAGTGTAGTTCTCCTCATCTTATCGATACACTATACACAGCATCATCCAGTCCTACCTACCTATACTAGGCAAGTCTGTAGGCCATCAATGGGTATAATAGGTAGGTAGGTATGGAGGCATTCGTGGGTTGCCTGTCTGTCGGAGTGAGATTGCCGCTAGGTAATCTGCTTGCGGGGGGCTTGTCCAAACAAGCGCCATCCAATAGAGGAGGACACATGCTCCACCGGTCGGCCGGGCCAAGACCGTTGCTGGTCTGTTCCAGACGGACAAGGCAGGCCTACCGTAAACTAACTTACCAAGTTGCCAAGCCTGCCTTAACATGTCCACTACCACCTAGAGTTAGACTACCTACCTAACCTACCTACCTAAACTACCAACTGTAGGTAGATACCTATCTATTCTGTAGTTCCCACCTTGACCCTTCAACCGTATACTCCGTACAATACATACTCAGTATTCTGTATATACCACCGGTACCTACCTTATACTAAATACGTGCCTACCTCCTAACCTGCAGTACACCACAGCCACGGCGCAACCACAGCGGCAGCAGCAGCAGCAGCAGCAGCTCGCACATAACCTATCACGAGACGTTCCACTCTCCCGCCTCTTCCCTCAAACTTCCCTTCTTGCCCATCCTCTCTCAGCCCCCCTCCATTGCCCTTCTCCGCCCCGTATATTCTATACGTAGAATTGTTTCAATTGTTTGTTTCTTTGCGCTTTGTCTTCCACTTTAGGCCCCGAACCGGACAAACCGCAGCGCCACAGCACACATCCGGGGGCCTCGTCTGCTCGTGCCCACGGCCTGTCCTGTAGCCTTCACGTTCGCCTTCGCCTTTGTCATCTTTATTTTCACGACATTCCTTTCGCAGAGCAAGCAGCATATACGTCCTCCACACCCCACTGGAATAGAGCCTCTAAGGAGCCCAAGGTCCGTACTATAGGGTTTCACACCCCACTAGACCCCCCATAACCCTGTCAATTCTGCCCGTCTTTCTGTCTGCCTGTCGTTGCCATGCCTTCTCCTACTCGTTGCTGAATACTTCGGATTCTTCGTTGTGTGTGTCTACCAAGATGCTGATAGAATAGCCTTAGCTGGGACAACGGACGTTCAGTGTGTCTCTGCCAATCTTCCGTGATATCGTCGCAGCAGACCGCAACCAACCCAACAGGAATCTGTATGCATCGAGGCTATATATACACCCTCTCTCCAGCTATATCAGCTCGCGCTTCCTAGCGACATAGTATCTAGTCGTTATCGACGTCGGTGGGACACAGCTTGCAGGACAAGACTGTTGGGCGGCAACTAGCTTCGCTACCCCGGCGTCACCACATATTTACATTCATCGGTTGCGCATACGTCAACATACAGACGAATATATCATCTGTTCTTTTGGATATCGAACCCAGGGTACGCACTCAAAATAACCAAAAAAAATATATCCCAAGGCATCTTCCTCTCGATGGCTACAATCATGTCCTCTGGCTCATCTCCGGCGACGTCGCCTCCAGCAGTAGTATTGTCGCAATCTCCTTCAGCGAATCCGAACCACCCTTCGCTTCCTCCTTTAATAACGTCACCGCCCTCGCGCCGATCTACAATTCCTCGTCCGATGTCGCATCTATCTAAGAATAGGCTATCCCAATATTCGACGGGTTCCATTCCGTCACGGTCACGGCCTACGTCTCACCTCTTCCCTATATATCACTCTAGCCTGTCGTACACCATTGTTCGAGACTTCGCCTATCCTCCGGTGAATCCTATGCACTATGGCCCTCCGCCGGAACCCTCTCGACCGCCGTCCGGAATGATCACACCTGCTAGCGATTCTCGCCGACTATCTGATCCGTCAGTATCATGGGAAGGAAAGACGTCCTGGGAATGGACGGCGGATGGTGGATATGGAAAGGGCGGGGAACTAGCACCAATTCATTTTGGTGGCGGGCCTCCATGGAGCGAGGATGAAGATCTCCATAGTCCTGTTGTTAGCTCGCGGCATAGAAAACACAAGTCTACGTCCGCGACAATGGGGCATGGGAAGCCGAGGACCTCGAGGGACGACGACGGATCTTCTATTATGGGCGGCGACCATTTCAACACGGAGACAAGATACTACGTCGGTACGAGTGGTGATGGCAGTGAGAGATACTATGTGAGCCAAGGTGGGGAGGCTAACGGCCCTGGTGGAGAGTTCGTTACATATCCGCCAGACCAGCCACGGCACTCGACTGCTGCTTATCGACCTCTGGATCAGCAAGTTCAACACTACGCTGAAAATAATCCTGGATATCAATCCGAATCGGATGCGTCGAGCGTTGCATCATCGCCTGGCTTTAATGTATATGACGAATCAAGGTATTCTCGGGACTACCAATTTACTATTACCTCGCCAGACGAGGAGATGCATGGCAAAGCGGTCGCATTGTTTGATTTTGTACGGGAAAATGAGAATGAACTGCCTCTTGTCGAAGGCCAAATTATTTGGGTTTCATATCGACACGGGCAAGGCTGGCTTGTAGCAGAGGATCCCAGGACCCAAGAAAGCGGACTCGTCCCTGAGGAATACGTTCGCCTCCTTCGTGATATTGAGGGTGGTATGACGAGTTTGGTGGCCCAGGTCGCGACGACCGATGGCTCTGGAACACCTAATGAAGCAGGTACTCCAACACAGGCTGAGCACAGCAGCCAGAACCTGCCTACTACGCAACCTGGGCATACGCCATCAGCAAGCACATCAAACGGCTACCACCAGCCGATAGTGTCTACATTTTCAACCTCTAGTAAAGATCTGGATCCTTACCCGCAACATTTGCTGGGCCAACATGGGCAAGCCCCACAGGTTGTACATTACCACGGCCAGCGGGGAGGTAGTCAGGCAAACACCCCAACTGTACAGAACACGTTTGATACTGTGCTTGGTCGACGGGGCAGTTCAGATGTCAGGCGAAGTGATTCGATTTCTGCCAAGCTTCAACCTTTAGAGACCTTGCCAGATGCGAGACTGACATCTCCTGAAGTGGATCCTGACATAGCCAAGGGAAAGGAACAGGGACAGCCCCCACGGTGACAGTCAATCGTGTCGTTAACGACAATGCATTAAGCTATACACATCTTTGTGTCACCGAGAGAAACTGCGTGGATCTCGTAGATTATTAAGATTTCTAGTATTCTCTCCATGGCATCTAGTTTTGACCGACTACTTGCGGCTATTACTAGACACATCCCACGAATAGCAGCTGCCCTATACAGCTTGGTTTCTCCGACATTCTAATGCAAGCTGTACCCTCTGGGGTTGGACTTTGCTAGAGCCTCTTATTCTCGGTTTCACTATCCCTGGCTGAATCCTGAGTGAGCTCAAGATGGAGAAATTTACAACAGTAGCCCCAATCAAGGCCGATGGGAAGATAAACAGCGGCGTGGATCTCAGCCACCACGAGTCTTAGAGTGGTAAAGGACGAAGAGATGATGGACGTTTCCTGAATAGGAGTACGATCTATATGTTTGACATGAATGAATTGACTCAAATAATTTGCCAATATCATCGCAATATGTATCACCTGTTTCTTGTTGTGACTAGTCTAATTGACCTGCGATTCTCATATACGCAGTCTACTAATCGCTGGTGTATCTATTTCGATGGACAGCACATGAGTGAAATCCTATCATTGCGGGACTATGATAATAATATGTTCTTTTCCAAGTTCCAGTACCGACATAGCTCTCTCTACTGGTTATTTCGCAAGGCACCAGCCAGAATACCCAACGTGTTTGAGACTACCTAGGCAGCTAGATTTCATTGTCCTTGTCGAGACGGAATCCAACTTATCACGCTCGGAATATGAGTTGCTCCGTTTGCTCTCTTAGCTCCGCGACGGGAGAAGACGGTTGTGCGTCGGCATACCATGACTGTTCAGCAGAGTGACCGTCACCCCTAGCCTAGACGTACCGATCGCCTTCCTGCTCCCGAGAAACGAAGGGGTGACGTTTGTATTGCACACACGAGCTTACCTGGCGTTTGAGCGCGAAGTGAATGTTGGGGGCCTTGACTTGTCAGGTCGTAGATTACGCAGTCGCGTGTACGTAGAACGTCTTACACGACCTATAGACAGCCGCTTGTATACAAGCCGCATATAGTATCACCTACAGTGTTACAGGATTCTCTAGTAGAAATGGAAAGCTGGGCAGGGCCCGCAACTAGGCATTTTGCCTTGTTTTGCCTTGCTTGCCTTGGTTAGGCAACGATAGGATAGGAGTGCTCCCATACCGCCTCGTCGTGGCCACCTTGTTTACGGAGGCATGCTGCGGCTGTCATACTAACTAGGTACTTGTTGTTTCCGCAGTGTGTCGTTGAACTTAGGTTTTACCACATTAGCCGCATAGAAGGCGTCGTGACTAAAGATCAGTAAGTAATGTTTCATACGGGATTTTCGGGCTTTCAGCCCGCGGCTGGCGATAGAGGTTTGGCCCTTAGGCTGTTGTTGAACAATAAGATCTTTGCGATGGTTATTTGGCCATCGTGTTGTACAGTTTCAAACTTCCCTATCACATGGCAAGCATGCTGTGGCATCAAGTTGTTATAGACGTTTTTAACTAGCATGCTTATATTTGAAGGAAGGTTGTCGAGAATTCGAGAACCTAAAAATATCCACACCTAGCCTTGAATTATACCTTATGAGAATTTTATTTTCATCGCTGAGAGGCTCAACGTTATCAATAATGCCACTAGCAGCGCTATTGCTGTAAACCTGACAGAAATTTGAGTTTTGATGTCTAGTATGAATTCGTGGAGTACGCAATCTCCTGAGTCAATATTGTTAGGCATGCCCATATCACCAGACACCGCGGTTGGCCACTTCTACACAAAGCATGAATGTTATTACACTGATCAACAGGGCAGACTTGGTATCATGATTCGTAAAACGCTACAAAATAAGGGTATCTCGTATGCATGCATGTGTCCATTTCCATCTCCATCCCCATACCAATCCTTATCCAAGCCAGGCTCGCTCTTCAAACCTACGAGGGACCCCCACCGCCCCCTCGTCTCATTACATCGTCCGTTTTCATACTTTCCTCTAGCGCTCGTCGCAGATCTTTTTCCTCGTCGTCCTCTGCGCTAACATCCGCATTGATACCAGTTCCACGGCGGAACGCCGCCTCCGCGAGACTCTGTTTCTTCACGTATTCCATGACAATGTCCTCTTCTGACCTCAACGAGCTGATCCGTGCTAATTCCTGCCGGTGGGCTTTCTCTGACTCCTCAAGCGCACGCTGTAGTTCTTCGTCGTCGTCGGGTTGTTGTCGTTTGACTTGCTGTTCTGCCTGCGAGGCTGCAATGGCTTGACGAAGTGCTTCTTCATCATGTTGAATGATACCTTCAGTTTGCGATTTCTCAAGAGCTCGCCTCATGTTTTCGTCATCCTCGCCGTCTTCTCCTTCAAGATCGTGCATGGCAATAGCCTGCTGCTTCTCTGTGATGCTTAGCTTGATAGCTTCTTCGATCAGGGCCTGATACTCTTCATCGGTGATATTCTCTAGGTCGTCAGGTGAGAAAGGATACTCCCTCCTCTCATCACGATGCGGGCGTTTGACGTCAGGAGCCCATCTAGATGGCTGCGTACTGGCATTTGAGAACCCCGAATTCGAAGACATGGAGGAGCCTACCGTTGTTGACCGCGTCCTCATAATGCTCACACTAGACCGAATGGCTTGCTCAATGCGAGCATCCTCAATGGCATTTCCCCTAGAGGTCTCGTGAACAGCGGCCTGAATAGCGGCTTCGAATTCGTCGCCTAGTTCACGGGTATTGCCGGTGGTAGAAACGCTTCGAATATCTTCTTCGACAAATGGTCCTTCGGCTCGTTTCTTCTTCCATGCCTTTTTCTGTTCCTGGAACCTTCTCTCATCGCGCAATTCGTCCAAGTAATAGGCGGCCTTTTTTTCGTGATTAGGGACAGAAAGCGATGCTTCTCTTGATTTGCCTTTCTCGTTTTGTTTGAGGGTATAGAATCCCCTCATCTTATCCTTTAGGCTAAGCCAGCGCACTTCAATATCCTCTCGTTCCTCAGCCGAAGAGTTTTTATGATCTTGATTGCCCTGAGCAATCCGAGACGCGACAATGTACTTGTGAGCACTTTGCGCAAACATAGTACGTATTTCTGCATGAACACCAGCCATGGTGTAGGCCGGCAGGGACCATACCGCTATCGAATTATCAGCACGTATTTGCACAAACTAGGAGAAGAGTGCTTACCTGCAGCAGGTTTAAGTATTACTCCACCGATCCCTTTACCGAAGCCTTTCAGAAGGCCCGCACCACCCTCCTTTTCGGCTCCTTTAAGGGGCTGTGTTACTAAACCGGTGATGCCATCGAACAATCCAAACCCAAATTCCCTTCCAGCTACTTTTAGGCCGCTACTAAAGCTGGTGACCTTCTCCGTAGGCCGGACAGTGTCGTCGTTGTAAAGATTGGGTGCATTTCTGAAGCCTCTTGCAAGTCCCAGACAGAAATTCATAGGGCTTTTAACACTGGTAGCTATGATATTATTGATGCTTTTGCTAGTGTCGATTACCTTTTCCAACCGTTGATTTAGACCTTCAGATGACGTCGCCTCAGTTCCCGTGGCATATGTATTACGTCGTTGACGAGGGGGAGATTGTGGGATAGGCGTCGCGGTAGTAGCGGCTGTAAGATTCGAAGCACTGCTATTCGCTGTATTCGCGCTGGGGGCTCTCGATAAGATGCTAGCCGAGTCCGGTTCCTTATGCTCTAATGCACTTGGCGAAAACTCTTCATCCTTCGAGAGCCCGGAGGATGCTCCCTCAGTGGCCACATTCTCTGATGATCTTGACTTCGGAGGCCCAACTGCTGCCTGGAAGAGATCTCTGGGAATATCTGCTGCGGACATGAAAATGGTGGTAGCATCGCTAACTAATGCTGAGGTACATGCTGAAATTGGATCGGTGGGGTGGTTCTCCGTGTCGTACTCCTTTGCCCGAAAGCTACCAACCTACGTTAATTGAAATCCATTGTATGAAGCTTTCTTCATTTCACTTACAGCTTTAAATCCGAGTACTCGATGAAGCCATTATTGACGAGAGTGGCGGCTGCGAGTGCACTGAGCCGTACTTTGCTGCGCCTCACCCGCCAGACAGCTACTCGACTGGGAGCGACGGCACATCGAAGACCCTCAACATCAAGCTGGCCGTGGAAGCTTTGAGCTCCAATATCGGTACCCCGTTCTTCGCGGATTTTCTCTCCTAGTTCTTTAGCTTTTTCTTGTGTCTCTGGTCTGAGCGCAATTTTGATGGCTTCGGCAAGTCCTTCGGCGGTAAGCTTCTTGTAGGGTATAGGATCAGGCCCTGCGCCAGCTCTCGCTACCATGGCGCCCCAAAAAGGTTGGTCTCCGAAAAAGGGTACAACGATGGTAGGTTTGCCAGCTTGGATTCCGGCGGCTGTCGTCCCAGCACCTCCATGGTGGCATACGGCTGAAACATGCTGGAATAGCCAATCATGGGGCACATTTCCCAGCATGAAAACGCCTTCAGGTATACCCATGGAGTCGGCCCCAAGACCTCCCCAACCCTTCGAGACAAGGGCGCGAACCCCGGTTTGGGCGACCGCATTAAATATCATATTGGTAAGCCCATCAGGGTCATCGACAACAATCGACCCGAATCCAATGTAAACTGGAGGTGGCCCGGCGGCAAGGAACGCGGCAAGATCAGGTTCTGGAGTAAATGATGAGGCCAAATTTAAAAAGTAAAACCCGGCAATATCTATATGATTACCCCAGTCATTAGGTTTAGGGATGAGCGCCGGAGACCTATTGTTTTTTAATTAGGCACTTCCTCATATTACCGGGTCAAGTTGACTTACCAGCAGTACGTGTAAGGTATTTGCAAACGCGTCAGAACACCTGGTGCCCAGACCAAAGCAAGTGGTTCTAGGTCAAGGATCTTGGTTCGAAAGCGATTGATGACATCTCCAAGTCCCTGCCACGTCATCATTTCAACCATAGCATATGACAAGTAATTGGTTGTTACTGGATCCGTGTTGGATGACTGAATATTGGCAAGAGGTTGTGGGAAAGCCCTTGTTGGCGACCAGGGCATACTACGGGACTATTAGCCAGAGACTCAAGGTTGTGATAGTTTTCACTCACGTAAACATTAAATGAAGAGGTACGCCCAGTTTCTCAGCGACGTGAATATGCGCAAAGCTCGGGGGGTTAGCGATGATGACATCTGCAACAAATGGCCGGTGTGTCGAGTCACCCATGACCGGGGTCGCATGGAATGGCACATCCTCATTTCTGCGACTAAACCGTGGCGCAGGTCCAAGGCCGTCACCAGTCTCAATGCAGGATCGCCAGCAACCCATAATAATCTCCTCAATGCCTTTTCTTCGTTTGGTAATCTCCCCACTCTTCAGCGCGTCCATACCGGGCATCAAGCCAGGATTTTTGACCATAAAGGCCATGAGCTCAGCAGGATCGCCGCCAATAGCGAAGAACTCCAGTCCATTCTCCTCGACGAACTTCTGAAAGGTAGCATGAGTCGCAACTCGAACGCGGTGACCATAGGTATTCTTCAGCACCTGTCCAAGAGCGACGAAAGGTTGGACATCACCGCGCGATCCCACGATTTGTATGACGACGTTCAGCTGGGGTGGAGGTGTTTGACCGGGCTGGCCGCCTAGACTTGGAGGGATATAAGCAGGTGGCAGAGGAGCACCGGGAGAGGTTCGAGCTTCATGCTTCAGCTGATTTCGTAAAGTAGGCGCTATGAAATCGGCGAGTTGTCTGCTTGTCTGGTTAATGTTGATGTTCACCCGGCCATCATCTATAAGCATGTTTATATTAGCGACAATCGCAGAGAGGCATGAGCAAAATGGGTGATCTACCTGTCACTGCAGCGCCGGCATCGAACCCCGCCTGATGGATGTTGAGCCGGTCATGGAACTCGCTATAGGCGGGAGGCACGTCTTCTTCAGTAACTAGCTCAGGAGAGGCGGGGAGGAAGCCATTGTTATAGCCGAAGTTTTGACCATCGTTAGTGACGACAAGCCCCGGTGCCAAGTTGGAGTCAATTCGACTTCTATTTTGACTTGGTGGCGGTAGTTCGGGAGGATTGAGAGGCATAGGTGCCTGCTCAGCACGATCATGTTCCGTTAACCGGGTGGCATCAGTGCCCGACTTCCCGTTGCCAGTAGACATGATCACACAGCTGGCTTCGACTTGACTAGCTACCTAGGTGTAGGTAGCTGGCTCAAGCGTTTGCGGTTGTTTGGAAGCAAATGTGTCAGTCGATAGGGGGGAGGGTAAATGATCTTTAAGAGTAGACACCGTTCAACACATTACGTCGTATTCAAGTCTCACGCCTGCATAGGTACGTGTGTTTGATGGAGACGAAGCGTCGCAAAATTACACAGAAGATGCGAATAGAAGTATACAGAATATCTGTGCTGAGTGGAGAAGAGAATACTGTAACGTAACTGTATCACACAACATGGAAAGGAGTCAGGGGACGACTTCAGAATTACTCAGAATTTTATTACTTCTTAATGAGAGAAATAGATGCCAATTCTAAACTGGCTGCCTGGAGGCAAGAATATGCGTGCATGAGAGCTAAGGTCGGTGAAGGTGGAGAGCTCCAAGTGCGTGTGTGACGACGTTGATTGTAGCGGGGTATGAGATGAATGGCAGGTACCTACATAGGTACGTATAGACACTGTGTATCTAATCTAATAGGGGACGTATGTGGGGGGCTACAAGGCTGATCAGAGGCCGATGAGGGAGGGGGTTCTGCCTGCCCGAGCAAATGCCGCTGGATAGGGTGCTCTAGTTTAAATGCTCTAGATCTCGGAGCGGTTTGCGAAAATCGGTAATTTTCGCATTGATGGACCATTTTTTAAGCGTGAGGATTCCCGAGACCAAGTTTTGTGTATGTACCTAGGTACATAAGCAAGTGCCGATTGACCTAGGTAGGTACCTATTTATAGCGACATTCTACTGGTTAGGTCTCTCCTTATATAGGCGTATAGGTACTTATATCGACTGACAAGCCAGAGTAAATACCCGCCCGCGTATGACGATTATGTTTTATGTTTTGCAGTTGGGCGATGTCGCAAAAATAGGGTAGCTAAACGATACTCACATGCCTACAGGAAATGTAGAAGAGCATGCTGACGTCGTCATTGTGGCTTATTGTTTCGTTTGCGAGGCTTAGGTTTAGGCTCCCTTTTCGCTTCTGGAATACCTACTTAATACGCAGGTTGCAATAGGTAGATGATAGACAATGCTGGCGGGGTCCTCTACCTACAGTGGGTACTGTACTGTACCAAGTCTGTCTACCTACATGTATCTAGGGAGGGACCTAAATATCGTATTATTATTACTTAGGTATTTCTCTTTTCTCCATAGCCGCCGGTTCATACGATATCTATCAAGTTGATAAATGAAAACCTGTGCTATATGCTGACTAAGCTGTGCCGTCTACCCGTCTACTGCAAGCATGTCACGATGTAATTAATAAGCTACCTATACCACTGTAGAGTATTTGGACTTAGAAAAACCGTCTTCTGCACAGTTGTATCTTGTCATGTCTGCGGGCGATTTATGACGGACATAAAAGGAAAAAAAAGCATTGTGTGATGCGACCTTGCTATCCATACCTCACCGGCCGCCTATTGTATGGTAACCATACCTCATCCGATGTTGGCCATTCACAGGTACGGTGATTGAACATTGTCCTTTTTCTTTTTCTTGTTTTTGAAACGGTTATTTCGCTAGCCACATACAGTTAATTGCTTCTGGTGTGAAGTTATTGAACTATTGGCCCAATGTTGTAGGTAGTGTCTGCATGATTAAAGAGACGAGAGAAGATTGTTTTGTTGTGCATATAGGCGTTCTAGGTAGAAGATTTACGCAGTACTACTTACATGTTAATAGGTACTTACATAAGACGCAGGCATGACGTGTGTCGTCCTGGCTGATCACTAGCCACACTTGCGGCGGCACAGATCTTCGTCCGTCTAGCTAGGAAATTGAACCTTCCCGTGGCAGCTACGTAATAAAAGGAGAAAAAGGGCGGGGTGATATCAATACGGATATAACCATTTCAGACCGAACACGATGGGAGATACGAAGGCGGATCTTCCCTAGTCCTCTTTCCCCTCCCTTCCTCGGATCCCACGCGCGTGCGCTAATCAATATTGTTGCTTTTGGTTGAATTGTGCGATGCCTTCTGTCTGTTAGCCTACGATGGGCGGCAGGAGGAGAGCGGTCACAGCACACGACAGCATCACCAGACTTATATCTATCTATGTAGACCTATCCTGTCAGGTCTTGCATTGCAGAAGGCCGTGTATGCTTGCATCGTTACATGAGACAGGGAGATCGTGGGTGATTGGCGAGAACGTGCCTCGCTCGACCCTTCCCCCTTGCCGCCGCCTTGACTGCATGCTTGAGACCCAACGTCAAGACAAGGAGAAGCAACGGAGGTGGGTCGCGCAAACTCGGTATAGTTCTTTCCTCCACGCCATCGTATACTTAGACATCGCGCCCCGTTTCCCCTTTCCCGTAGTCCACCTAACCTATCAGAGCATGCGAGCTTTCCTTCCTCGATATTGACTTGAGTCATGCCCCTACCTACTTTGTGAGGTCTAACTCCAGCGGTGGGGTGTGACCCCCATTGCTACTATAACCCCGAATGCCATTAATACCAGCTATAGTGCACAACATACTCACATACCTATGTAGCTATGTTATGTAAGTGTGTTTCGTAGAAGTCATACCACCTACCTACTTGGATGGACGATCGCCGCCTGAACGGGGGCTTTGTCGTCTCAGGCCTTTGATGTACTCCTCGAAAGACGAACTATAAATCTGGACGGGGACGAAAACCGCTGACCCATATCTTTTAGCATAAGGTTCGCACTTCAAGTTGCCCTCCTACTACCTATCACTTGACTCTTGACTAGGACCCAACATGGCGACGGCACAGCAATCCAAGGACCTCCTTCGGGCCCGGTTTGTTGGCAAGACTCTCCATCAGGTTCCTACACCGGTCGTGGTGTTGGACCTCGCTAAAGTGGAGGCGAATTGTAATCTCATGCTGGAAGCTGCTCAGAGACTACATCTGAGCTGGCGAGCACATATCAAGACTCACAAGGTCAGCTAGCTAGCTATATATATATATGGCTTGAATTCACATGGATTTTGTAAACTGACTAACACGGCATGAGGCAAAAATTAGACTGCCGAGCTAACACGGCTACAAGTGGGCAATGACGACTCTACACCCGTAAACATCGTCGTATCGACCCTTATAGAGGCAGAGAGCGTGTTACCTCTACTCCAGGAGTACCAGCAGCGAGGCCGACAGGTTAACGTACGTCGTCACGCGACCACCTTTTCCCATCTCTCCTGTCTCTTTTTTTCTCACTGTATCCCCCACTCACCGTCTCCCAGATGCTCTACTCCTTCCCTCTCTACCCATCAAGCATAGACCGGCTCGCAGCCCTCTCGGCCCAGCTAGGCGCCGGCGGGCTGACGGTGATGGTAGACAACCTGGAGCAAACGAAGCTGTTGACGCAGCTGGCCTCCAAGGCGGGGCACCCGCCGCGCGTCTTCCTTAAAGTCAACATGGGTAGCAACCGCGCCGGCATTGTCCCCGGCACCCCGGCCTGCGCGGCCCTCGTGCGCGAGCTGCTCCTCTCCGAGACCGTCGGAGCCTCCGTCTTCTGGGGTCTCTATACGCACGCGGCCCACTCGTACGCCGCGCGCGAGGACTGGGAGGCCATGGGAATTCTAGGTGCGGAGTTCACCGCCCTCCAGGACGTCGCGCGCGCCGTGCGCGCCGTGCGCGCCGACCGCCCGGACCACCCCCTGGTGCTCTCCGCTGGCGCCACGCCTACTGTTACTACGCTGCATCACCCGGACTTCGCCGATGACGACGAGGACGAGGATATCGTCGACGGACTTGACGGCGACCACATGGACGCGACGACAGATGAAGACGCAGCACCGACGACGACGACGCGTGTAGAAGGCGGCGGCGCCGCTGCGAAGACAGCACTAATCAAGGACCTTATCGCGCGCGCCCGCGCCGACGGCCTAACCCTCGAGGTACACGCAGGCGTGTACCCAACCCTCGACCTGCAACAACTCGCCTCGCACGCCCGCGACTCGTCCCTGCTCAACGCCTCCGCCATCGCCATCAGCGTGCTCGCGGAGGTGGCCTCGGTGTACCCCGGCCGGGGCGCCTCGGGCAACTCGGAGGCGCTCGTGAACGCCGGCAGCCTCGCGCTCGGCCGCGAGCCCTGCGAGGACAAGGGCGCCGTCCCGGGCCAGCACTACCCCGGCTGGGGCATCGTGATGCCCTGGGCCGGCGTCGCTAACGTCGTGCCCGGCCCGGGCTTCCCGGCCGTCCACGGCGGCTGGCAGATCGCGCGCATTGGCCAGGAGCACGGCGTGCTGGCGTGGCGCGGGGATAAGGCCGACGAGACGCCGCTGGCGCCGGGCCAGCGCGTGCGCATCTGGCCGAATCACTCGTGCATCACGGGGGCGGGACACCCGTGGTATCTTATTGTCGACTCGCGGAACCAGGGGCGCGAGGACGAGGTTGTTGATGTCTGGCTGCGGTGGAATGGGTGGTGATGTGATACTCCCGTTTTGGGTTGTGGCCAATGCAAGTCAGGGGCTCCTTGCTCCTCAAGTCCCAATCTAGGTATTGTTTTAAGCCAGAGCTAGCTATTCCTGACAATAAGAAAGCGGCTGAACAGGCCCCTTATAGTATCAAAATTGCTTGGTTAGCTGAGTACATGATATAGATTACGTAGATTGGATGTATAAGTCGGCTTAGGTAATTATCTAACACCACGAACAAGCCATTTCGACAAGCTACAGAGATCACTACTCCGCGAAAGACATTGATTTTCATGCCAAATAACACGAACAGTCCCATCTACAAGGTATACAAACGCTGGTTCTTATTTCTAACCTCTCCCCCCCCTTTTTCGTATCTCCCTAACGCAGCGACTTGAGGTAGTCTCCCGGGGGACATTCTAGTTTTCCATTTATAACTCCATACGCCCAGCCCCTCCATAATAAAAGCACGAAGGTAGTTCCTACTTTCATATGCCGTGATTCATGAACCATAGCTGTGATGTTACCTGAAGATACAGAAATACAAATAAGGTAGAGAGGGAAGAGCTAGATAGACAGCTAGCCTACTTGCAGCGCTTCTCGACGATGTTGACGCCGTTCTCTTCGTACTCCTTGCGGGAGATCCACATTTGGTGGAATGTTCCCAGACTAGCGAGGATGCTTCCGCCTATCCAGGAGCCGAAGCGGCGCTCCGTCGTGAGGCCGGCGGCGTGTAGCTTGATCTTCATGCCTGGGTGCATGGCCATGAGCTCGTTGTTCAGGCGGTCGTTAAAGCCGTTCAACAGACTCGTGCCGCCGGTGACGACGACGTTGCCGAGCAGGTTAGGCCGTATGTCGACCTCGACAGCGTTGAGACAAGCCTTAATCATCTCAGAGATCGTCTGCGCCTTGCCGCTGCCGTCGGGGTTCAGAAGGGCGGCGTTTTCGTCCCACATGCCCTCCGACACGCGGTAGCGCTGCTCTCGCCACATCTGGTTCGCGCCGTCGGGCATCTCGAAGACGCGGCCGGGCTGCGACTTGACGAGCTCTTCGTTTCCGGGGTTGAGGTATCTACCCGGGCCCCTCCATACTTCGACAACAGACTCCTTGAACTCGGTCAGGAGGCGTTCCTCCTCATAGGCGCGGTACGACGGGGTGACCTCGAAGGGGTAGTTCCGGAGCTTGGCTTGCGCTGGGGCACCAGCATCAACAGGCGTCTTATTCTCAATCATGAAATAGGGCACAACGTTGACCTTGGGTTCGTTGTTATCCCACATGGTCCGTATTTGTTGCGACAGCCACAGACCGCCTATTGGAGACTTCTGAATCGACCGCTTAAGGATCATACCGTCGTGTATGGCGGTGACGCTCGTATTGGCACCGCCGACATCGATGACTAACGCCGATGCCTTGCCTGCGGCGAAGGCAGCGCATACTGGTGTTCTCGACATCCAGAAGGCAGGGCAGCCCCAGTTCTCCATGGCGATCTCGATGGCCTTCTCGCGGGCCTTACCTGTGTTCCAAGGCGCCTCGGTCATCAGGAGGGGGTTCTCCGCCAGCGGCTTCTCCTGAGCCTCGACGTCTTCCATGGCGACATCACCCTCGCCGTCTGCTGCCGTGGTGCTCGAACGATTCCTCATGGCGGCTGTCTCACGATCGGGCTGTAGACGCTTGATCAACATGTGCTCCCACATTTTAGTGGCGGCATCCCAATCTTCGACTATGCTTTCGCTGCGCGACATGTAATTTTTGACCTCGAACTCGCTGCGCGGATAGAGGCATTCGTCGCCAAAGATGTCTCGGTATGTCGTCGTTGTCGCGTCTGCGTTGCTGGTCCTTAGACTGCCGTAGAATGAGGGGAGTACGGATTTAGGGACATCTTCGCCGGCGAATCCAGCGCGGGTATGGCAGTAACCAGCATCGAGGACGAGTGCCGCTACCTCGTCTGTATTTTACAGCAGGTTAGCTACAGGATGGCATTCGACACTCCCAGCACAAGACAAGGCTACACAGTGCATTACTTACCTCCACCATAGACATCTAGCGGCGCCTGTGCGCTTGGAAGGGGTTGTTGGGCAGCCATATTAAGGAAAGACAATGTCAATTGAAGGGTTATCTGGATATGGGATGTGGGAGGCGATGAAGATGGCAGTGAGGATATTATAAGGCTGGGGAATGGTGGGGGTGATGTTCGGATCAATCAATCGCGTTGACAAGTTTGAAGCTTCATAGTCGCGTGTGGCTGGTTTGGAACAGCACTGTATCTATTCCAACTTAAGGCAACTGGTACACCTACCTAATCCAGGTACAGGGTCGTAGGCAGGGAAAGTGCTAAGGCACAGTGCTGTGGATAGCTACTTACTTTCTTTACAGGGGTTTAAAGAGGTACTACCTGCGTATAGTACCGTACCGCATGCTGGCCGTACAGAGGTACCTACGCCGGCGCAAAGCTACTACACACCCAGCCTAGGCACAATCTTGAAAGTCGATGCCAAGCTTCGAGTTTCTAGGTCCGTAGCTCCATTGCGGAGCTTCAACACCAATTGAGAAGAGCGCAATGTAGTACCAGTACTTATTCTTTATCAAACAAACAAACATCAATCCATCAGTCAATCAATTCCACTCGGTATGCTCATGGCTTGAGTCTTCAACATGTCTCGGAACAGGCTGCAGTAGAGTTGCTGGTGGTTCAGACGAATATCGAATACCTACCTACCTCCTACCTTGCCTACCACAGACCACCACATACATGACCCCTCGCTTATTTGTGCGACCAAGATGTCTTTAATCTCTGACGGGGAGGAAAGCGACGGCTTCTCCGACAACCAATCCAACGCCTCGTCCTCGAGCGGCGACGACCCGTTCCCTCCGCCGCCGCTCAACCAGAACTACTTCTCGCCTCCCTTCTACGGACGACCCCCGACTCCGCTACCGCCCTCGCCATCACTGACCTCTCTGCTCCGGCCCTCGCGGCCCACAACCCCAGACGCGTCAGACGATGACCTGCAGCCGGTGCCGCGCGCGTCGCCCAAGGTGCCGACGTACGAGTACTACGGCTTCGTGGTGTACCTGTTCTCGTCGCTCACGTTCCTGATCTACCTGCTGTGGGCGTACATCCCCTCGCCCTTCCTGCACGCGCTGGGCATCGACTACTACCCGAACCGGTGGTGGGCGCTGGCGATCCCGTCCTTCATCACAATGCTGATCGTGTACATCTACGTGGCCCTCGCGCTGTACAACACCGAGGTGCTGACGCTGCCCCTGACGGCCATCGAGACCATTGTCGACGAGGCCGCCAAGATCGCCACCGTCGACGGCAAGGGGCGCATCAGGGTAAAGGAGGCTAGCGCCGGCGGCGAGCGGAGGCAGATGACGGAGGAGACGGCGCGGCAACTGAATTGGAAGGGCATATGGAACAAGGGCACAGATGCGGTCATGGATGTGCCGCTTGCTGGTGTCTGTGAGGTTATATATGGTGATCTAACGGATGAGGACGAGGACGAGGAGCAGCGGCACGACGGATTGCATAGTGATACCCTTGATTTATCTTGAATAGAACAGCGATAGTGCTGGGCGTTTATAGGTTGATGAATACCTATATATTGATTTGATGCTGTCCGCCGTGACAGTGCAATTCAACACAGCATTTACTCTGGCTTGTTTGAAATTGATCAGGTGATTAACATTTTCCCTTCAAGATTAATCATATTTTCACAGCTTCCAAGGACCAATTCGATTGTCCAAGTGTGCGGCTTACATGTTGTCTTTTACTGATGGACCAGAGAGGTAGACTAACACCATGGCCAAATTACGTAGATAACTAGTGTTAAGTCGTCAGTCATTGTCCGTCCCACTCTGCCTCAACACCTCATTGGATAAATTTGTCGCAAGCACACTTCACTTCCTCGTATTTTATTCTCATCACGCCGAGATCCCTAGGACCATATGCGTGTCGAGTATTTAGATTATACTCATTGCTCTTTCTTGTTACATGTATCTTTGGCGAAATTCACTAGTTGAGTTTATCTCATTTTTATTTAAAGTTGCTCGCTCGCTTAAACGCAACAACAGCTTAGCCACTTGGTGGCCAGCCATGAGTCTTCACCCATGCAACCAACACAGCCGTGAGAAAAGGATATAAAAAACACAGCGGGCATCAGGGAGAGGGCATCATTACTCACCACAAGCAATTTAACCCCATTCCACCACTCTCAAAGACTCCTCACTCAATACACAATGGAAGAACGCCTCACACCCCCTCGGGGCCTGAAGTTCCAAGCCGACTTCATAACCCCCGCCCACGAGGCCGAGCTCCTGCACATCTTCCGGCACGAGCTCGCGTGGCCCGAGGCCAAGAAGCCCGGCGCGCGCCTCTCGCTGCACTACGGGTACACCTTCGACTACAAGACCTTCGGCGTGGACCCCGCCATCCCCTACAAGCCCTTCCCGGCCTGGCTGCGGCCCCTGATCCCGCGGCTCGTCGCGGGCGAGGAGGAGGAGGCGACGAGGAGGGACCCGGAGCAGGTCTGCCTGCAGCACTACCCCCCCGGCGCCGGCATCCCGCCCCACGTCGACACGCACTCGGCCTACCACCAGCTCTTCGCGCTGTCGCTGGGGTCCCCCGTCGTCATGCAGTTCCGCCGGGCCAAGCCGCAAGTCAATGGCGGAAACGAAAATGAAAATGAGGGCAAGGAAGGGGGGGAGAGGGAGACGGTAGAGGTCGACCTCGCGCCGCGCAGCATGATGGAGATGTCGGGCGACGCCCGCCTGCACTGGGAGCACGGCATCAAGAAGCGCAAGAAGGACGTCCTCGCCGACGGCGCCGTGCGCGCGCGCGCCGACCGCTGGAGCATCACGTACCGCTGGCTGCGCGCGGGCGGCGAGTGCGAGTGCGGCGACGAGAGGCTCTGTGACACGGCGCAGAGGCGGAGGGGTGTTGAGCGCGAGTATCGCTGGAAACAACAGCAGGAGAAGCAGTCCGGGGAGCAGCAAGATGGGGCGGAGGATCATGTGGTGCGGTTATCAGAAAATGGAGTGGGCAATGGTGGTTGTAATCCTGAGGTAGATCCGACGGAAACTATAGATGTAGATCATCACAGACATGAGAAGGGCAATATACCACTTTCTACACCTTAGACTTTTTACTGAATTTGTGTTTTATTATTGGTGCTGTGGCTTGTAGTTTGAGGTTGGTATCATGACTTTAGCTATGCGGTTAGTTGACTTGGAACTTAGACACTCATCAAGTCCCAACCCATAGATTGGATCTAACTAAACCATCTGGGTTATTTCCTCCTGTGACGTGTAGCCGCGTCGCATGCCATAATAGACATCTCCTCGACACCCCTCAGTGCCTCACATCTCGCCGCACTGAGCAATAACAACGTCCAAATCCGGGACATCACGTCCCCGCCGACCCGTCTTCGTCTTCTCCATCTTCTCTACAACATCCATACCTTCATAAACCTTGCCGAAGACGACGTGCTTTCCGTCTAAATGCGGCGTAGACACCGTCGTGATGAAGAACTGGCTGCCATTCGTATTGGGGCCCGAATTCTACCCGGACACGACGCACAGCCGAGTTAGCATCCGACTAATCTACCGCTCACAGCAACAACACATGGATGAAGGGAGAAGAAAGGATCTGCTTACCGCCATAGAGAGCAAGCCGCGCTCCGTGTGTCTCGTAGTAAAGTTCTCGTCGGCAAATGACTTGGTCCCGTAGATGCACTGATTCCGTTCAATCAATTTTCAGGCCTTCATACGACATGGTATTTCCATTAAGGGGGGAGGGGGGCTTTTCGGCAACTTACGGTGCTACCCGTCCCATCGCCGTTCAAGAAGTCACCACCCTGGCACATGAATTGTCCGATCTTATAAACACGGAAGATTAGTAAATGCCGTTCGAAGACTATATATAGAGAGAGAATGACGTAGAGAGGAGGGAGGAGAAAGGAGATATCTCACAATCCGATGGAATTTGCTACCCTTGTACCCTTGAGGGAGTCCGCGGCTGTTCTTAGACTCGCCGGTGCAAAACTGCCGGAAATTCTCCGCCGTCCGGGGCACGGTGTCCTTGAAAAGCTCGAAAGTGATGCGGCCCAGGGGCTCGCCTGTTGTTGCTCAGCCGTCAGTGAACTGGCCACGAGTGAATAGAGCGAGGGCATCGTGCGACGACACCGTGGCATGAGCGCATGGTGAGACGAGTGACACGTAAGTTGTGCCTTGATTTTAGCACAATAAATAGCAAGAAATTGCCCTTAGTGTGTAATATAGAATTAGGGACAATGGTAGGAAATGCGCCTTACCTCCGACGGTGATGTCGAAGAACACCCTATAATTCAACAATGGTTAATTAGCGTTATTCCGCTTAGACCAAGAAACCGTCTAGTCAACTCAATGTTGCCAAATGAGATCAATGTTGCAGGCACGAAAATAACTTACAAGGGGTTTCCGGACGCGGGAAGTTGTGTAGGCGCCATTCTGGATACCTATCACTGACAAACAGGTAGATAAATGTTGCACTCTCGAAACTAATTGCGAGTGCTGAGGTGTTGATGATAATCCTAGATGATGGAAACTGTGAGTGAATGTCTAGTGTGGGGAATAATGACAGCTGTGAGGAGCCGATAGTCAGCTCGTTAGCATCTGACTATTATAATCTTAATAGAATCTTAAGCCGACAGCAGCTGGGGCCAACAATCTTTCTAGCTATGTACGCATAAACCCGTTTGTCTCATGAGCTCAAATGACATGCGAATGAAATAGTTACAACTATGTAAAATGTCTAATCGTAAAATGGATCCATTAGATACTAGGGCTATATCATCCATATATAATTATCAATGTATGTGTGGTAAATATTTACAAGTATATGCTTCTTATCTAACCGTCAATAGGGCAACTGTACTCCATTTCGCGGCCAAACTCATCAACTGTCCTGTGCCTTTCTCCTTCTCGCTGCCCCTGCAACGCATCTAGACACCGTTGGTGATAAATATGTCTACAAGCAAGCACAACTAGCGGACCTAGTGGTTGGTTGTTCCGCGCGCTTACAACGTTCCCATTTTCGCCTGGGCCGGCATCGTTATGGGAGCTTTCGTCTTGAGGTGCTGCACTCCCCGAAGCACCTTGTTGTACTGCTAGGTTAGTGCCTTTACCTTTACCCTTCCCTAAATATGTTTCTTGTTGGTGTGAGGTTTCTGCTTTGCCTTTTCCGCGTGCCGTAGATGGGTCAGGAGAAGCGGCAGCAGCAGCAATAGACTTCCTCTCTATGCGCCTTACAGTTTCAATAGCTTGCTTTTCTTCCCAGGCTTCGAAAACATTGCCTGAAACGCCAGGACCCCATACTCGACGCCCACAAGCTTCACAAGTTGATCCCTTTGGACGCCACCCCCTCTGGCGCAGTTCTACTGCTTGCTTTACGTTAACAAAGAGTTGTTCTTCTAATAGTCGGTTCGAAAGCTGCAATATCGATTGCTCATAGGCATAAGCAGAGAAAATCGAAGTCAAAACAGCTCGCAAATCAGCTAGACTCGGAGACGTGGCAGCTGCTCGTGTCAAAAAAGCACGAAGAATACGCAAGAAGGTTAGGCTACCCCCGGAAGAGGTAACTAGGTGGTTACTCGATTCAATGGGTTCTTGAGCTGAGGTTGCCGTGAGAAGAGCTGTGAATGTGTGCTGAACCAGGGACCGAAGTAGAGCAACGAGTTTGTCGATGTCTAATAGTTGGGGGTCGCCTTCCCTCGAGGTTGTACCGAGGTTAGGTGAACTAACTATAGTAGACAAGTTGCGGGTGATCTGAACAGTGGTGTCAATCATTTCTAACCATAGTTTCTCATTTAAAGCGAGATCACTAGGGGCTGGCGAGCCCTGTCTTCGTTGTACGGCTCTAGTTTGTTTGGATGTTTTCATCTGTCCTTGGCACAACCAAATACCCACATGAGTATACTTCTGTAGTGCCTTCAGAAGCTCTTCCGCGAGCTCCTGGGTGTCGACGTCTTGTTTATCATTACTTGTCCCGGATAGCAAACCATGAAGAGCTGACTCAAGCGTGTGTAAATGCTTCGTCAAACGGCCCATAGCATCGTGTACTTGTCCTTCTCGTGCCATGAGGATGATAGCAGCATCAATAACACCAGTATCTTCCATTGTTGGTAGTAACTTATCGAGCCTTAAGTTTGTTGCTTGAACTGAACTAACATAGTCTGATACGTGTGTGGGGTTGTATCGGCACATGAGCTTTACAAAGAGCTCAATGAAATCTCGGTCAAAGGTGCTCTCTAGTTGCCCTGAAGTTTCAGACTCGGGCTCCAAGAGCGCCTTGAGATAGATGTATTGTAGTTCCGAGCCGTCTAGTAGAGAGTCGATAATAAAGCGATGCAGCTCAGGGGCATAAGCGTTCAGTGTCTCGGCCGCCTGTGTCGGGTTGAGTGCCACCAAGTCTGTTGAATGCTGTTTGATAACGTCATGGACGTCTTGGATTTGTCTTTTGGTCAGCCCAGCCTGGGATTTAAGACAATCCACAAGACAGCTAAAAACTCCCTCCTGATCTTCAGGATCTTCAAAATACGTTTGAACTAATAAGCCATATCGCTTGTCAGTTTTGTATATCCGTTTCAAAACGCTATAGAAACAGGCCTTCTGGAACAGGGGTATCATTGGTTTCAAGTCTGGAGGCTGGTACACGGAAAGAAGATATTCCAAACTAAGTTGGGCATCCTCAGCTAGATCCGCACCTGGGTAATGGCAGAGCCCACTGATGATCTTATCCAGAGTCGATCCTGAGATTATGAGGTATTGTTGAAATTTAGGTAAATTTCGGGCAATGAACATATCTAAATAGATAGTATCTTCAGGGGCGAAGTCGTCGGAATTCATAATCTCTAGCAGGATCGACACAATGTACTGGCGGTCGACAGTCATGCCGAACACTTGCTCTTCAGGAAGATCCTTTCCAGAGCCGCCATCAAGCTGCTTCTCCTGAGATTCATTCAAGAAGGGATCTTCAAAGGCCTCATTCAAAGCACTCAAGAAGCTTGGCGCGTCAAGCTTCAATATCATCCGCAGATAAGGAAATGGCGGCTCTTGCTCTCCAGCCGGGCGAGTCAGGAATTCCTTACTACTACCCTTTGGCCATTCAATGGTGTTCCCAGAAAAGAGAAACCAGTAAAGCTCCGCCTTTGCTTTAAAGGCCGGTTCCTCATCAATAACCTCCCCTGTTGGGTATATCCTGCCTGTCAAGGTATATGAGAGATATGGGAAGATTTTCAGAGCATTAACGTTGAAAATTTCGTCTTCCACCCCATTCCTAGCTGCCCCGTAATCACTGCCTTGCGTTACCGGTTTGAGTAGTGTTAGAAGATCGGTAAGTGGCGTAATATAGTCATCTAATGCTTGATTCCACACGTAGATCAGGGCATCATAAAGACCATGCTGTTTGCAAAGTAGGGTAATCTGGTCGATGTCGAGAGTAGTAGTCTCCATATGACATATCATCTCTTCTAGGCGACTCTCCCAGCCTTGGCCGACAAAATGTGTGACCATCGCCTTGACAATAGTTGGAGGTACGGTCCTGATCGTTTTCTCTAGTATGTATGGCTCAAGAACCTCGAGAAATATTCCTTCAGAGTCACCGTCTTCATACCATTCATAGACTTCATCAAAAAGGAAGTCAATATCTCCTACACTGTAGCATGCTGTAAAGCAAGTTTCTGCCAGCTCATGCATATGGTAATCGTCTGCTGAAGATCTATTCTTCTGTCGTTGGCTGAAGGCGTACTTCAAGGATGCAGTCATGATCTCCATCAATTTGTCTTGCACCATTTGATGCCGCGAAGACGCATCTTCAGGTAAACCAATGGTTAACTTATTTGCGTCGCCGGTATAGTATGAGGTTGCTAGTTGAATAGCGCCAACGTAGTCACCATTCTCCATTAGCGCGATCAACCGGTCAGCCCAGTTCGATAACGAACCGATCGAAACATCGTTAAACCCGAGCAAAAAGATGCGCCCCTTGTAAGCCTTAAGGCTCATATAGAAAGCATCGGCGACAACGCCATGCATGGAAGTATCCTCCTCGTCTAGTTGTTCTACCAGAGCATGAAGCTGTGTTGAAAATATATCAGCATGATATATGTACTTGTGGATGAGATCGAAAGCTTCAGTCATCCTCATTGACAGATCTTCTAGGATGATCAGCCGCTGACTGATAGTTAAGACGGCCAACACCGAGCGGCTTAGCCATTGCACCGCAACAATAGCCTCTTCACACTTCCATCGACTACGGGCTTTGAACTTGAGTGTTGGCAGTTTATCCTTGTTATCGGAATGTATTTCATCCACATCTAGGACGGTCAGAACGTTGGACCAACAGTAGACCAATTTGACCTTTGACATTGCACTACCTGTAGTAGGGTCAGGGACTTTTAACTTGACGGCCGGAAACCATGCCAAGCACCCGCTCATAGCGCTATGTGGTGCCACATCCTTTGGTCTTGCCGACTTATGTTGAGTTTGCGCAATGGGGGTTGTTGATACAATGACTAGAAGGTATGGCGTAAGCATTGCCGTGAGACCCATCGAGTCAGTCCCACGTTCTACGTTTCCAAGTGGTAGGGGCGCAAACGCCAATACACTACTTGGTTTCAGGGGTTTGCCTGCTGGAGCTGGCGTCTCCGGATAACGACCAAGTATTCTCACGGTCTTGACAGTTCTACCAAGTGAGCCAGTTCCTCGGGTGGCTAGATGAGAGAAAGCCATGCCACGATCATCTGCCGAGACTAAAGCCGTGTGTCTCGTCCCCAGAAACCCGAGATGGGTGACAGCCACATTGGGCATATGACCATCTACTGTTCGGTGTTGCGCTGGGGATGGATCTAGATGAGGGATGTGTAAAAAAGGACGGGAAACCCGACTCGTGTCCCAAGTGAAGATATTTCCATTTGCATGGCCGGCCCCTATCGTTGTATGATCCGCTGATATGGCGATCGCGGTGATCGGCCCAGACTCCACGGCTATACAGCATTAGGATATATCTATACCAATTCAACTGAAGAAGAGAGAAGATGTCTCACCTTTGGTACCTGGTCCGATAATCATTTTAAGATTTTGGTGGTAATCAAATATTAGAATTATACCCTTAGTAGTACCCAAAACAATTGAAGCAGAGACAGCTATACAGGTAGGAGAACCGAAACCACGCTTCCCGGCTTCCGAAAAGGCCTGCCCATTCAACTTCTTGAGCTTTGTCCATCGTACAACTTCCCATGGTGGCGAGGGGGTTTCGGTCTCACCAGAATCGAGTAGGAACTGACTACTCAGAGACACATTTCTACTGTGGCCGGTCAGAAACGCAGGAGATGAAGGTCGCGGGGATAGAGAAGACGGGGAGGATATGCGGGATTGAAATCGTCGATCGAAGGGTCGAAAGGAAGGGGTCGGACTGTTGAGTCCGGCTCGCGAGGCTATGGACGGAGGAACGCTGCTACCGAGCGACGACAAGACAGATCCCTATAGACAAGTCAGCGAGCTGTCAGATCGATCATAAGGTCTGTCGCACTAACTTGGATTGAAGGCGAATCGTCGGGTGCGGACAACAAGGAGTTTATTGGACTGCCGGCCCGCCGAGGCAGGTCGTCCATCGATGAGCCCTCGTCAGATACATCGGCTTGGTCTCTGAGCAGTTGGCGGTACCGGCTAGCGGCAACAGAGCCGGGGGCCGAAGGCGGATTCGATGCATCTTCGTGTAGCTCTTCATGGAGCTCTTCTTCGACGACTTCAGCAAAATGCCCCTGGTCAAGATCCCCCTTGATCGTCTCGTCGTCACTGGAAACTGCATCCCCATCTGGAGTCAGGTCAGGGTAGTCTTGACCCATGTCCGCATCTTCTCTCTCCGGCGGCTGTGTGCTCATCGGGTCGGTTGTATCGGGCGCATGGCTTCAGGAGAATGGCTTCGCGATGAGATGGGACTTGGTACTGTGGTTTGTGGCACAACCTCGCCCTCTTTCGGTAATTTGGGAGCCTGCACGTTGCGAGTTATCCAAGCTCAGTAGCGCGCGTCAGGGTCGAGCTCGAGCTGAAAGGGAATGCGAGTGCAGGCTGGATAGAGGTGACATAAACGGGAAAGGGGGCAAGAGACAATGTCGACGGATAGGACAACGGCTCGAAATGCGTGATGCGCCACAGGATCACGGGCTGCTCCTTTCCCACGCCTTATCAGATCCAATTGCTATCGTCGCAATTTCCAAGGTCAAAGGGACCGACCCAGATCACGGTAGGTTACATACAGCTTCAGCCTGGCCTGGCGCTGCACAGCACGGCCTAGAAACGGTTCGGCCCAATCATTGGTCCCGCAGCTTACTGGAACCCCAATAAACCCAGGTCTGCCCAGCCATATTTAGCGCAGGACCCCTGTCACCCAACTTATCGAGCTTATCGGCCCTGGATTGCCAAGCTCGGGGACCTGCAGAGCTATGCGTAGAGAGTACACCAACGCCGCTACACCGATACCTACTCCGCCGAGAACCAAATATAACTACCTTTTACCGTCTACAAATAATCCGATTCAGACGCTATATAAATAAACCAGCTGGCCAACCGATATAAGGCTATATTTATACTCGTCACTATAAACCCTCTGTCTCAGTCTAGCAGCATGGCCTCAATCGGGCCAACACTGCCGCCCCATTTAGCGAAACGCAAGCGCACGCCCGATGATGATGAAGAATCTATGGACTCGCCTCCGACTAAAATCCACGCCTCTGAAAGTGCGCAAATCAACAAAGACGAGATAGAATTAGAAAGTGATAGCGACGACGAATACGGTCCTTCTGCCCCAGCCCCAGCCCTTGTTACACGCCCGTCAATAGGGCCATCTCTACCGTCCCCAATAGGCCCGACGCCTCCTCCAGCAACCTCAGCAGGGCCGAGTCGCCCGCCGAAGAACGCGAAAAAGGCAAAATCAGACAGCCAAGATGGCCAGCCGATCGGCCCCCTTGGTCCACTGCCACCCCCCACCACTATAAACACCTCCAAGCTCTCAATAGGGCCTGCGCTTCCATCAACCCATACAGACAAGATACCCCTCGACAGCGAAGACGAAGACGAAGACGCTGCCGGCCCAGCACCGCCAGAGCCCAAGCGCATCCACGGCCCTGCCCCTCCCCCAGCGGCCCTCTCAGAACGACCTCCCGCACCCGCCGACTCGGAGTCCGACTCAGACGACGACTACGGCCCAGCCCTCGCATCCTCCACCTCCCACCAGCAGCGGCAGGCCCGCGCGCTCGAGGCGGCCGCCGCAGCCGAAGCCGCGACAGCCGCGGCGCCGCGGCGCGACGACTGGATGCTCGCGCCGCCCAGCGCGGGAGGGTACCGCGCCGCCGATCCCACGAAGCTGAAGGCGCGCCGCTTCAACTCCGGCCCGCGCGCCAGCGCCAGCGAGCCCGGCGGCGAGATCAGCAGCATCTGGACGGAGACCCCCGAGGAGAAGCGCAAGCGCCTCGAGAACGCCGTCCTCGGCCGCGCGACGCCGGGATCCGGCGGCCCCTCGCACGGCCCGAACAGCGCCCATCCGCGCGTCCAGACGAAAGAGGACGCCGAGCAGGCCGCGCGCATCCAGAGCTTCACGGAGGCGACGCGCGGCCGTAGTCTCTACGAGGAACACCAGGAGGCGCGGTCGCGCGCCGGCGCCAGCGGACAGGGGACCGCCGGCGGCGGGGCGTCCAAGAAGAGCTGGGTCGACGAGGAGGACGACGATCCCAGCAAGCGCGCCTTCGACAAGGAGAAGGACATGAAGCTCGGCGGCCGCATCGGCGCCTCGCAGCGCCGGGAGCTGCTGAACAAGGCGGCCGACTTCGGGGGCCGCTTCGCCAAGGGGAAGTATTTGTAGATGGATCGACACCAGCGTGTATTTGCAGCAGCCAGTGAGCGCTTGGGATATGGTATGAAATGACTTGAACAAGATCAAACAGCCCCTTCTTTACGCAGATTTACCACGCCCCCTGACACCCGCCCAATTCCCCACGAGGAACATGAGCTTTGCTGAGGAAAAATGATCGTATTGATGATTCTAATCTAATCATTCCCCTAACCATGATTATAGCCTCTGGATTACAATTAGTCCGTTCTGTCTGGGGCTACACAACTCTCTGTACCCCATTCTAGTCCGTATACTAGATGTCACCTACTAGAACCTATATTCTACTGTTTCAGATCATTCTTATTGACTACAGATAGACACTTCTTACGTAGTAGCATGGTGAAACCCGTTGGCATATTTTCGGCAGAGAGATATACATTACAAGCACATACATTCTAAAATATGAAGATTAGTTGAAAGGATTCATAATACTGAATGACCTGACTATCTGCCTATATACCATACGGCCAGTGAGATTGAGAATGATAGGGAAACGTTTACTTCTTCCCTGCTCTCCTGCTCAGCTTTATGAGGTCTCGCGCAATGTAAAATCAATCACCCCAGACTCCCACAATGCTATTCATTGGTTCACCGCGACCCGTCTCTCCAATGTCGATCCACCATTCCGAGGTGAGGGTTCGAGCAACGGGGTTAGGGATGGAAGCTCTCCCGCGACACTAAGAATATATGTATATATGCCAGTTGAAACCTGTCGAACCGAAACCTCTTGTCTTGGTTCGTAGGGAATGCAAATGTATCAGACGGTCATTAAAAGTGGAACTTGCTTCCACCCTAATCCCCCATGCCCACCTGCGTTGTCTACTAAAAGACCCCTTTGGGCACATCAATATGCCAGTGTTTCAACAAATCGTGTCTTTGCGATCGGTTGGCCGGCTAGTATGTATTTGCGAAGGAATGGCGCGTTTAAGTTACTCATGTTCCAATCAAGGACGGGTGCTCGCTAAAAACGACGATGAATATGTGCGTGAATTGGTAGCTTCCTAGATCTCTGTTCATGTCAAGCTACTACTGATCTCAACATTCGAAGTTCCATGTAATTTTTTGCGTAGATAAAATAAATTACTGTGGTTCCTTAGTTCGGCTGACTCGTTGATCGTCCGGTGCCCGCTTCCAATTGAGATGGTGTTGTTGAAGGGTGAGCAATACTACTATTTGCTTCGATAGCTGCTGCTTCAGCAGCCTGTGCTTCTCGATTCCTTCTCACAGTCCGATCCAATACGAAGGGTGGAAATCGATTTCGGAACCTTGTCACGAAGTTACCGTTGTTTTCCTCAGGCCTAGCAGGGTGGGCCTGACTGCCAGTACTTCGGCGGCTAGGTTGTGTTGGTTGCCGTGATCTATAACGACTCATCTGCGCAGGATCTCTCGGCGTATCCTGGAAATGACTGGGAAACATTTGGCGAGGAGCGTCACGGAAGTGGCTCCAGGCAAATGATCGCACAGGCGTTCGTGGATAGTTCATACGAGCATTTATCCTTGAAAGATCGTTCAAAGGAGCAGGCGACCGAGGTTCGCCCTCGGCAGGTTGAGGCCGAGCCTTGGGTGTATAGTAGTCAGCTTTGCAGAGGGGACAACAGGCTCTCCTGTTTGTCAACCAAGGATCTAAGCAGACAGCATGAAATGCATGCCCGCATGTTAAACCACGGACGTCATCATCGTCTTCAAGCGTATCAATGCAGATAGCACAAGTATCACCGGACGATCCCATCATATCCGGGTCGATAGCAGGATGGACGTGATCATCGTCTTCATCTTCATCATCCTCGCTAGTTCTGTGAAGTGAATCTTTGCTTGCCGGGGTTTCCGCCGTCTCCGTAGGCGTGATTCCGGGGTCACCATTTGTGGCAGATGCATCCTTGTCGTCGCCTATAATAGGTGCAGCGTTTGGGATTTCAATACTAGACTTTTGATCGTCTTTATCGGTTGGTTTTGATTGACTAAGGGCAGTACGGTCGGGTTCGGAGGTAATATTAGAGACCGTTTCATCTGCAGACTCCCGGCTATCGGAGTGTTGCTCTGGGACGATTCCTTCCACGCTTCGTACACTGTTCGCTCGACTAGGTGGTGCCGAGATACCGCCTGCAGTTGGTAATCCGTCCTTCTTGCGTTCCAAGACCCAAGTTTTGTACTTCACCATCGGAAACTTCTCATTGACTTCGTCCATAGTCATCAACTTCTTTTCGCGACGTCGTCGGTGTGGCCGTGCGGGCATGTTCTGCAAATCGATAGGCTCGCCATTCTCGTCGAGACGTGCCAAAGCGCGATTGCGAGCATTATACCGGAAGCAGTACTTCACACCAACGATGATCCTACGCCCTGTATTAGAAGTCTATGTCTTTTCCAGCGAATTGCATTAATTAGGGCTCACCATAGATTAGTAAAGACAACACCGAAACCGAGGGCGACGAAAAACAACAAAGGGGAACTTGAGCTACCGCCGCCGCTGCCGCCATCCTTGTTATCGGTCGAACCTGCACTTGGGCTAGCTGCAGGATCGGTAGAACTGCTTATCGCAGACGCCAGGGAGGAGGTAGATATGCTCGAAACTGGTGTCGGCGACGCGGGTAGAATGGTTGAAGACATGGTGACCTGTCGAACCTGATATTCAACCACTCTTGCCACAACGTGGGCCCCGTCCACGATGGCCCGGTTGATATTTTCCATGTTGAATATATTTTACGGTTGGTAGAGTTTGTATGGGCGATGAAACCTTCGATGTCGAGGGCACGGGCGCTATAACATAGCAACCATAGGTAAAGCGACAGTTGCAGCTCAAGACAGACGTTCAATCGGGTTGGGCTAAGTTGGTCGGAGCCTCTTGATGGATTTGTCAGACCGGAGCAGATACGATTTGTTCCTTTTGATTAAAAAGGACCGTCGCACAATCAACCGAGGTTCTACTGGGAATTAGATGGTGGCCAGCATATCCTAACGTAATGGAAAATTAAAGTTTGCGATTGATTGCTCGATTGCTCGATTAAAGGACTCAGGGCCGGAAAGGTCAGAACGCGGCCGAATCTCGCTCAAGTGCAGAGACTTGCCGAGTGCTATAGTCTCTATGACGCTAGCTTTACTCGACTTCGCTTGACTCGACTCGACTTTTGCAGTGCATTCTGAGTGTAGATGGGTTGTGGGGAAGAAATGCTAACCAAAGCACCTCGAAAGTGAAATGCGAGTGAAAAGGTAGGGTGAAGGGGAGATGCTGGGGAATAGAGAGGAGATATGGTTAATGGTTGGCGCAGTACCTAAGTAGACTTCGCCTTAGGAGGATCCAGGCCTGGGCGGATAGTGAGTGCTAAGAACAGAGCTAGCCTACCTAAGCAGAGAGGAGTAGTGCTGCATTCAGCATTAGTGCAGTAGGTTAGGTACCAGGAAGGGTACCGGTAGTGTACATACAAGATATACAATACCTGCCTACTGTATACTAGTGGACGGAATAAAAATGGGGGTGGGTTGGCGCTTCCAATGGCGTAGGTAGACTAGTGCTGATCTGGTTGGTGCAAAGCCACCCCAGAAGCCAGCCACCATTTCTTCGTCGGCTAATGGTATGCCGTGTGATACATTGTAGGAACAAAGGTACTCAAATACTCGCGGCTAGTAGAGGGCTAGCCAATAGACATTCACTCGCTCATGCAAGACACGGTGCCCAAGTTAGAGCGAATCAATACCGCATGTAGGAAATGTACAGTAATACTAGATAAATACCGGTTTAGTTGACTGCTTCATTTTTGATAGCCATGGAATATACTATAATGATGGTATTCATGTTCAGATGTTCGATGTAGGTAATGAGACAGTTAAATAATTGCAATATCAATAATTTAAAATAGCTGTACATAACGTACCCAGGTACTGCCTGTATGCACTAACGCCCACACATACACGAACAGGTGGGTATAGGTATTGTGAAGCCATATGTAAGTCTTAGTGAAATCAGCTGTTACACTAAGATCTAGTGCAGACAAGCCCCGGATTGATAGCTCGTATACGTACCTAGGTATATAAGTATGTGTACACAACCTATCATATCAGTACATTTCTTAGTCGTAAATCAAGTTCATGCCTTCAATTATTGTCTACTATTTTTTACCGATTCAGAAATCCTAACAGCTACATATATACTCACTATCTGGTATACTGGGTATAATCAACTTAAACATGTAATGAGCAGCTGTTATGTATAGCAGGTAATGCTTATCAGTCAAAGGGACGTAGGACATTGTACATGCTATGTACAGTCTAGCTTCCCGTAAGCCGGGGGATCCGAAGTGCCCACTAGACAGGGTAAGGCGCCTTGAAAGGCCAATAAATCTGCTAGACTGTGCCCAGTACTCGGTAGACCTCAAGTCCCTAGCCCAGTTCGAGGTTCTGAAACTAAGTCATATTGTTACAGGTTTGAATGAAGGAATTTATGGGTGAACAAACAAACACAGGGTGTTTCGACAGCACAATTCGAAGCATAAACATGGCATCAGACAAGTCATATGGTCTCGGGGGGATTACATTCGGCGCGCACAGTGATAACACTACCTAACGCTACGTAAGTGAGCTGAATACGATAAGTTCACTGCACTTACAAGGACCTGGAACATGTCGAAACGAATCCTTCTATCTAGGGATGAGAATGCAACTATGCATACATACTCGACGCTCTCACTTAGCCCCTGCATACAGCGTAGCACAATGTGTTATATATGTTCGTGGTCTAGAATGGCATCAGAGATTTCAGCTCTATCGAATGCTGGAGTGAGATTTCTCAGCTTTCATTCCCGGACACGGGAGCTGACAGTTGTCATCAATCTATATGCTATTACAACATTACAACAGACAATTGGAGGGCTCCATACATATGCATTCAATTTGTATCCCGTCAGCCATTGTTGGAGCTCACCGGGACCAATACGCCCTTGGGCTAGCTAGCATGCCACCCTCCTCGCGCCTTATTTCAAATAACTGCTGAATAGGGCAGCGGGGAGGACTGTTTCTTCCAATATACATAGCAGCGCTGTTCAAGTGACTTTCTTTGCTCTTTAATGCCATCAGAAAAGCCATAGGCAGATGAACAATGAACGCCCATCTGGGTTGGCTTCCTATCTATCTAGTTGTTGTGATTTGTACGACCTGTCAACCTGTCGAATGTCACTCATCCGCCTACCATGTTGCCCCTACTTCGCCTTCGAAACTGCGCTTTCATAGGTAGGCTAAGCCACCGCTATGCCTTGCCTACGCAGTTCCTGTCCGGCATGATACCGTTTTGCGTGGGCAGAAAGCAGAAAGCACATTGATTAATTGATTTACAGTTCTGTGCATACTGCGTAGTCCAGTGCTTGCGACCTATCGCTATGTGTCTACTACACCGATACGGGTTCCTCAGACTGTTATGCGAACCAAATGATCTGCTGCGTTGGTTCTTTATCCAGCAATCTGACTGGCAGAGCACGTTAGGTCATGCATTGAGCCTGTCAGCCCTTTGGCGTATCAGGGCATTTAGATCCATAGCGTCGACGTCATGACGAAAATCGTCTTGAGTTTAGTGAGTTTGACGTAGAACCTAAATCCTGCTAACTAACACACTAAATAGAGCTAAACATGTACCTACGCAAGGTACTACAGCACTAATGATCGTGAGTTTCAGTGGCCGAGAAATAATTCTCAGTACGCAATAGGTTGGCACACCAATTCCCTCGTGTCCGGTCCTACGACCTAGTAGGTATCAGAGGCCGAACACCTCGTAGGTATGTAGTTACAGCAGGTCAGTTCACCACCTGCGGCGCATGTTCACGAGGGCAGAATTCTACAGAATAGATGACCTCCTATTTTCGCGAACCATTCGCTGCACCCACAGTCGCAAATCAAGACTTGTCTCAGTAATCAACATATATGTAAGTAATCTTATCTTACTAGTCTAGATCACTATAAATCACTGGAGCACCGAGGACGTGCATCACTCACTACCTACCTATGTCGAGCATACTACGTACTCAGGTAGCAGTGGGAACATGCACTCGAATGGGGTGCACTGCTTACGTCGTCGTCGTTGTCGCGTATTCATCTGGGCAAGTCTGATGGGCTGTGGCTGTGCTTTAATCCACTTACTTATATACCTACGTACAAACGCGTACAGTTTGGTGTGTCGTCTGATGTGCCGTCAGATGTGAGTAGTAACTGATGTACAGATACCAAATGCCAAGAGCGCGGCAAATTGGGCTTAGTGCATTCGCCGCTTTTGCTCAGGCTTGGCTCACCCTATTGTCTGTTAGGTGACTGGTACTATTCTGTATCTGCTGGGTAATTACCTCTTATTTCTAACACCGAGCAGCTTCCTAGGAAGTCGTTCGAAATCTGTGTTGTGTAAGGGATCTCTGTGCGTTGGTTATATATATTATTATTCATATGATTTCATGATAAATTCAAGGGCGCGTGGTGGTAACAGCCCGGGACTCATTATCCGGCACCCGGAGTTGTCGGTTCGATTCCGACCGCGTCCAGCTTTTTTTCTCGACATCAGCACCCTCTCAGGCTTAAAGCGGCGTGGCTCAGGTTGGATTCCCATTCCGATTCGGGCTAGTAAAACCCATCTTGGAGGTGGCATGGTGTACCAAAAGTCTTGCCAAGACACATGATCTATATTTGTCAACCGATCGAGATAGATGGTGGATTAATATCCCGAACCCGGTTCCTTATCAAGCCAAGTGTCTAGATAATCATGCGAACCTGAAGATCGACGGTCCGTTCTCAATTTAGATTGTTGAGTTCGATAATATCACAGAAGTGACTGTGTCAAGTAATGCGACATTTTCCGACCACATGTGTCTTCTCACTCAGGCAGGGTAATCTCGGACGAACCTTCACGTGTAAATGTGTCGGACATACCGGAAGCTGGTCTTCGGATCTGGCCGGCCGGTACTTGTACGGGCAGATTCGGAATCATTCCAGCCAAGTATCGATTACCTAATAACAACATACCCCCACCGAAGGGTTGTTGAATTTAAGTTTCGCCTAGTAAATAGCTTGAGCTATAAATGCTATATAATTATTTATGAGTTTTAGATAGTCATTGATGTTGTAAAAGAAATAGACAAGGTGAAGGACCTAACAACGGCTCAAAAGGGGTTCTTGGATATACTGACTCTCGAACTTACCACAATTACGACAGTGCTACACGAATCTTTTCGTCAAATCATCTCGTACGATTATCTGCTACCCAACTAATACCATAAAGACCCTGTGAGACCTTCACCTGACCCTTGATCTCTCGGCTCTTGACGATCAGAGACAAGCTGGCAGGGTATTACACGTTAGTAGCACTACACTACCAGCCATAGCTTTAATCAAGTGATCTATTAGAATGTGGCGATACTTAAAATTATAATAAATCAGGAAAAAAAGGGCGGCTTGCGTAAGTAGGAGAAGAGTAAGGCGGCGACGTGCTTTAGCCGCACGTATTACTTGCGAGAAATTTCCATCTAAGTTAATTAGAAGGTAGTGATGTGTCATAGAAAGGAAAGAATAAACCACCTAGCAGCGACTGTAAGAGTTCTTGAAATACAGTTTCATATTAAATCCTCAGATAGTTAGTAAATATCAAATTATTGGTCCGCTGTAGTATTACTGTCCGGGTTCTGCGTTACAACATAGCCCTCAAGTCTCATTCTAAGCGTATTCATAGACGATGCAGGTACTGACTAACTTGAATATGCAATTGGGGCATCCGCCAATTACAGCAAGGTGGTACGATATATATATGCAATATGTAGTTTAACAGGAGCTCCATGTGTTGGAGAACATGAATATCATAATGGGCATATTTCGTTGCTGCCCAAGACTAATCCCCCATTAGGTTCATTAAGTCCAATTCTAGTCCTTCTAGCCAAGATACAATACTGCGTAGGCAGCCATGGTCGATTATATAACCCATCGCCCTACATTCTTCGAGATTTCTTATCGGTATACGGGATGAAAATATATCTAAACATTCATTTGGCTTCTTAAAGGGTCAGGACACCCACGGTTTCGCTGAGCAAGGTATGCTACTTAAGACTTTTCCCAATTGTATTCGTTCTAAACTGAGCCTTCGTACGACTATCCATGCTGAGGTGTACTATATCGAGAATAGGTTCGCCTTGCTTGATTTGACGTATACTTAGGGGGGGTGAGGGTACCCTATGTTCCCAAATATTTCCTCTACGTGTACGCACGAGACGGCATGTAGTAGAAAACTACCACATAGCTGATGATGTCTAGATGATCCTGCAAAAAGCCTGATACTTCGATTCGTGTCGAACCTCAAACCAGCGACCACAGCGAGCTTTCGGCCTGTCTGTCAATGACTCTCCGGATACCAGGCAAGCCACTCCAACTGCTGTAAGCAGACCCGTCAGGCACGACTAGCAAGGCTGATGGACACAAGGAAATAGAATGACATGGCAAGAATTTTACACTTGGTTGATGCCTTGCGTATTATTTGGACGATCCCGAGAGCATCTGGTTGGAGCTAGAAAAAAATGCCTGCCGTTTACAGCAACGCGACCGCTACTATAGTAGCAGCTACTTCAGCGACCTGCTACAGCGGATTGCTAAGCCCTCACTAGGCGATTGATTTAGAAAAGCTGCCTTTCAACTTCGCCTCTGGACGGCCTGTGAAGAGGAGCATGTATAATTGGAATTTATGGAAAAGGCATCGATCAACGAGTGTGCTTGATCACTACGGAATATGCCGTCTCGACGCGGGCTCTCTACTACTCTTTCTATTAGTTCCACCGGATCTACCGTGAAGATATCCATATCGACCGCGGGTTTTTGCAGATGATAAGCTGTGGAAGTGTGGCAGTATATGTCGCCTCTTCGCCTTGAGCTAGGCGAATATGGACATAGTAAGCCGTCCCATCAAGGAACTCCTCGCACACAATGACAATAAATGTTGCATATGGCAGTGGTGGAGGAACTAGGCACGTCTGCGATTCAGGACTATGATATGAATCTTGATAACTCACGAATCAAGACGACAAGCCAATGGCCTTATCATCTGTTGGCACCTTATTCGCTTAATACATGCAGATGGGGTTAATTACTAACGTACTCGAACGAAATATCGACATCGACCGCTCTGGAAACGGGTCGATAGTTCTAAGATAATTACGGCTCCGTCTTGCGGCCTGCAGAACGCCATCATTACTATTAGTTTCCATTAGAAATAGGACAGAGAGCCAGATAACGACTAGAAGTACTAAGAACCACCGATGCGTTACGATATAAATACTGTCGAGGCTCGACTAGCGCTTAGGACGTGAAGAATGCCATCTGTCCATGGATGCATCACACTTAGCATCGACGCGCTAGATCACTAACTAGACACTGTATTAGGGGCAGATTCTGCCCTTATTGAGATCTATTGGTAACTCCGATCGTCCGCCAGACGTGGCAGGGTCATGGGTCATAAAATTGCTGGCATCATGGTGCTGGAGGAGGACAGGAGAGACACAAACATGCCGGCTCCTATGGAATACAAGTCGCCAGCCTTTTACTGCAAGCCCTATCTAGATAGAGGCAACCCAGGCAACAAATGGTGCGCAATGCCATGCAATCACAGTGGAGCACCCTCATCCTGGCACATACAAAAAAGGGCGTATCATAGGCCAACAAATGCGCGAGGCAACGTAGGTTGACATTATTCGAGTGGCTATGATCTCTGCCCACAATTCCATAATAATACGGGAGTAAAGAGTTATCCCATGCCTTGTTTTCTAATTTCGGTGTTATTTTTATCTAGCCACGTCAAAGTAAAATTGCAGACCCGAAACTTGTTTTGGTTGCTAGCGAATGATATCCTGGGTTATAACTATTACAGTTGTGCAAAGTGTCACGAAATACCTTCGTTAGCTATTTTTATCTCTGTATGCGCTGCCCTCTTCATCACAGCTGCAGCACTATCACATCATCTGAAAGAGCTATTACTTTCTTGTTAGAATATCTTGCTTTGGTTTTTACTGGATCCCAAGGCTCTATGGCCATTTGTTTAGATAACCAATTATTAACAATACCGTAAAATGCTTGCCTTAATAAGCTATGGAGAAAACTGCATAGTATAGTATCCATTAGCTGCTCATTGTAGGGTTTCGCAAGGGCTGTAGCGACAAAATGAAGGTACACTCTGCATGAGCTCTCGATTCGCTTCTGTATTAATCACTTCGTGCAAGTGTGATGTAAGATCTTGAAACATTATGAATAATATCATTTAATATTGGAGACAAAGTTAATGTCAGACTTGCTTACATTATACCCTAGTACAGAATGGTAACCACTGGCTCTTCTATCCGTCTATAGACTAATTCATTCATAAAAACAATTTGAAATGAAGAGTTTATTTGTGGTAATAACATGTTAAAAACCATCCGCTATTGAACCGATATACTGTACTGCGAATGAACTTGACATGGGAATGAAAAGAGTAAGAAGTCTTGAGAACAACATAGTTTTACATCAAGGTATAATCGTATACGAACCAATTGTAAACTTAAAAGTCTAGTTAAACAGTAGAAAGGTAGATGCTGTGGTATAGTACGAACGCCATCGCCATGCGAATATAATAAATCTTGACAAAAGAAACAAGGGAAATAAAAAAGTAAAATATTGAGAATACAAAAAAAACACGCTGTGTGCATGTATTGTAACGTGAGTCGCGTCCCTAGATACTCCAGGTATACTAGAGAAACCGTGACGCGATGATATTATTATGTGGACCAGACCCTTTATCCTCGCGCTGGGTCTCGATCCCCTAAACGTAAGCTTGGCCGTAAAACGATGTATCCGAGTGTGCCGTCGCAGAGCCAATGTACCGAGCATCCACTAGAGACATGGTCCCGCGGCAGGGTGCCATTTGTCCTAATCTCGAAGTCGCTGAGTTCGGCTTCCATCTTGTGAAGCTGTAGGAGATCCTCCTCGCCAACCCAGTTATTGATTAGGTTCGCGATCCGTTTGAAGCCGCTCGTGTGACCACCGCAATCATCCGGATGATACCCGCAGTAGACGAAAAGATAGCTGTGGATAAGCTCGTGAATGAAGGTGGATATGAGTAGGCGTCTGTTGTACTTCCTATCTTTGAGAATTTGTCTCGATAAGAAGATCAGGGTCTCGTAGCCATGGCTATGAGGCGCATCTCTCCATGCTGTGGTACCGATGAGATTGGTTGGTAGATCCTCCCATGTCCAAGTCACTCTGCCCTTCAAGCTTCCCCTGAAGAAAATCTCGTTTGCGGCGTAAAATATGCCTTGAAGTGCCTCATCATCAATTTCGAACTCAGCACCCAGTGCCTTAGGGCTGATAAGGCTTTTCAAGATCCTCTCATGCTGAGACAGTCTCCTTCGTCTTCGGTAGTCTGCTATGTCTGCTTCCACGAGGCTCGCGGCTGCATCGTGATGAGCATTGTCTTTTGCCTTTAGCGACTGGTCTATGGAAGTGGGCTCCTTCTCATCCCGCACCCGCAGGTCGAGGAACGGAGTGTCCACCCCAGCCGATATATTGTCGTATTTACACTGACGTGCCGAGTCATCATGGGCAGGTTGATCGCATTCAAAGGAGCCCGAGTCACTTGTCGGTGTCGACCGCACAGCCTCTTTGATGATGAAGAATGCAGGCACTGACTGATAGTCAAAGCGGGTAGTCGCGTGATCGTTGGGGTGGGGGTAAACTCGGGGACGTTTCCATTCTCGTATTGTCTGGTAGTCCTCGGCGATGTCAAGGTGGTGGATATGGTGGAAATGTCTTTTCCTCGCTAGAGGCAGATGGTTGTCATAATCCTGAGGTGGGGGAATAACCGAGTCGCTCAAGGAGCGCGACATCTCGGTACCACCCACGCCCCAACCGGCCATCATACATGCTCTAAGTCGGTTTTATCACGATACTTTAATGCCGAATAACGGATCGCAACGAGCAACACAACTCTTAAGATTGCTAAGAAAAGGCAGCACCATGAGGTCCTTTTGCGCCGAGGCAATAAGTAGTTTCAAAGAGCTTGGCCACGCCTTGCCAGAGCTAGCCTTCTTCTTCTATCGGAGTGATGGGATAGTGAGGATGGTGGAAGAGAGGGAAGAGTAAGGTGTTTCTGACTTTCGTAGGTAGTTGTGTTGTGGCGAATATCGGCAATGGTGTAATTAATGTTAGCCTCACTTGAAATCGACGGCGCGCTAAAAGTCCGAATATAGGTGTGGATATCCGAAGGTCAAAGAAACAGTTTCACCCCGTCTGCCACAAAGCAACGCAAAATAAGAAGAAGAAAAAAAGTGTCAAGACATAACCGATAGTAGGGATGCATGCAGGCCAGGACTTCCTGGCCAACGACTCGACTCCTGAGTGTGTGCAGCGGGCACTGGGCAGCGGGCTTTAGTCAAAACCGTCGAGCAGCTATCTCTGCGCAAAGTGCGGTATGGAAGGCGGTAAGAGGAGGACGTGAGGAGCCAACGCATCCAAGTGGAGAAGCAGGGAATTGCTAGAGGCCGAAAATCACGTAGTGTAGAACGAATGCGGCGGTGAAAGTATACCTACTTAGTACAGGCGCGGCGCAGCGATAAAACAAAAGGAGGATGAGACGCAACGACGAGGAAAACAAGACGATCTCGGCGTGCGGGCGGGCAGTCAGTCAGTTTGGAGGGGGCTGTCCATGATCGACCAGAGGCTGTCTGTCTGTCTGTGTGCTCTGTACCGATCTACCTACCTAACCTACCATGGCCTAGATACCGTGGCCCATAGCGCCTATGGCATAAGCATACTTGTACATACATAGACAATCTGCAACCTGGTGGAAGAGGACAGGAAAGAGAGAGAGATAGAGAGAGAGGACAGAACAGGATAGGCCAGCGCAGCACAGCACAGCAAAGCAAAGCAAAGCAAAGCATACCTAGCACAGGTCTTGCAAGGCGTGGCGAAACGGGTTGCAGCGATGCAGCGATGCAGCGATGCAGCCAGCAGTACTGTACATATAATACAGTACATACCTCCTACACACACGTACGTAAGTACAGCGGTGCTGTGGCGGACGCGCGATTGTATGGACGATGTCCTGCTGTATACCTCATGCAGGTGTATGGAGACAGGCGAGATGATACGCCGTTGTGTATGCCAGCAGGACGAGGCCTTCATTCCCTTTCCAGCATTCGAGGGCCGCGCCCGCAACGCTGTCCCTGGTGGTGTCTATGATCATCGCGCGCGCGCGCGGATGGCTCACCTGTGGCGTAACATCGTTTCCCGTCCCGTCTTGTCCGACAGTGAGTCTCACGATACCTCGAATCCCGGTGTCCGATGTAACGGCCATTCCTCATTTGATCCCTCGCTGATCCCTCCCAGGTGCCAGGGTGTGGAGAGGTCACATCACGATTTGTGTAAGTATCTATCTAAGTATCACTGCGTGTCTGCGCTTACCGATTACCTATCATGTAGGTTCAAGAGGTAGGTAGGTAGGGTACTCGGGATACTTATCATTTGAAATACAGGGTGCCTATAGGGATGCCCCACGATCCCTTCCTCTCCATCACTTCACTTGGATACCTTTCTGCTCATAAGCCAAGAAGTGACCAAAATTAGAGAGTAAGCGGTCTATTTAGTGTACGCATGGACGTCAGTGAAGTGTGCCTAGGTCACGGGGAATGGAAAAATAATCAACAACGGGGGAAGAAAAACACTGCAACGCGACTTTGGTAGCGATCTATCTAGGGTGGGAATGAGCGATTACAGCCATCTCACCTACCTACGGTACCTATCTAGTCTAGTGTGCTGTACAGCATGGGTTCTGCAGGCTGTGGCGTGAAATCCCACTGGTGGCTTGCCGGGTATTATGCATAATTAGCCCCATATCGTAGTGGGCCTCGAACTCTGGCCCTTGATTTGCTCAACAGGGTTTTGCTGAGGAATGACGAGCTCTGATTGGTCGCCTCATATTCTGTGATTGGTGACACATTTCGTCCAACTGTCTACTGAGGCTGGTTCATACCTTATAATTTCAACCCCGTGATCGTGACTCATATACACAGAGCACAATTGTGTGTATGTGTGTGTGTGTGTATATAAGGTTATCAGCGTTTTACACCTCACAATATTGTCCAGACCTTATCAACAACAAGGTCTAGACCGGGCAAAAAGATTCGCTAACTGGCATTTCTGATTTACTTGGACTACTGACCCATTTGCGTACCGACCTCAATAGCGGGCATTATCTGCTTACCCCAGACGCCAAGCTGGGATCGGCGACTAGGGAAAGGGTAAATGCGAAAGACTCATCAAGATGTCTCACTATTACCTGGGTAGTGTGGTATAGTTGGGGAGGACTTACTAGTCGTTATAGAATACCTAGACGAGCTTAGTACCGTACATTACGCTTCACTGCATCCCATTGGCAATGCTGCTTCTACGTAATCATGCTTATAAAGCCGTAGTAGGTAATAATGTACCTCATGTACGAACCCGCGCGGAATTACTGATACACAGAATCAAACAACCTATCTTGGCGCGATACTAAAACTCTATGCTATCATATACAAATCACAACATCTGGTTATAGCCCTAGGCAAGCAAGTGGCTGTCTTCTCGACTTAATTGCGAGGCATACCGAGGTTCTGGACAAACCGCGCTTCGTCAGCCTGTCGTTCTAATACGAGCCTCATCCTCTTCGTATAGACCTGTTCTTCCTCTTCTGCGGCCACTTCTTCTGGCGTCTTTGTGTTTTCGACAAAGTCCTCTGAGGAAAAGCCCGCCTTAGAAGAGAAACTGACGAGCCCCAACGCTTCCCCCGTCCAGAATAGGATATCGTCGTCATTAGGAATGCTATTTCCCGCTTCCGTCCGTGTTGATAGGAGTTTCCGGGCAATATCGTCCGATCCTGGCATCGACCCAAATAGGGAGCGGTGAGTGACTTTTTCTACTTTGCCAATCCTGTGTCGCCGCACCTCTGTGAAGCCATCTCTTTCCATCCATTTCAGGTACCCCTGCCCATCGGAGAAGACGATCCGATTGCCATGATTGATGACTGATAGAAGTTTCGAAGAAGAAGCGGTCTGTCGGTTCTTCATGGTAGAATCGTAAGAGACATATGTGCTGTTTTCATCTTCTAACTTTGATGATAACCCATATATCTCGAGCGAGCCTTTGAGGTTGTACTCGCCACAGCCTATTAATGTTCTTCCACCAGCAGTATTCTTAGACTTGGTGACTTGTTCTTCTGTTAACTGTAGGCGTCGACGGAGGTCGCTGTCAATGCTAGAAAAAGGATAAGGGAGGGATGTAAGGCTGCATAGTCGGCCGCCCGAGTGTAGGGACCCTTTGATGAGTGGAAACATACGTCGATCGTAGTGCAGCACACTAGTAAATCGACCGGCAACAAATATATCATCAGAAAGTTGATCGTGGTGCCCAGGACTATTCATATGATGAATACATTGCGGACCTGGTTGAGCAAGAGCAGCATACGGCGGAAGGGGTCGCCAATCTTCCAAGACCTTTGAGAGGTCCGGGCTAAGCGGGGAAACCGGCTCGACTACTTCCCGTTGTTGCTCGCGTGGCGCATACCTGGTCCGATAATCATGCAGGAACAGGCCGTTGAATGTGCCTACTGTTAATGGCACTATAGGATTTGCTTCTGACATGGTCATAATCACCCGCTCGAAGGGCGTCGTTGTGATAACAGCTAAGGACTGGAGATCTACCTCTACGAGATCTTACAAGTTGTGAGTATGCCTTCCCGCTCTTAGAAAAAGATGACTCACTATTTCCCAAGGCGAAAAACGCAACGTGTCTCTTATTATCGACGCTCACACATTCGATAATCCCTCTTTCGATAGATCGGTTTGGTGACTCTACAGACGACATGCCCTGTGTATGCGACAAAAGCCCTGGTCTGCTCTTTGATAGTATGGAACCCTTCTTGGTCTTTGAGCCCTTTACGTCCCATATACAGATAGACCCGTCATCTAGTGGTGACACTGCGAAGAGCTGATTGCCAACATCAGAAGGACTGTACAGTGAAATACCGCGAACGTCAATGGTATCATCTATAGGACCTTGAGGCGTTCGAGGCCGCTCAAACCAGTTGGTGACGACTGGCCCATTTCTTTGAATGTACTCGTGGTACCAATTGGTCCTCTCTCCCGGGAACGTGGGGTCCCAATTTGCAGCGATGCGCGCGTATTCCCTTTTTCTCTTTCTAGTAGTCAGCATGCCTATCGACTCTATGACGCTATGATGCTGAAGGGGATGTTCGTTTGGTGGTGCTGCTCTGCTTAGTGGTACTCCGTCCTCGTCAATCCAGTCTGATCCCCGGCGGAATAGTGACACACGTTCAAGAAAAGTAGAAGCATCGAGGCATCTTCCGCGCCAATGAATGTTATCCCGGCAGAGTTGTAGCAGGCGTCTGGAAACCGACTGGAGCTTGATGACATCTTGGACTACAAGAACTGATTGACATAGCTTAATCAGTATTGATAGGACTTTCTAGGGAATAAAGAATGTCAAGGATGAATGCGACATAAAAAATATATAGACCAACACTGGACAATATGAAGAAGAATCTCGTCAGGAAGCGATTGCAGGTGGTCGCTCCCCGCCATGGTGATATTGCTTGTGTCGCTAGTGACACGTGGAGTATATAAAGTATATAAATAATGTTATGACGATATTTAGCTATGAGTGCATTGCCTTTTAAAAAGCTCGTAAAGAAAACACACCTACCAAAGCAGGTGGTTCAAAGAGGGCTGTAATATTATCACGCAGTGTCACGGGTCAAAGTTTAGGTAGGCATGGAAAGATGACGAAGGTGCTTGTTTGTACTGTACTGGGTAGTCTATGCCGACCAACGCTAGGTACCCACGTACCTACAGGGATTACCTAACCCCATGCGTACCTGCTCAAGCTTCTCGGCTGATACGGGCAGTTAGGTACCTAAATAGATACCTACACTACCTACTTAGGGAGGGGCGTAGGTAAGTACTACCCCTCCAATACCTATGTACTTCTAATTAGGTACTCCATACCTTATCTCTCCCCAATTGGCGCAAGTCCAGCCCCAAAGGTCTGTGCATTTTGTAAGTGTGGGGTAAATTCCGACTACCAGGCTCCGACAATACACGGAAAAATGAATAGAACACAACCTAGCGAGACAAGGACAAGAGGCTTATACGTGACATGTGGATAGACCTCACGAAACCGACGGGGTGCTCTGTATCCTGTACATGGCTCACATGCCTACAGCTGAAGTGAGATAGAACTAGCTGAGCCAGACCATTAAGGGGGAGACTGAAGAAAATCAACGTAACATCCTTAGGCTCGAAGCACACGAGACAGGACTGAGGTAGGTATCTCACCAAATGATTCAGCTAATTAACTACATGAGAGAGATGGGGAGACCGGTTTATGTGTATGTGTCACGGTCCCATATATAAGACCTGCAAACGGTCAAGGTTCCCACCTTGACAACGTTCTACATCTGCATTCTGCATCAATTGTATTGTGGTTTAGTGTTGCAGTTCTATTCCGTGACAGTATGGCGAGAGGATTTGTGCCTGTGTGTAGCACATGCTATGACTTCTTGACCGGGTATCTTTTTAAAAGTTCACACATACCGTGGCAAGTAGTATCTAAGATTCTCATGAATGAATCGACAGTGATCCGCAGCCCCGGATTCTTCCATGTTGGCGTGCAATAGCCTAACACAAGGCATAATATTTGGTTTGGCCCAAGAACTGAGGAAACCATCGTTTGGCAACTTTAAGAGGTACTATCCCTGGTTGATGTCTACTATGAACTTAGAAGCTTAAATGTAAGGCCCAGTTAACCTATAGACTATCTGGCTACATGACTATTCCGACCGCTCGTCGTTATCTTCTGAGAGGAGCTTCGGATACCTATTCTAAAGAGCACAATGGCACTATTTCAGGGTAGGACACCAACGGAATAGCATTATTGTTAACCCATTATCATTAATAATATGTATCCTCAATTGTGCAATACCACAGTCCACATTTTGCAGGATAATCTACGCCTAGACCCTTTTAGATAGTTCTTAGGAGGGCATAGACAATACTAAGTTATATAAGAGTCCTAGCCGCTGTAAGGATCTAGGAGGCTAGGGAATTAAATATACTTTATAAGTTCTCTATATCACTGATCGAAGTTATGTTCCTATAATAATCTATTACTTTAGATTGCAATAAACCATAAGGATACCAACTAGAAATGTCTACTTAAGGTATTAATTAGTACGGGAATGTCACGCAATCCTAAATAATTTTATCCTGCTAGACAGAAGCTTGCCTGATGCCGAGCAAGCAGGAAGGTGACGTATTTAGTAGAATAGTAGGATAGTAAAATAGGTACCTGTAGGCAACTATGAAAATAAGTACCAAGACTGGTGCCATCTATGACAATAGAAAGGTTCACTTCTAAAAAAAAGGGTGCAGGTATATCTTAATACTAAGCATAGTTAGGGGGTCCCTTTAAGCTCCGGCTTGCACAGCACTTGGCTTGCTGTGTAACTACCTTCTATATTATGATCGAGCAAGAACTGTGAATAGAAGAGGGGTTGATGAATGGGGACATAGAAATAAGTGGTGGCAATAGGTAATGCGACCCTTTAGCGTGTTCTTCTTCAATTATCATAATACCCACCTAAGGCACCAAACATTCACTACTTCTAAGTACCTACTCTCGCTGCCACCAAGTCCTCTACAGTCCCCAAGATCTCCCTCGACTTTATCTTTTTATATTGGCCTCCGTCGATATCCCTACATCCATTCTCCCCATTCATCACCCTTCACACTTCCCACTTCCTTCTACACACGTCTATTTTTCAATCTTGCCCTATCGTCCCCCAACATCGCCACTGATATTCATTTTCATCTAAAGCTGCAATACGCACTGGTCGATTTCTTTGGCCTTCAATCACTGCCAATAGATGAAACTGCAAGAAGCACTGTTCTTCCAGACAACGTAAATAGCATTCAACTCAACTACCCTGACATACACAGACAACAGGTAATGGCAACTTCCTCTATCATTATCATCATCGCCATCATCATCATCGTCATCGTCATCATTGTTACCCTTCTCCTTGGTGGTCGCGTTGCCCCCTTGTGTCTTACCCAATACCCCTTCTGCTGACGGTTAACTGCTTACGTGCCTCCAATATAAACACATGAGCGAAGCTGCAGTCAACATCAATTCGCCTCGCCTCTTGTCCTTGAATCTCCATCTCCCTCCATCTCTACCTCATTACTACCATGTCTTGTGGCTTCAACGTCTTGCCGAGTAGTAATTGCACATGGCAGACATGCCACACCCTCACATCTATGCCTACAACATATTGTATCCCTAAATCTATCCATTCGCTATGGCATCCTACATAGACTCCATGTCACTCGATGTCGAATTTCCCTGATACATTCCAATCTACACTATTTGTTATCCTCTATCATTCGTTTCTAGCAATAGCCATACAGATCTAACAGTTTTACATAGAATCTCTCCTTCCTCGCACAAGATTACAACTGAAGCGACTGGTTCGCAACAGCCCTTTGTTGTTCAAGACCAGATTAAGAGCTCAGCATTTAACTTCGCAGCTGCACTGCAGCTTTGTATCTTCGGGTAAGTCTTGCACCCTCCTGGCCTCAGTTAATGCGTCATTGGCGGCGCTGTGCAAATGACCAACGCACATTCCTTGGGCTTCCTAAAAGAGGCAACAGACATGAATCGATAGCTAAGAACTACTTGATACAGACAATGGCGGAACCAAAAGCTTGTGATAAGGGCGATAACTTCCCTGTTACCCAGGAAACTTCCCCGGACCCAAGTCCACCAACAGAGCCGGAAATTGAAGCCACGCCTTTGACGTCAAAACCTCTAAGAAGCTTAACTCCCCGAGGACAGCGCTTTAGTAAGCTCAGTGATGCATACCTTAACATTACTGCTCGCCAGGGATCCAACATCACGGAGCGCAAGGCCTCGGGTCAGTCCCAATCATCTACCGCTACCTCAGATCTAGTCGACCTTGCGCCGTTCCCTGTCACTAGTCCACGGCTTGTTCAGTCGCAAGATGACCTTCAGATCTCTGCCTCCGCCTTGGCAATGCCAAGTTCCGCGATGAAAGCCCGGCGGGCTAGCTTTGATTCTGTTGATTTTTTTGAAGGCCCGTCACCTAAGATGGGTCATAAGAGTAACAACTACCTTGGTCTCAGCAAAGAAATTGAGAGCGAGTTGCTGAGTTTGAAAGCCAAGTCTCAAGACACCACAGGCAGCACCATTGAGGGCATTCTTGCCCAGTATGATGCTCCCACATCTAGTCTTGAGGTTGAGCACGACAATACACGAGAGGTATGACTATTTGCGCGACATGCGCCTTCTGATGATGTAGCTTACAATGCCCTAGTATCGTACGTATCACGATTTGTCCCTCTCTCGACCGCCACAGGGCTCGCTTCCAGACCCTCCGCCTACGAACTTCCGGACTGCCTCTAGCGTGCGCCGGACTGAATGCGATTCACCAGCTCCGGGCTCGAGCATTACCGATTCGCAACATCTTCTAGACGTAGAGGCACAGGCACATGAGCTAGAGGAAGTGCGCCAAGCTCTTTTCCCGCCACCTCTGAATGTTGGCCAATCTCGTCGCGGCACAGAAATTCTGCGGGAACCGCAGCATCCTGTTGCTCCTATCAACACGGGTACCAATATCCTTACTGAGAATCCTTTCGCGGATCAAAAGGTTGAAGATTACAAGACATATCTTCGGCTTCCAATGGAACGGGATATTAGCCAACAACTCAGTAACGCAAGCCGCAGCGTCGGGCACAATACCCGTAAGCTCTATAGCTCAGATGGCCATGAAGATTTCCCTATTCGACAAGGACGACCTCAAGAAAATACACTTAGACCGTCTAGCCTCCTTAGAGTGCGTGCTGGAGACCGACCCGTTCGCAATATCAAAGTTGTTATAGGTCGGGAGTCGGAGACTGGTAATGACAACCAGAGTCATCAGGTCGCACAGGTTAACTCCAAAAATGACTACCACGACGTGCGTTCTGAAGACGGCGATTGGGTGACCGAGGCAACTAGCGATACTGGCTTTAATTCATTCGCTGGCATTGTCCCGAGGCGGTCCCTAATTGGAGGTTTCAAGAGAGCTGGTAGCAGCATTGCTGACTATTCTGATGAATGCAACGAAGACACTGGGGGGCGATTTGGATCTCGCGAACGGATTATCCAGCATCTAGGAGATAATAAGTCGAACAAGTCATCCGACGTTCAACGACTGAATGAATCAAAGTTCGCAGCCTTGCTTCCACGTCGAAATAACGCGTTCTCGGAGAATGCCAATCGTCGGTGGGCAAGTGCTGGACAACCAGAACCAGGCCAATTTCGTCCCCAAGTTCTCCATAAGAGTACAAACCCGTATCGCGAACTTGGTTGCAGACGGCCTGAGACTCCTAGACGGCTCGTTTTCAACTTCGACCAAAATGCTCCTCCTAGGTACGAGTTTCGTGACTCAATTTCTGAATATGAGCCTGCCGAAGCTAGTACCAAGGCCAACTGTGGAACACAACAGTATGACACTCGCGGATCTTTACAATCTCCGGTGTCAGATATCGGGGAGGACAACCATCCCTCCACTACAGATGCCCGCTTTGACCAATCTGCCGACTTGGATGCCGACAGAAACCCCTCCAATACGTTCTCTCAACACAACCAGGCTTTCCAAGTACCTCGCCGAAGCCAAGAAATGGACCTCAGTATATATGCGGCAGAACGTCAAAAACAGCTCGAAGACTTTGAGAGGCAGGAATTTGCAGCAGCTTCTTCATATTACGACCCACCATCAGGTAATTCAGTCAGGTCCAAGTTTAATTTCGAGCTTTTGCCACTCAACCTAGCCCAACAGAAGAACAAAATACAGAGGGACAATGGAGAAACTAACGAGACTGAGTCTTCGGTACTTAGACTGAAGCGGAAGAAGGGCAGGCCGTCCGTTGATACCGTAGATAGTCCTGTTGAGCGACCCGCTAGAGCTTTCGTTACTAGTCGTGATCTTTCTATCAATCTCTCTTCTAATTGGCAAGCCCACGAGATGGACCTAGAAGGTAAGCTCGCACTTGAATTTCCACTCTAGCATGCTTATATGGCCTGCTAACTTTGTTAGATATACCAGCCCCTTTTGCGATGGGCTCATTTAACGACGTTACTCCTAGTGGAAATCGCAGGCATCGAAATGATAGCCGGGCGAAGTCTCTGGATACCCCGTCTTCCCCTGGTACACCACTTGCCCCGAGAAGTCTTTGGTATGGCCTAAGGAATCGCCATCTTGCACAAGCTCGGAACCTACGCCGATATCGACCAATATCACGTTTTATTGCACCAGATGATTACGTTTCTGATAACGCCGATAGAACTCGTCGAATCTGCTTTTACATCCTAGCTGCCTTGTCGTTCTTACCATTTTTCGGCATTCTCGTCTTGAGTGGATGTTTCAGCGAGGCCTTTAAATGGGCTACTCAAGGTGAGGTAGACCGACTGACCTTTCGCCAGCGACGCTTCATCAAGAAGATGCTCCTTGTCGAGGCTGTCTTTTACACAGGCGGTTTCGTGACTATAATCGTTTACTTCACCCTGAAGAACAAAACAAGAAATTGATCTGTCGAGCCAATATAGTCACTACTGTGACTGACCCTACATTCCGCTGGAAGGGACTATAGGCTGCCGCTAGTGAAGACAGTCAGTAGCTGTCCTATTCGGAGTCCTCTCCTTGGCACGAGATCCAGTTTCGAGGTTTTATCGTCACTTTAACTAAGATCGCGCATCGAATCCCTCTGGAATTAAATGGACGAAACCAAACCCAACTCTCTCTGGAATTCACCGAACACTTTTCATTTGTCATAGTTGACACGTCCTATAATCTGCTGTTATCTTGCTTCTACGTTTGTTCGAGGCTACGGAATTTCGCCTCACGCTCTTGCGTTGTCGTCAACACCGATGTCCTGATCCCTTCAGGGGAAAACCAAAGGACGGTACTATACCAGAAATACTTGTTGATAAAAATGGACCTCTTTTCGAAGAAGTTTGCGTCGGAGACAGGTTCATGATCTTAGGAGCACATCAGCCTTTCATAGGTTGGGCGTGGCCTAATGATCACATACTGCGCATAAACCGCTCCCTAACAGGAGCTAAAAGAATTTCTAGGCTCTTGTAGCCTGGAGTTTCAAGCCTACACATTGTCCGCCGGATACTACTTGTTTGATGGAAGGATAGGTGGGCATGCTCAGGGTTGGATGGTGGTTTTGAAGATGATGGAAACTACTAGGATAGGCAAACTTGCCGCATAATAACCTGGAAACCAAGATAGTGGCTTGGCTTTTAGGAGAGCCTTTGACTCTGACGCCCGGACTATGTATGTCCTCTTTGTTAGAATAAGAGAGCCCCCTAAAATCCTAATGTCGCTTTACCGCCTGTAGCTCAGTGCTCGCTAAATGTGACATGTAGATACCTCAATTAGGGCTAGTCGTTCCCTTGTAGAACTAAAATTAGCATTCTAAGATGTAAGTAATTTAAATCAGAAGCTAAGGTTAGATTTCTATGCGATTCCTTCACTATCCGAGTACTTGCATTGACTTGCATCTACATTACATATGAGAAAAATCTCTTTAGATATCCCAAGTTGGCCCTTAGCTATAAAACCAAGTACTAACTATTCGTTAATATCTTTAGACATTTAAACTTCTAGGGGGCTTTTCGCGCTAATTCCTTCCGGGATTTTCAAGTTGATATAGAAAAGTGGCTGCCATTGTTGTGACTACGAATTGATACAGTATTTGATAATACTAGGATACTATCCGTGGTCCATAATAGAGGCCGTTAAGAATTCTTTTTGATAGTTTAAGATTCAGAACTCATCTGTGACAGTATAGTGGAGGTCGATCAACGTGTCAGGGAGTATCAAGAGCGTACAACTATAAGGGATCAATACAGGTGCAGTAGAGGCGATCATATTGTGTTGTTTTTCTAAGGTGTAAAGGTGTAGGCTAAGTTACAGGTTTACTATATATGCAAGACCCCGCGGTCTATAGATTATCCGCTCTTCCACCTAGTAGAGAGCTTACCTAATACAGTTCCCCTGCTCCGTCACATCATCCATATACAGATAGCGCTTAGGAGACTTGGCCGGTTTTAAAAGCTTTATAAGGAGTTTCGAAATACGACAGGCGTAAGTTTAACATTGGTGTAATAAATAATTCGTAAAAGGGAAGGATAAAATAGGTGAGCTGCCTAGTTATCTAAGAATTGTTGGTTGGTAAGAAGCATACCTAAGTAGCAGCTGGCTGAGACTGCAGCCACATCTTGTTATAATACTACAGGTGCGCTATTACCACATTTCCGGCAAATCGATTTTCTTCTTTAAAAGTCGTATTTGCCCTACTATTTATTCCTGATTTGGCCATCACTTGGGTCTAGTAGCTAGATCTGTAATTCAAATAGACTAGTCAGGTTTAGTTAATTAGGTTAGGTAGGCTAATTAATTTAGTCGGGTCAGTTAGATCTAGTAAGGTCAATCTGATAAGACCAATTTATTTATTTAGACTTGTAGGTTAAATAGGTTAGTATAACCTGACCTATTGAACCTACTGATTATACCTGACTACACTGAACTGACATATTAAGCTACTGGTTTAACGAACCAGGCCTAGATTATTTAGCTGGTCTAGCTAATGCTTTAAGACATTATTTATACGAATGGCTATGTAATTACCAAATTGAGAACGAATAGTAGGGCAAAAAAACCTCCTTTGGAGGAAGAAAATAGATTTGCCAGAAATGTGACAAGATATAGTTACCTTTGAACTAATTACTTAAAGAGGTTAACAAGCCTACTTCTGAGGTCTAATATGATTACCTACATAGGTAGGTGGTCATGGAAATTTGCCAGCTTGGTGGCTGAAAGTTTGACCACTCACAGCAAATGAGCCGCATTCACCGCCAAACCTAGAATCGCAGTGCTTACGGCTCATCTCCGTTGTGCTATCGAGACGGAGTAACCACCACCCAGTCTTATCTTGTTGGGGGCCGCAGCGCTGACATGCTTGCCTACTGCGTATATGTATGAAAAGACGGCATTGCCGAACTAGGACTTCTATGAAATACCCATTCCATTGGATGATCTACACAAGAACCAAAGCCACCTGAGGGGTAAGGTAGCAAAAGAAAATTTAGTCGTACCATAATTGGCTGTTAAATGGTAGGATTTCGAAATACAACTTGCTCCAAATGTTCACCATCCTTGCAGGCGGCTCCGTCCTTCGATCATTCCAGCAGCCCGCGAACTATTTAACATGGCCTAGTAGCGTCCGGCTAGGCAACAGCGACTTTAGCTTCCACCTCGCCAGCAGGCGACCCGGCAGAGATTGAAAATAGCAACTGCTAATTGGAAACACTTTCCTTGCTACCACATGCCATAAGGCTTTTTTTTGTCTTTTTGGCACTTTTGAACAGAACCAGCAAACAACCAGTACGCGTGCCTTGCGAGAGCGACATGATGAAATTACACATTAGGGATAACAGTAAGTCTCGAGCGAATAAAGCTTTCTATTACCACTTGGGCTAGGAAGCGACTAATGCAAATATATCTATGTATAGAAACGGGCGGGGAGAGCCAGGTATTAGAGATAACGGACCAAGACACAGTAGCATCTGTTAGGCAAAGGATTAAGGAGGCGAGGAATCACCCAGGGCTTCTTAAGATGCACTTTCCGGGCATTAAGAAGCAGCTTCTTGACACAGATCCCATGCTACCACAGATCTGTCCTGGGGCGATCCCCAACCGGGGGATGTTAGTCCACGTAGAGCTACTGAGCGACACTGAGGATGAAGAGCAAGGTATACCCGGAAAGACATCGAAAAACGAGTTCGTTATAGGTATGAAATCCACAGAAATGCGAACCTACCCTCCTACGTCTCAAGATTGTAGCTTGAACTAACGTTTTCTGCTTGACTTATATAGGCGAAAACAAGGCTAGCGAAGCGGCAGAACAGGATAACTACATTGTAGGTCTCGAGGGGTTAGATGATAAGCAGGCGATAAGAGCAGTAATCACCAAGAACACAGCCGGAGACACTGCAGTTCAAGGGAATGGGATAATGACCTCGGAGACCTTCCTCGCTCTCCAAGGCGCGCTGTCGCGACGCAAGTGATCAGCTCGCTGTTTCGCATGAGAAGAGCTAGAGATGTAACATGTCTACCTTGATAATTTCTAGTTTTTAGACAAGCAGTAAGCTCTGGTATTCCGAATGATCGACTACTATTGTCGAAGTATTTCTGTTGGTGCTCTCATAACACGTACTTTATCATTGCCCATGTCAACGCCACATGGCCCGATAAGCCTTTTCACGACCGTTCCCCCAATATATCAACTGCTTAACAGCAACATATCTGAGACTTAGAACAATGTAATTTGGCATGGACATGGGCTAGGAAAAAAGAGTAAGAGTAGCTGCGTAGAGTAGTGGCCTAAGGATATGGGGTATGGGATCCCAAATAGCCTGTATGTCTGTTTTCTTATCTGCGACGAGAAAGAGGAATTCGACGGGTAGACCAACTATCTACACTCGCGTTCTTTTCCCGCGGTGCTTATGTCAGGTGTTTATCTCTTTGAGTGCTGACTCGGCATAGTGACTTAAAAGTTGCATAGTGGGGCCGATCTCAAGGATGCACATACCCAATAAAGGTATAAATAATGCTCGGATAATAGTTTTATTGGGTGTATGCAAGTAAAGCTCGGCCCCTCCACCCCATTTTTAAGTCACGGAGTGGGTACTCAACATCCCCACTGATAAAAAGTGGAATAGCAGAGCCGTTCGCACATCTTCATATACTCAATAGAACCATATCCGAGTTAGCTTTATACTTCTATTAGATGTATGAAGCTGTGCGAGCGGCCTCGCTATCACACTTTCTAAGTCACGGTGCCGAGGCGGCATTTAAAGAAATATTTCTACCTAAATAGGATCTATAAATTCCGCGTATTGTTATCTTTAACCCTATAACATACGGTATTACTGGAAGGGGGTTAGAAAACTAGAGGGGAGTTAAAGCGCCCTAATATGGTTAGTCCCTCTGTGCCGGGCTTATTAGAAATAGAACCTCTAGGTACCTGCCTAGCCAAAGGGGCGTTGCGAAGGGTGGTTAGAAAAGTGATTGTTTGCAAATCGTTGTAAAGGAGTCAAGGTACATTAGAGAAATAGGTAGTGTGGTTAAAGGACTTATTTTTGATAAGGCGGGTGCAGCCAACCAAAAGGCTCTAATTTATCAATTATCCTTAGGTACCTACATATTTAAGAGAGACTAACTATATTAGGATACTGAAAACCACCCCTGTTTTCTGGCTAGGTACCTATTTTATTTATAGGATTAAAGTGAAGCGGAATTTATATATTCTTAACGTTGGCTTTTCTATTCCATTACTTCGTAATACAGAAAACCTCCAGTCATATTTGCCACTACGTATCCCGCAAATAAGTCTAGATAGTGTGAGCTAGTTTAACAGTTTTGAGCTAGGTAATTTCATGTACCTATTTAATTCACCTCCAACCCCACCCGTCTTGGGACTCCTTTAAGAAGCCTCATTCTAGGTACGTCCAAATGAATGACTATACTTACCAAGTATGATGTCTGGAATTTCTGGATTCACCATATTTGCCTTAGACATATGCTGCTTTGCCAAGCTATCCCAACCCCCTACCAAGCGAATCCCGGTCCGGGGACCAGTAAGCCTTTTCAGTAGGTACGTAAAAAGTGTTCCTCCCCCTCTAGGATGGCTTGCAGGGCATGAGTTTTCACATAACTAACGAATTTTCTAGTTTGGCCGGCTTATCCCGACCTGCCTCTGTATGTGAAATCAGGTAGGCCACCAATGTGAACATCATATTGGTTGATCACGACGCCTGGTGGTTGCATTGATAGCTGTACTTGCAGCAACTCCTAGCTAGTATAGACGTGTATCTGCAGCATAATGGGGGTCCTAGGGTTCAATATCGGGCCCTATTGGATCATACGCTGCTTGATTGCGGCGTGATATCTCCTCTTCGGACGTCGCTGCCGTATTACAGCATGCAACGACCTTGTGATGGATCGAAGCCAACTCCGACTGGCTCAGGAAGGGAACCGTGGTGTACACTACCTTTAGAACCTATGGTGCTACTGGCTCATAGTCCTGCTTACCTGCAGAAACATACAGCGTCTGCATGCTGCTTGGGGCAATAATGACACTCAGCTTCTGAAGTAGGTAGTAGTTCCGAGAGAGAGGGGGGGAGGAGAGAGAGAGAGAGAAACAGGCCATGACCATTTTGGGTGGGTGGAAATTTTCGAGAAGGGCGGTCTGGCCGTGGCTACTCCTTCTGGCGTATATTACATCCCGAGTGCCTCAGGGCTTTGCCTGTGAGTGCCCTTCTTTTTCAAATTTCATACCTACCCCTCTCATCCGCACCCCCTCGGCTTATTGCCAGCGACAGGCAGTAATTCTAACACCAGCTGCTTGCTGCATAATGGGAGGACAATCACCATCCAAACCCAGCACTGAGGTTGCCGTTATGAGGACAGCACCCCCTACACAAGGCAATCGCACGCTGGAGTTAGTTCCCAGGGCTTATAACGATGCACCAGTTTCCCCAATCGATCATTACTCTCCAGGCAGCTCTATTCCGATCCACGCTCCTAGAATGGATGAACATGTATCTGATGGGGTCCCTAGAACTAGGCGAGACTCAGCTATTTATTTGTCGACTGATGGAGGGAGTACTGCCATGTGTGTGGATCACCACCAGCCAAGCTACGGGCAGAGTTGGCTTAGGAAAACGAATGTATGCCCTTAGTTTCTGTCTAAACGTTCATTGCGCCTAACTAGTTCTCACTCTTCGGTAGCTTCATCTTCTTGACCGCACGCAATCGTCGCGATCAGATCTGGGACCATATGAATGTAGAAGTCCTAAGGGTACCCGAGTCTTTGAGATTCGGTTGATGCGTAAAAGTCCTTCATTGAGGATAATTTGCCCTCTTCTTAGGGGAGTCTTAGAACGAGCTTCTATCAACTCACTGGGCGCATTTCAACAAGAGGATCGCTTTTCTCCTGAATTGACTATCCACGAGCCTTATGAGTGGATCTTCCACAATAGAAAGAGAATATCGCAAGCTGCAAGCGAAGATGAAGAAGACGATACTAGCATTCACGTCAAATTGCTTCTGGATTTCATTAAAGCGGAACGTCCCACTGATTGGGAAAAGCTCAATGATTTGGAGGCCGGAAAGAGCGAGAAAATTGCTTTTGAGGACCTGTGGCTTATTTATCCTGCAGGTATCACTGTCTTCGCAAAAGATGATGGGGTATGGAGAGCGTACAAAGTTGAGAGGGCCGACTCAAATTCTCCTTCAAGCAGTGATATAATGTTGATACACTGCTTGTATCTCGACCTGGATCCAACTGGAAAATGGCTCACACCGCATCGCGAAGTGCTTCGCGTCCAATCGTATACTTCGGAGCGATCAATTGCAGATCTCCAGGTCGTGCCTGAATGGTACTTTCAGGGGCGTAATGACCTGCATCGTCAGCTACTCGAACGAGGAAGATTGTTCTTGAATTACAGTCGCGAAGTAAATTACAAGGAATATAATGGTGATGCATGGCCTCGATCTTCATGCAATGTAAGTAATAGTCTCCAACAAAACTTGGTTTGTGCAAAGTTGCTGAACATTTGTCTTAGGACCCGGTCAGCATCATTATTGATTATGTGACGTCTAGCAAGCATATTGGAGTAACAGGAAATGCCTCGGCGACCGATTGTGGCGGCTCAGCATGTTCTACTTGCGTCGCCGAGGCTCTTGGGCTACCCTCGTACCCAGCTGGGGCCCCGCACGACTTAGATGTGTGTATAGAATCATCTCGCAGCTCAGACAAAAACTTCGAAAAGGGGTTAGACGATTTAGATGCTCCTCTGCTTTTCTGCCCACCTAGGATATGGGCGTTCTCATTAACACACAAGTCTTGGGAAGCGATCCTCCCTAAGGATATTAGGGAGGTGCGACAGCAACATGGCGCGCTTAACGAACTTGAAATGGTAGTAGATCACAAGAATTATCTTGAGTCTGCTCTATTGACCCATCTGAAACCGGAAGATGGACAGGGGGTCAATGGTGGGGATATGGTCAGAAGAAAGGGGCGTGGGTTCAACATTCTCTTGCAGGGCAGTTCTGGCACAGGTAAAACCCTAACCGCAGGTGAGTCCCACAGTTGTCCTAAGCAGGCTGTAATCACCAACTTCTCGGTGTTTTGCGCTGGCTAACCTATTGCATCCTTCGATATAGAATGTCTTGCTGCCAAGCATGTTGTTCCCTTGTACAAAGTGACGTGTGGCGAGTTAGGAACAGATGTAGACATCCTGGAAAGGAGACTTCAGGAGGTGTTTCTCCGAGCCACAAACTGGAAGGCCATTTTACTACTAGATGACGCCGATATCTTTATCACAACACGGAACATGCAAGATCTGAAGCGCTATGCTATAGTCTCCATCTTCCTCCACCACCTGGATAACTCTGAAGCCTTGATATTGATGACTACAACCCGTGTTGAACTCGACCCTGCACTTGAATCGCGGGTAGACATGGCCATACCACTTCCTATTATCAAACTTGAGTCGCAGAAGCGCATTTGGAAACTCGAAATTCGGCGTCTTGGAAGTCTGACCAAGAACCAGGAAAAAACATTGGAAGAATTCATCGACTTTGATCTGGAGACAACCGAGGGAGGCGCACACGTAAATATGAATGGACGGCAAATCAGAAACTGCATAGCTGCTGCATCGGCGCTTGCTCATCAAGACAGAGGTACGTTCACTGAATCAACTTTTAATAATATTATCCTTTGCCTTATTACTAGAAGCTCTTGCATTCATCCACACAGACCTTATGAGTACATTTGATCTACACACTAGTCAGGTACTGACATATTAGACGCAGGGTGCCTGGGTATCATACACATTAGGAAAATTCTTAGACTTGGTCGAGAATTCAGAGAGCTCATGCACAAGACTCCGAGGAGCCCTCAGGCCATGTATGATTTTATTCCGCAGCTACCACGCCAGAAAGAGAAAGAAGGTAAGGGATGGCGCTGAGGTTATAAATGTTTCCTTTAAATAGTAATTAGTTGGTCCGTACATCAGTTTCAATTATTTCTTACTCACCATGAGATGTATGAACTCATTCCAGCTGAGCTCACCGCTGGGATATTTGTTGCATGAAAATTTCTTCTATTGATTCGAACCACCTTGTTAGGATGCTCTTGGATACAAGCTTTGCTAATTCCTTCTTTTTATCCTTTTTTTTTTACGTGGAATTATCTCTTCGCAGTTCCGGCAGCACACCAACTACCTATGCAGCCATGGCGATTGGGTTCTAATTTGATCATGGAATGCTTGCGATAAATTACTTTCTCCCTATCGACTTGCCACCCTCTCGAGGACGCCGGAGGATATCGGCTTGCAATCCTTAATCAGCCGTGGGAAAGGTGTTATAGGGTGGATTGTATATCGCAATGCGTATCGCCCCAGTTTCCTTGAAGCAGATAGTGGCTTTCTCGAGTCTACATGTTACCATTGTCTTGACATTGATGTTATCTTCTCTGTGAAGGCGCCGAATGAATTCGTTGAGGCGCTGGACAAACCCGAAATCGTTGTTGCGAGTTTCTTTATAACTTTCTAGAAACATCTGCTCGATATCATGGATCAAGATAACTAGTGTGCGTATCTGTGCCTGCCTGATGCACTTGATGATCAATTCCCAGAGCTTCTCTGGCTTGTGGGCAGCAGCACGTAGCTGAGCCACTGTAGAATTACCGAATCTCTTAGGGTGGGCTTCGATAATCTGAACCAGAAGATCCTAGATAATGTTAAATGTTAGTTAGGCAGGTTCCATCAGGCGCCGGACCCAATAGAGCGCGAGTGGCAACTAGAAAATCTCGGTGGGCCTCAGACAAACATGCTAACTTGCTAACCTGAAGAATAATGTCTGGGCCGTAGTCTTTGTCTGCTTCGCTTCTTGGACAGAGATGAGTGGTGATAGCACTAGGGCTACCTCCGTTCTTGGGATATAGCCTTTCGAGAAGGTGCCTTGTTTCTATGAGAAAATGAATCGTCCATGACGAATCGTCAAGCTCGGAGTTCACATCTATTATTAAAATGTCGGGGTTGGACTGCGTCAACCAAGACCCTAATAATTCACGGTTATTTGGCCCTAATGCCTCAATAGCCGTGCACCTGTCGTAACTATAGCGGTGTACGCGGTCCAACCAGTTGTCTCTCACTGGTATTAGCATTGGGAAACAGCTGGTTCGCAAATCCTCCAGCGAGTTCAGCTCTGCTGGTTGATTAGCTGTCATGGTGTCAACGACATTCGCTTCGGTCTGATCTTGGACATTGCCTCGTAGGTAAGTCGAGACTATGCGAGAGGTAAATTATCAGTGAGTCTAGCATGCACAAGCACACCTATTCCCGAGGATCTGCATACCTGTTGTCTTTGCTTCTTCGCCCTGAATCCTATGGTTTTGTATAAAAATCTGAATGTTGTTTGAAATCCGAATGTTGTTTAAAATCTGAATGTTGTTCTGTGTTGCGTTGTTAAGGGCGGTGTTGTTGCGAATGGCGCTGTTGGACGTAGGGCGACACATGCTCCCCCTCGGCTAGCTACGCACACCCAATGAGTCCCTATAAGAACGGTGCTAGACTAATATAGCTCGCGAATTAGATGCTCTTCAGGATTCCGATTGTTACTACAACAAATGACAACACGATTTCTGGGATGGGAATGAGTTGTCCAGGTGTGCTGTCGCTGACAACAAACCGACCGGAAAGCCGCCCGCGCCCTATCCCTCCAGAGTCTATCCAGCTACCTACGCAATGAGCCTCACTGTCAACCTTGTTGCAGTATCGCTAGACTACTCCCTGTTAGGCACCCCCCACTAGAGAATGCTTCCCCTCCCCGGCCCTATAAACGAATGAGGTGGCGGGGTTTGCCTCGGCTTGGCGCGATGGTAGCTCCTGTGGCTGTAGCCTGTACCCTAATGGAGTGGCCATCTAATTATCCAGCTGGCTCTCTTGAGGCAAATGCGATGTTCACTGCTACCATACGTACTTGAATGTTCGCTTCTATCTAGTCAGTTGGCTCGTAAGTCAAAATGAATCATCAAATCTTCCACGTTCTTGATGACACGTTCCAGACATGCATAGCTACGTGAGAGTGCGAGAGTAGGCGATTGTTACAGCTGTGTAAATACCAAATGCGTACTTGCAAGTTCTTCCAAGTCAATAACCCCCATTCAGCATTATCCGTAGCTGCGGTATTATGCCCAGGCGATGATAGCTACCTAACCAGAAGCGGCAGCGCTCGCATAGGTACCTACTGTGCTTTGTATTAATGATAATGGAGAAAATTCATGGAGGGGCAGTCAATTCGATATCTATTTCCGCTTCTCTAGATACTGACCCACCCGAAGAAAACCTCAGGAATCATTTAGATGAACTAGCCCGAATTTGGTATCCCATGACAAATACGGTGCTAACTGCTTGGTAAAAAGTAAGGCTTTGGATGTATATGTAAGCGAATCTTATATCCAGTGGTTGTGTTTCCGCATATACATCCTCTGTTCTAGAACCAACCAACAATACGTACTTTGTATTTATACAGCAAGTACATCCAGGTGGGGCGCAACATTTCGATTCAGATCATGTGAATCTGAATTAGTATACTGTAGTCACGTGTCACTCATCAATATCCTGGTTCCTTTCGGTATCACCCGTCAACATCCTGGTTCCTTTCGGCACCAGCTTCCGATGTAGACTGAAGCCCTGATCTACTCTTTGTCTCTCTAAAGCCCTAAAGCGGCATCTATCTATACTCCTATCTATACTAACTTTGAGGATAGATAGGAAGCGACGTCTCGGTAGCAATATCGAAAGATCGTGGCTCGAATCACAGGGCATTCAATTCGCCTGCATGACGAAGTTTGTGCATTCACTGGTGCTCACGCCACAATCTCCAGTTTAAATTTTCTAACGTGATAATGTTTATAACTAAATCTTTACTTTTCTGATAAGTTGCCAAATTTCTATCGATCCTCGTGAGACACTTCGAGACTTGCCCATTTCGTAACAAGCAAAGAACAGCAAGCAGTATACATATACCACAAGACACTCGACTTAGGTTTTCAATGGTGAGCATTCGGCGATTTCCCCTTTCTAATAGAAATATTGAAGCCCTATTGATACTAATGGCGTCCTGGATCTAAGGAAGTGATCGGCTCTATAGCAGCGGTATCCCAGTTGCTTTCTCAAGCCATCGACCTTTGGCAACAAGTCCAAACATCCTACGAGCGCGTAAAAGCGAGCCCTAAGTTGATCTTCGATACGAACACACAGTTGTCCAACCTAGTACAAGTGTTAAGCGGAATTGAACGCGAGCCCAAACTGCGCACCGACGAGATCGACACCCAGTTGAAGTTCATTAAGAATATTGCTACCGAGCTGTGCGAAAGACTAACAATAATGGCGAGACTTCAGCGCAAGAGCACCTTCCGTCAGAGTATGCGTGCCTGGAGTCACGGGTCCAGAGATGAGGCCAAGTTAGCCAACATTCTAACGCGATTGGAACAAGCCAAGACTGAGCTCACGATACATATAAACGTGATACATGTGGGTTTGACAAACAATATAGCAGACGAGGTTGGGCGGTTGGTTCAAGCGCCTGAGACTGGGGACCGGCTACCGACTATGGAAGCGAGGTCTAAGCAGCAGTTATCTATTGAAGGAAACGCGACGAGCGAGGCCGCGGACCAGCTCAATGGGATTATTGGGATGGAACCTCGGGAATTGCCCACATTTGCAACTGTTCGAAACAATAAAGCCTACCAGCAAAGTCGGCAGAAGAATATCATTGCGGGAGCAACATGCGGGCTTAAGCCGTTGCTTCAAATGTCAGAAGCTTAATAGGACCTCTTGGCCCTGAATACTTCAGGGTGTACCCATTGACTATTTTACCCACACAAACTTCATGCATCGTCTCGTACCTCAGTGACCTTAGGGCCTGCACACTACTTTGTACAAGTTGTGGCTAGTTTCTATATACACCTGTTGTTCAAGATGCCTGAATATTTAGTTAAAGGGTAATAGGTATAACGCCTATGCTTACCACTTTACTACAAGTAGTGTTGAAAATACCATTAGCATTACACCTCCATAGAATATTATATACTTAAGAGACCCCTGCTAGATACGTCTCCTAGTGTATAGTCTCCAGGGCGACGGCCATCTACTCACTGCCTTATTATATTATTAAACAGCTTTTTCTCTCAGCGTATCATGGTCAAGGTAGAACAGACACTTTCGGAGGTTTACACGGAGAAAATAGATATCTAATAGAACAAGTGCAAACAGTTATGTTAGTCGGATAGTGTTGCTCTAATGTAGTGGGGCATGCGGCGTCTAAAAGACCGGCCGGCCGGAGACAAAGCCGGTGGGACCACTTTATAGCGGCAATAATTCCGATACCAGTGATTTGCCTTAATACCACCAACGTGGTTACTCCTACGCCACACTTACAAATCAAACCTAAAATTATTAGCACTATCTAGTACCTACTACATGCCTTTCATGTCGGAAGGTAGAAGTAGCCCTGTTCCTATGTTCCCTTCCCTTGTCTGAGCGGTAGGTATCCAGCTATAAACAGGTTTAATATCGGAAGGAATGAAGCCCTATTCTAAGACAGAAAGCCCTCTCTAGGTTCGCAGGGGGTTCGAGCTGATTACTGAGACGGTGTGGGTTCGTTTCATTACATAGTAGTCAATATACTAAATGATAGTAGTAGGTAGTAGTATTAACGTCTAATCTAGGTGGCTGATATCGGCCCTACCCGTCCCTCACGTGACCTCACTGAGATTTATGTTCGAAGAGACGGTAATCTACCAAATGATGTAATCGGCCATAACTTCCATGGTATTGACTTCTAACGTAGTGTAGCAGATTGGCTACCGGACAACGTTGCTTTTAAGGGCAATGACAATTGGGGGAAACACGCAGTTCTCTAAATTACCTACTTTTCCGTAGCTTCTCTGTGATGACTACACGGACCAAAACTGCTTGAGTGGTCCCCATCTCGTTAGCGGAAGAAAACAGAATCTCAACAAGTAAGGAATAATAGCAGAGGAGAAGAATGCTTCCCAACCCTAGGAAACGGCCGATCATGGGAAGGGTATGTCAGGAGAAGCCTGCTCTGGGTTGTATGCTCAAGGCAAGATATTGAAGATTACGGCTGATACCAAGTAGGGCTTCTACAAGGCCGAATGAACAGCTTAGGGTCGTCGAATGGTCTTCTAGTCTTCTGGTATTGCTGAGAACAAGGGGAAATCACGTGTCTAATTAAAGCGTGCAAACAAAGTGGAAGATAGGAAATAGAAAGAACAACAGGTGATGCTCGGGATATAACTATTAAGATTGGGGTTTGCATACATTCATCTATTCGTTATTCTGTAAGCCTAACTTCTGCTAGCTTCCCCTAACTAATCTATCTATACAAACTGCAATAGATTCAAATTAGTTCTGATTAGGCCTTAACTCTTTAATACCATCCGCAACTGTATACCGTCTCTAATTGAGGCCTAGTCAGAATGTCACGGAACAGAACTGCAACGCTATACGACAAAACCACTCATGCAGAATGCAAAAATAGAACGTTGTCAAGGTTAGGACTGTGACACAGCAAAAGCCCTATATAGACATCTAGAGATCTAATATTTTTCCTTGGACTCTTCGCACACCCGACAGCATTGACTGTGGATGTCAGGTGATAAAGTAACAAGACCCTATAGGGTGGCTATATCTAAAGATTTGGCTATATATAAGGGACCTTCAATCCCCCTTATAGATCTAGGAGGTTAGGAATCAATGAATCTATCTATTAAGCCCTATACTACACCCTTCTTCCTAGCTGCGACAGGACTTCTATTCACTCTGTGAACCCCCTCCTTTGGCAGTGGACCCTTATAAATCCATAAGTACTAATATCTCCTACTGTACATACATTGTCTAGGCGAATGACTTACTCCGCAAACACAGTGGAATTTTATTCTTTGATGAGAAATACTATTGAGCTTACTAGTAACACCCCCAGCATATGCACTTTCCAATATGCGAGACATCATGGGGAACTTGGAGAACGAATCCGGCTCTGACTCTGACTCCGACCCCGACTCAAAGGAGAAATGATTTGCCCTTCGCACCACCAGTTGTTCAGTGGCTGAAGGGTATATGGGGAATTTCTCTGGGGCTTACCGGATAATTCACTAGGAGAGGAGGAAATGCTCGCAGCATTAGCCGGAGTCGATGAGACTATGAGGATCGCACTCGGTATCTTCTAATACCTTAAATTCAATAGGTTTGAGATCATTAAGTGGTGGTTACTGTCATAGAACTGTGTTTAAGCATAAAAGCAAAACCCTGATACTCCTAATAAGGCTGTAAGAAGAGGTCCTAGAATGCTCATCTAAAACGCTGTGATAGTAAAACTACTGATAAGCTTTCGCTAGAGACAAGGGTTATAGATGACTATAGTAATTAAGCAACCCTTTTTACGCCCCGTAAGAAGAGACAAAGGTTACGATATCTCGGTCTTTATTAAAGGGCATGTTTACGATACAGCGGTTTCACGGGGTAAAAGAAGTCCAAATTGAAACAAAGGTGTTGCTACTTGGTGCCAAAACTATATGAAGGCTAGCTATCCGTAGCTCAAGTTTATGCCCAAAAGAGTTGATAAAATCTATCAAGGATATAATTATCAGTCTCTATTCCGGTTCTAGCTACCTAAGAATTACCACGTACATGATTCGATTCATTTGTATCCCACGTTCTACCAGAATGTCCGAACAGAATAAACCTACAGCCCAAGCTTCTCCGGCAAGTGCTGCAACATGGGTATTCAAGCCAGTAAAGGACAATCCAGCTGAAGCCGCCAAGTTCGTAAGATGCATTTTCAAACATAAACCCAATAATGTCGATCTCGTAGCTGCCGAGCTAGCACCGCTTTTCGGATTCGGGCCCAACTCTAACCAAAACGTTTTGGCTCGCTGGCTCGCCCAGTCCGTGTTTACCACTCCTGAAATTATCTATCCCCTGAAGGAATTTCTTTCCGAATATACAAGCGACAAGTGGGGGCTTCCTGTCGCCGATTGGACTTCTACTATGGCACTAGTACACGAGCATCGGCGTGATCAGTATTGGACAGGGCCCGTACATCGCCCGTTTCCCAACGATGATATCACCGAATTCCATTACGCCCGATTTCTAGTCTTTATGCTAAGCCAGTTAGAAATACCTGTTGGTAGAAAGACCCGAATGATTCAGTGGCTCCGTGATGCCGCAACAGATAATAGAGAAGATGATGTCTGCTGGGTTTTCTTCCACGCTCTCATGTATTTCCAACTTAAGGCAATGGATTTGAACAAGGCTCGCGCGCCTTTCAAAGATGTTGCGAAATATCATGTTCAGAAACTAGCGGATAAAAACTCGTTCTTCAGCATTATTTTCAAGCTCATATCATCCCGGAGGGAATACAGCGAGGTAAGTCCTGGGAGCAACTCCCAAAATCTTGCCCAATCACCTTAGAAAAAAAGATTTACAGCGGACTTTCGTAAACACGGTCCTACGAACTGAGGCCAACGTCTAATATTGACAGCTTGATTTCTACCGTATTCTTTTCTAGCAATGATTATGTTTCTACTCTTTCTCACAAAAATGATATTATAAATACTTGATCTATCCGTAAACTGTAGTTACATAATATGAGAATTATAAATGATAACCTTGTATGGGGTGAATGACGCCAAGGGTTAATATAATTGCCGAAGTGGATAGAAAACAGCAGACACTTCTACTACGAAAAGTGAGCTCGCTACCACAGCGGATTGTCTACGTTTGAAGTTTCTGACATGTACGATACTTTAGTATGCATCTAAAAGTCATGTCATATCCTAGCGAACTACAACTGCCGCATAAGCTGATTTTTATTATTAACTAAATGTAGTAACACGAGCAACAACGTCATAAATGCAACCTCTTATTTGCCGTATTTGCTTTCCCAATTGATCACCTGAGTTTAGTCTGTGCTATGCGAATCACTGTAGTTCTAGCGGGCCGACCTAATATCCGGTATATACGATGCTTGGCTGCCAAGATACGACCCGACACTCTGTTTTGCTGGCCGATATTATTATTTCGGGAGAATCTAAGGTCTGCTAAAATAGGTAGCTCCGCATTCCCTCTCTCCAATCAGGTGTCCGGTTTACTGTCAATTTAGCCCAAACCAGCTCGTTCATGGGTTCTCATATGCTTCCGGCAAATATGGAATTTCTTTTCTTGTTTCTCGAAACAAGTACGATCAGCGTAGACAGCCAATTGAACTCTCCCTAGCCTAAGATGCAAAGCTGAGGCTTCAACTCCCGAGGTAAGGCTTATCCATTTGCCCTATTTCATATTAAGGCCCTACGTAAGCTTAAGACTCACTCGGACCACGCCACATGTCTCTCCTATGCCGTTCCCCATATTATAGGTTTTCATACACTGCCGTCTCACGGACTCGTTACATCTACATGAAGAAAGGGGCTTGGCCTGGCAGGGGAATTGCCACCCCTAGTCACTCATAAATATGCATACGGCGCCCAGAGTTTTGATGCTGGGTCTCTGTCCTCTAGGGGTTGCTAGGGAAGACATTGATTTCACACGATGTTTTTCATCATGAGGTTTCTACCGTTCGCTTTACTGGCCGTGTCCTTTCAAGGACTGGTGCTAGGTCAGACTTATAGCCAAGATGACATTATCTCTGGCAAAGCTCTACAACAAATGAGCAAGACAGCCTATGATAACGCTTTAAAGCGCCTCGAAGGATCAAATTCCACTTGTACAAAGGATACTGTCCATGTACGCAAAGAATGGTGAGTGGGATATGCGTAACTATTGTTAGCATCAAAACGCTCACGATTATTTAAAGGAGAAACATACCTGGTCCCGAGAGAACTTCCTTTGTGAAGGCGGTTGAATGTCTTATGGAAAAACCAAATGTTTACCCAAATGTGACAGGTCCAAAGTAAGCCCCTGTATAGCCTTATCCAGAATAACTAAATTATCTCAATCTAACGAATCTCATCCCGAAGGTCAATGTTTGACAGTTTTGGAGTCCTTCATTACCACCTAACGCCATATGTTCACAACTCAGTATGTTGATCAGAAATACCCCTTAGATGGCGGAATTAACACAACTCAAGGCTTACTTTCTGCTCTTTCACCGCCTCTACATCTGGACATACGAACAGAAGCTCCGAGATCTGTGTGGGTATACCGGGGCATTCCCGTACTGGGAATGGGGTCTCGATGCCGGCGGTGTCGAGAAGTCGCCGCTCTTCGACGGCTCCGAGACGTCAATGGGATCTAACGGCGCCAAGGTAAATAAGACTGGCCCAGGAAGCGGCGGCGGCTTCGGTGGTGGCTTCGGCGGAGGCTTCGGATTCCCAGGCGGTGGCTCGGGTGGTGGCTGCGTTACAACTGGGCCGTTTAAGAACTACACTGTCAACTTCGGCCCGAACACAGCTAAGGACCCCCTTGCGCCGAACCCGCGATGCCTGAAGCGTGATCTCAACACTGCCCTGTGTGCGACCTTCGCGTCTATTAAGAATACGACGGAGACGATTCTCGAAGGCCCGGATATCGAGACATTCCAAGCGAATATCCAGGGGGACTTCCGCTATCCTGCGGCGCGGAAGTGGTCAGTGGCAGTACATGGGGGTGGTCACTTCACGATCGGTAAGCTTTCACTGTAACCCCCACCAAACAAAGGGGTGTCATGCTAGAAGGACGATAGGGGGAGATAGGAGAGAGTGTATGCTGACTATTATCTACAGCTGGGGACCCCGGTGGTGACTTCTACTTCTCGCCGCTGGAGCCAGTCTTCTATTTGCACCACGGCCAGATAGACCGCATGTATTTCCTATGGCAGAATCTCGACTGGGACAAGCGACAGGTAAGTTGATCTTGGACCTAGAGTTAATTAAGCCTGCATTAACCTCGGAATCTTCTAACAGACTATGGCCGGGACCATCACGATGATGAACCAGCCTCCGAGTCGGAACGGAACGCTTGATGATGTACTAGATATTAGCCCGGTGGGAACATCTTTCAAGTACCGCCAACTTCTCGACACCGTCGGAGGGTCTCCTTTCTGCTTTGTATACGAATAGGCGAACCCATTATTGTAGTGAACGGTAGTATCGGTCGAAGGAGCGTATACCGATCCGATACCTATTCTGTTAATTTACTGTCTTACTCTTCTTATGGCGCGTTCGCTATTCATGGGGTTCATTGGGCTGCGACTACCTTATACAGTGTGTACGTTATACTTTGTGGAGGGCGCTCATCTTGTGACGTACAAAAACTTAACCATAGCCCCCTACGGGGAGTTGCGCGCTCAATATCGAACTAGGAGAAGTTCTGTAAAAGCTAAATTTACATTCGAGCTAGTTTAACTACCCTACGTGGACGAACCTACCATCTACATATGTAGTCCTGTCATAGTCACAAGCCCCTCTCGAGAAAGTGTAATTCCATTCTAGCCCCTTCTCTGTGCTCTGAATATTCAACTCACTCGTTAACGCTACCAATCTTGCCGATCAGGCGCAGGGTCATAAGCTTCGACACATGAACAGTCTTTTTATTGACTCACTGGCTGGTGCCTAGCACAAAGCACATAAATTTTGCGAAAACTTATATCCCAATATTCTATAAGATCCATGCTACTTCACTCCGAACTTCCTTACCAAGCTTCATCCAACATCTGCTACTCTTCAGCGTAGGAAGTCCGAACAGCCATCACAATGCCGACACGCAATCTCAAAACCTCACTATGTCTCCTCTTCCTCACCCTCGCCTTATCCATCGCCTTACCAGCGGTTCTTCCCGCCTCGCATGGCTCCGTCGACGCGCGTTTAAACCTTACCCAAACCAACACCTCGCAAATTGCAAGCCCGACAGAACCCGTGGGTAGCACCGTACCCACAATCGACCCAGATGTCGACGAGATAGCCCAAGTCGAGGATCTCGACACAGTCGACGAACCGGCTGAAACTAACAGTACGCTTCCATTAGGCGATATTTCTATCAAGAAAGGCGGGGGTGCAGCGGGTTCCCGTGGTAGTGGTTCCTACGGCGGCGGCAGCAGTTCGAGCAGCAGCAGTAGCTCGAGCAGCAGCAATAGTGGCTATATGATACCGATATGGCTTCCACTCGGAGGTAGTATATTCGGTTGGTCTTCCGGGTCGGGGCCTTCAGTTGATGGGTCCATGATCGTGATGCGAGTGATAACATCAGCATGCGCGACGGTTTTCATCTCGTACTATGTGCTCTGAGAAGTTGGTTGGTTTATGAGAAGGGCAAACGACCAGCCGAGAGCAGACAAGTGATTAGGCAGGGAGGATGTCGTGGAGATTGTTTGACACGCAATATGCTAGACCTTATCATTGAGGCCACCAAAGCTAGTCTTTCATTCAACACTTTAGAATAAAGCAACATGCGAGAACTATAGATCAAGCTCTTTCGAATTCTTACAATAGTTATCTTATGATATACCATTCAAGCTGGGCTGAGGGTGACAAGGAACTTGTGTCTCGTTCAATGGCTATATGACGTACATGACTATCATGATTGTGATATACAAGGTAAGGTAGAAGATGGGGTATCTAGGTTTATACGGTCAAGTAATATGGTTTACCATTCCGCGATCTCGCCAGGTTTCGGCCGTTGCACCCGGATGACCTTGTCACAGTTGAGTAGACAATATGGATCAAGCGCTAGTTTAATCTGTTGATGGAAAGCAGCTTGTTAGTGGGGTTTATTTGTTTGTGTGAAGTATGGTGTCGAAGACAACGAACCTTTCTCATCAAGTCCACAGTACTCTCGCCGAGCTCGTGTGGCAGGTAGTCACGTTTGACTAATCCAACACCGTGCTCACCCTGATTCGCGTTAATGTTGGGATCTGAGGCGTGGATCGGAATACATACCGTCACAGTCCCCTCTAGCTCAACTGCCCTCTTAACCATGCGATGTACTAATTCTTCGGCGTCCTGTCGCTGCTTCTCATTCGAGAGGAGGATGACTAGCTTCGTTAGTTTGTTTGACGGAGATGATACTCAGTTCGACACATACTATGGAAGTTCCCGTCACCAACGTGGCCGACAATAGTGCCGTACATGCCGCTTTTCTTCATATCGTCCTTGGTTTCCTCAATGAGCTGAGGCAGTCTGCTCATGGGTACTGCTACGTCTCCGGTCCAGACCTTGTCGCCTGGGTTCGCAACAGCTAACGTACTCCACAGCGCCTCTTTACGGGCACTCCAGAGCTCGGCTTGCTCTTGTTGGGATTTGGCAAATTCAAAAGCAACGCTGCCAGCCTGCTTGGCGAGGTCCTTCACGATACTTATCTGCTCCTTGACACCCCGTTCTGTTCCAGAGAATTTAAAGAAGAGCGTGGGAGCTTCTTTCCAGGTCTTTGAAGTCATACCAGCTGTATTGATGCATCTCATCTGTTCATCATCCAGAATCTCGACGGCTGCCACAGGTATGCCCTGGCCCACAACCTTGGAAACACAGTCAGCTGCCTGCCGGATAGTGTCGAAGCTACAGACAGCAACGCTTGTATTCGTGGGTTTGGTCGTGAGCTTCAAGGTAGCCTCGGTGACCAGACCAAGGGTCCCCTCGCTTCCAATAAAGAGTTTGGTCAAGTCATAGCCCGCAGAGCTCTTCCGTGGCCGTTGTCTCGTCTTGACTACAGTTCCGTCTGCTAGAACAACAGTAACAGAGAGGACCCATTCCCTCATTGTGCCATATCGATAAGCGTTCGTACCACTGCATCCAGTGCCAATCATGCCGCCAATTTGAGCGCCTGGGCCCGGATCGGGAGGGAAGAATAGGTTGTCCTTGCTGAGTTCCTCGTTGAGGTATTCCCAACCAACGGCAGGCTGCACAACAACATCCATATCGTCTTTGTGTAGGTGGATAATCTTATCCATCCTTCTAAAGTCAACGCAGATGCCACCTCGAGTAGGGGTGAAATGCCCCTCCAAGCTGGTGCCGCCGCTGTATCCAACTACGGGTATTCGACGAATATGGCAGATCTTCATTATTTGGCTGACTTCTTCGGTAGACTTAGGGTAGACGACCATGAATGGTTTCTGCGACTCCTCGTTGCGATAGCTCGACCAATCCGAGTTAGCATGTAGGTGCAAATCATCCTCGACGGTGCTGACATTTTCTTTCCCGACGATGGCGGCAAAATCAAACCACGCGGCTTCTAGGTTCGGCTTGCCGTTGTTGTGCTTGGGCTCACGAGTTAGATTGAGAGGGAGGGTCGAGGCAGGGTCTGGGTCGTGAGGGAATTTGGTTCCTAAAAAGTACGAGAAACCGGAGGCGAAGAGGACGACTAGGAGGGAGCGCGGTTAGCTCGGGTCGAGAATAGCTCATCACCTAGAGAGAAAGAGAGAGAGAGAGATCGGCGTACCAAAGGTTGTTGCCCATCTTCTCGAGCTTACTGATTCTTTTCTCTCCTGGGCAAATCTTGCGCGCTCTACTCTTTCTCGGGCGATACGAGAGGTGATGCTTTCGATCATTTGGCCCTGGAACGTGGTCCTGATCGACTTCTTCTCCTTCTTATCTGGAGAATCTGAGGAATCTGAGGAGTAGGCTCGAATAGCGCTCAGAGCTCGGCTGCTTGCGACACATGGTGGCACTGCTCGACGGCAGCTCTGGGCTCTCAGAGCTGCTGCTAGGGCGCGAGGCCCAGCCGAGACTCGACGGGTCGCGAGAGCCGACATATTTCAATAGAATCAATTGCCTAGCGCGGGGCGTAGAATACTTGCTAGACCATGCTGGCCACGTAGTCGCCGCCTCTTAAATACCTAGGTAAGCAACCACCCTCATGCGCGGGGGAGGGAGGTGTCAATTGGAGAAGCTCGAAGCTAGGATTAGAGGTTGCAGCGTGGCGTGCGTGCGTCGGCAGGATTCGTGATGCGATATAGGACCCTTATCTAGATGCAGATAGCTAGGTTAGCTAGACTACAGGGGTACTAGCTGGCTACTATATGCACATTATAGCAGACCTACCCCAATTTTAGGGAGCCAGAATACCTACATAGTAAATACTTACCTAGCTAGGTGAGGGGCACTAACCTGCGTAACCGCATAATCATACCCGCTAGATAAGCACGTCAACGTGCGGAGACTCAACTCCGTACCTAGGTAGCTGCCTACAGCTCTCAGTTAACTCCCTAGATCAGTATCTTGTACAAGGATAACTTCAACAACAGCTCAACCATGATGGGCGCTGTCCTGCAAATACATACATAAGCTATGGGTTAGAACCCGGTAATAAGATCACTCTCACTCACTCGTCGCCGAGCACCAACTGGCGAAAAGCCGGACTTCAGCTGAGCTACACGGACTCCACGAATCACACTAGTAGACCCGTTTACCAAGTGAATTTTCTACATGCCTCTGAACGACACATGGCGGCTGTGGAAATATTCTTTGTCCAGCAATTAGTGACCGTGCAGGACGCACCTCTGGTTGCTAAAATGCAAACCCTTTATCTAGGGACCAGCTATCTACCTAGTTAGATTGAGGTGAGCTTTAGTAATAATAGCCCCCTTCCATCCCTCGTCTTGTAGACGCACGATATTCCCCATCCCCCAGCTTGCATTTAAGATACAAAGACAAAGCTAGCTTACAAACGATGGCGTTGCTAGCCTACTATTTTTCTAGCTTATTCGGTATTAATGACTGGTCCCCTTCCCCTGTTGAATGTGATCGAGCTGATTGATCAGGTAATTCCGAGATGTCTACAAGGGTGAGCTCTTCACCTCAAAGGATGTAAATGTAGATGGTAAGCGAGTACACGCTTACATCTAGAGGCATTGCGAACCTTCTAGATAATTCGAGATGCATCTATACATAGGAATAAGACAAATGACTTGCCCTCAGCCTGGCGGGTTTCCATTAATTCGGGCGGAAATCCGATTGTGTTATAAGTACGAAATGCCAATCTAGATATATAAAGCATTGATTTACGGGATCGCATTATACCTCCCATAGAGGATTGTTCACCGCGTCCAGTCTACTGATGGCCACTACGCTGCACGCTTACTTATCATAATTCCTCCATTCCCAATACCTATTAACCATCTGCCCAGACTAAATAAAGCACCATGGCGTATTCTCTCCTCGTCTTCCTATCTCGCAAGCCCGGGACAACTCCGGAGCAGTTCAAGGACTACTATAACAACTCCCATCTACCCCTATACCGTAAGCTTGTCGGATCTCGCTTCTTGGTTTTACACACCCAACGATACCTCCATCGCACCACGGCTCCAAGTGACAGTAACACGCCTCGGAATCCTTCAAACCCCGCCAGTGTTTTCCTCGGCACGCAGGCTGACTTCGACTACGACGTTGTCGTAACCATAGACTTCAAGGATGCCGAAGCTTTCCAGGCCTTTTACGAATACGTCCAGCAACCTGATATTGCGGCCGCGGTTGCTGCGGACGAAGAACGGTTTCTCGACAGGAGTCAGACTCGTACCGCCGTCTTGGGTGAGAAGATTGAGATAAACACTCTATAGTCAGGCACCACGTCAAACTTCAGCAGACAGAGAGCTAATGTCAAAGCACGGGGCTGGACCAGGAGACATGCCACAGCCACGGATAAGACACTAGAGCAGGTCACGTAATGAACTTGGCGGATTCACGCTGCCAAGACCTACGAGAATTATGGGAAATGGGCTCAGGAGGATCAGAGGAGTCGTAACTAGAAGTGATCGGAGCGGGACGAGTAAGAACTCGCAGGTGAAAAAAGAAATACTTTATAAACATCAAGGTTTCCTATGTAACTAGTCCCCATTTTCCCCCTTATTTCGCTATTCAATCTAAGTTCTTAGAGCCACCTGTTTTAGTACAATATATCGCCTATTTCATATAATTAGGCAGTGTAGACCCATGAGCTACCGTACTACCAGTAGCACTGCACATTTGTGTCAGGAGGTTCAATCTCGAAGTGAATAGGAAGCCTGCTACAGCGAGGAACAAGAGCGTAACACGGAGCCCAAGATGAAGATCAATTGATTTCTGGCTATCTAGGTCCTCCAGGGGGACCAGGAGGTCATATATAAATAGCTCAACCACCAACATCATCATGCAAGCTAGCTACATGACCTCTCAACGTATAAAAGTAGTACATAACGGGACTGGTTATTGGGGTGATACTATGATGATGAAGGTACGAGTCCGTTAGTGTGTGTTTTGTTCCGAACACGTAATCTCTTGTCATCTCTCGACAAGGAAAACACCTTGAGCCTCGTCTTGATCTTTTCGGTCGCAATCATCTCATCAAACGTGACTCTGTAGTCCAACTTCTCCTCCGTGATCCCGCGCTCGCCTAAGGCAGAGAGAATCGCGTGTGGTTCAGTCCAAGCCAGACCAAAGTCGACAAGCCGACAGTTTACAAAGTTCTGTGCACGTATATCTCGATTGTATATCCCGAGCTCGTTCAGGGCATGAACGCGAGCAAATGCGGTCCGAATATTCTTTGCATCCAGAGGCCCAGTATCGGGTTCGAGATCTTTCACGATGGCTCGTACGCGACCATCACCTCCTGAAGCTCGAAGAAGCTTGTCATCGAGGAACTCTGCTCCAAAATCGCAACCTCTTTTTTCGAGCTTCAGTTGATCCTGTTTGCTAAGGAACATATATCCGTGGCACTTCACTGCAAGGACTTGCTTGTGGTGGATCTCCCTGTTGTTATAAGCCTGCTGGATTCTACCGAAGGCACGACACTCGGCATAGAAAGGATCAGTATATAAAAGGGCCTTTTCTATAGGATATGAGTCGCCTAGATAAGATTCCCAGAAGAAGCGATCATCTTCGGGGTCGAAAAATCTGAACTATTTACGCCTTAGGTGTTATTATCTAGTACATTCCAGAGCTATGGGGTGGCTTTGTAAAATTTAGCTTACAACTTTCAAAGCGTATGTTTTGGATTTGATCTTGACGCTAAATACGAAGCCTTCTGTACCTGACATGCCTACACGGTTCTCATCAAGCCTTGGGCCCCATTGAATTTTGGCGTTCTGGTGCTTGAAGGCGTGAAGCTTTGGACCTGGACATGGAGGTAACAATGGAGACTCGGCCATCTCGATACTTTAGATGAGCAAGTAAGATTTATAAAATAGAGAAGTTGTAGGTCATTTTCTAGACCTTAGGTAGTGGTTACAATAATAAATACTCCGCAAGGTTGCTAGGGAAATCGAACTCGTTTATCCCTTATGATCCTTCCTCGTACAATCCCATTGTACGACAAAGCTAAGCTCTTTTAAGCGAAAACATACTCGGGCAAATGATGTAGGTAAATGATAAGTAGCAGAGCAGACATCTTTAAAAGTGATAGGTTGTTTTTAAAGATTTAGTTACTAGGTGCAAGGTTTCGGTCTCTAGGTAGTCAGCGGCAACTACTATATCCAGAATAGCCAAAGCCACAACCTTCTACTCTAGGCAATTACATCACTTAGGTTAGCTGTTCCAACCAACCACAGGTACATCTATTTATTCTTACCTTTGCTACACACTTCTCATTAAGAAAAGACAACTGATTAAGTGTTTTTAAGCTTGAGCCGCTTTTTATAAAATCTGACATGTTCTAGGAAGTGATCTCACGCTTTTATATTAGGTCTTTGCGTAGAAACACAGACCCAATACCCCATTCTTTACCAGTTTCATCGATATCAAACCAAGCAACCTCCTTCGAGCCATAAACCCTATAGCCACGTCGCGAGTACCAATCTTGGTTAGTAACCTTGAGATCGATTGTTAGTCACATGCAAGAAGCCTAAACGAAGTGTCCACCTACCTTTGGTGGCGGTCGCTTCATAGCAATTAGCCGGGGACTGTCCGCCCGACATTCGTGGTTCGAAATCGTCTCCAATGTGATCGCCTTGGCGCCGAACTCCTCCTTTGCCATTCTAACGGAACGTCAGCATGCCGGGTTCTCGCACGAGCTGGTTCACTCACTTTTCGCAATAGCTCAATGCAATCCCGCCGAGCCCTAGGCTCTGCAGTGATTTTGAGATATAGAAGTTCATGAGCGACAATATGCCGTCAGAGAGACTTGTCCCTAGTTCAGGTACAGAAGTGACCGAATCAAGCGCTATATGACCGACAGGGAAGAAGGATGGAATAAGAAGGTTAGGCTTATGGGGCCGACCTAGAATCATCGTGCATGTGTCTTGGAGAGCCTCAACTTCGTTTGGATAGGCGCCAAAGTGCTTCTCGAGTCGCGAGAGAGTTTCGGGATGATCCGGATGAAGAACCTGTCATCTATTAGAACGTGACACATATCGCATTACAATCTATGAGATACGAGATATCGGTTGGTTTCAGGGCATGGTATAGACGATGAGTGAACGAAGGTAATAGTTATAGTTGTCAACTACTGAGTTGCGCATTTTCGGGTCTAGGCACTAGGTAGGTTGTGTTCGAGAACTTACCACCCAATGGAGACCGATTTCCCCTTTTCTCTGGGGATCCCGCCATATTTCTACTTGTTCAACCTTCCACCCACATGCAATTCGCTGTAGTCTCAAACGATCAACATGTTCTTGTGAGTCGGGATCCCATGGGATTAGGTACAGTGGAGGAATATTGCTAGTTAGTTCTTTGCCACTATCGTCTACAGCCATAATGAATAATCAGATGACAGATAGTACCTTTTATTTCTTATGCCAGTCTCATGTTTGAGTCGCAACAAGGTGAAAATAAGCAGTACTATATGTTCAGTTAATACTACTTATTCTTAACTGATCAACCTACTGGGTTAGTTGATTAGGTATCAGATGAGTCATACCGACTTCGTTATGGTTCAAATGTGGATCGCAGCTCTTATTCGGGTACGTAACAAATAGCAAGGGGCAAGGTTGAATTATCACGTGATAATTTATACTTCACCTAGCACGGAATTTTAGAATAAGTAAAGTTAAATTTGGTGTTGTGAACTCGAAGTAATACAGTGAGAGAGTCGACCCAACGCTCCCCTATTAGCCTCCTGCTAAGTTACACCCAGACGCTGTACCCTGATCAAGTTCTATTGTTCTCTGGTCGGTATGTCTGCGAGAGTGATATTATATATTGAGGAATAGTTCTTGTTGGTGCGGAGCACTAGCATATAGCCCCTGACAGGGTGGGGTGTTAGCCGTCAACGGCCATCTTGCCGCAACGTTGATTAGCATCAGTCACGATGAACGTCGGTATTGGCTAGAGTATTTTCCTACTCCCACGGTAGTTTCATTATATATGAGAGATTGTCTCGTTATATAACAGACATTTATGTCAGCGTCATATTCTGACTATACTAGATCGTGGCACTTGATCCATAGTCTCGGGATATGGGTGGGTCTAAGAAAATGGGTTAAGGCACCTCACAGCAAATGCTAGTTTCAAGGACGATAGCGCTGGATTAGAGCTTGAGCTATTCTTTATTGACCGTACTAACTTAATCGTCGAGGCCGCCCCACTCGTCGTCTTCGCTATTTTGTTCTTGGGTATCATCATGAAGTCCCTGTAACTTTCGCTTTTTGCTACTGGTGATGGCTTCACGTTTGTTGTTCTCCTTCCGCCTTTCCCACGCACTCTTTGTGGTAATCTTAGTCGTGTTTCCACGGCGCGACTCAATCCCATGTTGCTTGAGTTTCTTCTTTTCTTCTTTGCTGATTTTGGGTAGCGAATCGAGAAGCCATTTAGGTACGCCCCCTTCACTGGTATTGCCAGCTTGCTTCTCGCTTTGGGATATGACGTTGGCAATAGTTTTGAGATATGCGACGTCATCGTTCGTATAGAACGTGCAGGCAATCCCTTGTTCCCCCGCTCGGCCTGTTCGCCCAACGCGATGAACATATGCCGCAGCTGAAGCGGGAACATCGTAGTTTACAACCCCGGACACACCCCTGAAGTCTAAGCCTCTCATGAGGATATCAGTGGTTACCAGCGCCCAGATCTCGCCGGACCTAAACCTTCGGACGATATCCGAACGCGCAGAGTCGGAGAGGGAAGAATGAAGCGCAGCGATACGCGATGGCCCACCAGCTTCGACTGGGAAATCAAACTTTAGTTCGCTATGTAGGGCTGTAGCACGTTCGATTGTTTGTGTGAATACAAGTATTGGAAGGTTCATGTGTGGTACCGAGGCACTTGACGATTGAGGGTGCAGTATTTGACGCAAAGCGAATAGTTTTCCTTGTTCAGTCGCGCAGTAGACTAGCTTATGGCTAATGCTCGGGACAGCCGTGTCTTTCAAACCCACGACAAGACGTACAAGAGGAATAGTACGATCGCTAGAATCCCGTGCACTCAGCTGATTTGATATCAACTCTTCAATGTGCGCGCCCACAGTGGCAGAAAAGCATCTCAAACGCAGAGAAGGATTAACACAGGCGGACCATATTTGTAGCGTTTGTTCTAGAAACCGCTGCTCGAGAAGAACGTCTCCCTCGTCTAGGATTAACGATCGGACGGTTGGTAGGGTTCTAGACCTTAGAAAGTTCCCTAGCAAGAGAGGTGTTGTAATAAGAATATCGGCTTTCGTGAGAGCTGTTTGCTTTGATTCATCGTTTTCATCAAGGTCACTCTCGTCGGCGCTCTTGTTGTCGTCGCTTTCCGAGCTTGACTCATCGATATCATCATTAACTTTTGCCTGGCCTTCGGCTGCGATTTTCATCCCCTTCTTCATCATTACAACCTTAACCCCAGTGTTTTTTGTGAGTTTTCGCCCCTCATTGGCAATTTGCTCAGCTAGCTCTCTTGTAGGAACAACGACAATTGTTTCCAGAACGCGGTCTTTTGTGATCTCGGCCCTACGCCGTAGTACGTCGTTGATAGCTGGAATCAAAAACGCCAAGGTCTTTCCACTTCCTGTAGGGGCCACAGCAACAAAATGAATGCCATCGCCCGGTTCGATGCCCAACTCGGAGGCTGCTGTGGCAGGCACTGCTTTCTCAGGCTGAATTAGAAGGGGAAGGGATCCTAACTGCACCTCTGTTGGGATCCGATATCCTTGGTGTGACAAGTTCTCTTCTAATCGGGGCGATAATTTCCATGTAGTCCGCAGCTGTGTGAAGGAGACCAAGGGCTGGGGAAACAGGGACTTTTTCGCATCCTTTGCTTTGACTTTGGACGCTTCCTTCTTCTTTTTCTTTGATTTTGTAATCTTGGCCCTCTGATCTTCGTGGTTCGAGAGTATCGTAAACTTGAGGCGATGCGATCGTAGGATTTGCCGCACCTCGTCTTCGTCGAGAAGCGAAGGCTCAGGTTTAGATTTCGCGTTGGGTGATTCTAGAATCGCCTTTGGTTGCGCAGCAGGCTTGAGTTCCTTGGATTCTCGGTTGGCAAAGAAGTCGAGCAAGGGATCCTCGACGTCGTCCCGCTCTCGGCCAAATTGATCTTCTTCCTCGTTTCTCTTCCGCTTTACTCCCTTGTCGTGGTATAGCTGGGGATTTTGGACTTTGGGAGCGGGCTTCAATTCGAGGGGTTTGTTGGAAGACTTTTTGGCCCCACGGGACAGAATTTTGAGGACGTCCATGGCGGCCAGACGCAGTGCGAAAGGATCCCAATGTCCGCAAGACCGTAACGTCGAGCTGTAGGATCACAGCTTGAAAGTAGTTCGGAAATACTGAGCTACACTGTCGCAATAGAAAAATATGACCAGGATTAGGTAGTCTAGCGATAAGATAAGAAAGGTACATCTAGCTGGATACCCACCTAGGTAGTCTGCATACATAAATAATATACTATCCCTTTGGGTGCCGTTTCACCTCCAGGACATAAAAAGTGGAATAAGTGACATAAATAACGTAATATCGAGGCGTACTATATAGCTGATCTAACCAATAATATAACTATCCGAGTAGTTCTAACCACTCGGATCCTTTCCTGTTAGTTACGTAAACAGTACTATATTCTAATATACATGTTACAATCTCCACTTTCTATGTCCTGGAGGTGAAACGGCACCCAAAGGGATAATTGCAAATAGGAAAGAATTGAGAGAGGGATAATTACATGTATCCCCGCTAAGCTACCTACTCTGTACCTTGGTACTTTAGAGGCGTCTATTAAGTAAGCTGAATCTCTGGTTCCCGCCTGCAGGCAGATCTGGGTTTCGTCACGTCAAGCTCCCTCCACATAAAGTAGGTACTTACCTAGGTGGGCAGCATAGCTGATTACACTTTCCTAACGGTTCACATTATCTGCCTCACCACACAAGCTTCAGATCAAAAACAGACAGTCCTCGCTTCCTACTTACAACTCATTCTCGTTTCCCACGCAAAACGTCCCATACAATCACCCCTTCTAGCACCTCTACTAGCGCTTATAGCTCGACATATTGCGACCTTCGATACCCAGAAGATATCCCACCCATCTGTCAACATGGACCGGTTAAACCGCATGCTCGCGGGTGCCTCAGGCATGGGTGGCCTTGGGGCAGCTCCTGGATCGGTATGCGACATTCCCTAACCCTCGATATGGAGCTCGAGAACTAGTGGCGATAGTCCGGCCGTGCCAATGAACTAGCGAACTGACGTGCGAGTGTGAATAGGACAACCAGAACCTCATCGATAATTCGGAGACGGTCTACATCTCTTCCCTAGCCCTGTTGAAGATGTTACGGCATGGTCGAGCTGGTGTCCCCATGGAGGTCATGGGTCTGATGTTGGGCGAATTCGTCGACGACTTCACAGTCCGCGTGGTGGATGTGTTTGCGATGCCCCAAAGCGGTACTGGTGTCAGTGTCGAGGCTGTGGACCCTGTTTTCCAGCAGAAGATGATGGATATGTTAACACAGACTGGAAGGTAAGAGAGGGTTGTTTCTACGCAGGCACGGGTTGATCGTATTCTGACTTGTATATTCAGGCCCGAATCAGTAGTCGGCTGGTACCACTCCCACCCTGGCTTCGGTTGTTGGCTCTCGTCGGTTGATATCAACACCCAACAGTCCTTTGAGCAATTGACCCCCCGCGCGGTCGCCGTTGTTGTCGATCCTATACAGTCTGTCAAGGGCAAGGTGGTGATCGACGCCTTCCGACTCATTAACCCACAGTCTCTGATGCTAGGGCAAGAGCCCAGACAGAGCACATCTAACTTAGGTCATCTCAACAAACCCTCCATACAAGCTCTCATCCACGGGCTCAACCGACATTACTATTCGATCGGAATCAATTATAGGAAGACCGCCTTAGAAGAGAACATGCTCATGAACCTCCATAAACACGTATGGACCGAGGCTTTGCAGATGGAAGACTTCCGTCACGAAGGCGAGCGTAATAAAGATCGGTTCAAGAGACTGGTCACACTGGCCGATGGATACGAGAAGAGAGTCAAGGAAGAGACTGAGTTGACTAAGGACCAACTCAAGACTCGCTACGTTGGCAAACTCGACCCGAAGAAGCACTTGGAAGATGTTGGCCAACAGCTGATTGAGGATAATATTGTATCCGTGTCTCGGCAGATGATAGACAAGGAGGCTACAATGCCAAAAAGAGATGCTGTGGCTAATGGCCAGGCAAACGGCGACCACATGGATGAGGATGATGAGGAGCTGTGAGCGTGCACGGGCTAGAGTAATCATATCACGACCTTAGGCCGGTGGTTATGTATCATAGGCGTTGGAATGGGCTAGCGGAACCCGGTCTTAAGGGCAATGATGACTTGCTTTCAAGCTAATACCCTCGACATCTGACCTGACTATCTCTTGCTGTGTAGTTCGGCCAAAGCTACAATGGAGCGAAATATCAACAGTCGAAACCCTTTTCTTTCGCCTCGATAGCAGCCTTGATTCGTTTGTTAAATCCGATTCAGCTAGCACCAAAAGACCTCTACGTCATGAGGGTAAGGTAATGGGCGTGTCATTAAAATATTTACAAGTTTATTTAAGACCCCGGAAGACTCGCCCGTTGTCATCAGTTTCGTTAAAGCTTAAATCGTTGCGGCGATGATTAGGGAAGATAAAGTTATTATATCTAGCCTATTGTCGACGGCAACTGGTCGCGTTAGGTATATCTACACTGTCCGCTGATGCACTATTTAGTACTGCTGATTGATTCGTAGCCATAGCTGCGTTTTGAACACGATATACAATGCATTGTACGACAAAGCTGTATTTCAGTGAAAGACTTTTGCTGTTTAACGCAGGCGATGGGACAATGACAGTGTTAGACACAGAGCAAAGAGCTGTCTCATACAGCCAAGGCGTCTTCGAGTCTCACTGTTTAAGTTAAATTATCATATTAATATGATATCATTCCTCAAGGCGTATAAAATTTGCCCAAGTTTTTGAGAGGAAATGTTCTGGAGATTTGTCACAAAATCTCCTGCGTGCTCAGATGACACGAAACCTTTTTAGTATATTCAAATCTTTCTTTGGGATCTTCCGCCCTTGGAATCGCCCAGGCCCTACTAGGCCATCTGGTCGTAAAGCTGGTTATAGTATGGCCAAACAGAATTCGGAGCCCCGACCCGGAAAGGTTTTAGATGCCGCTAACTACCCGCAGTCACATTCTCACAGGCCTCACCGCACACCAGGTCTTACTACGACGTCGACGCCGGTCCAGTTAGAACCGCGTCCGCGCATCCGGGCGCAAGGTCGACCCACTAGGGATTCGGGCTCACAATGGTTGGAAACCAACATGACCCGCGAGGAGCTCAAGGAGCTCTTCAACCTCGTACACGAAACACTAGAGCACGTCCCGTATGCCATCTGCGGCCTCGCCGCTCTGATAGATCATGGCCTCACTCGGCGCCAGGCCACTAGAATCTCGATCATCTGCCCGCAGGAGTGTAAAAACAACGTTAAGACATGGGCGGTGACGCAGGGGCACAAGGCGTACATAGATTCCATCGGCGTATCGATGCGCGACGGCAGCACCCGCCGAGTACGCATCAAGTACGTAGACTATGGGTTCGAGGGCCTAGAGCGCGTCCGCTCGAATATTAGCAATGCCACAATCTTGTCCGTAGCCAGCCAGCTAGACAACGTGGCCGCCGGGTACCTGGAGAACACGGCGCGCGGCGACGAGCGCGCGCTCGCGATCATCGCGCAGGATATATTTTTCGCCCTCGATCTCCTCGCGTCCCGGCGCGCGCACATCAACCCGCGCTTCCTGCCCACGTTCCTCGGCGAGAAGTTCTTCGTCGATTTCACGCGTAAGTATGTCGAGGCCCGGCCGGAGATGGCGAGGGCTGGCATTGACGTTAGGGCGGTCCTTCAGAAACATCGCATGGCGCTGGCGCTGCGGGAGCACAACGCAATGCTGGCGCAGTACGGGATGGGCGGCGATGCCGTCCCCGCACAGTCGGGCCAGTTTGAAGGTATCCGAGATCTCAGAAACAGCACGAGCGTGTATACGCTGGAAGACCGGAACTTTCGCGCTGAGTCCGGTGTCTCCGATCTGACTGGCCAACATGCTGACAAGAACTCTAGCCGTACAGGCCCGAGTTCAAGATCAAGTAAACCGTTGCCAAAATCAAGCAGTGATCATAAAGTCTCGACGAGGATGCCAGGCCCGAGCGATACGACCCGGAGGAGGCCGAAGAAACCCAAACCGTGAGAAAGATCCAGTCGCTGACTAGATCTAGTAGTTAAGAAGGTGAGTGATAGTTCTTTGGTAGATTAGGTACATTTCTTTTCGATGAATAAATACGTAAATGCCATGCATAGCACAGTTTCCTTCATACATCTAAAGCCTCGTGAAGAATACACAATCTTGATCCAGTTGTCCATATAAATAGCATCCCTATTAAACGTAACCATGTCGCTAGTTTTTTGTAAGCCCCTTTCGGCAGTATCCAATGCAAGTTCAGAGTCAAAGGTAACAAGCCACACACAAATTATACAGTCCATCATCCCTCACGGCGTCGCCAAACCCGCATACCTCCTATGCAACCCCTTAATCTCCCCCTCCAGCTCCCCCACCGGCCCCGCAACCTCTATCCCCGGCGCAACCCTCTGAATCGGCAGCGTCGCCACCGGCGCCTTCTCCTCCTCTCCCCCATCCCCCCCTCCGGCTCTCTTCTCCCTTCTGAACTCCTCCATCCACCCATCCAGCTGCGCCGCGCCAGCCACGTACACGACGCGCCCGAGCCCGACCCACGCGTGCGCGGCGGCGCACATGGCGCAGTGCTCCCCGGACGTGTACACCGTCGCCGCCTTCCGCGCCGCGGCGTCCGGCACGTGGGCCGCCGCCCACCGCGCGAGCTCGAGCTCGGGGTGCCGCGTGCCGTCGCCCGCCGTGCGGATGCGGTTGCGGTCCTCGCGCAGCACGGCCCCGGCGCCGTCCACGAGCACCGACCCGAAGGGCGCGTCCCCCGCCTCGAGCGCCTCGGCCGCGAGGGCGATGGTGCGGCGGAGGTGGGCCATGTCTGTTGGTGTGAAGGGGTGTGGAGATGCCATTTTTAGGCCGTCGTTGTGATGCTCCCTTGACGGTTCTGGAGAAATTGAGGCTATAGTGTTACATGTATAGAATCTTCATAGATCGATGGGTTGGATATATATATAAGTTTGTGATGAAATGAGGAGAAATGGTGAGGAGAATCTGGGGTTACCTAACCCCCACCAAGTTCGAGCACTTTCATAGATATCAGTCTTGGAGTAAAGACAAAAAAAGAAATGGGTTCATCACGTTTAAAGGACAACATGTTTTGTACAATATTTACGCCTTCCCCATTATACTTACACACATTAAAGTTATAGACAGGCCTATCCGACACGCTATAGTATATAGTACACCATCTCATACCTCTAGCGAAGCGGTACCGAGGAATGTCCGTCTCCCAGCTGCGGCTGCAGTAACCAAGATTGCCTATCACCAATACATGTAGTTCCTTTCGAGTCTCAAGTAAAGAATGACGCTACTGTTACTGATCATTAGCAGCCCCAGCAAACTTGACGCTCTTCCTGCGTTCCCTTTCAACCCCACCGCCACTAGCCGCGAAGCTACCGCCTCGCCCAGGGCTAGAGCTTAGGATGCCCATGAGAACACCAGGCTTGTCGAATTTCTCGTGACCACTTGCGGCGAGAACTTCACGGACACTCTCCACGGCTCGACTTTGTGGGATTTCGAGGGTGTCCCCTCTCACACTGCCCGCAGGCGTAGAAATAACTGATACATCTCTAGGTAGCTTTTTCCTGTTATCGGCCTTCTTAAGATCGGTGATCACACCACGATACTGTTCCCGTACGGCCCGTCCCAGCTCTTCGGCTCGTGCTGTACTACTTTCATTCCGCCACCTTCCGGGAAGACAAGCGTGGCCACAACCGTCGAGAGGACAGCAACCATCACTATTGGTCTGAGGATAATAATCTTCAAATAGATCTAATCTGGGAGTGTCAGGGAATTCACCGGCCTGCGTTGATACAACGGGCGCGTGCCATTCTTGGAGACAATTGGCGTGCCCACCATGGGAACAACCTGGACAATACCACCAAGTCGAGAGAATCGAGTCCTCGGATTGGGTCAAGACTGTACGCAAACCTGCATCAATAGTGAACGACGTGGATTCCGAAGCCACCTCTCGGTGCCCACAGACTGCGCATGGCGCTACAAGTGCACGACAGCGCTCGCATCTCCAGATTTCTGAGCCTTCGGGTGAAGAGCGGCTGACCTCGCGAGGCTTATGACACTGCGCGCATGCAAACCCGCCGCCGACTCGCTCTTGAGCTGGGCGGAAAATAGAGCTATAATTCTCGCCCCAACTGGCAATACCAGAAGGCCAACCACGGAGGCAGAGATTTCGCAACATTGCAGCCTCAACAAATAGCTTCATGTTCATAAGCCGAGAATGATGTTGCCGTAGCACAGCGGTAGCTTGGTGTGAATCAATTATGCCGTTCGGCATTAGAGGCTTCAGGAGCAAGATCATGGCAGAGGCGTTAAGAGCTGAGCGCCTAGTCTCAAACTCAAATGCCTGTGCTAAAATTTGATAAGGATTAATGGGCGGCGAACTAGTTTCGGGGCCAGCCCCGGAGCTGATTGGATATGGGTAAGACGGGTCGTCGTCCCAAGGCAAAAAGTCGGTATCTGTGAGTATCGGCGACGTACAATCCTCTGGCCTGCTATCTTTGTGTCTAAATCGAGCCACTGTGTTGTGAATAGCTGGTAGGCTGGGCTTAATTTCTGTAGAATAGTGAAGTGCTTCAATACTGGTAGGGTCAGTTTCGATGGTATCAGTAGTTGCTTGAGAAACCATGAAATCTTCCGATAAGCCGTCTGACGTATACCTGTGAAAACGAATCGGTGATGACCGCTCATGACGGACTGGGGACTCGATTCGCCGGGCCTGTATTCTGCTGCTGAAATCCACTTCACTACCTTCCTGAGAGCTCTCTCGCGAGAGTCGATATGGCTTTTGCGGTACACTCTCTCTAGATGGGGTCCTTATGAGGGAAGCCCGGCGGCTTGTATCGGATAATGAAAACATTTGGGTGAAACTTTCATCTGAATCGAGCCTGACTGCAGGTTTTCGGCGGCTATTAGGCGACCTTGGCTCCATAGGGTCAATTCTCAGCGGTTCCTTCTTCTTAGGTACATCAATAGCAATCGGTAAGGTTTCGGCAGCTTCTATATCGTAAAAATCATACCCTTCGGTGCTTGATATTTGACTCTCTTGACTAATGACAGACAAAGAAGAAGAATCGAGTCGCCGGCGGGGACTAGCGTGAATCGCCGGGGGTAAAGAGAAGCTCTCTACCTCGTAAACTGGAGTTAACCTTTTTACAGTACTAGGCCCCTCAAACTCGGCTTTATCATCTCTCACTGGCCGAGCAAGAGGGGTAGATACATTAGATTCGCTATAAGCCTCTTCGATAAGGTGTAACGACCTGGGAGCCAGACGCTGATCTACAGATGGAATTGGCTTGGGTGGCCTCAAAATTTCTTCGCCGTCATCTCGAAGCTGGGAGGATGAATTAACTCTTAAGGACGGGGACTTCGTATCACCACCTTGGCGTAAAAAGGATTTGTTCCCAGCGATATTAGTGAGACGACAATCGAGATGGTATTTTGACCTATTTGCCAATAGCAAGCTCATAGCATAAGACAGTATACGCCATGTTTGTGCTAGCCGAAACAGGCTTTTACTTTCAGCAGCCCGGGCATATTTACCCATGATTTTCAAGATTCTCCCGTCAAGTGGCCCTGATCCATCCGAATGTGGGAGGTCTTGCCTGAGGATTTCGAGGTACTGCTGCGAAAGGAAATGATAAGTGTCGACGTTAGTAGCTGCCGGGATATGCCCAACAGCCATTACTTGTTGTGGTTTGAAGGGCACGGTGAGCTTGATTGCTTGCTCCAACGAGATAACCCGGTCTTCAAGGCCAGGGCCCGAGGGAGGAGTCGTACTGAGTGATTGTGCTGGTCGATGTGTACCTCTTTGCTTGCCATTCACCCGGCGCTTCGGGCCTAAGAAGCTACCTATTACATCTTCTTCGGAATCGCTACGGCTGATGCTAAGCATTTGGCCACTTGGGCTGGAGCTATATGAAGAGGTTGAGGGCAAATCATGAGCCTTTACCATTGCCCGTGGTCTTGGCACTTGAATTCTCTCCTCCAGAAACATGAGCGCCTCTCCTGTTGGGGAGAAATCGAGACTCGAAACAGGTCGGCGGTCCATAGCCTTGGGGGCAAAGGCGACATCACATTGGGTGAATCCGTCTTGCCCTACAGCCCAGAGCAAATCTTGATCATGCCAGATGAGGGCATCCGGTGAATTCTCGAACAATTCAATCTCTTTGTAGGGAATCGTCGGGCGCGCGAGATCCCAGATATGTACGGACCTAATGCCGTTCCTGAGACTGCTACCATCACCGTAGGACACGGCAACCTGGGCAGCTCGTCGTCCTTGCGCGGTAGCGGACCACAGCCCAGGCCGCCACGCAACAGATGTCACAGGTGCCGGGGCATTAATGGTCCATTTAGCCTTTTGTCTCTTCTCGGCATTCTTAGACAAGTCCCACACGTAACATTTCCCGTCAAGTCCAGCGCTGATTAGGTGGTCGCCGTCAGGGTGCCATGATATCGAAGAGACGCCCTTTTGAGTGTCGTGCGCATTGATTCTGAGTAGAGGGACGCTGGCCTTGCGTATATCCCATTTCGCTATGATGCCCGATTCGGTTCCACAGGCAAACATCATGCCATCCTTGGGTGCCCACTGTAAATCGCGAACGGGATCAGAATTATTCTTCATGGCTTGTAATATGCGGAAGACTGGGCCATTCCGCCCCGGCGGCAAGGGCGCATTGATATCGAAGCAGCGCACGATGCCATCTTGACCAGCCGCAAGCAATAAGTTACCCCTGTGGGGATTCAAGTCGAGCTTATTTATCTGTCGCGAGCCTTCACATATCTGCGTATAATTGAAGCCTAGGCCCGAGGCTAAGCGGTGGACATCGTACATGAAGACCTTGCCGCTGGCGCACGCAGTGAGGACGGCGGGGTCACCGCCATGGCTAGTAGCCAGCTTCACATCCTTTATCGACAGATGTTCAGAGCCCCGGTTCGGGAGATGGGAGGTGATGGCAGAGCGCACATCGGCAAGCTCCTTTATTGTAGAGCCATCTATGCGAATGACCTTGAGTATATGCCGGCCCCCCAGAACAGCAAGGTGGCCATCGGTGGCGCGGTCGACGCAGGCTACGGGGACGGACGAGGGGTAGGAGGCGTTTCGCGAGGCCTTCGGACGGTAAGCCTGGGGGTTAGGAGAGCTGGTGGTGTCGAGAGCAGAATCACTAGCGATGTCGGTGTCGGGACGGCCAAGAAGCCTCTTTATGATCCTGCCTTGGTTATACATGGCAAGGACGATGATGGTGACGGCGCAGTTTGGCCGGTTGAGGACACGATTGGGACGGCGTCATTGTTCGGATGGCACAGGGGTCGTCCAGTGTTCGAAGCTGTGATCAGCTCAGTCCTAAGCGCCTGTGCCGAGGTATAGCGCTTGCCAATCGTGCAGAAACATTCTTGAATAAATGTAGAGTCGCGACAGACGGAGAGTTGAAGCATCGACGAAATGCGAAGGGGCAAGCTGCGCTGAACCGCGGCGCGGCGAACTGCAGAGGAGGTTTGAGGCAGGTGCCCCACATTGAACACTGAGACTCGTGCCTGCAGGCAGACACATGGAGCCTAGAGAGGTACCTTCATCTACCTAGGTAGTCTGAGTCAGGCCTGCTTCAGGTGTATGCTGTATAAATGACGCCTGCATTATAGCATTACGTTGGTACCTACACGTCTCCCTCAACCACTGAGAATACAGAAAACTCATACGACGAATTGCGAAGCCATAGCACTTCCCCAACACCAACAATGGTAATGCATAGATGCCTATCGAAACTATATTTCTTAATGCCCCGTATAGACTTACCATGTATCCCTCCGAGTCTTGAGTAAGTAGAGAAACTCGACACTGCGATGGCATTGAATACTGAAGTAAGGTGATTACGAGATAAAGAGTAGGCTATCTACGCTATCTTGATGCTATATATACCATGTAGCAGAGAGCATAGCTACCTACCTAACCTAGTCGCTCTGGATGGAGAATCGAGGCCCGAACTTGGTGCGGGACAGCTCTCCAAGCCAGCGAGATCGGCATATCTCCCCCGAGGCCGATCGCGACATACAGCACGTCAACCAACTTTGCCGCGTATATAAAAGCCTGCTAATGTCTAAGCTTATTTTAGACACCAAGTATCTAGATCATTGAACTAGAAACAGGGGAAAGGAGACCAGATCCTGAGAAAATAGGGGGGTTTAGATCTTCCGTGTGGACTACATAGAGATAGTTGCTCGCTCGCTCGCTCGATCACTCATTTTAGAATCCAACCATGTCGTTCCCCAAGGTCCCGCCCAGCGGCATCTGGGCCCCAGCTATCACTTTCTTCGACCCGGAGACGGACACGCTCCTCCCCGCCGACCAGGGGACGTACTATTCGTACCTGTCCAAGTCCGGGCTCGCGGGCCTCGTGATCCTCGGCACGAACGCCGAGACCTTCCTCCTGACGCGCGAGGAGCGCCGCCAGCTGGTGCAGGTCGCGCGCGCCGCCTGCGGCCCGGCCTTCCCCCTCATGGCGGGCGTCGGCGGGCACTCGACGCGGCAGGTGCTCGAGCACATCGCCGACGCCGCCGCCGCGGGCGCCACCTACGCCCTCGTGCTGCCCCCGGCCTACTTCGGCAAGGCCACCACGCCCGCCGTCGTCGACGGCTTCTTCGCCGACGTCGCCGCCGCGAGCCCGCTGCCCGTGGTGCTGTACAACTTCCCCGGCGTCTGCAACGGCGTCGACCTCGACTCGGCGACCGTGGTCCGCCTCGCGCGCCGCCACGAGAACATCGTCGGCGTCAAGCTCACGTGCGGCTCCGTGGCCAAGATCACGCGCATCGCGGCGGAGCTGCCCCCGGAGCGCTTCGCCGTCTTTGGGGGCCAGTCGGACTTCCTGATCGGCGGGCTCAGCGTCGGCTCGGCGGGCTGCATCGCCGCCTTCGCCAACGTCTTCCCGCGCGCCATCGTCCGGGTCTACGAGCTCTACAAGGAGGGTAAGCACGCCGAGGCCCTCGCGCTGCACCAGAAGGCCGCGCTCGCCGAGCAACCCTGCAAGTCGGGCATCGCGGCGACCAAGTACGCCGCCGCCATCCACACGGCGAAGGCGGCGGGGATCGAGGGAGCGGAGCAGAAGTTGCGGCCTAGACGCCCCTACATCGAGCCGTCGGACGCCGCCAAGCAGGACGTCGTTGCACAGATGGCTGAGCTGGCCAAGATAGAGGAGGGTTTAAGGTAGTATTTGGATCGGAAAAAAGACATACGTGTTGACTTATCAGTCCCCGTGATCCAGCCGCCGCGAGGGCTCGATGCATCTATAATGCTGGGGTACCTAAGTTCTAGAATGCACATATTACACACAGTGAAGTCCCCTGCTTATACGACCAATTCCCCAGAAATTACAATGATGTATACATATAGTGGAGGAGTCCCTGGTTCTGCATTGTCGTCACAATGCGATAACCATTCCTCGTAAAAACCAAACCCTGCCGTCCCAATACGAATGCACAAACCCCAACCGTTGATTTCATGACCGGCCTATGACACTTCAAACATTCTATTTTGTAGAGGCCACAATATTCGTCGTAGAAGAGGTAGTAGCAGCATCAGGACTTGGAGTGATTTTGCTGCTAACTGATTCGCCGCTGCTAGTCCTGCTAGCTGACTGGGTTGTCTTCGGCGGCAAAGCCTCCGTAGTCGAAGTCTTGGTCCCATTATGACGACCGATTTCTCCATCATACGCCAGCCCATCCTCCGGCCATCGCAGGTACCCTCTCGCGTCGGCATCCAGGACCGCCTCGACCATGAGCTGGGCCATGATCTCATATCCATGGTCGGTAGGGTGCGAACCATCAGGGCCGATATCTTCAACCTGGGGTCTGCCCGGGAGGCCCGTGGCGGGGTGCAGCTCGGCGAGGACGACGGGCCTGTCCTCGTACTTCCGGAACAGGTCGCGGAACTGCTGGTTGATGTCCAGGATCAGGGGCTCGCGGTCCGGCACCGTGTTGGTCAGCAGCGTGCTCAGCACGACGGTGGCGCGCGGCGAGGCGCCGAGCAGGTAGTCGATCAGGGCCTCCATGTGCGCGCCGGCGACGTCGACGTCGCGGCGCTGCAGCACGTTGTTGGTGCCGGCGTTGATGACGAAGAGGTTCGGCTGCTGCCTCGGCACGATGGCCCGGGCGTGGTCGTGCGTCTGCTGCACGCGGTTCCCGCCGTACGCCTCCAGGTCGTTGTCGGCCATAAGCCCGAACCGCTGCGTCCCGACCATGTTGATGGGGGCCCCGCGCCGGGCCAGGTCCGCGCGGAACGTGTCCCGGAAGCCGTTGTCGTCCGAGGAGAATTCGCCTTTGGTTATGGAGGCTCCTAGGCACATTATGCGCAGCGGCGTGCCGTCTGCTATGGTACTTGAGTTTTCAGGCCGCCAATTACCGGGCTTTGTCGTCAAGTTACCGTTGCTGTCGCCATTGTCGTTGCCACTGCCGCTGCCGCTGCCGCCGTTCGTGCTATTGCCGTTTCTGTCGTCATTGTTATTGCCGTCGCTGTTGTTGGTGCTGCCGTTATCGCTATTGCTAACATTGCCGGCGCTACTGTGGCTGTGAGGAGTGAGCACGTTGGTTGCGCCAAGAGCTAATATGTATGCGTTAGCAAGCAGCTTATTAAAATATGGTAAGAAGATACGCCAAAGGTGTCATATTTACCAATGAGAACGACCGACACAATCACCAGCACGCTCAGTGTAGCGATCGCTCGTTTGGTCTTTAAAAAGGCAAGTCGACCGCGCCCTGGGGAGGACAACGGTTTCTCAACGTCGATCGTCATCTTTGGCCACTGAGGTAAGCAGATGGAAGAAGCAGTAAAGGAATGGAAGTGGCATGACAGCCTGAATTCGGCACAAGAAAAGTTTGCAGTTGAGCCGGATAAGAAGGCGGTTTAGTATAAACGAATGGACTGTTTATGCGGTGTCAGCCAGGACGCAATGTTGGACATTCTTCGTCGTGCATGCAGCATATATGACGTATTCTAATCTTCATTATTGGTAGGTGTACCCAAGTCTAAATACGCTGCGACTTCTTATTTCTAGTGTACAGACAGAATCTACGAGTCGGAGGCTCAATGGGAGGTCGCCAAGCACCTCCTAATTGTCTTGGGTTGCATGGTTGCTTTGCAAATCGGGCTCGGCGTTGCGGCGAAGTCGTATCGGCAAATTGTGCCGGTTGGCTATGGAAACCCTGGAAAATAACGGGGTGTAGTATTACAGTCGCAGTTTGCTCCATTTGACGGGGCCGAAACAAATTCTCTGAGCGACTGTATACACGTTTGAGGGACGGGACACTCTCATATGAAGCTCGCGTTGTGTCGTGCTGTTAGTACTAAGCGCTGTATACTATTTTGGGAATTTTCGTTCAATATTATGATCTAAGTTCTACGCAGACAATACCTATGTATTTAAGTTAGATAGATGGTAGATCGATCGTGCCAAGAGACAAATCCACCACTGCCCGGGCCTAAACTCTTAGATTGGGTCTGTTCTTCCTCCTTCCCTTATTGTGTTTTTTTTTTACGAGGTAGGTAAGGGTTACGTAGTACGGACTTGGGCAGTTAAGCAAGCAAAATCATAATTAGAGTTCAATGACTTCGGGAAGAAAACTTCATATCGCCAGTAATCTATGCGTATATGTATTCTACTGCCTGCCCCTGGCACTCGACTATGAAATTTGCGTATCTTTTCTTACATTGACGACATCAATACTACCAACAATGGCAGCAGGCCCAACTAACCGCGATGTACCCGCCAACACGAATTTCCTTAGAACTCTACAGTTTTAGCTGCGGGTTCTCTTTCACGAGGTTAAGTATAGGCAAGAAGCACTTGTCGTCAGCCCACGCGATCGCCGTGTCATCATGGTGTTCGGCCCATCCCTTGATGGTTTCCCAGCTCTTCCAGTGCCAGCCCTCGCATTTGTCGGGTTCCGCAGTCTGCACCACTCCATCAGCATTTCATGCCATCCCCTTAGTTTAATTGGATGAGGGGTGTAGACAGAAGGTTCAACTCACCACAGGTTGGGCATCTGCGTCTTTCAAGGTGCACTCGACGTATATGGTGATATAATGCTTCGACTCGGCATCAAACACGTCATTCGTCAGACCGACGACCTTGACGGCTTTGACGTCTAAGTTCGTCTCCTCGAGGGTTTCTCGCTCAGCGCACTTGAAGATCGCCTCTCCCATTTCGAGGTGTCCACCGGGAAAAGCCCATGTGCCTGCAGGTTTTTTTAATCAGCAGTTAATCTCATAGAATTTTCTATGTCACAGGAAGCTGTGGTTATGTCGTAGAAGACACAGGTGGGATGAGTGGGGAGGGATAAGAGCGCGCAGCGCTGTGTAAGTCGGGGCACAGGCGGGATGGAGATTGGAGAAGTGTCGCTTACCGGCGCCGTGGCTACTCTTTCGCTTTCCAATAAGAATCTCCCCTTTGCCGTTACGTAGGATAACGGAGGTGCCAACACGGACATTGGTGGTGGTTGAAGCCATGGTTACAAAATGTAGGTATATTCTAAATCTCTAGATTGTAGCAAAGTGATGCGTACAGTAGGCGTAGAATGAAGACATTTAGGTCCTTATTTATGTTTGGGGAACTACCTGGGTATCTAGATAACTGCTGGCTGTGCAATGCAATAGCGGGGTCTTCGCTGTTAGTCTACCTAGTCAGCCTTGTACGAGGCACGAGGAAAACACAAGGCAGTCATCATAAATAAACAAACACGAGGGAGGTTATTACAATTATCCATCATGTCAGACCAAAAATCTAAGCCTTCCGTCAACATAACAAAAAATATGACTCTTAGTATACTATAGGGAAGGATGCTGATAGGTTTGGGCGCATTGGTTGTTCTCCATCTCCACATGCACAATGTGGTAGAATACAGAATCTATACATTAATTTCTATTGGGCCTATAGGGAGAGCCTACATCAAAACATGCTACACCACAACATGATGTATCACAACTTCGACTCGGCCTCCTCTCTCGCCTTCGCCTCCCTCTCCTCTACAAGGACGTCCTCTCTCCCCCTTACCTCGACATTCGTCGCCCCGGCCTTGCCAAACCTCACCAGGACAACCCTCTCCCAATCGCCCCCCCGCCCGCTGCCCCTGAGCTCTGCGCCCGGCTTGTCGAGCGCCAGGATCGCCCTCTTGTCGCTATGTCGCAGGCCCAGTGTGACGGGACTCATCACCTTGTGCGCCCAGGGGATCCGCGACGTGGGGTGGCCAACGGCCTTGGGGTGCGTGGCCGTGGGCACGGTGTCGAGGAACGCGCGTAGCCTCTCGCGCTGCGCGCAGTAGTGCGCCGTCGTCTCGGCGGGGCTGAGCGAGGTCGCGGGCGCGCCCGTGAGAAATTGTGATATGAGATGCAGCAGGAAGTACTGTGGCGGGAACAGGATCACCTCGCCGCGGCCCTGCTTCTCGAGCCACGTTGCTGCGTCGTCGAAGCGCGCTGTGGTTATCTCGACTCCGTTGTCCGGCGTCGGGATCAGGGCTTCGTGCTGCGCGGCTGATAGCACCGGGTCTGAACTCGTCTGGAGCGGCAGCATGTACAGGTACATCTGCGTGGTGAACCGCTTTGGTAGGTTTGGTGGCGTTAACCAGCGGGTGAATGGGAGCAAGTTATCTGCATCGTAGAATTAGTTCGCCGATGCTCCTCGGGCTTGTTATACTACTGAAAGCTACTCCAAGGTGCCCCTTGACAGATAGAGCGGTTCGTATTCTCGACTCACCTGTATCAGGAATACCGCCTACGCTCTCTAGCCACTTCTCGAAGCTGATGCCGTTCTCATAAATGGCCTTTCTAGCTTTATCACGCTCCGACGTGGGTAGGTTCAGCAACGGCCCGTCTTTGCTTCCCTGCCGCGCAAGTAGGATCCCGCTCTCTTCGAACGTTTCCCGGATCGCGCCCAACCTGTAAGAGAAGGAGTCCACGTGCCGCCTGGCATCGCCGGGCGGCGGGATATCTCCATCATGGAACTCTGAAAGATTGCCTCCTGGGAAGACGTGCGCTGACGCGAATGATGTCGAGGTCTTGACTCGATGAAGTAGTAACACCTGATTTGTAGGCGAGAGAAGTATGATGCTCGAGCTGGGGCGGGGTTCGGAAGGCGTCTTGTCTTTCGTCGGAGCTCCCGGCCCCGAACTCGACGGCCGGACTCCTTTCGGCATCGCGGACGTAGTATTAGTAAAAACCAAGCCTCCCCTGAGACTTATTACACTATTTACTATTCGCTTTTGTGTCTGTCTTAGATGCGGTCGTGTCGTGTGGTAGTGAACTAAGCCACCTGCCAAACCCCGTTGCCAATGTCTCTGATTCTCAAAATATCTTATGCACCGTTTATTTAGAGTCACAAAACAAGGGAGCGATGAAGCTGGTGAAATTAGCGATTGCATCTCTACCGTCTATGATCGAATGGGGAGACCGAGGTCATACCGCGGGCACCGAGATAGGAGTGAATGAGGTGTGGGCATACCGAGGTTCAATACAGGTCAGCATTGGAAACAGTTGATCCACAGCGGCGCTAATCCTTGTACCTATTTCCATCAATCAATCACTTGAAGTATGTACACCTTAACTTCTCGATGACGTTATACTACTTAATAAACGGGCGAGACGACTAAACCCGGGTTTTTAAGTATTTGAAAATTTTGAGTATATTTTGTTTTGCGACATCTCCGTTGGTACACCGTAAGTTAGGCCAACAAGTCTGCATACCTACGAGGTAGCAAAGAAGCTAGCAAGAATCTACAAAGAACGAAAATATCGATAGGCAATAACCTACTAAAGCATCTCGTTCTGTCAGGAGAAGGCTATATAACTAGCTAATTCACAGGCGCGCCACAACGGACAAGGTCTCCTAACAATTTGGTTATAAATGAGTAACTACTATGCTACTTCTATCTCTCGTGGAAACTACATATCAATAGCCAAAAATCGCAACCCGGAAGCAACATCCAACACCGTTCTATGGAAGATAGCCATGGTCATAGATATACCATGAATGCGACACAGCCCTAACCTAATTAACAATACACAGCTATGCAGCCGCCTCGCCAGTGAGCAAGGAGCAAAGTATCGCGTTGCTCCAAAGCAACGAAAAGAGCAAGTGGACAAATAGCACGAACAAACTAAGGCTTATCGCGCGCAATCCCAGCCTTATACACACTAAGAGCCCGCTCTCGACTCTCCTTATGATTCACAATGGGCTCAGGGTACCCCTCCTTCCTCGCCCGCGCGCCGGCGCCCCTGCCGTAGGGGTCGTGCACGGCCTTGCCCTCGACGCCGGCGAGCTCGGGGACCCATTTGCGGATGTAGGCGCCGTCGGGGTCGAACTTCTCGCTCTGCAGCAGCGGGTTGAAGACGCGGAAGTACGGCTGGGGGTCGACGCCGACGGAGGCGCTGAAGCCCCAGCCGCCGTTGTTGGACGCGAAGTCGCCGTCCACGAGGTGCTCCATGAAGAAGCGCTCGCCCAGGCGCCAGTCGAGCAGCAGGTCCTTGGCCAGGAACGACGCCACCACCATCCGGCACCGGTTGTGCATGTAGCCCGTGCTCCGCAGCTGGCGCATGGCCGCGTCCACGATGGGGAAGCCGGTGCGGCCTTCGCACCAGGCGGTGAAGTGCGAGGCGTTGTAGGACCATTCGATGTTGGAGTATTCTGGCTTGAAGGGTTTGTTCATGCTAGTCGACAGTGTTAGCAGGACCGATTTCATGTGATGGGTACAGTGGAGGGTCTTGTCACATACCAGACATAGGGCCAGTTCACTAGAACGTGCTTGTAGAAGTCCCTCCAGGCCACCTCGCTGATCCAGGTCTGGATACCCTCTGCCCCGGCGTTGAGCTTCTTCGTGTTGTTAGTATCTCTAGCGGTTCGGATGGCCGTCCTTGCGCTAAGGGTCCCTGCTGCGAGATGTACGGATATCGACGCTGTAGCCGCTTGGGCGGGGAAATTTCGCCGCTTGCCATACTGTCCAATCTTCTCTTCGCAGAATTTATCTAACCTGTCGAGAGCTTCGTGCTCACCTGCTGGCCAGAGAGCATGGAATCGCTTGGCATCTTCTTCGGACAACCTCTTGTTCTCTGGTACATCGGGTATCTCGCAGTCGAAAAGTGCAGCCACTTTATCTCGAGCGCTCGGGGGGTTCTTTGATGGTGGTTCGAACGTGGAGAGGAGTTCTGCATTCTCGTGTATGTGGGCAACCCAGGTTCGATACCAGGGAGTGTATACGGCATACTGCTTTCCACTCCCCGAGCTGAGCTCTCCTGGTGGTACGACGCAGGTATCATGGAAAACTTCCATAGCTAAGCCGCGGCCAGCGCATGTTCTCACTAGATTCGCTTCCCTCCGAAGCTCATCGACCTCATACTCCATATTGGCAAAGAGATGGCTCGCGCCCCATTCCTCCATGAACTCAATAATCCGGTCAGGTATTTCTTTCCTTTTTTCTACCGTTTCGACGTATAATGGGATATCTAGGGCGGCTAGGTCTTTTTTGAGGATGTGAAGGGTCCGCATCATAAAATCCACGCGGGCTGGTGCAGTGAGATGGGCCTCGAAGTCTTGCGGGCTCACTAGATATATGCAGATCAAGGGAACGCCGGCGGCCTGAGCTGTCTCATTAGCCTCCCACAGCGCGCGGTTGTCCGTGATTCGCAAATCTGTCTTGAACCAATGGACGACGGCATCCTTAACTTTCACTTTATTGCGCGCCTCGTCTGTTTCCTTAAGAGCGGCGGCAAGATGTTCAATAGGGCGAGGGATTTCATTGTTGTTGTAGGCTTGAGCTCGTGCGTTACTCATTTCATGTGGGTAGTATTTGCGAAGCACGATGCCATTCTCCTCGGCTTCGGTAGAGGAAGGATGAGGCTCGCGTAAAGGATCGGGTGAACTATTCTCTAGCTTCGGCCTTTTGTTGCTGTCGGCACCTTCATGATCTCTAGCAAGCGCAGCATTGCGCTCAGCGCCTCGCTTAACCGGCATGGTATGAAATGTATAGATTTGCGGCGGGATACGTTTAACGATGCTGCTCAGTCGCGTGGTTTGACGTCGTTGGAACAATAATCGGTGTGCGAAGACACGAAATGGCAGCACAATGGTTCTAATTGACGGAGGCATAGAAGCACGAGCAGAACGACGATTCTAGCAACCAAACTAATTTTACACCCTTGACCTATCTGACTTACTCGAAGAGCTGTCTCTCAGCCCTTCGAATGTATCCTGCATGTTTGCTCTTTTAGCTGTGCTGCTTTCTCGATGACGCACAAGACAATTTGTTCCGTAGATCGAGCTGCTCGACTACGTCAAACATCTAAGATTAGTGACTCGCGCCAAGTAAAGCCACACTTGTCAAATAAAGTTAGTACGCATTAGTGTCGTGATTTATGTATAAAGAAGCGTAATGAGTATTCTGAGACAGTTGCGCAGTTACATTTCTATGATGGGTTCATTTGCAATACGAGGCGTCAAGTAAAATGAGATGGTTACTTGTGTAGGTGTGGCTTATGTAGTCCCTCATGTGTAGGTAGGTAGCGTACGCATATAGTGACGTAGATGTGGCTAAACTACCAGTGTTCTTTGGCCTACAAAGGTGTAAAAATTTGCCATGTCGATCTCAGAAAAAGGGGTTTGTTTTTTTTACAATAATAGTAAACTATCCGATTAGTTGATGGCACCGAGCAAGCTCAAAGGTATATATATATATCGTCCTCTTTGCTGAAGCGCATCTGCTTAATTACGTTATTGAAGAGAATGTAAGTGTGTCGCCAAGTATTCCAATCGCTCTATTAGATACCTAGGAGCCCTCAATATGGATATATATAGCTTCACCTTTATCGTTATTGTTGAGGCCTAATCACGTGAGCAATATAGTAGGTACTGTTGCTGCCTGCTTATTGTGGGGGACGCAATTTGCGCTAGTTGAAGCTGCCGTTGTGTGAATATAGAATCATTGACCTCTATCTATTTATAACTATGAACCGGCCGCGTAGACGACATCATCATGTCGGCACTGGCAGCTTCCGAAGAACCCATACCACGCTTCACCATTGACTTGGCCAAACCGCCACGTGAGCGATACGATGAGGTAGTCCAGGTCTTTGGTCCTCGTATGCGCTCGCTCAGAGGACTGCTTGACGACCTACTATCCATTTTCATCACTTCGGTGTGGCTACGATTAATCGTGATCTATCTATCTAGAATATGCCTCCGCAGGGTGTACGACGAAGAGGAGAATGAGGAGATAAAGGGCATCTCAGCTGCCTCAAGTGTGCCACTATACTTACTCGTTGCTTTAAATAACCTCCTAGACTGCTTGCTAGGTTGTACATCCGGTACTGTACCTGTATCCATTGGCAAACCCCTGCGAAAAACTGGTGATAGGGCAAGCCCAGAGAAGACGAGGCTCCTACACTTCAGGACTTTAGATTGGGGTATGGATGAGCTGCGGGATTTGCTCGTCGTGTTAGAATTTGTGGATTCATCATCGGACAATTCAAATAGGGTTATTTCACGATCAATCACCTATGCTGGGTTTGTTGGTTCTTTGACAATGATTAGGTATGTGGGTGAAATGTGGTGTAGACGGAAACTTATGCCCTGTTCAGCCCGAAGAAGCTTATCTTTGTCGTAGACCGGGGCTTTCTATATCCTTAAATCATCGACCCTGCCATGACTACCCCGGCAGAAGACTTCGATGGCATCAACTTCTGGTGTTATTTGGAAAGCGGAGATCTATCGGTTCGATTGTGCGGCGGTTTTTGTTACGTCCCCTTGAACAAGTTGATGAAGAGCACATTGCTGATGGTCCAATTTCAAAATTTGTAAAACAAGCAATGACCCTGACTTTGATACCAAGCGCACCGTGTTACCTGATTCTCTGCAACGGCCAAGAAGCTGTAGTTGTCGTCAAGGATTATATCACAGGCACTGTGCGATCGACACGAGGGTTTATTGTTCAGACAAATCATGATCCCGAGGATCATGAAAGGAGTACGGCTCCAAAGCCCGAGACATCTCGACAAGACCGACGCGAGGTGATTACGTCGGCCTTCGGAATTGAGGGCTGGGTAGAAGAATCCGTTGATAGACTACAATGCTTACAAAAGAAATGGGATCGCCGCACATTTAGGCCTGGGACGAAAAGTTCGACCGTGTCCTTAGCAACGCAACCGAGCATCACGGAAAGAACGCTACGAAGATGGATTTCGGACTACCCGACACTCAACGAGTGCAGCCACTTCACAACCATTCTCGATCCAACAACGGGGAATATTCGTTGGCTGGTACGAGGGCCACCAGACGAATCTCTAGAGTAATCTGGCTAGAGAGCCTTCGACTATTTGCTAATGGGTTCGGATCTTTGGGCTCTACGCAAGTTAGCTCTGCCCACGAATTGATCACAGATTATGGTGCGTTGAACACATGGAATCGTCTCTACTAGGCAAAGCAGATGTATGCATGATCCAAGACGTAGCACAAGAATACTCTTGATATAAATATATGGCCCGTATCTGTACCGTGATGAACTGCTCGAGCACCACGGCTTTTTCAAGGCCACAACTCGATCTCCGGCACGGAGACTATCAAGGTAGCCCCAGACTCCTCGCCCATAGATTCACTCGGAGGTGGATGCGAGAAGACTTAGCCAGCCGGGAATGGGATTCGTCACCGTCTAAAGGGACACATGGCTCAAGCATCGGGTATTGGGTATGATTTTGTTCGTATTGTCATCGTGTTCGGAGTCGCATTAAGACGGCGGTGTTTCTTTATCGACTAAACTGCAAATACCAGATATCTTTCCATGTCGACCTAACCACGAATTCCCCATGAACGCCGTTTCCTAATTAGCCTATAATTAGCGTTTGGGCAGTATGCCTCGTTTATAGATGCACATACCACCAATAAGAAATGCTCTATCGGTTGGCGCTCCAGACGCTCTTCAGGAGGCCATCCCTCTGGGTGATTCTGTTGAAGGCGTCATCGCTTTCGCCCTATTCACAGTTAGCTTAGTACAGGACGGTGTAGGCAGTGTATTGGAGAAAGACTGACCATGGCGCGTACGAATCCGCTCAGAGCGTAGCTATGATTGTTGTTAATTTACAAACGACAACATAGCCGGACGTCTTTGGGTTCTCCTACACATGGTTCTCGCCGGGGATCTGTCTTCCGTTCTCATCGAGTCTGGCGACCTTTTTGATATAGTTAGCTATTGTTTAGCTCCAGTTAGGTAGTTTGGAGACTAACGCTGATTTGAACACTGGCGTGATCTGTGGCCTTGATCACTATTGCATAGAGTGGTTAGTCATTATTTCTCCTCTGCGATCTGGGACAGCGAATCGGCAGACGCCCTTCCAAAACAAATGCGGAATCCAAAGCAGAATCTAAAGCAGAAGACAACGTACGACGGCCGGTTGCGCTGCACTTTCGCTGTAGAGATGCATCTGTCAGCGTCTTCCCGGAGTATCAATTAACACAAAGGATGCCTGCATACTGGCACGTAAAGATCGACGAGTTCTCCGCGGTCGTTCTCCATTTTGACAATTGGGGTGCGTTGACGGTTGGGTAGGTCGAAAATGTAGTTGGTGATGGTGATATTGTCGCGAAGGAATTTCAACAATTTTAACCAAGCTCGCAGGTGGTGGGATCTTGGTGGGGGGTCGTACCTTGGTATTCTTTTCGGCTAAGATCACGTGCGCAGTCACCTGCTTTCGAGATTATTTCGCGTGAGTGCCGCGCCCCAGTTTTATCATATGCCCTTGTCGGGGTCTGCTCATTTATCCATTCGCATGTGGCGTTTGCTGTGTTAGCCAATCATAGATACACTTAGGTATGTGTATACAAACCAAGTACTGAGTACAACCAATACATATTGAACACACGACAAAGCCTCACCCTTGACTGTCAGCTCTTCCTTCCTCGTGCCTCCCCCCTAATTTGACCATGGCGAGACCCTGATTCCCAAGCAACCAAGGTCAATTCTTACCATCCATCTTAAACCTGTCGGTCCCCCGCTTCCCTGGTGGCGCCTGGCGCTCACCAGTCGTCTATCTGGCGATGTCTTCTACAGACATCTTCATGTCTTCTCCGCCTCGGCCTCGAACCTTTAATCCGACTTCTGTATCCTCATCTTCGCCCTACCTCCCCTCTCTCGATGAGATATTCCTCAAGAGGAGCCCTAAGCAGCCGCCCTTGCAAACTGGAATCCTCGCCGCAACCATACCCGCCAACGCACAATCCACATTCACGAATGCCGCGGATATCCTACGAGCGGCCCCTGAAATCGATATAGACACCGAGGCAATCACTAGCTCGCCACCATGTAGAGCTAGGACAAGAACTAAGGGTCATGGGTCAAGGGCGCCTGCATTTGATAATTTACCCAACAGTCGGAGTTCGAATCAGCCAGCCACTGTGATTGAGCCCTTGTCCCCGAAACACAAACCATGGCAGAAATTCAAGAGTAAGCCCTCTACGGAACGAACGAATGAGACATTATCCACGGTACACCCTAAGGCTTTGTCCTCAAGAAAGCGGTCCGACAATCCCAGGGAGACGGTGTCTCGGCATTTTACTACAGGGGATGAGGACTCGATTGCCGGAATCAACGCTAGGGACGAAAATAGCCAGCTTCGTAGAGGAGAATCAGTCGACAGAACCCTTGAAGATACTCAATCAGAAATCGCCGTTCCCCGTCGAGGGGATTGGACGCCTCCGAGATCCGGTGAACGCATTGTCCTAGATTCTGACTCGGATGCTCGAGAGCTATTTTCATCCATTGACAGAGAACCAGTGTCAAAGGATGTATTCCAAACACTATACACTCAGTATGGAAGACATAAACCAGACCGAGTACCAGATCCATCTCCGCAATCCCAAGCTGAATTTCTCAAAAAACGGAAGCGGATCCAGCTAATATCTACCGCCCAAAGAGATCAGAGGCAACAGCCTAATGAAACGGATATACCAAAGGACTCAGAACAGCCGAAAGAGCGGAAGAGGCGAGCTGAGCCAAAGGCACCTGCACCCAAGAGGAAGGCGAGGACTATTACTGAACTAGCAACCGCTCCTTTCGCAAAATCCCCTGCACCTGAATTTGAACTTTCAGGGCCTATAACTAAGGAGTCAATGTTAGAATATTTTGATTCTGATGGTGCCGTCAAGGCACTGGTTGAGCATCAGTCGGCCGTCATGTCCCAAAGAAACCCTAAAGCTAAAGAGACAAAGCCAGGTGCCAAAAAACCACGAAAGAGAAAAGCAGGCACGTCAGCTAACCCAATTTTGCTGTCTCCAAGCTCCGCATTAAAGCAGTCTTCGAACCAGGATTTCGTTTTTGGCACATCGAGCCAACTCGTGCGGGAAGAATCTCCGACAACGCTAAGGGATCTTCAGGCCGCAATTCGCGCATCTGGTAGTCTGAATTCCGACCCTTTCGATGACGATGGAGGTCAACGGTTATGGCAGGCTGGAGCACGTGACGAAGATGGCGAGTTGATAGGAATGGAAACCATTAACCTGCAGCACGTGCCGGCTACAATCGCAGAACCAACTTCAGCCACTACGCCAAGCAGTCGAAACTTCGTTGATATTGACGATATATTGGACACGCCGGGGCTAGTGACCTCCGTGAAGGGCGCATCTTCAGAATCTGGGCAGGCGAATTCATACTTCTTCCAGTCGCAGAGTACTGGGCAATGTTTAGACGCTAAACCATTAGAATCAGAAGACCCAGCCAATGCTACCAGTACCGAACCACGCCCCAAATACGAATTATTTACAGATGCCCAACTCAGCAAGCAAATTACATCATACGGCTTTAAGCCGGTAAAGAAGCGCACTGCAATGATTGCGTTACTAGAGCAGTGTTGGGCGAGTAAATACCCAGGGACATCAGCCATTACAACACAACCTTTGTCGACATCTACTCGTAGTCTAACCCCAACCCAACAGCAATCCAGTAGTGCTGTATCGAATAAATCCGCCACGAAGCCACGGGGACGTGGACGACCAAGGAAAGATGATACTGTGGTACCAGTCACTAAGCCTACTACGTCAGATAAACCAAGTCCCAAACGCTCGCGTAGTACTGCAAAAATGAACGGGGCCGCTTCCACATCTACAAGAAAGTCAAGCATCTCCCCATCAAGCCCTAAACGGCCACGTGGTCGCCCTAGAAAGTCGAGTATTGCTTCCATTGAAGTCCAGGACTCAGAGAACGAGACTCCATCACCTGTCTCGTCCCCGGATCCCGTATTCTCCTCGCCTCCTCCATTAGACCTCACGATATCGGACGAAGGCGATACGTCTCTAGCGATATCGCCTACTGATCAACAAACGGAGTTATTTAAATACATTACCAAGGCTGTGATCTCCACACCCCGTTCACAGGACCCGTCGAAACCGTCGTGGCATGAGAAGATGCTTCTTTATGATCCTATTATTCTCGAAGATCTCGCATCTTGGCTTAACGGTGGCGAGTTAACACGCGTTGGATACGATGGTGAGGCATCTCCATTCGATTTGAAGAAATGGTGCGAAAGTAAGAGCGTAATCTGTCTCTGGCGGCAGAGTGTCAAAGGCAGGGAGCGCAAACGATACTAGATCACGAGGTCATGAACTGAATGTAAGAAATGCTGTAACAATAGATAACATTTGTTATAGGCGACGGTGAGAGTAGATATGACTCACGAAGGCATTGCATTAGCAGCTCTGTCTCTTACTTGAAGTATGATATGGTTAAGGTGTGCTTGCAATTGATATATTTTAAATAGACGTTGACAACAGGCTTTGTATAGTGTCTGTGGTGACCCTCATACAACCTGCTTTTAAATGCATTGCGATACTTTTGAGCCAGCCAAGTCGCAACACGCATTCGCCTTGCTCTATAGATGCCCCTTGTGATTCTTTATCTTAGTTGGGAGCGGGCTCCTTTCCTACTTACCTTGGTAGGGGTGATGCTGCCGTCTCTTATTTCTAGCGGCGCTATTATCCTAAATCCCAAATGCGACTTTCATTCTCCAAGGCTGAGTTTCATTGTGCGTTGCTACATCTTTACATATTGTACAAGTTAAAGATTTTGCGGCAACTCTCTTTAGAATGATTATAACAGCAGCTCCCTGAGCTCTATAGTCCAGCTTTGCCTTAAATTCAAACTCAGCATTACCAACGCTATAGGCTCTGAACCCTGTGGTTTTTCTATATGCGCATATGGAGACAGTGTGGGCAACACGGTTACATTAGATAGGTTGATTGGGTCATCAAGGCCTAGTTTTTTCCTGTTTGTTATTTAGTTAGAAGGTTAGTATATTCTATTACACAGACATACCACTTGGCAGTGGCCGACTAGGTGGTTTTGCTTCCCCTTAGAGGGTTTGCTACACCAAGAATATACAATTGCTTTACCAGAATACTCGTTGCTATCCTCTCAAATCTCTAGAAGTGATTAAGATGACCGTGGCCAGTCCTCCAGAGTGCGTAGTGTGTGCATTGTATTACACGCTTTGTTTCAATATGAAAGAACTACAACTTGGATGTTTGCAAACAGATTATTCACTTTTGGTGCCGTACTCTCTTATAACGGCGTAAAGACAAGTTTGGTGTACTATAGTCAGCAAAGGCTTCTCGGTGTCTAGTTTAACAATAATGAACCTAATATACTTTGAATTTTTTTTATAATATTTATTTAAATCAAGGTCTTTTTCCCATCGAAGCCATTTGTAGCAAATGAATGTAGTATTCTAGTTATAGAAAAAGATGAAGGTAATTAAATTGATATACTACGTAGCTAACATCTGCTGTGAGAGGTATTTTTTCAAAGATTATCTGTCGTACTTTCCCACTACATAAACCATTGTAAAATCAATAGTTAACATATATAAAGAAGGGAAGAGAGTAATAAAGAGTATTAAAAATATGATGCAAACTGAAGCAAAAGTAACATGAGAGCTGCAGGATTCGAACCTGCGCGGTTTCCCACCGCGGGTTTGATGGTAGGTCAAGCGTGGAGCTTAACATTACCTAAACACGGCGCCTTAACCACTCGGCCAAACTCCCGGGATGACAAATGACCCGTGTAAATAGACAGCCCCTGTTTAATTTATAATGCCTTTTGCTGATAGTTTTCAACCAGGCACTCACTCACTGGATTACACACAACAACATAATGACAGCCCCTGATAACATACGTGTAGGCACGATGGTTATTACAATACAGCTGCCATATTAAGTTTAATAGCGTGATTAATACACATCTCCTTTCACTTGTTAGCAAGCGACTTATCTAACAGTCCCCACTCAATCGTGAAAAAAATAAAAAATAAAGAGAACATGGAAAAGTGAGTCGGACTAAGAATCTTTGGCAAACCAAAAAAGTTACAGACGTATGCATCAGCCGTGAATCGAACACGGGGCCCATCGATGGCAACGATGGATTTTACCACTAAACCACTGATGCTTGCTTGGAACAATGCCTAGTAGCCAGAAGTTGATCTATCTTGGCATTTATCCCAGGTCCAGAAGTGACTCGTGTTGACTTGACCTGAGACATGAGGTACATTGCGCTACATCGCCTGTACATCGCCTGGACTTCGGGACTTTTCATTGAGTCGCGGGGGTGGAGATCATGGGCAGGCTAGTCCTGAATAATGGGTGGCAGAGAGGTTCAGTGGTAGTGGCGAGAGGGATTCGGGAAGTGGTATTAGCAGCAGGTTGGGCAGACAATTGAGTCGCGATGAGAGCTGGGCTGCCGGATCCCCCGGCGTCTGGTGTGGCGTATGAGGGATTGAGACTGAGACTGAGACTGGTTTGTTTAGCGGTTGATGCTGTTGCAAATGACGTTGGAAGCCAATGGTCGAGGTGGGAATGCAGATAGCCTGGATTGGTACTTGTTATAATCTCAACATTGAAATCGACGGTCCCTGCTGCAGAAATCTCCATGCCTAAGGCTCCCATGATCAAGAGCAAAAATATAAAGAGCAACATATCTGTTCTCAATGAGAGAAATGAATGCAAAGGAGGAGTAGTCCTAGGAAATATTCCAAGAATGATGGAAATGGTTTTATTTTTATTTTTATAAGCGTGAAATACTACGAGTATTATAGGGAATCTGCCTTAAAGAGGAAGTCTTTAGCAATATCACAGATAGTGCTGCACCCGCGAATAAGCACACATATAGAGCTGTGTATGTTTCCCCTCCTGGTTTTTAATAGAGAAAAGAATAGAAAAACGAGAAAGAAAAAGCGTCGCGCTTAGAAAGCAAGCTAATTTTCCTAGTTGCCGCCCGGGTTTAAAAACATAGAATTAAGAGGGCAGTCTAATCAAGGTGTGGCGCGGCCAGTGTTGCGTTGCGGCCGTAGTTCCCTCCACATGCCTATGCCGAGGGTGCTGTAGTGCTCCCCTAACGAATCGTGTTTAGTGAGTGCGGCTGTTTCAGGACAGAGCAGGGCAGTCACTAACTATTTCATGGAGGCCAACGCGGCGGCGGGCGCCGAACCCTGCATGTCATCCGCTTCTACCATTTAGATTTGAATCTGTCTCTCTTGCCTACACATCCCGGAATGCTTCTTGCGATCCCTTATTGTAGCTCTGTCTATGACTTGAAGAGGATTGTGCACACATGGTAGATGATTAGAGAGTTAGAGAGCATTAGGAACTATCAAAGACTATCTTTCTCTTGAGGCCTGGGTAGAGTGTAGCCGCTGGGAACAGAACGATAAACAACAGGGCTTGGTCTGGGTCTTACCCGCTGTTCGGCGGGCGGCTGCAGGGCAAAAAAGTATTCCTAATTTTCTACTTCCTAAACAGCTGAACAGAAAAGATATAAAGGCAGCATCGATAATGTCTGGACAGTTTTATGACGGCGTTATTCTGTGTCCTTTATTGATTGAGTACATAGTCAAGGACAATCATGCGGCTAGCTAGAAACGAAGACGCGATAGATGTTGATTTTCCACTCCCTGGTGGCATGGTGCGTAAAAGGAGGAGGGGCGCACAGGCGAGGGACGATGGCCAGTTGCGACGGCTTGCGCGAACCATTCTTGAACAAAGCAGCAAGTCGTTTTCGCCAGATGAGTGCCGAGACTTGTTTAGCACGTACGCCGTTTTACTTTAAGACACCGAGTTGCCTTCTGATATTACTCATAACAATAAAAAAGTAAGCCTAGCTTTTCAAGCTCTTGAAAACTTTATAGCCCGCAAGACAAAACAACAATGGAAGGCAAGATTATGCTTCCTACGAATGGCAGTTGTAATAGATCAGCTAGGAAAGCTTATTAAAAAGGGCCGGATGGCCGGCCGAGTGAACTCGGGAGCCGGGGAAGATGACAGGACTGTTGCAATTCAAATTCACCATAGTGCAGTTGCGTCCTTCTTATCAGAGGATGACGTACGAATGCGCAGACGTATTGCGAATCGATGGTTCACATATTCACAAGGCTCCCTGATTCCCCTGCTCTTTGCTTCGGATAAGATTGACCAAATCATGTAAGCGTGTCCTTAATATATATATATATATTTATACTATGAATCCTAAAGTTAATATCTATAGTCGCGATCTTTCTATAACGTTGGATGCATTACAGGTTTTAGGTGGGCATGTTAAAGCGATGGTAAATGTAGAGGTCCTAGCGGTGACAGCTGGCCGCTAATGAGTGAGCTTTCAAGATGGATGAAAGAAATATGGGTCGATAAGCTTGACCCGATGCCATTAGAACGTGAAGAGAAAAGTGATAGAATGAAAGAAATCTACTCCGAGGACACCGTGGACTCCGGTTTAGGACAGGACAGGGAGCAAGCAGGCTGGCCTCGCTTTAAACTTGCTCCTATTTCGACGGCTAACGTTAATCCCGTGTCCCCCTACCCAACTATCAATCAGTTGGGCTACCAAGCACGCCATCTTTCGTCGGCTGACTTTAGTTTTGCATCCCCTTACCCAACTATCAATTACTTAGGATACGATGAGAATCAAGCGGACCACATGGTGCGAGATCGCGGCGCACCGGGCCCCTTTGATGATTGGCACCACCAAACAACTTTCGAGGCAGGTTCAGCAGGCCAAATCTTCGATATATCAACCGTGGTATCATCTGTTGTTGAGAGCAATGACATCTACGAGGGACGGACTGTTGACGGACAGAGTGGGATGATGACCCTGGGTTAGACGGGAGACGTTTCTTGGCATAGGACTTGACTGTAGGCTTAAAGTTTTGGTTGGAATAGAAAAGTAAAGAAAGCTTTATAACGTGCCACACATGTGAAGGAGTAAGATACGTACCCAGTATCAAGTATTTGCATGTAATGAGTTCAATATTGGCAACAAGTTTAGGACCTGTAATAGCTTATAGTATAAAAGATATTACTAATTATAGTATCTACCGCACCCCTTTCATGACCTCAGTAATACAGGCGGCTTTAGTGTCTATGAATACCTCCCTATCGAATGATCAGCGCCGACAGACTGTCAGGCAATTAAGTCGCAGGGGACACGCTGTTAGGACCCCTAGGGTGTATTTCTATAATAGTAGGTCTATATAAGGAGGTGAGCCCTCCCCGACTGTGTTGGGAGGGCTCAGGAATCAATGATATTGAGCCCTACACCTATACTGCGAACTAGCTGCTACCCTATTGTGACCTATCTTCACTCTGTGACTAAATCCCATGACACAGACAGCTTCGTATGTCTACTTCAATACGATCCACACAATGAAAACGCGCCAACACACAGCCTTTTGGTTCCGCCGGAGCCAGTAGGCCAGACACAATATTTTGATTTCAATATAAAGTGATATAAATAAATGGGTGTTTAAATGGTGGCTGTAGTTAAACGATGACGATGTAGAAGTAGTTCAATTCATCATATATAGCCAAGGATTTTGACACGTTGAAAATTAGGTGTTTTCTTTCATTGTTCCATAGATGCAAGCCTAACGGCAACCTATTTAGTAAGTCACACATTGGCCCTGATATGGGAAATAACTGCGCGATGGTTTGATTTCTATCCCCAAAATGGTAAGCAAAGGGGCTTCTGAACATTGGCCCAGGAGCGTTCGAAAGCAAAGACTAAGTTTATCTACCAAGGAACATTGCTCCCATCGTAGCAGTGGCCCTTAGTCTCCCAGCCTTCTACCAGTACCTTAGGCATCTTGCCGTTGGTCTCGGAATTCGGCTTGAAAATGATGTTTAGCGAAGCCTTAGCTCCCTCCTCTGGCGTTAGATCGGCCATGTCGCCACCACCGAGTTCTGTCTTCAACCACTAAGCAAACGATGCGTGTCAGCTCAATATTTCCGAAAAGATAAAGACGACAGACGAAGACGAAACTTACGCCAGGGCAGAGCGCCACGAAAGAGAACCCTTCATCTCCATGGTCAAGTGCGTACTGAACAGTGAGGGCGTGCAGAGCTGCTTTGGAGATCTTGTACGCCGGGGCCGGCAGATAGTGCACAGCGGGTGCCAGAGAGATTGAACCAAAGTTGGTTGTGCTGGCGTCAAGAAATGGTCAGGGCCACCACGAGGCGGAAATGATGGGCACACGTGCGGTTGACTCACATATTAGCAACCTTCTTGAGGTTGCCCTTCTGCAACAGTGGGAGGAAAGCCTGAGTCGTCCAGTGAACACCCATGACATTTATGGTGAAGCTGTCCTGGAGGTTATCCCTATTGAAATAGTGTTAGGTAAATATTTAACGCGGCTTGAGGGGGCGAGTGGCCTACATAGACTTTACTCCAGCACCGACATATTGGCACACGCCGGCATTGTTTATTAAAACATCCAGCCCCTTATCTCCTAACTTGCCCTCAACTTCGACCACTGCCTTCTTGATAGATGCTTGGTCGGTAACATCGAGCTTGATTAGTTCCACGCGATCTGGTGACGCCTTCGCTAGCTCATTTAGCGCAGGCGAGTCCCCGCGAGCAGTTGCGAAGACCTTGCTAACCTCTGAGACAGGACGCGAAGCAAGGTCGCGTGTAAGGGCGAGTCCAAACCCTCGAGAACACCCAGTGATCAGAAATGAAGCCATTTTAGATGCAGTTGATTAATGATAGCAATGTTGATAATTATAAAAGTAGTATACGCGTACTGGAATGTAGATGTGGGATCGATTAGGGGGATAATATATAGCAAGGAATTTACTAATAGCTGGCAAGGATAATATCAACGGTCCAAATATGCTTCATACCAATTCAACGCGGCTGTGAAACCCCTCCCCTTCGTGTTCGGTTAAGGCTATCAATTAATTTGTAAGCCATGTTTCGGGCGTAGGGCTTAAGCCGTAACCAACAGCTTACAAATTGATTGTTAGGCTGAACCCGACAAAAGAAATAGAGACATGAATACTTCATTGTCTTAGACGCGTATTGCTGCAACCCGGTGGCTTGGGGCGGGAGGGAATTGGGCGGCACCCGATGCACCAATCGCAACTTACCTGCCTTTCCATCCTGATCCCCATGCGTCGGCCGAGAACATGCTATATTGCATAGGCGGAAGTGATTCCGAGATGGTACAGTACTGTTGCATTGAAGCCTCTTCAAGACAAAGCAAGATTATTAATATGCGATGGAAACGATAACAGTTCAACTGCGTACTATCTATGTACAATCAATCTGACCACCGTCTCTTTGTCCCTAGGCACAACAAGAAACGCCAAGCACTATGGCAGGACAAGGATCTTCTACTACGGCTGACTGGGATGTGACCAATGGGCAGGGTTACATTTTGAATATGGACCGCAGCCACGCAGCTGCAGGCCGTCTTAATCTGCAGTTCTTCCTCTGGAAAGAAGCTCTGGGTTTCAATATTCACCCGTCCATCCAGTCCTCCATTAGTAAGAATGCTGCCATCGCCGAAGTGGCCTCAGGAAGTGGTATGTGGCTGATCGATACCTCACGAGAGCTACCCCAGACCCAGATCGATGGGTTTGACTACGACATGAACCAGTCTCCACACCCGCAGTGGCTGCCCGCCAACGTCAAGATATCGTACTTGAACATCCTCGAGGATATCCCGGACCATCTGGCTGGGAAATACGATTACGTCCACACGCGACTTCTTCTTCTTGTTGCTGAGGCTGGGGATCCTCGTCCCATTATCCGAAATCTCAAGAAGCTGCTCAAGCCGGGAGGGTACCTTCAATGGGATGAACTCGACACGGTTAATTTGACCGTTAAGAAGGCGGATCCGGCTCTGCTGACGCCGGCTCTCGATGCACTGCGGGACTGGTCGCATGCGGGAGGCCGGCACGATTGGACCATCCGGCTAGACGATTTTTGTGCTGAGGAGGGCCTTGTCGATACCAAAATTGAGCATTACGGAGATCCGCCCGAGCTAGCCAGGGCGTTCAACGACCAACACCTTCTCACAGCTGAGGAATTTGCCGCAGGCCTAGCCAAGCACGGGAAGGTAGAGGAGGCCTCTCGCTACTCGCGGCTCATCCAAGAAGGGTACAGCGAGTCCGTGTCCGGAGCCGCGCTTTGTGTCCCACGGGTTGTATGTCTCGCACGAAATCCCACAGTGTAGCTGGATTAAGGAATTTCAGTCACATGACACCCTCAAGTGTATAAGTACTGTAGGGTGTGATAGTGTTTATATTTAGAAGGTATGCCACTAGGACTTCCGAAGGTCAAAAATGGATTTAGAAATACGATTGTAGTGCTCGATTGTAAGTTTTCTCTGTTACTGCTACCTCCCCTATCACGCGGCCCGTCTAGTCCGTTGCGTCACTTCTCCGTACACCAACGACAAAATGCAACCATCCACCTTAACGATTTGAGAATACAATTTACTATGTTGGGATTATTGTAAGATTTTGTTCATACTATAAGGCTTTGGCGGGCATATCAATCTAAGAAGGCCAGGTAATGCTTATGCGATTGGTTATTATACTGCAACCTATTGATTCAAGGTCAGACAAATGAATAACTGAATTGACACATGCATAGGTACGTTGACAGTACCTACAGTAGCTATCTAGTGGGATATAATAAATGCGTGGGGGCATAAATACAAGAATTGTGATGGTTGCGGTGGGTCGCTATATCGCTGCTACCTATAGGATGCAATAATCATAGTTACACGAAGCGTCTCCTATACGCAGGGTGCTGCTGCCTCTTTTTAGCAGCTAGCATCATACTGATAATGCAGGCTGTCTATGACTCGAGCCTTGGGTTCCCGGTTGCTCGCACTTTTGGATGATCGTGGCACACGCATAATAAGGTAACGTGCCATCCAGAGCTTTGAGTTGCATGTGGAAGCGGGCTGCGCAATCACGAAGGGAAGCTTTCCAAATAGACTCAAGCGAGAGAGGTATGTAGCTTGAGAGTCCGTGGTATTCAAGTAGCTGAAGTCAGTGAGAAACAAGAAGGATGCATTGTTGAAGTGGGATGGGCCGCCCTGGCTTAGGTATGTGGCAATTACTTTCCAGGCGGAACAAGGTTCCTACTTTTCAGCTTATAGGTGTGCACCTATCTTCTATAACCCCACCAGTACAATGCGGCTAAAGGTATCTAAATAAAGTCCCAATTCATGCTCACTAGACAATTAGGTAGGTAGTACATACTAACCCAAGCGTCAATCTCACGTGCACCTCTATAGTACACCTCCGCGAAAGCGAACCTATAGAATCAAACAACCGGTAGGGTCCATCGCACGTGCCAAGGGCAGGCATGGGCATGATCGACTGGGTCAGGTTTAGTATGTAATACCAACCTAAGCCTAACTACTTATATCAATGAGACATATAAAAGAGCCTATTACGACGTAGTCTTATCTAAAAGGGATTTCTTTCCAGGGTTTACCTCTGATCTGTTATGGATAGATGCCTACTCACTTCGTTCCCTTTCCTACTGTATCTTGATAGCCCTAGCATTTCTTTAGTCCAAACCCTCACTAACTAACTTACAACACGTCGTCTCCCTCCTCCATCCCCTCACCGGCCCCTAGTCCTACTTTCAAAGTTTACCATGCGATCTTCTAAAAGACGTGTAATTACATCATGTATCCCGTGTTACACTCGCAAACAAAAGGTCCGTAAGACAATACAGTACAATGGAGGCCATGTCCCTTGTTGGTCTAGTATCCTGGTATGATAAGTAGATTTATAATTCGGCTCTTGTTCTCTAACCGCATATGGCCCTAATAGTGCAATCGCGAGTACCCTTGTAATCACTGCTCAAGGCGTGGGTGCGTTACCGCATGCATTTACGAGCCCGCTGCCGCTATTCCTCCAAGTCCCCAGCCTCACCGGGGATCGGACGGATGCTCAGACGCAGGAAGACCGCCCATTAAGCGCTTTCGGGCCGATGAAGAAAAGATTCCGCCCGCTCAGTCAGCCTGGTCAGGTGCAACACTGACCGAATCTTTCGGTTACCTCCAATACAGCGAGAGCAACACTCTGTCCCTCGTCCAAAAGGTTGATATCTGCTGCACCAACCCATCGTTCTGGGGCAAATTCGCCGTCGTGATGGCTAACTAGATCTTAGCTGGGCTTTGCTCGCCAAGAGAGCCCTGTTGATTGCTCATCAGTCCCGAGTGCCGAATTGACAGAAGAGATCAGCCGAGCGCTGGAGGGAATACCCGACAATCAGATAATAGATTTCCTGGTGCAGTTTTTCGTCAAGGAGATCAACTGGATGGACCAATTAGTGCATATGCCTTGGTTTTTAGCCAGGTACCAAGCCATCTCGGCCATGGAATGCGTTCAACTCATATCCGACGTCGATTTCTTCATCCTGGTCCTGCGTATCTGCTCCTACGCGCTCCAGTTCCTCCCGTCGCCTAGCTACCCGCTTGATAAGGTACGTGGGGTCTCGCTCGCCGAGCTACGAAGTTCCTGCGACGATTCGGCTGAGAAACTCGAATCCATTCGGGCGTCCTGCGATCACCGGGGGTCCTTGGCTCAGGTCCAGCAGCTGGCCTTTCTGGGTCTGAAGTGCCAGGTCGAGGGAAGCATGATAGCGTTCTGGGAGATTTTAGGCCGTGCGATCCGCGTCGCCCAGAGCATCGGTATTCACAGCGACGGGGCAGGCTCCCTTGACGAAATGAAAAACGTCGAGCGAGAGATGGCGCGCAGAACTTTCTGCACTCTGTATATCTGGGATAGTCTTCTGTCGCGCCGGCTGGGTCGTGTTTCCTTTCTTCCTGGGCCGCTGAGCCCCAGCAATTGGCCACAGCTCCACCTGCTCACATGTGGGCGGGTTGGTGGGACTGACAGGGAAGCGGAAGCGGAAGCAGAAGCGGAGCTGGCCGGTGATGCTCCAGACCTATTCACCGAGCGGCTCCTGCAGGCCCGCTTGGCTGATTTCTGGCGGGACAAGAATCCAGTTAAAAGTGGCGAATATGACGGGATGGCCGCCGAAGAACAATACGACAATTTCCGGCGCGAGTACCTGCAGCAGCTTCCGCCAGCCTTCTCGTTGGAGGATCCAGACAAAAGCTGGGACAAAATGTGTCCAACACTTCCGCTGCAGCGTAAGCTCCTCCATGTGGCCATTTACGACGCCCTGTGCTGGAACTTCCGGCCGTTGCTGATGCGTAGGCCCTGCTGTTTACCAGCTTATAAGGCAGTTCTCCTGGATTCACAGAAGAACTGCCTAGCTGTCGCAGCACTGCGAGTCATGGGATGCCTTAAGGAATTGCATAGCTTGCTTGGGGGCTGCCACACGCGCCAGGCCAGCATTGTCGTTTCGACGTTTGAGGCCGGCGTGCTACTAATATATCTTCTCTCTGAACTAGATTTTCTAAAAGTGGACCCGGGGGGAAAGCAGCCGCATGCAAGTACTACCCCAACTATTACTACGGTGGTATCCAACATCCCTGATCCTCTACAAGCGGATAGTAACCACGTCACACGGAACGCTTGCCTACAGGCCGTGCAAGGGGGCTTAAAGCGGCTTAAGATGCTCGCTGAAGTAAGCAACAGGGCAGATCTAGGCGCCAACGTTATGGCCCAGATGCTGAGCAAAGTGCCCGAAACAAATAAGGCATCCAAACGCACGGTGGGCGGCATCACACTCCTGTATAATGGAAATGTGGACAATATTAGGGACTCCGGCGGCCAGTCCGAATCACCCGAAATAGGATTGACCACGATGAAAACAAGTTTTTGGCCTGCGGTGACAATGACATCACCCGGGCCCGACGTGAACGACGAGGCCCGTGACTACATTGACCCGGTGAACCAGCGCTTATTAACCCAGGACTTGATCACTACGACAGGCTATACAGCAGGTAATATTACAGAGGGGGAAGTAATAGTGCCATGGCTAGGGTTTGATGCATCGAATATGTATTAAACCAGCAGTTTGTCATGATATTGATTTTATTTACGATCTTTATATCATATAACAGTCTTATTTCACTGTTCCTACGGCAGCGAATAAGCCAACCTCTTCAAGTTTCAATAGAATTTAAACAACACAATATAAAGTAAAGAATCATTAACTTTTATGATTGGCCAACTGAATACACTTATACTTCTTTCTACACGCCATCATCTTGTTGCTTATTCTATAATTACTATGGAAATTGTTGTCCCTCCTGGTGAAGTAGTAGGTATATGAGCGTTACTTGTTAACTAACTGACTATGTGAGAGAGGTGGGAAGACCAGCTTATATACACGATGGATGCCTTGTAGCCCCTTTCCTGTACAGTACATGTTGTGACTCCTTGACCTAATACACTTTCAACACCTCCCCGTTCGTTGTTCTTAAGCTTTCTGGATCTTTTTCCATTCAAAAACGAAGGAGACAAGAAATGTGCTGGCTGCTGCGGCGGCGCTGATGTAGAATGTGCTACGAAGACCTATAGTGTACGCAGTCAGAACCCCTCTTAGGGCATCCTCGCGGTCTATCTGTAAGAGGACTTGACGGATCTCCGATGCACCACTGTTGACTATGGCCTGAGGATCTACACCATCCACATTATGAGATATGTAGTTGATGATGCTGTTCTGGAATGTAGTCTGGGCTACTGCAATGAAAACAGCCCCCCCGAGTGACTGGAAAAACTGCACGCATGCCGTAGCTTGGGCGATAAGCTCCTGGGGTAGCGCGTTTTGCACAACAATGATGCCAGCTTGGAAAAGAACGCCTGTGCCGAGACCTGCCACAACCTGGTAACCGAACCACCTGCTGAAGGAAGTGTCAAGCCCGAAAGTTGTGATCAAAAAAGCGCCCGCTGTCAGTACCGCTGTCGACACAAGTATCACTGGGTTATAGTAACCGAAAGCAGTGATCAATGAGCCACTGGCGATGGAAGCAATGACGACAGCTATGAGGAAGGGCAAAAGCTTGATACCAGCCGCTATGGCGGAGTCGTCTTTCACGGCTTGGAAATACAGGGCTGTCAGAGCAAAGTGAGGTCAGTAAATCGATTTACGTTGAAATGAACAAGAGCCTCTGGGCAGGTCAGCAGACCAGCCTGTCGAAACAGAAACTGGGGATTATCTGTTACGCCGGCTTGATCTTGTAAGTATACTCGACCTGGCTCCCTGTTTCAAAACTATCTTGTATTTCTGAGACCTCGAAATTCGATCAAGAATAAACAAGTCACTTACCTAGATAGTAAACTAGAGGGAAGAAGTAAGCGCCAACAAACAGGGCAAACAACATAGCCGCGAGAGCGTTTCTTTCCTTAAAAAACATGGGTGGTAGGAGGGCTCTCTCTTGTTGGCGGATCTCGATGCCAACAAAGATTGCGGTGATCACGGCGGCGCCGACAAGCAGGCCGATGATAACAGAGCTATTCCAAGAGTACGTTGTGCCACCCCACTCAAGAGCCAGAAGTAACAGAATTATCGCTGGGAAAAAAGCAGCAGCGCCGATCAAATCGAGTTGCAAAACCTTCGCGAGGAATGATTTTGTCTCGTCAGATCCTGTACTAGTATGCGGAATGCGAAGAAAGAAGAAGATGGCAGCTATGGCAACTCCGCCGATAGGCAAGTTAATGTAAAAACACCAACGCCAGGTGATCTTATCGGTGAACGCGCCTCCTACCAGGGGCCCAACCACCGATGAAATGCCCCATAAACCACCGAAGACCCCAAACATAATTGGTCGTTTCCTCAGCGGCATCGTATAAGCTAGAATCACCATGGAGCCGGAGAAAATGCCGCCCGTGCCCAAACCGGCAATGGCACGCCCGATAATGAAAGCTATTGAAGTAGGGGCGAGAGCGGAGATGAGGCTACCTAACTCGAACAGCGCAACCGCACCTGGCAACAACAAGTAAGAATCTCTCCGATGGAGGCGACAGGAATGATGGGACTCCCTTATCCCGACGTACCGAGAAAGGTCATCTTGATATCAAACAGGCTGTATATATTTCCATAAAGGGGTTGTACAGCCGTTGTCGTTAGAAGATACGCCGCGCCGTACCACCCGATGTCTTCGATAGAGTTAAACTGGGTCGTGATAGCTCCAAGAGCGGGTGCAATGATCGTCTGGTCTAGAGCGACAAGGAAGATAGACAAACATAGAGAGACAAGGATAAGCCCGAGATGGAGGCCGTGAGGGTACTTGGACTCGTCTTCCGCCAGTTGATCTTGCGATGCTTCTGGGGAGCATTCTTTCTCGCTTCCCATTTTCTCATTGCCTCGTTCCTTATCCTCGTCTACAACCGCCATCGCGCCGGAGGGATCTTGCGGAGAAGGCTCGGAATTGGACATATCGGTAGAAACACTAGTAGCATCAAGTCTATTGGAAAGAGTATTCTAGATGAGAATCGCGAGGTGAGGACATGAGGAAACAATTGGGTAGGAAGGCTACTAGTTGTATTGACTCTCAGTAGGGGAAATATCAAAGGAGAATCATGATAACTGGCCGCACATGCGAGCTGGCGTGAAAATTTTGATTCTCATGCATAGGGACTACTGGGACCCCAACGATTCTGGTAAACGGAGGAGAGGAGAGATCGTGGATAGGATAGGCATTAATCAGCATGGCCTGTATTTTGGCTTTGTAAGATCATATCCTAATTCCTTAAGCCTAAAAGTGTGACTGCCGATCTTTGTGATTGTCAAAAAGGGTTAATCACATGAGGTTACCCACAGGGTAGTATATTACTCAGGACATGAAGAAACCTACGTTGCAATGACTATTGGTCACTGAATTGGGCGCATGTCTCGCAGGGCTCTTATTGGATTCAGCTCATTCAGAGTTTGCCCAATGTGGAAGCTCAAATGGGGAGATGGCGCGGAGATGGCACAGAGCTGATAACCTGCGTCGGCCGAAACCAGATTTTTGACAACAACCCGACTAACACACGCTTGACTATTAGCAGAAATGACTCTCCTGCGTCGGCCGAAACTTAGCGAATATGGGCACGGCAGTGTTAATATGCATACTTACTACTAGAGTAAGAGAAGTGATCAGGTTTAGCTGATTCATAAGCAGAGAAATCGGTTCAGCTGGGGACCGCTTCCTTTGCGTAACAACATAATAGCTGACAATCCTATTATTGAGTGTGTTTATGACTGAATTTGTGTAATAGATTGGCCTAGAATGTACTTCATGATTTATTTTGTACAGCTTAGTATTACTGCCTCTACGGCGCAGAACTATTCTCATAATAACAGGGAAGCTTACTCTTTATAGTTTCCACTAGAAAATTAGTAATACACTTCCGTTAACCTAATGGAAGCCATTTTGAGCCCAGCCGTGATAAGGCACCTCTCTCTCAATGGGGTGCCCCTCTGGTCTCAATTAATACGGCAGACCAGTAGTGTAGACCGAGTCACGACGTCCGATGCACCTCGCCATCGTGAAAAAGTCATCCGTAGACTCGGATGTGTGTTAGTCATTTCCCTTCAAAACATAGTGCATAACAACAAAAAAAAACTAAGTCATTTTATAGCGAAACCTACCAGGCAGCCCTTCAGTACTTAGACTACATGCGAGGTGTAATGCTTTCATGCCGGTATCAGTTGCCACAGCATTTCGGACCTAATACGTCGGAAAGAGATCTTGTTAATTTCTTCGATAAGGCAATTTCCAGAGTTATACTAAAGCATCCTCACCTGCACGTTGGCCTCATTGGCCAGAATACCAACGAGCCATTGTGGATTTTGCTTGATAGTCTCAATCTTGCAGATCATATACAGTGGCGTACGATAAACAGTAACCCAGTCGACTTTGAAAAAGAGTGCCTGAGCGGATACCACCAGTTATTGGATACGAAGTTCACCAACTGTAGCACAACACCTGGTTGGAAAATTCAGGTGCTCCGTCCAGAGGGCGCAAGTTTTATCGAGGTCTTTTTTGTATTTAATCACACAAACCTAGATGGAATTAGCGCCCTTGTTTTTCACGAGGATCTGCTCCAGAGTCTTCAGGACGATCTCCAAACAAATGGAAATGGGCTTGAAAATCGCATCTTGAAATTGTCGCCCAGATCAGCAGGGCTGCTTTGCCCGCCTCCAGAAGACCTCACTGGATTTCCCGTAGATCCCCAGATCATGCAAAAGTTTCTACATGATGAAGCTCAGATGCGTACCGCCGGGTATCCGAAACAACCAGCACAGGCAAATTGGACGCCAATCACAGCAGCACCATTCAAGACCCAGTTTCGCAGCATCACTGTTTCAAGCGAGCTGGTATCGGAGTTAGTAAAAATTTGTCGCCACCACGGGACAACCCTCACAGGACTTTTTCATGGGATTGCCCTGGTCTCACTTACTTCTCTCCTGGAACCCTCTACAGCATCAGCTTTCACGTCTCAGACGGCTATGGACCTGCGACGCTTTTTGCCCTCTCGTCATTCATTATACCCGTGGTACGAACCGTCTATAGCTATATCTAATTATGTGACGATGTTGAGTCACACCTTTGGGGAGGATTTGGTCGCCCAGATCCGTGCTTTGAGTTCCCCAGAGGACGCTTTTGAGAAGTTACCCACCGGGGAGCTCATCGACCTTGTTTGGACTTCAGCATGCAAGGTACGGCAAGACATCAAAGATAAGTTACAGATGGGTACGAAAAACGACATGATTGGGTTCGCACGGCGTGTTGAAGACTGGCGCGCGCAGCTGAAGGAGGAGATCCGTAAACCAAGAAGCATTTCATGGGTCATTAGCAATATTGGGCCAATCGACGGCAGCCCTAAACAACCCTCTTCGGTCGGGTCCGCCAACGGCACCGGTTGGGCAATTACTGGAGCCAAATTTGTTCTGTGTGCTAATGTAGTAGCTGCTGCACTCAACATCTCCGTTGTCAGCATTCAAGACGGCGATCTTACGGTAACTTGTAGCTGGCAAGACTGCGTGATAGACTCTAAGCTAGCCGAAGAATTTGTGACGGACTTGGATAGGTGGTTGAAATACATACCGGTGTCTACCCAAAGAAGTACAGTTGAATAAAAACCTATGTACCTACCTCTTAGCTACTTAACGGAAGAACAATTACCTCTCGGAGAAATGACTGAAGCAAAAAGGCGTTAGGATAGCATAGGGGGGTTCGTATCGTATCTGGATTTTGGTATTGTCTTTAAAAGAACCTTCATAGGCGAGGTAAGGGTGCCTAGCAATATATTGGGCTCCAGTCGCCATCCAATTCCAACACAAAAGAGAGAACACGTACACTATCAAGACGTTTCACGTAGCATTTTCAAAGGCAAACCTAATATTTAATACTTATATAATGAAACAATGGGGTGCATACAAAACTTAGAGACAAAATCTTTCAAAATCAAACAATCCCTATCATTCCTCGGAAAGAAGTGCCTTGGTGACGATGTCCGTGGCTCGCGTCCGGATGCTCACGCTCGGATCAAGAAGATCCAGCATGCTAATGCGAGCTCCGAGAGCTTGTACAAACCAACTGCGCAGCTCAGCAGCAATCAAACTATCTACTCCGAGCTCAGCTACCGATTTGGCAGGGTCAATGCTCTCGACATCTACGAACAGCATCTCCGCAACCGCTGCGATGATGATTCTCTGCGCCATCTGGGTGGTTGAATCGCGCCCTGAAGACCCACCTTCACGGACTGCAGCCTCAAATTCCGCACGCAATTGAGCGACGGTATCCTTAGGAGATTCGTTAGACGAAGAACCTTGCAGTTGGGCAGACCACTGGAGCGCGTCCCGGAAGCCGCGCATGATCAACGAGACGCGGCCGTCGCTGTACCATCGCGGTTGAGTGGACGATGTAGATCCATCTGCTATGTCTTCAAGCCTTTTGTTCATTATGGCCCGCGGATCGAGATAGGTGTGTAGGTTTGCGACGGAGAGTGGATCTTCCTTCTGACCTGACCATTTTTTGGGGACATTTTCCTGAGTCGTCCGGTTATTTAGGAACGCCGGCTCGAGCATGGTTAAGAATTCGAATTCGTCCAGACTTAACGTCTTATTGCGCTCAAACAGATCAACTGTCAAGCTATTCGAGCCCACTTCTGTAATCCCGCGTACCAAGCTGAAAGAAACTGTCGAGCCGGGGAGGCCCATGTGCACACGTTGGCGCGCAAAGAAATCCTGAAAGTTGTTAGCCGCTGTGTATGCGCTTTGAGTTGCAAAGGCATAAGTAGATAATGCCGAAGTAGTCATGACGAAGAAGTCCAGGGGACTAGACAATGTTGCCTCGTGCAGGTTCTTGGTACCGTGTACTTTGGCCGATAAGCCTTTGGCCCAAGTCTCGGGCGAAAGTTTATCGAATGATAGATCCACATAGGAGACAGCGGCGTGGACAACGCCCTTGATAGAGCGGCGCGTAGATATTTGTTTCATAATGTTGATTACCTGGTCTTTCTGAGTAACGTCGCAGGCGAAACACTCTGTGTACACGCCGCGACTACTCAAGGAATCCACAAAATCAGATGCTCCGGGAACTCTGGAAACATCACGCCGGGAGAGTAGCGCTAGATGTCGTGCTCCTCGTTCGGCCATCCAGCGCACCATAGAGCGTCCCAAGCCACCAAGCGCTCCCGTGATGACATAGCAAGCCTCGGAATTGAACTGCATAGTCGGTGCCCTCGGTGTCATTCGGACCAGAGAGTCGTTTCTCTTAAAGCTTACCACGAGTTTCCCAGGCAAAGTGGGAAATTCCGCCAGTGCAGGTGTTAGCTGGGCAACATCCAGCGCTGTAATGCCTGGGATGGGCCGAATCAATCCCTTACGGTAATAATTATCCGCGGCTTGCATGAGAGATTGACCGAGCGCCGGATCCACGTCGAGAATGGTGAGAGCGTCAACCGTGCGATAAGTAGCCACGCTTGGAAGCTGATCTAATCTCACTGAGGAATTAGATTGCGCGTCGACTCGGTCCACATCAATCAGACAGCCGAGAGGTGCGAGAACTGAAGCAAGCGAAGAAAGAGGCCGGACCCGAGAAGATCCAATGATCACCTCAAAACTACCCCTACGAGTTGTCTGCGCAGCGCGCCGTAGACTGTGTAAGCTATATTTCGTGATAATATTCGGCTTAGGCACGTTTAGTTCTTCCACGAAGAAGCGTTCGTGCTCGGGTGTGTCAATCATGACAAAGATAGTCCCGCCTTTGGAACTTGCAAGGCAAGCAGATGCCAAACCAATTTCTTTGGTGGCGGATTGAATGAGCACCGACTGACCCTCACGCAGCTGGGCGATGTGGTCTAGGGCATAGACCGCGGTCGCGTACGCTAACGGCATGGAGGCCATCTGAATATCATCGTCTGTCGCCTGGAGTTTGCTGGCAAATGCAGCAGGGACTCGTGTATAGTTACCAAAATTCCCTTTGCCTAAGCCATATACACGATCACCGATACTGAAGCCCCGCACCCCGAAACCGACTGCAGTGATGACGCCCGAGTATTCAGCAGATAGATGATTCTCTTCCGAGCGCCCGGCCCAGGTGTCTAAGTCCTTTGAGCTTAAACCAGTAGCTCCAACTTTAACATCAATGAACCCTGCCGGGAGAGGTTGCAAGCGGTCATTGCAGGGTGAAAAATAGAGCGATTTCGGCACACCAGCTGTCTCAAAGGCAGCTCTTATACTGCCTTGGCTGTTGAGCGGTAGCAGTTCCGGCTTAATACTTCCACTACCCGGCGAATAGTGTGCGTGATACCCAATATCGGGCACATGGCGACTGACCCACAAACAGCCATCTTGCCAAGTGAACTCGCGATCCTTGAGACTATCCTCCCCTTCAGTCGACGAGACGGCCTGTTGGAAATTTGACTCGAGATTTACAATACAGCGGGCAAGCTCTACTACTTCAGTCTTTCCAACTTTGAAGCTTTCCCCGTCCAAGTCGATTGTGGTGTATTGATTCCCTGGATTCTCGCTCTGGAGGACGCGAAGAAGGCCTTGAACGACCGCACCGTCGGCGTTACGCCCTTTGACTAGACCAGAGTTGGTGACAACTACCAGACTTGCTGCTTTTCTTGTAAGTTGTTGGAAGATCTTGAAATTCCGCTCGCTAGAGTTGATCAAGAGATGATCGTCATCCAATAATGCTATAACATGCGAGTCGGGGCTGAGACCTTCTAAGCCACCGTCAGCAGTGAAAAACTTGCCCAGCATCCCACGGTGTTCCAGCTCATTAGAGAGTTGCTCGCCAAGAGATTGGACTGCACTCCCACTGTAGTAGAGGTGGACTGGGATAGGCCGAGAGTTAGCCTCTTCTGTGAGAACCGTGGAAACCATCACAGAAGTGGTATTATTAGGCTTGGGGAAGTCATCCAGAACTAGATCCAAGCCTGAGAACCCAGCACCCTTCAGAGAAGAATCCCAATCCTTAAGACTCTGGAAGGGAGCATCTACGCGACCATCAGGGACTCCAGCCCAATATCCCGTAAAGGTACCCACTACAACACCAGGAACGATGAAGTTCTTGTTCGTTTCGACTAGGACGAGCCTGCCACCGGGCTTAAGGAGTCTTCGGCAGTTGACCAAAGTATTATGCATGTTGGAGGTGGCATGAAGCACCTGGCAAGCAACGATAAGATCATACTTTTTCTCCTCATATCCTTGCATTATAGGATCGACCTCTATATTAAAAACGGAGAAGCTCATATCGCGTACGTCCGACATGGCTTCACGTGCAGATGATAAAAACCCGGCTGAAATGTCTGTGAAAGTATAGTCAGAGTAGGCCTTAACGCCGTTAGGTCTCATAAATGCTCCCATAGCAATACGTGTTGCGCCACCCGTGCCACCGCCGATTTCAAGAACACTCATGTTGGGGTTGCAATGAGCCAAGCCACTCAGTACGTGGGATAGCTGAGGGTAAATACCCGTCATTAAAAGCCCGGTCTTATAGAGCGGGGTAAGTAACTCCTTGTTGATGATTAAATCTATCCCTGCCTTGCGTTCATAGAGTATATCGGCTCCGTTGTTATGGAGAAGGCTTGCAATCTTGACTTCTATGACGTCGGGAGCCTGACTGACTAGTTCTTCTATCGCGGGCAGTAGAAGGGCGTTGCTGGCTAGAAGTCTAGCCTCTTCCATCATGGGCGAGTGGTCGGTACGGCCCTTCCTTTTAATCCATTCAAAGAACTGCACTACGTCTTCTCCCGATGGTTTGGGCCCATCCTTAAGTTCACCGAATTGATCATAAATGCTAAACACCACGAAGTGAGCTAATTTGTTCGTAATTGCCCACAAGAATGACCTATCGACGTTTTCCTTAGGCGGAGGGAACAAACTGCGAGCTTGGCGGTTACTCAGCATGCGGAAGTCAGGCTTCCAGACAAGCCGTGTAAGCGGAGTACAAAAAGTCGAGTCAAACTGGGTGCGCTCGCCAGTGAAGCTGGTACAACGGAGACCCTTGGCATCGAGCAGGATCTCGCCTTTTGGACCAAGCATCTGAAGGCCAAGAGAGACACCTCGAATGCCCCGCTTCTGTCCGTGAGCAACGACGGTACATGAGCCATAGCTAATACTATTGGAGATATAAAGACTGGAGAGGTGTACGGGAACAAACGCCGTGCTAGCCTTAGTTGTGTGCCCTTGGTAGTAGGCTATCAACCCCAGCTGAATAGCACCATCCAGGGAAGCCGGGTGTATAGCGTATCGTCGTTCGCTCGCGTGGCTGTCCTCTGGATTTAAATTTACGGTTGCTACCGCTGTCTGCGATGTTGGATCGGCACTCGCGTTGGATAATAGTTGAAAGACTGGTCCGTAATTCAGCCCAACGCTCAAAAATCTCTTATACCAGGCCCTCAAATCGAGGGAGAGGGGGGGATATACAATCTCTTGAGCCTCTTTGAGATGGTCCTCGCCCGGTTCAAATTCGATCTTGATGCGGCCTGTACTGTGCTCCGTCCATTCATTAGTTTCACTTCCAATGGAGCTAACGGAGAATGTGGCCCATGTTGCAGACCGAGTCGTCACCTCATTAGCCAGCTCCAAGGTTGTTATTATTTCAATGCCATGATCATCTTCGGGAATCACGAGAGCTTTCTTAATAGAGACATCCTCAAGTAAGAAGGCTTGAGCTTTCGCAGGTTGACGGAGCTCCTCATGCGCCCTCAAAACGGCTTCAACTGCCATGGCTATGTATGCCGCGCCAGGTAGCACGCTATCTGCAAGTAATATTAGCAAGGCTAGGATAACAGGGGCGTTTATTAATATTTAAGTAGCGACTAACTTGTTCCCAGGCGATGGTCTCCCAACCACCGTAGGACCTTGAGACGTAGGATGTTACGCCACTGAGACCGAAGCTTCGCAGTCCCAACAACCTTCGAGCCAAGAAGATCGTGTCTAAGTGCAGTGCGAAATCTATACTCTTTGCTAAGACGAGTTTCGTAGTAATTGAGTCCTCCATAAGTGTACTGGTAGGGTGGCAGCCCTATGCAGGTGTGTCCATGTTTAAACCCGGAGCCATCTGCCCCGTCAACGGCATTCACGGCAGCAAGGTCTATGTCTACGTTCAGAGCAAACAATGTGCCTGCACATCGGAGCATGGACTTCCGGCAGTCCTCTTGTCGTTTTAGTGTTGGAACATAAGCAATAGCCAGTTCGCTCGCCTTCACATTATGCTCCAGGGGGGTTTTTAGCGCCGGGTGAGGACCAATCTCGAGAAGAACGTGGGGCTGGAGGTCCTTTTGGGCTGCCAGGCGGGAGACTGCATCAGAGAAATAAACTGGCGATTCAAGATTAGCTCTCCAGTATACCGCCGCATCGTTGAAATCACCAATACTCCTGGAGGGTGTGACAGAAGACACCCATGGCACATGTGGGTATCGCTGATCTGCAGACGCTAGGCCAAGTTCACGGATATATGTGAGAGCTTTGGTGAGCATCTCGATATACTCCTCTCCGACTGGTAACATATGATGAGAATGGTAGGCGTTGCCTCCTGTATTTAGTGTCCTATTGAAAATGTTGTTCTGTGTCATGGCTGCGGCGATCTCCTCGATTACGATAACATCTCCGGACAAGGTGACGCTGTTGCCTGAATTAATTGCCGCCAGCTTAACCATATCTTCACGGCCAGCGAGATACTTTTGCGCCACGGTTTCGGCATCAAGGCCCACCGCGAGCATGGCGCCTGGCCGGTTATTTTTTGATACTGCCTGTCCACGAAGATACGCAGCCACGATCGCTTCGGCCGCCGAAATGTGGCCAGAAGCGTAAGCTGCCGCTATTTCACCAGACGAATGTCCACAGACGCAAACAGGCCTAACTGACCATGACGCCAGGAGGTCCACAACACCAACCTGCACGGCTGTGCATATAGTTTGGGAGATCTCAGCTTTATGGACCAGAGTAGCATCGTTGCTGCCCGAAAGAATACTGTGCAAAGACCAGCTGGGGCGGTTGGGAAGGGCATCAAGAACATCATCTAAGTAGTGAATTGTGTTCCGAAAGACCTGGTAGTCGAATAATTCAGCACCCATCCCATGCCATTGTGCTCCCTGGCCAGTCAGAACGAATCCAATGTTAGAAGTATGCAAAGGTGCCCTAGTAATCTTCCTGTCGACCGTAAAGCTCTTAGAGGGCTGGTCCTTATTAACGATGCAAAATGATCGGTAAGCGAATCTCGAGCGCTTAGCACTAAGCGTATACGCAATATCGGCCAAAGGATAATTGCTTATTGCTAGGGGTAAGATGTCAAGATTTAACATGAAGGAACTCTCGCTATGTGCTGAAAGTGGTAGGATCACGAATTGCCGTGTTGTTGCGTTTACAGTGGATTGTGACTTCGGTTTCTTGACGATGGGGCGGTGGCCCATCGCCATTCCATCTCGAATACTGTTCCCACCGCCGTTCATTTTACCGTTGGAATGCACTTTGCTCGCATAGTCGATGATCATATCAGCAGTGCTGTTGGTAGGAGTCGTCGTGGCGCTATCGTATGAACCCTTCGTTTTCAGGTGAAAGATGCCAGGTGCTATGTAATCAGAGAAGACGTTGTTGACATGGTCGATAATGCAGTGCCCATTCGCGCCGCCATACCCGAAGGAGTTGATACTCGCCCGTTGGAGGCGGTCTTTCGGCCACGGGGTGACTTCCGTCACCGGATGAACCCGAGCACCTTCAAAGTCGATGTTGGGGTTACGAGTCTTGAGATCGTATATTGGAGGAATAGCGCCGTTTTCAAAAGCGAGTACAACTTTCATAATGGATGCTAAAGCGCTAGCACCTTCGCTATGTCCAATATTGCTTTTAACAGATCCAATGAGCAAAGGATCATTGGCAGATCGATCTGCAGCAAAAACTCTTCCAACAGCAGCAACCTCAATAGGATCACCGACGTAGGTGCCAGTTCCGTGGCATTCAAAGTAGCTCGTGTCTTGGAAAGGAATCCCTCCAGCATTTCGATACGCTTCACGAATAACGAGCTCCTGGCCATTCGCGCTTGGTCGTGTAATACCGCCCGTTCGGCCGTTAGAGTTAATAGCAGTACCTCTTATCATAGCCCGGATTGGTGAATTATCCGCAACGGCCAGTGCTGCCTTTTTAAGATAAATCGCACCGTAGCCCTCTCCTCGGCCATAGCCTTCAGCCCTAGCGTCAAAAGTATGACACCTTCCAGACGCGGACAGCGCACCAAGTTTATTAAGCGCAATTTGAACTCCAGGATCTGCAATCCAATTAGCAGATGCTACTATTGCAGCATTGCAATCCCCAGCACGAATCGCATTTATGGCCAGGTGTAAGGCGTACATAGATGACGAACAGGCTGTATCAACAGTTAAGCTTGGTTATGGTTAGAAACTATGATAATCTGGCAGTAAAGAACTCGCATACCTTGGCCCTTGAAGATTGAAAGCATAGCTAATGCGATTTGCTAGAATACTCGTGCCTGCGCCGGTAAAAGCGTAAGGTCTCGGATAGTCCCAGTCTCGCGACTGGATCATCCAGTGATCTAAACAGAAATTTCCAATAAAAACTCCCGTCCGAGATCCAGAAACGCTGTCTAACGTTTCTCCAGCATTCTCGATAGCTTCATAAGCTACTTCGAGAAGTTTGCGTTGTGAGGGGTCCAAAGTTTCTGCCTCCAGGCTAGTTATGCCGAAAAAGGAGTGGTCAAAAAGGCGAGCGTCTTCCTCGACGAGAAACGCGCCTTTCATGCTCATAGAACCGGGACGGTTCGAGTCAGGGTGATAAAATGCATGGGAAGAAAACCGTGGGTGTTCGAAAGACTTCCAACCATCTGTCTTGTTACACAAAAACTCCCAGAACTGAGAGCCGTCGCGCACGCCACCAGGCCATCGGCATCCTGGTCAGAAAAGCTTAGCAATGATCCTCTTTCCATAATCTACAAATAGAAGATCTTACCCATGCCCACGATGGCTACTGGCTCATGTGCATCACGCTGAGAGCAGCTCATAGTGCACAGAAGTTGATTCTGATTTAGAGTAGTATCATGAATTTCTGGACTCTGAAAACTGGTGAAAACCTGGCCAGTGCATAATCGAGATCAGCTACTCTCCTATAAAGCAGCCCAAACACTTTGGCGGAATTCCTTCTTGGGCCACTTGATCGATCAAAGCACCGAGTTCTACGGGCCTATCAGCCCCGTCATATCTTGGCACAATGCTTGTGTAATTGGAATCTTTGGCCCGATGAGCGTCGTCGGCCGACGTACGGGCGGCTTTCCGCATGCCCTCCGACCGATGAAGATCTAGGTTCTGCGGCCCGCTTGCGGTTTCAGCCTAAGCCGTAGCCAAATGCGACTCAAGACATTCCTCAAACTACTCCTTGGACTTTATTTTAGTTCAAGGAGGTCAGAAATTGAACATATCCTTGCGAACGACGAAACAACCATCCTCTTAGTACCGCGGCAATGGCAAAATCTACATTCAATAACGTCACAGACGCTTCTGCATCACTTCTTGGCCTAGGAGAGGCAATATTGGAGCTCACACAAAATATGGCAAAATACCTTCAAGGAGAGAACTTCCCAACGCTGTCCTTTGCGCCAGATGCTCCAGATCCGCCCAACACACAGGAATACCGCCGTCTTCACGCCGACCTGAAAGCCTCTTTGGAAGATCTCAAGCTTCTGATCGACGGCCCTAGGAGATGGTTGAGAGAGTTCTGCTGTACCGGCTATGATCTGGGTGCGCTCCAGGTGGCCCTTGACTTTGAGTTCTTCCAACTGGTGCCTGCAGATAGGAGCATCACGCTCGATGATCTAGCCAACCATGCTGGCCTAGACGTTGATCGTACAAGTCGTATTGTCCGCCAGCTCATGACATACCGTATCTTCGAAGAGCACCAACCTCGAGTTATTTCACATAGTAGTGCTTCTATTGCAATTCAGAAGGACGAAGATCTCCGATCCGTGGTCCACTACTCTTTGGACGAAATGCTGAAGGCGGCTGCCGACTGCAATATCAGTCTTAAGGCTAATCCCCACGAAGCTCACCAAAATCTCAACCCTTTTGTCACTCGACATGGTGTCGGTATCTTCGAATTCTATAAGAATAACCCGGAAAAGGCGCGTCGTTTCGCCAAAGCCATGGCTGGACTAAGGAAAATGGATAGCCACCTCGACTCCCTGCTGAAGGATGGATTCGACTGGTCTGCCCTCCGAGGCACTGTCGTGGATTGTGGCGGTGGGAATGGCCATATCTCAAAGAGCTTGGCTGCAGTAAGTCTGCTCCTAAGCCCTTCGCCCTCATTACTGTAGCAACCTTCGTATCACAAGCCAAAAGTTCGAGCTGCTGACGTGATTGGTGGAAACTGCAGCTTTATCCCGAGTTGAAGTTCATTGTGCAGGATTCTAACCCAGATATGCTAGCTGAGGGTCGGGAATCGCTTTCCGACAACCTCCAGGGTCGCGTAACCTATTCTCAACATAGCTTCTTTAACCTTCAACCAGTAACAAATGCTGCTGCATTTTTGATTCGCCAATGCACACATAACTGGACGGACAAGGATGTAGTCACCATCTTCGAATCCTTTGTCCCTGGTCTCGAGAGTTCCAGCCCGGATACGCCTCTTCTTATCAACGACATCATCATCCCTAAACCGGGCCAGTGGTCGCGTCATCAAGAGCGCAATGTGCGACAGGTGGACATGGTCATGTTGGTCAATTGTGGTGCGAAGCAACGCACAGAGGCCGAGTTCAACAGTTTGTTAAAACAAGCGGACGCTAGATATGAGATTCGCAAGGTTTTTGACAATGGGCCCCTCGGTTTGCTCGAAGTCTACCTCAAGCGGACTTAATCATAGAACAAGTTGCCATCATAGCTTTCACGTATCAATGAGCTCCACTTATCTGATTTTATCTTATCGCTGATAAGATAAAGCAGCTACGGCTTATGTTAGAAATATAGGGGGTAAATTAGGCCCTGTATTTTGGTGCTGGAAGGATCTAACCAGAAGGGGGTACCTTCTGCTTCAAGGGGTTCCACCTATGTACCTATTTTGTATGCTAGAGAAAAATCTCTCAGAACAGCGGTGACACAACAACAACAATAATACACCAATCAATCTGATCAATCTAGAAGGCTTATTTCTAACAGCTTACTTATGCTTCTTTTTTGTAATTATGTGCTTAAGAAATTTAAAAACTTTTGCTCTGCTTTATTTAATTATATTTAGCATCGCGACCTATCGTCCACCGTACTTACGCAGCATTTATTCTTCGTCAATGCTTTACTCAGCCAATCAGGACTTATCTAAACCTACAGGGCGCCGTTGGCCGACGATAGGTCCTAGGCTTTCGGCCGACCAGATTTCGGGCATAAAATATGTGCAATTGGCCCGTAATCTCATAGATGGATGGGAAAGGCTCGGGGCCAACATAGAGATGAACCACGCGAGTACATAGACTTTCTCATACTTTATGCCATGTCGACAGCACAGCTTCGACATATCGTTTGCCCATACTGTGCCTATCGTGACCTACCATTTACCGCGAAGCGCAGAATTATATCGTAACCGAATGCAGACCATCGTTGCCAAGATGCCGTCCAACACTGTCCTTCCCAACAGTGTGACCGGCTTTGCTCAAGCTGCACTTGAAGTGCTCACTGCAGCTTGGGCTGTACACTACGTATCTAGGATTATCTACAACATCTTTTTCCACCCTTTGAGTCATATTCCTGGACCAAGACTCGCCGCAGCTACATACATCCCAGAGTTTTACTGGGATGTGGTTAGATCGGGTCGTTACACCCAGCAAATAATCAAGATGCATCATAAATATGGTGCTACATCCGTAGCTGCGCAGATATGTTGTACATTTTGAATGCGCTAACATCCTCACAGGTCCAATCATTCGAATTAGTCCTCACGAAGTCCATTGCAGCGACCGACATTTCATAGATGAGATATACACAGGAGGACACAGGAAGCGTGACAAGCCTTTGCATCAAGTCAAAGGTAGCGGAGTGTAAGAAACCCATTAGTAAAACATCCAAGATTCAAGTTGCGTGGCTAATAGTTCGCATCATCAGCGCCGAGGCAGCAACGTTTTCGACCACCAACCACGATGTCCACCGCATAAGGCGAGGTGCTCTAAACAAGTTCTTTTCTCGCGCACAAGTCTCACGACTGGAACCTACCATCCGCGATATGGCTGAATGTTTATGCGAGAAGATTTTGACTGTTGGAAAGCGCGAACCCTTCGATGTCACCACTGCATACAGTCTCTTTACTACTGATGTTATTTCGGGCTACTGTCTGGGAGAGAGCCTCGGACTCATCGCACAGGATGGCTGGGAGCCGAACTTCCGAGAGCCTCTGTACGCACAGCTCAGACTCGTCTACCTCTTTCGCTTCATTCCTTTCTTGAAGCGCGCCGGTGTTGCATTGGCCATGTAATCAAACCCCCTGAAGTCAAACTTCTCATCAAGAAACAGGCTAACAGTGGATAGGTTCACGAGACGCCTCTCCCAAGATATGGAAACTCTCTTTAGTACACTCATCGTAAGCATTTACATATCTGCATGATAAGAAGCTGATGTCTTACAGCCATGTCCTCCCAGGTCGATATGCCGAATTATGTTAAGCGAGCCCAAATTCAAGTTGATAAAGGCTTAGACGATGGGACTTCAGTTTTTGGTGCTGTGTTGGCGTCGGACCTACCGCAAAGTCAAAAGACTCCCCAGCGCATGACCGAAGAGGGGTTCTCCCTTTTCGCTGCAGGGACAGAAACTGTTAGCTGGGCGCTGGCAGTCATCACGTACCATCTCCTCACAAAACCGGAGCTACTAAAGAAGCTATCTGTCGACGTAAACCGGGTGGTAGATAGCGAAGGTCAGCTTCCGAACTGGGCAGCCTTGGAGAAGCTTCCATACTTAGGCGCCGTCATTCATGAAGGGCTGCGACTGTCATATGGTCTTGCCAGCCGGACATCTCGTATTCCAACCCACGAGGACTTATTATATCGTGGAGTATGGACTCCTAGAGGCAGTGGAGTGCCGACCAAGGTCGAGTACGTGATTCCGAGAGGTTACGCCATCGGCATGTCTTCTGTGATCACTCATCACGACGAAAGCGTGTACCCGGAGTCTTATTCGTTCATTCCGGAACGATGGTTAGATGAGAATAACCAACACCGGAAAGAGCTAGATGGACCTCTTCTAGCCTTCTCTAAAGGAAGCCGCGGCTGTATTGGTATCAAGTTAGTCATACCACTTTGCTGTATCGGACACGCACTAATGACATTGGGTTCCAGCCTAGCCTACTGTGAGTTATACTTGCTGCTGGCTCTGCTGATTTCGCGAGTGTTCCCGTCTATGAAACTTCATGAGACCACGGAGGAAGACGTTGCCTATGACCACGACTTCTTTAACCCATTCCCCGTATGGCATAGTAAGGGTGTTCGGGCAATCATCGTATGATAATGCCTATGAAAACCTTATTTCTGATAAGGAAGGTGCTCGAGACGACAGAGTATGCCATTTTCACGATCGGTCAGACTTTGCGGCCTCTGGGAGTTTCTGACTAGTTTTGACTATTTCAAAACTTTGATCAGTAGATATTTCGAATTATACACAGTTTAAAGAGCAAAACATTTCAATATCATTGCCGTTTCAGTCCCCGATGCAAATCCTTTGAAGGAACCGACATGACCGAGACGTACCGTCAGAGGTATTGGTCATAGAGTGAATAGGAGGCTTGTAAGCAGGTAGGAAGAAGTAGGATGGGGCTCAATAGAAAGATAGATTAATTACTGGCCCTCTAGGTCCCCCAGGGGACCTAGGGGTCCTATATGTATAACATACATAGCGTGGTATGGAACATATGGGATTACTTGATATTATGTTTTCTACTCCCAGTATGACGCCGAAGGCATGTAATTCATACTCTCAAGCTATATCGGTACTTCGAAGTAAAATACACACTTTCCATCAAGGATTATTTATTAAATAGGGGCTTTATTATGGGAGAAGTACATATTTACTTATGTGTGAATCAGTTGATTGCAAAATAATTGAAATACGTATTCATAAAATATAAGTCATTAAAACAGCTCGTTGGATTAAATTACAGTTTCTATTTAACCAAGAGATTTAGATGGCCATTGATCACCTAAGTTAACCAGTTTCCAGACAGTAAATTTAGCTCATTTTGGTCTCTGTGGTTATTTCACTACTTAATGCACCCTTAAAAGTATCTTAGCTCAAGGAGCCACAGCATATACTTTTTAGAAAACGGGGTCACATAGCATTTCGTTGGTGTATATAAGCTGGCCTTCCCACATCTCTCACATATTCAGCAAGCTGGATAGCACTTTCATATACCTATTACTTCACCAATGTCACACAGCCAAAACTGCCTAAAACCTATAGGATGCTATTAACTAGTTATATATATACGCGCCTAACAGTCTCAGATCTATTTATTTGTATGAAAGTTATTGGAGAAAAAAGGTCATTTAAACCTGCAACTATATACAAGAATAACTAACAGTTCTAAAAAGTACTAAAATATATAAACTGTAGCTTAGAACCTTTAGGTATTTAAAGAACTGATTTCTTTTAACTAAAAAAAAAAAAAAAATCATAGACTTTGTAAAACTAAAGTAATTTATTAATTAAATATAAACTTTGTTTTAAGCTTTATAAATCTAGCTTTTGTTATAAATAAATTACTTTTTATTTAAAAAAACTTTTATATCTAATTATTATATAATATTTCCGCTTTTTTAAACTTAACTTAGCTTTCTTTTTTTTATAAAGTTTTTATATTTTTTAAGCTTATAATACTTATTACTAATAACTTTATTAACAATTAACTTTTTATAACAATAACTATACCTGTTGCTAGCAGTAATACTACTTTATATTTACTTGTTACTTTTACAACTAAACTACTTATAAATACCCCTGCTTTAGCTCTATAAAAATCCAAAAAAAATAGGTCTAAAAAAAACTTTAGCAAATCAAAAAAAAAAAATATTTCTTTTTCTGCTTTTTATTAAATTAGAAAACTTAAAAGATTTCAATAAATCAAAAAATAAAAAAGCTAAACAGTTTAATTCAAAAAAAAAAAAACTTCACTTCTAAAAAAGCTGCTTTCAAACTATTATGTGATTTATTTTTAGCGTTGTTTCAGCAACTATCTACTTTTATATATATAAATCTTATATATACTTTTTTACTTCTATATTTGTTTTTTTTTTAAATATTAATATAAAAAGCAACTTTTTTTGCTTTTATATATATTAAAGTACTACTATTTGCTTTTATATTTAATATTTTTTTAATATTTACTTTATTTTTTATTAAAGCTGTTTTATTTTTTATTAATTATTTATAAAGCTTATAAATAATTCGAGTTTTATTAACAACTTTTTAAAATTGTTTATACTTTTAATAAATATTGTTGCAAAAACAATTTTTTATTAAATTAATTATAACAATTTTAAAACTAACTATTAAAGCGATCTTTTAATTTAATAATATTTTAATATTATATTAACTTTTTAATTTTTAATATATTGCTATTTATAAAAATAAAAATATTTAAATAATAAATATTATAGTTTAAAATTTTTTTATATAAGTAGTTAAATTATATTAACAAATATAAAATATATATAAGTTTATTTAAATTTTAATATATAATATAATTAAAATATAAATTAATTAAAGCTAATTTATTTAAAAACTTTATATTTTTATATATTATATATATAATATTATAGCAATAATATATAAAATCAGTATAAAAATTTAAAAAATATAAGTTTTATAGCTTTAAACTTAAATATAAAACGTAAATTTAACATTTATATAAAAAGTTTAAATAACTATTATATAATTAATAAATAATTTATTAATATATAATAAAGCTATTAAAAAGCTTTAAAATATAACTAAAGTTTATTATAATGTTTTTTATATATTTTATTTTAAAATATAAAAATAAAAATAAATTTATATTAAATTAATTATAAATTTTAATATATAAGTTTATATTATAAAAAAACAACTATAAAACTTTTATAACAAAATTATTAATTTTATATAAATTATTAACTTTTAGTTATATATAAAAGCAGCTATTAAAAAAATATAAAAGTAATTATAAAATAACTAAAAAATAAATATAAACTTTATTATTAACAACTTTTAAAAAAAAAACGTAATAATTAAATTTATAATATAGTTTTTAGTTTTTATTAGTTAATTTTTTATAAGCAAAATTTTGTTTAAATTTATTATAAAATATTTTAGTAGTAAAACTTGTTTATAAAAACAACTAACTAAAAAATATTTTTAAATAATTTAAATATAAAATGTTTTAAAAGTAGCAGTTATTTAATATTAAATTATTTAAATTTAATTAACTATATTAACTAGTACTAATAATTTTAAAAATTTTGATTTTAATAAATCTAATAATAGGTATAAATTTCTAGTATTATTATAAAGCTTTTTATAAAAACTGCTATAAAAGTTTACAAATAACAATAGAAATAGCAATAATAATTTGTTTTTATTTTTAAATAATAAAAATAAATTAATATATATAATAAAATATTTAATTTATTTTTTAACAATTATAACAATTAATTTTGTTTAATTAAATAAGTTTATTAATTATAATAGTAAAAATTTTTTTAAGTTTTAATTATAGTAAAATTAAATATAAATATATATATAAACTTATATTAAAACTTTTTTAAACAATTATATTTAAATTAATTAAATCAGCTTTTTATTAATTAATAAAATTTAAATATAGTATTAATAAAAAGTTATTTAATTATATTAACTAAATTTTAAAAATTAATAACTAGTTTATAAAACTGTTTTAAAAAATTATTTTTAAAACTTTTTTAAAAAGTATTAAAACTTTAAAAAAATATATAAACTAAAATATTAAAAAAACATAGCGCAATATTTTATAAAACTATTAAATTTCAATAAAATTATTAAATAATTTAAAATAATGTTTTAAACTTATATAACTAAAACTTTTTTTAACGAAATTATTAAGTTAATTTATAATAAAAAAAGCAGTTTTTTTAAAAATAATAATAATTTTTTTGAAATTATTTAAAAAACTAGCTAAATTTATAAAAATATATTAATTAATTTTAATGTTTTATTAAAAAAAAAGCTTATTTTGATATAAAAATATTTAAAATTAAATTAAATTAATAGTAAATATAAAAATCGTTTTAACTTTAACAACTAAAATCGATTTTTAAAAAAAAACGTTAGTAAAAAATCTGCTATTAAAAACTTAAAAAAAGCAATTAAAACTAATCTAAAATTTAAATATTAAATGTTTAACAAAAATATTTTAATTAATATTGTTTAAATTATTATTAATTAATATAAAAAAAATAGCAAAATATATTAATATTGTAAATATAATAACTATTAAATTTTGGTTTGTTTTAATTAAAAAAATATTAATAAATAAACTATTTTTTTAATATTAAAAAAAATTTCTACTGTTAAATATAAAAGTAATAACAAGTTACTACTAATTATTTTAAAAAAAACAAAAATAAATGTTATTATTTTAAATTAAATATTTTTAAATTTTATAAAAATAAAAAATAACTTCGATTTAAATTTTTAAATAGCTTTTATACTATATTTTATAAAAACTTATAGTTAAATTAATATAAAGCAATTATAATTGCTACTTTTAAAAAAAATCGCAATATTAATATAAACAATAATAAATAAATTAATAAATAACTTAAAACTAATTATTAATTTATTATATTTATAATTTTTATATATAATAAAAAAAAATATATAATATAAGTTTTATTAAATATTAGTAATTTAGTTTTAATATTTTTTTTTATTTAAGTTTAAAAATAAAAGCTTTTAATAATTAAATATAAAATTTTAAAACTAATAATTACTTTCGATATTATTACTATAAAAAAAAATAGAAAATATTATATTAACAATTTAGTATTATAATATTAAAACAACTATTTTATATGATTTAATTTCGAATTTTTAATATTTAATATTTAATATAATGTTATTTTATTGCAATAATAAATAAAACAATATTTATTAATTTATTTTTTTAGTAAAAATAATATATAATTTATTTTTTTAGTAAAAATAATATATAATTTATTTTATATTATTATTAAAAGAATTATACTAGTTTAGCTATATTAAACTAATTAAAAAAAGAATTAAATATTATATCAATTTAAACTATTGTTTAAGCTGCTTTAAAAAATATACTAGCTAAATTTTATAAATATTTATTAATTATAAATAAAAAAGTAATAATAAAACTTTTAAACTATTAATTATAAAATTATAAAATAAACTTTTATAAAAAAAAGTTGTTTTTATAAAAACTTTTATATATTATAAATATAAAAAAACTTAATATTTTTAAACTATAGTTTAATAAAATATTAAATAGCAGCTAAATTTGCAAATTTATTTTATTTTATAAAACTTTTTTTATATTTATAAAAAAAAAAAAACTAAACAATTTTTTATATTTTATAATAAACTATAAAAAATTTAACAAAATAATAATGTTAATAAAATATTTTATTTTTTTAATTAATAAATTATAAGTTTGATTTTAAATAGTTAAATAGTTTATTAAAATTAATTTTAAATCTAAGTTTTATTTAGTATATATTAAAAAAAATTATAAATAAAAAATTATTTTTTATTATAAATATAAGCTTTTTAAATATACTGTTATATTAATAAAGCTTATTAATATATTTACTATTTTTTAGTTAATAATAAATAATATTTTCTGAAATTTTATTAATATTAAGCTATTAATATATTTTAATAATTTTTTAATTTATGTAAATATTTTTAAAAAATATAATTATATTATAAAAAAAATATTTTAACAATTAATTAAATATAACTTTATTATTGTATTATAAAAATATAAATAAATAATATAAAAAATAAAGTTTTTCAATTATATTATTAATATAAAAAATATTATTATAGTTAAAAATAAAATCAATTATATTATAAATTAAAAAGCTTTAAAAATTTTAAAAAAGTATTAATAATTTATAAATTTTGCTAATTTTTATTAATATTTTATTAAAAATTTTTTAAAAATTATAAAATTATTAATTAATATTAATAAAAAAAATAAAAAAGATTAAAAATAAACTAAAAAAATAAAAAAAACTTTTTAACTTTTTAAATATTATTTTATTATTGTTTTAATATTTATATATTTTAATTTAAAATATATAATATATATTAAAATAAATATATTAAATTTTGTTTTAAAAATAGTTATATTTTAAAAAAACAAAAATAAAAAGCTATAATTTATAGCTTTTTATTTTAAAAAACTTTTATTAATTAAAATAAATTATAAAATTTATAATAAGAAATTTTTTGCAATAATAAATTTATTTAATTATTAAAAATAATATTTTAAAAAAACTAAATATTATATTGAAATATATTTAAATTATTAAAATTTAATATATTTTATTATTATTAAAGTTTTTAATAAACAATAAATATAGTAAATTTAATAATTATTAATATATTAGTTTATTATTAATTATAAATTTAATAAATAAAACAAAAAAGCTGATATTTTATTTAAATTAAACTAATATTAGTTTAAAAAAAAAAAAACTAAAAATTAGCTTATAAAATTAATTTTATAAAACAAATATTTTTTATATTTTAATAGCTTTTTAAAATTAATATTTATATTTTTTATAACAATTATATTAACTTTTTAATAACTTTATAATTTATTAATATTTAAATAAATAATAGATTTTATAAATTATATAAAAAAAGCAAAACTAAAAAACTTTAAATATATTTTAAAAATATAAACTTTATATAAAAATATAATAATTAAAAACAATAGCTTGTTATATAAAAAAAAATATTTATAAATATTTTAAGCTTTATAATAAAAAATAATAAAATTAAAATATAATATTTTAATTATTAGTTATATAAATATAAATAAAACTTTTAAATTAATTATTTATAATTTTTAATAGTTTAGTATTAAAAAAATTATAAAAAATTTTATAAATAATTATTTAAAATATTAATATAATAAAATATTTAAATATATACTTTTTAATTATTTATAATTTATAAAACTTTATTATAAACTATAAAATATAATAATAATAAACTTTATTATTAATTTATTTTTTTTTAATAAATATAATTTTATTTAAATAATAGTTAATTTTTTTATAAAAATAAAATATTTTATTTTATTAAAAAAAAAAAAAAAAAAAAATAAAAAACTTTATTAAAATTTTTGTAAAAATTTATTAAATATTAGTAGAACTTTTCGTATATATATATACAAAAAGATTCAAAGTAATTTATAAAGTTTAAATTTTGTTTTTAAGTTTTAAAGTTTTATATTAATTCATATATATATTTTATAAAAAAAAGTACAACTAAAAAAGTTATATATAGATTATTTATATATATATATATATAGAACTTATAAGTTTTGTAAGTTTTAATAAATCTATATATTTTTTATTTATTTAGTTATTTAATAAAAGTTTTAGTTTAAGTTTTAATTATATATATTTAATATATATATACAAGTTTTATTAAGTTATTAATTTAATATTAAAAATTCTTTTTTTTATATAGTAATTTTAGTTTTAATATTAATTAATTTTTTGTTATTTTTTTTACTGTTTAATTAATTTATATATATTTTTATTTATATAATTAGTTTATTTATATTAATTAGTTTTTTTAATATTTAATTAAGTATTCTTTTTATATAAGTATTTATTAAGTTGTTTTTATTATTAATTTAATATATTTTTATAATTTTACAATTTTTATATATTTTTTAAAATAATATAATATTAATTATAAATCGTTTTTTTTATATAGTTTTTAATTTAATTAAATATTTATATAAAAATTTAAAATTAATATATATAACTAATAATATAGTTAATAATTTTATTATATAAATAATTTTTTAAAAAGTTATACTAAATATAATAATATAATTAAATTTATTAATTATATTATATAGTTTATTTATTAATATATTATATATAACTTATTTATATTTAATTAAATTTTAATAAACAATATTATTTTTAATTATAAAAATATTTTTTATATAATTTTTATTAACTAATATAATTATAAATTTAATTTAAAAATTTAAATTTTTATTGTTTATAAATATTTTGTTAATAAAAATAAAAATTTTTATATAATTAAAATTTAATAATATATAATATAGTTTTTATTATATATTATTAATTTATTATTATATTTATATATTTAATATTTTAACATTGTTTTTTAATAGTTTTTAAACTTATATAACAATTAATAAATTATATAATATTTTTAATTAATATATTAATATAATATATATATTTTAAGTTTATTAAATAATATATTATTAAAAATAATTTTTTATATAAAAATTAATAGTATATAATTGCTTAGTTTATTTTTATTAAATAAAAAAAAAATCTTATTTATTTATTTAAATTTTATTTTTATTAAATTTAATAAAATATTTAAGTATTAATTTTATTTTTAATTTTATATAAAATAATAGCTTAATTTTTTTTTTATATAAAAACTTTTTAAATATAATATTAAAAATATTATTTATTTAAAGTTTTATAATTATAAATTTATTAAGTTTTTTTTTAATATATAATAAATATAAATTATATATAAATATTTTTATATTTAATTTTTAGCAGTAATATTTGTAGTAAATTTTATACTAATATAATTTTAATTTAACTAATTTATATAATAATTATATAATTTAAAATATAATATTTATTAAATATTTATTTTTTAGTTTTTTTAATAAATAAATATAAATTTTTTAATTTAATTTATTATATAACTATATATATATTTAAAAAATATTTTATAACTTTATATATATATTATAGTTTTAAATTAACAATAGTTTTAAAATTATAATAAATTATTAATTTATATATTAAATTATTAATATTTATATAAAAATTTAAATTTTGTTATTATTTTTATAACTTTATATAATTAATTTAAACTTTTTATATAATTTAATTGTTTTATTTTTAATTTTTTATACAAGTTTAATTTAAAAAATTTTTATTTAATTATATTAGTTTAAATTATATTATATAAATTAAAATATATTTATTTTAATTATATTTAATTGTTTAAAAAGTATATTAAATATAATAATTATATTATTTTGTTTTAATTGTATAATTAAAATATAATTGTTAATTTTTTTTAGTACAAAATATTAATTGTTAATAAATATAAATAATTTTTTTAGTTTGTTTTTATATTAAAGTTGTAACTATTTAACAGTTTAAAAAAAATTGTATAAAAAATTATTTTTTTTATATAATAAGTTAAATATAACTTTTTATTAATAATATAGTTTAATCTATATATAATAAAATTTAGCTAGTTCATTTATTATATTAACTATAATGTTACAATTTTTAATTATAAAAATTTTATATAGTTTTATTTAGTTTTTTTGTTTTTTTTATATTATAATTTTATTTTAAAAAAATAAAAAAAATATTTTATATAATAATATTAATTTGTTTTTAGTTTATATAACTTAGTTAATATTAATTTTTATATAAATATTTTTTAATATTTTTATAGCTTTTTATATAATTTTTGTTTTTTAAATAATTTTTAATAAAAAAAATAAATTATTATTAATTTTAAAATAAGTTTTAAAAATTAATAAAATAAATATAAAATTATTTAATTTAATTATATTATTTAAAACTTTTATAACTATTTATAATATTGTTTTTTTATTTATATAATAACTGATTTTTTTATATAAAATATTAAATATATAATAAAATAATATATATATTTATTTAACTTTTTTAACAGTTTAATATATTTTAATAAATATTTTTTTATATAAAGTTTTAACTAGTTATATATTATTACAAAATTTTTTAAACAAAAAATTTATATTAAAATTATATATAATATAATTAAATAGTTTTTAATATATTAAAATTTAATATTAATATAATATGTTTTAAATATTATATATATTTAAAAACTTTAAAAATTTAACTGTTTAAAATAAAATATTTATATTAATTATATATAAAATTAATTATTTGTTAATTTATATAATATTAATAATAATTTTATAATTAAAATTATATTTGTTTTTTAGTAAAAATTTAAATTTTTTTAAAATTTAGTTATATAATTAATAATAATAACAAAACTTTTTAATTTTTTAAAATATTAAAATATTAATATTATTATATTTAGTTTTTTATAATAATTTTATAAATTTTTTTATATAAAAATATTTAAATTAACAATATAATTTTTAAAATTTTTGTTTTATAAAATAACTTATAACTTTTAATTAATTAATATTAAAAAACAAATGTTTTTATTTTTATATAATTAATATTATTATATTATTTTATTATATAATTATATTTTATATATTATTAAAATAAACATATAGTTAATTTATATTTTATAACAATAATAAAAATAAAATCAGTATATTTAAAATATAAAATTTAATTAGTTTAATTAATATTAAAATCGTTATAATATTTATAACTTTAAAACTTTTAATATTATTAAATTAAATTGTTATATTATTTAAAATTTAATTTATTTGTATAAAAAAGTTTTTTTATATAAAAATTTTAATTTAAGTTTTTTTAATAATTAAAATTTTAATTATATTAATATTTTATAAAATATTTTAATATTTTGTACTATATTAATTATTTAAATAAAAATTATTTAATATTAACATTTAATTTTAAATATATATATTTTTTTCTATTATATAATAAAAATATATTAAATTTATTAAAAATTAAACTATTTTGTTTTTAGTTTTAAAATTTAAATTGTTATTAAATTTATTATTATATAAAAAATTTTTATTACTTTTGTAATTTAATACAAATATATTATATTTTTTATATAATAAAGTTTTTTATTTTAAAATATTATATATAACAAAATATTGCTTTTTTACTTTTGATTTTTTTTATTAACTATAATTAATAAACTAATAATTAAGTTTTTTATAAATAAAGTATTTTTTATTACTTTTATTATTTTTATTATATAATTGCTATAGTTTTTAATAAAAGTTTTTTTTAAAGCTATAATTATATAATCGTTTTAAATATTTAATATTATATTATTTATTAACAAAATAAATATTTGTTATATAATAATAATTTATTTTTTAATTAAAAAAAATTTATAATACTGTTTATAAATTAAAAAATAAAGCTTTATATATAAATTTTTAATTAATTAAAATAAGTTTAAACTTAAATATATTAAAATATATTTGTATAACTGTTATATAAAATAATATTTTTTTATAATAATTAAATTTTAAAACATATTATATAAATTAAAACTTATTAATTATAGTTTTTAATATTTTAAATATTATTTTTATTAAATTATTTTGTTTTATTTATATAAAAGTAATAATAGTTTAATTAATTTAATATTAACTATAATTAATTATTATATTAAAATAATTATTAAATATTATATAAATTTTGTTTTATTTATATATTAAACTAATATAATTAAAATAATATTGTTTAACTTTTTTTTTTAATATAAAAAAAAATACTATATAATATTGTTTTTTAATAATTTCAAATTAATAATATATCGAAATAAAAATTTAAACTTTATTATATAATATATTATATAGTTTATTATTATAATTTTAATTAAATCGTTATATTTTAGTAAATATAATAAATTAAACTGTTTTAATTAAACTATTATAAATAATTTAAATAAAAAAAAGTTTATATAATTGATTTTTATATATAAGTAAAAGTATAAAATATATAGTAAAAATTTTAAAAATAAATATAAGTTTTTAAGTTTTTATTTATACAAAAAAACTAAATATTTAATTATTTATATTAAATATTATATAATATATTAATATTATTAGTTTTAATATAACTAGTTATAATATTAAAAAATTTGTTTATATAACAAAAAGTTTTAATATATTTGCTAATATAAATGTTAAAACTAATACTGTTTATATAAATATATTATTGTTTAATTTGTTATTATTTTTATTTTTATATTTTTTAAAAATATAAATAAACTTGTTATTATATATTATATTATATAATTAAATATTTAAATTATATTTAATTATAATATTAAATTTTTGTTTAAATATATAACTAATATTTATAAATATAAGTTTTATTTATTTGTTAAAATTTATTATAAATATTTATATAAACTGTTTATTTTTAACTTTTAGTTATATATAAGTATATAAATATTATATAAAATATATTGTTAATTTTATAAGTTTTAAAAAAGTATTAAAGTTAATAGTTATATTTTAATATTTTAAATTTGGTTTTTTTTTTAAAATTTTTATTTAAATATTATTACTTTTAATTATATTTTTATATATAAAATTATTTTTATTATATAAAACTGCTAAATTGTTGTTTTAAATTTGTTTAGTTGTTACAGCTGCTGCTACTACTGCTGCTTTTATTATTAGTATTAACATAATTATAAAAAATAAAAAAATAAAAGTTATAAAATAAATAAAATAGTTAAAAAAATAAATATATAAAATAATTTATAATTTTGTTAATTTTTATATAAAAATTAACTAAACTATTATAAAAAAAACTTTAATTTTATAATAGTTAAGTTTTGTTTATTTAATAGTTAATTTAATATATTTTTAGCTAATTAATAAAAATAATAATTTATTTTTTATATAAAAAAAAAAAAAATATAATACAAAAGTTATTTTTAATAATAACTAGTTTTTGCTTTTTTACTTTGCTAATTTATAATTGTATTTTATAATTATTAATTAGTATTAATAGAACTTTTTATATATATATATACAAAAAAATTCGGAGTAATTTGTAAGGTTTAAGGTTTGTTTTTAAGTTCTAAAGTTCTATATTAATTTATATATATATTTTACAAAAAAAAGTACGACTAAAAGGGTTATACGCAGGTTATTTACATATATGTATGCGTGGGACCTGTGGGTCCTATGGGTCCCAGTAGGTCCATGTATTTTTTTTTTATTTGGTTACTTGATAAAAGTCCTAGTTCAAGTTCTGGTTGTACGTACTTAGTGCATACGTACAGGTCCTGTTAAGTTATTAGTTCAATATTAAAAGTATTATAATATTTTTTTTAATATAATATTTAATAAAAACTTTAAATTTATAATATATTTATAAAAAGATTTTTTTAAACTAATAAATATTAAATTTTATATAAATATAATATTTTATTTTTAAATTAATAGTTAAATTAAACAATTAAACTAATTTTTTAAAGCTTATTTATATATTTTTACAAATTATAAAATATTAAACTAAAAAAATCTTTTATTAACTATAAAGTTTATATATAATAATATAATTTTATTATTTATATATATAACTTTTTTTTATATTAACTATAGTGTCAGGATCCAAGGGCTAGGATCTAAGAGAGTACTGGTATACTTGTACATATCTATTCCGCACATGTCTCGGAGGAGATTCTTCTTTCTTTCAAGCTTTAGTCTTGTATGATACACACTACTAGCTATATACTACTTATTGTATTGTACCTGACCTATAGTTTTTCCTACTCCATAACATATAGCTTTTATTTTATAGCTTATAATCTATTTCTTAGTATTTTTTATAATTTAAATAATTAATTATATATTTACTAAATAATCTAAGTTTATAAAAAAACTAAAGTTTATTTTAAAACAAACTATAAAAAAATAAAAAAATAAACTAATAAATATAAAAAAAAACCTCTATATATAAAAAGAACTAATTAGTTATATTAAATATATAATATATTAAAACTAAACAATTTATTAAAAAATTTAATAATAAAATATTAAAACTTTTTAAAATTTAAAAAATAATTTTTTTTATTATTTTTAAATTTATTTTATTTAAAAAATAAAAAATTTACAATTTATTTTATATTTTGTTTATAAAGCTATATTATATTAACAATTAAATATTATTTAATTTTAATTAAGTTTTATATAAAACTAAATTTATAAAAACTATTAATAAATATTATATTAACAAAATAATAAATTTTATAAAAACTTAAAAATATATAAAATATTTTATTAAATAAAAAAATTAGCTTATTAAATAGTATTAAATTTAAAAACTTTATAAATATTTATATAGTTTTAAAACTAAACAAATAATTAAAAAATTCTATATATAATATTTAAAAAAGCTTAAAAACATCTATGTTAATAATAATAATTATATTAGCTTTTTAATTAACTAAAATTAATTGTTATACTTAAAAACAAATATAAAAAAAAAAAAATATAATATTATATAGTTAAAACTATTTAAAATTTATAAAATACTATTAACTAGTTATATATATATACGCTTAATAGTTTTAAATTTATCTACTTATATAAAAGCTATTAAAAAAAAAAGATTACTTAAACTTACAACTATATATAAAAATAACTAACAGTTTTAAAAGGTATTAAAATGTATAAACTGTAGCTTGGGACCTTTGGGTACTTAAGGGACTGATTTCTCTTAACTAAAAAGAAAAAGAGAATCATAAACCTTGTAAAACCAAAGTGATTTATTAGTTGAATACAGACCTTGTTCCAAGCCCTATAAATCCAGCCCTTGTCACAACCAAGCACCACCATAGCATGGTGGTGAACTTGTGAGCATGAATTTTATTTCCGCGGGGTGGCAAGCATAGCTTATCTAGGGCAACGGTATAACAACAGCCAAAAGAGCTCAAAATATATTCCGAGAAGAATTCTGTTTAAATGTGTGCCCCCTGCTCATATATGGATAGCTCGAGATACTATGTCTAGCCAGGCCTCCATTAGAAAACTTAGAAAATCCTTATCAGCCGCTCAGTATCTAGTAGCTGAATGCCTTTCTTAGTTCGAATCCCGACAGGCCTTCTGCTTATGAACTGACTCTATCAGGTCCCTTTAATAATGGGGTTGTAGTACCGGAAACGATTAGAGGGATCGTACTTAGCCTTGAGTTTACGAAGCTTTTTTAGCCGCCAAGCCTCATGCCCATACATCTGATGTAAAGGCTCAAAGCCATTGGCATAGTTGACATATGCATTGATGGGTCGACCTGGCTGACCGTCATTCCACTGGGCTCTGACCTCGAGGGCCCAATCCCAAGCAGCCTTCTCAATGGTGGCATTGCCCGGTGGTACGATGATCTGCACCAGCATCAGGTGGTGGTCATCGCGGAAAGGGTATGCAGAGGAGTCGGAGCTCACTGATGTCACCCCCTCGGTCGAGTAGCCCTCATGGAGGATGACACCTCCAGCTGCGAGTATCGGGTTTCTCGCAATAATTTGCGTGAATCTGTCGAAGATGTTGCGCTCCGCTGTCAAGTTGTACACCTGCAAGCCCGCGGTAGCGGTGATGCGGGTATAGCCATCCTGACATATAAAGTCATCTACACCCGTCTGCTGAGCTGATGCGATTTCTGGATAGGGTATGTCGTCGTATTCCTCGTGCACGGCCTCGATAGCATTCAATTCGGTCAAGTAACCCTCGGCCTCTTCGGAGCTTCCACGATAAGCAAAGGTCCAGCAAATAACCGGTTCCGTGTCGGTAATAGAGGTATTCATGGCAAAATTCCCGAAATTAGTTGTCATATTTACGGGCGTAGTCCCGTTTCCTTGGAGATTGTTTAGAGCTGTAAAGACGGCTTCGAGTTTGTCTCCTGTCCAGATGTAGCTATGGTAATGCCAAGTTTCAAGATCGTTAGGATAAATCTGCATCTCAAAACTCGTAACAATGCCGAAGTTGTGGCCGGCGCCTTTCATTGCCCATAGCAGATCACTATGGCTAGTTTCGTTGACGACCACAGCATGTCCATTGCCAAGAACAACGTGCAGTTGGACGATATTGTCGCTAATCATGCCGTAGGGACCTTCAAGACGTCCATGGCCGCCCCCAAGCCCTGCACCCATCATGCCAACGCAGTCACAAGAGCCGGTAGTAACAAGGTAGCCTTGGTCCCAGAGATAGCTATTGGCCTCTCCATCGTAAACACCACCTCCGAACCAGGCCGTCTTTCCATCATCTTGGATAGATATATTTCGAAGATTTTTCAAGTTAATCTGAATCCCCTTGAAAGACCCGAGACTTTTCCCGTTACCGTGACCTCCGTTTATGGCAAGAAACTCGAGGCTGTTTTCGTTGCAGTATCGGACCTTCAACGTAATCAGTAATTCGAACTCGACGCATAAACGAGAATACTCACAATAGTCGATACGTCAGATTCCTCACCAGCCACAACAACAACTTGGATTTGAGGGATGGCGAAGTCGTTCCATCTTGCTGTAGCATTCGCATATCGACTATCTGAGGGCCCATAGAGGATAGTGTTGCTTGAAATCCGCCTTCCAAGCTCTCGGAGCACCGTTGCCGCATTTATTTCGCTACGAGTGACCGGAAACTTTTGGAAGTAGCTGGGAATACCGGCACTCGCCACTAAAGCCCGGAGTAAGGCGAGGCCACAGCCGAGAGAGGAGCTAAACCTCATGTTGTTTTTGTGTATGAGCGTAAGCTAACGGACACGTACATTAATTATTTGCTAATACAGCTGATTTAACAACCGTCGTGAATATAATTTCGAGGCCTCAGAAATGGGGGATATATGTACATGTTCGTATGAACAGCGAACCTCACAGACTTCCACTTCTGGTAGCATGTTGCAACTTGGAATATAGGAATCCAACACGGAAAACCCGTGGTCTGCTAATCGTTCTGTACACGAAAAGGATTTGGATTACAGTTTCTAAAATTATCTGCGCCACTGGAATCCATCGTGGTTTTACTAGGGTGAAGGACTTCTTAGAGAATAGGAATGAATACAGGGTGCCAATAAACCGCAAAAGAAAAACTTTGCCTAATTTGGCAGCCCGAAGCGTCGGCCGAGGGAGAGGATTACAACATCAACGCCGATCCGCGCGGGCTCCCCAGCGCCGACCGCCAATAACGCAACTTGGATTAATTTTAATTTTATACCAGTATATTCCTGCGCAGTTTGGATTATTTTTGGCAATTAGTAAAAAGTAACTAGTTCCATATTGTCTCGCTGCCCGGACGAGTTCACCTTCAGCGATGTCGGTAGATTTAGTTCTAGAGTGAATATAGGTCATATATAAGTCTGCAGAGTAGTCGCTAGGTTGCAGTATAGATTTAGGGCTCTTTTCTTGATTCCTAAGGCCTCCTCGCTTAGTACGTGAGGACCCCCCTCCTCATACAGAACTAATATTTGTACAAATAACCCGAGGTGGAAACTCCACAAGAGACCCCCCCCCCCCCCCCCAAGCCATGTTTGCTTTGAACTACAGCAATATCACTACCAGTCATGACGGTTTCAAGACTTCTCCCGTACTTGCCGCCCTAGGCTTCGTCTTTTGCAGTCTCTATGGGTTATACCGATGGCTTCTCCCCAAGCCCATACCGGGCATTGCGTTCAACCCGGAGGCAACAAAGTCACTCCTTGGCGACCTCCCGGCAATGATCAAAGAAGTTACCGTCACTGGCGAGTTCCGAGTGTGGTGCGCCAAACAAGTAAGGAAAATGAACTCACCCATATGCCAGATCTTCATACGGCCTTTTGGAGAACCCTGGATTCTCTTGTCCGACTATCGTGAGTCACGAGACATTCTGACGCGCCGCCGCGAGTTCGATAAGTCTTCTTTCATATCAGATGGAATGATCTCCATTGGTTTTTTTCACGGGAGATATATAACTGGCGATGAGTTCAAAACCAATCGCCAGCTCATTCAGGATCTCATGACCTCGACTTTCCTGAATAGTCATGTCGGCCCGGCGGCGTATAAAAAGAGCCTTGAACTCATGTGTCTGTTCGATCTGAAGATGTATGTGGCACAGGGGCGACCTTTCAGCGTCAAAGAAGATTTTGAATATACTTCAATAGACGTCATGCTGGAATTTGCCTTTGGTAGAAACTGGCTGCATACAGCATTGGGCCCGCAAGTTAATCTCTTGAAAAAGGTATTCGCTTCGAATTCGCATTTGGATAAAACCTTAGAATCTCCCGTCGTATTTCCAAAAGCTCCTCTGGTCGACTTCTTGATTTCCGTATATAAGGCCGCCGATGTTGTAGAACGGACGATCAACGCCACTATACCGCAGCTGCAGACATGGTGGTGGTCGAAACAGGCCTGGCATAGGAAAATATTTGACGAAAAAGAGCGCATTTTGAAGGAACAGGTGCTCATTGGTTTACAAAACTATCGGGAAGGGCATGTCGAGACTGGCATTGAGCATATGATTATGCGGGAATCCTCTCGGGCAGACAAGGAAGGCCGTGCACCCGACTTTGAGAGCAAAGTTTTCCGGGATGAGGTGAGTTCTAGAGGAATTTCGCGCCCTGATGATATAAACTCGATCACTGACAGCTACTCAAGATGTTTGGTAATATCATAGGCGGTCACCACACTACGAGTGGGGCAATGATGTGGCTGACAAAGTATTTGACGGTCAATCCTTGCGTGCAAGAGAAGCTGCGCTCGGTTTTATATGCAACGCTGTCTCTGGCGAGAGAAGAGAAACGCCTATTCACTTTTAATGAGATCCAGCAAGCTAAACTACCCTATCTTGACGCTGTGATCGAAGAAATGCTCCGCATAAATGCCGTCCCTGTCACGCGCGAGGCCCTCTACAATACCACAATATTGGGTTGCCCTATCAAGAAGGGAACCCAAGTCTTCTTCATATCTAACGGACCGGGCTTCCTATCGCCACCACTCGCTGTTGACGAAAGTAAGAGACGGGCAACCTCACGCGTCGCTAAAATTAAGGCCGAATGGGACGTGTCGCATGATTTGGCTAGTTTCATACCGGAGCGCTGGCTTATTCACAAAAACGACGGTAAAGGCCTGTTAGCAGACGATGTTGAGTTTGATGGTGCAGCTGGGCCGCAGCTAGTTTTTGGTCTCGGGCCACGCACGTGCTGGGGGCGGAGGTTGGCGTACTTGGAAATGAGGATCGTTATCGGAATGCTCGTCTGGCAATTCCAGTTATTAGAAACGCCAGCGGAGTTATCGTCTTTTGCGGGACGTGAAGGGATTGCCCGAGTCCCGCAGCAGTGTTATGTCAGGCTAAGGAAGATCGAGTAAGAGTCCGTTCGAATAGAAGATCACTCTGAAGGCATTATATCGAGAGTTATTATGTCCATGTATATGTAGCTAGATTGACGTCTGCTAATGGTCCACGCTCTTTACAGTGTGTATAAGAATCGAGGGGTAGTAATGAACATTTTTCTCCGTTTTTAGTAATATATCAAACTATGGTTAAAGTATTGGCATTTAGACTAAGGATTAGGACTGTGTGAGTTACCTATAAATAGCTGGATCTTAATTTTTTTACGAGACTGTCGCACTATCTGAACACATTTCACTTGTAAGATCAAATTCACTGCTTCTATGAACAAGGGATTGTTAAATGTATTAGAGATGGTAGGTATAGAATGTGTATTCAAGGTGTAGATCAGTAACTGAACTTGTTTCTAAAGGGCCTGGGATACTGTGACAAGGGCCTATATCTAGGAACTTGGAGTAAGTTCAATTCAGCTAATAATTCTCTTGGGCTTCTAAGGGTCCATGGATCTCTCTTCTCCTTCCTCCTCAGTCAGGAAGATCCGGACTTATTTATGCCCCTATAGCCTCTACTCTGTAGATTCCGAAGGGATGACAACAGCCTCCCTTGCGTAACCTCCAATAAGGACCTCCGAGACCTCCTAAGGCCTCGTGCCCTACTTCCTCCAATAGCCTTGCCTATATAGCGAGAGGTCTCAGGCTAATTCATGTGAGGGTCAGGGAGATGGCTTGTATGCAGGGTTGAAATTTAGTATCTTAGTAATACTAAGTTAGTATTTAGTATAATACTAAGTACTAAAATATTTACTTATATAAGCTGTAAACGCTTATATATAAGAATAATTGCTTAGGTAAATCAAGTAGTCTGTGCGCAGCTGTGGCTTATAGCTGTAGCTTTATAATGTAAGTAGTTAAAATAGTAGCTAAGCAGTAGATTTTAGTACTTAGTATTTAGTACTAGTATTTTTTAGTATTTTAGTATTAGTATTAGTACTAGGTAGTACTAAATTAAGTTAGTTTTAGTACTAGGTAATACTAAACTAAGTTAGTATTAGTACTGACTAATACTAAATTAGTATTATTAAATTTCAACCCTGCTTGTATGGGCCGGAGTCGGTGGTTAGCTTCCTCCGAAGCCGGTGTCCCAGGTCTGTGGCTTGCCTGGGTGGCTAGGTGTATGTAGGTGAGAGGTCTAGCCGTATAACAGATACGTAGTAGTTATATATACTGCAACAGTGTGGGCGATCAAGCCACCCAAGCCACACGCAGTGTGGCTTGTGCCAGCCTATAAATCGCGCAGCCTGTTGGAGCTACCTGTACTTTTAGTCCTATAGAAAACACACGCGTTTTTGAGTATAAGTTGCTTTCTTCTGTTCACTTCTTTACGGGAGGCTTCGCCTCCCTACTCTAGGGGCCTATTTGGTTAGGCTTCTAGGGGTAGATCGTACGGTCTATTTTAATACGATAAGTACGGATTATCCCGCACGGTATATTTCACAGAAATACAGGTAGGTCTCCCTATTCAGTGATATACTCTCGATTCTAAAGTTTTACCGTCTTGTGCATATTACTATGTGACCATCTAAGTCTCCTACCAACTCGATATAGTTTCCAATTAATCGATCATACCGGATGCGTTGAGGAGTTTTTGGAACCCCTCGTTCCAAACTTTGGCCCCTTGAGCACCAAAGCCGACACCTATTTCGTTCTTGAATGACTTATCAGCCTCCGTCTGTTCCAAACCCTCGAAGAAACGATCAATATATTCACTGAGCGGCATGGGTTGAACGGCCATCTGCGTGCCCCCCTGCAATGCGTCCGTCTGCTGCCGGTGGGTCGCGTTGAGCTCTGTATCCACGTACGGCGGCACAACCTCGACGACATTTATGTTTTTACACCCTGTATATTCCAACTGCATGCGCATTACCTTGGCGAATGCGGCAATGCCGGCTTTCGTGGGGCAGTACACCGGATAGAATGGCACGGGAAAGTAAGCCAGGGACGAGCTCGTGAGGAATATGTTGGTATAGGTACCCGACTGTGCCAGTTTGAGTAGATGTTGAGCAAAGTACTGTGAGATAAGGACAGGTGCAAGGAGATTGGTAGTCATTTCCTCGACAACATCCTTTTGGTCGGGTGGCTGTGCGAATATCATGTGATGGTTCTGGATTCCAGCATTGATGTACACAGAATCGAGTTTTGGGAAATCTATCAGGATACCTTGCACTTCGTTCTTCAAAATTTCCAAATCTGTTAGATCCCACTAGTTTCATAGTTATGTTCTTGTTAGCAACTTGGTGATGGTCGGCGGTTGTGGGTTAATCATACCACGCGATATTCAAGGCCAGGCAGATCTCGGGAGAGTTGTGATAATTTTTCTCGATCATGTTCGCGGCCAGTAGCAATAACCGTTTTCCCCAGATGGTAGAATCGACGGACTAGAGCCTCTCCAATACCACGCCCAGCGCCGAGAATTAGGATAGTGCTTATTCGTGAACACATGATGCTGCTTGATAGCGAAGATCAGATATGCAACGGTTGTTCTGTAAGGTTTGCAATGCAAACCTGAAAATAGTAGTATTAGTAGTGCTGTTACGCATGCATATCAATGGCAATCATCAACTAGAAAACTTTAGCTTATGGTGTAAGTATTGTTAAGCTTCGCTTATCAACAACAAAGTAGCAAGGTATGCATGCAGCCCTTCGGCTATTAGCTGGAGACCGCCGCCAGTTCAGCCCCCGGACCGTCATAATGGGGTATGGGGCGATTTCGGCCGGGACTCACAAGGCACTATATCGGCCGATGGCCATGCCGCCGCCACCATGGGCCGACTAGTAGTGACAGAGCATGAACGGGCACGGTGACTGTTTTAACTATACTGGTTCAATTTTATTTGCTAAACTTGATCGTACTCTAATATGTGACATTTTCCAAGCTCATATTTTTTTCTTCTTTTTCTTCAATTTCTTGCTGCGTACGAATCCCTAGTTTTATAATCGCTTGTTTTTTTTTTTGTTTGTTAGTGTGCATGTAAGGGTGACATGAGAGGGGTAATACCGAAGGACAAAATAGAGAATGACCACGAACCTCGAGATCGGTAATAAAAATCAAACACCGCGAAGGGAAGTTCCTCCTCATCGAGAAAATTGTTCTCGTACTCGGGCTCTGGGTCTTCGATATTCTTCCCATTTTCTACGCTGTGAATGGTGTTAGGGTTAATTGTACGATGCGGTGGTGCACATAATGATACATACTCAAGGCAATGAGAGATAACTCGTCCCTTCATGTCAGTCTCTGATATGATGTTTTCCCCACTGTCCACTGCGCAATAATAGTGCCCATCTTTCTCAGGCCTATGACTTCTCATGTGGTAAACACGGACGCGAATTGATCCCACGCTGCTAGTTTCGTCGTAGCTAACACTACGACACTCGCCATCAACTGCTTTAAAATTAGTGGCAATAAGATGAGCGTTCATAGGCGTAGTGAGCACTTACCACACGTTAAGTCGGCAAAGCGAAAAAGCTGCGACTTTTGCTCCTCCTTGGTGCTCACCACTACGCCGTCAGTGTTATCTTCCCAACTATCATTAATCAAATTAGGTGGTTGGTGCCGAATCTTCAGAGTCGTATCATCGAATTGCACACTATACGCAATATGATCGGCTTCATACGGGAAGTCGGCCGCTTTTGCAAATTGGACGGAGGGACGTGTCCCCGATTCGACTTCAATATACTGAGCGATATAACCGCTTTTAATCTCGCGAGGACATGTGGGATTATTGCCTCGGCTTTGTGTTTGGCACTTTAGTACTGGTGGTTGGCGCGCATCTTTTGAATCGTCTGGTACATTTATCTCCCTTACAGGTTTCCCGGCTACTTCAATCCAGACCTGGAGACCTGAGATTCCCTTAACTTTTGCCATGATAGGTTGTTTAATAAGCGAATAATCGCAACCGCGAACTTTGAAAGAGGTCTTGAATGTGTAGTAACCGAGATAATAAAGATAGGGGTGGGAGGCGCCGAAACTTTCAACAGTGCAATTTTTGTTGCCAGCAATATTTTTAAAGAGTCCTTTTGATATGCCGGTCTGTTCATAGGAGAGAAGTCTTGAAAATCGAAGCAAGTTTAGTACCTAGATAGAATGGGGGTGAGGGGGGCATGTAGAGGTGGGGAGAAAGAAAGAAAGAAAGCAAGAGTGTGCGTGCGAGAAAGAGCGTGCGTGCAAGAGAGAGTTGGTTGGTTGGTTGGTATATTTGACGCCGGGGGGCCTTTGCGAAGTAGAGATCCTAGAGCCTCCTGAAGGGTATCGAGGGCGTGCTAGGCTAGGATCTACGCTTGAAATAGTCCGTAACTTCCGTGAACGTGCGAGAGAGAGTGTGCGTGCAAAAGAAGGAGAGAAAGAAGAGAATGTGCTAACCTAGAATAAGAAGTTACGATTATAATACTACTACTCTAGAGTAGAAAAAAGAGCTATCTTGTTACCCTACCGAGTGTTGAACTATTAGGTAGCAGGGATACATCCGCTCTACGTGCAAGTGTCATCACAAATAAAATGGCTGCAAGCCCCCAATCTATATGATAGAACTTAGGCGTCTAGATAACCAACGAGATTACTAAGTATTTACTTCGACCCCTGGTAGGGACTGGATGCTAGGAATCGGCCGGTCTATCTGCAACCATAGCTACTCGTTACCGATTCACACCTTCTTCGTCGCCATATAAAGAACCCGATGATAAATCACTCGTTTCAACATGACTAGTAAATATGGTCAAGATTGCAAACAAACTCTAGAATTGTAACTATGCGATAAAAACCGCAATATGACTTTGCAGGCAAATGTCTACACCTAGTGACCCGGATTCATTATCTATTCAAGCCATACCTTATAATAATATCATGTTATGCAGTATGAATTCTCCATAGCTCCCGAGAGTGATCGGTGCTGAATGATGTCCGGGCATGGAGCATGGCAAAGTTGTCAGAGACCAATATGTCTCCTTCCTGCCACGAGAAGCGAAGACATACCCGACGGTCGAACAGTAGACTGTCGATTAGTGGAATTAAGCCCTGAGATCCATTGTCGATGCTAATTTCCGCAAATGCGTAGGCTGTTCGCCATTTTGGCCAAGGCTGGTGCCAACGTATGCATGGTGAGTTTCGGGTTGGGTGTCTAACAACTAGGGGCATACCTTCCATTACATGGTCTTGAAACCCGGGGCTGCGACATGTCCATTTGATCTTTTCGAGCTTACGGATGTTGTAGGCTTGGGGTAGGTAACGGGCGAAAAGATCGGATGATGAAAAAAGAGTATAACAGCCATCTCCTGGTTGAGCTGCTGATTGCGAGACAAAATATTGAAAGTGCGGAGTGTGCGAAATCTGCTTTTGTTTGCCAGTATTTCCGTCTTTAACGGTAATTATCTTGAACATGCCATCATAATGCATAGGAATCGCTTCAGCAGAGACCACTACAAGACTCGTGTTAGCTATCAACATTCAGAAGGCAATACGAGGGTGTTTAGAGGTTGAAGAAAGCTTTTAAAATATTGCTAAATTCTAAAGTGTAATAATCACTTCGAGAAAGACCTACCGCTGTTACTTTGGGGATCATTGCTAACCTCATCCTTAAGCACTCGGATAACGCCCGACTCCCACTATGAGAAATTTAGGCGTTAGCAAATTATCCTTATTGTAAGTTTTGGGTCTTATGGAGAAGTAATGAGAGTGCTCCAGTAAAAGTTCATCAAGATGAGAAAGAAAGATCTAGGAATGCCTACTGGTAGTACCGGACCAAGGTCGTGTGCCCTGGCAATGTATGTACGACGATCTTTAGTATTAGAGAACCCCCTGAGAACAATAGGAGAGCAAGTGATGGCCAACGTGCGAATCCTCTGCATGTCCACCATCGATAGTGAGTAATCTGAGCTTGGACTTGCTGGCCTTATCATAATGCCGCACGGATATAGATACTCAAATGTGACCTCCATGGTAGGCCAGCTGAAAACGTCTGCTCGCTCGCGGAAGTAACTTGGGCGTCCGTCAACGTATATAATATCATGAGTCATTGCTGGGACTAAGATGGCATGAGACATTGAGACGCTTCCATCCGCACCTCGTACCACGGCACCATGCCATGGGGTCATAACGATTTCGTTATCTTGGGGCAACATTGTAATAGATACTTTGTGTGTGTCGTTTGAGGGATGGATTGAAAGTCGGACAAAGTCTGGATACTTGATTTTGATGGCCTCGGCAAAGGCCTTCCTACACTTTAGCTAGAATTCTCTTAAGGCATTCTTGGGTTTCTACTGACCTTTCCCCGGACTATCATTGCTTTGGCAATACTACCATTTTCCTTCTCAGTTTGGGAGCGAGAGCGACCAGTGCGATTATCACGCTCGCTCATTAAAAACTTTTTGTAGCCCTTGTATGTTCTTGAAATATCAGGGTCATTTGAAATAGCATCCAAGACATCAAAGCTCCGAGGTATATTCGCCTCGAGAAGACCACGATATTCAGATACTCTCGCAAGGTACAGTTCTTCATTAAGGTTATCGGATTCGTGTTCTACGCCAACGAGGTCACATATTCGTGAGAATCGAATATGGTGACAGTTATTTTTTTCTGCCATCCGTCTTAACTCTTGGCTGTATCTCCATACCTCTTGGTCTGAGACACCAAGTATATCTAATATTAACGTTAGTAGTTTCCCAAGAAATCGAAATAGGTGCGTTTTTACCATTATATGTGATTCCATCGGAAAGTATTGTCAAAAATGTGTCTGAATTTGTTGCATCTTTTATCGCCAAGCAGAGCCCATTAAGATGCAATAGCGAAAGTCGTTCGGCTTCATCCGGGAGTGGGCCTAGAACCTTCCTCGAACGGTTCGAGGACTTAAAAGGAAATGCTGGGATTATAAGCTCAATTGGAATCTCTCGCTCTAGAGATGTCTGAATCTGTGCCTGCGAGTGTAGAATCGATTCTGGGAAATCCCAGTCGTTCTTGTACTCAATGCGATACCGGTTCAGTATAATGACGGCAGCCTTAGCCCGCTCGGTGATCGACTTTGGCGGGGATGGGAGTAGCGCAAGCGGCTTGACATTAGGTTGGGAGTGGCTGTTTTTGCATTTCAGATTGCTGTTCGTCTGCTGTAGCGACGGGTTCTCTATTAGAGATTGATTGATTTCCTTCATTTGCCCCCTAACAGGCGATAAACGAAGCCTGTTTGATTGGCTTCCCACACCTCGATCAAGATGGGGGGAGCCCAGAGATGGAATATGGATCGACGAAATAGACATGCCGGTGTTTGAAAACCTGTATAAATAGGAAAACGTCGAAGAACGAATTATTTCCCAGAGACAAAATCTTAGATTTAGGCCCTGAAGCTTTGCTGATGTGAAAAAAAGGTAGTAGACTATGCTAATTTATACTGAGAGCTAGGTTTCTAGGTAACGTTGCTTTACGTACATAACGCTTTACACAAATAAAAATTTACGTGTATCATACTGCTATAAGAATAAGACTCTGTTGTGTTATATCGTAAGTGTTTCTCCACAGGGATGCTATATAATACAGCGACTAATAGTTGCTATTAGTATGAGCTCAATTGCCTCGGAGCAAGCGAATTGTATAAACTCCGTGGCGTGCTCTGATATTTGCTTATTCGAAAACTGATACTACCATTAGCCGGAAGTTTACTTAACCCAATCCACCATCATGGTCTGACTTTCTCCTATTTTCTTTATAAAAATGACGGAAAGTTGATCACGTCCCGAGTATTTGGTATAGGTTTTTGGCTCTTATTTCAGGTGCGGGGCTTACGTTGATCGAATTTTTTTTGTCAAAGCAATCACATGGTGGAGTGTGCGGCCGGTAGAATCAGGTAGATACAAATTTAGCGATTTATCCATCTGCTCTGGGTGTATCAGTTACTGCGTCTACCCGACCTACCCAAAATTCTAGGCGCCTTTCCAGCTGTCAGTCATATTCTCTGGAAATTACCTAACGCGAAAGTGTATAATAAAGCAGTAGATATTTACTTGTGCCATTAAAATAGAACTGGAAATTTATAAACACAAAGACATTTAAAAGCCTTAGTACTGCGTTTCTGAGACTCGTTGAATATACTTCTCTCGGGCCCTCTCATAGTTTGACCGAAACTACAATCAACAAACTGGCCTAGGCTGCTAGTAGCCAAGAATTATATACCTATAGCCTAATAAACCTGTCTATCATTACGCAACTACCGGGTTGTATTAATATCAGATAGTGGGGGGCCTAGGAATGGAAACTGCCGATTCCCGACTCCTACTTGTTTGAGCCAGCTTGGCACTTGGAAAATACAGGATAACTGCTTATATAATCGGCGGTTAAGCTTAGCCTATTAGGGAAGAAACTATAGAGATTTGTGATGTATTGTAAAATTAGTTGATACCCATCCCTTAATGCTGTTGTACAAGTAGACCCTAATATTGAAGTGAGAGAAACCGCAAATTGCTCTTAATGGGGACTAGCTATGCAAAGATACATCACAGAATAGATAACCTTATCTCGACATGTTACAATTATATTCCATAACAATTAGACAATTACGTCTAGCTTGACTATCAAACTCTTAGGGCACGTTTGTATAACCGGGGGATGTGTGAAGAGAGGCAATGCCTTTTGTAGTTGGTTCAATATCTTCGGTGTCCTTGAATCACCATTCAATGTTGAGAATTTACTAACTCGGAGAAATGCTTGTGGTCAAGACCTGGAGTTGTCCATCGGAATCGGCATTATGGTGAATTTTTGTCGGCTGAATATAGGTCTTATTGTTACCGCTTAGGCAGATATTAACACGATGAGATATTGAGTCAATATTATTTTCTTTGCGCTTGTATTATTATTGGCCTACACCTCCTTTAGGCCGTCTATGTTCTCTATTGTACCGCTATATCCCATCTATTCTGTTTAGAAGTAAGGGTGTAGGCTAGTTACAAATACCACTGAAGACTACCCACAATACTATCGATTAGCTTCAAGCGTAACCTATTAAACGTCATAAGATCTATTATTTAAGGGCCCTATGATATAGCCATACGTAGTCCATGGCAATATCTGGAAGCTATCGTAGTTCCATATAAGTAACTGCAAGCGGCCAACTCCCAACCTTTATAACGTTCTACTTTTGGTAATAGCATGGCATATAGTATTGCGATTTTGTTCTGTGACACAAGGACTAGTATTCGGAGCGTATTGACGATATATATTTTCATCAGGTTAAGGCAAACTAGCAATACAGGAATTAGAAACCGACATACTCAACTCCGACACGAGAATTTCACAAATAAACATTATAGAAGAAATCCTTGAAGGACTTACACCCCATATAATAACTTTCGGTAGAGTGAAGAAATATAGTTTTAAAGCCCTTTGCCTAGTTCGAAAATAAGTACTAAGGCCTTGAAAAGCAAATATGCGTATTATTCACTGTTTGATCTAGAAGACTAGAACTATAGATAAGGTCTAAAATGAGACATATCCTAGTGACCCAAATGAATCGATAATCTACAGAGTTTAATCAAGCTTCTTCCTCGCTCAATTTTAATAGACATAATGAGCAAGAAAACAGTGCAATATTAATGGATTATAAAATATTATCTTGACATAAGGGCATCTAAAACATTGATCGTAGTTAAACAGGCTACATCAGATACAACTAAAATTTTCTTCACCAATTAGAGGGATTTATGATAAAGGGTGTCATGGAACAGAACTGCAACGCTAAACCACAACATAACTAATATAGGATATAAAAGTAGAACGTTGTTAAAGTGAAAGCCTTAACCATTTGCAGCTACTTATAAAGCTTACGATTAGAACCGTAACAGTACCCCGGCTATTAAATATAATCGTTGGAAATTATAAAGTAAAACTGTGTACACTTTATAAGTTGTTTACTAAAAATCTACACGTGTTATTTTTCTAAATCGTACGTTCGATATTGTTTTAGGTTTTATACTGCGTTAACAGGTAATTATAGTTCTAATGACTGTTTAAATTATTAATATTAATCGCTTAGTTTTACAATTAAACGTATAAGTTTATTTACTTTAACAATCTATTATAAAATAAAACTGTAATGCTAAACTATAACATAACTAACATAAAATAAAAAAGCAAAACGTTGTCAAAGTAAGACCTTTAACCGTTACAGCCACCTATAAAGCTTACAGTTAAGACCGTAACACAAAGCGTTTAATCCGTTCTCTTTCGATAAGGCTACAATAGTCGAGATACTACATGGCGCTACATTGTATAATGGGTTAAAAAAGCAGAGATGAGCAAAAAATCTTATGTGTAAAAAGTCCTCAGTATTCCGTCTATCTAGTTTTTTTAAAGCACTTTCAATAAGAGGTATTTCGGGCAAGATATCTTAGAAGGCTGGTGGTCGTCGTGTTAAATGCGCAAGTCTCTCTTTCTTTTGTCGAGGTTGAGTATTGTTTCTTGGCAGAGACATCTGGACTGATTATAGTTGGCACTTGGATAAGTTCATATAGTTGCTGGGTTAGAATATAAGTTAAATGAGTGTATCATTTTTGTCGCGTGCAATATATACCGTTAATACTAGAGAAGTATTAACGGCGTCGTTTTTCCTCCGTCACAATATTTCTAACAATTGGTAAATGGCGATGTTTTGACCAACGAAAGAAGTTGTGACCGTTTTTATCTTTTCTCTGCTTCATTAATCAGCGCTACCCACAGGCAAAGTAATACTTCGACTACTTGTCAATCAACTGACCCAATCCAGGCAAAACAATTGTTTTTAAATTAATTGAAGGTAAAGTAATAATTTTCTGAATAAAAATTATTCCCAATTAATTTTTCTATTTCTTCTTTAAAAAAAATTAGTTGGTTTTTTTTTTTTTTTTTTTTGGTAAAAAAGAAACCTTCCTTTCCTAGGTAGGCTGGGTGGCACCCTGTTCCTATACCTACCTGGACGACTTCTTCCTGACGCCTTCCTGAAGAAGCCCTTCTGAAGAATCGACAGTGCCTGTTGGCAGCTTACTACCGACCACAGTCATCAGAAAACCATCCTTTCGCTCACGGACGGCGTCGTGCACTTTAGCGTAGACCGCCTGCGCCGATTGTTTTCTCCATTGCTTCGGTAATCACCGCAGGAAGGGTATGCATTTCATCCTGAAGAGTGGTAATAAGTGCATACAGGTTGTCAATTTGTTCCTAAAGACTGGATGATTTCTCGTTGACAACTGGAGTGTTGCCCATCGTCATGATCTTGCCAGCGGCTCCGAGATGCCTTATGAAAGGTATACCAATTTACCTGCGCAGGTACCTACACCTACCTACCTTGCTTTCTACAACTCTGTACCTGGCAACTTGTGACATTTCTGGGATTACTTGGTTGACTAACTTGATTAATTCAAGTAATAGATTCCGCTAAGTCAGTCACACAAGCGTTTTTTGCGATAAATTCAGGTAAAATCAGTCAAGAGGCTGGTAGCGCTGTATTTATAGTTGTACTTCAATTGGTCTAAACTACCTAGGTAGGTAGGTACCTAGCTAGGTACCTCCATAGAGGCTGAGGATGAAGAGTGGGGTTTCAGCCTCAGTGCCTACCTACAATAGGTAAGTAAGTACTCGAAGTGGGCCTTTTTAGCTGAACCATAAATGCTATCCAACGAGCTAGCTCGCAAGGTCTAGCCTCCAATATGCACGTCAACTCTTCAATACATCCCTACGTAGTTTCTACCATTATTAATAATACTACTATTGCTATTGTCATTGCGGCATCCCTAGTTGCTACCATGGATCCCGGGCGACGGGCTATGATATCTGGACGTAAATCCCCCCCTCGCCGCGACATCACGTCTCCCAGGCGGGATGCGAATACCAGGATCACGAAGCACCAGCGGCCGACCCAAACCAAACCACCGAGTGCAGTCGCGAGCGCGAGCGCGACTAGACAGACCTACCAAAGTCAGGACGAACAATCGCTGCGATTCGTCGCTGACGAAGACAAGTTCGTGTTGAAACAGTCCAAGAAAAAGGCCGACATCCGGGTTCGCGAAGGACGAGCCAAGCCCATCGATCTCTTAGCGTTCAACCTCCGATACGTAGACTCAGATCGAGATGTCTTCGACGAAAACGATGCAGATGTGCATATCAACGTTCCTGCACCTGCCGCCGTCATAGAGGCGCTGGGTGAATCCGGTGCTAGTGAGCTGGACGCCGAGATTACATCGTACCACACCCTTGAGACGAATGCGAGAAACAGGGAATATTGGACAGCTCTGCGAACGTTGCTCGCCGACCATAGGTTGAAACTGAAGCCAATGGGACCTGAAGCACGTGCCGTGAGCTCCGTCACGTCCGATGTAGATAGGATTTTGGGCCCAAAGAACATCGAGCAGCTGGAGAAGCTTGAAGGCCAAATACAGGCGAAGCTACATTCTGATGAGGTCGTAGATACGGATTACTGGGAACAACTCCTCAAGAGCCTGCAGGTATATAAAGCTAAGGCAAGGCTTAAGAAGATATACAACGCTATACTGGATAACCGGCTTAAGCTTTTGGCAGAGGCTGGCCCGGAAAAAGCCGCTGGACTCGGTGATGGCAACTCTTCCGCACAGACCACTTTCAAGGAGCAGCCTACAGCTTCAGCTACTATTTCCCGGCTGAAGCCAGCAATTCCTTCCTCATCTGTTGCTAACAACATACCTCCGGGTACGGCGAGGTTCGCATCCAGTGCGAATGAGGATTTCTCCCAGGCCACCAAAGCACTCTATGAGCGTGAGGTTGCGCGAGGCGTTGATGAGGACGAGGAAATCTTCACGGCCGAGGAAGCAGTTTCGAGCACGACGAAACCCCAGTGGGCCGACAAATATCGACCACGCAAGCCACGCTATTTTAATCGTGTGCAGATGGGCTATGAATGGAACAAGTATAACCAAACTCACTACGATCATGACAACCCACCTCCCAAGGTAGTCCAGGGGTATAAGTTCAATATCTTTTATCCCGATCTCATCGACAAGACTCAAGCACCTACGTTCAAAATCATTCGGGAGCATGGGAGAAGGAAAGGCGAATCCCTAGCTCCAGCAGGCGAGGAGGACACATGTCTCATCCGCTTCATTGCCGGTCCGCCGTATGAGGACATCGCCTTTCGCATCGTTGACCGTGAATGGGATTATAGTGCTAAAAAGGATCGTGGCTTCAAGAGCAGCTTCGATAAGGTATGTTCTTCACACACATTTTTTTAGGGCGCGGCAAGCCACGCCACATAGCCAAGTGATGCATGTCGCGAACCTCGAGATGAGGTAGTAATGGCTTTTTCTACATTTAAATCATGACTGTCACGCCAGCCTCCAGCCACATATGTCGTGTGACCGGCGCACCGCATAGTTTCAGAGCCGACCTCTCCCATCTCCTACCCCCTCAAGTTCACCTAAGTCACTCCTTCATAGGACGTCCAACTGACATCTATCCACAGGGTATCCTTCAACTTCATTTCCAATTCAAGAAGGTAAGCATTCTATGTTTAGCTCTACTAGAATTAGCGCGTATGCTGACGCACTTATTAGATTTACTACCGAAAGTAGGCCGAGCGCTCGCAGCAAGGGCTGTCGCGCATGTTCCTAGCCCGTCAACGAAACAAACAACTTAAGGCAGACGGCCTGTGTACAGTACCAGGTAGTATTTGCACATGGTTATGGCGACACATAACCGTTGCATAGCACGGTATTGAGACGTCTTGATGACTACATCCTCTGTCAATCATTCTCTCAGTGGTACTTGGTGTCAATTCACCCGGGCTCGGTGGCACAAAATCTAGTAGAGCCTGTACACTCACCTATTGCAGCCACCAAGCAGGATACTAGGTTTGCCATAGCAGAAGAGTCTAGCAGGTTTCGCGAAAGCGACAGTATAGCTAAAGCTACATATCTATCGAGAGGCGACTGCAAAGAGACCCCTTCATAAAATAAACTCAACAAGAAAAGTGTCCAGTTCAGATCTTGGACGGAATCATTCATGGCTGTTATCTCGCTAATGCTGCGACTGCCTCTACGATGTAGTAAGCTCTGTTCCCACATACCCCCGGTCCGTGTCACCTTCATCTTCATTTCTGAAGATCAATGGGTCTCAATGTTAGTCCCCTGGCTTCTCATGTAGTTAGCCGCCCGCGAGATCTTCTAGAAGAGGTAGGAATAATGTGTAGACGGTGGCATCGGCGAGCACCCACGTCCCACACCAGGATGCGGGCCTAATTTGGGGGTAAGGCTGGGGGTAGTCGCCAGGGCGGCCGCGGCCGTGTGACATTGAATGAGGCGACCTTTGGCGAAATAGATATTTAGCTGCCAAAACCCACTGGTACAATGCAGGTAACCGTAGGCAGGAGGCGACCCCCAAGTGACCCCTATGCTGTGCACCAAGCGATTTGGGAATAAAAGACTTGCAGATGATGGTGTAAGAGGAGGGCCGGAGGATGGTCACATATACATAATACAATCCTTTTGTAGCAGATTTTAAGTCACTGGTTTGACACGAGATGGCCTAGGCTTCTTTGGCTTTGCGCTTGGACGAGGACCAGACGACACTCGTCGCGCGGATCTTGATCATTATGATGTCGCAATAGTGCAACGACCCTTAGGGCCCCGTTTGTTTCCCCTCCCTCTTATTGTTATCATCCACCACGATGTCAAAATAACTCCCCGACCTGGCGGTGTACAAAACACCCAGTCTAAGCCGAATAAAAGCGCGCTGCTGTTTGCAAGATGAAGACGCCAGATCTCCAGATGGGCGGTGGCTGTCACGGTTTATATAGTTACAAACGCCGGTATATCTAGTAAATAGGCATGCAGCGTAGTCAGGTACAGAAATAGTGGGCGCTTGGTGGCAGACACAGGCTGCATAGAATGTGATAGATCGCAGATTGTCACTTCGCTAGGGCCTATCGTCAACGGTGAACGTAAACGAGGTAAGAATAGCTGAAAATACTTCAGTTCGAAGCGGCTTAGAATGTGACGTAAACATGCAAGGCAACTCCATTTAGTCTAGCAAGTAAGGATCAGGATTAACGGCGACACAGTTGAGCGGTAGATGCAGCGGCACCCTGGTAGAGAAGCGATACATATACATGTACGTACATAGGTAATTGCCCATTCAGGTAATAGTCTAGTACGAGGTTGTGTGTGGGCGAGGACCTAAACTTGCCACTTCTCATAGCTAGACTCGACCACCTCTCCGCTTTGTATGATATTGGAAGGGTAGCAATACAACAAGTATATCCACTTGCTACTAATCGTAATACTTATATTTACTTTCTATGTTTTTATAATTTATATATTAGCTATCTTTAATCAATCGCTATAGCGACTGTTTTTCTTTTTTTTTTTGTTAAAAAAAGATAAAATAAGTAACTAAATGATAATAATTACCGCGGCTACATAGCATATCTACTATGTGTGAAAGGATTGGTCGTTAAATTAAGTCAAAGTGTGGTCGAGTCTAGCTGTAAAAGGTGGCAGGTCTAGGTAGTCTGAATCTTAGGATTTGCGCCAGGATGTCGCGCGCCAAGATGGGCGCCAAGATGCACTGACATCAAAATTTATATGGATACCTGCCTCGATTGATATGTGCCACTAGATAGACAGGTACCTAAGTTCCAAGAATGGATAGGACAAGCCTAGGGCAGCGGGTTTCAGGTATCCCATTATGATTAGGTACCTATGGGCATTCTCTTTTTCTGTCCCGGATGCTTTCCACCGCGGCTACTGCATATATCTCAGGGCACCTAACTGATGCGCATTTTTGTCCCACGCTGCGCAGTTCCCAGGGAGTGCGTTGAGGATGGGAAGGGAGGGGAGAAGAACACCCCCTCCGTGTATACTCGTGTTACCATGAGACGCTAAGACCACTAATGTATTTATGGATGCGCTACTTCGCTTTGCTCTTGTAGGTACCCGGGTACCAGTAGGTGCTACCTGCACAGTATGGCGTACAAGGTACTGCTGTACCTTGTGTAAGTACTGATACCCGTGTACGTCGAAGTCAAAGTCTGCTAGGACGTTAGGTAGATACCTAGGTAGATAGAGGTAGGTACACTTATTTTACCTACCTCCGGACCACTTACATGGTATTAACCCCACACCGGTAGTATGTCGAAGACTCTGACCTACCTCTCTTCACCTCCCCCAGACAGATAGACCGCTGCAGGCATCAGTCTAATAAGGGAGGCGCGCCAAGTTGGTAACACGGAGCTGCGTTAGTTGCGTTAGCTGCAGGTGGATTGGTAGGCAGGTTGGCTGGTTGGCCGGCGGGTTGGCTGGTTGGTTGGTTGGTTGGTTGACATAGAGGTAGATCTGGGTAGACGGCCTACAGGTAGGTTGGCGGGCAATATCTTGTGTCTTGTCAGGTGTGAACTGCAGCTCGTGGTATTACCTAATCATGGATCCCGGCGTATGGCTGTTATACGGACCTCTACACATTCTACCTTAGGTAGATACAGATACGTGTAGGAGGAAGGAACTGCAGCCTGAAGGTAGGGCAACTGTTAGGTAGTACATTGATGAAGTACCTACCCAACCACAAACCACAAACCACTACGGCACATGGCCATAACATAAAAAGTACCTATCTCCTACTTATACTTATTGCACACGGCCACGACAAGAACCACTTCCCCTTCACTCCACAACCACACCCACACCCACACCCACGTCCACATCCACATCTGCACCTACATCTACATCTACGTCCCCATCCACGTCGAATATCGGTAGCCAGAAAATCCACACGACCCGCACCAATCCTGGGCTACAGTATTCTCTATCCCAACCTGGCGGGAGAGCCGTGAACCCTGCACTGTCCTTGCAATATCAATACCTCTCCTGCTCGTCTCATGAGACCACTACTACTACAGTATTGGGCTAATCTGAGCTGATTTAATTTGGCTCGACCCGAACCGGGACTTCACGTTGCTGGGAGTTGGGCTCATTGGCCACTTCGAACGCAGCAGGACTGACAAGACTAGACAGGACAGGACACACTATGCACTGGCATCTCGGTTGATCAGGTTCGAGAAGAGGACTGCCTGCGTACCTACTTACCCTACCCTCCGTCTTCGCCTCTCTACCTCTGCCTTTACCTCTTTTTCTCTACTTCTTCCTCTGTCTCTACCTTCACCTCTATCACCTCTACCTACCACCTCTCTACCTCCCCCCCACTCCCACGTTTTAGAGCACCTGTCCAGGAGCAACGGTCTGCCTACATATTTAGTCAACCCACCTTTTCTAGTGCTCTCTTGTTTCCCTTCACCGATGTGTTTTCTCTCTTGTCCCTAGCTTTCCGCACAACACGCACACACACGCGCGCGGAAAAACAGGCAAATACAAGCCACCCGACCACCCTCGCATAGAAGGAAGGCAGAGCAGCATATTCCCGCTTCCTCAGCAATCAATTAGTCCTTCTAGTCTTCTTGGTTTGGCTTGGCCTGCCTTGGTCCGGGAAGAAGAAACACGCGTCCCTACCACTCCACATTGCCATTGTTGCTTTCGTCATTGTTTCACTCCGGGGCGGGCAACAGGCATATTGTTCCGTGCATTTTCGGGATGCACCGAGCGGCATATGACGGGCAGCCCGTCAGCTATCCTCAGTATACCGCCGCTCCACAGACACTGGGGGAATATTGCGCTGCGCAATCAGCTGTAAATCCTTTTGATTTTCTTGGTGACGAGTTCCCTTACTCCTCGTCGCCTGTCTCCCAAGACACGCCATCATCGGAGCAGATCCTCACCCCGGCTCCGGAACTACCTCTATTTCCTGCCAAGACTGACTATTCGCCGTACCCGTGTCAGCAGCAACTACAGCAAGGACCTCATCTCCCCGCTACGCCCTCGACCAAGCGCTTGTTTCTCACGCCCCCTCCGTCGGCCTCGTACAAGCTAGAAAAGACTGATAGCCTTCTCCAGTTAGAGTTGTCGAACTTTTCTCCCTCAGAGGCTCAGTCTGACGCATACTACTCCCTCAGCTCAGCCGTTGTCAGTCCCCCGAATTGGATCATGTCGGACAATCCGCAGTTGAGCAACCCACACTTCAACTGGGAGGCACATGCCAATATGCAAAATCGCAGTATGGGAAACCATGCGCCGTCATATGGCGACCAGTTGCCTCGACAAATGCCAAACTCAACATATGGTGGCCCTAGCTTCCACCTTCAACAGGGGATGGGGACCGAATCTGTGGGACCCGTCAATGATGAAACTATAGTTTCCCACTTGGCAGAGACCAGTCCCGTTCCTTCTATCCACGAAGAATCTCCTCATGAAAAAGGCGACGTCGGGGATTCGTTTCAGTTTGACGACGAGGATCCGCGACCTCTGCCTATGCCGGCAGGCCAACCAGAAGAACCCGAGGGGACAAAGACAAGTGTACCCTATGCTCAGCTTCTCCGTAAAGCATTCATAAGCGTCCCGGATAAGAAAATGAAGCTGCAACAAATCTACCAATGGTTTCGCGACAATACGGATAAGGCGAATAACGATAGTAAAGGCTGGCAAAACAGTATCCGACATAACCTAAGTATGAATGCTGTAAGTATTCTCAAAGATTTCGACAAAGATAATACTGAGAGTCCTAAAATGCGCGTTGTATTTGAAGTCACTAACCGTTCTAATAGGCGTTTATGAAGTGCGAGTGTAAATCGGGCGATCCTCAAGAGACGAAAAAATCCACCGAATGGAAGCTATCGGATTGGGCTTTCCGTGATGGCGTGCAAAGTACGACTCGATACCGCAAAGGAAATCCGGTTCGCCGGTGTGGTCCATCACATCACATATCGGGGCCAGCACGAGCATCGTTAGGGCGCAAGGGCGGTCCCAATACCAATAAAAGTAGAACGGCTGGGCCTAAGCGATCTATCTTAAGCCGGCCCGCGGATCAGGAACTACTCAACAGACATGTTGATACATTCCAGGGGCCTGTTTATAATCGGCCGTTAAACTACAATTATGGCTCAGCGAGTATCAATGGCCATGCTACGCCGAGCGCTACGGATTGGATGGGCCGTCCGATATATTCCGGGACGATACTACCTACTCCTAATGGTGAGCTAAATACATATGCCTACAATAGCCCATCTCATAACCAGACGATGGGTGGTCTTCCACCCAGGGAGCATACTCAGGCTATGTATCCAACAGCAGATATTGTTGGCTCTTATGGAGGATCTCAACTACCGCCTAATACCAGGGTTCATGATCAACACATGACACTATCGCCGCGCTACAGCGAGTTCTTCCCCAATCCCCAGGAACCCGTAGAGCGGCCTAATTATTTTGCATGGAACCCTACCTCAGGTGGGAGCGCATGCCCCTAGAGATTAAAATCGTACTGATACGATCTTCGCTCAAGCTAAACTACCCCGTACCGCACCCTAATAGGCGGAGAGGATAAACGACTCAAAAACGATCGGCAATGACTAGGGGGATGAGGATGGCAAAAGCGTGGCGTTACTAGCATATGGCGGTTCGACTGGCTAATTAAGCTTTCCTTTCTAACCATGCTCTTGTTTGACTGCATGGTTTGAAATTGCTTTGTGTCGCAGATGGCATCTGAAAATGACACCTGCATGGCTCGATCCAAGCAAGCGGTTGGCAAGCGATACGCATCTTATGCTTGGATCCCCTGTTGATTTCTTTTTCTCTTTTCAGGGTATGAGACCCATTTTAATATTCAACTTGGTTTCATTTGAGGTTCATGCACGGTGTTGCGGCTTTCCAGAGAGGCGTTTTTTTCTTTCAGCGTCGTTTTCCAAAAAGGATATGTGAACACATTCGACATCCTTTGCATCTATGGTCGGCACAGTGTCACAATTTCTTTGCAAATACCTCCTTGCACAGTTGCATCATTTCAACTCGCATCCAGACCCAGAACCATATTAGACTAACATAAAGAACAATAGAAGCAAGATGGTTAGATATGGACGGTGGTTGGGAGGAGAGGGTGGGGATTAGATGATTTGGTGCCATGGCCTGGCCCCCTGTTACTATATGAAGCGCGATGAATTATGCAGAATCAACGCGATGATGAAATCAATTATTTTACTCAATTATTTCCCTCGGCCCTTTCGTGATGAATGATGTATCCCTGTCCTCTTTTGCTAGGTACCTGCCCTGAAGTAAGAGAGCAACGCTCAGGGCCTGTCACTACGATTAAAAGGGGAGACAGGACAAAATTTAATCTGGACACAGAGTACGAGGGCAGACGGCTCGTGTACTTAGTTTACTACTTTGTATATCAAGGTATAACCCACCTTACATCGCGCCGTGAAACATTTCTACATGACTCCAATCTCCACTTCGTCTCATTGCTTTCTCGCGATCGTATAGACTTCTGAGTAACTCCCGGTGCCACACCTTACTGCTTGTGCTGCCTTTTGCAACTAATTAGGCACACTAAAACAAGCGAGTATAAAGATAGATACTAACTAGCGTAGCGTGTACGGGTACAAAAACAAGCTTCGTTAGGGATCTGCGCTAGCTAGGGCCCTCGGGAACGGCCACATATTAATGGGTTTTTTCGTGATAGGTAGCAAATTGTAGAGGATACTGCACGGGTGTGTAAGGGCATCAGACGAACTTAGCGTGACGCGAACATGCAAGGCATAGGATAATGCAGCGCTCGAGCCTAAGGATGGCTCTTGTGGTTGCCGTTCAGGGGAGGAGGGGGAAGGATGGGGATGCGTTGGTCGGGCAAGTCAGGTAGTGGTAATTACTTAGTTACGTGGCGATGCTAGTCTAGGTATCTCACACTTGTGACCTGGTGTAGCGGTCTACGGCGCTACCTGCCTGCACACGTAGGGGTACATAGCCATACCTGGTCTGCCCTATTCGCCCGTATGGCCTACGTCAGATGTGTCAAGACTCCAGAGGCAAGGCTGACGTGCGTTTGGAAAGGCCCGGCGAAGCACAGACAGCAAGTCAGCAGACTAAGACGCATGTGGGGGGGTAGGGTCGGTGTAGAACTATGGCGGCGCCGCTCGCGACGGGCTGGGAAAGCAGATGCTGTGTGCGGCCTCTCATTGGCGGTCCTCGAGCCAGCGATCGAACCAGAGCATCCCTCATCTAATGCCAAGGGGCCGAGTGGGGGACGCAGGTAATACGGAACGCTGGTGTACCAAACTGTCGGGAGCCAGATGGCCCTAGTGGACGGGGGGTGGCTGGCGAGCTAGCTTGGTGTGCATCGGCTGAAAGAAGGGCCCGCCGGTAAGTAGCTTGGCAACTTCGAGATTCGAAGCTATACCCATCGATCTGTGAGCTATTATCCGCACTAAGTAGGCTAGCTCACAGTAGCTCCACAGCCGGTAGTCGCGTAATTACCTAAACTCGCGCTACAAAGTGGGCAACGACTATTGTTTTCCTTCTTTGCATGTTGGGACTCGGGATATGAAAGAAAAGAAGAGGAACTATGCGGGATATAAGGACAGGTGGGTGGGTGTCTCGAAAGGACGATCTGCTGCGAGGTACTTCTTCGATGCTTAGGTACTCGAAGGGCCTTGTAGGAGTCACTATGCAAGGGTTTCACCACGTGAAGTTCTTCTTCGTGCTTCGGTAGATATTTATTTATTTTCTAGCCTAAGATAGTAACATGCGCGTTTAAAAACCTAGTCCTAAGGTCTCTGACAACCTATAAATCTTGGCTGGTTAGTACTAGGGATAATAGTAACGCGTTGATTAGCTAATTCCTCTTTCTTTATTTATGAATGATGAAGTTGGATACTTTATTTGATTCTAGATAGGGAGTTCAAAATTGTTTTGTATTATAATTAACCGCTATTCAACGGCTACCTATTCCTGTCCTCAGACCAGCAGAAGACTAAAAAAATATGAGGCGTGGTGATGAATTTGAACATTTGTCTTCTGACAGGGATACCTTCGTCTTGGCCAGTCGCTTCTCCAGGATACCTAGTTGCCAACTATCCGATGTAGCAGCTCTCTATGGAAAGAAGGCTACACTGCCCCGTCTTCTCAACCAAAACAACAACAGACCTGTTATTCCATCGCATTGATCCTGGTATCGTTACACGCTCATAAAAACGACAGCCAGTCACAAGACTAACCAATACGCTGCGAGGCAACTGGCAGTATCTTAAGACATGATAATAGTAGAGACGGCACTTATTCGCACGTAATAGAAAGTAAAAAGTGAGGGAGAAGGGAGAGGAAAAGGCCGAAGCAAGGAAGAGATATAATCAGGCCATTTCTTATACTCAACGCTCGTGTAGTGAAGTGCGGCGTCGCATATCCAACTGGCGCCGCGACGAACTATCACATATCCTACACCAACTATATTGACACCGATATGACTTGCTTCAGCCGAATACGAATCGGGTTCTCAAATCCACAATTTCTAGAGTGGCGATACAGTAAGGCTAAATAGGGCTTTGAATAAAGGAAAATAGCTATCTCCCCTGAGCAGATCGTGACGGCATTGGGGCTATTAATTGCCGCAATCCGCCGATTCTCTTCGTTACTGGTACTAATGTACTGTATCTTCTCTTAACTAAACGGTACACCTCTTCGTAGCCCAAGTCAAGCCTACCTACCGTGGAATTTCTACATTGAATCTGGGATCTGAAAAGACTGGGAGACCAATTTCAGTTGTGACACATGTGTTTCTTACACTCTCAAGTACCTACGAGATACTATAGCTGACTCTCCTCTTAATATATTCCCAGTTATTAGGCACACTTGTTACACTTCTTCTCTGGTCTGGCACTGTATTCTTTATTGCTAGTATAGATACATCCCCCATAATTCACCGCCATTGTAATGGACGGCAGACGCCAGATGACTCAGTTCCCGAGGAATCCCCAAGCCCCCTTGCTTGTAGAATAGCTAGGTAGCTAGGGTGCAGAGATGCTGGGGTGGCTGACAGGGTATCTAGGTACGTAGCCATGCAGATAGATCCTGTACTCTTTTCATCCGATGAAGTGCAAGGACTTGGGGTATTGTGGCCATGGCTCAGCTGAGCGCGGTCGTTTTGGTCAACTAGGAAGTCGTGCACAGACTACCTTGACTTTGAACTGTACACTGACAAACAAACACATGGAGTAGTTCTCGGTATGGTATATTTGCTCAGATCCAGTTCTCGGAGCTTCATATTTTCTGGTATCGTTCTTACCCCATGCTGTTGCCTCCGGGGGCGGGAGCGTAGCAAATAATGATTTACCATCGCCAAATCTCCTTGTTCAGGGACCAAGCCAACTATTTCATGAATGCCTATAGTCGTCTCTATTTGCATTCGTGGCTTATTCAAACTGTAACAATTTAGTAGTAGGTCGGGCAACACATCAAGGTCTGAAGCTCTTCACAGAGGGAATTATCTCAACAGCAGATACTAAAGTAGCATTCATCTTTATGTACAATGCAGGTTTAGCTACCACTCTCCATCTAGATAATGAAGCTAGAGGGACTTTTCAAAGCTCGGGCTTTATAGTACGTAGTGCCCTACAAACTTGTAACGTCCAAGCTCCAGTTTGGGGTTTCAAAGTGCGGAGGTTGTGGATTAGTCTCATTCGCCTCTCCTCCAGACCCGCCTATGGTATTATCTACCGAAAGCGAGCGAGTGGGTGCCATGAGGCCCCAAGATCGGCGCTTTTTAATCTGCTATAATGTCTCTGACTCTTCCCCACGTGCCTTATTTGTTCCTTCTGTAGGCCGAAAGCTTTGGTATCTAGTCTCGATCACGACAGTGTCTTACATCTTGGGCATTTGTGTAGAGGCGGTATACCTTCACGACCTGCGGGTCTTCCGCGTCACTGGTATATAGTGTAACTACCGAAAGGACAAGAAATTGACTCGTCGAGGTTGATTTAGTTCTTATGGCGATAGCTCAGTAAGGGTAATGAGTGTCCTCAACGTGACACTAGACGCCAGAACCCATGTCTCCATCTATACCCTCGGGTTTATCTGACGCAGCGTACTACATTTCAGCTTTAGATCTACGCCAAGTTCTAGATCGCACAGCATCTAGACTATGATATCAAGGAGCTGGGCAGCATGCACATATGGCCTGATAGGCGGGGTGAACCCAGGTATGCAAACCTACCCTTCGACGGCGATTCTGGCCCGGATAATGAAATGGTAATAGATCGGTATTCCCATTTCTGCCTCTTGGAAAGTACCATTATAATACGTGGCCTCATTGTAACAATCACTCAGGCCATGTTTCCCGGGTAGCTCATAAATCCTGGTTGCACTGCTATTAATGGTACCCTAATTTGGACTCACTAGGGAGTACCATTGAGCTTCTAGGACACACCACGGGCTACAATTCGCAGCTAAACATAGGCCTGAGCTACTACAACTACTTGATACTCAAGGAACACAGACTCGTGTTCTCAATGGGAATTCTTGTATCAGTATCGCCATCGTCCCTCGTCCCTCGTACAACCGTTTTGATTCGTAACATAGTCCGGGCTAATTCCCTTCTTCCCCGGCTGGGTGTCAGCTAACCACACACCTATCTACACATTCTATTATAGTAGGGACTAGCTAGAGAGCCAGGCGTTATTCGCAATCAACCCAGGCGGACTACGTTTGCCTTATTTTCTATAGACATGACCATTGATGATCGCGTTTAGATGACTTGGCACGAGAATTACAGGGCTGAGATGGCCCCAGAAGATAATCTGCTATAAATTACACACATGGATAGCTAGCTTTATCCACGTGGGCATGTTAATCACGTTTTGATAGGCTATACCAAGGTCAAATCCCCTTGAACAGAGCCCTCTTCTTGCCTGAGGAAGAAGAAAAATGGCACTGTAACATTCATTGTGACGTTGCGATGATGCTACCCGAATTATGGATCATGCCTTGTCATCCATCACGTCCACATTGCTATTGGCGGAGATTATTCTGTGCGCCTAAGATTGGCGGCATCATAGGTATATTCATCATATCTCATTATTTTTTACAAATCTCAGACAAACCACACGCATTGTTGTGCACCAAATTTCGAGAGAGTCCATCGGCCCTTATTCCGCTTCGGATTTCAGGCCCCGGGATTGCTCGTAATGAGGCCTATCGTGGCGTAAATGATTTCTATCGCGACACCGTTGCGGTGACGTGCATTATCGTGATCATCGATCGAAGATCTCGATAAATCATATACGCTAATATCTACATGCATGGCTGGTCATATTAGACGAGGGCGAGGTTGCAGGTAGGAAGACCTACTGTCTTAAGCTATACTATGTCCAAGCCAAGTTCTAGGGGTAGGGTAGCTGCGTAGCCGATGCATGGACAACGGTTGCATATAAGTCAAGGAAAATTGAATAGTAACGGCAATACCACCTAACCATAAGGGCCTAGGAATAATAAGCAATATACTAACTACGAAGGATTATGTTGCAGCCTTAAATACATTCGATGACAAACAACGGGATTACCCGAGCTGCCTCGGCCCTCTAGACTGCAGAAGTGAGCTATCTTTTTCTTTTTTTAGATGCGGGTAGATCATGTAAACGACTGAATACTACTCTGCGCGGCTGTCGTCCTGAATTATCTTCATCCTGATCAGTCTCAGCTGTCATGATCCCTGTATTCATCAGGGGGTACCAACGCACCATATCATACATCATATACTTAATCTACGGGTTGCTGCAGAACCTCATGCATCTATACTTATCCAAAACATCAACGACACATCAACCTCAAGTTATTTCCTGCATAATTTCAGAGATATAGATGGTTTACCATACATGTTACCGATCATTTCAAATCGCTTTTCTCGATAATCCCAATCAAGGATCCCATGGAGCTAGTCTCTGTCTGGCGTGAGGTCCCGAGTTTTCAACCGGTCATACCTCAATGCATCGTTACGCAGCGGGGTGCGGCAGAAAGGTGAGAATCCTCCGCACCACAACTATAAGCTTCCTTAGGCACTCCGTGTAGTGTAGATCTTAGTATAGAAGGAGGGCTGCAGGATCCTGCATTGAACAAAGCAACGTTGAACTGGTGAAGACTACTCATTTGCGGATAGCGGACACGTAATTGTGCATCTCACACAAACGGATCACCTTATCAGGGACAGGCGTACAGTGAACAAGAAGAGCCGACGGTGACGCGCAAGTAAGCCCCCGGCTCACACCCGCGGCCTTCTAGAAGGATTCACCTGGTGTGGCACGCGGGTGGTCGCCGATTCGGTTGCGTGTATGTCTAGTTGAGTAATCACTAGAGGTACTGGATCGGTCGCGACACTGCTAACGTATTAGTATTAGAAGCATTTTCATTTATACTAGTATTAGAACATCTACCGCATATTAGAAGCCCTTTTCTCACCTAGCCCCTTTTAGTGATATACAAAGTGAAGTGCAACGGACCTAGCTTGCTGTATGTTCTAGGATCTTATACACAGTATCCGAAATAGGAAACCTAGAGATGATAATTTGAGCATGTCAGTCAGTAGTGAAAGCGCGATTCACAGTAGATACGATCATAGACGTCCTTTATCACGATTCGATGTAGACAAAGAGTATTAGGCCTAGCATATTTCTCAGAGTAATACATCCGTGTCTCAGTACATCTATGTTAGCCTCTAGGAAGAGTCGGCATTCTATTCCGTCATGAAGTGTGACTTGAAGGCAAATTTTGTACTCCAGCATGACTTACTCTCTCTCTCTGGAAACACAAATCTGGGTTGGTTGGTAGACACTATGGTCAATCGACTCAGCTTTACTTCTCCAGTAATGATTTGTCCTACCAAAAGAGTCGGTACAGTTAAGGCTAAATATGACATCAGCTTCTCGTGTTTTGGCCCCCGTTAACCCCATCACGAGAACTGTAAAGCGTCACTCAACTACCGAGGAGGCCACCACGTGGTTACCGGCGTCTTCGGCTTCTACAGCCCCCAAAGCCACTATCGCTACCCTAGGGTGGCCCAACCTCACAAAAGTTACTTCAAAATACTTAGGGACTAGAATCAGGTACTTAAATTTACTTTGAAACAGAAACGTCAATGAAAGTACCTTACGGCCATTAAGTCCTCAAAAATAAGAATCGAAAATATGATATCTCTATAAACAACATTAAATTTCTAATAAATCCGTAGCCGGTAGATTATTACGGCCCTATCCCATATACAAGTTAGACCATTGAAGATACCTTCTTAGCCAGCGAGTGCAGGCTACCCCTACTCCGCAGACCGCACCGCAACAGAGAGCCAAAGCAACCCGAAACAGAGTTTTAGTTACCAAGGCCCCAGACCACAAAGCATCACAGACCTAGCACCTTCATACGGTTCCGATTTCGGGACATAAAGAGAGAAATTCAATCTCCCACACCCCATTTGGAACGCGATTGCGTGGATAATTAAGAGTAAGTAGAGTTTTCGCATCATCGTAATTTGGGGCACATGCCAATCGCCTTAAAAGCACCATGTTGCTTCTGCAGAGCTACACTAATATTCTTTTGAGGAATGAATTCTCTATGATAACGAAAGTTGGAGAGTTTCCGTTAAGTACAGGGTATGTTCCACGAGCCCCTATTTATTAGCAGAGCGAGAGTCGATTACTTAGCACAAGTTACAGCGGAAGATTCTAGATTATAGGCTATCTACTAAGGCTAATGTACTAGATTAACTGAAACCTTTCTATCTAATAACAAAGTAGAAAGTACGTGAGGAATTTATACAGTTTTATTGAATGTTAGAATAACATCTAGACTTTGTTATGTTTCAGACAGCATACCTCTTATCTTGAACTTGCATACGATACACTCTTTGAGTAGCTCCTTTAAGGCCTACCGCGTGGGCCCCTCCAACTTTTCCGTTTTAGGTTATTTGCTGTAGACGAGCGACTCTAGAACTCCCAAGTTAGTCACTGATGTACGATAGAAAGGGGCTTGGGTAAGCGTTGTAACAAGCTGTAGGGAGATAAGACATCTCGATTCAAAATCCTTGCTCCCAAAAGTGTTTAGGTAAGAGGCAAGAGGTTCTAATGAGTTAACACTTACTACCTTCGCTTGTGCTGCTTCTTTATAAGTTCCTGGAAATCTGCTTGTACGTGTTGGGCTCCGTCAGGATGTAGCGACTTCATTTCCCCCTCATGGTATTGCTCGAGATCCGCCCCAGCCTATTGCACCGGATTCTGCCCCCCCTGACCCCCCTCTCCTTCCTCGGAGCCTGAACCACTTGAAGTAGAATTGGACGAGCGTAGAGAGCCCTGAGACCTTCTAGGCCCGTTCGAGGACAGGCCTGGTGAGGGCGTAGACGTCGGTGAAGCTGGCAATTTGGGTATTGGCGGAGGCGGTACTAATCTAATATCAAACACTACTAGTATTTTATATTCTAACATTCCCACTCAGTAGGGTGGTCTTAGCTTAGGATAACATCGCGAGAGGTTTCCCAGTGCGACTAGTTTTCTTCCGTTGCTTTCGGGGATTGGCTCTAGCATCTAGGCACACTGCCAGCTGTCATATCGATCACTTCTAGAGATTTGAAGACAAAAAAAGGAGCAAGCTAGGGAAACAATCGTGTATTCTTAGTGTTGCTGACCACTCTGAGCCAGCATACCTCTAAACCCTCCTTTTAAAAATCTACGCTTCTAAATTAGATATATATATAAGAGGAATTCAGATTCGCTGACTTAGCCAATCACCTATACCCCTTACAACTGTGTTGCCTGCACTGTCTCATTATATGTATTAATTTGGCTATATATATATGACCTTCGGTTCCCCTTATGGACCTAGGGGGTTAGGTCTTAACGAATCTATCTATTGAGATCTATACTACATCCTCCTACACCCTTCTTCCTAGCTGCTACAGGTCTTCTATTCACTCTGTGACCTAATCCCCTAACGTTTATGGGCATCTTGTTGGGAATCTATAACCATGCTAAGATCTCACGACCTATACTCCCATGCTCTGAACGCGTTAGTCAAGCCTTCTAATACCGAGTATCCGTTAGATGTGGCCAATAATTTATCTCACGAGGATAGGGGAAATGGCGTCAACCAGAACGCAAAATAATGATGTTTAACTAATTTCACTTATATAGGACAGGTTTAGGAGCTGACATATGATCATAGCGAGATATATGAAAGGCACATATTTTTGACTACAGAAAAGATATCATACGTATCTTGCCAGTCTACCGCGCAGCCAGATTCATCTTGCGTAGTTTATTATCCTATATATGTCCGAAATCACTAAGAGTAACCTCCGTGAATGCTTCAGTTTGGAATCCTCTAAGGACTCTCGCTCTGAGTCTGCTAGCTTTAGATGGCATTTGTTCTCAAATGTCGTAGTGATAGGTCGCTTTAGTCATCGAGGTAAGTGGACTTTCTCTCTAATAACCAACCGTATTAAGGTTCACTGACGAATCCAGTCGTCAACTGCATCGTCAGTCCCAAGGCTTTTATTTGGAGATATCTCATAGCTTCAATGAGTGTTAACCATACATGCCATACTTCACTTATTATTTAATCACTACTCAATATCTCAGGGTGTTTGTCAGTATTTGTGTATTTACTAAAGCCACTGGATCGAGGTGATGTCCAGAGTAATCGGGGCTATATATAATACCACTTCGGCACTAGATTAAAAAAAAAAGAGGAAGAAGCCCTATCGATGTTTTGCCAGAGAGCTAACTCGCTGAAACTTGTCCTCGTCGTTCTCTGTACCGCAAGGGGTCCTAGTTACTGTCTTTTAGACGCGGGCGCCGTCGATATTCGGAGCTCTCTGCGAGCTCATCAACGTTTTTTGAATTGCGCTCTTCGTCGAGATAATTATCTTGCAAGATATACGTTAGCTCCTGCATGAGATAACAGTAAAAGCTATAGTGCAAATCGCCAAGTTGGAAATGCACACTTGGTACGTACGGTATAAGAATAAAATAAAATCCGCACAGAGGATTATTTCCTGGTGTTATTATTCTGTTGAGGAAGAGATCCCCAGCTCGTACAGATTGCACCCGATACATCCAGGGTTTCCAATCATTACAAAGAAGAACTCATCTGCTTGAATGGGTGAATGGGGTATGGAACGACCTCAGATTGCTAACGCCTGCCTCTACAAACGGAATGTGAGCCTCGTGATGTGGGTAGAGACGATCCCATGGGGCTGCCATCTTTGAAAGAGAGCTTTAAGAAACGCAGGACTCTATATTGAGACAGTGCAGGCAGTGTGGCTACTGGGAGGATAGATTCATTAAATAAATCAGATCCCGTTTGACCTTTTCCTAAATATTATTTAGCTGGTCTCTAAACTTAGATTTCAAGTAGTCAGTTTTCAAGGAAGGCTGGCCTAGAGGGGTCCCCTGCTCCTAGAATCCACGATTATTTTACCCCCACACTCCATTCAATTCTCTAGAAGTAACTAGATGGCTGTAGATAATCCTCTAGAGTGCGGCATCACTTGAGCCATTTTAATATCGAGTAAATCGCCATATAGGGAGTTGCGACTCAGAGTTAACTCTGAAAGCTTCATGACTCGGTTACTAAACAAAGGCACAAAGTACATGTTGTTGCCCGATTCCGTATGGCGACAACAACCACCCTCAAAATGAGCTTTTGCGGCACAACCCACAATGTATAGTTAGACATTGTATCCGTTGTATTAACATAATTCATTGGTATATCTATCGGGGTGGGCTCTTAGACCAGAAGCTTCTAGTTTGTAAATATTCACAAAATACAGCAAACGTAGCTTTCAGTATAGAAGGATTGAAGAGTACCTCAGTAAAGAGGTAAGGGGTAAATTGGGTAGTGTTTACGAACCACTTATTATTAGGATCTGATGAAAGCTTGATGTTGTAGAAGTTAATATACACTGCCCACTGCACTTATTACAATATCCGGAATAGGCCATTATCAGTTCGACAAAACAGGCTAGTCTAAATAGACAAGTGCCGGCCATAAGCCAAAGGCCCCACTCCCTTAGTAGCAAAGCGGGGAAAGGCACTAGACTATCTAGGTTAGAGAAAACCTCTGGCCTAGACATAATATTTCTCTCAACGGAACGGATTGCCTCTGTAATCCTACGCTAATTTCTTGGCCGCTTTCAATACCTGAGCCTAGCAAAGCAAATTAGATTTATTAACCTCATGAATAACACCAGTTGTGTAAAAGTTTTCATGCAGTTACTTATTAATTATCAATGCAACTAAGCTATCATAATACATTGTAAGTTGTATATATATACGACCAAGCTACGCCAGAACGAAAAGTATCCTATCCTCCGCTGTTTTCTATCGTTTATTTAATATGAAGGTGAGGGATAAAGTGGTATAAAACTAGCATGTTATCTAGCCACAGCCAACGCTCGTGCTTTAAAGCAAGGCCACGGCACCCAGAAGACCGCCGATAGCTGCGGCGCCGATAATGGCACCCGTGGGCCTGGCTGCGGCACCGGTGACGACCGAGCTTGCGGCGGTGGTGGTAGAGTTGGTACCTGTAGCTGTCGGTGCGGGTGTAGTTGCGGGTGTAGTCACGGCGGTACCGTTCGACGCGCCACTAGGGGTAGCCGTGGGCTGGCAGAGCCCGCCAGTGCCCGTGAGAATTGAGTTGAGGTAGCTGGTTATGCTCGAGGCGGCCGGTCCGGTAGTGACGCACTCCGTCACGTAGGCGTCATACGAGCTGATATGGACGCTGCCATAGCTCAGAAGTTCCGAGCCCCAGTCCTGGAAGTCGGGCAATAGCGAAGACGGCAACTCCCCCGCAATACTGCAGAGCAACTCTACGTAGCCCTCCGGGTCCTCCAGCGTGTTGGGGGGGAGGGTGATCGTCGCGGTTGAAGCAGTTTGGACGCGACTGTTCAGAGGGACGTCCAAGTAAGGCGAGAGTGCAGCAGCGTAGGTTGGAGCAGCTGATCTAAAGTAGTCCACGATTGCAGAGCACGATGCAGGGCTCAAGCTTTGAGCTAGGGACCCGCTAGCCAGCGCGGCCATAGGGAGAAGGATATTATTGCTGTGCATGATTCTTGTTGGTTGAAGTAGTTCCAAGACTCAAGGCTATTCTCGGGTATGAAGACAGACAGCTGATGAGGTTAGAAGCGCTTATTCTGCAACTCGTCAGCCAACATTAATGGTTTTATATTCAAAGAACGTTACCTAACAGTCGCGCGGACTCATGACGTGCCTTGATCGACGGCATCACTCCAACAAGCATTCCCGGAACCACCGGCATCCTTAGATTGATCTCGTTAGCTTGGTCGACTAAGCTTCAACCTGCGGCTTAGGTATTGTGGATAGGCAAGGACGCGTGGATAGCACAGACGTTTCGGCATAGCTCCTTATAACTAACACAGCCCCTGTTCCCCCGACCCTCCGCCCATTTCCGTATATTCGATGAGCATCCAAGTATTACTAAATTTTCAATTTCAGAATTAACAACGATCACCCCATGCAGGCTTAACTGAAGCTCACCCCCGAGCTACACTTAAACCGCTACATTTGCAGAGGCTAGGGAGTACATATTATGTTGACTGGAGAGAATCGTGGTGAAGAGAGTAGACTACGTAGCGCCAACATAATGTGAACCGCCTCTATAGCCCCAGACTAAGTATAATAGTTACAATTATGTAATGTTAGTAGTTAGCAGCAATATCATACTAGTTACTTAATAGTCTGGTAACCTACAAAGAAACAAAATAATTGTATAATAAACCCTGTTAGCTCCCGAGCGCCATGCTGACACCAAGATATTCAAGTTGCCATACCTTGCAGACACATGGGACTAGTCACTATGCCGAACTAATAAGTAACCGCAGCGGACGGAATTTAGACGGATCCCGTTATATGCCAGGGTGGTTGATTAGCTCTTAGGGCCGAACTGTACCCGCCAATTCCCGAAACCCGCTGTAATCGGCTATTTTAGCGGAGCTAGACTTATACTGTTACTGCCAACCATATTTTCAAAAGAATCTCGGATGCTGCGTTAAGACTTGCTTAACGTATTTATTGATTGCTTCGACAGGCACTGTATCAAGAGGAGTGATAAACACTACTGTATGAAAGTACTGCGTAGTACATACGTCGAGTATGTGGTGTAGCTTGTCAACCACAGCAATTCGCGCCGATAACGTAATAAAGTGGAACGATACTCCCCTGGACCGTTGGAAATGAAAAGGTAGATGGGGTAGATGATCAGAAAATGCATAGAGCTGTGTTGATCGCGAGAAGGCAAGTCCGTTTACAGGGCGAGGGTAGAATCCGACCCTCCGGGTATGTCCCCTACAATACATCACTAGTGCAGGTCGGTATGTGAATCAAGCAACCCTGTTAGCCAATCCCAGAATTTCTTATTTGGAATGATGTTCTTGATGAGTCAAAAGATCACCCTTAGGCAACCGTATATACCTACCTATGTACATGTCATAACAAGGGTTCCATGTCGACTAAAGTTGCAGATCATAGATTTGCATAATATGCTCATATCACCTTTGCGGTTTCCGCTCGAATTGAAAGGCATCTTCTACTGACACGGGCTGCGCTTTAGAATCCGAGTCACACAAAAAGGGCCTCACACCGACTTTTACGGAAATACTTGAGACCTAAAGAATTTAAGTGGGAATAGGAGGTCTGGCAACCTACCCGGCAGTAACAAAGAATGTAATCTGCACCGATCTATCGTCTCACGCAAGTTAACACCGCACCTTTGAAAAACATACGTTATTTGGAACACGAGGCCACGGCCGCATTTGAAGGCTCATTCCAACCTGCTAAAACAAAATGGGTCTAATTCAGCCCTATCAGATTTTCGAGAAGCTAGGTAGTTGCGAAGGTTGTCTCAGAATACCAAGCCCCCGGATTTAGCTATAACCCCATATAGTTAGAAGTATCTCATCAAAGTGCCGTTTCGGCTCCATGATTTGCAAGACACGCCATTACTCCACTTGTCAACTACGGAGTCGAAACGGCACTTGTTAAGATACCTTCGTACAAAGAATAGCGGGCATCCCATGCGCAGACAATCCATCAAACTAGGTAACTAGATGTAGCTGATGAAACTATTAGTCTTCAAACAACTTATAATCTTTCGTTGATTTCCCAGTTGGGCGCATCCGTTTACAGCGCGAATACCGCCCTCATATTGGATAAGTTGGCGAAGGAACTGCTCAGCCCTAAAATCCACCAACTTCTCACAAAAGCTGGCGAGAGGTGTTGGAGCCCACAGCTAGTAGAGAAAGATCTCAACGTGCTTACTTGGCTCACTAGCATGGCCAAGAGCCAAGAACGCACCCTACACAATATCGCATACACCCAATTTCCGTCTATACAGTAGGTCTTCAATATTCATCACGATTTACTTTAGAACCAAATCTGGGACAAAATAGTACAAGCAGCTTCTCGCATAAAGGGATGGAGACAGCTATAAGCAATTCTAATATTAATCTTATAGATGCAGCGCGTTTTCAATACGTCTTACACTGATTCCGAATAGACTAAGGCTCCAGGGAGAGTCGTTGGACTATAAAGCTGGTAGCCAGGCCTTCTCTTTCAGAGGATAATTTTTTTGAATTTTATAATTTGAGGCTAACATTAATTTATATATTGAGCTAGGGCCCCATATTAGGATTGCTATTATTGATAGGTGATAAAGTGATCAGATCCTTTAGGGGTGGTAATATCTATGGTTTTGACTATATATAGGACCTCTAGTCTCCTTAGGGACCTAGATGGCCAGGAATCAATTGATTCTTCCATTGAGCTTCATACTATAATCTATGAACCCCTTTATATACTTCTTCATAGCTGCTACAGGCTATCTTTCCACTCTAAGAAAATGCCCCCCTGACAGTTATAGACCAGAAATCATAACAATTAGTAACTTGCTGTGGTGCTATATTATATCCTATATGCTAAACGTATAAAATAATGTTTAGACTGTTATACGTCATCCTTTGCGCATGAATCATAACGTACTTTATTGCTCATCGCAACAGCCACGATCCTTTCGCTCGCATTGGATTATCCTTCTACCTGTAAAAGGCCCCCAGGTCTCTTTTGATACTTATTCCTCAATTCTTCTTAAACAGCAAGTGATCATAGCTAATACATTATAGTTTTAGAAGAAGCTATCTCTTCGTTACACCAAGACCAAAGTAAAGCAGCCGGCAGCTCGCGGCCAAGCTAACAACAACAATATTTCATCTGAATTCCGTTTTTAAACAAATCTCTACATACCACGTAATGTAAAATAATCGTACCCCAATATTCCAGAATCCGCCAGGGGGGTGGTTGTTATCCTGCACGCCTGTGGCTAGTCATTAGACCTACTAGCACCGAATGGCAAATTCAATTGTAGTAAATAGGAGTATGAACTAGCACCGGCAGCTTATCTAGTAGATAGATTTTTCTTCTTCCCTCATTCTCCTAAATATTATTTCGTAATTGAGAGCATAGCTAGTACACCAAGTCAGCTTCTAGTATTGTATCCATCACAGTATCCTCCTTTAGGACGTGCCGCCACACGACTCAAGTCGGTCCTCTCAACCTATTTGTCCGCAACACCGGGCTCCAACTTGCGGGTTTTCTGAATATCATTAGAATCGACCATCTAGCTACGCTTGTATCACCTCAAAAATATAGCCGACGCCTCCAAGCCAGACATCTTCATTTTCGGCAATGACACTCTTGAGGCCGGAGTCAAGAATATGAAGGAAAAAATGAAGGACAAGGCCATGTCCGCTAGGCTTCCCACGGTGTACTCAACGAACCCTCCAGTCTCCTTTTAGTCAGTAACTCTAAGCTCCATTCCCGCCTGAATGAGCTCTTTTCTGTTAGGAGCGAGGCTACATTAAGCCATACCCTCATTTCTAGCCCTTTAATAAACTCATCGATGGGAATCTCCTCATTAATATACTAAATTTGTCTGGAAGATTCCCCTCAGCTCGCGCTATCTGGATCGTCGATCCCGATATTGTATAACCCCGAAATCGTGAGCTCTACTGTCAAGTGGTGAAGCATGCAAAAAGCCGTGGAGGAATTGTCATCATGGGTGGCACTTTCTCATCTTCAATCCATCTAGACGACCTGGATCGCTGGCTCGGTTCCTAGTGGGGAGTGCCGTGGATAAGTGGCCAGTACGAAGGAACAACGGTACCTTTTCAGGACTCTCATGTGGGCTTGGAAGCTACTACTCGAGCCCGTATACCGTATAGCTCCAAGACTTCGTTCCTCAAGGGTGCCTTGTCGTTAGACTCATTGTATGCTTTGCCTCAGTAGTAAGAAATTAGGGAGAACTCAAGCAATGCCCCTATAACTTTTAGTCATATGTGGCTGCACTACCTCAATATCTATTCTGCAATTATCTTGCAGGAAAAGTTATAATTTCGGGCTGCACTCAGCATTAAATTTACTCGCCTTTAGAATCCGAAAATAGAACACCCTCAGCTTCTATTACCCTACAAGCCAGGTGTTTCTCGCTGAACACTAATCGATCATAGACGACTCGCTTTGCTTATATTAGTTAAGTATTCGCAATGGTAAATAGAAGTGATTGATAGTGTCTTGAATTGGAAGTTGTTTTCTATCAGAATCGAGGATACGTGTGTCTAACTCTCTGTTATTATGTAATATAAACCCCGTAATCTTGCTCACTTCGATTATTACTAGATAGCTACCTAGGTAGTCTTCTTTATGCCTCTTTATAGCATTATGCCTGCTCCGTAACTTATGTACATAATCAGCATATCGTGCAATCTATGCCGCCGTATAAAAAGCGCACCTTTAGGTGGGTTCGCTTAATACCGCCACAGCTTACGCATATATTATGTGCTAACGACCCTCACATAATGTATATAGAATTGAGGATTACTTCGCGCTCTGCTTTCCAAACGTGCATATAAGGGAACGCGGGGTAGTATTGGAAGGATGCTGATATCTGAGGAGGGTCTTTGCTACCAGTTAGCTGACGCCACTTTTATTAATAGTTTTGCTACATTTATATCAACGCCAATCGAATAATAATAATAATAGCACATCTTTATAACCCTATTTGCGCCTCGACTATAAATATAGAGGGACTAAACGACACTGTGCCTCGCCTACATACTCAGGGTGAGTTTACGGGTAGTTTTCGGTGAACTATAAAGACACCTGATTATCTAGCGAGTAGCCGAGCTGACAATCGGCTGGTTCCGTCAGACATCCAATAATACCACCCTAGGCAGGCTCTGGCTGGGTATAAACTTAGTCGGCCTCAAACTGCCAAACATACAGACAGTTAGTTCCCCACTTCCCTTTTTTATAAGCAGCTCATTTTTTGATATTTAGCTCCCGTGGCATTCCACGGATTGCCGAGTTTATGCTAGTATTTTGCTAGAATACACGGCGATCTTCTACTGATCATCTAATCTCTGCTGATTAATAGACGCTAGGTAGGTAAGTACTATTCGAGCTTCTTTCCACAACAGTGTGGGTAATATGTAATGTTACTCTTATACTGTAGGACAGGATGCCAACTGGGTCAGATCGGAGACGCCAGTAAGCCCCGACAATCCTGCAAACATACATAGCCAATCCCTTAATATCCAAGAGAAATTCGGTCATCTTTTGTATGTGGTTGAGCTGCCGCTGGTGTATGATACGACCAATCTAGTCGGCGCGTTATTTAGATATCTACCTACCCTCACATAAAACAATAGGTTTCCCTAAGGCTGCTTTGCCAGAGTGCGGAATCTTCTTAACAATATTCCCGCTCTTTTTATAAGACCATTTGCCTATCGGATAATACCTGCTAGCATCGACAGTTCTCGAGTAAGGTGTACGATTACCATGTGATCATGGAGGCACTCCCTGCTTGCGCGGTACGAAAACGTCGCCCTAACAACGCTGGTTCTGAGAACTAACACGCAAGTCTCTCTTCTATCCAGCTGACATGCCTCGCTCATGCCGCTGCGGCTGCTAACTGTAGCGTTACCGACATCGCATGCGCGTGCGAAAATGAAGTCTTCATGAGCTACGCGACGCCATGCATCGCCGGCACCTGCACAGTCCGGGAGGCATTCTGTGAGTATTACCTGACACGCCTACCGAGATGCCTTGGCCTTAATTACCAACATATTTCGCTTCAACCAAAGTTACAAAAAACCAGACGTCGGTTCAATGCGATGTCCCTCCATACGTCAACAAGAGATTCGTACCTGTAATCATCTCGTTTTTCGTACTTACTTTCATTGTTGTTTCGCTGCGCATCGCTACGCGGGTAGTGTCGCAGGCCAAATTCTGGTACGATGATTACTTTAACTTTGCGGCTTTTGTAAGATACTCTCCCATCTCATCGTATTTTCCTCAATGCCTTTTTTTCGCTGATGCTTTCACTAGGTGACCATTAGCATATATACCTGGGCCGATGTTGCTTGTATGTGTTTCATTTAGAATCGGGGTTTTAAGCAAGCATATTGATGTTAGAAAAATACAGTGTCCCAACGCGGATTTGGAGTCGATATTTGGGCTGTTCCGCAGGAAAATATCAGTTATATCCTCATTGTATGTTCTCCTTTCAAGTTCCAAGTCCTTCGGTAGACAGATCTCACCCTTTGTTCCCACCAGTTTCTCCTCGTTGGTTCGGTGTTGTACTTCACCTCTCGAGCTCTTATCCGGGTTTCGATTCTCCTATTCTACCTGCGAATTTTCCGCGCGCCTGGGGCAAAGGCCGCAATCACGGGGACACTGGCTTTGGTTGGGCTGTTTAGCTTCACGCTACTCTTCCCCATCGTCTTTCAATGTTCGCCAGTGAACTATCTCTGGCTACAATGGGATGGTACCCATAAAGGTCATTGTCAAAATTTTCGCGTATTCGTTTGGACCGCCACGTCTATCGGAATCGCCTTGGACCTTTGGACAGTCTTACTCGCATGTATTCTCGTGTCCGGCCTTCAACTCCCTCCGAAGAAGAAGATCCTAGTGTATTCTATGTTCACTGTAGGGCTTGTGTAAGTTCACCCTGATGCTTACTTACACCTCTCTTTCTTGGTACACATTAATAAGTTTTCTTTTTAGCGCTATTGCCGTCAGCATTGCTCGGCTTCCATATATTAATCAATTCACTGTGACTACTAATCCTACCAGTACGTACTGGCAAGCCGTTACTCTTTTCCTAAATTCGACCGAAACTAACACGAGAAGTCGATTGGGTTCCAATCTCGATCTGGTCCGCGCTAGAAAATTACATAGGAGTCATCTGTGCCTGCTTGCCCAGCCTCCCAGCCCTCTTCAAACCCCTCTCGGCGATGAAAATCCCCAGCAGTATCAAGAGGTCCAATCTCTCTCGATCTTTTCCATCACAGACACAGGCCCTCGAATACGAGCTTGATTCCCGGAGATTCGCTTCGGCGTATGAGATGCCACCGACGTATATGAAAGCAACAGATGCATACCATGACGGTAGAATTATTATTGCTAGTAGTCCCCGGATGTATCACAGCTTTAATGACTCGGATCGGGAAATTTGATCGGCGTGTTGTAAGAATGGGTTCCTTTTTCCTGCACGTTGAGTAATTCGATGATCTTATACCTACAAGTTACACTTAATAAGACTTAATAGTACTAGACTTGACCTTGACTGTTGTTTCTTCAAACGCCCGAATTCCGCTATTAGGTTTTACATACAAAATAAATCAAGATCGAAGCGTGCCACTTCCGTAGCGCAATATTAACAATATTTCCCAAAGAGTTATTTTGGCAGGCGAAAAAGAGGCTAAGCTCTATCACGTAACTATATCTCCTTGTCTCATCCTCTTCACTTCGGTCTCGTTCGCGGCCAAATTACCTTAAGACTCAGAGGGCTACTCCTTGATTGTATTGGCAATCTTGCATTCTTCAATGAAGGTAGTCTGAGTACCTACCTGAACATCGCCCTTTTTCTGGCTGGTCTAGTCCTTCTCGATCGCGGCCACCTTATTGTTCCAATCTATATCACTTAGCATGTTCCGAAGTTTCTAGGCTTCCTGCCGCTTCCATGACCCAGTAGATATTAGCTGCATCGTACGGTGCCATGTTCCAACCAGCAGCACATCCACCCTTGAGGCTGTCAAGATCTTCCTGGAACTTCTCCTTAAAGGCAGTCGGAGTCATGCACTACCAACTCAATTTCATCACTTCTCTGTACATATAGAGACATTGTGACAGGGCGGGTGTCAAGCCACAATGTTGTGCCACAAGCTATACGTAAAGCTAGACTACTTTTTTAGGAGGCTTCTATCTGCACCCTCCTTAGGGACCAGCTGTTCCTGGCGAATTAAACCCAGAAATCTCTAGAAGCACTATTGTGACCCTCGCCAGACCTCTAAAGTGCGGTGTGATTTGCGCGTTCCGCGTCGCATCCGAACCCGTCAGTGGTCACAAATCAATATTATGGCAAGGGGTCGCCATTCTTGGCGGAGCAACTACAGTACTGAATTGACCACGAAAGCGATTCAAGCATCACTGGCTTCTTGTCGACGCTCTTCGTCGCTGGCGCATAAACGGCAGATTTCCACTTTACATAAATGACCTAGCGCAGCGAATGTTGGTGTCTCATAATATTATAACTGGTCTTCTTTGTGGCTTTTGCGGCGTCTTCTGCTTTATTGACGCCGCATGGAGGCAGGCGCCATGTCATTTACATCACAAATACCTACAGACTTCCCCGGCGGCCAATCTCTCTAGGTTATAGGCGTTTCAGCTACACTATGGAATTATTTTCCTTGTAGTCGGCATTCTCAATGTATTGGCGGATTTCATCATTGCTGCCCTGCCGATTCCACTTATGATGAAACTCAACAAAGGTATCGCATATTTAATTGATTTCATTACCTAGCCTATCTAGTGTTTATTTACGAGTATTAAACGTTATACAAGTTCGTTCATGTTAGCTTATGCAACGCGTCTTACTGAGTCTAAAAGCCTATAAAATGGGGTCTTGAGTCCAAATGGCAAAAACAGACTCCTCCCCCACACTCTGTGATTCGCTGCGCTACCTATTTTCGGCATTTACTCCACGATTTATCTATACGTATAAAAAATACTAGTATAATGTGGAACATTTGTAGAGTTATTACCTCAAAAGCAGATCTTAACAACACTTTCGCAAATGACAACATATGAGCAGAAGATGAGATGCCATCAAAGACGTGTTTGCTTAAAAAAATAAGTGTACATATAAATATATATGATTAAATCCTCTGCTGCAAGTTTTTATGCGCTTTTACTACCACAAAGATATCAAGACCCCCGAGTATTATTCCAGCCAGATGATTAAACGAAAACTGTGAGCTGTAATTCGCGAATACCATACATATAAGTTTTCAAAGATTTGGTGCTACTTATAACAAGAAGGCAAAAATACCGCCAGCCACCGCAGCTAATCCATAGCCATTGGTGGCAGCACCGGCTGTAGGGATGCCAGTGGAAGAGGGCACGCCGGAGGAGCCTGTCTGGCCGGAAACAGTCGCGGTCGCGTTCCCCGAGCCGGTCGACCCTGACGTAGCCGTGGGAGAGCTCACAGAATATGAGGCTGACGAAGTAGCAGACGCTGACGCGCTCGAGGAGACTGAGGATGGCTCGACAACGGGGGCGTAACTGTTACAAACAGAGTCTGCTGCTAGCGGGCAGTCATTCTCAGTGCAGATCGATTGCAGCTGTGCGCCCTGAGCCTGGATTACGGTAGTCGGTGGTGCGCACCGGTAGTCGAAGAGAGAGGTGAGGGCTGCGCCGACAGCTTGAACATCGGAGTCTGCGACTCCGAAAGACTGGAAGGCTTAGAGTCAGTAGCTGATTCATACACTAGTGTGCCGAGAGACATGATGAAGATGCCAACAGGAAAGCCGTATTGCCAAGGGTAGGTGAGAGGAAGTAGAGTATACGACTTACAGAAGCAGCTAAGCCAACTTGAGTGATGAAGTATCCAACTTCATACGGGTCCAAAGCCATGAACTTGTGCACTTCGTACATCGAAGCATGGCCAGTGTATGCATCGAATCCTGGCATACCTTGTTGGGAGCAACCTAACAATGAACCGAAGAATTGGTATAGATGGGTGAGAAGGAAACTAGACGGGTTATAGTTAGTAAGGTCTCTGAAATGCGCGATGATAAGGTGACTCTTCTTACTATTGTGACGAGCTGTTAGTGTTGGCGGGCTTGTTATTCTTCAGTGGCTCGGCGCCGCCATCGTCAAGGAAGTTAACGGACACTCCATGGTCACCACCACGATTGCTGGAAGCAAGATCGCCGGTAAAGTAGGGGAGGAGGTTGACGTCAGTTCCGTTGTATTGGCCGGCTGCTAGAATTCCAGCTACCGTAACGCCGACATTGGGTTGAGTATCTAGAAGAACAATTAGTTACCAAAGATGATGGCGGTAGCTTCAATGTTATATTCTTACAGTTCCCGATCACAACAGTGTTGACAACAAGCGTTAGGAGCGTGGCCTGGTTATCAGCGGTATTGTTTTTGAGTAGAGCTGTTGTGTAGTAGTCACAAATCGAGGTGTTGTTAGGACGCTGAGCCTGGGCTGTGCTGGCTACAACAGCAAGAGCGGTTGCTTTCGAAAAACGCATGATTGTATGATATTATGGTAGTGGATAGCTTGACATAGATGAAGTTGGGACCTTTGAAGAACCAAACAATAAGTGGCTATGTTGATCGTTAAGTAGCAACTCAACGCCCCAGATGATTATATCAATCCTATGTATTCATTCCAATACCCACAAGCAACAATTCCATGATAAAGTGACATAAACAAAGGCGGCATCATAGAACTGGTTGAGCTAGACCTATTCTAGGCGATTGGTCCAGTAAGATTGAAGTCTCGGGAAGTGTGAAAGCCGGTGGCTAGCGCATGTTGATACCATCATTGCCAACTTGATTATATCGCTAACCATGATAGATGATTTCGGTCGTACAATCACACTAAGTATTACAAAAAGTAAAAACGGCATATAGAATTAAAGAGTTTTAAAGTACCTATTTTCAGACCTTCTATTTAGCAGAGTGTTTTCTGAGTGATTAAAGGGATAGGATATTGATAGTCAATTGAAAGTCACCTAGAAAGCTATACTCATGTATTGCATGTCACATTCAGCGACTCATAGGGTCATACCTGTCAACAAAGGCGACTCAAGCCCACATGACCCAAGAAGGCTGATGAGGATCTCATTGTAGACAATAGTGATGACGAAATAGACAACAATAATACTACGAGTAAGAAGGAGGACAAGACAATTTAGGTAGCTAGATGCATCTTGCTGCCTGGTCATTCTCAGACCCAGTCTATCTACAAGCACGTCCAATCATACTGAGCTAATTATCAATCGCTCAAATCCCTAGCTCAGCCACCTCAGCCCCAGAATTTGTTGACCCAATCAGTATCAAGATATATCGTGCTAAGATCAGCCGGGAAGAGAGAGAGCCGCCGGAGAGGCGGCATTCCGTCTAAAAACTAGACTCGCTAGAGATTACAACGGCGATCTACTGCGTAGGTTTTCAAGTCAATTAACTACTTTTACTCTACCACAACATCAATAAGTATCCACTCTCGGTCAGAACAAATATGTGGGCAGCCGCATGCAATGCTTCACCGAGTCAGCGAACATGTTGACTGTTCACATTAAGTATGTATGTAATAATATAACAATTTTGAGCAGATAAATATATTTCATCTTCAAAAAGTACGATAATATCCACGCCTCTATCATTATTTGTTTTGGGATGGAAACTATGCTCTCAAAACTATGCTCTCATCATAGTTTGCCAAGCCAGAGTCCTAATATCACAACATCTTGTTTGTACCCAGATCTGCAATATCATTTGACCTGAAAAGGTTACATCCGAGGGGGCGAGTTTAATCTAAATAGGTAGTCTGCAGACTACTGAAATAGCCCTTCAACCGGCTTTCAACGCCCAATCCGTCGTGCTAATACCCCTGATTAGGAGTTTAGGAGATAAGAGTGCTGATTGCTCACCGGATTCACGGCGTAATCATTGTTCAAGTTTAGCAATCTTCTAAATAATCATTGTCGCGTATGCCCTACAATTTCACTTACCTACTATTGAAGCGTTCTCCAATTAACTTACTCTCCCGGATCTTACCGTCTGCTGGAATGTGGACTAAGTGACATACCCCAGGGGTCGGCGGCACGCCTCTTAGATAAATACATATCACGGATTAGTTTGAAACTAAGAACGGGCTCGATAGGTGAGGTTTACTCTTGGTCCTACGTGCTAATATAGGTGGTATACTATGTAGGACGTAGCACTACTTGCTCCTTGCAATGATAGCCTTGCCGCACACTTGTTTTATTCTTACTTATTTACTTGCTCACGCAACTTTACCAAGTCAGTCGCCATGCCCAAACTCGAGGATGATTGTTCCCGCGTCCCCTGTGCTGTTGCTTATTTACGACACCGTTGTTGACAAATTTTCTCAACATGGCTATAGTATCAAAGGTTTACATATCTCCGTGTCGATCTTGTCACCTGTCTTGTAAACGCCGGCCACTACACCGAACATGTGCTCTTACGAAGACACACCAATTCCGGAGCCAATTTGAGGTCTAATGTACGGCAATAAAAGGGGCATCGTTAAACCTGCTTATATGGCTTCCCTTGTGCTCCTTGTGTCATGGCTAGAGCGGGAACTATACCAGATAGGATCACTTACGCCAGCAACTTGATCTGCTTCGCACGACGTGTTTTTACTTTCACAGTGCAGAAGTCAGCAATAGGATGCTACCAAGAGACATTGACTTTCAGCGCGTCTCAGGAGCTGCAACCGTAGTGATAAAATGTGGGATTGAATACACTGTAATAAATATCACGCGGAGAGATCGCAGGTACGCGTTCCCATGCTTCCAATGCCGAAGTATGTTTACTTCTAGGACTTGGGCACATTTATAACCAATTAGGAGTCCCAAGAAAAAGGATAGAGTGACAGCACGGGTGGCTGAAGTCCACTTATAAGATTTCTGCTACGCAAGGAATGCTGCGCTCCATAGGTATGTATCATTTACGTATTAGGGGTATTATATTTCTATACTCTTCCTTGCTAGGTGCTATATGGTAAGAAGCCCAGCAAAGGAACAGTGGAACATGAGGCTTCTAAGAGAGAGTCCCACACTTCCTCAAGGTATTGCCTACCTCCGAGGAGTTGCAGTATTCTACGATTAGAATTCATGCACACATCAGACTAGAGCGAGCATCCTAGCGGATCAAGTGGTCAAAGTTACGGTCAAATGGCGGAAATTTGAAGCATTAAAAGGGCATGGTATAGTGCGAGTAACCGTTGAGCGAGATGATACGTCCTCGCGAAATGACTGACGCCGTGGCGTGAGTGACAACCAGCAAATACGCGCTAGGTTCGGCTCAAAACTTTCTCTTTTTCCTTGCTGGGACTACAGTCTGCCGATTCAGCTCCTTAGCTAGCTCAGCACGTTTGCGCTCGGCTTTCTGTTCGTCGGTCTCAGATTCCTCTGGTTCTATTGGGGTGTCCGAGTGCACTCTTTTAGTTTCTGTGTGAGATTTCCTCCCTAAAGCCCCTATTTTCCTAATCTCCGTCTTCTTTGGTGATACCGAGTCATCACTGGCAGTACCAGATGTAGATTTTCTCTGATTCTGAGGACTGATGTTATTATTAGGCTTCCCCCCTATCCGGCCAAGTGTTGCTTTTCGTGGTGTTGCCGGGGCTCTCTTTGGAGACGACGGAAGCCTGGGTGAGTTGTCACTGTCAGAATCTGATCCAGATGCTGTATCTTCATTCACATCTGCAGATGGCTTTTTTGTGGTGACAGGATTCTTCGGCTGGGGTGGTTGTCTAGGTTTTCCGATTGTCCCCAGGCGAGTGTTAGACTGCCTAGCGTGTTTAGGTGATGTAGGCAGCTCCGCATCTTCAGACTCGGATGCGGTATTATCTTCATCGGTTTGTAGTGTTCGAGACGATTGGCTAGCGGAGTGATGCTGAGGGAGTAATTTTGTGCTCCCAAGTGTGCCGATCTTTGAGCGGGGCTTGTTCGGTGATCGCGTTGGATGGCTAACAGGACCACTAGAACCTTCACTCTCGGCCGTCTCATGGGTTGCCTCGCCCTCTGTTGATTTACTGCTACTAGGCGGTCGTAGCGAGGTACGCGTTGGTGTGACTTGTACTTGGAAATCTGCGTTATCTATGTCTTTAGGAGAACCCTTCTTAGTGGAGGCTTCCTCCCTCGGTTCCTGGAGGGAAGAACTGCTCTCAAATTTGGAGGTAGCACGGAAGCTAGGGCCGAGTTTGGCCCACCAGTCATTCAACGTATCAGACACACCCATATCCGTATGAGTTGCACAATTGAATCTCGGATCGCCAAATACACTACGTAACAAAGCTGGGGCACTTTGCGGGTTTTCTATGTTACGTTGCGACCTCCAATTGTCCTCGTCGAAGGCCGCAAGGCCCTTGATCTTATCCTCGGCAGCCGCTCTAGAAGTCGCATGCTTTGCTGAAAGCGAGTTGAAGATGAGTTCCAACGGAGTATGCATCGTGTTTAGTTTATCGAGCAGTTTCGTGATGAGAGCATCCTTCTCATTGAGTTGCTTCATGAGGTCTTCGGCCTCACGACGTTGCATGTAGTGTCCTCGTATGAGGGGTAGCACGAGTTCGGAAGCGAGTGAGGCAGGTTGGCACTTGAGCAAGCGCACGGGCCATTTGAGAGGATGTAGAGGCTTCGGAAGTTCACAAGTGATGCACAGTGTTATACTATCCTTGTTGTTGGATTGGGGGTCAGCGGCTATACTGAGGCCCGTGAGGTGATGATCCGACGATGTTGGATCAAGGGCGGCCTTGAGCTTAGACAAGAACACAGTCCACTGCTCCGGGTCGGCATCAACTAGGTCGATACTTGTGTTTTCCTGGAGGCTTCGCAAGAGGATCCCCCTTCGGTCTAACTTCTCGACCCATATATTGGAAAGGTCGGTGATATGGAGCGTGTATGACGACTGCTCAAAGCCTGCAGACACGAGTAGAGGTGGTAGCCCCGGGAAGTCAGGTAGAGGATACCATTTGCAGAGCGACTCCATCATTCTAACGATAGTACTTGTGTCATTAGGCGGGGGTTTACGCTTATCAGTGTGAGCGCAGGATAATGAAAATTCAAGCACGAGAGATAGTGTTTAAATTGTAGCAGTTGATGAATGATTAATGATGAATGTTGAATGTTTAGGCTGCCCAACTAGGCAGCCTCACCCTCGTTGACCTTGTCGCTCTGAAGTTGGCATAGTGCAAGATGTGAAGCAGGGTGTTCGGGCAGTGTGGATTCAACAAATTGGCTATTTTGGCACTGTATCCAACTACACTCATCACGTGATTCTTCATTATCCAATGCACAGCTGTGTAGAGGCAGTATGCGTACGTCATATACAAATCAACTTATTTCCACAAGCTGAACAAAAGTAACAACGCATACGTAGAAGTTCCAATTCCAAAAGTTTTGCACTACCTGCTCGATCTATGGTTATTGGCACTTCGTAGTTATAAAGAACCTTTCAGCATTGACGACTCAGGGGCCAGGATGAATCCCGCTCGCCATCAGTACACTTGCATCATACGTCACTTCCAAAGCTAGCTTAATTTCTCTCGAGGCAAGCATAGTAACACTTGTCTTCCCGCCAACCTTCCACTCTGGACCCGTGGCAGCCGTCCTGCGTGGAAGCGCTGACCCGCCATAGCCGTAGCGGCGCAGCAGTAGCACCGCAACTGTCACAGATCCCCGAGGCATGGCTAGGCTACCTGCAGTAGCAGCCGGGTGTTACATCTGTCGTCAGCGGGCCGTTGCGTCGCCATGAGAAGTTTGACATTTTCTGGGTTTCAGCCGGGGGATCAGTCGTGTCCCTATTAGATGCTGGCGTGTGATCCGGTCCAGCGGTAGCATCACGACATAGCTTAAGCCGACTGCCGCGGCGTGGGACGAGACGGATCTACCGCTCGCTTGCCTGCATTCGACATCTAGATCCGGCATGTAGTGCATGTTCAATGTATGCAGTCGATGTTGACACCGGGTACAACGCAGACACGGATGCGCAGAGCGAGCAGTCGCAGAACGAACCACCCCTAGAGTTACCATGATAGTGATACGAGGGAGCCAAAAGTATACGGAGAGTGAGGCAATGCTTTAGCCATATGTTTTAATCACTTTTTGATGTCTCGAGTGAAAATCCCAGACCCATACGTCCGTATACGGGTCGGGAGGTTGCATATAGCAGCGCTTTTGTCAGACAAGTCTGTGACATGACTACTGATTTATACACGGCGTGCCACATATTGTCAAGAGGATACCTATTGATCTAGCATTATTTACCAATTATAATACAAACATCTTAGATAATGGTTGATAGAGCTAGTTTTGCTGACATATTACATACAGCGGCTGCGTAGCCGAGATGTCAAGTATTTACATATTGTGAACAAACCGAATGCGCACCGGATGTTCAACTGTCGGATAATATTAGTATAACCACACTACATGCCAACACATATTTATTAGCGACTCAACTAGTATAATAGGATCCATGATGTAGGCTAGGTGCTGCTGAATTTAACTGCGCTAGAGCCTTTAAATTAGCAAAATACTCTTATAGTGCCTTAGGTAGCATCTTTTCTAGATAGTAGAATGGTAGTGTCAATTTAAGGTTATCACAGTTCTCCTCAGATTCGATGAAAATTAAGGTAGTTGAACGTTTAGGCGATAGTAAGCTTACACCCAGCCTCCATACCGATCTCGATATCAACCAATAGTTTCTAGCCGTGGAGACTCACAATTGTATAGCCATAAGACAAATGCAGCAAAGGTTATAGTGATTAAGCTACATACATAACCTTGTTTCTAAGCTGGCCATAGTAGAGACAACGTGCTATTAATAAAATGATAAGAATGGATTGCAGAGCTTTGTCTCAAGCCTCGCACACTTCGCAGACTAGGAACGCAGGATTAACGAGATGCCTCAAGGCATATGCCAATTTTCTGATCTGCCGTGTTCCTAGCGCCGGGTATAAAATCCTTCAGATCCCAACGCCAAACCGTAGCCTTTTGATACGCCGCCAATGAATAAACTCTTACATGAGCTACGATTGCCGTGCTCAGACTCCCGCATAAGTAGTACCGATGAAATCAGCACCGCAGATCGCTCTGCGTTCCTGGTCACTCAAGCTAGCCCCCCATAACCTTAATTCATCAAGCGTATAGTTAGACCTGGCCAAGATGGACGGCAGTCCATCCATTGTACCGGGAGAGACGGCCCCTCCGCCGTTGTTACCTCTTTCTTTAGATAATATCGTAAACCGCAAGATAACCTCGGTGACCGTGACTAGGATGCTGACCACAATAAGGATGATGACAATCCATGTTATAGCACTCATCTTCGAGTCGGCAACTGAGTCGGAGAGTATTTCGGCAAGGTCCAGAAAGACGCGGCATCGCTCGTTGAGCACCTTCGTGCGCGGGTCGATTTCAAGATAATCGCGAATGGCGACATACAGGGGGTGTAGCGTGGGCTCAGAGTCCCAGAAGAAGTTAGGCACATCGAGAATATTGGACGCTGCGAGTACGTTAGGAGAAGATGCTAGATCGACGACAAACATTCCGGAAATAGAAGGCTTTTACGTACAAAGATTGATCTCAACGCGACTCTTGAACAGGCGCCCGAGGATCTTGACGATCTCTGTTCTCGTCATATTTAGCTGGCCGGTTAAAGCGAGCCGTTTCGGCACATCTTGGGCGTCTGTCAGAGTCTCCGACATTCGCTCCTCGAAGAAACACAGCTTGGTGCTCTGAGCGATGGCATGGCTGATGGTGAGCCGAACCATGTGATCGGATCTCGGCAGCAGGGTGATCATGTCGTTGAAAATGCGAGGCCGTTTGACGTCATCGTTGTATTCAAAATGGAACTCCTCAGTCTCGAAGTCCGCCTGCTCGAGAGGGCGTGTCACGAGGGAGACCCCGGTCTCGCTCTCGGCAAAAGTGATATCAGCCAGAATAGCCTTCTCCTGCTGCTCCGTGAAATTCCAGAACACCACGACGCCATAAGAAAAGATGAACATCTCGGCAAATTGTTTCGCATCAGAAGCAAGCTTTCTGGCATGGCCCACGTGTCCAGTGTCTTGGTGGTTGTTGTTGGTGGCTCCCGTTGTTTCACCTGGATATTGGCGATTGCCACCATCGCCATTACTGGGGCTCCCCCCTTGTCCACCATAGCCATATTCGTCGTAGTACCCCATATGCTCGTCTCGTTGTTCACTTCGCTCTATTTCGAGGTCGAGCACGGTCTTTCCCGTGCCAGGGCTCTTGAGTATGGGCCGGCTGCGTACGCGGTAGCCGTCGACGCCGGGAAGCAGAGGGGTGTGGTAGACCGTGTAGAGACAGTCGTCGTAGAGCTTGGTCTTGGCATCGTGCTTCTTGCGCAGGAACTCCGAAGTGGATTTCATCTTGTACGACTGTGCCGTGCAGTAGGCCGTCAGCCGCGAAAGCTTCTCAGCCCGTTCGAACTTGGGAAGACGTTCGGCGTAGCTCTTGCCGCGGAGACCACCTCTTTTTCGCAGGACATCGCGTTCTTCGTCTTTCAAAGGTCTGCTTTCGTCTTCTGGTTGTATCTTGTCCCCATCCTCCTCGCTTTCAAGCTCGTCTGGGGTCTCGGGGAGCAGTACTAGTTTCTCGCTGATTCGCGTGGTTCTCGAAGGCATGTTCTGCTGCCCGGCGCGCGATGCGAGATTCGGTAAACCTCCACCGCTTACGCGGCGGGAGCTGGCTTTGGTTCGAGGCCCTCGCGCAGGGAGTATACGGGGTTGGCCTGAGGGGATCTCCGAGGCGTATTGTAGGACATTGTCAACCGATATGAGGCGCATAGGTGATCTCGGAGATGGCCCGCGGGTAGCGTCGCCCCTGGACGTCATGATAGAGTAGTAATATGGATTGACCTCAGAACTGGGGGACAGTAGGCAATTATACGGGATAGCAGTCGAGCAGAAGCGCGATGACACGGTGGTAATGGCAGCGAACGGTAGAGGTCTATGGGCTCGGTCGGGTCGTAGCGTTCGTTCGCGCTCGTCAGAGACACGTAGAGTATAGACTCGTGAATAGTAGTATAACGCTGTATTCTCCCTAATCGTCCTAAGCACCGATATGACAGCGTTGACTGGAAAGGAAACGTCGATAGGTACGTGAGTGGTGGTTGTTTGTCTGTCGGTTAGCAGCTGACTTTTGCTGAAATTTGTAGCGCGCGACGGAAAGCTGACGAAGGGTTTGATTCAGATGAATGTGTTTGCTCTGGCAGTTTATAAATGTGTATGAGTACTATAGCCTATAGTTCATACATATGCTTGTCTCTTAGTCTCAATTCCCAGTTCTCAATTCTCAATTGAAGCGAAATTGATTCATCGACATTCATCGTTGGTTTTTCTTTCGCTGCAGATTACGTCGATGGCGGCCGGCCCCTTGTGAGAATCCCTGTAAGTGTGGGGTACCGTACACCTACAGTAGGTACAGCTGCAGGTGGTGGGCCCCCCCTTTTAGCTAACATTCCCGACAACCCAACCGCTCCCTACAGCGTTAGGTAGTTACCTACTTCTTTCTCCCACTGCTTCGTACCTTGCATACCAGGTAGGTAGGTGATACTAAAACTCTATTTATCATGTGTAAAGGTCAAAGTACCTATCAATTCATCGCATCCCTTCCGGGCAAAATCTTAAGTGATCAGCAGCAGATCACATTAGGTCTAGCTACGCCCGCAAATCGAAGCGTGTCTGGTCTAACATTATCTCGTTATTTACTATACACATGCCCTCATTTTCCTTTCGTACTGCTGTAAAACTGAGGATTGGTGCTTCATCTTCCTCATCCCAAGTCACGAATGATATGTCAAGACAAAATGTGTGACTGTACACTTTTGTGGACGTTTTAAAGCCCTGTCCCAGAACTCCAATGGCTTATGTATGAGAAAAACATCGAATGCTATGAACAAGCTAAACGGCTGAAAAAGTCGGGATATGTTAGGCCTTAACCAGCCTAGGGGCTGGTATGGTAGGTGAGTCAACAAAGGAAAAGAAAAAAAAGGATTGGTCAAGTACCCTAAACCTTGTACGTGCAGAAAACTAAATCGTCGACTGTCACTACTTTATACCGTTCGAGGTATGTATGATCAGTCCACTAAGAGACGCCCGGGAAAACCTCCAACCATCAACCGTTCTCACTTTCCGTGGAGCTTTTCCTTGAGATAAACCACCGCCGCGTACCCAGCACAGCACTGGGTGGTCATACCGTGTGCACACCATGGACACCTGACCATTGTAGTAATGGCTGCAGAAACCCCCAGCGACTTGTCTTCCACAACCGAATCTGGTTTAGCCATGCACTCGTATACTCGTGATGGCATATCATGGAAGAAGTGGCAATTGCAACACTCTACGAGCATCTTCGCAAGCGGCTCTGCTCGATTTCCCGTCGACACGACACTTTGGATGCTACCGGATGAACTCTTCTGCAAAAAATGGGGCCGCAGACCTCGAGACGAGGGCGTCGTGGCGAGAGGGGCAGCTTTCCGTGCTTCCTGTAAATATGCGGCGCCCATTGGCGTAGCGTTTGATGATTCGGGGCCGTTCGTGCTATTATTACGAGACATCTTCAATGCCGACTTCCGAGGCATCACTTCTTCCGTGAGATCTGGTGGTGGTGAGCTAGGAAGACTGACTGAAGAGATTTCCGCGTTTGGCTTCAAATGCAGTCGCTGAGGCCGTGATGAATGCGGCATAGACTTCGTCGTAGAGTGAAGATCCAGAGCGGATTGCGCCCTTGGTGGCAGTGGCCGACCCGGGCGTTGACCAATACCCTGCTCCATGTCTTCCTCCAAATCTCGCGTCAAAATATTGGCGAAGCTTACTGACGTTGGCGTTGCAACCAGAGCTGGAGTGCTTGCCAGACCTCTAACCCTAGCCAACGTAGGTGTTGTCACTGCTTCGCTCCAGCTACCACCATCCACATCTATATCTATACCAACCTTCCGCGACGTTCTCTCCTCGCGTCGCCCGCTTAACGGATCCCGGGTTTTTTTGCGGGATCCTTTGCTCTCAGTTTCTGGTGCGGATTCCAATAGGGTGGTCTGAGAAGACTCTGGATACGAGATTATTAATCCTTTTCTTGATTGCGGTCGTGAACTATCCGGTGTTATGGCGGAGGAAGGTGATGGCGGGGAATCATCACTAGTCGAAGAAGAAGAAGATCGCTCTGATGCGGTACGGCTCGGGTCGGTTTGCTGTGAGTGGGCCGTGGATGTGCTCGCTGTTTCGGCCCCGGATAGGATTTTCGCAGCTTTAGATGATAAGCCAAGGCGTTCAAAGGCGGGAACATCGCTATCGGAGTATTGGGTCGAGGTCGCAGGAGAGTTCTTTGACTTCTGTTCGCCTGTATTCGTCCTAGTTTGCTTTGGAAGTGAGCTGATAGTATAAGAGGCTTTTCGCCCCTCTTCGCCTGCAACGGCTGTTTGACTAGAATGTATATTTCGGAATTGGCCATTAAAGGTGCCATGGCCACTCTCCTCGTCTGATGACTCAGAAGGTGGAAATCGTGGGGAGGTGAGTTCACCGTTATTCGGCGACCGTAAATCAAGTGGTGGTAAATATGAGTCGCTAAAGGACGCAAAATAATCCACCTCTCGATATGGCTGCAAGGGTTGCTGTAATGTATCCGGCTCGTCTCTCTCGAATGTGATCAAATCAACACCAGAGTTCTCAGCTACTATTTCAGGTCGCATATCAAATCTTTCAGGCGTCTTGGCCTGAACCTGGGGCTTTGAACCATCCAAACGAGACATCTTTTGTTGCCTCCTACTCTCCGCCAGGCTACCATCGTGGCTCTGGGATACTGGGCGGATCGTCGAGGCATATGTACCGACAGAAATTTGGTCATCCTCTGGAACTTGCCCATCGCCCACCTCTAGTCTATCATTTTGCTTGGACTCTGTTGTTGCCCTTTTCCCTCCTTCAGCCAACCGCTCCGCACTTGGCGTGTTCATATTAACGGGATGTTGACTTCTTGACTGATGCACTTCACCCTTCTGGTTTCGAGGAATAGCGAGTTTTCCATCAAGCTCTATCTCACCGCTTTGATGACTCTTCGTTGGGTTGGGTACCTGGTTCCTGTCGGCAATATTCGATCTAGTCTGTAGAGATGTGCGTGCTGCTTGCGACTGTCTCTCCTGAGCTGTAACCATGGCCATTACAGTATCTTGAGCCGAAACCTTGGGTCGGCCACCAGAGGGTCTCAATATAGGTACTCCTTTTTCGAGGTGAGGCGGTTGGATATCAACCTTACGAGACCGAGGTAGACGTCCTCGAGGTGCGATATCCGGCCCCGGTTCTTTACTCACTCCATTGTTCTCTACCGAAAACGCGAAATCAAACGGCTGTTGAGGGTACTCTAGGCCGGATAAATCTTTTTCCCCCAGCGAATTCCCCATCTTGTCTCCTGAAATATCTACAGAACTGCCATGCACGGCATTGATATCTTGCGAGCTACCAGGGTACTTGGAAGCTTCGTGCGTGGCGTCGTTCGTAGAGTCGTTTCCAGCGGGTTGGTAATAAAGGTACGATGGCCCCCTGAGCTTATTTAACGTCGATGAAAGCAAAGATTGTGAGCGGCCATGGCCTGAGCTTGTAGATGTACGTGCTCCCGAATTCCTTTTCTCTTGAGAGGAAAGGGAATGATCCGAGGTAGAGATCACTGATCGAATCGACGGTGCCTTCCTCGGCTTTGATATAGTTTGATTAACTCCAGGCCGAATCGCATTTAGCTGCTGCGCCGGAATTGTCTCGTATTGGATACTGCGCAGAGATTCGTTTTCGTCGACGTCCTTGTCCGTGACCTTCCGCGCTTCTACCAGCTTCTGTACAGCAGCCACATTTCCGTGCGGTAACCTAAAATTAGAAAGGAAACCCCTGCTTTTTGGTTTTTCAATCGCGATCGAGCTTAGTTCACTTCTTGGTGTCCGGTGCTTGCCCAACGCGACCTGCGTTTCAGCAATCAATGCAGGCGAGTTCATTTTGTTGTGTTGCGCCGAGATGCCTAGCTCGGGAGCTGAAATTGATCGATCCGATGACGCTAGTGGCTTCACCGTGAATGTGTCAACTGGAGCAGACTTGACTAAGCGATTCGTTTTTCCTTTGAGTGCCGCGTCTTCTGCCTTCTTAGAGCTTTTCTGATCAGCTCCTTTCTTAGCCTTCTTCTTCTTCTTCTGGCCGTACTTCTCCCAGCTGGGGGATTGACAGATAGAGGAATTGTCCGAGAGCTCCTCGTCCTCTAGCTCGGAGAAGGTCACTGTCTTAGGGCGTTCTTCTTTCGCGAGTGAGAACTCTTCGATAGACCCCTCCGAGGTCATCGTCATCGCCTGGGTTGGCGATGGGGGGATCGAAAGAGAGAGTGACGGCAGAGCGGCGCTCCGGCGAACAGCCTTCATTATCTGGGTCTGGTGGGAGAGCGGAGGATAATCACTCGCACGCCGAGACCGAGGGGCAGCAGGATTGGCAGTGACTGAGGGGAAACTAGCCCGTAACAGGTTGTTTGCTGAAGTCGAGGAGCCATGATCTTGCTGGGCGCGCTTCATCTATAATATGTGGTAAAATAGGGCCTTGTCAGCAAGGGCGAATCGGGATGTGGGAAAGGGTCAGAGTAGGGAGAAGGCAGTTCTGGAACGGCGATGGGTGGTCGAGTTTGGGGGGAGTGGAGGTGGGTTACATGCCGGGGGGCTACCATACCTTGCACATTTTCTCCAGCTCCAGCATGCGAACGAAGCTGTCCGATCGTGAGTGCGGTGGTGGCGGGTCGGGGCCCGGCCTGTGGACTTTCCTCATATTTGCCGATTACGCGTCCAACGGTAGTAAATGGGACTTGCAATATTAATTGCGTGCTATTTTTCTTTTACTTGTCTATTACGTCTGACGTCGCTTGATTCGGCCTGGGGGACTCACCACAGCAGTTGGAGGAGCTGCAGTGACTAGCGGACACAGGGCCGGGTGACCGTTGAGCCAGGGCCGGCGGATTAGATCGGCGGTGCAAATAAGACGTCTCAGCGAAAGGTATAGTCGTATCTGACAAGCAGGGCGGTAGCCTGCTCTAGGTGTAGTGGTCTGGCACAAAGGAAACAACCCGATACCCTCCAGCTGTCTTGTCTGGACGGGTCTTCTGGCGTCCGGACAGCCGGGTTGTGGATGTTGCACTCTTGCGCTATTCAGCAGCGCTGACCGAGAGCGTGGTGGATTTGGGCTGCCAACGTAACCATGGAATGTGTGATAGCTGCTCACTGTATTCACCCCGCAAATGACTAAAAGGGTAATTACCTGAAAGCTAGGCACATGGAATACTATACAGAGACGGGGCGGGTATGATCGAGTGTGTGTGCCCAGTGTGCCTCGTCTTCTGCGGCATAGGAACGAGAGAACCTGGAGTTAAGCGAGAGTAGTGCGAGCGAGCGAGCGAGCGAACGAACGAATGCGTCGACAGGACGAGCGCAGTGACTGAGAGAGCGGAGCGAATGGCCTTGTCACGAACACTCGTAGACTGCCGTTATTATCTACCGAATGGGGCGAATAGATGAAATACAGCCCATCATGGAGGAGAGAGGATCGTAGAGGGACGGGCCGTTTGTAAATGGGATTGAGTCACGAGGAGAAAATCACATCGAACCTGACCTATGCGCAGTGGATGGTAATGACCTGTAGTCTGCAGGTAACACGACACGACACGCGGGAGACCGTAGATGGCCGTAGGTAGGGCTGGAGAGCCAGGTAGTGAGGTCAGGCTATCGCTGGCAGCAGCAGCGCCACCACCAGTAGAAAAAAATAGGTATATATTATTAAAAATAGGTATATCCGAGAGAATATCGAGGGGAAGTAGCGCCCGCCTAACATGTCTGTCTCTCATTGAAGGCAATACGAGTAAACGGGCAGGTACTTGCCACATACAGCACCAATCAACAGAGGTAAGTAAGACCTTGCCTTGCTGTACAGGTTCCCGGGTCTACTGTGTAGCTAAAACTTGAATTGATTCAGGCGGTGCGCTTCTATCAAGCTGATCGTATGTTGTTGATCATTGGAGATGTCTACCAAATTAGCTACCAGAGAAGCAAGGCGTGCGCAGCTGTGCCAAACTCAATACGAGATGACTTATCTACTTGTAGGGAGTAGAGCAAGCAACGTGGCTCAGAAGTAGCGGATGCAGCGACACGAAGGTACCTACCCATTGCACCTACCGCTAAGTACATGCCTCATTCTCTCCTTTAAGTTATTCGTGTATCTAGCAATATTTTCTAAAGCATAACTACATATGTAGCTATACATGTGAGTATAACAATTCTTAGTAGGTACTAGGTAGTTTAAACACCATAAATAACATACCACACACCCATGGTACTCTTAATAAAAATAATAAGACTGAGCATATAGGAGCGAGATGGATACTTAGATGATGGACAATTAGTGTCGAACCAGCCATCGCTCTCTTTTCCAATATTTGCACCAATACATGATGCAAGGAGAGATCTAGCCGGGTGTGGAATTTTACCAGGATACCTACTTGTAGGCGGTATACTCTATGCTCGCCCTGATTGGAACAACAGGGCACGAAGTGTAACAACGTGCAATGAGAGAGATGCAACGAATGGAAGAAAAAAAAATCTTATTCTATTTACAGAAGCTAGACGCGGGAAAAGGCTAGTACGATCAGAACCCGATCTGCTATAGGTGCCTGATAGGGTAGTATGCATTCAAATTGGCTGTAACAGGAAGTCTCGGCGTCGATCTGAAACAGAAAAATAGGCGTCACAACCGTGCTGGCACTGTAAAGGATACAGATCTAAGAGGTATGTACTAAGACCTACAAGGTAGTCTCAACAATTGATGTACATTTGTATTTATTTACGTAACGCCATGCAAATATAGTCCTTCAATTAACACGTTCAATTATTTGTCAATAATTATTCTCTGCTCCAATCCAATCACAATCAACCAGGCACTCTTACTCCGATTATTTCTTCATATCTAGAAACCAGCCTGGACATAATTAGTCCACTTATAGTACCTATGTAGTCCCGTTCGGTTCTTTCTACCCCGAGATTCTGTTGGAATATATCATAGCGTAGGTACATGATATGGATGCGAACCTAAGGTTGGTTTAGGCACCTTATCTTCCAATCGACGTAGGCTCAGCCTAGTTTAGCCCAAAACTAAGCTTATCGCTTAAGCTTCAAACCTTGGAAGCCGCTAAACTAACTAAACTAAGTAGAACGCCTGTCATCGGAGAATTAAACTGCCCTACACTAGTCTAGGCTACGAAATACAGAATATTAGCCGTATTAGCCACATGGCCATGGCCCTTGCCTATCCCGTTCGGTCTAATCCATCGCCATTCCATTTACCATCTGGGTTAAGGAGTTATCTAGATCGGGTGTGATCATAGTTGCGTGCCAGCCGCCCGCCAAGTCTCATCCGCACACTACGCACATATACAGATACACACACCTTTGCGCATCTCATGCAATGCAATGCGGCGAGAAGGAGCGTTAGATCTGGGCTTTTCTACCTGCCTGCCGGCCTATCTCCTGGTTAACCGAGGAGGCTGTGCGCCGAGACGCAGGCAGAGAGTATAGACGGGTTGCTGCAGAGAATTGTGCGGTACCGGGAGAAGTCCCCGTTCCCCAGCTTCTCTCGTTTCCAGGAGACAGTAACCGACGCGCCCGCGGGACACGACTCTATTTTGGTCGAAAGCACTATCGCGGTATGCTAGGTTATAGTCGAGGCCGGATATCGGCACCGGTATATCAAACAGCTCTTACAGACGACGAGAAAGACGCATGAGCAAAATTATCGTTGTAGCCTCACTCGAGTGCTACCAGGGGTTCGATGGCTAGAGCAACCACTGGTGAGAAGTGACACCACTATTATGTCTTATGATGCATGTTGTGCATCTTCCGGGTTGCTGATCTCGCCATCTTAGCTGCAGAGTCAGCAGCCACCCAGGCTATACCGCCTCTACTGTACTACCCACGCGCAAAAACCAACCTCTAACCTGGGTGCCATATTGTAGCTCAGCTAGTACTCACTTCATTTCTAGTGCGTGTCCTGAATTAGTTAATATTTTTAATAGCTCCGCCCCCAGCTCGAATCAAATTACCCGCTTCTTTTGCTAGTCGATGACATTATGCTTGCTTCATTCGGACTATCGTCAATACCATCACTACCATGAATCTACGCCTTGTGAATGCGAAAATACGGCAGCTTACTAGGTATCAGATGGCAGGAATCGAACCCAACCCCACTAAGTAGATTCACTGCAACATTACCAACTGTATCATACACTCTAGACTCGTTCGCCGGCGAAAAGGGGGGGAGGCGGAAAAAACCGAGCCCATCTTGCAATCTTGAACCGTATGCTACCGTCGCATAGCATCTCCGACTAGGCACCGGCCAAACAACGAGTACACGTAAAATTTTCACTCTCCTATTATAGCTACAATCTATTCACCCTTCAGAACTACACGTCAATTTCACGATGCCCACTGTGCAGGGGTCTTCCTTTTGTATCCGTTCTTACTGTCAGCACTTTAACTTGAGGCGTTCTCCTAGTTACCAAACGTAGCCTAATTTTGATAGGCATTTAATCGATTGGCAACTGGCCGATAAGCATGGTAAGCCTCTCTGCGAAAATTAGCATACTTTTTACGAGTCTGAAAGATGCGTTAATGGTTAGGTAAGTAGTCTACCAAAGGCCGACGATACCCTTCATATATACATAGAGACATCCAACGTGGGTATAAGGCTGCAGGATTTGCATCATGTGCCTTGATCCATTGGTTAGCAACACCTGTTACTCGGCGCCGTTGTGCAAAATCGACTCGGTTCTGGAAGTTGTGCTGGTACAGGAGTACTTTGACCGATTCAACGGTACGGGTTTTTCTGGCACACAACCTGCATCGTTGTAGTCGCTAAAGGACGTCTGATTGCCGTTTGGCCTTTACAGAACATAAGAAAAATTTCCGCGACTAATCCGGCCGGCTAATATTCTCAGGACCCTTGAACCTAGATCTAGTGTTGCTTTTTTCAGATTCGCTTGATCCACCTTCTCAACATGGCCTTCATTTATGAGTTGGAGCATGCAATATGACTCTTTCAGTCTCGGCCGTGCGCGTTTCTATCGGAGCACATGTATGTACTCTAAGCTCTGTGCGGTGACGTATCTTACACGTTGTCTTTACATATAAAAAAACATGGAATCAGCCGCATGGGAACCACCTTTTCAGCCCCGAAGAGAAATTTCTCCCGCGATATATTTGTGTAACACAAGACGCCACTACCATCACGATAACATTTCAATCACGATGAAGCAGTTGGATTGTCTCACCGTTAGTAGTGTAGAGGTAGATATCCGCAATCCACCGAGTCCAGGGAACCGTCGTTATCTTGGCTGTCTGCAGGTACGGCGGCGTCGGGCGCAGCTCTAGGTCTAGCCCCTAGGCGCCTCGCATTCCGAAATGCCGGTAACTGTAAGCGTTGCATGCGAAAGCCTCTCTCCCGCGGTCAAATGCGACGATACCTCGCAGGGGTGGTATGTATGTGCACGGAGCATTCGACACATGAAATGAAGGCATGGTTTTGATTGGCGTGTGAAAAGATACGCGGCTCTGTAATACCTAACCTACTCAGATATACTTCTGTTCATAATTCCAGCGCTATAGAGACCCGAATGTTTGGGTGGCGAGTCGAAAAAGGCTCCTCGGCGGTTCTAGTCCTAGCTACTGCATAGATTGTGTCGCTGCTAGTTCATCGTTCCATGGTGATCTTATTACTTGTAATATGGGATAGCCGTATGCGTGTCGTTCTATAAACAGGAGAATATCGCAAAACGAAGGATAGAGCTATTTTCGTCACGCGGATAAAGTAGGAAGTATTCGTCAACTGGGTAGGAGATCGCGATGCATCCTAAATATGACGACTACCCAGCGTCAGTTCTGTCTTAGGCATCCCAGTGGTTAGCCTCTGTAATGGTCGCTTTCACAATAGACAGCTAGGAGCCTAAATAGTTACATCATGATCTCAGCTTGTTTCCCCTTCTTACTTACACGCTATTCTACGTACCTATGTACATAGTTGTGCCCAACGACCCTATCATACGTGTATGATGCGTACATAGGTACTGAGTATCGCTGGTCTACTCCAAACTCGCCAAGCGCCCAATATAGCCAAAATGCCGGCTTAAAGCTTGGCGAAGGACAGTACTAGTACTGTAGTGTACCGCTGTCTCGGATATGACCAGTCAGATCAGTAAATAGTGCAAAACCAGAGCGAAGTACCGGTAGCGCCGGCGATAGGTAGCTCGTTAGCCCCCGGCGCTAGGATCAATAGTTATTTCAACGACGTACGTGTTGAGCTCGTGGCTACTTATCAATCAAAACGTACATTCAAATCTCATGACTGCTGCATGACGCAGTGGACAGGAATAGGAAAACCACCCCAACTCCCAACGGCGCGAAAGGAAGACCCGATTCAGCTCTCTCTTGGCAGAGAGTGATGAAACTCGCTTCGCGCGTCTGACGCCACTCCGAGGCCCTCTGATGCACTATCTACATCCTCGGGTCTTTTTAGGAGAGTATATGCCTTGACATTGCATCGATGGATCTAAACTGCAGCGGCATGCACGTAGCGCAGCAGTGCACTGAGAACTCTCAGTAGTGTTGCGTTCGCTGAAATAATCCGGTCTTCCGATTTGGTGCATACGAGCGAAGCAGCCGATTCTCGCTGCGACCTGGTGATATTCGGCTGGTCCCGAACCTTAGCATCGAGGTCTCACATTCCTAGCGGGCAAAACGTATGTCATTGGGGCGGATATCTAGCTAGACTGATCGTCGACGAATGAGACAAGTCATCTTCCCGTTCCCCAGATTTTACAAAAGAAAAAAGAAAAGGGGAAGGGGAAAAGGGGGGGTGGTGTAAAGGTGTAGGGCACAGCCTAGATCTACCCACGGCTTCTAGAAGCATTCCTAGCTGAACGGGCGCGATATACTGCCAAGTGCCTTAGAGACGTGCGGTAAAAGCACGGCAGACAGTTCTCGGGACCAGCCTGTGTTTCCCGTCCAATTGAATTTTCAAGTCAGATGTCCGACCTTTCCCGCGTCCAGCACATACAGACACACATACCAGCGTCCAGGCCGCCACAATCAATATTGATGACGCGAGAGGAGGCATTCGTGGCACATAAGTCTGGGGGCGGCACATAGATGAACACGCTAGCAGACCGCTCGCATTTTTAGTCCTCTGTCCGGTTTTAGCCGGTATTAACCAAGGAGGACTACTCCTGGGCTTCGGAGATGTTGGTGAGGATTTCTCTGTCTAAACTATTTCGCCTCTGCTAGTCTCTATCCTAACCTGAATTGTACTTCATCAAGACGGCCAAGCATATACCGAACTCATCCTTCGAAATAAGGACGGCGTAATCGCCTAGGTTAGCTTGGTTTGAATTCCTGTATCGATGGATATACGGTACTGCACATCATCGTCTGTCTTCATGTGCTGGTATATGTGGCTAGACTATAGCATCTCACCGCAGGCGAACTATTCACGAGCTACAGCGCCCAGGCCTAGCTATTCCCAACTGCCTCCGTTCCACAGCATGAGGCGTCCAAGACCCTCGCATCCCGCAGTCTAGCTTATTAATAACGGCCCCGCCCAATCGCCTCAATCGATCGGGCCAACGTGCATCGTGAGCCGGGTTTCCGATCCTTTATTAAACAGACCCCAAGCAGGGCATCAAGTGATCGCCAGCCGCAGAGTTTCCATTACGTTTTTATTTTCCTCACTTAACTCGAGCGAGACCCTCTTGAGCCTTAGTTCCGGCCTATGATGGCGACGACCCAGACATCGTGCTCGTAGAGCTCTTGCTCTGAAAGGCCGATCACTTTCGGGAACAGTTCCCTTTCCGCCCGGCCCTTTTCCGTGTATGGCGACATCGAAATAATATGGTAAAGGTCATGGTGGTTCGATTAGTTGTTTTACCCCATTATCTAGCTTCGAACGCAGACGAGGCCGGAAGCCCGCCCAACATAGAACAGCGCCGCACGCGGTAGCATGTATGCGAGAGAGCAAAAAGGAATCTTGCCTCGCTGAACCGAACTTGCATCTAACCCGTGAGCCTTGTCTATTCATATCTCCATGGAGACGGCGACCTCGCTTCGTGGACTACACTAGTGCATGCTTTTTGAACACACCTGCCCAGTGTACTAATGCCTCCTTAGCCGCAGCTCGCTTACCGTGTAGATTGCAAAGGCCGTCTCTAGTTACAGCCGCGAAGCTCTTGGCTTCCATTGTCTCCTTTCGGAAATGCATCTGTCATCTGTTGTGGAAACAGAATCCATGGCGCCATTGCCGAGGGGTTTGACGTCGAATAGTTCGGTTGGAAGTGGCATTTGGAATCACATGCGCAAGGCCACAATACTGAAGGCGTCATGACCAACAAGAGACCAGCGTGATGTGTGTATGGTTCTTGGTCCATCAGACTTGTAGTTGACTTCGTGGTAGGTAGAGATAATGTTAGCTGGCGGTTGAGTTGATGACATTGTCTTATTCTTTCTGCCTCGAGCACTCTGCGTCACCCTATTTCAACTTCAGTTCTAGCGCCATTGACTTATAATAAATGCGATATTCGAACGGAACCTCTTCATCATGACATTGCTCGATGAGATAGATCTCACGCCCTAAATGTTGGATGGACAGTAGTGAGAATGAGCTCACTTACTGTGCGCTTGTTTCATAGATTCAGGTACATCGTCGACCCGGGAGGAAGATATGCGCTAGACCTTATTGTAGCTAGAACTTAGCATATCATCAATATTCACAGTACGTAATATCCGACGCAGGTGAGCATTAGTGTAAGGGAAGATAGTTTTGATACAGAATATAAGCTGACAAGCGACATCAACTTGAGACGCAAAATTGTGGACTCGAATCTAAAGAGCCGCTTAGCTCAAAGCTCATACGCTCTCTATCGCACGCATGTCTAGATACTAGTCAAATCTATAAAGTCAGTCTAGTGTATGCGCTCAACGATGCGAGTTCTCTCCAATCTAGAACTTGTAAACCTGCTCTTCAGTATAACCCAGCTCCTTCAGGATACCCGACAGCTCACCCTGGTCCTTGGGGCTGGTCTTAGTTCCTGAGATGGCCTTGTACAAGCCCGGAGGTCCGCATACGAAGATCTTAATGTTGCCCTCCTTGGGCTCAGGCAGCACAGTCTTCAGCAGGTCTTTGGTGATGTGGCCCTTGTCGCCGGCCCATTCCTTGGGCGGGTTGTCGAGGACGTAGAAAGCGCGGAATCGCTGGGGGTACGTGTTCTCGATATGGGCGAGCTCGCGCTTCAACAAGATGTCCTCCTCGGTAAGGTTGCCGAAGACGAGCGTCACCTTCGTCTTATCCTCGGGGTTATCGAAGACAGCCCGGATGAGTTGGTACATAGGGGTGATACCGGTACCGCCGGCTACTAGAGCGATATGATCATGCTTGTTGGGAGCCCATGCATACTTGGGCAGTGGGCCCTTGAAATCGAGACTCTGGCCGGGAACCAAGTCATGTAAGTAGGTCGACATAGGGCCACCGGGATATTTCTTCACAATCAGCTCAACATAGCCCTTCGCACCTGTGTGGGACACCAATTCCGTTAGCTAGGAAATACCCACTTCGTATTCTACGACTAGGGACATAGCTGCGAGAGTGGGTGGTATAACGGAGTGTGAAACATACTCTCATCGCTTGTCGGGGTGTATGGCCGGAGAACGGCCTTCTGACCCTCGGGCACAAACTTTGTCAGGAGCGCGCTAGCAATGTGCAGACCCGAGACCATGTCACCTTCGGGCAACTGGAAGATGAGCTTCTTGGTGTTGTGGTTGATATCCTCGGTACTCTTCAGTACCAGCGAGACGAAGCCCTGATCGCCGCCTGTGAAAGCGGGTTTCGGAGGAGCGGCGATCTTGCTCAGCTCTTCCTTTGCCTTATTCTCGATCTTGACTCCTGACGAAGAGTTCAAGAAGTAGTAGCCGATTCCGCTAACACCGACGGCGCCGGCGGCGATATATGCGAAGGTATTGGGACCACCCTTTACAGGCTCGGTCGCGTAAGAGCGGGTTGAGAGGAGGCCCTAAGACGTGGTTCAATGCGTTAGTCATAGTGCCTTGTGGAGTGTGTAGTCGTTGCTGGGGTCCGGCGATGTGAGGCTCAAATGGGTGAGCGGGAGAGGTCCGAGGCGTTCGGAGTTGAAGAACTAACTTACGCGCTTCAAGGGCTGGGCTGCCCGGAATGCCGATCTGGCGAACATTTTGAGTTTTGAGGTGGGGCAAACGGAGCAATTAAGAGGCAATTGAGACGCGATCGATCAAAACAGAGGATATTTGGTGAATTGGAAAATGTTTGTTAGTTTAGGTCGTCTAGAGCTCTTTACAGAGATCGTTAAGTCGTTTCGTCCGTCGGATGCGAAAAGATTGCCCCACTAAACGATCGGTGCTATAACGTCATCAGGGTATTCTGCTTGGTATGGAATCCTTCTGGAAGTCGTAGCTACTAGCAATAATACAGCACACCGTAACACCGGACGACACTAAGAGCTACCTAAGCTCGCTTACAAATACATACACCTGTATGATGTACCTATCAACGTAACGCGACAGAGACCTTTAACCTCATACACGCACATTGACTTAAGTCTTTAGATCAATCACTCATGATTCATTATGTATCTAGACTATCTAGATAGGTCTTGTTGCAGTGAACCGTATCCACATATCCATGTATATCCCCTGCATACAAGTGTAGACACATGACGATCTCATCTGGTACTATATACCTCAGATCGAATCTACAAGTATCTCATCACGGTATCCTCAATATATCGCCCACATTCACAACTTGGCCCGTCGCTAGAGACTTGTTCGCCGCTATCCCTGTCAAAATCGACAACGCCCCATCAACATGGCTAGCCGAACGCATGTACTCGTCTGACACGGGCTCGCCAAAGAGATCGTTCAGCAGCACCGTGTCGCCGCCGCCATGTGCCCCAACTCCGTCATCGATCTCGATCTCGCGCGGCTTCTCGAACAGCGGCCGGAGCAGCAGCGTGCGTCTCTCGAGCGAGCCCTCGGCCGCCTGGTCACCGCCCGAGTTGACGTAGCTGTTCTCCACCACCTCCATCTCGAGCCGCCCGCCCGTGCCGTTGAAGCTCACGCGGAAGCCCTCCCACGGCGCGTAGGCCGTCAGCGAGTACGTCAGGACCGCCCCGTTCTTGTATCGCACTAGCAGGTTCATCGTGTCCTCTATGCTGATGCCGTCGCCGAATACGCTCTGGTCGCGGTAGTACGCGTCCTCGTGCTCGGCGTCGAGGTACATGGCCTTGAGCTGCGCGTGCTCGTCGAGGTGGAGCGCGAAGGGGTCGGTCTTGGCCACTTCGCTCCCATGTGACCGCGTGTAGAACTTGGTCTCCCCGCGACGCTCGGCGTTCTCACGCCCGTAGAACTTGAGGTCGCCCTGCGCATACACTGTCGCGGGCCGTGTCTGCAGCCAGAAATTGATGAGGTCGAAGTGGTGTGTGCTTTTGTGTACTAGTAGGCCGCCGCTATTGCGCTTGTCGCGGTGCCAGCGACGGAAGTAGTCCGCGCCATGGGATGTATTGAGCATCCATTCGAAATGCACACTGGTCACTGTACCAATGGCCCCCGATCGAAGTATCTCAAAGACTTTCGTGTTGTGAGGTGCATATCGGTAGTTGAAGGTCACTCGTACATTTCTACCCGTCCTCTCTACGGCATCGAAGATCTCTCGGCAGCGCGGTGCGTCAATGGTCATTGGCTTTTCTGTGACGACGTTGCATCCCAGTTCGAGCGCCTTCACGATATATATGTTGTGGGTTCGATCAATCGTCGTCACAATGACTTCATCGGGCTTGGTCTCCTTGACCATCGTCTCGAATTCAGAAGCGAGAAATGATGGGACGGCGCCATGACCCATAGCTTCGAGCTTAGAGTTGGCATAGTTCATCCGAGTTTGATTTGTGTCGCAGATGCCGACTATGTGTGACGTCTTCGCGTAGTCCTGGGCAATAGCCGTATAGAAAAAGATGGCTCGGCCCCCAGTGCCTACTATGGCATATCGTTTCTTCGCCTGAATGATAGGAACCTCAGCCATCGTGTCTATCGTTTTAAAGGCTTCAACTTGACCTGCGGCAGTCTAGACACTGGGCTCTAATGTTGTTTTGAGAAAAGATGACTTCCTGTTGCGATGCCTTTGAAGCAAGCAGGCTAAGTCTTCCAATGTTTTCTAGCTATCTTGGGGTTCTTAAAGTTGGAGAACATGGAGACAACACTAATTCCTTCGTCTCTTCTCCAAGATACCTCCCAGCTAATCGGTAACAATGAAATACAATTGTATCGTAATTGTCCCGACAGCGAGGCAGGTAACTTTCGGGCTCAAGATATACCGATTACATGTAAGTTCTATCCTACTATTGGTGGGTTTCCCTCAAAGTAATGATCTATCTACCCATAACTCTTGGGAGAGGATGGGGCTCTCCGCTTCAACTCCAGACTTTGCGGGGAACTGGGGTTTGGCATATTTGCCGGAGGATCGACATTAACCGTAGCCAACACGAGTCAAGTGTTGTGATAACACCCCGGATACCGGAGAGAAGACAGCCCAATCATACCTACGCTTTTCCATCGTCAGTTGTCTTCGTATGATATTTCCCAGTCGGTTAATATGCTCCGACTACGTACGACGAACTTTTCATTTGCCAACAGAGCAAGTTCATCCTCTGGAATGAATATCCAGATGGCATTACCTACCTATACGTTTATCGTCTTGTAGACGGTACTGTACTTGTGAAAGACTAAAATGTAGAGCAATCAAAATAATGGCAACTAGGTATATGCCTTCAGAATGCTATACTCCTAGCACCACATCTTCGCTTGGGGTAAGTCACATGTGACGCATGCAAGTTTATCGGGCTAAGTTGCCATTGTGTACCGAGTAGTCGGTCACTATAGATCTCCGCATTTATGCTTTCCAACCCCATGGGACTTTATAAAGATGCAGCCCATAAGTCAGTTTCAAGCTGCTAAATGGAGATCGGCCCTTTCAGATTCACGAGCCCCAATCTCTATTCTCGCCTCCTTGTTTCATAGTTCGGGATCTTGATTCTATTACTAGGCGGGTTCGCAATGTCGAGTGGTCCTTCAAAAGCCCCTTCGCCTAGTATGGCAGAGGATGTGGACGCCATATCTTCAGCACGAGTAGCCCCAAATATCGCAATGCCAGAAACAGCACTTGCCGACAAAGCAGCAAAGTTTATTTCCGAGCACGGGGAGATTGCGTTTAACTATGAAGACGAACGTACGGTGTTAAGGCGCGTCGATATACGAATCTTGCCTCTCCTCCTCGGGGCGTACTTCTTTCAGCAACTTGACAAATCATCTCTATCTTATGTATCTATCTTCGGCATAATTGAGGACGCGAACCTGACTTCTCGTAAGACATTCCAAGTCTTTCTTTATCCCATGCAACCGTATCCTACTACCCAGCTTGTTGACCCTTAAAGACCAATGAGGGAGGTTCTCTAGCTTGGGCACAGTATCTCCTCTCTCCTAAGTATAGGCTAGTCTTCAAGATAGAGCTGTATTTTTCGTATTAACCTTCTGAAAACTGAATATCTAATTACTTATCTGCGTACATAGATCAATACTCCTGGTTGGGTTCAATCTTATACTTCGGTCAACTAGCGTTTCAACCTCTGGCCGCCTTCCTCCTTGTTCGACTGCCGACGGGAAAGGTGATTGGCACGGCCATTGTTTTCTGGGTACGCCAACCTCGCTTGATACATCTAGTCAACATATAATATAATTACTAATATGCGTATAGGGAGCAAGCGAAGCACTTCTCGCAGCATGTACTAATTTTCGTTCACTCATCGCCGTAAGATTCTTGCTGGGAGCATTTGAGGCATTGATCGCCCCAAGCTGCATTGCGATAACGCAGATGTGGTGGCGTCGTTCAGAGCAGACTCTTCGTACTTCCTACTGGAACGCCATGAACGGTGTGACGCAGGTCGTCGGTAGCCTTGTCACTTACGGCCTTGGCCACATCATGAGCGACAAGATATACCGGTACCAAGTGATCTTCCTCTTCTGCGGTGTTTTGACCTTCCTATACGGCATCGCCTTTCTTTTCCTCATGCCAGATTCCCCGATGGAAGCGAAATACTTATCTGAGCGTGAACAACTCATTGCTGTCGAACGACTGCGCGCTAACCAAATGGGAGTCGCGAGTCGGAAATGGAGATGGGATCATGCACTCGAGACTCTTTTGGATCTTAAAACGTGGTTATGGTTCCTCATCATGACCTCTATATCGTGAGTGTTGCTTAATGGAGCCAATAGGGGAAAGTAAACACTAACACGTGACAAGAATCGCGAGCGGTGGCATCGGCACCTTTGGAAATCTCATTGTCAAAGACTTCGGGTACACGAACTTCAATGCGATTCTCTTCAACATCCCATTCGGCGTGATTCAAGTCGCCAGCATTATAGGCTCAGCCGCGCTAGCTACCAAGCTTCGCCGTAAAGGCCTCGTCACTGCTCTTATTAGCTTGTTGCCTATCACGGGTACCATAATCATGATAACAGTGCCTCGGAATGGGCACACGAAAGGCGTTTTGCTCTTTGGCTACTATCTCGTATCTTGTTTAGGTGCTATCACTCCCATGATCTTTACCTGGCAGGGCCAGAACACAGGCGGAGACACGAAGAAAAAAACTACGACGGCAGTGGTAATCATCGGCATGTGCGCGGGAAACATCATCGGGCCACATTTATTTGATACCAAAGACGCGCCCCTATTCCGGCCGGGACTCATTTCGGCGCTCGTACAGTTCGTTTTCGTGGGCACGCTTGGACTGTGAGTTGTTGCCCTACTGATGCCGGGTCCCAGGGCTGTAACGCTAATGATCATCCTCCTAGACTAATTCCGCTTTATCTCATGTTTCTCAACAAGCGGCATGAGAAGAAGCGAGTACAACTTGGTAAGCGAGCCGATATTGCAGATGAATCTATGTTGAATACGAAGGAAATACAACAATCAGAAGAAAGGGACCCGGAACATAAAGAACAAGCGATAAATATTGAGGATGACAATGGCTTTCAAGACCGTTCTGATCTCAAGAACGAAGACTTCATCTATGTCTACTAAATAAATGCGCAAGACGAGATAGTTATGTATCAAGAAGACTGCGATCGAATGAATACAATATCCCCGTGACGGTATATAAAATAGCGAGTTGATAGATATCGCCCCTATGACCTTCTAATATGTGAATGAATAGAATAATTCCCCATAGTTAGATCAAGGTCCGAAACCAGTGAACCTTCTTGCTTTGTGCCGCTAGTCTATCTATTAAATAGGTAGGAATTGTTCCGCTCTTCCGCATCCGGCGTCGTTCCAAAAACAAAGACATCGCCTGTGCTAAACAGATAGTTATTCTTAAATCGCGATACATGTATTTCTTTTTGATTCGTGAGACATAGGGGCCATTTTATGTCTCTTCGAGGTATATGCTAATGAGTTGACGAGTAGAGACCCAAGCAGAAGCAAATATGACGCAACGAGAGATAGTTGGCATGAACCGCACAAATGTCCTAGAAACTTACTACGGGACTATACGGGTGGGAAATCGATGGCCACGCAAGAACCAAAATAGGGGCCCTCCGGACCTGCCGGGTAACTTTCGGGTTTCAAAGAGAGTACAAAAGTGTCTCGACTCGCTGCAAGTTTTGCAATTTAAACGAAATCAATACCTCCGAGGAGAAACTTTGGCGGTGCCTCTACAGTTTCTACATGACTCACTCCCATATATGGTGCAGCGTGATGTAAACATCTTCGAGCCCGTTTCTGAAGATATCTGGGCAAAAGCATTTAGCGGAGAGCTTGATAGGCTGGAACCGCAAGAGTTGGATGACTTTATTGCAAGACATGAAGTGGCGCTGCCTAGAAAGAAATATCACTTCTGGCCAGTCGATGTCAATAAGCTAGGCCGCGACGGAGACCACCCTCACTGGGCACTCATCGTTCTGCATATTATATGCCGACCAGAACTAGAAGTGGACGACCCAGATGAGCCACCTGATGAACTATCAGGCCCTTACAACTTTCTAGACACTTATGCGGTTATCACTCCCAACCATGGCGCTAAAGCTCGTGCTTTGGAAGATGATATCGCAAATATGCTGCTGACACTATTGCCCGAAATGGACATTAAAGTTGGCGCAAAGACTACTCGGGAGTACCCCTGGGTTTCTCCAAGGTAAGCCACAACAGCACATTCTATCGGCGCATAAATATGCTTTGCTCGATGAACTACCACTAACTATTCATCAAAGTATGTCTACGATTCCTCGAAATAAAAATAACGTACAATTATGTCGCTGCTTAGTTGCTAGGCGAGACGATGCGGCGACGTGTCACATGACGGAGAATCAGCTAACTTGAGGTGATAGTGAATGCACCCCAACTCATGACTTCTGGTAGCAAGGAGCACTGGAGTACCGGCCTGCGTGTTTTTGAGATGATCAGGGTCTGGCTCGATCGCATCACGGAAGCATACTGCAAAAACCCCTACGTTCATGATCCAATCAAGTTTTGGGAGGCACATCCGGGCTGGTTCAATCCAGATGCTGTACGTTCGAACATGATCGGTAGTAAGTTTTTGGCACGGTTCATCTCCGTCTTTAACACTAGACGTTTTACATTATATTGCGTTTTCGTGAACCCCTTAAAAAGGCTACTGCGCCTACTAATGGAAGTTGTTGGCTAACCACCTAATTACCCCGTTGTGTAGTAGCGGCAGCGATGGTAAACAAAGCTATGGATAGCACAACGCGAGTCGCAATCGAGCCGATACTAGATTTACAGATGCAGAACTCTCAAACGGGCGAGGTGGTTCTAGCACAAGAAATGGCGCCGAGCCGCCGACAGACGGGCGCATTTATATCAGGCCAGCCACGGTCGAGCCCCACGTGGATCGAGGATACTCCTCTAGACGACAGTGAAAATATCAACGCCTCCCCCGATACCGACGAAGATGAGGAAGATGAAGAAGACGAAGAACTAGAGGAGGAGGTGGAGGAAGAGGTGGAGGTGGTGATGGAAGACGATGCCGATGATGACGAAGAGGAAAATGAAGAGGAAAGTGAAGATGGAGACGAAGGAGAAGACGATGATGGAGAGGAAGAGGGCGAATCAGAAGACGACGAATAAGACTCAAGTCCAGGCACCATCACATTGGTTTAATATGGGTTAGCCTATACACATGGGGCTTCATGATTAATGTTGCATTCTTAGAGTTTCTCTATCTAATAGTTGCATATCGCCGCAGCATTAGCAATGAGGTCGTATTTGTTGTGAAAATGGGGTATTGATATTTGCATGAGAAGCATTTTATGGCATAGGTATTTCAATGGCCTTTAGCATCTCACAGATTATGATATATTAGAGGTAACTCTGTATATCCTCTCGTGACTATAATGAAGAACACTGTCAATCAATATTTAATTCCTTTTCCTCTCTATAAGGACTACTTCTCAGGGATGTGGGAAGACCGCTTTACATACTGGAATGGGATACATCATACCACTTACCTTGCTTGTACCGTACATGGTACAGACTCGTTAACCCGATACGTTTCAACAGATAATTCAAAGTTGAGAGTCGCAGCATACCCTGTATATTCGCATCAATGCGCCTAACATAGCCTTTAGGGAGCACAACCCTCCTTTTCATGGCACGCTGCATTTCGTGTGGTCAAACATAATCTAAACGTAGTAAAACCTTACAGTCCTAGAAAAAATGTGAACTACGGCTAATGCTCAGGGAGAGGGGGTTTTGAAAGTTGATAGAGCATCTAGTACTCTATTTCCCAGTCACCTTATCTAAAACTGATAGTCAAACTATACGCTCAACAATAGGGTCTGTAATCCGATGAACCAGGTAATTCGGCTGCTCTCCACACTGCTTCTTTATCGATTCGTTCTCCCATCCCACAGCATACTCTGATCATAATCTCGCATCGTTTTGCCACATGGAGTATCCGTTAAAAATCTTCACTGTCTGTGGAATATTCCGAGCCGTCTGTAATCTCGGAGCCCTCGGAATCCTCCGAAATATCTGTACTCTCGTACAAATTGGTGTCGTTCGACATGCTGCATAAAGTCATGGTCAACGATGAGCTGCGAGTAGAAAATGACTGAGAAGACGAACGAGGGGGAAACCATACTCGTTGCGAGTGATACGAATATGCCAGTGGCCATTATTGTTCACCACGTGTACGTGTTCGTGTACGTGTGGTGGTCTGTGGACCCCGGCTTGGAAGCGCTTCCAAAACTTAATTATTAAGTCGACGACTATACCGAGTGGATAGAAGAGGATCAAGATGCAGAAGAATATGCTGAGACCGACTGCACGTATGGCGACGATGGAGATATTACGGATGTGTGCGCGTTGAGGCGGAGTGGTAGATGTGTAACAGGCGATCGCGACAGGGAGCAGAGTGACCATGCCTGATGAGATATGGTTCAGGAGGGATGAGGTGCTAAAGAAGCTTGCCATAATGGTCTTCTGTTTTCTTATAGCTTTGGACTCTTGTTGGGTAGTTGTTGGTCTGAGTTTAGTAGTAGGTGTAATAAGACAAATCTTAATTATCTGTGATGTTCGGTAATCGTGGTCACTATTATCCTCGAATGCTGAGCTGTTGAAGATAGATAGATGTCGGGTCCCAGGAGCAATGACCCAATGTTTAGCTGCTCTTCCTTAAAAAACCAGCATGCCCTTTCTAGTGAAGGTTCTCGCACACGTGGACGTCGAAGGTGAAGAGGTTGCAGTAGTCGACGGTAGGTCTCTTTGATGGGGTTGGCGATGGGAGAAATCAGGGCGAACAACACAATACACTCCCTACGTCGGGAGCGAGAAGATGACACCTCAGCTGTTCTCCCCTATTCTGGTCAATAAATATTACTGGATTTCTGCCTGCGAGCTACTACTGTCGCTCATTGTGCACTAATACATGGTTACAAGCGCCGGCAATTTAGAGCCGTATGTATATAAGCACATGTGTACTTCGTGCTCATTTAGTATTTGGCAGCCCATCCCTATTCATTGGGAGTCTGTAGGGTGACCTTTTGTACCATAGAAAAATATCGGCGATGTGAGTAGCCTCCGAACCCATATTTACGCAAATAGACTAATGGAAGCATCATGAAAGACCAACAAGAGAGTCATGGCAACATAGCATCCAATTTGTGACAATGGTATCGCGATGCATAGGCTAAGTGACCGGCGCTTGCTACTCTGCTCTCTCTCCTGCTTCTTCAGTCAGTCGCTACTCGGGTCCTCGATCCAACAGTTCTCCCTGCGTAGAAGTGGCTCTGTACACCTGTACGTGCCAACCCATTCCTTCCGATTGCTCAATAATCCCCGAGTGTTGCTATACCGATGGGACTGCTTGTCTATGTATCACCATGTAGGAGTATAAATTTTCGAGTAAGAGTACATAAAAAGACGCTTGGCGAACAATCATGACATTTTGTATTCCTATCTAGGGATGAATAGAAGTCATACAGCAGCACAATGAACCCGGTATTGGTTAGCAAGCAATCCGCTGCAACCAACCAACCAGATCCCTAGACACTAGTGGCTTTCTGTGACAAAATCCATTCTTAATCTCTACTGTAAGAAATGTTAACTGATGACCTCTACAATCTCATACACGCCTAGAATCCATGGTGCACTTATTTTATACACTGCTGCGGTCTGGTAATGAAAAAAAAAGATTCAGCCTACCTAGGTAGTAATATGTGCCTCATATATGCTTTACTTGGCTAGGCTATGACGTAGTTTTTAGCTAGGACATGCCTGCAAAATTGTAAGAACTACTTGAAATTATTTACTCAACGTGGTGTTCGTAGAAACCTAGTTTGTAATGTCAGTCTCCTCACTTGCAATTAACCGGTGAGAAAATGGGATGGCGAGCTTACGTCTGCCACATGCGAAGGTACTGATCGTATCACATATAGTCGCGACGTAAAGAGCGGCATCTCTTATGCCATGCGATGTTTGGTAAGCGGGTAACCTGGTAAGTAGACCCCGTTTACGCAGTGAGCTGACTGCGCGTAGCAATCCGCATTATAGACTCCAGCGTCGCGCCTTCCACCTCCTGGGTTGAAACGGCGGGAGCTGGCGGTGGCGGTGGGCGATCAATAATCATGAGCTCGGGATCGGTATGTCCTCTATTCGATGCACCGTTGACGTCTTCCATGTCCATATCCTCGTCATCGTCTTCGTACTCGTCGTCGAAGCTGCGCTGGAGGCCTGTTCGGACATTCTCGATGCCCATTTCGTGCTCCTCGGCTGTAAAGGAGTCACTCTCCTCGTTCATGACATACTCGCCGATGCGCCTTTGACACCCTTGGCGTACGTCGTCCCAAATAGCCGCGAGCGCGCTCTCCTTCTCTTGATCCTGCGTGCCAGCGGTAGTAGACGGGGCGCGACCGGGGAAAGGCATGCTAGCAAGTGTCTTGCTTCCTGCTTCCATAGCGGTTTCAACCTCGGGATCGGGCTTTTTACGGAGAAGCTGTAGGAGGAGATGCTCTTGCGTGCGACCGGGGAAGTTTGTCGACGGGTGAATTGTGACGCGACTGAAGAGTTCGTTGTTCTGGGTTGCGATTTCGAGAATCGCGCGAACGTTATGGTTTAGAATGTCGGCAGACGCCTCAAGAGAATCCCTGTGGAACTCTCGATTAGCACGATGACATGATGCTAGAGATCGAAGTTGGAGAATAGAGGGTCACGCACACGCTGGGCAGTGGGTTACTGACGAAGGCATCATTCATTAGACTGTTGATGCTAGCTGATAGCTGCGAGAGCCGTTGGCGTGTCTGCTCGACAGCCTTCAGCTCTTCCTGGCTTAACCCAAGAGATGACATGTTGGTGATTTTAAGGATATACCGCGAGAAAAGAGTAGAGGGGAGGGAATAAGTAACTATGAGAGTGTTGCAGGCAATCTCTAAACTTGGAGTGAGTAGAGAGAGAGATGCGAAGCACATAGTAAAGTCAATTGGATCGGACCCACAGTAGTCCACCCAAGTGTTCTGTAGGTACTCGTCTAGGCGACTAACTAGACTAGTACCTCTTCAGACTTACACTGCACTCTGCACGCCGTAATCGCTATACCTAACACAGAATAGAAGCGGCAGTGGCACAATGAGGGGGAGGGACTAAATGTAGATCATATATCCCCTGTTCACATCAATTATTGCCCACTAGAGTCTTGCAATGCGTCTAAGGCGATTTTACTATTTCTGGATTTTCTTTTCCTTTTTGTATGTCCAACATAGCAGTTGAAAACTATTTAACGCAAACCTAATAGAACGATAGAACGCCACCGTAATCAATCCGTAAGATGCCCAAACCACACATATAAGTAGATAGATGCACGAGCCAATGGCATCTTTTTCAAATTGCTTCCAAAAACAAGTATGTGATCATTACCCCCTGAGATTCCGTATTCCGCTTCGCTAAATGAGGCCAGGTAAAATGCAAGAGGCCTGGAACATGGGTCGAAACAAGCTTGCTCTTATGAGCTTATTGTTGACCGAGAGTATAATGTGAGGTTCAATAATCGACAATTGTTCGAGAATTGAGCGACATCTTATTCATTGTGCGACCCCGCCTGATCAATCACGATGTCGCGTGTTTCTCGCCCGTACTTATCGACGGGAGGATAACGAGCCCGCCGCTCCAAATCGTCGAGTGGCAAGAAGGAGCGGATGTACTTATTGGTGCCGTTGTCGTTTGGGTTATAATCCCAAGGGTCAAACTTACCGACCTTCAGGGCATCCCACACAAGCCTCCGAGTTCTCTGAGATAGAAGAACGGATTGCGTGATAGCGTCGAAGTCCCACCGTGTTTTTGCCTCAGCCTCGAACTTTTCAAACTTGGCCTTGGCCTCTTCTTCATCAGCCGTTAGTCCCTCTGTTTTGTTTTCTAGCTCTGCCAAGTTGACCAACTCGAGAGGGTCCTTCTCAAGGTTGAAGAGCTGCGGTGCATCCGTCGGGCAGGTGATGTATTTCCAAGGACCACGTCGAATCATCATGAGGGGGCTAATGGTACCCTCGCCCGTGTACTCAGCAATCACCGTATCGTGGCCCGGCTTGCCCTCTAGGTGAGGCAGCAAGGAAGTGCCATCCATCGGTAGTCCAGGTATCAGCCGGGTGCCGACGAGGTCACAGAGGGTGGGGAGAATGTCAAGGGTTGATACGTTCTCCTTGACGCGGCGGGGTGTAAATCGGCGAGGATCCGAAATTAGCAGGGGAACACGGACAGACGACTCAAAATAGCTCATCTTGTACCAAAGGCCACGTTCTCCGAGCATATCGCCGTGGTCACCGCTGAACACGACAATGGTGTTCTGGTCAAGGCGGCATTGCTTCAAGGTTGTAAGAATACGTCCGATGCAGTCATCCACATAGCTGACAGCACCATAATATGCCCGCCGGGCGCGCTTGATTTGGTCCTCGCTGAATTCCTGGTCCCAAAGGTCACACACTTTTAAAAGCCTCTTGCTATGTGCATCTTGCTTTTCCTGTGGAATTTTGACCTTGGGTAAGGTGATGTCTACACCCTCATAAAGATCCCAATACTTTTCTTCAATGGTGTAAGGATCATGGGGGTGAGTGAGAGATAACTATTCGCGAAAACCTCGGTTAGAACGTGTTACGAGTCATACACCCATAGACCTACGATAGCTGACGCGTGAACCAAGAATACTTGAACACGAGCCACAAAAAGGTAAAAGACAACATACCGTGAGGGAAAATGGGCGGCTATCCGGGCCTTCACGAACTTGGTCGTACAAGAACTGAGTAGATCTATACATGACCTCTTCGTCATAATCTAATTGGTTGCTTCGCACGCAAGTTCCGGCTTGCAGGATAGAGCTTGCATTATGATACCACTCGAGTCGCCTGTCAGGCTCATCCCAATTGACGGCCCAGCCAAAGTCCCCGGGATAGATGTCGCTGGTTAGACGAGTCTCATATCCGTGTAACTGATCCCCAACGAAGTGCATCTTGCCAGCCAATGCCGTGTGGTAGCCTCTGAGCCTCAAGTAGTGAGCGTATGTGGGCACATCGCTGCCAATTTGAGATGCGTTGTCATAGGCTCCAATCTTCATCGGTAATTGGCCTGAGATAAGACTCATACGAGACGGCGCGCAAAGAGGCGAGGGGCAATATGCAGAGTCGAACTGAACCGACTTGGCAGCCAATGCGTCCAAGTTTGGTGTGAGAATCTGGGATTCAGGGTTGTATATCTTGAGTTGGGGAGCAGCCAACTGGTCTGCCATGATAAAGAGTATGTTTGGCAGCTTATCGCCACCACTGACACCAGCCTGCGTTGAGCCATTCCCACTCGCCTCGAGTGGGATGGAATCGATATCTGGAGCCATGATGGAAAGATAAATCCGAAAAGAGAGTAAAGTAAGTCAAGACACGACGAGATGGGTGAATTATCGTAGGTATGACTCAGGTTGTGGAGGTGTCAGGTAAAGGTTGAGAGGGAGAGAAGAGGGAAGTGTTTGACTCAAGAGATGGAAGCGAAGAGTAAGAAAAGACGGAGGGCCTATCCAACTTATACAGTCTGGATACTGCGAGATAAGGGAGGAGGTAAGCTAAAGCGATCAGTCTGCCCACTTGCCAGATAAAGATCAAGGGACTGGTCGAAGTGAAGACCACATATGATTAGGATGGGAAATATTTAGACTGGATGAGCAACTGCGAGAAGGATTGTCACTTGGTTTTTAGGTAATCTCGGTGATATGGTAGACAAATACGAATTACATAACATGCACGCGACTTAAAGCGACACTTGTCAGAATGGGAAAAGAAAAGGGAACGTAGGAGTATTCACGTTGGCTTACATGAGTTGCGCAGGGCGGGTGTCGGGCTGTCGTGCGATGGCGACATGATTTAGATATATAGGATTCTAGTCACTTTTATCGTCACCGCATCGGCCAAGAAAAGGAGAAGAATGGATCCCCAGTAAACACCCCGCACTAGTACGAGATTGGAAATACCGTCTTGAGCCCTATCCGCCAATCATAGACATATTACGATGCTGCTTTTTGCCGGATTAGGATCATCGTCACGAGTCCCATAAGTCGAAGATCCATTTCTCCCATAAACACCGCTGCGCCGCGCGGCTGTTTAGTCGTCTAGACAGGGAGCGTCGCAATCTTCTGGGGAAGGGGGGCCTCCTGGAGTTTGTGAGACGATAGTAGTCTAGGCTTGCATACTTAATACTTAGTAGGTAGACCGGACGCATCAAATATAGTCAAGCCCCGATCATGTGATCGGTAGGTGGTCCCGATAAGTATCTAAGTAACGTCACAGTAGGTAGCATCTAGGGGTCCAGGGCTTCCCGCTATGCAGCTGTGCAGCCGGGCTAGTCCAGCGGGGATTGGGGTCTGGGCAAAATATAAAATGTGCTGACTTGAATTCATGGTCTAACTAGGCCTGTACTACTCCCTACAGTCCTAGCAGTTAAAAATTACGAGCTGTAGCACACGAGTCAGTTGTCGTTGCGATTTACAGGCGAGTATACACAGTAATTAAGTTGAGAACGCTCCCTTATCTCGTAGATTTATCATGCATGCGTATTACAGAGAATCGGAAATAATATTGGTGATTGGCTCGCTTCCATGCAACATAAGCAAACGTCATAATAAACTTCATAGCAACCACGGCTATATGAAAGCCAATAAAATAAGTTATGACTACTGCGTAGTATCATGCAGCACTGCAGATGACAGCAAGCCGAATTGTTCACCACATATGCGTAAGATATCTTGTACGTAGGATTTCAAATCCAGGAAAACTGGGGAACAAGGGTCCGGCACTTAAAGTGATTTAATGGCTTAGATTATGTAATGATCAAGGGAATTGCGTCAAGTAGAGACGCACAGCATTTTCAGAATGCTGCCGATGACCGGCTGACCGATTGACTGACTGCACTGGATGGCTGATCATATGATTCGTTCCTACAGGTCTAATGCGGGATCTTCAGCTTTGCTACAATTTCCATTTGATAAGCACCACACGAAAACCGATACATAGAACCTTGGTATTGGTGACGTGTCTATCTTCGCTGCTCATGACCATTGAGGATTGGTATATAGCAGGCACAGAGTATGTATGAAGAAGTCCTATCTAAATAGTTTCGAGAAGCGGCTAGATAGGAATTTATAAGCTAATGCGTGGTTGACGCTAATTCGTCAGTTCTGGGGCCGTTATCGACACACGATCATGTTCATTGAAATAACATTCTTTGAACTCGAGTTAGTTAGTTTAACGCCTAAACACTATGCTGGGCTTAATCAAGCCGATGCGGTAAGTGTTGTCCTTTGTCAACACGAGCGTTCCAGCTAGAATCCGAGCTAGGACATTACTGGATACATCTGATAATGCAGAAAGCCTGCTGGCATACTGTAGGTGCGGTGTGGTCTATCTACCACCCCTGTATAGCTGTGGGTATTATGTAGGTAGTCTAGAATATTCTATTGCCTTATGTAGCTCACTAAGTACAGATCTGTCGCTCATTCTAAGTCTTAGTGTCCAGCTACCTGACCTAAGGGTATTCAATAGATAGGATTTTTACCAAGTCACGGCACATACAACTACCGTCTATAAGCACGTTAGATAGGTAGCGCAATTTAGCTCAAGTATGACAACATGAAGACTTATCTCCATTGGGTAGGTGATTAATACAATACTAATGGTAACGCGTGACCATGATGCAACGCTAACTCATTAGCAAATCTTAGAACACAGGTTAAAAGACAACAGTAGTGATGTATTAATAAAGATTAAAGATTGGGGTGAAAGTGTCAGCGATCTCTAGCAGCGCTAAATTGGGAAATTGAAAAGAGCTGCTTAACCTCTACGGCGTGTGGTAGGGCCCTTATTACTCCTTGGTGTCGCCGTAGTAGACGCGCCTGAACTCGGAGCAGCTGTAGACAGAGGCACCTCCTTCATCTTCCCCTTAGCCTTGGCCGAGGGCGCGTTCCAGTAGTACACCATCTGCGCCGCCAAGACGCAGTTCAACGTGAACCCCGCGATAAAGCCATATAGGATTAACTTGTCGTCCACCTCCTGCAGCGTTGTAAAGATGCGCGAGAGCGAGCCGGCGAGATAGTTAAATACCTGTAAAATAAAGATATTAGAAAACTGGCAATATCGATGCGCCTGCGCGAGTACGGATCGAGAGGCGCGACATATAGACTGTACTTACCGTGAAAGCACTTAGTTGGCCTGTTCCACCCTCCTGGAGAATGGCGGCAATCTGGGGTATCTTGCTCGCCACACCTAGGACGCCAGCGCCGGCCTGCAGATATCCCAAGGCTTGCATGTCAAGTATGTTCGGACTGAAAAGCGTGGCGAAACTCGCGGCAAGGACAGCAACGAACAATGCAGCCATACTGGCGCGACCGCTGTAGTTGAGAACAAGGACGGTGATGACGACATTTTGGCCGAGGATCAGGGCAGTCTCGCCAAAGGTGCTGAAGGGGAAACCATTGCGAATGTTGTAGGCGAGAGTGATGAGGTACGACGAGGTTTCAAGGACGTAGGATAGAAAGCTGATGCCCGAGGCCGACTTGGACTGCACGAGCTTGAGGATCTGAGGGACCTTGACGATGGAAGAGGCGCCGATGATACCGATGCCTAGGCCCTTGGAAATAGCTAGTTTGAGGCATTCGGAATCTGTCGGGTCGAGATCGAGAATCAGAGTTTTGTAGCAGGTCTCGCCGATGATGGACACGCCTAGATCGCGAATCGGGGCGGGCAGGTTGTTGGTGAGTGGCTGCAGCGGCTGCAGAGCCGATCGAAGGGCCTCCATGGTAGGAGAACGAGAACGAAAAGGAAAAGGACGATGCGCTGCGCTTGGAAGGGAAGAGCGACGATTCAGCAGCAGATGATAGTAAAGTGTATCACTATCAAAAGACAGTGATGCTAATAGTTACCAATTGATCAGCTCTACGAGGCTGACGTGCATGTGATGAGGCAACAAATTACAGCACCGACACGCTTCTTCATTGGGCTAAGGTCCTGGAATATGCACTGTAGTGCACTGTACCTCCATACTTACCTACCTAGGTAGGTACTTATAGGCTGGGTAGGCTACCTACAGTACCTATCTAGGTAGGTTAGGTAGTAGATAGGTAACGCACGCGAAAGTATGTCCTACTTATATTGTAATTTGGTAGTATAAGATCAATTCATGGTTCACAATGAGAAGAATGCGGAATGAAATCCCGCGACTTGTAAAGAACATCATTTTGCCCTGTAGCCTATTGCCTATTCCCTAATTGCGACTATACGTCGTGTAGCCTGTTAAAAAGCATGCAACTCGCATTTTGCACGTGATCTGCAAAAACTACCTAGGTACCCCATCTCTGGCAAACCGTCATTATGTCGCATTTTCCTGAGCAACCTCTGCCTGCAATGCGGAATCATCACTTCATCCTAATTTCAAGCCTCGAGAAAGAAACGGTAGGCTCCCCGGTACCAGTTCTCCGCCGCCCGTTCTTCAGTGATGGGTTTGAGAACTCCTCTACCGCCACCACTCTTCATCACTTTTTGGAGCCGCCAGAGTGGAACTCCTTAAGTGCCTGGGCACAGTGAGTCAAGTTCGCAGCAGGTTCCCAGGTGTTGTCCTTAACATGGTAGCCCTTCCACTTGACAAGGTACTCTGTAATACCGGATCTCTTGCGTGATTCAAGAATGAGCTCCACTTCATATTCAGCCTTAGCAGGTGTCTTGGTGGGCGTTCTGGTGGGTGTTTTGGTGGGTGTATTAACAAGTGCACGCCTGCCCCTCGCCCTACTGCCTGGAGTAGCAACGTCTTTCTTTCTACCTCTAGTAGACGGCGTGGATGGTGTCTCTGCAACCTTAGGTCGTTTCTTCTTAGATAACTATGTTAGTTGTTTGTCCCACCTCAACATATGATAGAGAAACGTACAATTTGCTCAGTGATCTGCTGGGTAGCAGACTCGGCTGCCGCTCTAGACGATCTTCGAAGGCCGATTCCTACAACATCTTTCGTTCGGCTACCCCGCGATGTGTCGGCCATGGATAGAGTGTCAGGAATATCGCTCCTCTTCAATGGTCGACCACGACTACGGCTACTAGTAGCTTGGCTTTGTCCACCGTCGCCGGATCCTGGCTGAGAGATATTCGATGAGCCTTTTCCCTGTCTAGCAAACATCTTGACGCCGGAAGGCTGGCCGCGATTGGGTATTGGGTATTCCTTTCTTTCAAGTGTAGATTCGTCGATGGTATTATCGTATTCTTGTGCTACACCGTAAGCCCCACTCTCGTTGCTTTCTTGCTTGTTCTCACCTGTACCCTGGTCACGAAAAGTGTCAGAGGTGGTACCATCCCTAGGTCCGGGGTTCAATTTTTCAGGTCGGGGGATGGCGGGCCCTTCGGTCTTATTAGTGAGTCGATTCTCTTCCTCGGGAACCAATTCACGCTCACCGCCTAATTTCCTGGTGGACTTGTTACTAAGATCTCAACGGCTTGTAATCGAGTGAAAACAGAAGTTGGGTAATCAAAATGATGTATTCAAGTCTGAAGGGAATGGTAGTGTAAAGAAATATATTGATTGGAATTAGGAAGGAGTTGCAGCACATAGGTGTATAAAGTAGTAGCACGCAATTACAGGACTGCAATCGATGAGGGTATGTAGTTCTTCCCGGGGATTGATTTGTAAGGGCAATAGGAAGAGGAAGGGCGACTTACTGGTGGCCGAGTTGAAGGTCGCCATCAAAATCCAGATCAATATCTTCATCAAGATCCTCATCAAGATCCTCGTCAAGATCCTCAGGACCCTTGACGCCAAAAGGGCCTTTTTTATAGAGGTCACGAGGAGGGCGGAGAGAGAACTCGTCATCTAGAGCGCCACCCCCGACACGACCGTACGATGAAGATGCCATCCTGATACAAACTACAGGATAGACCTAGTGTTAGGTTATGGGTTTGCTTACACAGGAATGGGCGGTTGAGCCTCGTGGTCGTAGCAGAGTTTTGATACGGTAGCGAGAGATCTGGAGGTGAAATTGATGGGTTAACTGAACGGCTCCAAAGGTGCACAGGGTAATAGATAGCTGCAGGTACTTGGTACCTAGGTTAGTTGATGTTTATGATAAGTAAAAGAATACAATAATTGTACCGTGTTGCTATGGTGGAATCGTCGTACCTTATTCACTCTGAGTGGCTGAACGTTGATAAATACTCTCGCGTAACCATAACCTTTACAACCAAGGCTGTAACAATACAGGAGTTGGAATATAAATGAAGACTGGAGAAAAGTCGGGAATTGATGTGAAGTTGTTGGTGATATGGTGCTAGGTAGTAGGTAGTAGGTATCTTGTAATGTTGCCGTACTTAGGGAGAAGGTGTGTAGGAAAACAAGTGAGGGTAGCTGCAGTGCTTGGTCTATTGCCGTATCCGCTAGGTACTTCTTTTGTCAAAAATGTATATTTCTAGACTTACTTAGGAAAGCACGAGACAAGTATAATACAGGGCTGGCAAGTACTATTAAAGAACGTGCCTACCTACATATGTAGCTACCTAGTAACGAGCAAATATACTCTTGAAGAGCCAAGTAAATATACCTAAGCTTCCTCACCCACAGCATGATTTCCAAAGATGCCTGTAGCTAGATAGTAGGTATCTCCTGTAACTCCAAACCAAGCGTAGACCTTTGTTTTCACCCTCTCCCATTTGAGAAACTATAATTAAGCATGGGGTATTGCTACCTCTGTATCTTCGTAGGTAGTTCGTCTATGTTCACTATAGCTACTATATATACATGTTCAAAAATGCTAGACTGCTAGACTCGGCGAATATTCTTCTCCTATAAATTCCAGAATACAATAGCGTGGATGAAGGAGAGGCTTAATCCCTTAGTACTAACGTTAGGGCCCAAGGTACCTGTTAATGCGCCGGTTGTCATTAAGTCCAAACTGAAGCATTATACGATGCTAGTATCGGTTCATATTCGCGGAACTCGTAACATGAGGTGGTGCTTTATCTAAGTCTGAAGTGTCAATTTATCAATGTTGTATTACGCCCCTGACATCTACACTAGTCGACATCTTCCTCGAAGTCATCTGGTAATTCTTCGAAGCGTCCTTCTTCTACCATTGTTCGCATTGGGTTTTCAACTGAAATCACGCCGTTCGCTTGTAGCCTATACTGAGATTAGACTAGCTTTTCACATACTAATATTGGATAAGAGAGCTTTACCTTTGGAATAATACAAACAGCCTTTCAGCTTCTCTCTCCCTCTCAGCTTCCGTCAACTCAGGTGCATCGGAGTCTCGCTCGGAGTCTAGGAATTGTCCGGTGACAGGATTAGTCGGCCGATCGAAACTACCGGCATCATCGTTGAACGTTTCAGAAGCATTCCCGGGTAGAGGTATATTTTTGTTGTAGAGATAGCCGGAGGCGAACCCGTACCCAACATTATTGACAAACTTAGACGCATCTTTGTCTGAGAGATCGAACAGAAGATCTCCGATCATGTCGCGAAACCTTGGTGTTAGGGGGTTTGTCGAGTTCTTGAGAAGCCAAGAAGGAAGCGAGCTACTACGCCCAAGTACTTCTTTTCTATCGGTGTCTGAAGGCAAGAGCCTTTTCCCGATCGAAATTCGCACATCTTCCGTCGCATGGCCGTGAACTAGTCGTATGACTCCAAGGAGAGCTGTTACTGTACTTTCAAGTTCCTCATCTTCGTATATTGTCCTTGACTGTTCGAGAAGATCGACTAGACGGTCTGAAAGGAAGGTGGGATTGGCTTGAGGATACAAAGCCGATTGAACTTCTTTCGCCTCGATTTCCAGGTTTAAAAGAGCATTGACTAAGGGGCCTATCGGTGGATCCAGTGGTTTGTTGATTCGGAAGTGTCCTTTACACAAGACAGTAACGATGGGTGGAACTGCCTGAGTGAATGATGAAGTCTTCTGTTTGCAGTGGTGCGTGATGTTGAACAGTAGTTTCAAGGTCTCCGCTAAAGCCATATCTCGCATAGGGTCGTCGGTCGAATTTCCATTATCACCATGGTGTCTTGCGTGGCGTTCCAAATTCTTCACGATGGAGTCGGCGAGATGATACTTATCAATGAGCTGCTCTAGTTTCGTGTTGGTGTCATATGTTGTGAGGAATAGTATCCTCGAGACAAGAAATTCATCGTCGCGACTATCGTTCTTGAGTTTGCTGCAGACCTTAGCCTCATAACCTAGATCCACAAACATTTGACGACACTCCTTCTTAAGCAAAAGCGCATTGCATAAACAGCGTAGAGCATTTCTTGATGTTGTACTGGAAGTGCTGTCAAATGCGTGCCGGGTGAGCATTTCAATTCCCTTTATCTTGTTAGTGAAGTATCTACCAACCTCCTCCAGGGCTTGTGTCTACCTCTTTTGTGAATATGGGGTCTGCATTGCGAGGATCTCGGCCGTATATCTTAAGCTCCTCTAAGATAGCGTCCCTCTCTAATAGGCTCAGTATTAGACATGCTTCAGAGAATATTTGCGCGGAGTGCCTTACGATGTGCAAGTAGATTCGTTGAAATCAGGTCTTGTGTTAACTTATCAACAAGGCTAGTTACAGCAGATAGCTTTGCTGGAACCAAGTTTGTCAATAAAGCCCGATTCTTAAGACTAAAGGATGGCTCACCCGATCCCGACAGCACAGCCACTTGGGCTAGTTGAGGATTGCTAGCCATAGAAAAAGGGACCTCGGTTTTTATAGGATGGCTGTGGTGGCCACCTCAGGACAAGAATATGCGCTAATACCCCCTAGCAAAACTGACAAGGCTGTCTAGTCATCGTGAGCAACGGCCCTATAAATGGAGCGGGCATTCGATGGGTGAGGGGCGATGAAAGAAGAGTCTTGAGTACCCGAGTTGAGAATATGAGAAAGAAGAGGAGAAAATCTAGAGGTGCACAGAAGTAGCGAGTATACTCTACATAACAAAATAACAGCTGGAAAATATGAATATGGAAGAAGTAGTGCTTAGAATATGTTACTAGGAGGTGAATCAGTGAGAAGACGTACAGATGAGTAAAAAAGGGCGAGCATCCACGATTGAACCTTGCACTAGGGGCGCGGCCAGCCTGCTCATAAGTTGAGCCTTACAGGGAAATCGTGATTAAATTCTGATATAACGCTTGAGTTGGATAATATGGGTAGCGCCCTATAGACTTGCTAAACCCTGAGCAATACTTAAAATATAAAATGTAGAATGGTCTATATAAGGGGCTATTGTACACATTCAGCTTATGCGTGCAGCGGTACCTAGCGGCCTTGCGCACGATCCACCTCAGCTCTTAGGAGCGCACGGGCCACTACTCTGTAGGAGAGTACCTAGGAAAACCACTTTAGCACATTGACTCCACTAAAGCGCGACGCGAGTATTTCTCTCCGCTACTACCGCGTTTACAGGGGTCCTCTGTCGCGCCTTCTGCTCCGGTCCCCAGTTTTGTCTATCAAGATGTGGGTCAAGCTCGGTCATCTTCACTCGAAACCAAACCTCTTTTTAGTTGGCTCTTCTCTCTGAGGTCGTGGAAGAGGTTATCATTAGGTGTTCTGGCAATTCGTTGTTGTTCTCTGTACGCCTGTTTATATTTCTGCTTTTTCTTTATGTTTACATTTGAGAGGATCGAGCAGCTTGTTTCCTTACTAAGATCTGGATCGTTTCTGATTTTATCTTTGGCGCTGCAACGCTACTTAGCCTATGAAATCTAAGCTATCCGGCCACTGTTCGCGTGGTGAACAGGCAACTCGTGGAGCAGTTGGCTTGAAGTCATGGTATCGCCAGCAGTAGCGCCATCTGCAGGCCTAGACACACTGCTGGCAAGACCGCCAACACCGCCTCGAGAACGTCAGAGCGACCTCGATCCAAAGCTGAATTTGAACCGGCACGCCGTCGCCTCCCGCCTCATACTACAAACGCCCCCGAGCCACTCACCGGACCCGGGTCTCTCGACTAACGCTAACTCCAGACGGTCTGGGAAAAGGGTCGAGTTCACTGTCCATGCCGAGTATTGCGATCCTCCTACGGAGACCTACAAGAAGAATGAACTTATACAATCCACACCAATCTCCGCCCCCTCGTCTGTGAGCCTCTCGAAGCCATTGAAGTCGATCCTCAAGCCCACACCGAGTCCGAACCCTTCCAATCCCTTGGATCCATCAGCTAGCCACGACGGGGCAGGCAGTACCATTACACTAGTCGCCATGCTAGAATCTACTATTAAGCACCTCGCTAGCAATGACCGCGACGCCAAGGTTGACGCATACACCATGCTGGTGCGTGCGCTGAAGACATCAACGAACCTCCCAGATCGCATCGCTCTACAAAGCAAAATGAGTTTGTTTATGCAATTCATTCAGCGGGATATCACTACCAAGGGTGGAAACGGAGCCGTCGATTCATCACTAGTCAACCATGCTCTCGCCCTGCTGAGCACCTTCCTACATTTTCCTGCCATTGCCACGACAGTGACACCCGATTTTGCAATCTTCATTATAGATCACTGCATCAGATCATTCGAGGACCCTGCGATCCCTAAAGACGTTGTTCGACATCTTATGCAAGTGGTTGTATACCAGGACTTTTCTCCAAAGGTCATGACAGCTGATCGCGTCGGTCGACTCGTTACTTCGCTTCATAATATTGAGCAGAATATCAAAGGAAAGAGCATTATCATGTCTCGTATTTTGATATACAGAAGACTAATTAAGCAATCCACAATTCACATGGTGTCCCGCTCCGAGTGGCTCCTCGACCTATTGACCGATATGCTGAGTAGCTTGAAGGAGATACGTTCCACTGCAATAGCCCTGGGATTAGAAGCCAGCTTCACCGTTGCGAAAGAGAAGCAATTTCCTAAGAAAGTAATGGAAATTCTCCAAATGACCGCCGAGGAAACCAGCTACGCCGAGTACTATGTTCAGAGACTTACCGCCATGACCAAGGAGAAGTCCGAGATGGCCGCTGTCCCTCAGATCTGGAGTGTGGTTATCCTGTTGCTGAGATGTCCGATTGATCGCTGGGAATTCTTTGACCGATGGCTGGAGATAATACAGCGGTGCTTTAACAGCGGTGATTATCAAACGAAACTGGAGGCAAATTACGCATGGAATCGCCTAGTCTACGCCCTGTATTTGCACGAATCATCGTTCTCTAAGGCTATCGGTACCTTGTGTCAGCCCTTTAACCAGTTGAGGCGGAGAGGTAAACAACCTGACGAGCTCCGAAAAGTTGTTATTGGTGGACTATGCAACCTTTACTACTACGCTTTTAAGCCTAATTCTAGCCCTGCCCACGTCGACCACTACTGGGACGCTTGTGTTCGAACGGTAATTCGAACTTTAGCATTTCCTGAGACTGAGGGAAAACCTGCGGATATGCAGCAAACCCCACTTCTGGACAACTTATCTCAAGCTGCCAACATCTTAACTGGTCTCTTCGATTCTTCTAGTGTGCGGTTATGGAAAGAAGATCGCATTGCGGAGAATACGTTGGCGAGGCCCTCTGAGTTGCCACCGTTGGATCCCAAATGGATTAGACGAAATGCCCCTCGGGTCTTTTTGGTTGTGGAGCCAATTATCGTCAAATCGTTCATGGAGCTTGCTGAACCGGAGTCCAGCGCATCGAAGCTTTGGAGGTCTCTTATCGGTGCCGTTGCTTCTGCAGCATCTAAAGAAGTAAAGGTGTCGATAGATACAGCAGCTTTTCTAGGAAACGCGTTGAGCCTGTTCACGAGAATTTGGGCTGCTGGTCTTAAGGAAGCAACACCTTCTGCTGACATGCAGCGGTCATTCTTGAAGGCGACAGAGACGTATCTCACCACTATGGTCCTCTCAATTGGTCACTTACCGTTCACGGAAAAGCTTCTTTCAATGAATAAGCAAAATACTTTAGTCCCGGTAGCTACACCCTCACATCGCTCTGGAAAAGCGCATGGCCCTATACGATCAGCACTTCATCACCTCTTCTCGATACTTTCATTATTACCACGGGGCATCTCGGATAGCGAAGATGTTTCTAATTTGTTCAGGGTTGTTTTTGAACCCTTCATGCTCACTCGGTCAACTCGAGGTAGAAGGGACGTGGCACAAGAATTGATGCAAATCCAACCACCAGATGGCCCTGTCAGCTACGGTCCATGGGTCTTCATTGCTGAAGCTCTAGCAACACCTGGGGATAGTAGCCAGTCTAGCTATTTATCGACTGATTCAACCAGTCAGTCTCCGATTGGCCATGATTTCCGCGACATAGTAAAGCATCTTGAAAAGGGAATCAGCCATACATCGAATCTACCATGGCCTCAATGGCTATCGCTCTTTCGTTTCGTGGTCGGACAAGCCACCGAGCTCAGCGGTGAAGCAGGTTGCTCGGTTGCGGTCATAGAACCACTAGCCAAGGCTGTCTTCGAGAGTTTTACACACGAGACAAATACAAAAAGCCCTAATATTTATAAATGTGGCGTGCAGTTAATGAGTAATGCGAAACAACCTCGAGATCGACAAGCCCTTGATGCTGCTAGGCGCCGTCTGTGGGGGACCACTGTAGCTGGGATTAGGTCAGCTTCATTTGATCCGTTTGATCATCTCTACCGACTTACTTCCCGTCTTCTTGAGTTATCTTACACAGCCGTGGATAGCATCGACGATGAAATCCTTTTCTCCCTTATTACAGAGACATCTAATTTTTTGTCACGATCTTACCAAGTTCTTGTCTTCAAATCTTTAGTACAGCTACAGCAAGGTTTAGGACCATGGATCCAGGACACGGATGAGCGGTATGGCAGCAGGCAACGTTCGACAGTAGCTCAAGCCGTATGTTTTGAACCTACCCCTCTTATGCATGTTATTGAGTGTTATTAACAGACACAGGTCAAATTATTATGGGACAGAATTTGCAATCTCTTTCTCGAAACGACTCTTGAGAATTTCCAGCTTGATACGATTGAGCAGTTGCTTTGCTGCGCATTCAAGTCAAAACACAGACACATCGTTAATAGTGCTGTATCTTTGTGGAATCGAAGTTTTGAGAACGCCAGTGAGATTCAGTATCCGGTCACTTTAAGAGATGTGTTGCTTTCTCTCCGGCCTTACGTCGATATTGCACTACCTGGGTTGGACATTTCGACTTGCGATACTAACAATTCTCTGCCCCTGTTCGTGGATTCGCAGGATGACTTAGATGTCATGACATCCTCCGGCAAACTTGGGCAAACGAGGGACTCTGCTTTGAACCTACCGGCGTCGTCTGGACATTTGGAGACTCCTAGGTCAAAACAAACTCTGCAATCTGGTTTCAACAAGGCTCAAGATCTACAAGGATCTTCTCATTCTAGATCAACAAGGTCAACAAGGTCAACTAAACGTAACGGGACGCCGAAGCTACGTCATGATGATTCCCAAATTCAATTTGCTACTATCGAAGAATCTTCGCCGTCTAATCGAGCCCTTGAATCGCAAATACTTACTGATCGACAAAAGGAAGTCCGCCAACGGCAATTAGAGAACGCAGTACTCCTACCGACTATCCGATCCAGCCCCGAAAAGGACAAAGAGATATCCCCTTCCTCTTGTCGTCCAGCTTCCGCACAGCAGTCTAGCATAGTCCAATCACCTACCACTGATCGATCAGCGACTCCTAAAGCTACTCGTAGCTTTGATTATGTGTCCTCAACCCCAACACCCCGACGTGGTCAGCAGTCGATGATCGATGAGGACCATGACATGATCGACGATGTTCCTTCATCCCCACCTGAGCCGAGACGGAACCTTCTTCCTGAGATGAAGTCACATTCACGGGATACTCGTATGCTGGACGACATGCCTATAACGTCGTCGCCGATCTCTGGGTCCCCTGTCTCGAGGGTTGACACTCAGCCCCCAAGCGAGCACCTAGAATCGCAGGGGGGTGCTATTAATACTGGTGTAGAATCCGTCACAAACCAGCAGGATAGTTCCAGCACGCACGGCTCTATAGTAGCCGTGACTCGTAGATTCTTATCAGACCCGAACCAAGAAGTAGGACAAAATCGGTCTATAGCTAGCCCAATGATTCAACGACTAGAGGCACTAGCCAATTTTGGCCCTTCAAAGGCCGAAAAAACACCATCGTCAGATAACGAGGTATTCGTTGACGCAGTAACCAGCCCTCTAGCTCAGAGACTAGCGAGTCGTGGCGCTGGCATTGTATTACCAAATCCGAATGAAGAAGTTGAGTGCAAGTTTCAGGACCGCTCATTTGAAATGAGCGACGGTGAAGAGCGTAGCATGGCTCGCCTTGTTATCGAGCTCGACTCTAGGAAGTGTGAGCCGCTCCCTGATTATGACACAGCATCTCCTGAAAAGGCCCACAGGGATAGGAATACTATGGAGTGCATCACCGTTCAGACCGGCCTGGAAAGGCAGAATTCCCCGAGCATAAGTCAAAGCGGCGAGTTACCACCGGTTATGATGCTAGCTGATACCGAAACTGATGACTCCCAATCAGCGGGAAAGAAATCCAAAAAGCGGAAACGGGTACCTGACAAAAGACAGAATACCAGCGGCAAAAGACACAGGCGTGGTATGCGAATAGACGGAAATGATGCTGATACAATAATGCATAGCCAGGTGCCACTTGTTCATCACGAACAACTAGCTCCCGTGTCGGATACATCGCTTATTAACGGTGGCGAAATTATCGAGGGAGAAAAAATTAGCGACGAAGTTTCGCCTACGTGTTTGCAGGGTTCACCAGACCTCTCCTACAATCCTAATGATCAATCGTCTCTGGAACCTTTGGAATTGGATGAGGATGGCATGGACTCAGATACTGCGGCAGTGAACCTTCAGCTGATCACGGAAGCATCACAGCAATCCGAGGTTGATAATTACGAGCACTTTACTAGCGACGATACTGCCCCATCTCCTGATTTAAGCGAGGCTGAAATAATAGACGACAATGAAGGAATGGAGGAGTTCAACACGCTAGAGTCCAAACCGCCCGACAATACGGAGAATATCATAACGCCGCGAGTGGGACAGTCGGCAGTGGAGAGGATTGCAGCTTCACTAAGAGATAGTCTCGAAGGACTACGAACAGCCACACTGTCTCGAGAAGATGTGTACAAGATCGAGGATATGTTTATGGACATTAAAAAGGAATTGTATGAGGCAGAGAGGAGGAGTCGGTGATGCTGTACACAGAGCATCGGCATATATTGAAGCATCATGGCGGGCTAGGCAAAGGATGGACATATTCGCGAAGGCTTAAAGTTCTGTACTGTACTGCCTAATGAGGTTAGCGAGCATTGACAAGGAGTTGAAAGTAACAATGGCAATATAAAACTTGTTTTATTTTTGGTACTCAGATGTGTTTTCCTATGTGCCTAACTGTCGTCGAGAAAGCCTTAGTGGAATAGATGCGCACCTGCGATTTAGCGCCATGGCTGAGAAAGAATTCTTAGCCCAGGTTCAGTAATCTATGACTGCTGGCCTATCAAGCCTCTATCATCTGACCTATATACCATGGCTCACAGTGGGACTAGGTTCCCTGCGAAGTTGCTATAGGAACATCACCTGCTAAATGGCGGGCATGAACGTTGGAAGGGTTGATATATATAGTAGTAAGGAATATATGGTTATATCTGGCTAGGTGCCCTATTTCACATGGATGAGAATCAACCAGTACTGTTAGGTGCGCTATTCAAGACCCCTATACCTATCCAAGTCACTAACCCCTCTCTACACGACGTGTCATCCCCGAAATACTAGGCCTTTGCTGACTTAGACGTAGCTGCAGGTGACGGTGCTGGAGCCCGAGGTGCTGCAGGAGGTGAGGACGGAGCTGCCCTGCTTGATGTCGAGGATGCTGGCGCCGGTGACGCCGACGGTGGCGCCGCTCTTGACGGCGGAGGCGGAGGTGAAGGTGACGGAGTCGAAGTTGGCGAAGGTGACGAGCGAGCCGCCCGACTCGTAGTCCTCGACGATCCACTCGGCGTCGTACTCGCACAGCTGGTTCTTCTCGTTGCTGAAGGAGTGGGAGATGCTCTTGCCCGTGGTCAGGTTCTGGAGCGTGGCAGTGCCGGCGGCCTTGGAGGAGGCGGTCTGTGTGGTTCAAGCGTGTTAGCTGACATGTGCTCGCTGGTTCAGGGGGTTCGTTGGGGGGTAGACAGCAGGAGGAGAAGGACATACCACTGTGATCTTGACCTCGTCGCCGGCCTTGACGGAGAAGCCCGTGAAGTCGTAGGCGTAGTCAGGGTACCACTCGTACCAGGCATCGTATGAGACGGCGCCGGAGGAGCTGACGGTGAAGTCCATGCCGGTCTGTAGGATGGCAGTGCCGCAGGTGCTGTGAGAAAAGCAGGTGTCAGCAATTACGGCTTGTGGTAAAGATGCAGCTCGTTCTAGGGGGCAAGGCCTTCGCCGAAAGGGGAAATGAGACTCAGGAATACGTACTCGCCATCGATACCGACCCAAGCGGAGGCAGAGGCAGACTTGCCGGAGGCCTTGGGGGTGGGCACAATGATAGTGCCGACGACGGAGGTGAAACCAGTGCTGCTTAGGACGGCACCGGCCCAGTTGGACGAGTACTCGACGTTCCTGTCGGTTCCGTTGACGGCCTCGAGGCCGTTCTCCTCAGCAGGGAGCTTGAAGCCCGATCGGCGGCCGGCACGGCCAGCACGGCGCTCGGCGTGGTTAGCCCAACGAGCCTCAGTTCCAGGGGCAGCGAAGGCGCTAGTGGCGAGCAGAGCGCCGGCGGCAAGGATAGCAGCGGTCTTCATGGTGACGAGCTAGGGTAGATGCAGCAAAGGGACGAGATGATCAGGGGAGTGCCGGTGGGATTTCCAGTGAATGGGCCGATGATGAGGGAAAGGATCAACATGACAGAGCTGCGGGATGGTCCCTTTATAGACGATGGACATGTTGATCGCGACGATGGAGGCTGGACGAGCGAGCGCTCACTCAACTGGGTAACCCATTCGCGCGAACCATGATGCCGGAATGGTCTTTTGCTGGCGCGCTGAGTGCTGAGTGGCATCGAGATTGCGGGCTCGATACAGGCAGGGCGCGCGCGCGCGAGGGCGAGAGCATCATCACCTTCCGAGAAGATATTCTTGGCCCGTTCGGCTGGTGATGTGTCGAGGCCACGAGCGCTGGGAGAGTGGGATGTCCCTAGCCATTTCCAGCAGGAGACCCGGACGAGAGAGCCGACATGACAAGATCTGGGGCGGCTGCCTCTCTACCCTGACTCTCTACCCTGACGGGCGCGATAGCGATGCTAGCCTAAGTGGCACTGAACTGCCACTGATCTGCACGACATACGTACGGATTAATCCGAGGGTCGTCTAAGAAATCTCCGGCCCAGCCAAGCAAAATGGGAAGGTCGCATCAGGCGCCCATTCTTATCAGCACTGGGAGATGGAAATGGGCACTATACACTCCCTGATTATCATATCAATCAGCTATGCTTGCACTGTCAATCAACTAATCAATCAAAGACGCGAGGGGGACTGTAACATCTGACTAAACCCACCTTTCTCCCGCCTTCTTCTCCAGTCTGACCGGCCAAGGTCGGGGCCAGGCTGCGGCCAAGAATACCAAGCATCACTCCAAGAAACACCTAAGACACTCCAGGACACTCCAAGACAAGCCCAAGACGCCCCAAGAAACACCAAGAATACCAAGCAACGCCTCCCGCGGCCGGGACTGCTCATGGCAGTCGAAATAAGCTTTGCGAGATCTCCGCCAAGAAGAAATATCCCGGAGGGGGCTTGCTCGGCGAGGCTTGGTTACGATCCTATTGCTTCAATCTTTAATTTTCTTGGGGTGGTTTTTTTTTGGGCCAGATACGTAAATAACTAGGTAGCTTCCGAGAATTGAAGTAGGTACCGTATATCATCTATCTACAGTACATATGTATAGCGTGTACCTACCTACCTACACCTAGAGGTATGCACAAGGAAACCCCTCGTTAGTGGCTGGTCTGCCTGGTTATTTCCCTCACGCACGTATGCAACCTGCCGTAACCCCTACGGGCAATTCAAACGACCCTATCCACCACCCACCCTATCTACCTAATCTATCTAGCACGCAATCAAAATCGCCCTTATTTATTCTGCCTTATCTTTATCTTGAGACCTAGGCGGTTCAGTCCGTCAGTCCACCATCCATCAACGAAACCCACATTAAACGCACGAGTATGTATGTACGTATAAGCAAGGCAAACAAAAAACACAAACCGAATCAAACCAGAAACACATGATATTGAGCCGAGAAAGTCGGTTTACCTATTGGTGGAATTAACGTGACTCGCGAGAACCCTTATCGCCCAATAGAGCGCCGCAACGAGGACGACGAGGATAGAAAGAGGGGGGGTAGTCTGACTGCAGATCGACGGTTTCACCACGCTCAATCACCGAAACGAGCCCGGCGCGTCTATCTAGCCTAATCGCCGTCTATGTAAAGGGCAGGCAAGTTGAGTACCTAGTCGAGGATACTACCGCCGGGGGGGATGCATTATACTTCCTTAGTATGTATGCGTAGGCAGATTCGCTTCCACCTTTTTTTTTCCGTTCCTGACGCATAGCATCCTCATTGGCATGTGAATCGGTATGTTCAACAACCTACCTACCACATCTAGATAAACTTGTGAGGGGCCTCCTTACTACCGTTCAGCTATGGGCGAGCCCGAGCAAGGGGGTCCCACCCTATCAACTCCCGTCCTGGGCCTGTGGGCTATTATACGGGCCCCCTTCGCGCGCTACTTTAGATATTAACTCGACTGTGCGCTACGCATAGCTGTTGTATCATGGATCATATCTACCACCTGCCTATACTTGTGACCCGTTTGACTGGTTTTCTGCACGGTAAACCCTGCCGCCGCTCGCGGGCATGAGGCGAATATGCAATCAATGTTCAGTTGACCAGTATCATCATCTTCAGATATAGAGTAGGTGGGTTGATCACGACATCGCGTGAAAGAATTCCGGGGTTAAGCGTTGTGAAGACGGAGCGGAGCGGGGCTGTGTTACGTACGTAGACTTACCACTTTTTGGCAGGTATCGGAACTTTCCTAGCCGCTAACCCAACCTCGCCGTTAACCGCCTCGGCGCCTTGTAGAGCACGATCTGATATCAGCGCCCACTACGTACGTTTAAGCCTAATGTTTAGATCCGATATGCTAAGAGATATCAAATAAGAACTTATCAAGTAACTAGTATGATTTAGAACGTCGCTGGCTGGTGGCAAACAAGCCGTGGCATATATTATTTGACAAATACTACATTTCAGTAACCTATTTACACTCTAGAGACTGCCTTAACCGCTCTCTATCGAGACCAATCCGAAATCCGAAATACTTGAATTATCGTGGGCCTAGGGGCCCCGTCATGCACTTCCACCTAAATAGTTGATATTTTCGCGCATAGCAGCGGTCAGTTCGCCCTCGCCCGTGTAAACATAGCGAACTGTCTGGGGCCAGGACTCCGCATGTGGCACCGGAAGATAGACTACATCGCCGCTATGAACATGGCCAGAGGTGAGCAATGCCGCGAGTGCAGGGAGTTTGGAGATTGCGTAATGGGTATCTGTTATAGGAAGTTAGATCTCGAGGCTTTGTGCTAGAGCCGGTTGCAAGGTTCTCGAAACGGCACTTATAACTGACTATACCTCACCGCCTGCAAGGCCTTCCATCTGAGGTACTGGCATGCCAAGAAAAACTACAGAAAACAGTGGGCTATAGCATGATAACCTTGGAGGAGGAGGGGAGGGTGGTTGTGGACCGGTTGAAACGAAACATTAATGGCTCATCTAGACAGAAAGCAAAAGGGAAAAATACGTACGAACGGGAACAGTCTTTGCGTCTCGTATCAGTTTATCATAGCCTAGGGAATTCGGCATCTTCTTTGAGAATCTTTCAGCTTGTGGCGATGACAGCCCTGCGCTAGGTCGTCTGCTACTTGATGACCATTTTGCTGGCACTGGCAGGGGCCTACGGTTAGCTTTGGATGGCGATACGTTTTGCTGAGATTTATCTGAAGCCCCTGCCAAGGCGGTCGCTCGTAACTCGTCGATATCAAGGTTCCGTTGAATCAGGAAAGTGTGTCTCCCCAGGGCTCTCGGTCGAATAATAGCCCGTAATGTCAAGCGATGAGGCTTAGCCTTTGGCGGTTCTCGCTCCCAGAATACGGGTGAAGTCTCAGCCTTGGGACTATCATGTCGACGTATCGAGCGCGCGATGACAAAGGCATCAGCTGTGGCCATGTTGCCATATTCTTCCCGAGGTAGAAGTGCGCGGCGTGCCTGCGCCTCCCCCAACTCTCCCTCCGCAGCCGAGGGAGAAGTGGCCGCGTCTACGAGCTGCAAGCTAACCTCTTCAAGCTTGGATACTAATGGTGAGTGTCCTTCGATGGGCACGAGTGGCCTAGGACTTGATATACTCGAGGGGCTAATTTTGTGAGCGGGAGTATCAAGTAAGGCTCGGCTCTTCCTTCGTGTGGAAGTTGGATACATAGAGCTCGGAAGACTGCCCGGAGACAGGGGAGATGGTGACGACAATGGGCCCTGCGCAGTGCGGAAAGCTACTGCTGATGGACGGCCAAAGCTCTCGTAGTTCGTCCATAATGGCGCGAGAGCTGGTCGTCCCTGCGAGTTCACATTGGTCGACATTGGGATACGAGGGAAACAAGATGGGCTTGATAGATTAACTTATTAAAATACGCGCAATTGTTCGAATGCAGGGCAGCGTGCGAATCGTATTACCGTGGGTGTGGCTACAGAACAGCCGCGCGAAGTTGGGCTTTATGGAATGAAGGGCTTAGAAAGTCCATGCAAACGCAATGCGACGCTTTTGAGTCGTCTTATCGCGGGTTGGTGAAAGGAAGGGAGGGGGTACCAATTGAGTCAAAGAATATCAAGGCATCTCGATGTCCAAATGTCGCGAAATCCGTCCCGATTGAATCGGCAACCAACGCCTACAGAAAGGTGGAAGAGAGTGGATGTCTGACGAGCTCGTGGGAAGCTCACACGCAACCTAGACAAAGGGCCATTCTCCGTGACTTTGATGTGCCAGATTGAGTGAAAGGATCGAGGCTCCAGCCAGGCATCCAGGCATGGAAGACAATAAATTAGCTCGAGATGCTACTTCGCCTCTTCGACAACTGGTTTGCTTGACAAAGATTACAGGATTGCCACGCCTCGGTTTGCGCTCGTATAGTTAGTTCCAGAGCATTTGTGCCTAAGGGCTAGGACTTCGACTGATTAGATCAGTCGAGACCGTCAACAGAAACTCCGTCTCTTATAGTCAGCCAGTGTACCGTCTGTCCTTGTCTATTCTCAGCGTTGTATCAAGATTCATATTGGAATCAACGCGGTACAAAAGACATTGATACTATTACTGAGGCCATATGTGATAGTCAGTTTCAGACAAGCCAGCCGGTAAGCTACATCATGATGAGATCATAAACTCAATCGTACGCGTAACCGTTTCTGTGGCAGTGCTATGATATATGATGAAGACAAATGAGTGAGTTGTAAGGTTGGTCATTCGTGTTACCTTAAGTACGTTGTGGGTATATTCTGTATTCCGGCTCTATGTGGAATTAGGTGCCTCTGTATAGCGGTAAATGCCTCTAAACCCTACCTGTTTACCAAGTAGGTGGATATTCTGTAGCGCGCAAAAGACCCCACACTTTGATGCCTGCGTAGGTTTATTGTAAGCTGCCACACAGGTAGCTACTCAGAGCTATTCGTCTCATGCGATTGAGATCTGGCCAAAAAAATCCTTGCGCGCCTCCCTTTACTTTCGACCTCGTTGTCTCTATCGCGATGTTCCCGTCTCATTCGTTATAGCTCTCCCTGAACCTACACAACTGCAATCGCAATGGCTAGCGACGCGACGAGCTACAAACAGCTGAAGGAGGACTTCGTGTCCAATCTCTCAGGAGGCTCAATCTCTGAGATCAACTATGTCACGGCAGCAGGACCTGTACGCTATGACTATGACCGGTGCACATATGTTTGTGGTTATTTCTTGGGCTAAGAGCTAATCTGTGAGAAATGCAGGTCGCATTCATTCTATGGTCCGTCCTTCAGTCTCGACAGTCTTTCTTCACGCCATACAAGCCCCTGAGCTTCCTCATCGACTTCCTCCTCAACGTCCTTGGTTCTTTGCTTGCCATAACCCTTTACGCGAATACACCGTTGCTTCTCTGTGGCCTCTTCATTTCGCCTGCCATATTTGTCTATGCGCTCTCTCCGAACCATGCCGTGGCGAGAAAGAAGAAGCCGAAGCTCCCTCCGGCCGCCCAAGCCCAGAACAAAGTCGAGAGTGCCCTGAGCACCTTGTCTATGAAACCATTCTTAACGACATATCGGGGATCATTACTAGTCTTGACGTGTCTTGCTATACTAGCAGTTGATTTCAGAATATTTCCCCGCCGCTTTGCTAAGGTCGAGACCTGGGGCACGTCATTGATGGACTTGGGCGTAGGATCGTTTGTCTTTTCGGCTGGCATTGTGGCTGCTCGGCCCGTGCTGAAAGAGAGAGCCGAGGGACGCGCGACCCCTTTGTTCCAGCGCCTCGTTTATTCTATGCGCCACTCGCTTCCACTGCTCGTTTTGGGCGTGGCGCGCCTTATCAGCGTCAAGGGACTGGACTATGCCGAACATGTGACCGAGTATGGCGTCCACTGGAACTTCTTCTTTACTCTTGGCTTTCTGCCCCCTTTTGTCGCCATTTCCCAATCCGCCCTCAAGGTGATACCCTCTTATGCCGGTCTGGCCATTATCTTAGGTGCAGCGTACCAGGTCATACTGGAGGGCACATCTCTCAAAGCGTTTATCCTTACCGCCCCGCGGACGGACCTATTTTCCATGAATAGAGAGGGTGTCTGTAGCTTTGTAGGCTATCTCGCTATTTTCCTCGCCGGGCAAGATATGGGGATGTTTATGCTACCAAAGAGTATCACTTCAAACAGCAACTCTAGTAGTGCCACTCAGCGAAGGACCCTTCTAATCAAAATGGGTACCTGGACTGCTGCTTGGTCTATACTCTACTTCCTTTCAACTAACCTTAATTATGGCGCTGGCTTGGATGTGTCTCGCCGCTTAGCCAATTTCCCCTATGTTCTATGGGTTGCTGCGTTTAACTCAGCACAACTGTCAGCTGGCTGTCTCATAGAAACAATCTTTTTCCCGTCGTTCTATAGCTCCACCGACGCCAAGTCTGAACAGGACGCGTACAAGGCTGCCACGAGTACAGTACTGCGAGCCTACAATCGAAACGGACTAGCTCTCTTTCTTATTGCCAATTTGATGACTGGATTGGTTAATATGACGGTCCCTACATTGAATACAGGACCGGCAGTCAGCATGGGCATACTAGTTGGATATGCTGCTATTCTCACGGCAGTCGCTGTTATATTAGATGCTTGGGATTTATCCATTAAACTTTAGGCTCAGAAGAGCTTCTTGAAATGACCACGGTTGTTAGCGACACACAGCCCTTGAACCACGGCCCTGTTCGTATAGCTGGGCCCCATACAATCCATTGTGCGAAATTCCGAAGCGGCGGAGCCGGGAGCCCTTGCGTATCGTAGATTGTTGGCATTCTTTGCCATCCGACGTCATGCAATCTGCAACCTGCAACAGCTCAGTGCTCGCACTGTGAGATGTACTTACAGCTTTCGACGTATTTGTGGCAGCGAGGTCGCGCCACAATCATCTCAGTGATGTTTGAGAGTAGTCACTATTACATCTGCGATGATATATATCGAAGGACGTGCCAGAGAGCCGTAGATCGCGCATGCTTATATCGCTAGTATTTCCCGACGGCGCAAATTCCGCGCTTGTGGAAGTCTTTACAGTAGAGATGCTTACTTATGGGAGTTATACCGACAGTTCGCTGGTAGGTCACACAGTAAACCTCATGGTAATGCTCGATGCACATCTTCCCGTTTCACTGTCTTATCTTTCTGAACTAATAGCTACCTAGGTAGACTTTTTGTAAATGAAGTAAGACAAGTTTCTAGGCTATCTGCGTAGAGACGATTTATGAGTTCTGAATGCGAGGAAGTGCTGTTTCGAGCCAGTATTACGATTCCCGCACATTAACTCTGACCCAGTACCTCTCAGCGAAGGGATGCGATTTTTACCTTGGGGTAATCAGATAGAGGCCCAATGAAGAATCTTATATGATCACCCTTTTAGATCCCTAGAATGAGAAAGTATAGGTACCTCGCTGGCAAGCAGTTGAAGTTAACTACCCCACTAGGGACCTCAGTTTGAAGCTGTTAGGCAATCTAAGCTATTAGCTCCAAGACTCAGCCGCAATTAGGCATTCTGAGTTTCAACCTTAAGCTAAACTACTAAAGAGTTGAACATAGCCTGACTCTACACGGTCAGCGATGTGTTAATAGTCTTGATTACTTAAAACTGCACAAGTACTTTACGCATTATCTTGATGTACCTAGGCAGATATCGTTCTCGTGCCAATCCGCCACCTCGGTAGTCAGATTAATCTTGGCAGCGTCCACGTGCCGCGTTATGAACTTATTGGACACCGAGATACCAAGCCAGAGTACGAAAGGTGCAGGAATCTCAGCGGTGAATATGAGAGTAGACTAGACGAGTTCAGAGAAATATCTCTTTCTAGTCATGTAATATTTAGGCTATTGTTATGTTTTATATACTAACAGCTACATTATTATAACCACAAATAGGCGGTTATAATTGTATTTGGGCTCTGTCTACCCTACTCCGAACATACGTCTAGGTGCAATCATGCAACTCTTTCGCCGATACTTCGGCGCGCGAAATGCGGTAACGACCACCATCAGCTTCACCTCAGAAGTCAAGACTGATAACATCGAGAAGGTCAACAGCAACCCACCGCCTTCGTACGAAGACAGCCAAGATGCTTCCTTGCGAGTCGTATTACAAGGTGCTCAAGTGGTTATGCCATTCTTATGGCCCTCAGCCTCTCCTCCGTCGTCCACAATAACCTCCTCTCTGTCGCCATCAGCACTAGCAGACGAATGCCAGAGATTAGCCCCGGACATAGAGTCGCGAACATCCGAGAAGAAGGAAAAGACCGAGAATACACGTACGAGTCTAAGTCCAGGGGTAGAAGAAACCCCTATTATGGAAGTCCTCGCAAATCTCGCCATGACAGCATGTGGCGACCGCCCATTCCTCGACCGCGTGCGGCAGTTCTCAGACTTCTACTTCACGCCCTACATGGCCAGCGAGGGGCTCGTTTCCTGGCAGGGAGACGAGCCCAGTTCCCCCTCCCGCCAAGAAACGCAGCCCGCCGCCCCTCTGCAAGAACAGCAGCGCCTCACCCTGCAGAACCTCGACGCACCCCGCGAGAGCGCGGCCCTCGTGCTCTGCGCGCGCGTGCTGGAGGAATACTACGCCGGGCTAGTACATGCGGATTCACCAGAAGATACCAACCTCGCACATAACCCATCCGGGCTCTCCGCAACACCTCCGAGAGCGTGCGCTAGCACGAAGGGGCACCGCAGCGCACCGCCAACACCACCCCCAAGCCTAAAAACGCGCCTAGCGCAGATCGCAGCATGCGCAGAAGCAGGCTGCGTCTGCGGCGACTATGACGACGCGACGACGCAGCGCCCCGCACCCCCGCCCGAACCTGAACGAGGACGGGACCTCCCCAGCGCCGCCGCCACCGCGCACTACCGCTGCAGCTGCGGCCACCCGCGCCCGTCGCACGGCGCCTCCCCGGCCGGCGTGGCGCGGCTGCTCCGGCGCTACACGAACTGGCACGACGCGCCCTACGCGGCGCTCCGCCACCGCGGGCCCAGCGGCCGCGCGAAGCGCCGCGTGCACGAGATCGAGGTGTGCCGCGGCGCGCCGCCCGGCCTCGCCGCCGCCGCCGACTGCGCGTGCCGCGACTACGACAAGGGCTGGCGCACGGGGCGCTGCGCGCGCTGCGGGCACTACTACAGGGACCACGTGCCCATCGGCACCGCTGCCGCTGCCGCTGCTGCCGCCGCCGCCGCCGCGGAGCAGGAAAGCCAAGCGCCGGGCAGTCGGTGGAGGAAAAGGGGGGGTGCGGGTGGGTCGAGGGCCGGGGGCCCGACCCGCGGCAGCGGAACGCCGAGTGGGAGTTGAGCTGGATATTGGTCGAGAATGCGTATCTACTCCTTAGCCAGATCACACCACCCTTACGGGATGACAGCTCGCTCGTAAGTTCACCTTAATGATGATACACGATCTCATTGATATTTTGTCATATTAGCGGGGGCATTCACAATAGGCACAAAATTTAGGATTATAGGTGTGCAGAGATATCCCAATCGACCGATTTGCTTGCTCGTAATTGCTCTATAAATGCGAGATGTTTTTCGCGGACAGAAAAGGAAAGTGCAAGTAAATCCCATCCCAGGTCCCAAATTCCTCGCAGAGGACAATAATATTCGTTATACATTTCCCCTGTTCGCCGCGAGAGGAAAACCATCTACCACCTTATCTTTCTAAAAGCTGCTCATAAGTTAGTCGCTCTCTGCCGGCTAGCAAGCCTGCCATGTAGCTAGTATGAAATCGTCTGAGCACCGTTGAAGACATCCCCAGGTTCAAGAGCCGTCCATCCACGCACAGAGCCAGCCTCGATGCAGATCATGTTCTTAAAGCCATCTTTAGGCTCAAAGTCGCCCATTCCAGCCGCCTTCTCCGTCCAGGGATTCCATACCACAATCTCCTTAAGGTTATCACGCAGAAGGCTGAAAGCTTCTGAGCCCCCTTCGGTTACAATGACAGGCGAAGATGGGCCCTTGGCAGGGGTATACACGCGGTCGGTCTCGCCAGTGATAGTGACGGCGCCCGACTGTGACTTAGTCTTAGCGCCGTCTACCTTATCGATGTATTCCGAATCTTCGAGGCCCGTGACTTCGACTTTCGTGATATCCTAAAAAGTGCGTAAGAATGTTAGCAATCAATAGACACTAACAGCTCTTCCCACAGACACCTCCATGCATTGGACGTACCTTGATTCGGAGATATGTGTGCAGTAAGGTTTGAAATTCAAAGGGTTCTTTTCCATCATTGGTAACGACAATGCCGGTGCTCAGGCCATCGGGAGTCAAAGTGACACTGTAGATAGCGGAGAAGGTAAAGGGCCACAGCGATTTAGACTTTTCATCCAGAGTAGCAGATGAGAGGCCGAAGTCGAGCTTCACTGAGGCATCGGAGGGACTTGTAGATGGTGAAGATTCGGTCGAGGACTTGCCGAGGAACTCCCACTTCGAATTGCGAGCAAAGCCATGCTGAGGTAGCTTGGACGTCGCCGCATGATCGGGAGCCGTGCCAAAGACCTATTTCATATGCACGTGCGATTGATTAGCAAACAAGCCATTCTGCGCACCAATGTCATCGCGCTTTTCTTCTTCTTCAGCCCCTTTTCCGCATGCTCACTCACAGGGAAGACGAGAGGAATGCCACCTCTAACGGCTTTAGATCCATCCAATTTAGCAGCGTCGGAAACCCAGAGCTTCTCGTTTCCGGCACGGTCTTTCCAGCTGATGACAGTAGCTCCAAAAAGGAGAACTTCAACGCTTTCTCCGGTGGGGAGGACGACCGAGACGCGCGAGTTATCATGAGAGATGTTGACCTGTGGCTGAGGCGGTAGGCCCGGGGTGCTGGCTAGAGCAGCGGGCTTGTTGGGTCTGTCTACCATGGTGGGCGAATTGGTTTGGAGAGACGGGAGAATAACGAATGAACGCGGAGGTTTGAATAAGTGGAATACAAAAAAAGAAGCAGAAGCAAGAGAGTGGCTCTGTAGTCACGAAGATGACAAGTGAGATTTTCGAAGCAGTCTCGTTCGCAACCCAGTGTTTAAATAGTGAGATTAATACGAGTAGCGTGATTTTATTCCAACGAGTGATTTTCAGTCAGTCCATAAGGTGTGCTGCAGCAGGATCAAATGCCAGGTGATTGTTGGTTATGGGATGATGGATATGGTGACCAGATGGAAGGGGGGTGAAAGCTAGGTAGAGGGGATGGTAAGGATGGCGGGGTAAATAGCTCGCATCACTAGCACCTTACCAATCGTGCTACCAGATCTGTGACAGCCGCTGAGGGGGCGCGGGGGGGCTGTTTCATCTTTTGTGCTTACCTAATAACTACATACCTATGTACATCGGTATTTTAGGTACTTACCTAGGTACCTAGGTACCTAGCCTTAGGTACCTACACGACTCTTGTATGTAAAGGTAGCTACCAGATAGTTACTGCGTAACAAGCCTCAAGGGACCGGCGAATCCCTACATCCTGGTAGAAATATCGTGATGAACGCCTGCCCGGGCTTCACCTAACCCGATTAGTCCCCATAATTTTATCTAGATGTTATTCTGGGCAAGCGTCAATGCCCCGCCGAATACTTGCCACGTGGGTGTGATATCATTTCACATCGCTAATCTAGCACGACTCCTGCACGACTGTTCAGAGACTGAAACGTTGAAACTCTCTCCTAGATACATCTGACTTGGTCCTGTACCGCGAGGACTTCGACGAACTTAGATTTAACGTAAAAAGGAAACGACAATCTTCATTAGCTTCAAAATCCTTCGTTTTTCTCGAATCTACGCATAGAAGGAATTCCCAGGCACCCTCTCTCACCTGCCGGTTATTTTCTATATCTGTAATGTAGCGAAAAGGTCTCATGACTTTCTACTTAACATTGAACCTTTTCGTCTCATACCTACTGGCCATTTATTTATCTAAGCGCATAAGCTAGTTGACTAGTCTTTTATGCAGTTAATAAGTAATTAGGTACTCTTAGACCTGATTAGTACGCTACGCTCGGGGTGTATTTGTTTGAAGATCGAAGAGATCCATTCATTTATATGATCGATTTGCAGAGGCAACCCAGCAAAACCCCCGCCAACCATAACTCTCACAGCTAGGTAGGTGCCTAATGGTAGCAAAATGGCAGTAAGGAGGGGGGTAAGATCCATTGTCTTGACAGATTAATGCCTGGCTTTAGAAACAGTGCCTTACACGGCTAGGCATGACACAAGGCAGACAGACAGGTGGTGGACCAGCAAAACATATATCTCCGGACGCCTTTGATTCCAGTACTTGCCTCAAAATACTATTGGAATGAGATATAACTTTCTGCCAATAATCTCACCTCGGCGCGATATTCAAGCTTTAGGAGTTTTTTATTTGCAATATAGTCCTGCGATTGAATAGAGTCTACCTAGCCCGCTGCGGAGCCATGCGTCTGCTAAATACGACAAACCTTCAAATTGGAGAATTCATACATGACCAAATCCCATCGTATGCCATCCTTTCGCACACCTAGGACGAAGATGAAATTACACTGCAGGATATGCGACGAGCTTGTGGTATAAACAAGAAGGGGTATAAAAAGGTCATAAACTGTTGTCTCCTAGCTAGGGCTAACGGATTCGACTATGTGTGGATTGATACGTGCTGCATTGATAAGACGAGTAGGACAGAACTATCCGAGGCAATCAACTCCATGTATCGTTGGTACGAGGAAGCCGACATATGCTACGCGTATCTTGCAGATGTCCTGCTAAGGCTGGCGCTGGCGACGAATTTCGGAGAAGCAAATGGTTTACCAGAGGTTGGACTCTTCAGGAGCTTGTTGCTCCATCAACAGTGATATTCTTTAATAGCGAATGGCAAAAGGTTGGGGACAAATTAGATCTGCAACAGCTCATATCCGACATCACAATAATACCTGTTTCTTTCATATTGGGAGATGACCTGAAATATGCCAGCGTCGCTCAAAAATGTCCTGGGCTGCGAGAAGGAAAACTACAAGGATTGAAGACATCGCTTACTGCCTTATGGGCATGTTTGGTATATACATGCCCATGCCGTATGGGGAAGGAGAGGGCTTTTATCGACTTCAAGAAGAGATTCTAAAAGTGACGAATGATCAGAGTTTCTTTACCTAGAGGTCAACAGAGGAATACGGTGGGATCCTTGCAACTTCACCAGCCGCGTTTGAAATGTCCGGTAATATCATTTCAACAGGCTTCTCCGATACAATTAGAAATCCTCCAATGGTTACGAGCAGAGGAATCCGCCTATCACTCCGATTGAGAAACACCAGTCAGGGGGAGGCAACAAGCGATTAGCAATCTATCTACAAGACGTATTCTTAACAAAGCAAGATTTTACCAGAGCTCAAAGCTCAGCGCTCGAGCTACTAGACTTCGGAAGCACCGATCTCTTGCAATACCCCCTGGCGGATTTATATGTCAGGCAGTGGGATGGGACGTATAACCAGAAACGAGCAAATATAGAAAAATGCGCAATCAGGATGAAGTCACAAGGAGAAGGAAAATATAATCCTGTATTTCATCCAATTTATCTCGGGTATATCGAGTGGTGAGAAATCTATTGCCCTCTGAGTGACACGAGTACGTTGAGCTACATGTGAGAATTGCCAGTTTTAAGAAAACGCCGTAGACGAGTTTAATACACTATCAAGCCACTGGTCGTTCTCCAGGTCCATCGACTGCATCCAAACCATCTGGTCTAGATCAGGGACAAAGTGGCTATGCCCGGCCGAACCAGTTTCGGTAGTCTGAAATGACGTAGCCTCCGGGTCTGATATCTGAGGCGTGAAGCTCCACCAAGCCTCAGCCCATGCCCGGCACTTGCATAAGAGCCTGGATAAAAGTTGGAATAAGCTGTCATCGCATTGGAGACCTGGTTCTTTGCTAGCTATGTCTAGCTTCTGGGTTATACGGTCCATGGTAGCGATTAGGTCAACAGTGTTACGCACCGCCTGACAATCCCAAGCAGGATCTGCAAGGGTTGATAGATACTTTAAGATGGTGATGCACTGGATCATCTGTGACCAGAAATGAAATGGGAGGCTGACGAGCTCAGCGGGGGAGATCTTATAAAAGCTATCGAGCCAGAATTTAATGCATTCAACAGAGCGCCACAAGCACTCAAGCCGCTCAAATCCGGGCAGGAGCCCGTCGCCAGTACTCAGACCTGATACATCAAGAAGAGGCGAATCGAAACTAATCGAATATGCGAGTTGATTGATATATAGTTCAACGTATTGACCGTAGATGATAAGGGTATCTATACAACATGGCGGGCCACCACCCATGCCCTAATGTCAACGATCACATCTTAACCATCTAGTAGGGGGTTTACCTAAGGCTAGCTCACCTCTTTGGTGGATATTTGCAGGAAAAGACGACATGAGTTCATGTAGCTGCCCCCTCATTGTTTTGAGATACAACAAGCCGGGTACCGAGCCAGTCACTGAAGCGGTTCCTGTTCGGGCGCGATCTCTTTCGTGTTGTTCTCGGATGTATGTGGCTCTCTGCTTTAGCACGTGCAAGCGAACTTGGAATGAAAACGCTTGATCCGTCGAGGGCGACTTATTCTTTTCAATGACACGACATGCCTCTTCCATCTGAGTCGTCCAGCGTAGAGCATCTTGGCGCCCCAGATGCGACGATACACTATTAGTATAGGTGTGTTAGTCAGCCTTACCCAAAGTATAAGAGCGTAAGAATTGAAAGGAAATAGATGTAGATGTGTAATTACTTGGAGCTTAACACAAAACATGCTAGGAGAGCTCTCTGCTTTTCCATAAACCCTTGGACTGTTTCTTCTCCTGTGTCCTGATCATATGCGCAGCCCCCTTGGGTAATCACCATGAATAGTTGCACATCTGGTTGACATGGCTTGAAGAGTCGTAGGTCATACACCAACGAGATGGCCAGCATCATAAGGCGGGAAATTAGATCTGCCCTCCCGAGGAAGGCGTCAGTACTCCATGCTAAGTAGGTTAGTATCCCAAGAAGCAGGTCGATGCTTGACTGTACACCAACTAGGGCGGATGTGAACAAGAGGCGCTTCAAATCTTCGGCTAGTGCTAGCTTCTTTTGTGTGGAGAAGGTCGTCACAGTGAGGATGGCTCGGAATAGACACGGCCGATTCTGGCGTAGCTGCTCTGCAGTTATATCAGGGGTAAGGTTAATGAACGGGAAGCTCGGCAGCATCCTAGATCTAAAGAAATCAAGAGACTTCTCTGCTTGGATGTGTGATATATCGGAGAGTGACGGAGATACGGAGATAGTGTTTTGCGGCGCCGCCGGAGCCGTGTCCGGTGCAGATGCGGGCGTAGGTTGATCGCCGATGCTCGAATTAGTGTAGGTAGAATTTGGTTGGATGTCGGTCAAACTAGGTGTGGATGAAGAAACGGTCTCTTCGTTCAGAAGTTGGCTAAGGTGAACTGCGGTCCCAGAAGAAGAGCTAACGATAGACTGCATTGCGGATATAAGTGTTTCTATCCGGCCTTCCAACTGGGCAATTCGCGAATCTGACTCTGCAGTTTTCCGGGCAACACGACTGCGAGTTGAGTCTGACGGTTGACACCTTTTCTTTAGACGGTGACATCTACGAGCCTATTAGTTGTGCATTGTGTAGCAATAGTAACTAATGTTGACCTTTCACAAGTATTACCACTTGCATTAGGCACACATCGGCATTTTGCCTTGTAGCATTGCAAGCATGCCTGGCCGTATGTGCTAGAGTTTCCAAGAGCAGGTCTACTGTTTTCCATACTATTAACGAATAGCAAATTGTTGTTTCTTTTCTTTGTGTTTAAAAAGTTGAATATTTCGATAAGAGTAAGTCAGGAGTAATAGGTGCAATAGCACCGAAGGTGTAAATGAGACGGAGAAAAGTCCGATCGGATTTATTTCCAACGGAGTTTCTTCCGTCTCAACTTCACGCTCAATAAATACATAAATATGTATAAAACGGGTTATGCAGATACGCCAATCAGGTATGCCAATCAATCGGAGTGGAATATAATGCTTAGATAGGTAGGTACCTAAGTAAACATTTGATTTGTCTAGTCTACCTAGTAGATGACGCTCTTTTTCACGATACACATTTGACCTATCAATACATACTCTCTTACATAGTAAACATGCCGTTTATGTTGTCGACCACCCACTTCGTAGTCTCATCCAAATCCTCCTTAGGCAATCCAAGGACGTCATTCGAGATAGTGTGTCTAGATTCGTAGTCGGCATCTGCACTCGGATAAAGGGCGCGTGAGTACATGGCCTTTACGAATCCTGTGAAATCACCCTTCTGCAGGGCTGCGAGCCCGTCTGCGACGCGCTTATTCGACGGCTCGAACTGAATATCCCAATCCTTGTCACTTGTGCCTTGTGCGCGCTGGACGCTGTCGAGCATGTCTCGCTGAGTGACGCGGAAGCTGGTGAAGCGGAACGGCTTGTTCTTCCAGTCCGACAGCGAAGGCGTCGCGCCACTCTCGGGGAGGCTCAGCAGCGCGGCGAACGCGCGTCCGCACTGCCGAAGAGTGCTCACACTGAGCTTCGTGTTGCCATCGTCGAAAAGGGTAGCCTTCTTGGCTTTAATGTCGATGCCGAAGAAGTTCTCTCCGAGAGCCAGACTCCATTCATACCAGAAGCCACAGGCCATGATGATGTGGTCAAGGCCAAGGCTCTCGATCTCTTTCACCTTAGCGACCACTCCCTGGTGGTACATATCGTCCTTGACCATGTTTTCGTTGGTGATATCAGCGCCGTACGCAGTAGGCATGACATAGGAAACACCAGCTTTAGCTGCCGCTTTGACAATAAGACTGTGTGTCTCCGGTGGAGCAGTAGCGGCGAGCACGATGACAATAAACTCTTGGCCCTGGAGAGCAGCTACTAGAGTTGCCTCATTACTATAGTCGACCTCAATAACATTGACGCCGCTTGGAATTTTCGTGGCATTACCGCCGCGGGTCAAGGCCGTGATAGTGTGTTTGCCAGTCTTGAGAAGCTCCTCAACAAAGTGCACACCTAGGTGACCAGTTGCCTATCGTTTGTTAGAGAATAGAACATTCTAGGACTGCCACGTTGTCAAATAACTTACACCAACAATGGCGACTTTCTTGAGATGCGTCGTGGTAGACATTTTGAAGAGATAAATATAAATGTACGTGAGTTGAAGTGTTTGCGGAAAGGGGTTGAGATATCACAGCGAATACGGCGTGCTCTAGGGCAATAGTCTACTCAGAGGAATGACTCGATAATTTATATACAAGCTTAACTTCTACTTATAGTATCATAAACGCAGGAGAGGCGAGCGGCTTTATCAAGAACGGAGGCCGATCCATAGGAATTATGATCCGGAATCTTACTGAAACGGAGTTCTCGCTTCTTTAAAGGGGCTCGATTTGTTAACAACAATAGCAAAGTTAGAGGGTATTGAAGCATGACTTGTGTACTTCTAAACCTCATGACCCTTCCTACGCAATTATGAGAACTTCAGAGTCCATCTCGCATTCTAATTTTGAGGGAGCCACGAGCCTAATTAGTAATTACCCATCAGTCGACGCTTAGCTACGTCAAAGTGCCTTCTGCACAATCCCGACGGAATTGGCTTCGCAAACTCCGTTTCTCCACCAAATCATTGTCAACCCCTGAATGCCATCTTGTATATAAACGAAAGGTCGAAGGTTGAGTTGAGCTCCAATTATGGTATTGTCGTACACCCCCTCCTACCTTCCCACCCTATCTACCTGTTGTACAATTAATAAAAGTTATTATGCCAGAAAAAACTGTTCTGATTACCGGCTGCAACCATGGTGGACTTGGGGCCGCAATGGCAAAGGCTTATCGTGCCAGAGGCTTCAAGGTCTTCGCGACAGTACGTAACATTACCAAAGCCGGAACTCTAGGTGAGACAGAAGGCATAGAAATCCTCGAACTGGAAGTCACATCGAAGGAGTCTATTGAGCGATGTGCGAAAACTGTCGAGAAACTCACCGGTGGATCGCTCGATATCCTAGTCAACAACGCCGGCACCAGTGGCGCCATGCCCCTTCTAGACCTTGACTTGCAGGAGGCCAAAAAGATGTATGATGTCAATGTTTGGGCACTGCTAGCCATGACACAGACATTCGCTCCTATGCTCATCAAGGCTAAAGGAATTGTCTGCAATACCAGTTCGGTCTCTTCCGAGTTGATCATGGCGTGGATGGGCAAGTTCTGTGTTACTCTAAAAGACTGTTAACTGTGCGCTAATTGTGATGTAGGTACATACAACAGCTCTAGGGCTGCTACGACAAGTCTCTCTGAGACTCTTCGTCTGGAAATGGCACCCCTTGGAGTGCGAGTCGTCACAGTCATTCTTGGAGCTGTCGAAACCAGTGGGAACGACCCAGCCGGGAAAGGGGAGCTTGAGCTGCCCGCAGACTCCTACTATCAGACGATAAGAGATATCATAAATCGATATTACAAGGGTCTGGTATTTACCAAGAAGCAGAATGTTGATATAGCAGCGAATAATGTCGTCAACGATGTGCTTAGGGGTAGCAGTGACTTCATTCGGCGCGGGGAATCTTCAACTCTTAGTTGGCTTTGCAACACATTTCTACCCCGTAGTCTATTCACCTCTATGATAAATGGTGGATCTGGCCTTGCTGAGATCAAGGGTTAATAGGTGTCATGATCGCTGCTGGCTTTCATATACACTTTATTGTCTCATATGACTTTCATGTACGAATACTTGCGGATATTACATCGAAATATGTATCCTTCGAAGCCGTAATAGCATTTTTTTAAGTACGCTTACATTCTTAGAAGTATCAGAGCTCTAGACAATATAATCTTATTATTGTAACATATTCCTCCTATTTTCACGGCAGCATTATCTAGCTATTATGAGTTATCATACTACTTCATTCTAATGCAATATCATATAGCTGATGTATTGATTCTAGTCGAAACGAAGTAGCAACAGGGGGCCTTTACTAGGCTTTGTTTACTGCACAGACTTCAAGGTTCCTTCATTGTGTAGCTTCGCGTTCTCGATTCTATAATATTTATTCATCGAGATATAATATTACAACTTACTTACTAGGGATTCAAGATACTAGCACTACGAGTAATATTAAACTAGAAACCAACAACAAGAAGTGGCTATAATACAAAACGAGTCTATCTAATCAATATTCTCTAAGAAGATTCTAAAACTGTTAAAGAACAAAGTTATATGAATCAAAACCTAGCTTGTACTTTAGAGATCCCGTGAATCTGTAGAGTGTCATATTACATAATTCTATCAAGCATAACTATCTCCTTGCCTACAGTCACATTTCCTCTCTAACGACAATTTATTAATCAAAGGAAGCAGTACTAACCTACTAAATAGCGATGGTTAGGTAACCTTGTTGAGGGTTGTTACCCTTTATTCACTTTATCAAAATATTAATCCTATTACGAAGTTATAGGGTTAAGTCCATGATCCCCCCAGACGATTTCAACACCCTAGATACCACGGGAGGATCGACAATCCACGTGCTATTGGTTAGCAGTCCACAGCGAGTGCCATGCAGTTGCTATCGTCAGTATGCGTAAGTTGGCCACATGTGGTGGGACGAGCGTACACAGTATGGTGTGGTATGTCATCGAAGGGCCTTTACGCATAAGAACAGGACCAGTGCTTATAACGTCAGCAGCTAGCCGTTAGCCGCTACAACCAAGGAACTAATTGGCACCTCGTGATATGATGGGTTGATCCTATCTTGGTGTGTTACGCCACATTCATCCTGTTGCTAGTGTACTGCATAGATAATTGGGCCATATTACAGCCCCGTATCATACAGAGGAATTGAGCGACGCAGCCTTTTTCCCCACGAACGCCCAAAGCGCCGTCGATTAGCTTCGCCCAGACCAGTAGCGGAATCTCCTGAAATTAAGACGTAGCGCAACACGAAACAGGCGCAGATGACATTACGCATAGGTATGTGGCGATCGTGTGTGCTTATAACACACCCATGATAACACTATGGCAAAAGCAATCAATTTAGGTAGCTTGCCGTATTAAGGACCCTCTAGGGAGGGCATTATCCGACAATCGATTTCTTTTTACTTTTTCGTTTTTCGTTTTTCGTTTTCAGTTTTCGGGTTTTTTCCGGCGCTATAAATAAATTAGTAAGGTTAATTGAGTTCGCTGAGTCTTATTAAGCAGTATTAATAGTGTTTATTGTTTGGTATAATACTTATTTTTTAAAACCAAAAACGGAAAATGGGGTAAAAAATCGTTTGTCGGATAATGTGCATATGGCCCACTGTCACCCTCCCTTGTCCTACCCATAGTGGCGGCTTCCTTTTATACAAAAGAGGCTAGGAATAGACATGATTTATCACCGCATAGTGGGTAAGAAAGACATGCTGAACGAGTGATAATTATTATATACGGACGTTACGAAATGCAGTTATAACTTATGTATATGCCTTTGGAGAAAAAACATCCATGTACCCCGCGCCGACTACCTGGGTACGCTGACCCCTAAGATAACCGAGCACTGCAGGATCTTGGTTGGAAGGTCGTACCGTGTTTTTCATTGGATGTCGGAGCACAAGAGAATCTCTGAGCTTAGACGAGCTTGCTAGATCCAGGTCGCCCCTTGAGGCCTTTTGCAAATATGCGCCTCGCTTATGCAGGAGCGGGATGATGTGATGACCCTAGAGTCCTAGACCTTGAATGTATAATTTCGTCATTGCCTATAACACGAAACAGGCCTACCGCAGCGACAGCTTTGTATTATTCACAAAGTAGAGGCCACTGGCTAACCTTTTGCTTCTTTCTTGGCTTGCATTTGTGCGCTTCTGTTCCGTAATTATAGTTGGATATTGCCTATTTGATGTTATTTCCGGCCGCCATGAACTCTCAATACGGGTTTATCATCTACTTAACTCATGTACGCTGTCGAAAAATTTACTCATAGTGCGATTAGATTGTAGGAGTATACATAACGACCATCCGATAATCGGCGATAGGGTGCTGGGCCGATTCCACTCTGCGGTCCTATTGAGCTTCGTGAAATTAGACCAGGTAAATACAATATTACATTTCAAGCGGTGAAGGAAAGGTTAATAGCATCCTTATAGAGAGAGAGGGAGAAAGAGTTTATATACATCTTAAGTAAACCCCTGGTGTATTCTCACGAAGCGTTTCGAGCAGCATCAATGATCACCTCTGCAGTAAGGCCCGGCTGGCTCAAAAACGGGCTATGTCCCGCCTGGCAACGTCGCGTTTTCATCCTTGGAATAGCACTTGTCATAAGCTCTTGCAATTGGAGCGGTATAGCTTTATCACCCTCGCATATCAAATATGTCATGGGGATATTGATATCGTTGGCACAGAATTCCACGGGCTCCTCAAATGATCTCTGTGATTGATTTTGGAGCTTTCCAATCCATTCCGTAGCTTCATCGGGTGATACGTCGTTATAGAATGGCGTAAGCTGCGGTACGACGTTGATTGAGTTGGGGATCTGCTTGTGTTAAGTCAACTCTATTGACGTTGGAGTGAGAGAAGGGAATGACCTCACATTCTCGGCTGGGACTATCCACTCTGGGCTCTTCCCGCCGATCATCGAAAGTATAGAAAGCCCCCGTTGCGGCATGGCAAATGCACAGATGTATACAAGCGCACTGAATCCACCGCTGAGCCCGCGGGACTCTCTGTCGGCAACGGACTGACCCTCGACTGATGCGGCAGCGACTATGCCACCGTAGGAATGGCCAACGATAACAGCCTTGCGACCCTGGTTGAAAAGGGGAACCACTAGGTCATGGATCGCGGCTGCGTCTACTCGCCATGAGCAATTCAACGGCTCAGACTCGGCCGTTGTGAGTGATTTGGGGGCATAAACCTCGTAGCCGACTGCCTCCAGACGGAACTTGACTTTATGCCAGGCATCGGGGGTGTGCCAGGCGCCATGGATGAGAATGATGATTGGTTTTGAAACGGGTTGGATCGTCATTGTGCAAAAGTAGCAAGATGAATAGAGTTGTATATGGCCTTGAAGTATCTATGAAGGGGGAAGCGTCGAGATATCTTGAGAGATAATAGAGCTTTATAATATAGGTTAGCAGAGAAGGGAGTTTTCCGATAAAGAAGTCTGAATGGAGTAGACGAATATGTTGGTAAGATTCTTTTGCAGCTGATACTAATATTAGTATAGGATTTGAGTAATAGATACCATCACTCTATCCGATGTCCGCCAATAAGTAGCGTAGTTAGCTTCATATCTTGTGATACCCATGATACGCAATACGTTCGTACCCATACTATTATACGCCAGTGTGGCGATAAGAACCATCTACATCAATGGCGTTCTGTGCTTATGTACGATCGATCTTGAGACTGACAAGGCTCGCTGCATTACGCCCGATTAGCTATGGCTTGATCCACAGCTAAGAGCGCCACGATGTAGCTGACATTATTCGCCGAGTAACTAGGAGTAGTGTGGCACACTCCTATTTCTGGGCATTTCATAAGAGACCTAGATAAATAATATAATATGATTGATGAACGAGTGTGTTTATATCTCACGCGAAACCAAGTTGCTGTCAAGAAGGCCTGTCCCCAGTTGCCGCGCTGTTGTTGCGCGCAGTTGATAAGAGTGCTTCCGAATCCAGGTCTTAATGCTGGGCATTTCTCCAAGGTCCTTCTTCTGTTTCACCTCCCGTCGAGCACTTGCTTTCCTCCTTCTTTTCATTCTTCGTAGCCTCTTCTAAGTCTTTCTCTGGCCGGATGCTGTCATCATAATCTTTCTGGTCTCGAAGCTTGTTATCGAAACAGCGCAGAAAAGTAGGTGAGTCGATGACTAGTTCCGCACCACCCAAGTCGCTTTCTTTGTTGATGTTCTCCTCTCGTATCACACTCTCCGGGACTATGTCCTGTAATGTGAGATGTACGCTCTCATGCAAGTTTGCCTTCCCGTCCTCATTGCAGAACACATGCGTGCTTTCTGTTATTTTAGGTTGACCTTCTTCGTCGAGAGAAGCCTTACCTGTTTTACGGTCAAAAACAGCTCGCCAGATAAAGATACGCGCAGGTCCTCGCTGAAGCGTGCCAGTTCTATCCCACTGTTCCCTGATTTTATTCCAAGTATCGAACGTGCCAGAGAAATCCAGTCCAACTACAGTTCGAATATTTCCTTCAGTTCCGTGAATGAACTCCCTTGCCTTGTCTCTCAGCTTCTTTGTAGATTGTGACCATGCTACCTCCACGAGGAGTCCTGGCCCATTGGTCTTCGGGTATTTATACTTGTAAGAGCAATCCGCACGTAAGTCTTTCTCACCAACTTTCAGCACTCTGCCGCCTGTGAAATCTATGTTGCCTGCAATCTCGACGGCTTTAGAAGTATACTCTCCCCGAGCGTTACCAATTATGCGATCGAGTTCGCGTCCTATGCACCTATCTATATCCGCTATCATGCCTTCGTGGAGGGGGCAATTCATACGAATAGTAAGTTGCGTCCTGCCAGTGAGAGATGGTCGATACTCGTATCTAATAACATAGTCTTAGTCCACAGCTTCGTGTTCCTTGATCACAGGATCGTTTATCTGAGATTCTGAACATAATTGCCTCTAACATACCGAAGTGCTGAATAAAAAAATCCTGAGATGTCGTTATCAGAACTCTCCAATCTTCTAAGGAGAGCTTTATAGTCGCGGGGCAAGACCTTCCTTGAAATAATTTCTGGGCGCCCTTCCTGGGGTATGCCGTTGTCAATATTTCTGATCAAGCCGATTAAGCTGTCTACTCGAGATGTGGACAAGGCTTCCGACTCGCGGCGGGTTCGTCGGGCGGCCACGTTGAACATTTTAAAGACGCCCGAAATAGACCCTTGAGCGATACAATTAGTGAGGCTGCTCCTTTCAGACCATCTATTTCAATGTCGCGCTTGTCTTCCGGCGAATATTTTGTAAGAAGCGACACAGAAATCACTAGGCTTAGTGGTGCGCTTGCCTTAGCACAGGAACTCGAAATCCGACGGGTTTTCCAAAGACTATTAAGTGATTCTGGTGTTGGAGGAAAATGATGTTTCTCTTGATCTGAGCTACTAGGGCCTGAGGGTTGAGCTCCTGTTAATGGATACTGGGGACGCTCAGGAGTGGGTGGACGCGTCGAGCTAGATATAGGTGGCAATCAACAAACAAACTGCGAGCATACCTCTCACGAAGGGGGTGGCGTAGGGTTTAACAAACCCCAGCCTATAGGCGTTCGCTAAGCACTTATCAATTTTAGCAGGCGCTTAAATAAATTCATAAGCTTGTAATTTATTGAATATGATAAATCACAATTGAATATTAAATAAGAAAAATGTTGAATACAATCGTTATACGTCTCAATATACAGCTCTTCATGGAAATGTATCAGAGGTTCATCTATTGATATCCCCTGAGTGATTACTGTATTCGTAGAAGGAAAAAGCATGCTGAGACGAAGCAGGCTCGAAAGGTCTTAACTCTATTGCTTCAATCAATGGATATGTATGCTTTCTAATTGAAGCATCGTGACCACTCTGTAGGGGGTCAAGCTCCAACTGACCGATCTTATCGGCAAGAGCTTGATTTCCTGCAAGTAATGTCACCTTCGCGATCTTGGCCCTCTGCTCCATCTCCTCAACAGTCCGGGCCCCTTCAAGTACGTCACATACGACAAATCCTCGGTTCATTACGGCAAGACTGCTAGACTTCCACGCTTGTGCAACTTGGCCCGGACTCGAGTTACTGCGAAGAGTAGCAAGAAGAAATAGGGGGGCAACTGCGACTAAGAACACGTGAAGCGTGATCCATGGCCATTGAATCGAGTATATGACGGTGGTAGCTGACTTTTGGCCCGTATGCTCTCGATTGGTTCCGTTGAAGCTGTCGTCTGCGCCACTCCGTAAGGCGTTGCTCATGCTAGCGGCGAGGTTCGTGAACGTCGCGTTGAGATCTTCACTTTTATAGAGCACTTGCAGGGCGGATGGGCTATACTGAATGTCACCAGTATCTATATAGTAACCATTCAGCTGACCTGCTACGCTCCCGTTGCTGTTAACGTTGAACGGGGTCAACTTTATCGCGAATGTGTTGTGTATGAAAGAGCTGATGCTGTCAACCGCCTCTTGGGAGATATTGTAAGCTAGGCCCGTATCGACAGATAGTATTGATAAATCGGTTCTTTGGATCACAGAGAAGTATGAGTTGAATTCGATACTAGACAAGATATCTGGGCTGAGGTCTCCCTGCCAGAAGATTCGATCCGGTTGCCAAGACTGTTGGAGACGATGGGTGTTGGCAACGGGCGTAGCGGATTCCAGGAATGACCCGTTTATGACCTTGTCCTGGTAGTCCTTCACACAGTACAAGAGAGCGCACTCGGTCGCAGATATAGGGAGGGCTGGCCAGGCGGCAGAAGAGTTGGTTGGATCCTCTGTGACCCTGATGATTGACATAGACCATATCAATGTGTTTATATCGCCCATGGTTACTGTTTCGCTCGCATTTCCTGTCCCGAAAGTTGACATGAGGACAGCTCCATAGACGGAATTGTTGAAAGAGTTCCAATGATTGAAGTCGGTGTCGTAAACCCAACCATCCGCATTGTCGATCGCTAGACCATTTGGTAGCCTAAACGCAGTCCCCCCGTCGTATTTCACTGCCACCGCGGGATTGTCTCTTGCAAAGGGTATATATAAGCCACCTAGCGATTTAAATGGCTCTAAACTGCTTGTTATATCACGGCATTCGGCGCAGACTGCAAGCGACTCGTATACAGGCCAGACGCACTCCGCAGAAGGGCATTTGAAGGATGCCTGTTGAACAACGTTCTCGAGTGGTTGGTTCAACCCATAGAGCACTGCGGATTGCATCGAATAGTCCGCATCCACGTAAACCAGAGAGTTATTACGCGGCATGGCTATCGAGATAAGTTGATTAGATGATCAGTTCACCACCACTGTGCCAATGAGCAGCTCACATGGATTGAATTTCACTGCCTGCAGAAAGTCTATGCTGCCTTTAGAATACCTTCCCGCCTTCGCCACTGTAGCTGCTACATCGTCGACCAAGAACTCCTTCTGTCTGTTCTGGACAATTTGTTGCGCGAATGGGTCAATGGCCAAGCTTGTCAAAACAATCAGGGTACCAATGTATAGATATGATCTTTTAACAACAGAGTTCAGCGGAGGCATCCTAGCCATGTTCGGTTCGTCTTACATATTCTTGCATCTTAACATAAGAATGAGGCTTCCTAGAGGGCCTCGACTGGCTGCGTCAATGCGTTCGAAATCAATCAACAGTCTTGACTGATTGGTGAAGAGTATCCACTTCCATTGGCTGATCAACTCTTCTATGGCAAGCAGAAGCAATGCCTTGCTTGCGGTGGCTAATATCGAGACGACAGCGTTCAAGGTGATGCCGTGCCACGAGAAGATGGGCTTGGTGTCGTACGCTATCAATACCCCTACGAGACCGGCTAAAGACACGGCTGATGCAACTAGCGCAATAATCTCAGGTACCCAGGAATTGGATATCAAAGGCATCGTGACTATTCATTCGATGTGCGTTAATATTAATGTGAGGTCTAAGATCAAGGGACAAGAGACGGGGGGCGCAACAGCGCAAATCAATGTTTTTTTTTATAAAATAAAAAAAGATGCGGGGTATGACGAGCGCCTGCGGATGAAGCATAGCCCCCCTTGGCCCCTGATACCTTGATACTCTAGCGAGGGCCAAGGACGCATAGTCTGGCGAGTGATACTTGAGCCTGCCTTCATTGGCAGCAACACATTTAAATATAGAGGCATTGAATGACTCCATCGATATTGACTGCTTGCTACAAGGGTTAGATCTAAATCTCTTAGTACCATCTCGACCTATGAAATAGAGTTACTAATAGTATATGCTATTTTGAGAAGCAGAAGGGATATGAACAAATTGACAACCCAACTTGTTGATATCGAAAACTTTAGTCTACCCGAAACATATGACGAATTAATAGAAAAAGCCCCCCGCGCGCTTACGGAATATGAATTGCCGGGTATGTAAATGACACGCGGTTAGCTTTGCCAGCCGGCGACAACTGGGATTAGACTTGTCCTGGTTGGCGACTGGTCTGAAAAGGTGGTGATTGAATAAATGACTGTTAGTTTCAAGCCTGCAGTCAGCAAATGGAATCGTTGAGCTCGCGTCTCTTATTACCCGCTAGACGACGGTGGTTAATGGCTTCTTGAACGAGAACAAGCTCCCTACCCCATCTCTAGATCTAGATGCCCCTAATCGCCGTATATTGAGACAGTGCGTGCGGCACTGCTACAGGGGGTCATGTTGATTAGGTCATCAGGACCCTAGGTTTCGCGTTTTTCTATTTATTAGCTAGAAAAGAAGGTAGTTTCTACCACTAGGATGCCTCTCGGCATCGGCCGACTAGGCTATTAGGCAGCCCTTATGGCCGTTTGCTACACCAAATATTACTCGATTGCATTACTAGACTACTCGTTTTATTGCCTCAAATCTCTAGAAGTGATTTAGATGGCCGTGGCCAGTCCTCTAGAGTGCGTAGTGTGTGTGTTACACGCTTCGTTTCAATAATAAAACCAAGTGCTTAGGTCTTTAGGCACCTACCTGTTGAGTGACATTGTCTAGCAGATATAGGCAAGGGCCGCAAGGTTGTGTTTTTCACGATTGATTGCTATTGTCGGGTTAAAACCTCAAGCAAGGTCGCAGTTAGGTACGTCTTCTAGTAACGAGCAGAGTGACTACGAGCAGTACGTAGCTTAGAGATGCGTAAAGTGTATTTCATGTATCGTGATGACATAACGTCAAACCTCCTTATTCTGTGTACTCAAATTGCCCAGTTGCCTATCCCAAACCTTTCCAACATGACACGATCATTATCTCTTGCCAAAGGCCATGCTGAGCGCCAGCGATGGTTTGTTGACTCGTTGCCGCTTTATGGCACGTACACTGTCTTCCCTCTCTTCTATGCGCTACGGCCACAGTGCGGGAACGCTGTTCCGTCTGGTGGGCGCGGCGGAATTGACCGAGGTTGGATATCAGCACCATATCCTACAGCTGAATTGCCACCGCTTCACCCGAGTCGCAGCTCGTCAAACATATCATCTCACTCGCTATTAGGCACTAATATCTCGATTCCTAATCAGCCGGTAAGTATACTCAGTAACCTCGGTACGGAGCCCCCTCTACCTCATCTTCAGGCTCATGTATATCGTACCCTGATGCGTAACCCCCTGCAGACGGCCGCTGGGCTTGCGGAGAGCCTCCTTTGACCTGGCTCGGGTTGTTGGCTTCCAATTGACTGCGGCCTTGAGCGTAGGCCCCGCGTGGCCCTGCCGCAAGTGACTGTGGGCTATCGTCCCAATCTTGGCCCTGGGTGTGTTGTGGTCCCATCCTTCGTGGTTGCGACTGAGGATGCATGTGGCTAGGTTGCTGGGGCATAAGAGCGTCATCGTAGTACTCGGAAGCTCTCATCGGGTGAGGCTGTCTCACGGGTGGAGGGTATCCCTGTCCCCCTCCTCGCCCTCCCCTATATGGCATATCTTGGCCAGTAGACATCGTCGGTTGTTGATGTTGTTCATAAATGCTGGTGGCATACTGACCTTGCGATTTCTGCCTGTACCGTGATTTTCGGTCCTGTTTCAGTATCCCGGCCTCCTTGGGCCCTATATTGCCTATGAGATCGCCCTTCTCGTTCACCCACATGGCCCTCAAGCCCGCCTCCTTTGCTCGTCGAGCGGCGTGAGTCCCGTAAATGTCCTTCATATGTTCAGAAAACGCTAAGTATGCCTTAGCAACCGTCTCAAAATGCGATACTCCAAGGTGGATATCTGGACTTGTGCTTGAAATATCATTTTCGCCCAACGACTCAAACTCAGCCAGTGCCACTGCTGTCTGGCATGCGTTCCGGATCTGTCGTCCGTTCCAGTGATCAAACGGGTGCTGGTTCCAGTAGTCTAGGACGAAAACCCAAATTTTCGTCTCGTCGGTGATGAGCTTGCGATGTTTTCTCTTGAAACGGTCTTGCATGAGTTGAAGATTAAGCTTAAAAACTTCTAACGTTTCTTCTCGGCCTAGCTCGGGATAGTACAAGCTAATGTGAATGCGAGATGCAAATGCTTCGTCGAAATCGCCGACCCGATTCGTAGTGAGGAAGAGGATGCCAGCATAGTATTCCAGCACTCTCAAAAAGACTGTGGAAGAATGGATATTAGTTGAGTTATTACAGGAGGGGGTGGTTTGCAACAGACCGGCCACAAGCCCATTTCTCTTGAAATCTTCTTTCGTCCGTTGGGCGAGGAAAACATCTGCTTCGTCTAAAAGTAGGATGCACCCCCAGCGACTGGCCAATGCAAAGTTCGTTTCCAGCGCAGACTCGACTTCCTTGGCTGTTGTCCCAAGATCGCCTATGCAAGTTAACATGGTTCATTGAGCTCTGGAGCAGTGATTAGAGGTTTTACCACAGGTAAGTTGAAAAAGGGGCTTTTTAAACCTTTCCGCCACTCCCTCTGGCCCACCTGTTAGAATTTATTTCGAGAAAATCTGGAGGTAACAAACCTACCCGCAGTTGTGGTTTTCCCGACACCTGGCGCCCCGTGCAGTAATATGATCAGCCCCTTTCCTAAGTATATTGTTAGTACCTTAGACGCCCTACGTGGAGTTTATCAACGCTGTTAGATAGATTGCACACCTTTCCCCCGAACAATATCTGTTCGCTCGTTATAAATCAACTCCTTTTCACGAAAATGTTGCGTTATCAAGGACAGTATCATATTTTTATGTCCAGGTGGCAACACAAGCTGATCAAACGCTGGGATCGACTCTTTCGTATCCTGACCTGTGCTATCGATATCCTCATCTTCAGTCCCTGACGGCTGAACCTCGCTGAGATAGGTAAGGTCTAACTGTGCTATAGTAGAGTCAATACTACACACTTAGAGAGCGTCGAGTTACCATTGAGACTCACCCCATTTTCGATTCCTCAAAACATAACCGAACACACGGTACGACATGATAGCTAGGTCATCTTCACTCAGTGCAGCCTTTGTATCGAGCGGCCGAGGTATTATGACCACCGACGGGATCTCCTCGCGTGTTTTGGGAAGCAAGCTTCCCATGAACTCATCGTTCATTTTCTTCTCAATGTATGAATCGTCGTGCACATATTCGCTCCTACAGCAGTCCGCATCGCACTTTTGTCTGTCTCTCTCTTCCTTTTCGCTATCCTCGGATCGAATTAGTGTCACGAGTTCAGGCTTCCATTTTTGTTTAACATGATCATCCACCCCAAAAGCTGCCTCAAAGTCTACGACGACCTGGCTTTCAATTTCGTCCTGAGTTTGCAAGGCCGGGCCAGCGTAGTACATAGGCTGTACAGTCGTCTGGTGTACAGCAGTTACTTTCAGAAACCGTCTTCCTCGGTTAACAAGATATTTCTTTAATTCAGTGCCCGGAACGGTTGTGTCATTGACACTGTCCTCTTTTTTAAATGGGTGAAACCGAAGGGGGTAAGCCTTGAGAGATGTGACGGCCAGCTCACGCTCAAATCTCGGAATTCGAAAGACTCGGGAGACTGGTCCAAGATGCTTGCCGTCAAAGTCAATATGAACGCACTTGATCGTGATAGATGCTTCCTCCTCCTCCTCCTCCTTTTCCAAAGACACTTTATAATATTTCCTGAATGGGTCGATAACTCGGTGCCCGATGCTATTCATTGTTAGGATTCGGTATGCCTGTTTACCATCGCTTCCAATGACAAGATCCCCAGGCTGAAAAAGATACCAGAGGTCAGAGAAGAAAACTTTCTGACATTTACTGCTCTTGAGATGGTTTATTCTCTTTTCCATGTCCCTGTCTATGAAGTTGATTAAACAACCTAGATGCTCGAAGACGACAGGTGATCCGGCATCAAGCGCTTCCTTTTCTTTGCTGTCTTTTTTTGTGTGTCTTCTCTCACTTTCGTTTCCCTCAGCTATCCCTTTACTTGGTGACCCTGGGCCAAAGGACTTCCCTTGAGCTGAGTTGTCTGCCACTGTACTAGAGCCAGCATGATCCGCGAGTGTTGCAGAGTGGCTGGCAGGAATGTCTTCGTGATAGACTTCTGTTTTCCAAGTATTCCGAAGTCTCTCGTATCGCTCACGAATAGCTTCGTTGAAGTAGGCCAAGATTCTAAATGGCCGTAGTAATACGATGGGGGTAGTGAAGAGAGGAACACCATCCATCTGGGACAGAATTTGGAGCAAATGTCTTGAGTTGATGCGTATGCGTTCCGGCATTGGCGTTTGCTCCGAGACAGCGTCTAATTTGGGTACAGCACTTCTTTCCTGGGCTTCTGTCATAGTCTTTCCCTGCCAACCATACGCCTGAAGCCGCTTCAAATGGGGCATGATGTTAAACTCAATAGCCGGCTCACCGATTAGAACATCGATGGCAGAAGACGAATCCTCCCCCAATGCTCGGAGGGACTGAAACCGGGGCCAGGGAACTCGATGCACCTCCGACAGCGCATTTGGAACAATCTCTTCAACAATCTTCTGTTCCGCTTCTAGACATGTCTTGCTCTCCCCCGATTCACCTACACCGTCCTGTTTCTTTTGATCTTCACACTCGGACACGCGTTCTCGCTCCCTTCGCGCTGCATCGATTCGTCGCTGTCGTATCGCTCGCTTTACTTGGAAAGTCTGCTCGATGTCATCCGCTTCTAAAGTAAAAGCTTGACGTGCAATCCGTAATCGAGAATTGGCTACCTCGTCTTCCACTTCCTCGTCTATGGTATCCGAGTCAGACTGGTTAGCGTCCTGATCCACACCGAGGATGGAGTCGACCTTTTGCTCCCACTGCTTTCGTAGCTTTAAGAGCTTGAGCATATAATCTAAACTGCCATCATGATTACGGTGCACCTTCAAATTGAAAGGTGGATCTACTACAATTTCAGGTCTTTGTCGTCGCATTTGTTCCACCCATGCTTTCCTTTCTTCCGCTGGGCCTAATTCTTCCCTTATATGGCTCCATTCCGCCTCAAGGGCATCTCTATCCAAAACTGGTCGAGCCTGTCTTTCCAGCTCTGAAAGACGCTGTTGGAGAATCCTGATCTCCCGAATGAGCTGCATGTTCATTGGGACAGTGTCTTGACGATTCTCATAATCGCCACTGATACCAATAGGACTTTGCGCTTCGTTATTATTGCCTACGGTCTGCGCATGTGTCGGGTCGGAGGATGTGCTGTTATCAGCCAATAGATCTATGTCTTCCATAGCGAGAATAGTTTCTCGAATAAGATGGACCTGGGTTGAAGAAATGGTCTGGGGAGGAACGAAGAAAAGGGAAGCAAAGGGACGGCGAAAGTAAAACCGAATGAAGTTGCGATATAGAAAGAGACCGCCTTATTTGACGTTAAAAGCCCGAGAGTAGGAAGTTGATAGGTGAATGTTGGAGCCCGCATCTGGCTCTGTTGAACTGTGTATGTGAAGATCACGGGTATGCCGGGTATGAACTGAATACCTACAGCTAAACGCCACCTCCCACTCGCCCCCGCCCCCCCTATGCATTGGAAAGATATCGTATTGTTTTCGGAATGATGAGCGATTTTATCCAATGACACTATGCCAGTGGGTCTGGATGCTGTGCAACAATCTAATATCGGAAGAGCCTGCATAACGGTCGGCAGTAAGCGGTTTTCCGCCAATCCGCCAGTTAATTGTACATATATACGTTCTAATATAATTTGCTTTTTTTAGTTGTTTTTTTTATTTTTTAACTTTTTTTAAAGCTACTATATTTATAAAGCTATATTATAATATAAACTTAATTTATAAAAATATTAATTATAATTTTTAACAATTTTTTTACTTTTTTTTTTTTTATTTTTATTATATTAAAATTTTACAAAAAAAAAGTTGTTATATTAACTAAACTTATATTAGTTTAATAGTTACTTTTTTAGTATTATATTTATAATATTATAATATTAGTTCTAAAAAATTTAGCAATATTATTTTAATTTATTTTTTAAAAAAATATTATATAATAAAACTAGTTATTAATATTTTTTTATATATACTATTAAATATTATTATAAAATAAAATATAATTATAAATATAGCTATTTAAATTTAGTTTAAATAGTTATTAATAAATTTTAATTTAATTAATTTTAACAAATTTATTAAATATTAAATATTAAAAAATTTTTAAAATTAAATTAAAAAAAAAGTTTTTTTATTTTATTTAAAATATTATAAATTTATAAATTATTATTTATATAAATAACTTAATTATTAACTATATTATTTTTTTCGAAATTAAACTATAAACAAATAATATTTTTATAAATAATATAGTTTTTGTTTAATTAAAATTATATTTTATAAATATTTTAAATATAAATAAATTAATAGATTTTTTAACAAATTATAAAACTATATATTATATAAACAAGAATTTAATTTGTTAATTTATAATAGTTAAATAGTTTTATTATAATTAGTTTATTAATATAAACTTATTTATTTAATTAATAAAAATAGTATTAATATTTTTTTTTAATTTTTAATTTTATTTATAACAAAAAGTTTTTTACAATTTAATAGTTATTAACTTTACTTTATATATATTGTTACTACTATTTAATTTTTTAGTTATTTTTATTATTTTTTTATAAATATAAATTAATAAAACAATAGCTTTAAAAATAAATAATAAATTTTTTAATATTTAAGTTTTAAAATATTATTGTTAATTTAATAATATTAACAAAATAATGTTATATTAATGCTTAAAAAAATATTTTTAATTTATAATTGCTATATATAAACTAAAATTAAAATTTAAAATAGTTTATAGTTTAAAAATAACTTTATAATATAATTAAAAATATATTGATTAATTAGTTTATATTATAAAAAATAATATAATATAAATATATATTAATATAAATATAAATTTTAAAACTAAACTTTTAAAGTTTTAAATATTTATTAAAGTTTTATATAAAGTTAATTTTTAATATAAAAAATTTTATTTATTAAAATTATTAAATTTTTTTTTATTAAATAATTATATTTAGCTATTTTTAAAAATATATTACTTTTAGTTTATTTTAATTAAATTTTAATATTATATTTTATTAAATATATAAATAAAATATTTTTTAATTTATATTTAATATTTTTAATATAATTTATTTTTAATTGTTTAATTAATATTTAATTATAATTTGTAAAATTTATTTATTGTTTTTATTATATATATAATACTTTATATTATAATTAAATTAAAATTTTATTAAAATTACTAAATTTATATTTATATTTATAAAATATAAAATTTTCAAAATTCTTTTATTAAAAAATTTTTTTTTTTAAAATTAAAACTTTATTACTAAAATAAAATTGTTATTATATATTAGTATATATTAATTTTTTTCTTAGTTATTTAATAGCTTTTTTAAACTATAAAGTAATAGTTATAAATTTTTTTTTTTTGTTGTAATAAATATTTTAATTTATTATATTTTTAAGCTAATATTTTAATATTTTTTAATTTTAGCTTTAACAATATTAAAATTATATTTATATTTTATAAAGCTTTAATTTATTAAATAATATTATAATATTTATATATTAATATATTAATTAAATAATTTTTTAAATTTTGTAGTAATTTTAATTTAGTTAAAATTTTTTTATATATATTATTTTTTAATTTAAACTTAATAAAACTTTAAATTAATAAATAATATTTTAAAAAAAAAACAATGTTGTTTTAAATAAAATTATAAAATATAAATTATAAATATAAAATTTAAATTTAAAATTTATATTATTAATTAATTATTTTTATATTATAAATTATATATATATATATAAATATTTTAATTAATTTTTTAAAAGTAAATAGTATAAAAGTTAGTTTTATTAAAAAATATATTAAATATTTATATATATATTTATTTATAAAATAAGTTTATATTAAATAAAAAATATATTTATAATTTTATTTATTTATTAATATATAAATTTTTTTATTAAATAAAAAAATAATTTTAACTAAAATAAATAGTTATTATTATAATATATTAAAATAAAAATTTATTTTATAACTATAAAGTAGTAATTTTATTTTATTATAAAATATTAAATAAGAATTTTTTAAACTAAACTATTTAAATTATTACTTATAAAAAAAGTAGTACTTATAAATTAAATAAAGCTTATATATATATTTAAATTTTAAATAAAATAAATATAAAAAATAATAAAAAAATATAAAAAATAAAAAAACTATTTATTACAATATTTATTAATTTTTATATTATTATAAACTTTTTATTTTAAATATAATATTTTTTTAGTTTTATAAGTTTATTTTTTAATATAGTTTATTATAAATAATATTTATATTTAAATTTATAAAAATAATATAAATTAAAAAAAATAAATTTAAAAAATTAAATCAAATTAAAAATAAAAATTTAAAATTTTTTTTATTTATTTAATTTATTAATTTAAACTAGTTTTAAGTAAATTTAATATTAAAAATATATATAAACTAAATTAAATAAATTTTTTTTAATAAACTTTTATATTTATTTATATTTATTTAAATATTATTTTAAAAACTTAAAAATTGCTGCAAGTTTTTTTTTTTATTAAATATAATCTACTTTTTTTTATTTAATTAAATATTTAAATATATATTTTTAACTATATATATTATTTTTTTACTTTTATATTTATTTTATTTTAAAAGCTTTTTACAAACTTTTATAAACTATAAACTTTTATAAATTTTTATAAACTTTTATAAATTTTTACAAACTTTAAGCTTTTATAAACTTTTATATATTACTGTTTTTAAATTTTTATATTAAATCTAAATAATATATTATATATATATAAATAATAATTATAACTTATATTTATAATATTATATAATTAACATTATTATAATTTTAAATTTACTTTAGTTTTTTTATTTTTTAATTAATTTTATTATATAATATATTTATAAAATATTATAATTATTATATATATATATTTAACTATTTTATATTTATTTATTTTTTTTTATATATTTTTTAGTTATTTTATATAGTTATTGTTTTATTTAATATTTTTTATTTAGCTTTTTTATTTGTTTATATTAGAAGTTTATATATTATACTTTTTTATAAGCTTTTTTAAAAATAGAAAAAATCTAAAGCTAGTAATAAAAAATCTTTAAATAGCAGTATATATATAAGCTTTATAATTATAAAACAAAATTTTAATTAAAAAGTTTTTAAAAATATTAATATAATTTTTTAGTAAAAAAAATAGCTACTTTAAAAAAATGCTAAAAATAACTATTAATTAATATATATAATATATAATATTACAATTATAGTTATAAAAAAACTAATAATTTATTAAATAATAAAATTATTAAATTTTATATATATTAAATAAATAAATCGTTTTTTTTTTTATTAAAAACTTAGTAAAAACAGAAATAAATAATATTAAAAACTATTTAAAAAATTAAAAAAATATTAAATTAATAAAAATATATTATAGCAAAAATAGTTATAAAATAGCTTTATTTATATATTTAATTTTGTTTGCTATTTAAAAAAAATATATATAAATATAAAACTTTGTTTATTTTAGTTTAATATATAAAATAACTATTTATTTAATAAAAAAATAAAAACTAGCTTTTAATTTATTATATTAAATAGCTTAAATATTATATTTATTATAAAAATATTAACTTTAAATAATATTTTATTTATTTAAAGTTTTTTAAATTATATTTAAACTAGTTTAATTGTTAATATATATTATATTTTTATATTAATTTATTTAAACAACTTTAATTATTAAATGCTATTAATTTATAATTATATATTAAAAACAGCTATAATATAAAACTTGTTTAATTTAAATTTAATAATATATATAAATAATATAAAGCAGAACTTTTTATATATATTATATATATAAAGTTTTTTTATTAATATTAATTAACAATTATATGTTAGTTTTTAGCAATTATATTTGTAAATTTATAACTATTATATTATAAAATCAATATATATTTTTATATTAAAATAAAATTTTTTTAATTTTAAATAATTAATCTTTTATTTATATATACAAACTAATAACAAGTAAAAAATTAATATAGTTTAAAATTAAAAACAATAAATAGAAATTTATATTAATATTATTAAACAGTTAATTAAAATTTTAAATATTAAATTTAATTAAAATAATATATTAATTGTTAATATTTTAAATAGTAATATTATAAATAGTAATATAAAAAAAAAATCTTTATAATTAATAGTTTTTTAAAACAAAACATTATAAAATAAAACAAAACAAACTATTTTTTTAACTAATAACTTATAATATTATATTATATTTTTTAATATATTATATATATTTTTTATTTTATAAAGTTTTAATTTGATAATATTTTAACTTATTTAATTTTAGTTTATAATAAATAATAAATATTTATTATTTAATTTTTAATAAATTATAATAACATTTATAAACTATTAGCTAATTATTTTTATATTAAATATAAATATTTATATAAAAATATTTATATATAAAAGTTATAAATTTAATATTAAAGCTTTAACTGTTTATAAAGTGTTAAAATATATTAATAAATATTTAACTTAACTATAATTAAAATATTTAAATCTTAAATAAAACTTATTTTTTTTTATAATATATATTTTTAAAAATAGCTTTTTATATTTTAATTATTTAAAAAAAACATTTTAATATTTAAACAAAATTTTAAATTTAATTTAATAACTATTATATTAAAGTTTTAATTTACTTTAATTTATATATATATTTTGCTATTATATTTTATTAAAAAAACTTTTAATTTATTAAATAGTTTTTTATATTTTGTAATAATAAAAACTTTAGCTATATTGTTAATAGATTTGATAATTTTAATTTAATAATTTTTTTTTGTTTTTTTAGCTATTTTTTTAAAATTTTTTCTGTTTTTAGAAATATTTAAGCTTATTAAGCAATTTTTTACAATATAATTATATAAAGTAGCTATATTTTTGTTTTACTATAAAATAATACTATAATTAAACTTTATAAAAATTAATACAATTTTATATATTTTTTATAAAACTTTATATATAAATTTATAAAAAAAGTTAATTTAAATTATTATAGTAATTTTTAAAAAAATATATATATAATAAAACTATTGTTTTATTAATAAATTTAATATATATAAATAAATAAAAAATATCTTTTTTTTTAATAAATTATATTATTTTTTTTTAATAAAAACTACGACTTAAATTATATAGTAATTTAAACTTATATAAAGTTTGTTATTTATTTAAATTGCTGTTTTTTTTATATTATTTATAGCAAAATTAAAAATAAAGCTAAATTTATAAATAAAAGTTTTTATAATAGTTTAAAAAAAGCTGTTAATAATAATAAAGTTAGTTATTTTTTGTTTAAAAGTAAAGCTTTAATAATTTTTAACTTTTAAAAACTTATAACTAATAAATAATGTTAAAGTTTTTTGCAACTATTATATTATCAAAATATAAAAAATTAATAAATTAATTAATAATTAAATCGTTTTATAAATATTAAAAAAGTTTATATATATTATATATAATTACTTTTTATATTTATATATATAATATATAAAAAAAAAAAAAATTTATAAATATATATATATTTTTTTTTTATTTGTTTTTAATATAAGTTATAACTTTTAAAAGTTATTTTTTTTAGTTGTTTTAAAAAAACAAAGTATTAATATAATAAATATTTTTTATATATATATTTTTTTTTAAAAAAATAAATCTAAAGTTTTAAACTAAAACAACATTGGCTTAGTTATTGTTAACTAAATAAAAAATAATGTTATATATAAAGCTAAACTTTTAAATATTAGTTTAAAATATAATAAAAGCTTTATATATTTTGTTTTGTTTTTATAATAAAAAGCAGTACTAGTAAATATAATATTTATAATAGTTTAAATAATATATTTTGTTTTTATTTTTATTTTTTACTAGTTGTAAGCAAAAAAGCTATAAAATAAAAAAAATTTTATTTTTAAGCTAAAACAAAATAAAAAAAGTTTTATAAAAATAAACTATATAAAACTAGTATATATTATATAAACTTTTAATATAATTTATTTTAAAAAAAAGTTTTTAAATAAAATTAATTATTTTAAATTAAAAACTACTAAAAAAGTTTTTTTATATATACTATATAAATTTTTTTATTTATTAAATTAAAAAGCTAAAATAGTTTTTTATTTAAAAAAAGTATATAAAAAAGCTAAACTGTTTAACTTAGTAAAAAAGTTATATAAAAAAACATTTTTTATTTTTATAATAAAGTTTATACTTTTAATATTAATAACATTGTTTTTTTAAATAAAGCTATATAATTTATATAAAATAAAAGTTTATTAATTATTACTAATATATTTTTTATAAATATAATATATTTTGTTATTTAGTTGTTTAAATATAAAAAGTTATACTTTAATAAATTATAAAATTTTGCTAGTTTTAATTAAAAGTTTAACAAATCAAATAAAAAAAAAAGCTAAATAAAAGTTGTAATAATTAATAACTTTAAACTAATACAAACATTTAAAATATATATTTTGTTATAAGTTATATAAACTTACTTTTTATTACAAGTTTAAAAATTATAAAACTTTTAGTAGTTGTTATATTAAATAATTATAATAAATTTAATAAATAATTTAAAAAGTTAAAAATTAAACAATATAAAGTTTTAATAAATAAATTTAAATAAAAAAACAACTTAAAAATTAATATTATATTTTAATTAAATAATCTTGTTTATATATTAATTAGTTTTAATAAAAACTTTTTTTATAAAAAAGTTAATTATAGTTTTTTTAATAAAAAAACTTAAAAAAAAAATACTTAAAATAACATAAATAAACTATTTTTTATTTACTTTAAAAGTAATGCTATATTTTTTAAGTTTAAATTTAAAACTAAAAAAAGCAATAGTTAACTTTTAGTTGTTATAACAAATAAACTAGCTTATAGCTAATAAATACAACATTAAAGTACAGCTAAAAAAATCGCAGAAAAATATATATAAGTTTGTAGCATTAACTATATATAAAAAAAACTTTTTAAATAAAACATATAAACTGAAGTTTTTTTTTTTTTAAAGTTTTTTTTAAAAACTTAATATATTAAAACGTAAATATAACTGCAAATATAATAACTATATATTAATAAAATAATATTTAAAAAATTAATATTTAAATAAATAATAAATATAGTTAAAAGTAATTAAATAAAATAATTTTATTTAATTTATAAATATATATAAATATTGCTTTTTTTATAAATATTAACTAATATAGCTACTTTTAAAAATATATTATTTTTTATACAAGTTTATTTATTTAAAACTTTTAAAAGCTTTTATTAATAAAAACTAAATGTTTTATTATAGTTATTAATTGCTAGTGCTATTTTGTATATAAATTAAATAGTAATAAAAATGTAAAATTAAATAGTTATTTATAGCTTTTTTACAATATTTACTTTTTTAAAAAAAAAAATAAAAAGTTAATTATATTAAGTCGAAAAAAGTATTAATAATAGTATTAATAGCTTTTTTTATTTATTTTTAATAAACTAAAAAAAAAAAAGCTAAAAATAAAAAAGCGCTATTAATAGTTAATATAGTTGCTAAAATAACTTATTTATAAACAGCGAAATCTTTGTTATAGTTTTTAAATAAAGTAAAAATAAAGCAAAAATTTTATATTTTAAAGTTTTTAATAATATAAGTATTTTTAACATTATATTAAAAGTATATATATATAGTTTAAAAATTATAAAGTTTAAAAAAAAAACATTTAATAAGTTTTAATTTAATATATTTTATAAAATTATTTTAATTATATTGATTTAATTTTATTTACTAAGTTTTATAATATATTAATATATAAAAATATAAATTATTATTTTTTATTATATAAATATTTTATATAATTAAAATATAAAACTTTGTTTAATTTTTTATAAAAATAATAATATAAAATATATATTATATATATATTGCACTTTAGAAATTTAATTACAGTTATAATAAAACTTTTAAAAATTTTTTAGCTTTAAATTTTTAAAAAAAAAAATAATAAATAAAATTTAGTATTAAAAACTAGCTTAGCTAATTAATTAATTAATACAATATATGAAAAAATCTATTAAAAAAAAAAAATAAAAAAACTTATTACAAATATATTAAATTAAATTAAATCAACATTTTTTTTGTAATATTTGTTTATTTATAACATTATAATAGTTTAGCTATTATATTTACTTTATATTTTTTATTGTTTTTTCAAATATATTATTTAAACTATTATTTGTAGCTTTTTATAAAAGTAAAAAAAAAAAAAAAAATAATTATAGCTATACTATAAAGTAGTTTTTTAATATAATTTAAAATATAAAAGTAACTAAAATATAGTTTAAATTATATTAAAATTAATTTATTAAAAATTATTACTAAACAATTTATTGCTTTATTTAAATATATTATATAGTTTTTTAATATTTTTTTAATTTGTAAAATATAAAACGGTATATATTTTATTAATAATAAAAAATATTTAAATAATTAGTTAATTATATTAAATTATTGATTTTATTTTATAATTAAATATAATAATATTTATTTAATTTTTTTAAAAACTTTATTATAAAAAATTAATAAAGCTTAAACTATTTTATATATTAGTAAATTTTAATATATTTAATATATTTGTTTTATATATATTAACTTTAATATAAATAAATAAATAAAAATAACTTTAAATATAAAAGTTATTTTATAATATTATAACTTATTAATTTTAGTTTTAAATTATTGTAATTTTTTATTAGCAATTTTTATAAATTAAAATATTAAATGTTATATTTGTAATTTTTGCTATAATAAAATATAAAAAAAATATATATTAGTTTTATAAGCTATATTTTTATAAAAAAACTTATATTACTTTTAATATAATATAACTATAAAAAAAGTTAAATGTTTAAAAAAGCAACTATATTAATATAAAATAAAATTTGCTAATATTAAAACTAGTGTTATTTATTAAAAAGAAAAAGTTTATTTTAATATTTTTTATATAAACTATATAGCTAATAAAATATAAATTAAAAACAATTATAATTAAAAATTATAAATTAAAAATTATTAAGCTTTAATATTTGCTATAATTTATAAAATATATTAAAAATATAATATAACAAATTTTATTTTTTATTTTAGTTAAAAATGTAGCAATTATATTTTTAATTATTAAAATTAAAGTATTTATAAATATAAACAGTTTAAAGTTATTTAATAAAATTGTAAAGCTAGCTATAATAGTTTTAGTTTTTTTAATAGTTTATGCAATTTTTATATTTATTTTATTATTTATTAAATAATATATAAATAAATTAATATATAAACTATTTTGTTTAAATAATTATAAAAACTTAATAAAATAAATAGCTATTATTAATAAATTATAGCTATTTTATAGTTAATATTATTTGTTTATAAAAAAGTTTTTTGTTTAAATTAAATTTAATAAATCTTTAATAGAAATATTTGTTTAAAAATAAACAAACTTAGTAATAGCTACTAGTTAATTTTTACAACTAAAAAATCAATATTTATTATATTAAATATAACTAAAATTATTTATATTGTTAAAGTTAAAATATTGTTTAATAAAAAATATAAAGTAGAAAATAATATTACAAAGTATTAGTTTAATTTTTTAATTAATAAATTTATTTTTTAAACTTTTAAAAAACTACTAACTATTGTTTATAGTTTAAACTTTTATAACAAAATTTATAAAATGTAATAAATATTAATAAAAGTTAATAATTAGAAATAGCTATTAACAATTGTTATTTTTATTTTTAAAATTAAAATTAAAATATATTAAGTTGTTTTTTATGCTTAATTTTTTAACTTATTAAGTTTATATAATTAATATAGCTATTTTTTTTTCTTTTTTTTTTTTTTTTTTTATTTTTAATTTTATTTTTTAGTATAAAGTCGTTTTTATTTTTATTTTTATCAAGCTCTGCTTTTATTACTAGAAAATATTAATCAAGCTTTTTTTTTTTATTAAACTTATAAACTATTTATTGATTTTTATTTAAAGCTATAGTAATTGTTATTAAATATTTTTTATTAATATTAAATTATTATAAAACTAATAATATTAATATAAATTAAATTTTAAACTATTTATTTGTTATTAAAATATTAAAACTATTTAAAAAATTACTAATTAATATATAAAAACAGTTAGTAAATTATATAAATTAGTATTTATATAAATTAAAAATTTAAAGTATAAAACTAGAATATTTAATTTTATTAGCAAATGTATACTTAAATAAAAACAAAACTATTAAAATAAAAAAAGTTTTAATATATATAAATTAAATAAATATGTTATAAAACTTTTAAGTGTTTATATTAAATAACTTTTAAAAAATAAAATAAAAAAATAAATTAAAAAGTAAAAAGTTTATTAAGTAAGCAAAAAAGCAAAGTAATTTTACTGCATTTAAGTTTACTTTTGTTTAAATATTTTTTTAAACAAATAAATACTTAAATATTTATAAAAAACTGTTAAATAGTTTAAAAATTATAAATTATATTAAAAGTAAAAAAGTTTTTATTAATTATTTATATAATAAACAAATACTTAAATAAAATTTTAAACTAAATATTATTTATACTTATAATGTAAATACTATATATTTATTTATATAAGTTAAATAAATAATATATATTTTAGTTTTTTAAAGCTTAGCTACATTATACTACTATAGTAAATATTTTTTAATATATAAATATTTACTATAACTTATTTATTTAATAAATATTTATATATATTTTATTGTTTTATTAATTAAATCTACTTTTTATTTTTTTAAATAAACTTATTTATTTGTTTTTAACTAAACTATATATATTTATAAAAAAGCAAAACTATATATTAAAGCTTTGTTTTTTTTTTTTATATATTATATATAAATAGTAATTACTTTATAATTTTTAGTAGCATAAAAAAAACTAAATTATACACTTTTTATTTATTTAAACAATGTATATAACTTAAGCTTGGATTTTTTACTTTTTTTAAACTTATATATAAGCTTTATTTAATTTATAGCTGTATACAAATACTAACTAATAAAAAACAGCTTAAAGCAATATAAAGTGTTTTTTTTTTTTAAAATTCTACATTATATTTTATAGCAGTATAATATAACTAAAAATAGTTAAAAAAATAAATAAACTATTATTTACTACTATAATTTATTTAAAATTTCTATTTAGCTAGTATATACTCCCCCACTTTTAATACAACTTATAATTTTTAAACTTTTATAACAGCTTTTTTTTTATTAAAGCTTTTATATCGGTTTAATTTTTACTAGCTTATAAACTTTTTTATAAATTATTTTTTTTTTTTTAATTAATTATATTAGTGTTTTATTATAACTGTTTATAAAACAATCAAAATTTTATATTTATATAACATTAGCAATTATTTAATTAAAATAATGTTGTAATTTTTGCTTTTTAATATATTAGCGCTAGCAATATATATATATAGCAGTTAAATTTACAATTAATATAATTTAGTTTATATAAACTATAATATTTTTTAATAAATTGTTATTTAATATAAAAACTATATTTAAATAATTATAATTTTTTTAATTGTTTAATAAGCTATTTATATTTTTATATATTTTATTTATTAATATTACTATATATAAATATAAAAAACTATTTAAATATATTTAATATTTTTTAACTAATATTTAACAATTAATATATTTATATAACTTAATATAATTTAATTTTAACATTATATCTAATATTAATAATTTATTAAAATTTACAAATAAAAATCATTAGCAACTAAATTTTAATATAATTTAAGCTCGAACTAAATATTATATTATTACTTTAGTTAATTATAAATATTAAAAGTAATTAAAAATAAATAGTTTTTTTTAGCTGCTTTTTTTTTATTTTTTATAATTAATAATCTGTTTTTATAAAAATTAAAAATTATTAAAAGTTTGATTTTAATTTAAATATATTTTATAATAAATTTAATATTCAATTAAATCAGCTTTATAAAAAATTTACTAGTTTATTTTTTTATTATAATACAATTTATTTAAATATTATTTTTTATTTTTTATTATAAAAAACAACAATTTAATATATAGCTAAAATAGTTAACAATATTTTTTATTTTTTATTAACTATTTAAAAGCAATAATTAAATTATAAATTTATATATAAAAAGCTACAAATTTATTAATTTAAAAAATATTTTTAATATATAAGTTTTTGTTATTATAATATATTTAATAATTAAAAACTCAAATCAAATAATAAAAAAAATAATTTAAATAATATTAAAAATATAAATAGTTTAAAAAATAACGCAGAAAATATTAAAAATATAAACAGTATAAAATATAACACTGAAATTAACTTAAAAAACAATTTAAATAATTAATACAAAATAGCTAATATATTAAAAAAGTTTTAATTATTTACTTTTTATTTATTAATAACAAATAAAAACAAATTAAATATTTAATTTAGCTACTATTTATTTAATTTAATATATTTATTTATAATTAACAATTTATTTTTATTTTTGTTTTGTTTTTTTTATATTTAGTTTTTGCTTTATTTGAACTTTTTTTTAATTATTAATTAATTAATTCTGTTTTTTTTTTTAATATATTATAGTTTATTTTTAACTATTATATTTATTTGTTATATTCAAACTAACTATATATATTTTAAATATAATCAATTTTTTTGTTTTAATAATATATTTATTTTAATAATATTATATTTAATACTTAAATAAATATAAAAAATCATTTTTGTTAAAATAGTTTAATATATTTTATTTTATTATTTTTATATTAAATAAAACAAAAGCTTTATTAATTTATATTTATATTATTTAATATTAAAATTTTTTTTTAAATTTTTTTGTTTTTTTTTATATATAATAACAACATTTAAATTATATATAATATATTTATTTTTAACTTTTATTTATTTTATTGTACTAATATATTATATATTTAATAAATATATTTATTATAAACAATATTAATTTCAAATATATATTTATATTTGTTTTTTGCTATATTAGCAATAAAAAAACAAATATATATATTATAGCTTGCAGCTTTAAAAACATTGTTTTAAATTATTTATTTTTAATTTAACTTTATTATAGAACTATTTTTTTAAAATGTTTATTTATTGCTGCTTTAAACTAATAAACTATTATTAAACAATTAATTAACATTTACAATTTATTTAATATATATTTATTTAATAATACTGTTATACTATATAAACTTATAAAATAAATTAATATATATATTTATAAATAAACTATATATTAATAAATAAAAAAAAATAAAGCACTACTTTTTAATAATTAAGTTATAACAAATATTTATAATATATTTTATATTTTTTTTTTTATAGTTTATATATAATTTACTTTATTTTATATTGTTAATATTAAAAGTAATTATTATATAAAATATTACTAAAATTTTTTTTTTAAAATTTAATAAATTTATTATATAAATATAACTATATATTAAATTTAATATTTATTTCAATTAATTTATTTAATTAAATGCTTTAATATATAATATTTAAATAATAAAAAATAACTATAAAAGTTTTATATTTTTTAAAAAAATTTATTATTTTATTAATATTAACTTATATATTTTAAATATTTATTTTTTTAATATTATTTACTTTTTTTAATTTTATATATTTTTTATTATTTATATTTACAAATATATTATTACTTATACTATTTAATTCTTTTTTTAATTTTTGTTTTTTTTTTTAACAGTTTAATAATATTATTTTATAGTTGTTTTATTTTTTGTTTATTTTAACTACTTTTGTTTAAATTTCTATAACTATAAATCGATATAGCTTTTTTTTAAAAACTAATTAAATGTTATATATATAAATAGTTATAATATAATAATACGCTTGTTTTTTAGCTAGTTTAATTAACTTTAAAATATTTTCTAAAGTTTTTTTTTAATTTTTTTTTAATAAATTTAAAGTTTGTAGTAAGTATATATTACTAAAGCGCTTTTTATATATAGTTTTAATATATAGTACAAAAATACTTAGTGTTATATTTAATAAAATTATTAATTCAATATAATATTTTATTTTTAGTTTATTTGTTTTATTTTTTTTTTATATTTTTAAGTTAAAATATTATAACAATTTTATTAATTTAGCAATAATATATTTAATAAATAATAAAAAATAAATTTTATAATTGTTTATATTATTTTATTTTAAATAAGCTATAACTATAATTTTATTAATGTTTTATAAAAGTAAATTATTTAAAAAATTTAAAACTTTAGTATTTATTATTAAACTTTATAATTAGTTTATAATATAAATAATTTTTTAAATAAATATTTAGTAACTTTTTTTTAGTTTTATATTATTTTTTAAAAAGTTTTAAATTTCGAACTTTTATAATATATAGTTTTAACTAAATAAAATCTAATAGTTTTAATTAATTAAATATAAAAAAAGTATATTTTTATAAACAATTATATTTAATTTAAAAAAAAGTTTAAAAATATAACTAAAATATATAGCTTATATAATTTATATACTATTGATTATATAGCAACTTTTTTTATATTATATTAAAACAAATTAAATATAGTTATTATTTAACTATTGTTTTTAATTAAAACATTAAGTTTAATAATATATTTAATAAAAATTAGTTAAAAAATATTTTTTATTTTTTAAAAGCTTGGATTTTTTAGTTCTACAATTTTTAACATTTATTAGTTATATTTATATAATACTATTTTAATATAAATTTAAAAAACTAGTTAAATATTTAAATATAATTTTTAGTTTTAATATAAATATATTACTATTTATTATTAATATAAAAAAAAAACTTAGCAAAAAAAAACTTAATAGAAAAAAACTTAATAAAACAAAACTTAATAAAAAACTTAACAAATTATTATAATTGTTATTTACTATTTTATTTTTTAAACTATTATATTTGCTGCTTTTATAAATAAAAAAATATAAATTATAGCTATAGTTTAAATATTAAATAGTTGCAAATAGTTTAAAAATATTAATTTGTTAAACTTTATTAATTAACAAGCTATTTTATATATTTATACTATTAAAAATTAAAAACATTGTTTAATAATTTTTTTGTTTAATTAAAGTTTATATTAGTTTAAAATTGCTATTACTATTAATTAGTTTTAAAAAATACAGTTGTTTTAATCGAGATTTTTTTATAATAGTATTAATAAATTTATAATTAAAATTTAAATATAATATATTATATAAATTAATATATTTAATATATGCATTAAATAAACTTTTTAGTAGTTTAATTTTGATTTAGTTTAGTTTTTTAAATAATTTAAACTTGTTTTTAAATATATTATTAATATTGCTGTTAATGTTGCTATTAGTATTACTGTTAATGTTAAAGTTGTTAGTATTAAAGTTATTAGTATTAAAATTAAACTTAAAATCAAACTTAAATTTAAAGTAGCTTTTAATAATAGCTTTAATATTAATAAAAAAATTTTAAAACTTAGCTGCTATTTTAAATATAAAATAAAACATAAAAATCTTATAGTTAAAATAATTGCTTATTTACTTTTAAAACAATACTTTGTTTTAGCTTTTATTAATTAAAATGTTTTTTATATATTTTATTTTATAAATGTTGTTTATAATTATACTTATAGTTTTATTTAATAATATAAACTTATATATTTATACAAAAAAAAAATAAATAATAATTTTATTAGCTATTTTATATTTGTATATTTTTTCAAATGTTTTTTAAATATATTATATAGCTTATTTATTTTTAGTATTAAATCGCTTAATATTATCGATCGCTTTTTTTTTATTTAATTTTTTTACAAACTGCAATTATGCTGCTGCAGCCGGAATATTTATAAATAATGTTAATATTGCAAAACTAAATAAAGTAGTTTAATTATTAGTAATAAAAAAAAAAAATAAAAAAAGTTAGTTATAAATACTTATATATTTTACTATTTAATAAAATATTGAAGTTATTATATTTACTTAAATATTTAAGTATTTATTTAAATAATTAAGCTAGTTTATAAATACTTAAGTACATATTTATTTACATTAGGTATATAAGTACTTAGCTGTACTACTTATATATAGGACCGCTCCTGCTAATATTTCTAGTTCTGCTAATTTATAGCAGTTTTTTATTGTACTTTATTAATTAACTAACAGCAATTAAATATAATATTACTATAATATACATTTATAACTATAAAATTTAATTAAAAATATTTTAAGCAATAATTTAAGCTTTTTTTATACAGTATAATAAATATATATTATATATATATAGTTTTTTTATTTATTAATTAAAAAATAGCTATTTTTTTTATTTGAAAATATTACAACTGCAAAACTTAATTAATAGTATTTTAAACAATAATTTAAGCTTTTTTTATATAATATAACAAATATATATTATATATATATAGTTTTTTTATTTATTAATTGAACAATAGCTATTTTTTTTACTTAAAAATATTACAACTATAAAATTTAACTAATAATATTTTAAATAATAATTTAAGCTTTTTTTATATAATATAACAAATATATATTATATATATATAGTTTTTTTATTTATTAATTAAAAAATAGCTATTTTTTTTATTTAAAAATATTAAAACTATAAAATTTAACTAATAGTATTAAAAAAGCTAGTTCGATTTATATTAAAAAATTTTAATTTAACTAAAAACTAAATAGTAAATTATTTAGCATATTATAATATAGCTAGTTTATTAAATATATTATATGTTTATTTATAAATAGTTTTATTTACTAATATTACTAATAAAAAGTTATAAGCTTTTTATAAAATAAACAATATAGCAAATTAAAATATATTTAGCAAATTTTATATTAATAACAAAAATAAAAAAAAAGTTTAGTTAGCTTTTTTTAATATTTATATAAATTTTATAATAAAAAACTAATAAAAAAATAATTAATAATATTATTTTACTATTTATATTATATAAAAACTAATTAATAATAAAATAGTTATTATTTAAAACTATAATTTAATAGTTAATATTATAAATAATATAAAAATTAAAAATGTTTTAAAAAATAAACAGTGTTTTTTAATTAAATATATAAATAAAAAACTTAAAAAAAAAAAATATAATATAATATAAATAATATACAATTTAAAAAAAATAAATATTTAAAATATAGCTTTGTTAAATTTAATTAATAAGCAGCTGTTAAAAATATAAAATATTAAAAAATATCTAATATTTATTTAATAAAATATATTTAATTAATTAACTATTAAATTAAATAGTTATAATTTATATAGCTTTTATAACTAAAACATATATTTATTTTATTAGTTTATAATTAATATATTGTTTGTTATAATTAATTTTATTAAATTTAAAATTTAATATAAAATATAAACTATTATTTTTTATAAATATAATTTAATATAACTATAAAAGTTAAAAATTTAGTTTATTTAATATAACTAATATTTTTTTTATTATTAAACAATTATAAAAATTTCAGCTTTTAAATTTTTATAATTTTTAATATTTATATATAAATTGTTATATAATTATTTTATATATTATTTTTATAATTATTAACTTCAGCAATTATATTATATATTTTTTTTATAATTTTTAATATTTGATTTTTTTACAAACATTTTAATTGCTATTTTTTTGCTTTTTAATTTTTAAACAACTTATTTTAATGTAAATTTAATATAATTTTAAAGTTATATCAAAGTTATTTTAAACATTTAAATATTTAACTTTTAAAAATTTTAAAATTTATTTGTTTTTTTAAACATTAAATATTAAATTTAAAATATCCAAATTTAAAAATATTTTAGATTTTTAAATATTTAATTTTTATAAAATTTAAGTTTTATAATATCAAGCGATAAAATTACAGCTATATTGCTAAAAAATTTCTAGAAATATTTATATTAATTGTTACTATTATATAAAAAGTAAAATTTTCTTTTAAATAAAAAAAAAGCTTAAAAATTAATAATATTAAGCTTTACTTTTATATTACTACTTAAATTTAATTTATTTACTTATATTTATATAATTTATTTTTATTTTAAACTTTTTTTTTTAATAATATAATATTTATATAATATATAAATGTTAAAAATTAAATATAAAATTTAAAACTAATAAGTTTTTATACTAGCAATTATATAAAATATTTTATTTATAAACAATAAAAAAACAAAAAGTTATTTTATAAGTTTATTATATATTTATATAAAAATACTAGTTATTAAAAAGTTATATATTAAAGTATTATTACTATTTATATTAATAAAAAGTTTAATATTAAACTAAAATATATAAATATATAAAATATATAGTTTAAATATAAATATTGCAAAAAATTATTTAAAGTAATATATTTATTTATTAATTAAATATTTACTAATAAAATTATTAAAAACTTAATAAAAATATAATTTAAATATTTTAAAACATTAATTAAATTTATAAAAATATATTATTTATTAAAAAAAAGTTTTTAAAAATTAACTAAATATAAACTTTTTATTTTTAAAATATATACTTTTTTAAATATAACATAAATAATATTTAAAATAACTATAAAACTACTTAATTAAACTAGTTAATTAAATAGAAATTAATATTAAACTAATTTTAATATAATAATAATAAACTTAATAATAAAAAAAAAACTTATTTTAAATTAGTTAAAATAACAGTAGTAAAACTGCTATTAATAGTACTAAAAATAAAACAAATAGCTATTAAAATAATATTAAACAAAAAATGCATAAAAAAAAAAAAAAAAAAAAAGTATTAATAAAGTTAATAAAAATAATATAAGCTTTTATATTAAAAAACTTTTACTAAAAAATTTCGCTAAATATATAAGCAGTAATACAAAGTTACAAAATTGCTTTATATAATTAACAATGTTTTTAAGTTAAAAAAACCACTTAATTTACTTTTTTTATAAAATTGCTTTTTTTAAAAGCAGTAATAAAATATAAAATAATAAAAACTAACTAAAATTAATTATAAACTAATTAGCAATATTTATTTATATTTATTTTAATAGTTTAAAATATAATATATAAAAGCTAATAAAAGTAATTATTAAAACAATGTTAATAATAAATGTTTATAACTATATTATAATATATATTAATAAACTTTTTAAAAATAGCTAAAACAAAACAACTAGTATATAAAATTTTATAATATAAACTAATGCTTAAATAACTATATTAAAAAAAAGCAACTATAATGTTGTTAAAGCTAGGTTTATTAAAAGAAAAATCTTCGAAAATAAAAAAAAAGCATATTAAGCTAAAAATATATAACAAAAAAAAAAAAAAAAAACAAAAACATATATTATATATAACAACTTTATTTTTGCTTTTATTTAAAAAAATTATTTCGCTACTATTATTATTATTATTATTATTGTTATTATTATTGTTATTATTATTGTTGTTATTATTATTATTATTGTTGTTTTTGTTTGTTTTTATAAATTGAAAAAAAAGCAAAGCAAAAGCAAAAATAATAGTAACAAAAACAAAAATAAAAAAGCTAGCAAAAATAAAAAATAAATTATTGCTTAAAGTAAAAAAAACAAATAAAATAACAAACTTTATACTTTTATATATAAAAAAATAAAAAAATAAAAAATATTTACAAAAAAAAATAAAATTTTTTATAACTTTAGTTATTGCTATATAAAAATTATAAATATATTAATAAATAAAAAATAGCTTTTATTAAATTTTTATATTAGCTATAGTTTAATTAGTTTTATAGTTAAGTTTAATAATAATAGCAGCAGTAGTAATAATAACAACAGTAGTTTTAGTTTGTTTAATTATATATTTAATATATTTAATAGTAATAGCAGCTAATAATATATACTAAAAACGTAATATATATATATAATATATTTAAACTTTTTAAATAATTAATTTAATTATTAAAATAAGTTATAATAAATAAACTCATTTAATAATATAACAAGTTTTTTGTTTAATAAAAAAACTAAAAATAACAAAATAAATATAAAAACAGAAAAATTTCAATATAATATATATTATAAAATTATAATAAAATATATTAATTAAGTTATTAAAACTTATATATATTTGTAAAAACTTTAAAAAAAAATAACTTATAGTTTTAACAAAAATAATAATTTATATAAAAAATTACAAAATATATTAAAACATAAAAAGCTTGAGTATATAGCAGGAAAATATATAAACTAAAAATATATAAAAGCTAAAAAACAAAAAAAAAAAAAAAAAAAAAAAAAATGCAAAAAAGTTAAAAAGTATATAAAGTATATATATATATATATATTATTTATTGTAAATTTTACTAATATATTTAAATATTATATAAGTAATAATAAATTTAGTAATAGTTAAATAAACAAATTAATTAAAAAGTTAAAATTTAAAACAAACAATAAAATAAATATAAAATTTATTGTTTAAATTTACAATATTTAATTTTTAAATCAACAAAATTGCAAATATAAAAAAACTTATTATTTATAATTAAAATTTAAAAATTAAAAAAAACTAAATTATATAGTTTTAAAAACTACTTATAATAAAAGTTTTAGTTATAATTATATAAATTATAAAATTTAATTTTAAAAATATTTAAAAATTACAAAAAATAAAATTATATAAATAAAATAAAAAAAGTAAAATAATATATTAATTTAATTTATATTTTATTTTTTATTATTATTTTATTTAACTATTTTTAATTATATTTATTATATAATTAAATATAATAATATATAGTAGTTTATTTATAGCTAAAATATAAAAAAAATTAAAATTAAATATAATAAAGTTTATAATAAATTAAAAACTATTTTAAATATATATATAATATAAAAATATATTTTATATTTTTATATTGAAAAATTATAACTTATATTAAATATATATTTTTTATATATAATATTAAAACTAATAGTTTTTTTATTATAATTATATATTTTATTAAAGTTTATATTTAAAAGTTATATTTTTATTTTTTATAGTTAATAAATAACTTTAAAAAAAGTAATTTTAATTATTTATATTATTAAAAAGTTATATATTTTTGTTTAATTTATAAAAAAATATATTTATATAATTTTTAAAAATAGTAAATATTTAATTAAAATCGATTTTATGCTATATTTTAGCTTTTATATATTATTTTATATATATAAAATAGCTAAAAATACTGTTTAAAAATATTATAATAGTATATAAAGCTAAATATATTTAAACTTAAGTTTTTATATTTATTTTTAAATTTATAATACAATTTAAATCAATAGAATTAATAAACTTTTAGCATTTATTACTTATTAACTAATATAATCTAAACTATATAAACTTAATACTTTGTTTATTTTTGTTAGCTAATTTATATATATAAATAATAAAGCAGATATTAATAAAACAATTAAAATAATTGCTTTAAATATTAGTTTATTATTTGTTAAAAATAAAATAGTTTATTATATTTAATAATAAATAAATAAATTAAATTATAATATAATTATAATAAATATATATATATAATAGTAAAACTAGCAAAACTAATAAAATTAATAGTTTATTTAGTTAAACTTTAAATAATATATTAACTTTAGTATTGTTATATATATAAATAAAAAAACTATATATTATTTTATATATTAAATATTATTATAAATATAAATATATAATAAAAAAAAAATAAACTGTTTATTTTATTAATATATAAATAGCGGTTTAACTTTAAGATTTATATTTATATATTATAACTATAAAAAAATATAATAATAGAAATAAATTTTAAAAAGCTATAAAAAAAGTAATAAAAATAAAAGTATTAAATGTAATAACTATATAAATAATATTTTAAACTGCTTTGTTAATATAATATAGCAAAGTTATATATATAACTATTTATATATATAAATATTTAAATACTTTTAGTTTTTTGAAATATATATATAAATATTTAAATAAATAATAAATAAATAAATAAATAATAAATATTTAAATAAATAAATAATAAGTAAATAAATATTTACTTAAATATTTATTTATATATATATTGTAAATACTATATAAAAAAAAGCTATTATAACAAAAGTAGTTTAAAAATTATAAATAAGTTATATTAAAAGTAAAAAAGTCGGTTTATTTTTTTTTTTAGTTATTTCTAGCCACAATATACTGCTATAATATTTAAATAAGTATATATTATACCGTTTAAAGTTTTTTTTAAATATATATATATATATATATATATATATAAAACAAGCACTTTGTACTAAGTATTTACTTATATATTTATATATTTAGTTAATTGTATATATAACTTATTATAAATTATATAATTTAGTTAAACTTTTTATTTTATAAAACAATTTATATAATAAGTATAAAAATAATAAAAAAATATAGTAATAGTTACAGCTAAACTATATTTATTGTATAAAAAAACAGTATATAAAAAATATACTAAAGTATTTATTACATTTTGTAATAAACATTTACTTTATTGTATTAAAAGCAAACAATAAAAATATAATAAATAATACTAAAATAATAAAAAAAGTATTTACTACAGAAAAAAAAACTTATATATAATCGAACTTGCTATTACAAACTTAATTTTTTTTTTTTTTTTTTTTCAGTTTAGTATTTTTTTCTAAATATACAATATTTTTATATATACTATATTAACTGTTTTTTTTTAGCTTTTATAATATTAAGCTTGTTTTATTTATTTGTTATAAGTTAATATTAAAAAGCTTAACTTAATATTAACTTAATACTGATTTAATATTAAATATATTTAATACTAATACTAAAATATTAATTTATTATTAAATACTGAATTTTTTATTTAATATTGAATTTTTTTTATATTTTTTATATCAATTTTATATTTTAAAAAAATGCCGAGCTATAATACTACAAGTTTTTTTAGTACTTAAAAAAAAAAAAAAAAAAAAATACTTATACTAAACAATTTCTATTTTTATTTCAAAAATAAAAATAGTTACTTTAATATAAAAAAAACAGCTTTAAACTTTTCAGCTAAAAAATCTATAATTTATAATATTACTTTATAAAAAACTGCACTAAAGTTTATTAAAAAACACTTTAATAATTTTAAAAAAAATACTTATTAATAATATTAAAACTATATAAAAAATAAAACAATATAAAACTTTTATATATTTTATTTAACTATTAATAAAATTTAACAAAATATTTTTTTTTAAATAAAAAATAAACATAAATTAATTTATTAATAAAAATAATACTATATATACAAAGCATTTTTTTTATTTAATATAATAAAACATAAGTTTAAAAATAAAAAATTTATTATTAATTACAATATTTAAAAAAAGTTAAATAAAACTAAATTTAAATTTATTTTTAATAAAATATATATTTATATTATTATAATTTAAATATTTTATAAAATAATAAACTAATTATATATTATAGTTTTTAATAGTAGCTAAAATTAAAACTATTTATATATTATTTATTATATTATAAAAAATTTTATATAAAAAAGTAAATAGTTTTTGTAAAAAGTTAAAACAAAGTTTATTAAAAATAAACAAGTTTTAAAAATATACAAAAAAAAAATTAAAAAACTATAAAACTGCAACAAAGTTTTTTAAAAAGCTTTAGTTAAAATATATAAAAAAATACTTACTATATAAATTATTATTAAATAAAAATTTATTTAATAAATATTTATTTAGTAACTTTTTATTTAAAAAAATTACATTTATATAAATAATATTAATAATAAAACTACTTTTAATTAATTTATTTTAACAAAAAATATTTTATTTATTACTATATTTAAAAAAACTATTTAAAGCTAAACTATTTAAAACAATTTAAACTTTAAAACAAATATTTAAAAATTTATTGCTTTATATATATTTACTTTAAAAAACTTTATTTATAATATATTTATTTTAAAAAATATTATTTAAAAAAGTATTTATAAAAAAAATATAATATTAAATTTAATATTTTTAAACAATAAAAAACAAAATATAAAAATAATAAACTTTTTTGTTTTTATTAACAATATTTTTTTAAATAGCAAATTTATAGTTAAATTTTATTATTAATATTTGTTTATAAAAAACAAACTTTAAATAAATATAAACTATTTTATAAACAAATAAAACTAAATATATTATATTTTAAAATATATAAATAAATCAACTGCTTTAAAAATTATTTTATTTATAAAACAAGTTTTAAAATAAAATAGTTTTATATATATAACTACTGTAAAAATTTTAAAATATTTACTAAAATTATATAGTAACTTTTATAAGTATAAAAAAGCTTAAACTAAATATAAAAAGCTTAAAATAAAAAAACTAAAAATATTTTTAAATTTTTAACTTAAATTTATTAAATTAATTAATTAAACTTGTATATTTTAAACTAATTACAAACAAAATTTATATAACAAATTATTAAAACAATTAAATAAAGTTATAATATTTAATATAAATAGTTTTAAAATTACTTTTAATATTTATTGTTTTTATATTTAAATTATTAACTATTAATAATATAAAAACTTTATTAATAATTTTATTTTATAAAAAACTAACTTATAATTATTAAAATATAATATAGCTAGCATTTTAAAAAACTTATTTATAAAAAACTTATTTTTATAAAACTTACTTATAAAGTTATTACTTAATAAAACTACATTTTTAACTATTAAATGATATTTTTTTATTTTAATATTTAAAAAATCAAAAAATAAATATAAGCTTTATATAAAACTATAATATAAAAAAAAAATAATTTTAATATAAAAAAGTTTTTGCTTTATTTGTTATAAAACTAGTTATTAAAGTATTAACTGTTTATATTATAAAAAATATAAATATTTAAATATTATTTAAATTATAATAATTATAAAAAAAAAAATAAGTTATTTTAAAAACAACTAAAAAGTTGATATAAAAAAAAAAAGTTTAAAAAACAAAAAAGCTTAAAATAACTAGTTTTTTTTTTTAAGTTTATTATATTATTAGTTTTAAATTTAAATTAATATAAAAAAGTCTTATTTAATTTTTTAAAAAAAATTTTTAAAAAAAAGCTTTTATTAATAGTTTATTTAATAATATTTAATAAATTAAAACTTTTTATTTTTGTTTTAACTAATATAAAAGCTAAAATATATTTATATATAAATATTTAATTTACTAAAAAAATAATATAACTTTTAAACTTTTTTAAACTGTTTAATTTTAAACTTATTTTTATTATAAAATATAATAGTAATAGCAACTAAAAAATTACTAAAGTATTAAATATTTACTTTTATATTAATATATATATTATTTAAAATGTTTTTATAATAATACTAAATATAAAATATAATATAATTATTAAACAAAAATTTTTTATATATTATAATATACTAATTAATTGCTAAAAGTAAAAATTGATATTTTTTACTGCAAAAAAAAAAAAACTTATTAAAGATATATTATTAAATAAAACAAAAAAATTAAAAAACTTAAATTATTAAATTAATACTATATAATAAAATAAACTGTTTAAAATTAAAATAACTTAAAAAATATAAAATATTACTTAGTTATAAAATTTGTTTGTTATAAAAAAATAAATTTTTTAATTAAAAACTATATATAAAAAATTAAATAAAAAAACAAAAAAATACTTTTTTATAATTAGTTTTATTTATATTATACTTAAATTTTTTTAATATATTATTAGTTCGTTTAAAAAAAATTAAATAAAATATAAGTTATAAAAAATAAAAATATTATTAATAAATAATAATAAAACAAAGCTATTTTAAAAAAACTTATTTAAAAAAGTTTTATTAAAAAAAAAACTTAAGCTAAAAAACTATTACAGCAAATATAAATTATAAAAAAACATTATAAAGTAGTACAAATATTAATTTATTAATATTTTTATATTAAATGTTATAACTTTTATTATAACAATATATTAAAAAAACACTAAGTTATATAAAATAACTTTTTTATATAAAATAAATTCGATAATTATTTAAAAAAAGTTTAAATTAAAAAGTTTAAAAAAAAACTTTTAAAAAATAACTAAATAAATAATATTTACAAAATATTACAAATATTTTAATATATTTAGCAAAAAAGTTTTTAATTAAATACTATTTCAAAAATATAAAATTAATTATTAAATCAAATTTATAAAAAATTTAAAAAACTTAAAATATAGCATTTTATATAAAATATTTTTAAAAAAAGCTAAAACTTATAAACAATATATATATAAAAATTTAATAAAAAATTTTATTAAGCTTATTATAACATTTTAAGCAATACTAGTTTTATTTATATAAAAAAGCAACAGATTTTTAAAGCTATATATAAATTATTAAAAACTAAACTTTTTAATATAAAAAAACTAATATTTTTTACTTTTAATTAATAAAACATTTATTTATTTTATAAAAATAAAAATTTATATTAAATTAAATATAAAATAAATATTTTATTATATATATATAGCAAAAAAATATAAATTTTTAACTATATTTTATATATAATATAAAATATATTAATTTAATGTTTTATTTTTTAGTTTAATAAATAAACTAATTATATTTTAATAGTTTATTAACAATATTTTAGTTAAATATTTTAATATATTTTATATAATATATATTAACAATATATTAATATATTTAAACAATAAAATTAAATATAAACTTTATATAAAAAAAGTTTTAAATAAATTATAAGCTATAAAATTATAAACAAACTTAAAAAAATATAAGTTTTATATAATTAAAACTAAGTTTTTAAAATTTATTATTAATATTAACAAAATTAAAATAAACTTAATAAAAACTAAAATAATTTATAAATAAAAGCTATTTAAAAAATGCAACATAGCTTAAATTTAAAAAATGCAGTTTTTTTTAAAGTTTTATAATTTTTATAAATAATTTATTAAAAAATTCAGCTATATTATAAAACTATTAATTTAATTAATAGCTACTACAGTTTATTTTAACTAGTTTAAAATATATTAAAAAGTATTTGATTAATTAAAACAAACTTTATTATTAGTACTAATATTTTATTATTTTTTATTTAATATAAAAATATATATAAAAATAAATATATTAAACAAAATAGCTACAAATTGTTTTTTATAAAAAAATAATTTAAAAAATAATTAATATTTTATAGCATTTTATTTTAAAGCATTTTATAAAACTAAACTTAACTATAATATTTATAACAAAAAAATATTAGCAGTAATAAAAAAACTTATTTATTAAAAAATAAAACTAATAAGTTTATAATAAGTTAAACTTTTTATAATAATTATTAATTATATAATATTAAAATATTTTATTATTAAATATATATTAAATTTTTAATAAATTAAATAAGCTAAATTAATATTATATTATAACTTTGTAATTATTTATTAGCTAAAAACTTAAAATATTATTTTAAATATTATATTAAAACTAAAAAATAAATTAAAAAACTAAAAACAAAAAAAAAATAAACAGTATATAATAGTACTTTTTTAACTAGTTACAACTTTAAAATAGCTAACTTTAAAAAATTTTACTTTATAAATAGTTAAAATTTATAAACTAGTTATTAATAAGCTATTATTAATATTAAATATACTTTTAATTAATATTTTATTATAAATTAATTATAAAAGTTTTTTGCTAAAAAAATATAAAAAATTAATATTTAATATATTATAAATAAATTATTAAATATTTAAAAATTTAATAATATATAAAAAACATTTAATTATAACTAATATAAATAACTTATAAACAAAAATAATTTAAAAAATTTATAACTAAATTTTAATAGTTTATTTTAAAAAAAACAAAACTAAAAAACTAGTAATAAATAAATATTAATAACTAAAAATATTTAAAAATATTAATATATATATAACTAACTGTTTTTATAAAACTGTTAAAATATTTTAAAACAAAATATTAAATAAGTTTTATTTGTTTAAAATTTTAAACTATTTTTAATAATATATTATTATTAACTTTAAAAATTTTTTTAAAAACAAATTAAATAATAATATAATTTTTACTATAATAAATTATTTATTTAAACTTTATTAAATTATATTTTATATTTTATTAATTACAGTAAAAAATATAATTTAAATATATTATAAAAATTTTTATTAATTATTTAAATAGTTTAAATTTATTATAAATAATTAAAACTTATAATTTATTAAAAACTTTATAAATAAACTATTATAAATTTATAAAATAAAATTAGATTTTTTGTTTATAAAACATTATAAAACAGTAAAATAAATAAAAAATATATATTAATAAATTAATTAATAGTTATATTTTTATATTAATTATTTTTAAAACAACTAGTTAAAAATATTGCTAATTTTAAATAATGTTTAAGCTGTATTACTATATAATTTATTAAAAAGTTTTTTTTTTTAAAAAATTATTATAAAACAATTTATATATATAACTTTTGATTAAAAAAATAAAACAAAAATAACTACTAAACTTTTTATTTAAAAAAAGCTTATTTAATAAAAAGTACAAACATTTAAAAAATAAATTTATAAATATTTGTTTATAATTAAAAATTAAATATAAAAAATATAAAATAAAATAACTAAATAAATTAATAAATATAAATAAAAACTAAATTTTAATATAAATAACTTTATTTATATTTTAAAAAAAAAAAATAAACAAATTAATTATTTAAATAATAAATTTAACTATTTTTTTATATAAATATTATATAAAATTTTAAAATATAAAAATTATATTTATTTGTTAAAACTGTTAAATTAGTAAAAAAAAGTATATTAGTTTTATATAAATTAACTATAAAAATATACAAATAATTTACTATTTAAACAAAAGTATAAATATTTAAGTAAAAAAATTATAAATTTAAATATTAACAGCAAAAAATAAAAAGTTAAAAAAATCTTATTTTTATAAATCTAATATAAAAAACTATTTTATAAAATAAGCTAAAAAAGCTAAAACTTAAATAATATATAGTATTTTGTTGCTAATTTTTATAATTTTTTTATTTTGTTATAATAATACTACAATATTTATTTTAATAAAACAGAACTATTTAAACAATTAAAATATTAGCTAAAAATTTTTAAAAAAAAATAAACTAAATTAAACTATAAAAATAACAACTATATTAAATTTAATTAAATATAATTTTATAGAATTAAATTTTGTAAAATTTAAACTATTTATTAATTTTATAGTTATTACAAGTTTAAAATAAACTTTAAACAAATAAAAAAATAGTTATAACTAAACTATATTTATTATATAAAAAAACAGTATATAAAAAATATATTAAAATATTTATTATATTTTATAATAAATATTTATTTTATTGTATTAAAAACAAACAATAAAAATATAACAAATAATATTAAAATAATAAAAAAAATATTTATTATAAAAAAAAAAACCTATATATAATTAAGCTTGCTATTATAAACTTAATTCTTTTTTTTTTTTTTTTTTTAGTTTAATATTTTTTTCTAAATATATAGTATTTTTATATATGCTATATTAGCTGTTTTTTTTTAACTTTTACAGTAATAAAACTATTATAGTTTTAACTAGTTTTTATATTATTATAAGCTATTATTTTTAATATAACATTTTTTTTATTTATTAATTTTTTTTTTTATTTATTATATATATTAATATTTTGTTTTAAATTAAAATATTTATAATATATAATATATATTATTTATTTATTTATTTATTATAAACTTTTGTTTTATTTATTAACTAAATAAAACTAAAAATAAACTTTAAATAAGTTTTTGCTTTTTAAATTTGCTTGCTTATTTATTTATTTATATATATATATATGCTTTTATTTATATTATATTTATATTTATTTATATTTACTATTTATTTATTTATATTTATATTTTTTTGTTTATATATAACTTTTTAACTATTTAAATCGACTTATTAATTTAATAATATATTTATTTTTTTATTTGTTTTATTTATTTAAAGTATTTTGTTTTATATTATAAATATATTTTATTTTTTAAAATAATATCATTAAGTTAAAAAATACTCCGAAATATTATATACAACTTATATTTATATATATATATTTGTAAAAAATTACTAATTTTAATTAATAACTAGCTTAATTATTATATTTAAAAAATTATAATATTTATTATTTATTAATATAATTTTTTTAATATAATAAATAATATAAATTTATATTTAGATTTTATATAAATTATATAATTTATATATTATTTTTTTCGATTTTAATAAAAATAACATTTATAATATACTATATAGCTTTATATTAATATTTGAAATATATAGCTTTGTTGTTAATTTTATTACTATTTTTTTTTATAACAATAATAACAATATTATTGATTTTATTACTATATATTATAATATTTAAATAGTTATTTATTGTTTAAAATTAAAAGTTTAATAGTGCTATATTTAAATATTTTAATTATTTAGTAAATTTTTTACTGCTTTTTTTAATTAAAAATAAAAACTCGAAATATTTTTTACTTATTATAATTTTGCTATAATATATAATAAAATATCAAATATATTTTATAAACTAGTTATATAAACTATAGTATTAATAAATAATTTTTTTAGCTATATATTTAAGTAATTATTTTAAGTAATAATACTTTTTTACAATTGTATTAATATTTCTGCTTTTTTTTTACTAACTAAATATTATAAAGTTTTAAGCTTTACTATTTTTATATTTTAAAACTTTTAAAATACTATAATATATTTTATTTAAAAAAAAAATTGCTTAATAGTTATATAATATTTATTTTTTATAATTATATTGAAATTTTTCTGCAATATTTTTATATTATATTTGTTTTAAATTTTTAAAACAATAAATTTAATATTACTTGTTATAATAAATTATTGCTAACATTGTTTTATAAATATAGCAGCTTATACAAATTATTATAAATTTAATAATATATATTTTTAAAAATATATAAATCTATATTTATTTAATTTTTATATTATAATATATAATATATTAGCTGCTAATTAAAAATTAGTAAATAAATATAAAAAAATATAAAACTGTAATAAGTTTTTTTTATATCAATTATAAACAAAACTACAATAGTTTTTTTCTTATATTAAAAAAGTATAGAACTACAATAAGTTTTTTTTATATCAATTATAAACAAAACTGCAATAGTTTTTTTCTATATTAAAAAAATATAAAACTACAATAAGTTTTTTTTATATTAATTGCAAATAAAACTGCGATAGTTTTTTTCTATGTTAAAAAAGTATAGAACTATAATAAGTTTTTTTTATGTTAATTGTAAATAAAACTGCAATAGTTTTTTTTTATATTAAAAAAATACAGAATTGCAATAAGTTTTTTTTATATTAATTGTAAATAAAACTATAATAGTTTTTTTTTACATTAAAAAAATACAAAACTATAATAAGTTTTTTTTATATTAATTAAATTAGTAAACTTTTTAGTTAATATATAATTTAAATTAGTTTTTATATTAATATTTAACTATTATTACACTATTTAAGTTTTTTATGCTTATAAATATTTTGCTAAATAAATAAGCGCTTTTCTATTAATAATATTTAAAACAATAAACTTGTTTTAATTAACAACTACATTTTCAATATAATATAGCACATAAACTAAATTGTTGTTTAAAAATATTCTTTTATATACTTTTATATTAATATTATTATATTTATACTATTTTTTAGTTATGTTTATAATTAAAATAATATTTAATATATTAAATAATATATATATATATAAAAACAAAAAAGCTTATAAAATAAACAAAATAATTGCAGCTAATAGTATAAAAGCGCTAATAGTATTAACATTTATTAAATTAAACAGTAGTAAATTATTTACTAAAAAGCAGTATATAATAAATACTAAATAATTTAGCTTTTTATTGACTTAATAATATATAACTTAGCTTTTTAAAACATAATAAAGTTTAAAAACAATATAATATAAGCGCTTTTTAATAGCAGTTTTAACTATATAGCTTTATAAAAACTATTAGTTAATAAGTATAAAAATATTTACTGCTTTAAAAGCTATTAGTACTACTTAATATAATTAAAAAAAAAAGCAATATTATATATTAATAAAAAAATAATAGCAAAAGTACTAGCAATAAAAAACAAAAAAAACTAAATATATATAATAATAAATAAAAGCGACTTAACAGTAACTATATAGTTAATATATTTGCTAAATTAAAAAAAAACTAAATAGTATAACTTAATATAAAAAATAAAAAATATTAAAAAGCTAGTAAAAAAATATATATTTATAAATAACTTTAACTTTTATTACTTTTTGTAAAATTTAAAAAGTTATAAAAGCAAAAGTATAAAAAAGCTATTAAAATTTACAACGTAATAAAACTTAATATTAGCTATACTACAAAAAAAAGTTACAAAAATAAAGTGTAAGTAAAAAAACTTAACAATAAACTTAGTATAGTTTATTAATAATTTAATAGCAATATATTAAAAAAACTTAAAATAGCTAAAATTTAATTATATAGTTATACAAATAAAAATTATTTTTAATTTAACGCTGTAGAAATATTACTATAAAATAAAAAAGTAGAACTAGCTAAAAAAAAACAAAAAAAAAACTATAGCAGAAGCTATAGCTGTTATTACTAAAATAAACAAGCTATATATTACTAGCAAGCTTAATAAAACTTTTAATTTATTAATTTAACAATTTATAAAATTAGCAAATAAATTAATATTAAAAAAAACTATAAAAAAAAAAGCTAAATTTTCTTTAGTAGTTATTAAAAATAGCAGCTATTAAAAAGCAAGTAAAAAAAGCTTACTGCAAATTTTAAAATAAAAAATTAACTATAACTTAAAAAACTTTAAAAAAAAAAAAGCAAACACTAGCGCAAAAAATAACAAAAATATAAAAATATAACTAAAAATATATATTAACTAAAATATTAAAAAATTCAAAATCGTTATAAAAACTAATTAAATAAACAAAATTAGCTTATAAATTAACATTTAAAATAATAATAATTTTGCTATTATTTAAAGTTAAAAATAAACTAGTAGTTATAAATATATTTAAAAAAAAAACAGTACTACTAATTAAACTTTTTTTTTTAGCGCTATAAATAGATTTATTAAATATATTTAATAAAAACTTTATATATAATAGCTATTAATAATTCGAAATAAACATTATTACAAACAAAAAAATATAGTAGCTTTTGTTTATATATTAATACTTTAAAAAGCTTTAAATAATAATTTAGATTTAAAAGTTAAATATAGTTATATAATTTACAAAAATAAAAAACATTTCGTTAAAAAAAACACAAGCTTAAATAAATGTTTTAAAATTTTCGATATAAAAGTAATAAATATTTAAAAAAGCTTAAAAAAAGCAATTAGTTTATTAAAGTATTAGCAATAATTATATATTATTTAAGTTTATTTAAATAATATATTAATGATTTAAAAGCTTTAAAATAATATATTAATTACTTTGTAATAAATATTTAAACAATTTTATAAAACAATAATATAATATAATATAAAAATTAAATAATATTTAAATTATATAAAAATATTAAAAAATAAAACTATTAATAAAGCTATAAAATATAATTTTAAAATATATTAAAATTTAAATATTAAATTTATTATAGCAAAAGTTAAAAAACATATATATAAAAAACTATATAGCTTTTAAACACTATATTAAAAACAAGTATTAAAAATATTATTACTATAATATAAAAAGTAAAAACTAAACTATAATATCAAAATATTTATAAAACTTATTTTAAAAATAAAAAATTTATATCGATTTTTTATAATTTAAATTAAATATAAAAACTTTATTTAATACTATAAATAGTTTTAGTATAAAAAAACTAAATTAAAATATAGCTACAAATAAATTAAAATGTTTAAATATTTAATATATTATAAAAAAATGTTTATATAGTTTTTAAAGTAGTTTTAACTATTTAAAAAATATATAAAACAATATTTATATATTTAAAAAAATAAAAAAGCTTATTTTAAAAACTTAATAAAAAACTTAAAAATATTTTAAAACTTTATAATAACTATAATATATTTGTATATATTAAATAAAACAAAATTTATTTTTTAAAAAATAAAAAATATAATATAAAAAATTAAAATATTTATTTTATAAAAAAAACAAAATAACATAATATAAATAAAAAATAAAAAAACAACTATTATTTAATATTTTTTATATAAGTTTAAAATTTTTTTTAAATAATATTTAAAACATTTAATATTTTTTTTAAGCTATTAGTAAAAACTATTACTATTATTTATTTAATGTAACAATTGTTAAAAATATTATATTTATAACAAAAAACAAATATATATTATATATAATAAACTATATATATTAAAAACTTATATAAAACTAAAACAATATATTAATTGTTATTTATAATTTATATTTAGTTTTTTTTTTAATATATTTAATACATTTTATAATAAATAATAGTAAAATTATTTAGCTAGCTAAAGTATAATTTATTGCTTTTAAGCAGCTAAAACAATTAAAAGCTAAACTAAAATCTATAAATTTTTTTTAAAAATTTTTAAAGTTTTAAATATATTATAAATAAAACTTGTACTTTTACACTTTATTTTTTTTAAACATATATTATAAACTTTTTATAGCAGCAAAAATTGTAGTATTAAAGTTGTTTATAAAAATATTAATAATTTTTTAAACTATTGCTTTTTAATTGCTATATTATATTTTATTATATAAAATTACAAATTTATTAAATATAGCAGTAAACTTAAAACAAATTTTCAAAATAGTTTATATAAAAATAAATTATTTAAAAATAAAAAAGATCTAAAAAATAATAAAACTAATTTTATATAGTATTAAATATATTATATTTTTTAAATATACAAATAAAAATTATATATTTATAAAAACAAGCTTAATATTAGCTCAATTTTAGCTAAAATTAATATAATATATATTTTAGTTATTAAATATAGCACAATTATTAATAAAAAACTACATATAAATAAAACATTATATATAACTATTTTTTAATATAAAATAATAAATTTTATTAAAACTATATATTTAATATTGTTTAAATAAATAATAAAAAATAACTTATTAAATATTAAGCTAATAATAATAATAGTTTAAAATATATTAAAATTGTTGTTATATTATATATAAACAAAACTTTTGTTTATATATTTAAATATTACTATTTATAAAACAGCTAATTATATATTTAATATTATAGTTTAAAAAGTTTTATTTTTTAATAAAAACTATAATATATTATTTAACTATATAACAATATTTTTTAAACTAAATATTAAAAATAATAGCAATATAAACATTGATATAAAAATTTCAATTAATAAACATAATAATATATTATATATAAATTTATATTATATATTATAAATAAAAGTAAAAAGCTATATAAAAGCATTTATATTTAAAATATAGTAAAAGTTAAAAATTATAAAAACTAAATAATTTAATATAACAATTTAAAATAAAAACTAAATAATAAAATAGTATAAAATTATATTTAAATATATTAAAGTAATTATAAAGCAATAAAAAACTTTTAAAAAAAAATAAATTATTACTTTATTAAATATATTAATTAAATTTATAAAAATAAAAGTTAAAAATAAAAAGTTTTTATTAAGTTATAAAAATTAAATAAAAGCTATATATTAATATTATAATAATATATTATTATAATATAATAAAATTTAATAATATAAAGTTTTTTATAATAAAAAATAAATTTAAACAATATTACTAGTTTTTTTAATTTATAAAACTGCTTTTTAAATAGTTAATTAAATTTAAAAAAAACTTTAAAATTTAAATAATAACTTATAATAGTTTATAGTTTTTATTAAATTAAAACTTATATATTTAATGCTATATTTTTTAATTTAGTTAATTTTTTAGCTTTTAAAGCAAATTATTTAATAATATTAATATTTAAAAAATTAAAAAAATTATAAATAAAAAAAGCTTTTAATTATATATTTAACAAACTTAGTTTTATAAATATTACTTTTATATTAAATTTTATTTTAATATAAAAATAACTTAGCTTTTATATATAATATATATTAAAATAAAACTATATAGCTATAAAAATATTGTTTTATTTTATAGTTTAAACTAAATAAAACTATATATTAAACTATATTTAAATTAATAAACTTAAATTAAACTAAATTAAATTAATATAATAAAATAAAAATAAGTTTAAAATATTAAATATATAAGTTATAACTTAATAATTATTATAAGTTATTATAACAACTTAAAAATTTAAACTTTATATTATTATATTATTAAATAAAACTAAACTTTTTATTATAACTTTATATATAAATATATTTTTAAAAATAAATAGCAATTAATATTTAGTTATTATATTTTAAAAAAAAATACTATAGTTACATTTATTAACAAAGTTAAAAACATTAAAAATGTTATATTAATTTTTTTAATTTTTTTTATACTTTAGTTATAATTAAACTATAAATACTTTTATTAATAAATAAATTATATTATTAATATTATATATAAATATTATAAACTATATATATAATAATATTAAAAAACTTTATAGTTTAAAAGTTTTTATTATTAATTATTATTATATATATTTATTTTAAAATTTATAAACTTTATTATTAAACTTTTTTTATATAATATAGCTATTTATTATATTATTTTTAGTTGTTTTATTTATTAATTTTATTTTTAATTTTAAAAAATATTATAATTTATAAAATTTTAAATAATTTAATTATATATTTTTATTTATAACTTATTAGTAATTTTTTTTTATATAAACTGTTTTTATAAACTTATTAAAAAATATAAATAATATTATATTTTAAATATTTAAAAAAATTTTAAAACAAATATTAAATAAAAAAATATTTTTAAAACATAGTTTTATATTGTTTAATACAACTTAACTTTTATTATTTTTAATAACTGCTTTATTTAATATATAAGCTATAATAAATTTATTATTATATATTAATATTATTTAAATAAAAATTATAATATAATAAAAATTAAAACATAAATAATAAACTATAAATAGTTAATATTTTAGCTAAATAATAATTATAAAACTAAGTTTTATTTAAAATAATTATAAAAAATATTTATAAATTTTATTTTTAAAGTTTTTTTTTAATTAATTATATATTATTTTAATAATTAAATAAAGTTTTATATTGTTTTTATATTTTTATTATATATTAAGATTTATTTTTATAATAAGTTTATTAAATTAAAACATATAATTAGTTATTATAATTTATTTATAAAAAATAAAATTATAATAAAAATTGTTTATATATAAATTGTTTATTTTATATTTAATAATTTTTTTATTAATTATTAAAGTTAATAAAATTATAAGCTTTTTATAAATATTAATAAACTTTATAACTTTTAATTAAAATAAACTAGTTTTTATATTTTAAAATTTTTAAATGTTATATATATAATAATTAATTAATTTAAAATATTTAAATAATTTATAATATAATTATTTATAAAACTGCTAGTTGTTTATATATATTATTTTATAGTTTTATAAAATTATTTTTTTTTTTTAAAATATTTTCAAATAATTTAATATATTTAATTAACTATAACTTAATTAACAATATTTTAAAATTTTTTTAAAATATAAAACAAGTTAATTATTAATAAATAAAATAATTTAAATATTTAAAAATAATAATAAAAAAACAAATTTATATTTAAATTATATTTTTAAAAAAAAAAAACTTTAAAACATTTTATAAATATATTTTAAACAATTTAACAAAATATAAATAATAAATTATATTTAAAAGCTTTTATAATATTACTTTTTTTTATATAATTAAAAATAAACAAAAACTTAGTAAAAAAAAGCAGCAATATAATTAACTGATTTTAAAATTAAAAATTATATTTATATTTATTTTTAAAGCTAAAAAAAGCTTTTATATTTATATATTTTAATATATTTAGTTTTAATTTTTAACTTTTGTTATTAAAATTAAATATTTAATAATTAACTTATAACTTTAGTTTTTATTTTTTTTAAATATAAACAAGTTATTATAAATTTTATAATTTAATTAAATAAATTTATATTAGTTTAAAAATTTAAAATAACAATAAATTTAAATTAAAATATATTTTATAATATAAATTGTATTAATAATAAATTATTTAATATAAAAAGTAATATTTAATAAAAACAAAATAATTAAATAATATAATTTATTAAGCAAAAAAAAACTTATAGTTTTAAAACTATTTATTAATAAAACTAAAGTTAATTTTTATTTATATTTGCTTGTTTTTTTTTTGTAAAAAAAATATAATAACTTTAAAACAATAAACTTTTAAAATTAAAAAATATTAAATATAATAAATATATTAATAAAAAAGTTAAATTATAAAATAAAAAACTATTTATTTTTATAAATTTTTTTTTTTTTAATTATTTTATAGTATTAATAGTTTAATTTTATATATTTTTATTAATAATAAATAATAACATATTAATATATTATTAAATTTTAATTATAAATAAATTATATATTATTTATATAATATATACATTTAAATATATTAATAGTTTATTATTTTTTATTAATATTTTTTTTATATATATTTTTTACTATAATATTTATTGTTGCTAAATTTAACAGTTTTATTTAAAATTTAAAAATTTACTAAATTATAAAATATATATAAAATATTAATTTATAATATAATTTAATATACTAGTATTATTTATTTATTAAATATTTAATAAATATTTAATTTGTTTATATAAAATTAATTATTTAAAGTTTAAAATATTAATATTTTTATTTAATTAATAATTTTTTTAAAACTTAAATAGTTTTATAATTTTTTTTTGTTTTTATTAAAAATAAAAAACTTTATATAAAAAGTAAAATTAATTTTTTTTTAATATTTTTAAAAAATTTTATAGTAATTTGTTTTAATTATATAAAAAACTATATATAATTAAGTTAATTTAATAATTATTTACTTATATATAACTAAATATATAATTAAATATATTAGTAAATATATAACATTATAAATTAAAATAATTTTAATGTTTTTATAACAAAGTTTTTTATTAAATTTGTTTTTTTGTTATTATAGCAACACTTAGTTATTTTTTATTTTGTTTGCTATTTTAAAATTTTATAATATTTAAAAATGCTAAAAAAGTGCTATAACACATATAAAAAAAACTAAATATAAAATATATATAAAATATATTTAATGCTGTTATAAAAAACAAAAGTTTAAAAAAAAACGATTTAAAGTTTTATTTATTAAAATTACAAAGTTAAACTTTTTTAAAAACTTTATTTTAAAATAACTATATTAACTAAAAATTAATTATATAAAACTTTGTTTTTAATAACTTTAAATTATATATTTATAATATATTTATATTAAACTAAAAAATAAAAGTAAAAAAATTATTAAATAATAAACTTTTTAAATATATTATAAAATATTTAAATTAAAATAAAATAACAACTTTGTTATAGTTTATTAAACTAAATATTTATAAAAAAAAATAACTTTATATATATATATATTACTATATAAATATAAATATTTTTTAATATAAATAAATATATAAACAATATTATAATTAGTTTATTATATTTATGTAAAAAAAAATCGCAATTATAATATAAATTACAGTAAATTTTTATTAAATTTAAACATAAAAAAATATATAAGTTTTAAAATAGTATAAACTAGTAATAATTAAAACAATTAAAAAAGTAAGTAATAATAATATATATAAGTTTTAAAATATATAAAAACTAAAAGTTTATTTAAACATTTGTATATAAAATTATAATATATAAATAAAATGTTTATATAGCTATTACTAATATATATAAAACTTTAAATAAATTTCTATTTAATGCAAATTTATATTATAACTAGCTTATTAAAAATAAATTTTTTTTAACTAATTTATTTTTTTAAATATAAACTTATAGCTTATAGTAAATTTATTTATAATATATTTATTGTTATATAAAACTTATAAAAAAAACAAAGCTTTAAATAAATAAAGCTATATTATACAAAAAATTTACAAATAAAAAAAAAAAAAAAAAGTTAAAAATTCTTTTGTAAAAAAATTGCTTATATATATATATAAAGCAGTTTAAAGCAGCAATAAATAAAGTTATTTATTTAACTAAATAATAAAATAACTTTATATAAATATATTTAAATAATAAGCAGTTTTTATTTACTATTTTTTATATTTTTTATTTTTTATAATAATTATAGTTTAAAAATTAACACTAAAGTTAAAAAAATTATTAGCTTTAATAAAAGTTATATTAATTTAATACTATATTTAATATAATTATAAACTAATATATATTTTTAAATTTTTTATATAAAAAAATTCTTATATTATAATTTATAATTTAAACATAAATAATATTTTTTATTAAATATAACATTATATATATTATATTAATAATATATATATTTTAAAACAAAATATAAAAATTAATTTTTTATACTAGTACTATTTTTTAAACTATATATTTAGTTAAACATTTTTACAAAAATACGAAGTTTTTTGTTTTTTTTTTAAAAATAAATAAAAGCATTAATATTTATATTAACAATATTAAAGTTAATTTTATACTTTTGCTAAAACTAAAACTTTATATAATTTGTTTTATTAAGATTGATTAAAAAAGTTAAAATAGTTTATATTTTTTTAAATTAATTACTAATTTTGTAGCTATAGTTAATATTATTTTTAATTTAATTTAATATAATTAAATTATTATTATTATTATTGTTATTTATATTGCTTAAAATAACTTTTAATATAAATTAATTAATACTTGAATTATTAGTTAACAAAAAACTAATAATAATTAATATAAACAAATTTCCAATGTTATAACAAAATATATATTAATTTTTTTAAAGCTAAAGTTATAAAAAAATATAAAATAATTTTATAGCAGTTAATATATATAAACAATAATTATTTCTATAAAATATATTGTTAATTATTTAAATATATTTTATATTTATTTAATTATTATTAGTAAAAAAGTAAGCTAAATAAATAAATAAATAAAACAAATTTAAATTAAAAATTTATAAAACTAGTTTATTATTAAAAAAATTAAAAAAAAATATTTTAAAACAAAAATTGTTTTAAAAAATAGCTTTAAAAATAAAATCTTTTTTTAATAATATATTTTAGCAATAATTTAAAAAGCTACTTAAAAAAAAAACAATATTGCTAAAAATAATATTAAAATTATTAGTAATAAATTTATTAACTTTAGTTTTAATTTAAATCGCTTGCTTGTTTATTAATTAGTTATATTAACTATTAATTTTAAAATTTTCGATTTTATATTTTAAATAAAACAATAACTTTAAAATTACAATATTTATTGTTATATATTTTTAATTGTTTTAAATTAACATATAAATAATATTTAAAATTAAAGTTAATAATTTATAATTTATAAATATTTAAAAATATTTATATTAATAATTAAAGCTAAAATGTTAAGTTTATTTTTTATTGCTTTTTTTAAATTGTAAAACTAAAGTTTTAATAAAAAAAAACTTGTTATTTAATATAGTAGCAAAAAAGTTATTTATAAAATCAATCACTTTTATATTAATTTTTCAAAAATTATTTAAAAACAATTGTGTTTAAAATTAAACAAAAAATAAAAACAACTAAAAAACAATTAATTAGTTATATTAAAATTTTTATAGCTTTATATATTTTTATAAAAGTTTTAAAAAATAAAACTAGTTATTTAAATATTAGCAATAAAAAAAATACTAGTTTAAACTTAGTTTTATTTTGAGTTATTAAATTTATAATATTTTTAAATTAAATTAAATTTAAAGTATTAATTTATATTAGTAATATTTTATAATAGTTTTAATATATAACTATTAAATTAATATATAAACAATATTATTTAGTTAATAAAAAAAAAGCTTGAAATAATATTTAGTTTTATATAATTAGTTTTATTAAAATAAATAATTTTAAGCTTTAATTATTAAATTAAATCAAAATAATATTTTGTTGCTATTTTTAAATATAAAAATATATTTAATATTTATTACTTTTTTTTTTTAAAATAAGCTGTTATAAAACTTTGTTTTTATTAAATAAATCGCTAATAGTTATAAAGTTATATTTTTTAATTTTAATTATAGCAATAGTTTAATATATAGTATTAATAAATTAAATAAATCTATAGCTAAAAACTATAAAACAGTAATATTTAATAGTAACAATATTATATATTAAAATAATATTAGTTTTAAACTAGCATTAAATAAAATATTAATAAAACTTTTTGTTAATATATATATTAAATATATTTATAATAACAAAAATTAATTAAAAAAATATAACAAAAAAAAAAAAAAAAAAAAAAATATATATTAATAAATTTATAACTAATTAAGTTTAAAAATTTAAAAATACTATTATTATTAATATTAAATTTAATTAAAACTTTAATATATTTAATTTATAGCTATATTAATAACTTATTAATACAATTAAATTTAAAGCATAAATAATTTATATTTAAATAATATTTTATTTTAACAAATTAAAAAACTGCTTTAATATATTAACTAGATTTTTTATACTAGTAAAAAAAAAAGTTATAATTAAAAAAAATAAAAATATCGAAAAAATTACTACGTTTAATATAAACTAAAGCAAATTTATTTAAAAAATTAAATTTTTATTTTTTTATAAAATATAAGCTATTAAAAACTTTAAAACTATAAAATATATTAATTTAAACTTAGTAAAAAATATACTTAGTTTATAAATTAAAACTTTAGTAATAATAAATTAAACTTAATATAAAGTTGCAATAAGTTAAAAATTTTACAATAATAATAGTAAACAGTAAAATAAAAACATAAATAAAATAAAAAAAAATACTTTTTTCAACTTTATATTTAATAAATATATTTTAAAATTTATTATAAAAAAAATAGTAATTATAATGTTTAAAGTTTTAAAATATATTTATATAATTAATACTTTTTATATTAAAACACTTTTTTTTTAAAACAAATTTATTTTTAAAATATTTTAACATTAAAAAATCTAGTATATATATTTATAATAAAAACAAACTAAAAATTGTAATATAAAAAGCAAAATTTATACAATGTTAAAACTAATTAAAAAACTAAAGAAAAAAAAAGTTATTAAAGTTATAAAACTTTAAAAAAAATACAAAAAATAATATTTAAAAAATATAAATTTACTTATAAGCTTTTTTTAAATATTTTTAAATAAATTTATACTTGTTAATACTAAAAAGTAATTTTTAATTTAATATAAAAACTTGTTTTAATTAGTTAAATTTATTTGTAAATTTATATAAAACTATTAAAAAAAAATATTAATTTTAATTATATATTATTAAATAAACTTATATATAATATATATATAATATTTTTTTAAGTATTAATTTAATAGTAATATTTAAAAAGTAAAAAATTAAAATTATATATATATTAATAATAATTTATTTAAAAGTTATATATTAATTTAATTAATATATTTAATTATTTATATAATTTTAAGCTTTTACTTTTAAGTATTAATAAATCAATATTTAAAAAAATATATATATTTATATATTTTTATATATATATTTAATATTAATAATATTTTTTACTAGTAGTTTATTATATATAAGTATTATAAATTATATTAATTATTTAAATTAATATTAAGTATTTATTTTTTTAAGTGCTAATTTAGCATTAATATTTTAAAAAAAAAAGTTAAAATTATATATATATTAATTTAATTAATATATTTAATTATAAAATATTTATATTTTATTTTTAAATATTGTTTAAATAATATTAAGTTAATATAAAAAAGCTAATTAGTATAAACATTATATAAAATAAAATAAAAAAAAGCGAAAAAATATATATTTTTGTAATTATTATTACTTATTTTATAAGCAAAGCTAGATTTATAGTAAATTTTATACTATAACTGCAGCATTTAAATATATTTAGTTTTTAGTACTTTTAATAATAAAAATATTACAAGTTAAAGCAATATTTAGTAATAAAAATTGCAAATAATATATATATATAAATAGTAACTATTTAGCTAATAGTTAGATTTTAATAAGCTGTTTTAGTATAGCTAGCTAATATATAGCTATAAATAATTAAATATTGTAATTATAGTATAAAACTTTTTATAAATCTAGCTATATTATATATATAAAATATATTATAGTATAACTTTTATAAAAAAAGTACTGCTTTTTAAAATATAAATCTTTTATAAATTTAGCTATATTATATATATAAAATATATTACAATATAATTTTTATAAAAAAAATACTGCTTTTTAAAATATAAGTTTTTTATAAATTTAGTTATATTATATATATATAATATATTGTAGTATAATTTTTATAAAAAAAGTACTACTTTTTAAAATACAAGTTTAATAATAATATAATTATAAAAAACAAACTAATAAATTATTTATAAAATAAAAATAGTTATTTATAAAAAGTTGTAATATAATAGCATTTTTTGCAATAGTTTTAACAAACAAATATTTAAATAATATATATAAATAGTTAAACAAATAATATTATAATCGTTTTATTGTTACTAATATAAAAATATTTAAACTAAAACTAATTAAATTTTTATATAATAGCTTAATTAATAAAATAAAGTAATAAAAGTTTTGTAAACTTTATTATTAATAAGTAGTAAATTTATATCTATTTATTATTTTAAAAAAAAAAAGTTTTTAAAATTAACAATATTATTATATAAGTTAATACTTAAAAATAAGCTCTAGCTAATATTTTTTAATTTTTAATGTTTTTTTTTTTTAGCTTTTATTTTTAAGCTTTTATTTAAAATAATAAAAATATTTCTTATTTTATTTAATAATTTTTTTATATTATTGTTTAATTAAAATAAAATTATATTAAACAAGTTATTTAAATTTTTATTATTATATAATAATATAATAATTAAAATATTATTGTTTAAATAATATTAACTATTAGCTAAATTAACTATAAAATATTTTATTAATATATTTATTAATTTTATTAGCTTTATAACAATATTAATAATATATAATATTTATAATTTAAATTAAATATTAAAAGTTATTTAGTTAATTTATAGTTAAATAATATTTAATAAAAATATTTTTAACAATTTTTTTTAATATAGCAATTAATTAATTTATAGCTTTAAGTTTTATTTATAATTGTTTTAATAATATATTAACTAAATCGAAAATAAAAAAAAACAAGTTTAGTTAATTTAATTAAAACTATTAGTAAAAAAAATTTAAATTATATAAATAAAATATTTACAAACTTTTTTTTAATAAAAAATTAAATATATTATAATTAATATTTAATAATTACTATATAAAAAACTAATAACTTTTATATATAATTATTTTTAAAAGCTTTATATAGTTAATTTATATTTTTATAATAATTATATATAGTTTTTGTTAAAAGTAATAAAAACAGTTTAAATAAAAAAAATAAATAGCTATAATATTTAAAATTATAAACTGTTAAACTAAATTTATAAAAAGTTATATAAATATTAATATAATAATTAAAAACATATTATAATTGTTTAAATAGCTGTTTAATATATTACAAATAAACTTATTTATTATATTATTATTAAAGCTATTATTTAATTATATATATTAATAATAAACAAAGTTTAATATTATATAAAATAAAATATCAAAGCTTTTATTAATAAAAATAAAATTTAAATTGTTAATATTAAATTTTTGTTATTTTATATTAAATAAATTAATTATTTTTTTTATATTTTTATAAACTTGTTTAAATAAATAATTATATATAATTTATTAATTAAATAGTAATTAAATAATTTCAATAAATTTTAATATAGTTTATAATTTAATATAATATTTTTTTTTTATATATGCTATAATATTTTTATTTTTTTAAATCTATTTAGTATTTAAAATATTTAAAACTAAATATTATTTAAATATTTTAATTTATTTTTTTAAAAGTTAAAATCGATTTTAAAATAGTTTGTAAAAATTTAATCAAAAATATATAAAATATAGTTATTGTTTAATAATATTGTAACTATTTTATAATTTAATTAAATATTATTTAATAATAAATAAATCAAAAAACTTACTTTTAAATAATAATTTAAATAAATAGTTTAATTATTTATATAATAATATATATTTTATAATATTATTATTTAAATAATATTTATATTTTTATTAAATATATATATTTTTAAAATTAACTTTATTATTTAAATATATTTAAATATTAACTATTAGTAGTTTTAGTATTTTATTTATTGTTTTAAAAATATTGCTATATAAATAGTAAAATAATAAAATATTTTATATATAAAAAAATTTCTGTTATTATTTTATTATTTATTTAGTAGTAGTAAATAAAAGTTTAAAAAAATAATATATTAATTTAGCAATAAATAATAAAAAATATATATATATAATATTAAAACTAGTTAAAAAAAAAATATAGTTATACTTTTTATTTTATTTAAAAAAATATATATATATATTAAAATAAAATATATAATATATATATAATATATTTTAAAAAACTAGTTATAGTTATAAAAATTATTTTTAAAATTTTAAAATAATAAAAATAATAAATTAATAAAACAATTAAAAATAATATTAAAATAATAAAACTATTATAAAAATTATATAATAATTTATTTAGTTAATATTAAAAATATTAATTTTTATAATATTATTTATTTTTTTAATAAAAAATTATTTTTTTATTAATTAATAAATAAAAAAATAAAAAATTTAAAGTTTTACTAATTTAATTAATTTAATTTTTTATAATAGTATTATTTAAATATTATAAACTAAAGTTTTTTAGCTTAAATATATAATAGAAATATTAAATTAATTAAATTAATTATTTATATATAAAATTTATAGTTTAAAAAAATTTAAAAATTTATTTTTTAATTTTTTTAAATTATTAATTTTTTTTTTAACTATTTATATTAATAGTTTACTTTTTATATATTTATTATTTTTTGTTTTGTTAATAATTTACTATTATATTTAATTAAATCTAGTTTTTATAATATATTATAAGTTTTTATAACATTATTTATTAAAATTTAAACAGTTTATTTTAATATTTAATATTTTTTATATAAAATTGTTTTTTTTTTAAATAATATTTAAAACATTTAATATTTTTTAAAAAAAAGCAAGTTTTTTATAAATACTAAGCTTTATATATTTTATAAATTATAAACTATATAATTATTTTTTATATAAACTATATATATAAATTTAAATAAATATAAAATATTTTTAACTAGTAAAAAAATATTTATAAAAAACACTTAAAAAAATTATATTATTAAATAATAAAATAACTAAATTTTTTAAAATAATTATATTTAAAAATTTAATTATATATAAAAAACTTTTAGTTTTTTATATAAATTTAAAAAGTTAAAAATTAATAAATTTATTTATTAAGTTTTATATTATATTTTTTATTTAATTATAATAAAACTTTTATTTATTTTATAATATTTTTTTTTAATATATTAATTTCTTTTTTTGTTATAAATAATTTAAAAAATTTATTTATAATTAAATAAAAAAATTAATAAAAAATTTATAAAAAACTTTTTAATTTTTTAATTTTGTTTAAAAAATTTATTTTAACTTATTTATTTATTTATTTAATTAATAAAAAATATACAAAATAATAAAATAACAAATTTATTAAATAATAAAATATTTTTTATTTTTATAAACTTTTTTAAAAAAACCTTTTTTATTTTAATTAATTTAATTTATTTATTTATTGATTTATTTATTTAATTAACAAAGTTTTTTTAACTTTTTTTTTTAATTTTTTAGTTTTAATATTTATATAAAAAATAACTTAAAAATATATAATTAAAATTTTTATTTTTTAATTTAATTAGCTATTTTAATTTTTAATTTTTAAATAAAATAATAGTTTATATATTTATTATATTAATAATATATAAATAGCAAATAAAAAATAAATAAATTATTTAATTTTTTAAAATTTTAATATTAATATTATTACTTTTTATATATTTTTAAATTAGCTTTATTAAATTAGTTATTGCAATTTTAAGCTATATATTAACTAAAAAAAATATTTATTTATTTATATATAAAATATTTAATAATATATTAATTAATAACTTTAAAAGTATTTAGTTTTTATATTTTTATTAATTTAATATTTCAAAAAACTTTATTTTTTTAAATAAAAAAGAACTTATTACTAAAAAGCTAAAAATTAATAGCAACTTATTTGCTAATAAAATATAAACAAACTTTATATTATTATTTATTAAATAAAAAATATATAAAATAGTAAAAAAAAAGCTTATTATATTAAATTTATTAAATTAATAAATAATTAATTATAACTTTTATAAATTATAATATTATAATTAATAGTTTTAAAACTATTAAATAAAACTTTAAGTTGTTAAAATATAATAAATTAATAAAACTAAATATTTTAAAATATATTATTTTTAAAACTAGTTTATTTAAAAGTTTTAAAACTATTATTTTGTTGTTTTATTTATATATATATATATTTAAATAATAAATATTTATTTATAATTTATTTAATAATATTAAAATATATATTTTTTAATACTAAAGTTTTATTTTAAAAACTTAGTAGTTTATAATTTATTTAAATAGTTTATAGTTTATTTTTAATTTTATTAATTAATATATAAACTTTAACTTTTTAATATAATAATTATAAAAACAGCTATTTTAAAAAAAATATAAAGCTAAAAAAATAATAAAACTATTAAAAATTAAAATAAAATAAAAAATTTTAATAGCTACAAATATAACTAAAAATTAAAAAATAATAAAAAAACTAATTAATTAATAAAAAAAAAAAATATTTTTTTAAAAAATTTTTATATAACTATTTTAATAAATTAATAAAAAATTAATTAAATAATAACTAATTAACAGTTAAACTTTAAAAAAATAATTTAAAAACTTAAATTTTAAATTTATAAATATAAATAATTTTTAGTTTAATATAAAAAACTAATTAAATATTTATTAAATATTTAATAATATATTTTAAAAATTTTAAAACTTTTAACTTATAAAATTAAATAATTATAAAAATATTATAAAAAGTTTATAAAAAATTTATAAAATTTTTTAAAGTTTTTAATAAATAATTTAAAAAATTTAAATTAAATTTAATTATAAATAAAAATTTTAATTAAAATTAATTATATAGCTAATATATAATTATTATATAATTATTATAAAATAATTATTAAAAATTAAATTTAATTAATTTAAAAGTTTTAACTATATTAAAAACTATTTTTATTTTTATTTTTAAAACTTTAAAAAGTTTTAATAGTTTAAAAGTTTTAATTATTTAAAAATATTAAATTTTAACTATTTTTAAAGCTTTAAATTAACTAATTTTAAAAGTTTTATTAAATATTAGTTTAATAAATTAATTATTAAAAGTTTTATTTTATTTATTTTTTTTTAATGTTTTAAAAATAAAATATTAATAAAAAAAACATTTTATTAAATAATAAAATAATTAAACTTTTTATAATAATTATATTTAAAAATTTAGCTATATATAAAAAACTTTTAATTTTTTATATAAATTTAAAAAGTTAAAAATTAATAAATTTATTTATTAAACTTTATATTATATTTTTTATTTAGTTATAATAAAACTTTTATTTATTTTATAATATTTTTTTTTAATATATATATTAAAAAGTAAAATTTATTAAACAAAATAATAAAAATAAAAATAATTTTATATATATTAAATTAATTTAATATATTTTAAATTTTTTTAAATAAAATAACTTAAGTTATATTATAAATATAAATATTATAAACTATAACAATAATAATATTAAATTAAAATTTAAAAAAGTACTAATATATTTAATATATTATTTTTGCTTATATATTAAATAGAACTTTTTTTTAAGTTTTAATTTTATATAATATATATTATTAGTTATATATTATTTATTATATTATATTTAATTTATAGTTTTTTTTATTTTATAACATTATAATATAGCTTTAAATTTTATAACTATATTTTAATATATTTATAAAATATATTAGTATAATTATATACTTTATAAATATAGTAGTTTTAAAAAAGTTAAAAAATAAAAAAAGCAACTAAAAAAAGCAACTAAAAAAAAACAAATTATGTCAGAACGTGCATATGTGCAATTGACTGGCGGATTGGCGGAAAACCGCTTACCGCGCACCATATGCATAGCATGCTACTCAAAGCTGCGAGCCTACTATTGCTTACCTACCAAGGAGAGTTGGTTTTGAACAAGAGCACCTATATAATGTAATAAAGTACCTACATCAGGTAGATAAGCTATCCTCAAATTCCCCTAACCCCTCCCAAGACCCTAGCTTTGAGCTCTACCTAGGTACATAGTATGTAGGCTCGAGGATGCGATCGGGAAGGCCAGTTATGTCCCTTTTCTACATTACATTACTCCTACATCTTTGAAAATGGCCGACTTTGACGAAGAGCCTTTACCAAATCAAAGCTATGCGTTGGCAATTGGATTCGTTGAGAAAGAATTGAAGAACTATCATCCGTATTACCGAAGCCGAGCACCAATGTGTTATAAGCAATTAGAAGCATTGGGGACACGGCGGGTATACGATATGGCAAGATCTGAACCTAGGACTGTCGAGGTTTCAACGACAAGTGCGAATTCCAAAAAGAACATCTACAAGACTATGGAATACTGGGATATGATCTTCCCTTCGGCTATGAAGGAGTTCCAAGACATGGATGAGGTGAAAACTACTAAACACTCCAACCCAGTGTATGATATACGCACGGACACAACCTGGAACGACGTATACAGTAAATTCGAGATTGCTCGACAACACTACACTGATGAAACGGGCATCACGAGACGCGTTCAGCGTGTTTTCAAATGGGCAGCCGATATCGCCACCGAACCGGTGCGCTTGGCTACCAAAGTGGTCCCGCAGATGGACATTGTTTCTCCTGTCCTCGCAGGGGTTCAGGTCATCCTTGATGCTGTCAAGAAAGGTACCGAAGTGCGGAAAAAAATATTCGACGGATTTGATGAGCTCGAAGATGTGTTTTCTGACGTCGAGCTATTTCTCGAAATATTCCCAAAGGAAGAGCTTATCCTAAAGCTAGCAGTGAGTTTGTTTGCGAGCGTGCTCTCTGCCATGGACAAGAGTATATTTTTCTTCACAAGGTCCTCTCGTGAGTCCCAAAGTCGAAACCCTGAACACGACATCGTATCTAAGACACTATTCACCAGTGGGCCGCGGAGCTCGAGGAATAATGAAGGGGACCGATTACGAGAAGCCTCTCCTCGATGACCTTACTACTATCACCTCTCGAAGCAAAAAACTGATGGCTCAAGCACTGAAGACCCATACCCGTGACTTTCACAGATGTTAGCAATTTCGTTTCCAACCCTCCCCAACTGCCACTAACATCACTCCAATTGGAGACTCGCAAGCTACCTTACGCATTCTCGAGAGCATTACCGATGGACTTTCTGGGGTAGAAGCCACACTTGCCTTACTAATGGACAAAGCAAAGGAAGAGGCGGAGCTAGCGAAAGAACGGGAGAACCGACAGAATATCAAGATTCGGAGACAAGAAGGTGAGTCTACAGATAGTCGTAACAAGTTAGTCCGTGGGAATCCGGGTCAATGATTAATGCTTCTATCATAGAACTTCTCATAGCAAACGCGCAGGAGCTCAAGCACCTGGCCCGGAGTATCTCCCCAATCCCACCGAATTCGGCCGTTGCGTGGCGATCACCTCACTTTTCCTCGCAACCTGAAACGTTATATATCGGTCAAGACGATCTCTGGAACCTGTTGGACATGATGGACATCGATGAAGTTGACATGGACGCGATTGAAGCGAAAGGCAAACACCTCCCCCATCAAGACCGAGCACGGACAGAACAGATCGTCAGCAACCAGGTATTTCAAGACTGGATCGTATCACCAAGACCCTCAAGGTTGATGATATACGGGGACTTTTCGCCCTTCCACATGACAACTTCCGCCCTGTCTGTTTTCTGCAAGACTCTTACAAAGGCATTCCGGTCTCGGAAACGCTACCTCTGTTTAGTGTGGTTCTGCGGCTTCCACTTGGGAGACGACGACGACGAATCTGACATCGACTCAAGCGATTCGGAAGATGATATCGATGGTGGCCTTGAACACACGTATGACGGGGAAGATAATTACAATCTTGGGACTAGACAGCGCGTTATTAAGCGCATGGTGCGCAGCTTGATTGCGCAGCTGCTCTGCGACCATGACTTCGGCCCTGGACATCTCCTCCCTCCTGATGTCGACCCGGACGTCATTGAACAAGGCCACAGCCTGTCGCAGCTGAGGCATCTATTCAGCTGGTTGGTGCGGCAGCTGCCTGAAGAGATTACGCTTGTCTGTCTCGTAGACGGTGTTTCCTTTTACGAGCGTGAGGAGTTTGAAGACCCCATGTTCGATGCATTGGGAGACATTCTCGAACTTACAGCATCGAATATGCCTGCGACGGTTAAAGTGCTGGTGACAAGCCCGCGACCATCGGCGACGTTTAGGATAGGATTTGAGGATGATAATGCCATCCTAGGTAATACTGGAGGAACCATGACGTCAATCTTGTCTCTGGATTCGATAACTCTATCACATTTAGACGTCAGCGAGGAGAGAGTCAACCGGAAACTAGGACAACAGGATGTAAGGTTCACGAATGAGGTGGGGTGAGCGGCCCACGTGTGAACAAGTCGGCAGTTATGAGATATGCTTATGTACGTTGTAGAGAGCTGTGCATAACTAGGGATCGCAATAGAAAACTCACGGCCTGCACACTACCATGAGCGTCGCCCACATTACATTTGCAGCAGCGAAGTTTCCTCATGTTCCCAGTCTTGAACCCGAGGCACGTCTCGGTCGGTTTTTGTTGTTGAACAGTCCAACCCCTATTCCTCTATAACCAGCGTTAATTGTCTCATGTCTAATCTGTGAGTTCTAAGTAGGAAGTCTTCCTATGCTCTTTCTCAACGTTCATATATCTCTAGTAAGAACATGACGCATGAAGCTCCATATAGGGATGCGAGTGACGCCTCTTGACCCGCCGACCCTAGGAGGCATTTCTGGACTGGACATCGACGATTCTACCTAAGCTGGGTCCTAGGCTTGCTTGCCTCTGCAGAGTCTTTTCTTGTCCTACCTCAAAGCCACGTGTGACGTGAGAAGCTGTTAAGGGACGAGCTTCCCTTGGTCAAAGGTCCTACGCTAATCATAGAAAAACATAGCAGGCGGTACTGAAACTGTGTCCTAGGATCCAGGAAGGGCAGAGGCCAGACAGGCGTCGTTAGGAGTCTGTAGCTGCTCAAAGCAAAAACTCGGCGCTTAATTCTAAGCTGCTTTCCCTTGTGAAACCCAAAAATGTTGAGATATAGATGACAGTGTTCAGTCTTTCTGTTATTTAACGAAACGTGTGATAGGCACACACGGCACTGTGGAGACCTGAGGAAGGTCACAATGGATTTCTAGCTTCAATACTAGAAAATAATCGATAGGATTTTCTCTCCAGGACCGGCCTCTCCTAGCTAGAATGCGGGTATCTAGAAAGGAAGATGACTACCTACCTAGGTAGTTAAGGAGGGATGATGTATTTTGAGAAAAACTGAGTTTTATAGTGAGTGACTTGAGAGGTGGCTTGATTGCCCGCGCTGTCACACTTTTAGGAGTCTATATAATCCCCAACCACACGGATAACTGGGATTCAAAACTGTTAAAAAACAGTATCATCTTGAAAAGTAGAGAAACCAAGACTTCTGATATTTCTCGTACCTAGCGAACTCTATATCTCAAATAGCTAAGCACCTCCCTACATAAAAGAGTGTATGACCAGACAATTTTTTTCGTCTTTGTTTTTCTGGAGGGATGGTTATAGAAAGCTGTGTAGCCTCGCGAGTCAAAACTTTACTGTATATGGTGCAAGCAAGAATAATAAAGTCCTTATATATAAAGAGGGCCTAACTCTCTATTTTTCAATCACGCTACATCATGCTACAATAGACTCTTCATCAACTCAGATATTCTTCGCAACATGGATTCAAGCGGGCCTAGTCGCGATAGTGGAAGCAGGAATCGCTCAAGTTCAAGTTCAAACCCAAGGCGCGCCCACCATCATCGGCGCTCTGGGCATGGACTAGGTAGCCATTCAGGATCTAATTTTCGACCCGGTCGTCGTGACAGTCGATACCAGCTCCCAGCAATGCAGAGGGCTCTAGATGGAAGCGTCGCGCTTCCGCCAGTCAGTCAGCACCTCCCCGAATGCCATCCAAGACAGAGCCCGGTCATTCGGGCGGGTTCTGTTATTCACGGGGAGCCGAGAGCAAGTGCGAATCAGGTGGCTCATGAAAGTTACAACCCCAGGGCTGAATGGGAAAGAAATGTATGGCTCTTTAAAGCGGTGCCGGGTTAGTATTCTGTTTACTTCTCTTCTGAACCCTAGATCCTCCCGATATGACTCTCGCTGTTCCTACAAAGAGCAACTACTGACACCTGGATCTTGAATAGCAAAAACACCGGGGAAGTTTTATTGCCCCCATTGTGATACATCCCGAGGGCCTGTTGACTTCATATTTGGGGGTCCATCTACGACTGGGATGTTAGGAGTAGTGTGCAGCCCGTGTACTATACTAGATGACAGACGGAGTAGGGTAAGAGGGTACGTGCCTTGTAGGGACGGCTGTGGACGGCTACTCCCTCTCAACGAATTCATTGAGGATGGTGTGCTGTCACGCAAATGCAGTTTCTGCAGGCTTGGAATGATCCCTAGTTTTTACCAAGACCACACAATAATGTATGGGAGTAGCGAGACCCTTGGCAATGTAGGCGAGTATTTTCGGTGATCACGGGGAAATTTGTACGCCTATTGTGGCGAATCAATCTGCATTTTTTACATGTTTAACAACCCCTTGACAAGTCGCGAGATATAAAGGATCAAAACACATAGCGCTCACTGTTTACCCTTAAATTGATATACGTTTACACTTGGTGCCTTGCTTTCGTTTTAGTGATAGAAATTGCCCCTAGCTGATATGAAATGAGCCTCTTACATCATTTGAAATGGTGGGAAGACTCAATGTGAAGCTCGGCCATTCTAACAAAGCATCATATTCCGGTCCTAGCTCGGACATAACAGCAACAGCAACCCGTTGATGCCAGCCGTCCGTGTACCATCGCCTAGGTGCGCGGTACATGACCGCACACCAATAGATGTAGGTTAGTAACGCTAGCGGCTGTTTCTCTTTCAGGGCGATGATAAATCCGTCTGTGACCGATGCCGGCCAGAGGATGAAATGTTTCCAAATTTGTGGCGTACCATGAACGAATCGAGCCCACCACTTCAATTTATCTAGGGCATGTCTGCAGTGTGCTCGCGTCGTCTCAGACGTGCCCGTCGGGTGTTCTAATAAACCCAGCTGATTTATAGCTTGCAGACTATCGTCAGGCCCCGAAGGCTCGGCCAGCTCTTGCCGCCTGCGCTGTAGTATACCACTTAGGTAGCTCTTCTCTAAATGTTCGCCAATCTCATCCCCTATTTTAGCTGTCCCCCTCAAGATGTGAAATATGCTGAGGTAATCGAAATCGTAGTCTGGCGCAGCGAGAGCATCGGCGAAGCTGAACATGATATACCCGACGCCAAACATTAACATGGGAAGCCAGTTGCCTTCGTGAACACCATTTTCCGCGTGTCGGAACCTGGTAGATGCAGTTATGTTGTACTGCAAAGCTTGAGCATATGTGCCTGGCGACCGAGATTCTCTTTGTAGTGTTTGATGCATAGCGCATAGCGAAGATATAGTCGGTAGCAAGTACTCAAGCTTTTTGTTTTGGTAGCCATAATCCCCTTTAGAGACAGGAAGTTTATCCCGTAAAAGTGCGAAATGCGACCAGTCTGTATTCGAGAAGAAGGCTTTTGTACAAGCCTGAAGATCTCCCTCATTGGCGAGGATTGGGTAGTAGTCCAGTGCTATGAAGAGCTCGGCGCAAGATGAGAGGTAAGCATACTCGTCTTCGAAAGAAAAACTCTTCATTAGACGACAAGCAATACTAGATTCGGAAGGGGCAGTGTGTGCATGGCTCCGAGATACCTTTATCTCTGGCAAATGGGAGTCATTATCTAGAAGATAGTCACAGAACTCATTGCGTCGATGGCAATTTGAGCAAACAGGGCCTTGAAAATTACACTACAGAGGTCATTAGCTTGTGCGTACCAACAAAAGCATTGTAGCACGAACTCGTACGCGCCGTCTTTTACACTGCCCACACCCTGGAAACGAGAATTGGTAAGCATCGCGTTTATTCACACTCAAGGTTGGGATTATTTAAGCAACCCTAGGATAATCAGCGAACCACACGATAAGATAGCTATTGCCGGTATACTTACATTTCGAGATTTGGAGTGGAATCGCTTAGATCCATTTGCCATGAGGGCCATCAAGTCTGCAGAAACTAGATAATGGTGGGCGAGCACGAAGAAGTTTGACTAAGCTTACTACTGGCTGAATACCATCAGAGATAGACTGAACTCATTGCGTCCGCCTCAAATTTCCATCAAAGAGGTGCCAGAACTAGAAAGGGGAAGGGGTTTGTTCCTACAGCCAAGACTACTAGGATTTTGGGTTCATACCCATGACTTAATATTCTCCATTAGGATTAGTGTGCGAGCATCCTAGCTGTGCCGTCAAGTCTGGGGTACGGTACCTACGCATATCTACCACCGTAATGAAAATTCGCCATCTCCATGATTACTCTGGAGGTTGCCTCTGGTATCTCGCTGTGTCTTCAATCGGTATAGTGTGCGAGGTTGACCAGGGAGCTTCGTAATGGCTCTTCCAGACAATCTTTTCACATCCTTCGGGACGCGGTAAGGAGTATGTGTCAGTGCTAACCTCGCTCGTAAAGCCCGGAATGATCATGTATAAAAGGCGGGTTAGACGCAGCAGAAGACCGACTGGATATTTATCTTAAAAAGACTATCAGAGATATCATCAAGTCCTCTCCGGTAGTTTTCAGCTTATCACCCCAAGCAGCTTCCAGCATAACATCCCAAGATGTGGCCGAAACAACAACTCTCATACTTTGTCCTCACCGTTCTCCTGAACAACACGTTAGCATGCCTCCAACACTCCCAGCGCAGAGTGACAGCACTTGATATCAAAGACCAACTACACGCACGTCGAGCACCACTTATCTCGACGAAGACGGCCATTCACGGAGTCCGCGTGTTTGATGGGCAGGGCTTCACAGAACCTCAGTCAGTCGTATTTTCAAATGGTCGGATCACAGCGGACACTAAGAACGTCGAAACTATCGTGGATGGCACCGGGAAATTTCTTATCCCCGGGTTGATCGACGCCCACGTACACATACCCGATGTGGCAGGACTCGCTAGCATCACGTCGTACGGCGTGACGACAGCACTGAACATGGCATGCCGCGACTACGCAGCCTGCGCTGCGCTGAGGAACAACAACCAGACCGGCCTCGCCTCGTTTCTCTCAGCAGGCATAGCAGCCGTGGGCAACGGCAGCAGTAATGGCGCCCTACAGCCTCCACCAGACCAGCTCGTCTACCCCGACACAGACCTGCCGCAGCTCGTAAGCTGGGCCTTCAGCAACGGCAGCGACTACTACAAGCTCACAGCAAAGCCAGCGAGTCTGACGCAGGGGCAGCAAGACACGCTCGTGGCGACGGCCCACGGCACCTTCGGCCGACAGACCATGACCCACGCCGCCGACCTCGCGTCCCTAGAACAAGCCGTGGCATCGAAGAGCGACGGCCTCCAGCACACGCCCGACGACGGCCTGCTGCCCTGCCGCACCGTCGCCGCGATGAAGCGGAACGGGCAGTTCGTGACGCCCACCATGACCGTCTTCAAATACGGCTACAGCAACCCCGCCGTGTTCGCGTTCCTCGGGCGCGCGAACAGCACCAACGCCACCTACGCGCACGTCGAGGCGAACGTGAGGCGGCTGCATAAGGCAGGCGTGTCCATCCTCGCCGGCACGGATGCCGTCGGCGCCGTCGCGCCGGGCCTCGATCTCCCGTTCGGGAGCACGCTGCACGAGGAGCTGCGGTTGCTCGGCGGCGTGGGCCTCACGCCGCTGGAGGCGCTGAGGGCGGGCACGGTCGAGAGCGCGAGGTGGCATCGGCTGTACGATCGGGGCGAGATCGAGGTTGGGAAGCGAGCCGACCTCGTGCTGCTCAACTCGAACCCGCTTCTGAATATCTCGAATACGCGAGATATCGCGAAGGTCTGGGTTGGCGGCGTGGAAGTCCAGGATGTAGTCACGCTTGCTTGAGAGGAGACATTGCAGGGGGATCTCAATGATATGATAAGATTGGTATAATTGTGACATGAAGCTTAGCTTTAATTGTTAGCCTTTGAAATGCTCAGTATCGCAGCCTGCCTAAACTTCCTTGACTTGTAAATAGTCTTTAGACTACCAAATCAACTCCCAACTCAACGGGTTTCAATTCGATCTGTTCCAACTACTCAAATAACCCACCAAGATAAAAAGTTGGTTGTTTGTTATAGTATTATTTAGTTTCTTTCCATAGATGATCTATGCCAACTTTGCAATCAAACCTTTGTAATCTATCAATAGGCTTATATAATCATACCAACTTATTTTTCTTTGTAGAAGTTTTCTAATAATTCTCAAATTTGGATAGTATACCTAGTTTTGGGAAATAAGTTGGCTGTGGTCACAGTTAAGATGTTGGATTAAGGCGAAATGCGCTATTGCTGGGCGCGAAAAGCATGTCGCAGACAATGGTCTAACAAAATACTATGTCATACTTCTGATTTGGATAGGAGTCAACGACGAATACCGGCGTGTTTATATTACTGTTAGGAACAGGGAGGATATTCACGTTTCGAACCTAGCGGCTGGTGAAGGAAGATGAGGTAGAGTCGGGGCCTAATCCCGTTAGAATATTTCTACAAAATATATTCGAGCGCATCCGTGAAACTCCAAAGTTCGCTAGGTAGTAAATATCAACCGATCCACTCTCAATATTTAGCGATCAACACCGCTCCGTAATAACTCCTCTATGTAGATGAAATAGGTATGATAAATCCCAACTTTGGTTAAACTCCGACCTAGTAATGTAGTATTGTTTGCCCAGCACGTATACATTACCGCCCGTTGGCTAAAAAGCTGACATTGCTCGCATGCGCAATAAGGAACTTGCAACACGTCAAAACGAACTTACACGCCTTCGTCCACCCTTCGTCGTTCGTGATTCCTAGCCTGATGCTGACATGGCCAATCCTATCGTCCCCTATCTTATCACCCTCAATCTTATAAGGCAAAACCAACGCGCTAGCGGCAAAAGCGTGGGGTCCAGTATCTGCCTTGGTCTGCTCGTGCACGAATACTCCCAGCTGACGGATCAGTTCCAAGAAGGCCACCATGCCTTTGTCGAAGCTTCTGTTCCATAACATTTGTAGCGGAAGATCGCCCGTGCAATAGAGGTCAAGCACGCTCTTCTTAGGAGCTGGCGGGGGGCCACTTCTGGGACCGCCCACGCGGCTCGAGGAAGGCGATACGTGCTCGTATTTTATTATTTTTGACGCTGAGCCCATCGGTACGGGCTCGTAGCCATCAAATTTGCACCCGAGCTTGTCGGCTACCGTGACAACAAGCAAAAGTGCTTGGCCCCAGGCGGCATTGATCTCGGGCCAGTCAACGGGTTTGGAGGATAACCTTCCCAACCTAAGGCCGTTGATAGTGGCGAAAGTGCCATCGTGATGTATGGAGAAGGTATCGTTGTAGAGATTTGCGCGTTGTAGTTTAGTAAGGAGCTGGGAGTCGTGGTCGAACTTGGAGTTGATGCTATCCCGCTCGTTTTGGAACTCGGTGAGCCTCGAGGCAAATGCATTGCGCTCCCGCCAGAATTTCTCTTCATCGTCATCGAGTTTCTTGGATTCCTCTTCGAGAGCTATTATCTCTTCGTCCAAGGCCGCCTTCTCCCTTTCGAGTTTCAGTAATTCTTTCATCGACTCCTCTTCCTCTGCTTTGGCCTGAGCAAGGAGGCGTTTTGATTCAGCCACATCTTCTTCGCTCGGGACATCGGCCTGGACTTGCTTCAAGAATCCAGCATAGGCATCTCGTTCGCGGACACTGGATTCTAATCTCTTCTGAAGTCCATCGACAAGCATCTCTGTGCACTCGACACAGACTGGGTGGTCGATATCAGATCGAGCAGACAGGATTTCGAAGAGTCTGTTTATGCGCTCCGCTTCGTGGGGTTGGGCGGTCCTGCCATCGGCGCGTTGGCTTGCCGAGAAGGATGCTCGGCGCGGTTGGCTGGAGGCTGGCTGTTCAAGCAGAGTGGTCAATCTTGGCGGAGCAACTTGAGACTCTGTCAAAAGCACAAATGACATGGCGGAACTATTACGAGGGTGCCCGTCGGTACGCACGCCGCCACCTTGCTTCTTAAACGTGGGTGGGTTGGCATTCTTGGACACTTTATCGTATAGGGCTCGTCGCTCGGACTCGTGGGGATAAGAGGGACGCGCAGGGTGCGAACGATTCGGGTGCTGCTGGGCCGAAGAAGCTGTAATAGGCAGGCGCATGAGTGTTAGAAGAAGTCAAAAAGAGTGCCTAGTCTGTGAAATGAATCGAGGAAGTCAACGAGGACGACATCGAGGACAGCAACAAGGACAAGGACGGCAACAAACCAACTAGGAGGTCGAAGGCAGCTGGATTCAAGTCGACCAGAGACCCGTCCAGCTTCAGCGGGGCTCGGCACTTTTGGCAATACATGGCGTGCCTGGTCTGAGATTGGCAGTGATAGGTTTCCTATGCTGCATAATCGCTTGGCTTAATAGTCGGCGTTGCGGGAATGAACAAGGTAAACCAGATGCTCCGATATGTGTCCGGATACTCTAAAGTATGGGTATTTGGTAGGTAGTACGTCATGTGAAGTATGCAGGTGCTGTTTACTAAAGAGACAGAGTGGGTTGGCTAGTTAGAGAAGTGGGTCAACACATAAGCTACCTAGTGTAGGTACCTTATGCTACCTAGAAGAGTCGTAGATCTTTGACGCGGGGTCAGCTAACGTGTCGCGTGCTAAAACACTGCCTACCATTAGGGGCTAGCCTGTGCCTTAGGAGGTATGTCTTAGTAGGTATGCAGGTACTTTACACTGCCTCGCCAACCAATTGTTTTGGCATGTATAGTACAAAACACCTCCTACCTTCGATATTTCAATAACAAATTGCGTTGACGCCTTTCTATAGCATCGACTTCGCATTGAATGGCGGCATTTTGATATCCACCAACGCCAATATGAGATGGCAAGGCCTGCGCGATTGCAATCCAACTCAAGATGGAGCCCCCTTCGAAACGGTTGAGGCTTGACGCTTCTTCCTACGACGACGACGATGAGGAAGAGAACCAAGACGAGCTGTCCATGACTCCCGCCCAGTTCGATGCCTTTCAAGATCCCATGTACCAACTTGATAAGGGGCGTGCGAAAGCTGCCACGAGGCTCAAGTCCACCTTTGAAGACATATTCGCGAAGTACGGCAAGGATTTCGACGACAAGGACGGGGATCTCATTAACTTCTATACCGACGAGATCGAGGTCGACAACGGCCATTTGAACTCACTGGAGAACCGGAAGTATGGCGCCACCGAAGACTCTGGTTCTAGCGATGAAGAAGAAAGGATACCGAATAGGAAGTCGAGTGGCCGAGGCGAAAAGTCGCGATCGAAATCAAAGTCAATCATGCCCGCGAATCGTACTAAGTTAACTCGGATGCCACATTTTCAATCACCATGGAATGAACCTCCTGGACTGGATCCATATCGACTATCATCCCTTAACTTCCCCTCTCCCCATGGCGCCTATCCGCCATTTGATTTTGGGCGCTCGCTGTACGGAAATTGCCCCATCGATCCAGCCTGGCAAACTCCCGATTTACCTATACAACTCCCGAGTTATCAATATGGATCGCCCACCGCAGGAGGTGGAAGCCCATTTGGTCCATTTGGCGTGCAGCCTCATCACATTACCAAACGACTCGTGAGCGCCAAATCCTTTCTTCTACGACCCGCCTCTACTTCCTCCCAAGTCCATGATGACCAGCCAGAAGATGAAGAAGTAGGAGACGAAGAAGACGATATTCTTCTTGGCGGAGACAAAGGAGCTGAAGGGCTACATGCTCATTCAAAAGGCCCACACAAGACTCTTATCCGAGTTGACTCAAGACCTGTTTCATACCAATTAAGTCAAGGTCCTACTGAGCAGTTGTCATTTCATAGAACTGGTTTGCTCGAAGATGGATCGGGAAACGAGCCCGCTAATATGAGAAAAGAAGGCGTTCAGTCTAAGACAACTGAGTTCTCAACGCTAGAGACTGCCTCGGCACTTGGTCAGCCAGTCGACAAGAGTTCCCAGCATCATCAGACGAGGAAGGATCAAAATAGCTCATCTCCTACGCACCGCAAGAGAGGGCGACCAAAGAAGTCAAATACCCTCCAGTTTGCTGAGGCCCTCAATGAAGAATCAAAAATCGAGCCTCGCCTACTTGGGCCAAATGAAAGAAGAATTGAAATTATACTCCCCATGATGGCACGTCTGTTTCCAACAGAAACAGAACAGGTGGCTGATAGCGTAGCGACAATGATCAACGAAGACCCAGACAAGCCGGAAATAGAATGGAGCGTATCCATCAATGAAAACGAGACCACGCCCTTGAACGGCAGCCTACATACATCCAAGTCGATAGGCGATCATGGCGATAACGTATTTCATCGATCATCTCCAGCTTTGGCGGAGAACTTGGAAGATACTAGCCTAAAGCATACCGCCGAAATATTCGAGGGCCTCAAACAGCCCGAATCTTCCAAACCCCAAGATTCACAGTCAGAGCAAACACAGGTGCCAACAGATCTCTCCAACACCGACAGTCGGCCATCTGATAAGCAACACTTAGAGCCTGCATGCTCTGAGACAAGCCAGGAGCTACAGCCTTCACAAACGGGAGCGAACAATATTGCATCCGACACGTTTCTCGTCAATGCTCAGAGAATAGAACAGAAGGCGCATTGTGAAATTGAGAGCGACGTAATCGCTTCTGATCAGTGGCCTCCCCCCATTTCACCGATTTTAGATGCGCATGTGGTCGAAGAGCAAGTCGCCCATAACACGAGTTTGGAGGGTATTGTGAAGACAACGCTAGTTGACCAGCACAAATCCAAACAGGTCCCGATCGAGTTATTACCTCAAGCACAAAATCTGCGCGAGGGTTCTGCTGATGGTACAGCAAACATAGCAGATTCAGCTATGACCGAAGCCGTCGATACTAAGATAGCTATATCACCAGGACTGGAAAGCTCACACTGCGAAAACGAAGATGTTCCCTCAGATGAGCTAGATGATGCGCCAGCGGGGTCTATCGGAGAAGAGATGCCCCCTGCATACCGGCATGCTCTAAATAACACGACCACACCTCGTTACGATACACAATTAGAAGATGTGTTTGTCAGTTTAGAAATGCCGAACGGTCACGAGACACGAGTCTCGGCACTTGAACAGACGGTCGGATCCCGAAGTCCTGAACACTACTCCCCAATGTGTGAAACCCCGAAGTCCGACCAATATGTAGATCAAGACCATCCACTCCCGACTTCCGACATCTCGGATATAGGGGAGGATCAGGAGACCGATGCAGCTGACCAACTACCGCTCACTAGCGTGCTTGTCCCTGAAATCGATGCTCTGCAGTTAGACTCAGACCACCTGGATGCCCAGCGGAGCCCCTCCCTTGAAGCCACAGAATTGCCGGATCAAGACCTTTCTGCTTTCCCTGCTGGATCCGATGCTTATTCCACATCTAAATTAGTACTGCGACTATCGACAGTATCAACATATACTACGCAGATTGATGCCCGACATGATTTCGGCACCGGCAGGTCCCCGAGCCCCGAGCTAGGGACACCAACCGGGCCCGAAATAGTCCGCCGGGTTGATTCTGGGCCCAAAGGATCTCTAACCCCTACAACTCCTACGAGGAAACGGGGTTCCAGGATCGCAAAACCCCGAAGTAGCCATCATCGCAGTCCATCAACCAAGCGCTTTCCGCTGAGTTCTCTTATACCCGACGGCATTGACGACGAAAGCGACGATGAGCTGAGCATGGTAGGCTCGTTTTCCAGCGCGACGTCAAGATTACACTCCCCTTTTTCCCGTGCCAGCAACAATGCCAGCCCTGATTTACCACCGCTCCTCTCCACACCCCGCAAAAGAACTCGGAAAAACGGTCTCCTAGCCGGGTCCCCGGAATCCATACGGACGCCGAACCGCATCATCAGGTTCAATCACAGGCAAAATATCCCCCCGGCGACAGATTCTCGTACAAGTCGTAGTCAGGCTCGACGAGGACAAAGTCGTGCAGTGCATAGTTCACCCTTAGCCCGTAGGGTCGCGGAACGCCTACTTAGCAGCCCGACAAAAAGACACCGCGCAACCCCGACCATGAGTCCAGGTCTAGTGGCCTCGCCTCACGGCACCTTGCGGCGGTGTGGCGAGAATGGTTTTGTGTGTGAGCGGGCTTTCTGCCTCACATGCTGTACCTAGGTTAGGTAAATGAATTCTCGAGAGTGTTGATACCTGCATATTCTACACTCTCACCCCTTTCACGGAATCAAGGATGAGTTGTCACTGACATCCTGCTTTTGTACGACCTGTCGATGTTTCCACCTTGTTTCTCGGCTTAGTCATGTTCATGATTGGTTCTCTTTGGCACGCAGCAATACTTGAGTAGGAATAACACGGACACACAATCAACATTTAACGGGTAGTCAGTCCGATAATGGGAATCGGGAAAGGACACAACTAGAGCTTGTATATATATGCTATATCACTAGGCTTTTAAATAGCAAGATAGTTAAGATGGTCAACTCGGAGCATCACGATGCCGCGACCAAGTGGATCCATTTAGCACCCTAATAGTAATATCTAGGGATAAAAAAAGGAATACAAAAAAAAATATGAACAGGGTAAATACCTTGCGATTCATCACTGCGCGATTATCAACCCCGGAAACATTTCTAAGGAGAGCACTTATCGTCCCATCTAAGGCGGGAGAAGCAAAACACGGTACTAGCTTCAGACCACTATAAATGATGATCTCCCTCATTCTTTATCTGCCACAACCCCTCCCCCTAACTTCATCCCGCCGAGGTTCACGCCCAGTCCCCCCTCCTTAAGCCCCTGGCAGACCACGCAGTGCTATAGTCCAGCTGTCCCAGGGAATAAAGCAAGACGAAAGACCGAGGATAGAGCCAGACAGCTATTGCGTGTCCCCAATTTGGCATCTGAGGAACTCGCACGACACTTCAAGCAGAAGGGTCTTAAACACCAATTGTATCAACACGTCGAAGAAAGATCCTCCGCGAAATAGCCACGAGGCAATCTACGAAGGCGGGTCTAGAAGCCTCTGCATCTAATAGCGAACTATTATCTAGCACGGATAACCCCTCTCGCGCGCCCCGCCAGCTTCTAAGATCAGGACACCCGCCCCGTCTCCCGGGTCTGTGAACTCATATAGGCGATGTAGGAAACATTAAACAATTCATCTCAGACAATAGACTCGTGACTGATTAGTGTTATATGGCTTTTGTGTGTGTAGATTTTGGCTTATCCTTCGTCACTCGCTTTAATGCCAGATCACCGAGCAGCGGTGGTACAAACCTTCAACACCATTACGCAAACTTGATAAACCAGAACCAAATAAGGTGCCGCTAAGTCCTATAGTATCTCTAGAACTCCCTATGGAAAAGGACAGGGAAAAAATAACTGTTCAGTAATCACCTAAACCTTCACGAAAGTCGTTAGTTTTAAAGCGCATGTAGCCTGACTACTAATCTAGTCAACGCTTCAGTAATACGAGCATGTCGTATGTAAATATTGCGAGGCCTAGAACCTCGATATATTAAATGCAGATGGAATTAGATGAAAAGCAAAGAGAGAAACTTCGCCTTTCGCCGTGGCACCAAGCGTTTGGCATTATATGCTATCGGTGTCCATTCTATACGAAAGACAGTTTCATCAACAAGCCCAATACAAACAGCGCGGGATGTCGAGGTTGATATCTACATGAGCAGAGGACTAAGTAGCATAGAGATGGTCTTGATTGACCGGTAGGCTAGCTCTAGCTCCATCATAGCGGAATTAGCGCTACCTTGTCGGGTGGGAACTTCTGTGTTTCAGCATCTAACACCCAATGTTGGCTAAGTAGCCACTCGTGTGTAGAGGAGCGCATGTTTGGGGGGTATCTCAAGCGGAGAAAACGTAGTTGACCATATAACTTATTACCCTAGGATTAAAGCGTGGCACACCTTACGCTTTCAAGTTTCCGAGCTCACAGTTGCGCCACCCAGGTATTGCTTGAGTGTTGCCTCGTCTCGAATAGGGGCAAAGTAGGGGTGTGCCATAGCTTCTTTAGCAGTGAGCCGTTCCTAACCATTGGTCAGTAGCAAATAAAGGTTGGTGAAACAGAGAAACGAACCTGATGATCGTATCTCAACAACTTATCGAGAAAGTCAATTGCTTCGTTACTAACGAAACGTTGATTCTCGGAGTTAACGAAGCTATGCCAAGGTTTCTTCTGGAAGCGACCAAGGATTTCATCGTACTGGGGATCGAGCTCGATCTCGTACTTGTCGAGGTAATCGAATAAATCATCGGTACCAAGAACCTTAGCAATCTTAACGAGCTGGTCCGAGTTACTGTTGCCATGAAAAAAAGGCTCCTTTCTGAAAATCATGGATGCGAACATGGCACCCAGACTCCACATATCCAAGCTATAGTCATATTCTTGGAAGTCGACCAACAGTTCTGGCCCCTTAAAATATCGAGAGGCAACCTAATCCACCTAGAGTTAATAATCTTGCGCGATGCTGAGTACTAATAGACAACCCCAGTATCACGCTATATTCTAAAATACAGCAAAGGGCAAATAGTGCTCGTAGACAAAAAGAAAGGTATAGTAATCATGACGTACGCGCACATTATATTCCGTTCCAGGGTGGTAGAATTCCGCCAAACCCCAATCAATAAGACGCAACTATTGTAATGTGAGCAATGATGCTTCTATTGGATCCTCGGGGGGCAAATACTTTTCTGTTCTCATGGTCGATCATAACGTTATGAGGCTTTACGTCTCTGTGCATGATTCCCTTGCTATGACAGTAGTCAAGGCCTTTGAGCAGCTCGTAGATGTAGTATCGAACATCAATGTCGTTGAATTTCGGGTATAGGCTACGGAAGTCGGTATTGTTGACGTATTCGAATATGAGGGACGGTGTTTTGCTCTGTATGATGAATCGTTAGTCTTCTCGTCGTGGGTGTTACTTCATATGCCAGCCTTAGGCGCAGATAAGAAAGGACATACTTGACCGTCCCTGACGACGTCGAGTAAAGCAACGATGTTAGGGCCACCTGATAGATTCTGCAAAATCTTGATCTCTCGCTTGATCTTCTTCTTCTTGACGGGCTTGAGCACTTTGATCACGCATTTTTGATAGTTGACGATGTTGATGCCTTCGAAAACCTCGGAATATTTACCGCGCCCTAAATTGGAAACGAGGAAGGTCAACATCACATGCCGGTAGAAGGTTGGGCTCGTCGCGACGTACCAATCTTGCGGACGACTTCATAGTTCTCTAGCACGCCCCAGCCTATACGTATGCACCAGTCAGTACGGCTCGGTTGTCAAGGCACCTGGATGGACAGGGGGGGTCATCTCAGTCAGCCTCGGCGACACGGAACTCACTTATATTAACCGAATCATAATCCCAATAGCTCCTAGGCATATTCTGGTTGACATCGGCGTAGACCCGCGCCATGATTGCTGATCCCGCTGGGGTTGTAGCTCGTACGTAGATGCAAATTGGGCAAGGCTGGCTGGAATGGCGAATAGTGGATAGTGGAGGTCAATGGTGGATGGTGGATGGTGGGGAAGGAGAAGAAGATGCTGCTGCTAAGACGATGGATGGCGAGAGCGGGACGGGGTGAACCAGGCTGGGTCCCACTATCTAGAGACTAGTGTGCAGGGAAGAAAGATGATGTCTGTGATAGCAACTGGGCAATGCGTAAAGACTAGTACTGTATCGAGATGCTGGACTGCCCGAATGGGCGTCGGGTGGCAGGTTGGCGTGCAAACCTGGGCGAGAGAGAGATATGCGTACCTGATGCGTAGAGAGAGGCACGAGAAGTCCGTATGGGCCATACGGTCCATGGGTGTGGTCCACCCGTGCTGAGGTCTGCAACCAGGTGATTCCAGCGGGGTAGGTCTCGGTAGAACTCCGGCAGCAATTAGTAGAAGGTACCTATGTAGGTAGTGAGGTACCTCTACCTACATAAGCACCTACCTAGGGTACGTAGAATCTAGACAATACCAATAGGATAGCTCACCAAATTTTAGGATAGCATTCTCAGGTTAACAATAAATGCTAATCCATCTACATGCAAATAAATGGCAACTTCAAATGCTAAGATGGTTTGCTAGATTGTGTTTTCCGAGCGAGGATGAATCAATTGACCAATACCCATCGTCATTCCAATACCCTCCTGCCCATCCAACTCCTTGTGTTAGTTCTGCCCTTAGCGGCTTGCCTTAGCTCCCGTCTCCAAGATGAAATCCTGAGAGCAGAGCAATATCAATATTGTCTTATCGCAGGATATGCCTCGCTCTTCCTCCATCCATGACTGCCATCTAGTTCGTCCAGTCTGTTGAGCCGCAGCTTCACGGTTACCCTATTATAACCGACTACAGCCATAGAGATACCTACTAGGCGGCAGTAGGGATATTCTATTAGAAATTAGCTTCGTCCATAATGGTATATACCGAATATAACGATAAGGTAATGTCACTTTCAGAGAGAAGATTAAATTTCTCGACATACGCTAGTTACCGAACCCGACATCTGTCAGCTAGGCCAACATCAGGCAGGTTCTACCAGCTTCCGCCTAAGGATGACGATACAAAGGTTTTCATCATGTGAACAGACATATATAAAATTGAAAAGAGGATAAATACTAACCCAGACTCGAAGATGAATGTGTTTCAATTTCCAACGAAACCGACTGGTGTGAAATAATGTTTGTGATACGCCCATATTTCCATGCAGATAGAGCTTAATCGTCATAGGAGATCTGCTTTCGTTGTGTAGCTGATGCAGAGCCATAGCCTTGTGACATGCCGAGGTCATCGTAATGCAAGCTGTCCATACCAGCTTCAACAACATCCCACGTCCTCTTGCGCAGATCCGGCTTCTTCTCCGGCTGAAACTTCTGGTTTTCCTTTCTTCTTTGTCTAGACCGTAATTTCTTTTGGCGTCTCAATTCAGCCTTGGTTAATACTGGCTTCTCTGTCTCGATCTCACCGTCCTCGCTACCTTCAGCAGCATCGTCCATAGCGTCAGAGTTGACAATAGAGTCTCCGTTCCCCAACGGCGTATGTATGGCCTCTATGCCAGTAGTGTCGGCACTAGATTTGGTGTTATTCGTGTTTTCCGGTTTCAACTCCGTTCTCTCGGCGCGACGTAATGCTTCCAGTTCGGAATGACGGAAGATGGCGATTTGCTCGTCGGTCAAGGTGCGCTTGACCCCATCAGGGTAGTATCCCAGCCCATCATCTTCCTCTTCTTCCTCCTCCACGTACTGGTAGCAGTAGGCATCGCCAGTATGCACAAAATCTGGTCGTAGGAACTGAGATTCAAAGAGGCCTATGGCATCGCCTGAGAAGTGCGCCGCATGGAATGATTCGATGTCTGCCTTGAAAGCTGTTAGCATCAGATACATAAAGAAGGAATAGTAGCGATTATTATAAACAGACATACCTGTAACACCTCTGGAGCTTCAAATGGCACCGAAGCGTGCAAAGCAGTAGACATGGCACATTGTTCTAGCACTACTGAATGGCAAACAGATAGAATAGTGGAAAATATATAGGTTAGGTAGACAAGATTAGAGGGAGAGCTTGAGTGGAGCTATACAGAGTAAACGCGTTGTGAAATAGGTATGGCCCCACATTTTCACAGAGCACCCATGTAGAGGTATGTAGGTAGCTGTCTATCGTCCAAGATTCAACTTAAATAATTAAACTCATTCAAAAGTTAATAATAGTCAGGATCCTTGGGGGGAAACGGAAGCGATCGGATAGAATAATGGGGCTTAGAAGAAATTTGGTATATTTATTTATATAAATATCGCTTCATAGTTCATAAGCAATCATAAGTCATATTCTCATGTTCATTACTAGACGTGCCCAAACCAGTGCCGACCCCCTCACTAATATGATGCACCAAACCAAATAAAGCCAACGACAGAGATGTGCTAATAACTGCCGCTCTATATCATCAGGATGATACAGGGAGATGTGTGCGTAAAATCCGAAGTTCTGCTAGGTAGATGAGTGAGCCCAATCCATGAGTAGCGTCAAGGTAACATCTCAGCTCAGATCAAGGCTAAGTACCTGGCCATTCATGTTGCGCTCAGAAGAGCCAACGCACTTTGGAAAGCCTTCACGACCTCGGTAACTAATTGTGACATAAGTAAGTCAGTTTTCATATCCCATTGCGTAGAGCTTGGTTGAAGAGTTGGACCTACGGTGTTGCTTCCTCTGAGACAATGATTGTTCAGATAGCACGACGTACCGCTCACGCGTTTGTAACCTATACGATGCCTATATTAGAATGGAACAATCGCAGTAGAACAACAAAAAACCGACCTCTTGGCGGCTCGCTCATTATCATGAGCTGATGATGCAGAAGCCCAAACATTGAAGTACTAGCAGGAAAGTCAGTCATGTTATCCCCATCGCAAAACCGGGTGCGCACACCTTAACCAATTGTGCGAACTCCTGAAGCATCTGCTTCTCATTATCATCCGCTTCTTGGAGAGCCTTTTCATACCGATCGTCAAAGTCTTCCCAGTCGAAAGGCGCGAGATGACCGGGGCTGGTCATTTCAGATCTGTCACTTCGGCGCTTCTGTGTCTCAGGGGTCTGAGCTCGACGATGACGCTGCTGCTGATGGGCTCTAGGGTGTCCTCCATTAGGAATTTCCTCCATCCTCAGAATCTGGGTGCGAGAGGGCGATTCTGGTGATGCCTGGGGATGAATCAGTCTAACAGTGGTATCTTGCGGTGTTTGCGATGCTTGCTCCGTCTGGCTTGGCGGCTCGACCATCATGGACTGGTCTATCGTAGCACGTTCCGGGGTATGAGGCATTTGGGCGGGAGATGAGGACCTAGGAGTCGTAGCCATTCTGGATGATTTGGGTGGCCTCTCAGACGATTTAAGCACTCGTTGATGAGGTGAAATAGCTCCAGTCCCCAGAATTTAGCGAGCCGCGACACCAACGAACGCAGTGCTGTATTGCACACTGATCTGCACACTGAGCTAGTCACACTAATACCTACGACAAACTACCCGCATTCCACAGCCTTTGGGCTCTCGACTCGAAGACAATTCAACTCGTGGGTTTGGAGAAGGAATTGACTAATGAAAGGAAAGACTCTAGAAACGGCTCGAATAAAGAAATACAGAATAGCATAGAGGCCCAAACCCGACAAAGATGAACCTAATAGCAGATAACACTCATCTAAATACGGTAAGCCGATAAAGCCGATAAGGCAGTCAGTTGGTCCACAAGTGGGGACGAGTGCACGACAGCCGGAGCTAGTGTGCAGTAGAAAACACTATAACTGGGTGCCTGCCTAGGTAAGCAACCCTTCCTAGATAGGTACCTAAGCTGCCCACTTGCTGTGGCTTCGGGAGAATCCCAGCTGAGCACTCTCTAACGTCACAAGGCAGAACCCCTGTCTGCCTGTCACTTATCTGACTCTTTCTCATCATCTCGAGACTTCCCATGCGCCTTGTGCCTTGCGCCACAAACAATAACATTATACCCTTCACTAAATTCACAGGCTGACGTCTTGTCACGAGCTCCCTATTCGGCCTTAAGTAGATATGCAGCTTATTATTCACTCTCATTACTTACCTCATACCACTACGAAGGCGACAAGCTGCCCTCCGTAGAATAATAAATACATTTCTCTCTGCCTCCTTAGCTACTTTGTCCGTCACCCCGTCGACGTCGCCGACATATCGCCTACCATGAACTGCGATATCTGCGAGAGGGCGCACCACCCGAAACGCCTGCCCTTCCTCTGTGTCGTCGATGCCAGAAATGCTCTATATGAAGGCCGTATTGCGAATGCTAAGGCCCTCCTAGAAGGGGAAGCCATTGAAATCAAAGTGAATAAGCTCCTGTCCGATAGCGATACCAGACCCAGTTCTCCTGCGACGCATCAGCCCTCGCGCGCCTACGTCGAGAATTGTTCCTCGGAGGAATACAAAGCGAGGGCGAGAACCGAGCGCATAATTGAATCAGCCGATAGGCTGCGCAAAGAAGTGGCAGCTGCGAAGAAAGATATCGAGGAGAAACGAGCCGCCATAAAACACAAGAAACACGCCCTCGCCGCTGCATCGCAGGGGGTATCCGTGCGTCGAAACCGGGAGATAGAAGAGTCCAGAAAGGCCGTCAACATGATCAAGTACACCTGGGACAGGGAATACGAGGGCATGACCCAGTACAAAGCTGCCCTATGCATGGAGGTGGCCAAGCTCCACAGGCTGCAACGTGTCCGGCGAGGGAATCCAGTGCGGTTTGAGTATAAGATCGGGGGTGTTGACATTGTCGATCTACAGAACATGAACAGTATAGTTTCCCCCTTTACCTCTTAGTCAAGCAAAGCTAACTGATAAAAGATGCTCAGCCAGAGCTCATTTCAGCATCTCTTAGTCACATCACGCATCTGCTGTTCCTCGCTTCCCACTACCTAGCTATTCGCCTGCCGGCTGAGATTACCTTGCCTCATAACGATTATCCTCGACCTACTATATTTTCCCTAACCTCTTCCTATCAGCACGGCGAGGTAGGTTTCCCTGGCTCATCGCCCATACCTCCCGACCCGCGCGATCGCCAGTTCGCCAATATCCCCTCCCCGCGGCCCCTATTTATTGACAAATCCCTCCCGACGCTCGCCAAGGAAGATCCGGCAACGTATAACGCCTTTCTTGAAGCTGTTTGTCTCCTTAGCTACGACATTGTTTGGTTGTGCCGAACACAAGGCGTGCCTGTGGGCGATAATACCAGCCACTTCGACGCCTTTGCGGGCATTGGCCGAAACTTATACAACCTCCTCATCAACTCGTCCCTCCAGCGCAATCCTCAGCAGATAGCTGACAACGTCGGAAACCAAATCGCGGTCGTCGAGGGTGGCGAGCCCACGGAGCTCGGCAAAGCCGCGCCTCGGATGGGACTATATTCCCATGGCAGCGGGCACACCTTCTTGGGCAGCGCGGCCGGGAACGACCTGACGCGGAACTTCAAGCTGCCACATCCGGCTAAACTCACGGACAAGCTGAAATCCAAGCTCAACCACGGGAACCCAATCCCGGAGTGGGAGGTCCTCGAAGACGACGCCTGGGCCCCGGATGATGCCGATGACGGAGTGTTGGTCGGCGGAGCTAGACCGAAGCCCAAGGTCGGTGAGCGGGGTGCTAGGTTCGGCTTCGAGAGCTACATGAGCGTTAATACCGTTAAAAGCGGCGGAAGTGGCGACAATCCCCCAGCTAGTATTACTACAGCCGTCAATGGCAAAGACCGTGAGAAAGGGGAAAAGAGCACCAATGGTTGGACTAAGGTAAAAGCCAGATAGTTGGTCTCATTCTAAGTACTGTAATGCCCGAAGCACCTTGTATATATTGCTGAGGCACACTGTCACTCTTAGGAAGTCATTTAAGTAGAGTTCATAGGCGTTGCCAGTGTATATTAGACATGTAATACACTATAGAGACCGAAAATTAGAGCAAAATTACATCGGTTCTGCAACCTGTCCAGAAACTACCCATGCCTTCTAGGTTATCCCTGATCAGTCCTCTCAACCTGCCGTTGAGGTGAACTCCAAAATTTGCGGCTCTACCATGACCTATCCAGCCCAACTTTACTCCTCCGTTTTGCCGAAGTTACAGTTGGGCAGGTCAGAGCCTATGCAAGTACCACTCTCCCGAAAAAACAAAGAGACACAGAGGTCAAAACAAAAGCCGAGTCGGCTCCAACATGCTTCCAGTTCCACCAATGTGACATGCTATCCTTCAAGTTCTATTCCCTGAAATCAAGATTGAACAAAAAGTTTGGTTGCGATCCCTTCTTTCTGGCATTTGTTTCCCCCTGCTCTCCTGCATTTCCTAATCATCGTCCCCACGCGAGTGATGGAGCTCGCGTTCGTACGTCGAAGATGTGGCGATCGAAGTTGTGGCGATTCAATTGAACACGCCTGTCCGTCTCCCCATGGCAGGGGTTCCTAAGACAATGTGTAGTTAAGGTCGCGTAGAAAGAAAGTCAACCAGGCCCTTCTCCCCGCATAGGGGTTCCTGAGGCCTTGGAAGACAGACTGCCGACCGATATCAAATCCGCGCCCCTGTCACCCCGCAAGGAGGTCCCTAAGGGGTCGTCGGAAAGCGTGAGAAAGCTATGTGTGTGTTGATGAGAATCGAGTTGAAGGCGAGGTCGTCGTAAGCTAAGATATGATGAATGCTAGAGGAGGAAGTGTTGAAGCCAAGATTTCTATCACCAACGAAGAAGGGTATAATCATCTAGTCCCGCGCTTCGTGGGGCGTGGGTTCCGATCTCTGCGAGCCTTAGCCACGTCCTCAGGGTCGTCGGCATAAAGGGGTTCCGGTCCAGGGACATGGCCAATCCCCATCTCGATGTTCGCATCGAACTGCAGCATCTCCCGGTATATGCGGTGGTTCGCATCCATTTGGTCTAGCAGTCGTTCCGCCTTCTGTATCTTCTCGTTCAGCTCTGCATCAGGTTTTGGGGCTTTCTTCTTACAGGGCGAGGGTTGCCTCACCGGCGAAGCGAAACGGACGCGCTTCGGCGGATCTGGTGAAGGCTTTTTTCCAAACAACACCTCGTCCAGGTCTGCCTTGTCGGCTTCGCTGAACTGTAGTTGGGGCTGTGTGGGCTGGTTTTGGGTTGATGGCCCATCCGGCGAATCAAGTTCGAGAAACTGTCTCTCCAGCTCTTCTTCGTCGTATTCTGACGGCGGTCCCTGAGACTTCATCGGGGTTTGGTCAGGGAAAGACATAGTAGGTAAGTTAGGACCAGAGAAGGTGAACGCAGCTGTTGCAGGACCAGTCGGGCCCGCAAAAGCTGTAACGGGCCCTGTCTGGTGAGCAGAAAAACTGAAGGGGTTCGCCTGAGGAACAGCCGGTGCTGCAAGACCAGGAATAGAGAAATTGAAGTTAGTCGCTGCAGGAAGAGCCGGTGCTGTAGGACGAGGGGTAGAGAAGGTGAAGGCAGGCGCCATAGGGGCGACTGGCGCTGTTTGTACAGCGGTGGACTCCTGAGGAGGAGCAGATACTTTGGATCCATGGCCAGTCTGGACTGTAGGAGTAGTCGGGGAAACGATTTGAGTGACCAGCTTCGACCGTTTATGGTTAGGAATAGAAGGAGTATCATCAACTGAAGGACTGGAATCTACCCATGTACTCGTGGGGAGTTTAGGGCTATTAGATCCATCCGGGAAGGTGATCAAAGGCATAACCAGAGGCGTCTGTTTCCGAATAGGCGCAGCCGGTGCTGCAGCCGGAGGGGATTTAGTGTTAGAGTTATCCGGGGAAACTTTCACCTTTTTATGATCAGGAATAGAAGGAGTATCGTTGACGTTGACCGGAGGGGTCGTATCGATGAATACACTCGTGGGGAGTTTAGGGCTATTAGATCCATCTGGGAAAGTGATTATAGGCATAACCAGAGGCGTCTGTTTCCGAACGGGCGCAGTCGGCGCTGTAGGTGTAACCGGAGGAGGTTGAGTGTTAGAGTTAGCCGGGGAAACCTTCGTTCTTTTATGATCAGGAATAGAAGGAGTATCATCAACTGAAGGACTGGAATCTATCCATGTACTCGTGGGGAGCTTAGGACTATTAGATCCATCCGGAAAAGTGATTACAGGCATAACCAGAGGCGTCCTCTTCTGAGTAGGCGGAGTAGGCGCAGTCGGCGCTGTGGGTGTAGTCCGAAGGGCTTCGGTGTTAGAATTAGCCGGAGCAATAGAAGCAAGCAGCTTCGCCCTTTTATGACTAGGAATAGAAGGAGCATGGTTAGCAGGAGGAGTCGGATCTTTAAATGTGCTTGTAGGGAGCTTAGGACTAGTAGATCCATCCGGGAAAATGATTCGAGGAGTCACTGGAGTCCGAAGAGAGGGAACATAGTCGACAGGAGCAGCCGGTTCTGTATGTGTAGCCGGTGAGGCTTCAAGGTCAGCTCCAGCTGGGGAAATAATTTGAGGGGTAACTAGCGGTGCGCTTTCCTGCGTAGGCGCAGTCGATGCTACGTATGTAGCCGGAGGAGCTTGAGTGTTAGAACCAGCCGGGGAAATAGTTGAAGGGGCATGGTTAACAGGACCAAATATAGCTTCAAGATCATCTTCAATAGTAGGCCATGAAGGAGAAGTCTGGGGTACTGCTTCTTCCATGATAGTAGGCCATGAAGGAGAAGCTTGAGGTACTGCTTCTTCCATGATAGTAGGCCATGAAGAAGAAGTCTGGAGTGCTGCTTCTTCCGTGATAGTAGGCCATGAAGGAGAAGCTTGAGGTACTGCTTCTTCCATGATAGTAGGCAATGAAGGACAAGTCTGGGGTACTACTACAGGATCTTCTCCAATAGTAGACCATGAAGAAGAAGTCTGGGGCACTGCTTCTTCCATGATAGTAGGCCATGAAGAAGAAGTCTGGGGTACTGCTTCTTCTCCCATAAAGGGCCATGAAGGAGTAGTTTGGGGTGCTGCTTCTTCTCCCATAAATGGCCATGAAGGAGTAGTCTGGGGTACTACTTCAGGGTCTACTCTAGTAGCAGGCCATGAAGAAACAGTCTGGGGTGCTGCTACAGGAGTGTTGGGGTAACCAGAGGTTACCAGAGGGGTGACATGAGGTGCAGGGAAAGGAGTAGGGTCCCAGGTAATCCGAGCAGGGTGAGGGGCGATCGGATATTTTCTAGATATCCAGCCCAACCCGCTTTTCAATCTGAGTTGCGGGAAATAGTAATCGTCATCGAAGTCGTTGAGCTCGAGGACTTCAAATCTACCAGCGAGATCTTCCATTAGATCATCATCCGGTGTCTCGACGTGCATCGGCCCCGCGAGGCGCATCAGCTCCGACGGTTCGTCCGGTTCATCGTCTGTGAAGCCGTCCACGTCCATGCGATCGTCCATCGGGTATTCGATCAATTTAGTTTCCTCGGGACTTGTATACTCAAAATCCATTTCGTCATCCTGGATTACGAACTCCACCGGTCTACTAGCAAGAGCCTGGAGAACTGGTGCATGGACAACATATCGTCCCAGCATACCGACGGGGGCAGTTTCAGCTTTCTCTTGAAGAGAAGGCTGGGCCTCTTGAATACAAAGCTGAGTCTGTTCAATACGAGGCGGAGTCTGTTGAATATAAGGTAGAGATGGGCCAACCTCCCTAGAAGGCTGACGAAAAGGAACCATGGCAGTGCTTGGTGAAGCTTCTGGAGACACAGAGGCCTCCGTAAACAGAGACTGACAGTAAGTCTTATAGCATGCCAGATAAAAACGGTCACGATCCACCTGCAGACGATCAAGATTCATCTGTGCCTCAACGGGATGCTTGAGAGTTCGTTCCGGAGTTAAGTAGATTTCGGGGGGGAAGACTGGATAATTTCTTGATGGGTCGGCACGACAGTATTCCTTGAACCCGTTAAGTCTCTCGCGTTCCATCTCTCTTTGTTTTTGTCGTTCGAGAGTTTCCTGACTATAGCGCTTGATTTAGTAACTGTCTGTGAAAATACCATGTTAGGGGCAAACCTACAGACGCCGAAGCGCTCTAGTCTGGCAGGCAGCATAAGCGTCAGAAATAACCTGGTCGTGGTCAGAATTGGCCCCCTGACCAGAACGATCAGCTCTCTAAGCTTCACGTTCAGGCCTCGAGCCATTGTTAGATAACCAACTCGAGCCAGCCGAGTTCTGATTAAACACTGGTTCCGCATCAAAGTGTTCATCACATGACTGCTGAGTTACGGCCATGTAGCCCCGGGGGTAGATGATTGTGAGAGGCATGCTATCCTTTTCCCTTTGGAGCTGAGCCAGTCGCTCCTCTTCTTGCCGTTTGTGTTTTGCTACCCGCCAGTCAGGGCACCAACTAGGGTTTCTTGAAAAACGCCACACGACGTCTTTTATAACCTGGCCGGTAGCATATATCATAAACGCGATCATCAGACACAGAGTTTGTAACCCCAGTACAGTTGACGGGCGGAAGTACTGGTACGCATCGACCCAAGGCGTTATCCAATCTAGCTTGATATCGGACGACCAAAGGAACGAGGACCAAGGAGGGTAAGGGAAACGTGCTCTATGCTCTTTAAAAGAGATGCGGCGCACACGGCCTTGCTTATCTCTGATTGTTGGTTTGTTTTCTGGGAAACTCAAATGCAATTTGATACAAAGAAAGAGGCAGATTTCGGGGATAGACTGGAGGGTAGTTGATAACAGGCCAACCGTCCAGAGGCGGTAGGCAGTTAGTCCCAACGAAAAGGTCCACCAACCATAGTCAGTGTAGGCGACCAGAAGGGATTGCAGGAGAGTGGCGACAATAAGCAGTCTGGAACTAGCAACGAAGGCAAAGGACAAGATCAAAGAGGTGACGAGGAAGGTCAGGACACCAATGGTTGGGTGAACATTGAAGGCATAGATGTCTGCGACACCAGAGACGACCGTCCCGAAAAGGGGAAGTAGCACTATGTCAGTTAGCATCAGCAATATTTCGTTGAGTTTCCATCATGGAACACGAGGTGCGGAATATATGGAGTGTACTGGGACATGTCCCTAGGAAAAGGAGGAGCATCGAGAAACCGGGCATGTGTCAAGTGTTATGAGCAACCCATATTCACATGCAAATGATATATTTGCAACTGGGCAGTAGGATTATAGTAGAGGAGACACGCCGGGGAAGACGCCAAGCAATGGAGAAACACTTACTGTCGGCCCAAGAGGCGAGGCAGGCAATACCGATAACAAGAGCCGCGAAGGCAAGAGGGTGACGGGGAAGGCTGAGCATGATGGCGGATTTATCTCAACCAGAACGAGGGGAAAGAAAAGGAAAGGCGTCGTGAGACAAAATGTTGTATTGTGCACGTAGGCTAAGCAGTGCGTTGCGCTGCGTTGCGTACGTGCGAGTGCGATGGTGGTTTGGGTAACTGGATCGAAAGTCGAAAGTCGAAGACTGAAAATCGAGACAGTTGTGGTAGGAAGATGGAAGGAGGGGAGAGGATTGAAGAGAGAGAGTTGGGAAGAGAGAGGATTGAGAGAGAGAGGATCGAGAAGAGAGAGGGATGAGATTATGGAGGTCAGGTAAGTTGGCGCTAAACCGAGGTTGTTGAGTGGTATCAAGCGCATCTGTGGTTACACACCACGTTCTCGACACTACACAGCACTACAGGTAGGTCATGCGTACCTAGGTACATGGGTACATACTTATTTGCCAGCTACCTAACAATGTAGGTGTGTGGCTACAACTCTATCAACTCTATATTATGTACTTCTGAACCTACTTAAACTCACGAAGGTACGTACCTGCTACATGTATATTAGGTAGGTAGGTAGACAACGTATCTACCCTCGATCAGAGAGGGTTATTGCAGCTAATTTTTACAAGCCAAGCATCTACCCAGGAAGCAGGTACAGACACGAGTTGTCGGTTGAGTACCTAGGTATATAGGATGTATGTTGAGTATTCTGGCGTTGTGAACCAGAAGGCTCCAAGTGGTCTATCCATGCTAATACCCTTCGTGCTAGAGACAATAAGAATACTCATCAGGTATCTATGCCATGGCATGTCACCGAATTAGACTCGCAGCCTTCAGCAGCAGTAGTCATGTAAATTTTCTACTTCGCTGTTCCCCTTCAGTGAGTATTAGCCTTTCCCAGTTTAATAAGCTCTAACTTTTCTTGATAGTTTAGATGATTTCGTGCGCCAGGTTATTTACTGTACAATGAGTATTTTATTTCTACTCGTGTCTCCGTTATAGCTAACATTGTACTGAACTTGGGACTTCTATGGATCAGCCGTGGTAGAGTTACGAGGTAATCAAGTATCTTATCTGCTACTTCCAAGGATGGGGAGCGAGGCGTTTAATAAGTTCTCCACCCAATAGAAGCCAGTTAGTACCCAGGTATCGATGCAGTCTGTCTAGCAATGGTTCAAGATGGTATCGTGCTATGTATTCATCTTCCTTGTTCCATTGCTGTGGTGCTCTATATATGCAAAGTAGCTAGCGAATTAACGAATTGTTATGATCCAGCCGGATTATGGCATGCGCACGTCAAGGAATGATATCAGGTATCAAGAGCTAATGTCGACTTAAAAGATTTATTCTAATCAAATCTTCCTCTATAGTTACCGAGCCACCACTGAACATGGGGAACCCAGTAGTTTCCAAGGTTTACTTGGGGTATTCGGTAGTTTAATAGCTATTATTTTATTAAACTCTGGCATTTTTAGGTGTACAAGTACACCTGAACACTCTTCGAGGATATTTAAGCTTTATCTAGGAGTGGTGGTTCAGCATACTTCGGCGATGCTATGCACGAGTTAGAAATAAAGGTAGCATAGAGAACGAGGCAGCTTATTTTACGCATTCACTGCCTAAGTATCTTTTCTAAGCAAAGCAGGAACAAATTTGGGCACAGTGATGCTGCCTTCGTGGACAAGTGAGCCTACGAGCATATCAGCCTCAGCAACGATAGGCACCCCAGCTTTCTCGCAGGGCAAGGCAAACCCCATCCTTTTCCCACGTCTGTCTTGGCGTTAGACCTTCAGAAGGAAGATTTCGTATTACACTGTTCGTAGGTATTACAAGTAGATATACTTCGAACGCAGTAGATAGCTACCCAAGGTACCTAGTCACCTCGTTCCTAGAATGAGACTATCTACTACGAAGACCTTGATGGGCTGTTCCTTCCCTCAAATTCTAGGAATGATTTCGAAAGCCGTAGGTAGTTGGAAAGACGGCGGGTCGTGATAAAAGGCGGCGCAATTTAGGGCCCAATAAATAATTAGCGTTTCGGGTGCAGCCGCATACTTTATGTTGGTCGGCAGCCACCCGTGCTACCCGTGGCACCCGAGTACCTAAGTACATCGAACCTTACATATGCACCTTCCAATTTTAGAAATAGGCAGCAAGTAGGATAGATAGATAGGCTTTGGTGACATACGCGTACCTGTCTACATATATACCTAGGGGTAGACTCTAGAGATAGGCAGAATACCTAGGTACTTAATACATTGTAACACAAGAGAGGTCAGGTAGTCAGGGCTAGGTTTATTGGCCTAACTAAATAATAATATTCCAGCAGAGACAAACAAATTCCCCAGTGCATACCGCGCGCGTACTCCATGCTCCCATTACCCCTCGGGCGGTACCCTACAATATCAAGAATCATAGTCATAAGTCATCACGGCATTACAAGACCAATGGAAGCAGCGCGTTTGGCTTATTTTCGCCCTCGGGCCAATAGTCTCTCGCGCAATTCAACAACAACATCGCTCCAGGACTCAGTGTCGCCCCGCTCTTCCTTGGTGACTACTAGAGTCCCAATGCGAGTTGTGAGGTACTCAATAACGTTGTCGATTTTGAAATGCTCCCCGTAGATAACCTGTGCCTGAGGAGCAATTGATACCTGGAAGCCATCCTGAGTGTGTTGCCCATGTAGTGTGAGACTGACCTCGACTTTCGTCTCCAAAGGGACCAAGAGCAGCGTAGATCTGACTGCAATAGAAGAGTCCGACGTTCGGACCACTTTAGTCGGGAACGTGCAGTTTAAGAGCCGTACGTTTGCCGCGACATGGTTAGCTTTCTTCCATGCCCCACTGATCGCGCTCAGCATATCACGAATCTTGGTCTGCGCCTGGGCCATCCCACGCACGTGGTCCCTGATGCACTGAACGAAGAATTCCTTTTCAGGTGACGTAGGCAGTGGGTCACGATCGCGACTGGCTGCAATGTACCACAGGTCGATTCGTGAGCTCGAAGCCTTGTCTCGGCCGAACGAAGAGACGTCGAACACGAGTTCGATCTCCCGCCGGTATGTCATCGAAATAGATGTGCCAGCAACGCCTGTGATAGCCCAGCCATGTCGTCTCTCCAAATCATCAACTTTGGCTGTTGTCGAATTAGATATCACCCAGAAAAGAATCTCAAGTGAATGTAGACTGACCTTTGAGAGAATTGATTTCATTAGATGTCCATCCTCTGCATTCCTCCCGCTCCTTCTCTGCTTCTTCAATGGCAGTGACGCAGCTTTGCTTCCTCTGTGTGGCCGTGTCAATATTTGACTCGGTCTCGGCCAACTGCTTACGTAGTTCCTCTATTTTCCGCTTCTTCGTCTCAATGTCGGAATCCAGAGTAGTCAGCTCTGTGCGCGCGGATAATAGGTCTTCCGGGTCACAATCTGCGAGCTCTTGTGCTACGGCTTCAAGGTCCTCACGCTCCGTCGTTAGGGACTGGAACTGGTCGAGAAGTCGGGGTAGAACAGAGTTAAGAAGTGCTTGCTGCTTTTGCAAGAGGTCCTCGTCAGCAATCATGCCCTCGGATATTTTCACAAGGCCTTCCTTGAGTCCATCTTGAAGCTTCATCCGCCATTCGTACCACATAGCCTTGCTGAGCAATCGTGCATGGGTCTTGACATTCTTAAACTGATTGTCCATCAAGGACTTAAACTCGGGTGTTGCGGTCATGTATTCTTTGAAAAGAGGTGGGTTCTCCTCAAACGTTTCTGTTTCAATTTCCCGAACAATCCTTCGACCTTCCGAGATGTACTTCTTTAGTTCTCGACAAGACTAGTATAGTTAGTATGCCTCCCTAGCCAATAGTCTCCTTCAATTTTGGGGTAGACTTACATGTTGGTAAAGCTCCAGCATCGGAACGGTGCAAGCACCAGCTACGATGCATCGCTCCAGAGAGAGATCATCCTTCGCTCGAAGGACGTCCTTTTGGGTACTAGGTGCCTGAGTATGTCGTCGTTTTGTAGTAGTCAATTCCATAAACCTGATGCTCGTCATGTTTAGAAAATCCTGGAGATGAATATGCTGTCCATCGATCTCTCCAGCGTCTGGAGAGATCAATAAGGGAGCAGTGTCGTGGAAGGTAAATGTGCTAGTGGGGTGATCAGATATATCCTTGAAGCGGCTGTTGCTCTGGGGCGAGGGAGCGGGATTGAGGCCCTTTCGGGGCGAGGGCGCCAGGGAAGGTGCCATAATACTTCCGTTCCCAAATTCTAATGTCTTGCCAGTGGGTCGAATAGTCCGGCCTGTGGTCTCCTCCTTTGATGGCGGCGCGCGTAGTCGGACGTTCTTGACGGGACTGCTCTGGTGATTTTTAAGCCGTTTAACGCCATCTCGATCATAATCGTCGTCTTCGTCGTCAAGTTCAGCAGGTCGTTTTCCGAGAAGCCCACTAGCGCTGCCAACATGTAGACTCTTTCGCCCTTTCAGAGGGTTCTTCCTGGGGGTCATGCTTGATATCATGTCCTTCAGTGTCGTCGTACCATTGTCCTCATCCCCGTCGCCCCCGCCATCAATGGCACTGCGATCATTCTCGTCGGTTTGCTCTTTCCGACGGTCCCAATCAAGATCAGTCTCCATAATTTGTGGCTCTGTAAAACTAACAGCTCTAAAGTTTTCCCGAGGCATAAATGGGTCAGCTGTATCGCCAATAGATCCTCGCCGGTCAAGGATAGTAGTGACTTTTGGTGATCCAAGACCGGGACGGTCGGCACCAATACCAGAGAGCTGGCGCTTTTGAGGAGTGAGTACAACTCGAGGAGTGGTAATACCGGTCGCGGGATTTTGTTGGAAGATTGAAGATCTGAGTCCGTATCTTGATGCTGACTTAGGCGTGGTATTGGCGGAATTGGCGGCACTTTTGTTTGGAGAGATAAATCGTCTTTGCGATGGCAGAGATGTTGGCGTCTTTATCGGGCTTGATTGTTCAGGGGTGCTGAGCAAATCTATTTTCCCTGGGCTTGTGGGTTTAAAAGTAGACCCATTTCGTTTAGGGGACTTCCCTTTGGGAGTCACTGAGGCTCGTTGACTGCTATTTCGACGAAGTCCCTTTTCCCGCAACGGTAGAATACCGGGGCTCTCTGCTTCTGGAATGTTTCTGTCTATATTCATTTCAGGAACATAGTCTGTGGTAGGCGGCTCCGGTATATCATCTCCGTCCGGTACGTCTACTTCTTGCTCCATGATTTGTCTGGCCTGAACGTGGTTTCGAGCCGGAGATGGTTCTCCGATGATCCTGCCCACTGCTGTAGTTATATCCATACCTGCTGTCGCATCCGCCTCGTCTTCATCTCCATTTTCATTACCATAATCGGCTGGTATAATGCGACCTAATCCGACGGTCATATCCATAGTTACCTCGTCCTCTTTTGCCAATGTGCGACGGCGGGCAAGGGACACTCTTCTCTTTACAGCATTTGATTTAGCTGTAGACATAACGCCGCCCATCACCGTAGTGAGTTCCATTGATAGATCCTCGTCGTCATCGTGGTCAATAGTATCATCAAGCTGGGGGCCATTTCTTATGCCACCAATTGCCGTAGTAAACTCCATGGTAGCGTCTTCTCCCGGGCTGCCACCGAATCTGTCGTTACCACCTGGCTGTTCAACTCTTGTCGGGCCTCGTGACGAGAGTATGCCACCAAAGGCTCGTGTGACATCCATAGACATCTCTTCTTCTTGAAAATCACTTTGAACGCCATCCTCTGATGTTATGATACCCCCAACCGCCCTAGTGATTTCCATGTCTACGGGCGCCGTGGTCTCATCGTCATGCGTAGGACTTGGAGGGTTTCGTTGCCCATGAGAAGCTACTGGTTTTTGTCCAGGTTTCTTAACCCAACCAAAGGAAGGAATAACCTCCTCCTCCTCATCAATCCTTTGAGTCTCCGCTCGTCTCGAGGCTTGTCTGAGAATATCGTCGAGAGTATCATCACCGTCATCCGTAAAGCCCGAGCGTGCCGACATAGCAGACGCAACAGATGTACCGGTCATCTCGTCGGCATCAAGGTCCATCGTTACCCCATCAGCATCTGAGTCACTGCCTGAATCTGACACGATTTCCTCGTGTATCTCGGTGATACCCTCAGTCGCTTCGGAATCTGAGCTATAGACACTAGAAGCCAAGGTCAGGTCGTCTTGGTGGTTGTTGTAATCCATCGCAGATATCCCAGAGCTTCTCCTTGTGTTCTTTTGATGTAGGATGTGCCGATCTTCTGGGAAAGCTGGAGAGAACTCTTCGATCCCCTCTGGTGGCGCCGATGAAGGGGCGGCAGCCTCTGTAAAGGAACTGGGTTGTGCGGATAGCGACGAAGCTCTCCTTGTGGAGTCAGTTGAGGTAGTTGAGTCCTGCATGTACTCGATCTCGTGGAAGGTGTGAAGAGTAGCCTCGGCGGCAAAAGATACGCGTCGGTTGGCAAGCGACTTTCTCCGTGCTTCGCGTCGATCCTTAATCTCCTTTTCTAATTCGGCTCTCTCCTTCTCTTCACGTTCTCGGGCAGCGGCCTGCTGTTCTTCCTCTGTGCGCAACGCGATCCTGGTGCCCGACGATGAGGAGTCGTCATTATTGAAAGGGTTCGGCAGGTTCTCGAGACCTTGAATAGTGGCAGAGGGAGGGGACTTCCGAGAAGAACCTTTTGGCTTGTGCGGAGGGATCTCTGGTAGTTGGGGCATAGTGGGCTTGAGAATTGATCTCGGCGGAGGTTTTGAGGGCGCGGCCAACGACTGTATAGTAAATCATTAGTAAATCATTAGGTAGTAGAAGAGTTGTAGAGTCGCAGAGCCGCAGAGTAGCAGAAATAAGGTTTTCTAGGTGCATACCACGCGTCTATTTCCAGAGCCCACCTTTAAAACATCAAGACCCCCAGGGCCCATGCTTTTGCTACGTGACTTCTTTCGGCTTGCATTACCAGCCAAAGAGCTAGCCAAGTCAACTGTGATGTTTTCTTTCTCGATTCTCTTGCGAACTGGTGAATGGCCTGTGGATTTCCGCGGTCGCCGTGTTGACGGAATAGTCACATCGGCGTGGGTAGGCATCTTGGCGATGTTGTGAAGCAAAAGGCTTCAGAGGGTCCACGCGCGCACTGGTTCTTTATAAAGGTTTGCGATTCCGATACCAGCTTTTAAGTAGCAAGTCGCATGAGGACTAGGAGGCGCAATGAAATGTATTAAGAGATTATAGGCTCGAATTAATGACAAAGAAGCCCGAGGGAAAATAAGAGGGTTGGCTTTTTGTTGTATACCAGAACAATTGTATGAGAAGTTGACTGCATATCAATCCACACCTCTGGTTGGTGATCGCGTCGAGATGGCATTGTTTGTAAACATGATGCGGGTTGGAGGGAGCTACCAGGTACCTAGCGTACCTACGCTTGCCCCGCTATACGTACCTAAGGCAGCTGGATAGGCGCTAGTCTAGATTAGGTATGTATAGGTAATAAAACAGGAGAAGGTGGGGCTCAACCAGACAGTGCTTTTCAATTGACACTGTACCTAAACGTACTTACTATCGAGAAGCACCAGCCACAGTTTATCGGTAGACATGCCCAAATACAGAGAGGTACCGCCACGAGTGGTTGTGCACAAGCGAATTTTTGCCCACACAATCTTCAGATTTTACACTCCTCCAATTTTCGACTGCGACCCGTTGTCCCGCGATACTCTGACGCCGACCTCAACCACCACACGAACCCCGAACTCAACCAACCTTTCTTGCGACCTCGACCAAGATTCGCAAACATGGCCACCGAGTTGACCGTCCAGTCGGAGCGTGCTTTCCAAAAGCAGCCTCACATCTTCCAGAACTCCAAGACCAAGGCGAAGACAGCCCGCCCAGGTAATTCTTAGCCACGCTGTCTCATGCAGTCGACTATTGATGCTAATGATTCTACCACAGGCAAGGCAGGCAAGGTATGCAGCACGTACACGACGAATGACAAGATCAATCACTCACATATCGGATAGAGATGGTACAAGGATGTTGGTCTAGGCTTCAAGACCCCCAAGGCCGCCATTGACGGCTCGTATATCGGTATGTCGAATAGCATCACTTCGAGAATTTATCCAATGCGATTGAATCGCGGCAAGCGATACTGTACCATAAACATCAGCAGCGGTGGCAGGCAAAGCGTAGCTGGGATTTACACCCTTTCCTTTTTTACATCGCGCGCGATCGAAAGAGGGACCTGATAGCTGTTCGAAAGCGATATACTAATCCTCATTCCTAGACAAGAAGTGCCCCTTCACTGGATTGGTATCTATCCGTGGTAGAATCCTTACCGGCACCGTCGTCTCGACCAAGATGCACCGAACCATAATTATCCGACGCGAGTACCTCCGTAAGTATCCCCTACTGCAACCGCTACAGGATCAAGACCTCTACCTAGAAGATTGTTTTACTAATTATGGCTATAGACTTCATCCGCAAGTCAGTCTGCTCAATGTTGTTAAAGCCGAATGGCTCTCACTAAATTGTTTACTCTATAGGTACGCGCGATACGAGAAGCGACACAAGAACATTGCTGCCCACTGCTCGCCCGCTTTCCGTGTTGAGGAGGGTGACCATGTGACTGTCGGCCAGTGCCGACCCCTGAGCAAGACAGTACGATTCAATGTTCTCCGCGTGCTTCCCCGAACTGGCAAGGCGGTCAAGAAGTTCAGCAAGTTCTAAGTTTAGGGACTCTTACGGGCATCGGTGGCGTTGTTGCTTCACGGTTCTTTATGATACAGAATTTCGGAACGGGCGGTTCATAGGCTAAAACGGCGGCACAGAGATGCAAGCCGGTAGTTCTGAAATACAAAAGAGAATACCACACCACGAAAGTCTCGACGTATTTGATGAGGCTTTGGGATCAGATGAGGAGCCAAGCCGGCGCTGGCTGTATGTGAAAATGGTGGTTAGGGGCACTTTATGAGTCTTGAGACCAGCTCTAGGAATGGTGCAAATAGTCCCATGCGCCACGATCCGGTATGATGTTATGACCGGATGCCGGGGTTCTAATCCTTAGAGACAATTACACCCAAGTCTTGCGCAGGCATGTTAGGTCCCGTCCGTACTGCTCCCTTCATGCCACCATCGTGAAAAACAAGGCTATGGACATTCATAGTAGTAGGAGAATGCGTGAGTACCACAATTACGTCCGCGTGCCCGTCTCTACGAGTAGGCTCAACCATATTGTGTTAAAAACATGTATGGTCTGTCGGAGACTACTAATTCGTTCCTATTGCCGATTAAGAGGTAAGGCAAGTGAATACAATCTATCGATTAAATACGGGAACAACTATGCACAAGTACACCAAAAGCTCGTCTAGTGTTCCGGGAGAAGGCGAATGGGCTGAATTCATAGCTGATGTCTTATTTGATGTATGGTACCTAATGTAACTCGATGTTCTAGTGTGCCTTTCCTCTTTCCTCGGTAGTTCGTGCTCTTAGGTATTCGGATTTACTTAAAACCCTGCGTATCTATCTACGGACTATTCAACGTCAATTATTCCATTCGGTAGCACGATGCATAGTTACAGCCACGCTTACAGCATAGTTCAAGTATTATCATAAGGTATTCTAAATATTACGCAAAGGCCGCCTTCTTTTTATTCAAACACGCCAGTTTCCACAGACGAATATGTCCGTTTACAATCCAAAGGCTTCTGCTGCCGAAGATAAAGTGATACTGCGATACTGCGATACTACGATATCGCGATAGTGGGATAGTAGGTACAGTGTAATCGTTATCGATAACCAGAATCCATACCTACCTAGGTAGGTAGCTAGCTATCGAGTCCAGATGCTACGATAGAAGTAACTCCCAAGCTAGATTTTACCGACCTAAATCGCAATGGGAGCTTTACCCGAGCAGTGCCGCTTTTAGCCCGAGCTAGGCCTGAGCCTGACCTGAGCAAGACCCGCCTTTGCACAAGCCCAGATGCATAAAATCTCAGTTCACGTCCACGGTACAGATTATACCTACCGTAAATGTACTGCGAAAAAACAGAGGCATCCCGTTTTTAGTAAAACGGGTTGTCTACCTGCCAATCGTAGAACCCCAGTGCTTTATTATTCTATACTATCGGGGTGTCCAGTTCGAGATTAGTTCATGTTGACGCTGCCTACGTTAAGGACTTAAGGCTGCGCTGCGATGGTGACGCCTAATATCGAGTGCAGTCTTCTATTTGGCGGTGCGTTTATGGCGCTGCGCTTTATTATTCTCAAGATCCTTTCGACTTAAACGCGACGAGAAACGCCTCGCTTGAAACACGATCCAAACGTGGATTATCTAATTTGCGTGGCTGTGCTTGGCGATCTAAGCTACTATTTTGCAAAACTGGGACGCGAACTACCAGACGGCAGAACGTTGGTAACAGAACGTAGAAAATGAATCTGTATTCGCTAAGACTTCTTTCGCTAAGGTATTGCAGCTATAAGACCTTCAGTTATACTAGGATTGTTGTTGGGGAAAGGGTTCCAGTGTCAGCCTTATGGGACGTTGATCAATCGATGAACAAACGCTAGCTACCAATTGTAGCCGTACGCGGGCTACGTAACCTTCAGGAAGCTGTTGAGTGTGTCTTGTGATGATGATGATTTACGAAGATGATCTGACTAACGAACTACCATGTGTGTATCTCTAGGAAGCGGGATGCTGGCCGTCCTTTCCTTGGTTACAGATATCTGGATGCAGACCTCACTTCATCCGTATGGATAGGTGCAGATCTCTCCAGTCTCTTTCAGTATCAGAGAACAGGTATCCCCGGCTGAAGGCAATCGTGTGCAATGTTTACTACTAGGACCTCGTGAACTACCCCGAATCTACGCCCGGTGGATATGACAAGATATTCCAAGCCTGCCACATTTCCCATATAGCTCTTGTTCTACTACTGCTAGCTTCGTTTGGTTCCGACGAGAGCCGCGTTGTACTGTTAACCAGCGAATCGCGCTGGCCTGGCAAAAAAAATGCCTCTATGAATTTTTTCCATGATGTGGTCATCTATCCTTGACTTACGGTTGACACGCGAAACTACAGTGGAAAAGATACCGCCGGCGATACCTGATGACCTCGACTCATTATTTACGCCTGGTGCTGGCCATGACAAATATGGCGCTGGGTTTCATATATACAGCAACCCCGAGCTCGCTAGCATAATGTAGATACATGCGTTAAATAAACATATGTAGGGGGTAATACGTGCTGCGTTAGCTATCTCTGGTAAGTTTTCACGGGCTTTAAGAACTTTTCCTTAACGCTGATTACTAATACTTCAAAAAAAAGACGAAACACTCCGGATAAGGGCCTTGGCCATTAACCCCGGCAAGCTCGTCGACTCGCACGGCCACCGAACGAAGACGCCGATAAGCTTAATGCTCATACAAACGCTCTTCTTCCAGCTGTGCCTCCCTCTGCTTCGCATGGCGAACGCCACGATGTGCAGGTGCGGCAATACTACTCGCGATCTCGTCGAGGTTGCGCTAAGCCCGGAGTTCGCCGATGATGTGGGCTATTTCGAAATAACGAAGAAGTGTGAAAGCTCGCAGAGAGCTGGACTGAGACTAAACAAAATCTACTGTAAGTGAAAAGTGCTAAATGGACTGGGCTGTCTCGGCTGAATTTTGTTAATAGCGCCTAACTTCGCCTTTCTAGATGGCGCGAGGTTTTTGTATTGTGTGGATGGGCTGCTAGAGCTAATGGCGACCCGTCTAATCCGACTTGGCGTTTCGGGAATCCAAATACCCAGTCGGTTACCAGATAGACGTTGACTCCCAGTACTTCAGTTTTTCCCGATGCCGGCGCCTTAGCTTTGGCGGACATGGCGTAGTCTGGTATTTTTTTTCTCGTTTGCTACGCTAAGCGCTTGGTTGTTTAATGTGGGAAGGAGTTATGAGAAAAAACACGGTCAATTCTAGAGTGCTAACAACACGGCATTCGGATAGCAAAGGGGTGGTGAGGCGTCGTGCCATGGCACGCAAGCTGTGGTCGCTCAGGGCATGTTCTTCTGTGGAAAGCAATTTGAATGTCACCAAAACCTCTAGGGGCCTTCGAATATAGGAGAAATTTGTTACTTAATCCAAGCCTGAAGCAAGGATCCGATATTGAAAAATCAATGCTGTTCCTCCACCAGATCTTGAAAGATAATAGGAAAATCAGGGATTGAGGAGGATCCAGCTCCCGCAGCCCAGTGATGAACTTGGACCGCCTTGTGGCACATGAGGTTTTAATACAGATAGCCTTCTTAAATGTGGCAAGAATGACAACTCCAGTGCTCAATTATCTAAAGAGGAAGAAGAAGAAAGCAACCACAACGAGTAGTAGTCTGCGTGCATTGAAAAAATTGCCATGATAAGTAAACAGTGCAACAAAGTAGAGTACGATTCTGTCACACGGCTTTGAGGCGACACTTTGACTCACCCTAGCGGTGAAGGTCAGGAGCCAATCAGAAGCCACGATACCCTCATCTCTTCAGCTGCAATATATTGTACGAGCCTCATGGGTTCACGACACCTCAGATCCGAGACCTGCGCAATATAGGCTCGTCCGAAGGGCAAGAGGAAGCGATGGCCTATCCTAACTATCGTGTATAAATAGGAGGCACGAATCCTCGATAGATACAGTCTATTTTGGAGGTTAAGGACCTTTGAGAGCCTAGATTGATTATTATCTAATACAGCCTTTGAAGCCAAGCCCAAGATACTGCCCTTGTTACAGATTCAGGCATAGGAGGACAACAAACGATCTATTCAAGCATGAACTTGTACTTCGTATTCACACTCCTTCATGGCTTGGAACAAAGCCAGATGTCCGCAGGTTGAATATCACTTGACGTTCAAGTCAATCCGCAAAGCAACAACATGGCTTATTGAAATTGACAACGAGAAAATGAAATGGCATGATGTGACTGAATGACCTCTTATCCCACTTGGCGTAGGGAATTTATCTGATCCCATCCCTCTCTGTTGGATGCCTCCAACATGTGTGCAAGTCCCTGGCCTCTTCCAACACTTCCTCTCAAGTGCCATCACGCTTTGGGACAGAGATACCCTTGTGCTCTTCAATCTCCAGTCAGATCAAGTGTCAAAGGAGGAGTTGTGTCAAAACGTACGAGTAGTCCGCTTTCCACCAACGGTTTTCATAGGGTTGCTGACCTAGTCGAAACTCGAGATGTAAAGCAATTCTGTTGCCGACGAGCGTAGCCTTGAAAGGGATCGGGTTCGTCGAGCGGTGTCTACAGACACCGGGTGGTCGAAACTTCGAAGCTCGTGGACATTGACATTAGCGGTCTGCTTTTCCAAAGAGGTAGGTAGCGTTGCTACTGACCTTTGCAGCGCTCTATTGTGAGAGAAGGCCACAGGATTCGTCTCTGGTCAGCCAGCTTTGTGCAATGCCAGCCCCCGAGATCCTGGGTGAGGAAGGCTGACCAGGGTCATTGACAGTGTCTCGCCTGGGTGAGCTGCAGCAAGCTCAAGACGAATAGCATAAAAGGGCTAGACTGTCTCTGTAGAACAAAAAATTCGAGAAGACACTGTCTACATCAGGTGATATAGTTTGCTTCTGTAAATCTTTAGCGGTCTACCGCCCCAATGTCTTCGCCAAGTCGCTTCTCAGAAAAGTCGTCACCTGTCCGTGACACCTCAGATGAGGAACAAAACAAAAAATTGTCTTCAATCAGCTACCCGCTAGTCTGCCGAGAAGGATCCCGGACGGAGCCAATAGCGTGATGACAACATACGACATTAGGATGGACCAGACGAAGTCGAGTATCCGCTCACGATAATGCCGCCTCAAACGCGTGTCAGCCAGACCAAAGGTCGGCGTCGTCTACGCGTGAAGGGTGCCGAGGGCGCTCCGTAAATGAAGCCCAGCCACAAAGATGAAAGGGAGAAGAAGGAATTGGAAGATTTGCATAATTGTATTGGTTCTACGGATTTATGTGAGCGGATGAAGAGACGAAAGAAAGGAAAAGAGCAGGGTGAGAGCGAACATAGAATTTCACTTGCAAGCGAACATACAGTCGAGAAGGCGCTTTGAAACGTCTACTTGCCTTTGGCGGGGATGTTGCATACTCAAAAGCAGATCAAAAGGAAGCAGCGTTCTCCTAAGACCCAGCATTACGTCTTCATTGCTGTTTTTCAGTGCCCAAGGCAAGTCCGACTGAACCAAGTACGCAACAGTAGTTCCTAGATCGTAGGTTGCCAAAGTACCTACCTCTTGTGTAAAATGTAGAGCTTCGGTGTGAGGTATGACTTAATGTGAAATTCAACTACAAACTGCATGCACATTGAGCCTAAATTCGTGTGTCAGTTTTTTAAAGGCAATTGATACAGAGGCATGAAAAATTGATACAGAAGCATAAAGAATTGATACAGAGGTATGAAAAATTGATACAGAGGCATAAAAAATTGATACAGAGGCATGAAAAATTGATACAGAGGCATGAAAAATTAATACAGAGGCATGAAGAATTGATACAGAGGCATGAAGAATTGATACAGAGGCATGAGTCTTACAGAGGCATGACTTTTCTAGCCCTCTGATTGGCTAGCTCAATCTGTACTTACAGCGTGACTTCTGGGCCTATCTGGCCCATTGCGAGGACTGCTGCACCCAATCACAGGGCTCCATTTCAATTGACTGCGACCGAAGGAGGCTGGCTATATTTAAAGGCTATTCGCAAGGCTACATCAAAGGGTCTATTCAAAGGGCTGCACCAAAAGGTCTATTCAAAGGGTTACGCAGAGGGCTGTACCAAAGGGTTGCACGGAGGGCTTAGGAATAGCTTCATTTCAAATCTTCAATTGACTGTGATCGAAGGCTATATTCAAAGGCTATTTGAAAGGCTGCACCAACGGGTCTATTCGAAGGGCTAGATTAAAGGTTGCGCGGAGGGCTAGGGAATAGCTTCATTTTAAAGCAGTAACCCAAACGATACATGCATTAGTCCATGCATCGTTATATCCAACATATACAGGGTTTTTAGTTGGGTATCCCGGGCCACCAAATCTTAGCCACCGCCACAAGCCACATAAGATATAATCAACCAAGTAATCTCCTCAATCATGCATCACTAGCTCGCCTTGCGTCTCTAAATCCAACATCTGCCTAATCAGCGGTCCGGTCGTCAGGGCCGCCACCCATAAGGAGACGTCTGATCTGAGATCAGTAAAAGACAGGCTATGGCTTCCTCCGACCCCTTTTGGGGCACAGCATTCGAGTGTCTCTGCTACGTCGCGCATTTATGTTCACTCATGGAAACCTTTATACTCTCCAGCCTCCGAAGACCGACGTTCACCGGCTTTCGAATGTTCCCGCCGCCAGATCTCCAGCCTGCCTACCCCATGCGCGAAATTCACGTCGGCTCCCTACTCTGTCTCGCATGCATTCCTTGGATGGTCTACTGGGAGAGACGTCCCGTCCCGTACACAGGCCCAGGCCAAATCGGCCGGCTGATGAGCCCACTGACCAGATCGAACCGGTACGCGGCGTGTGCTATCATGCTCGCGCGAGTATGGACCGCCGCAGCTTTTTGGAATATCGCCCTGTCCCAGTACTTGATGGACCTGGACTATGTCTCCTTCGGAATGAAAGTGGGTGCGCTTATATTTCTTATATGAGCACGCCGAATATACAAAGTAAGGGCTTTACAGTATACGGTCGATTGTATAGGATTTATTGTCGCAAACTGAATTATGCGGGCCCCGAGCCCTTGACTGTATGTGAGGAGAGGGTTAGAAAGCATCGCACTATTTGATAAGGAAAAAAGTTTTAAAAAAAAAAACAGGACGCAAGATCAGCGTGCTGCAGGGGAGTTTACGGCAATGTTTGGCAAGGCGTCGGTACGCGTTGTTTAAAGACCGTGGAAAAATTAGATTGCCATTATTAGCTAGCTTACTTGCAATCATATCGCGAGTTGACAAAAAGTTATATCAAGTGGGCAGAATCACTCGACTTACATCTCTTCAAGCGCTGTTTCGGCACCTATGTTTTCCGGCTCCGAGATCATATCTTTCTTCTGTACCTACGACGATCATTTGCAGCAGGGGCACCAAGAAAAAAGATAAGATCTCGGAACCAGAAAATATAGGTGCCGAAACAGCGCTTGAAGGGATGCCAAAAAGAAGAATCTCTTTCAATTGCACACCATACCCAGACGTGCCAGGGTATTAAGTCCGGGTAAAATACTGCGACCTCAGTTGGCTGTCACAGATATTACTATTGCTATTTGATATGGAGAACACGAGGAACGGTTATCTATAGATGTGACGAGCCTACCCTGCCAAAGATGTTCGAACACCCAATCCCCAAATCTCTCCTGCCAAGTACTGGCTTATCTTTTATAGCGGAGTGAAAATTGACACTTCAGCTATTATCGTTGTAAAACTCACAGCAGAGGATCGATTAGTGAAGCTATTATGGCAGACCACGATGTGCGTCGCAGTTTTGCTGGGGGGGAACAGCTTGAGAAGGATGGCGTAGAGCCGGATCTAGACATGTACGCCGCTATCATGGCTAGCAAGAGGCTAGATCCGCGAGGGGCGGGATACGTTAAGGTGTATATTCTCGTGGTGGTGATTTTTCTCTGCTTAGCGACAAGTAGTGCGTTTAATTTGCGCAACGGCGCCCTTTCCCATTGATAACCCGTTTCCTAGCCAAGAGACAAGCTTTAATATCGTGTTAATAGGGTTGATAGATGTGAGCTAAAAGCCCTACTGACATTCTAACCGCCTTAGTTGCAGCAGTATAAGACGGAGGTCTACTTTTAACTTATAAAAGCTACCTACTTAGCAGACTTTATGCTATAGTTATGCGTTTTTAATTAACAGTAAAAACCTAACCGTTTCAAAACCCGTTTTTTCTACATAAAAAATGCATAAATGTAGCTCTTTGGTTACCTAACTACCTACCTAGGTAATTATAGGCTGAGCCGAGCCTGAGCAAAAGCGGCGAGTACGCTAAGCCCAATTTGTTGTGCAGCTCGAAAGTGGTAAACCTAGAACCTGCTCTCGGTCAGTCGCATAGGATATACCCAATTGCAAAAAAAGAAAGAAACCCCCTTCTATAGCAGCACCGATGGGCTGGTGGGACAGCCTTTGGCCATCGAGCGCCAGCGGCGACGATCCGCTGCAGAATTTAGACCCGAAGCTCCGAGAATTCCTCGAGAAGGAATCGCCCGTGAAATACAATAGCAGCAAAAATGCCCCGCAGTCCCGTGCATCACAGCAGCCCACCAGCGAGTCTGCGTCGTTAATACCAAAGTCCGAGGCTGAGGGCGGGAGAGAGAGTAGCGATAAACCCGTAGTCCCCGCAGAGAGCCAGTTTCAAGATGGCCGGTATGCGCACTTGTGGAAGTCGTACCGGTCGCTGGCAGAGATTGAGTCCGAGACCAAGAGCGACCACGAGAGGCTGATGGACGTGTTGGAGGGCTACAAGGAGCGCAAGGCGCAGATCGGCCGGGCTGCGCTCGAGAACTGTGCCATCGAGCAGTCCGAGTGGCGGGCCTGCATGACGAATCCGACTTGGAGCGAACGCATGACTTTATGTCGGACTCAAATCAAGAAGTTCGAGCGGTGCTATATGACACAAACGGTACATCTCCCTGCCTCGGAAATGATGCATTCCCATTGTCGAATTGTACCACCTTTCGCTTTTCATATACATTCACTTGTCATGCAATGCTGCCAGTGCTACTGATGAGGCGGACTAAGACGCAGTGCTATAGAATATCGCTAACGCCTCGTTCCTCAGAGACTACTCAAATCCCTCGGTTATCTCCAATCTTTCGACCAGTCCCCCCAAGTTGAAGAAGACATCCAAATGCACGCCGACACGCTATACCACCGCATGCTAAAGCAAGAAGCCGAGATAGAAGCGGCGAAGAAAGAAGGGCGGCCGATACCGAAATTCGCACCTCTCGTGACCAGACCCAGGGCCAGCGCCGCGACGCCGGAACCAGAATTAACACCCGAGCAACAGGAGATGCTGAAGGCGAAATTAGAGAAGGTCGCGGAGGAGGACCGCGCCGCGGAAGAGGCCGCTATCAAGGGCGAAATTCGTGCGAAAGCCGAGGTCGCATCGAAAGTCCAGGACTTGTGGCGGAAACAGGAGCTTGAGCGGAAGATACGCAAGGAAAAGGGCGAGGCGACCATGTGGGATAAGGTCGCGGGAGTGTTCGGCGGCAGCAATGACCAGGGGAAGAAATAAAATCTCCCTGTTGGAGTGTACTAAAATCTCGATTACAGTCCGGGTCCACGGGTGCAAGAGAGCTTACAGCCCCCACATCTAAGCAGAATTTCTGGGACGAAGCTGGAGTATAAATGCCTTATGATTGTAACATACTGTATATAGAGCATAGCTCACCTCGTCTAAAACAACGATACCATGAAGAAGCGAATTAGTCTTGTTGTCCCTTGCCACGGACGTAGTCTCTACTATCTCGCAGAATCCTAAGACTACCACCACTCCAGGATCGCATTAGCCCCATTCCATATTGTACTTTCATATGAGAGTAAGCGTACCTCCCACTTCATTCTTACCGAGGAGCTACAAATTACAATAACAGAAGAGGTTATATGCTTTGTAGACCACATATATAAATAAGGGATTGAAATACAGGTGGGTATCCCTGATTTCAAACGAGTGAGGTACACCATTAGGATATTTGGTATAAATTTTCGTGCATCTATATTTCTCCATGAGTCGACTACGTCTCTATTACTTAGATATAGTTATATATCATACGAAGAAGCATACATCACATAAACTTAAATTAGCTATGATATTTAGCCATAGCCATGGTTGTTATTATATTGATGTAAACGATATAAAATGGGGCATAAAGCAAAACACTAATCACATACAATTGGCTTTTGTTGGCACGATATAAATATAACCCCTTTTGACGGAGTAAAAACGACACCGTTAATCGCGTCAGCAGTAACGCGACTAACGACATATATAGGTAGTATGTACGTGGCACTCCTGAAAGTCATAGGCTCTAAATATGTAGTCGCCAGCCAAGCCAGAAGCGAGGGGTTGGCAAAGGCGGATTATGCTTCTTAGCCTATAGCCTCTGCCAAGCCTTTCATGCCATGAATCGTACAAGCGGTTTCCAGACTCAACATGTTGAAGACTAATATTTGTATGCGCATCCCATCTGCGAATCATTAGCTATGATAGGGTACGGGCTAGTTAGTATTACGTCCCGAAACATACGTGCGTTTTTATCTAACACGAGGCTGAATTAAGGTGAACGCAAATGTCGATTTGCTAGAGGCTGATATCCTATAGTAAAGATAGCGCGTGATAAATACAATACAAGCTTTTACGTGGTTTACTAAATCAAGTAGTTACTTAGTCATCCTAAATAGTAAATAAATCCCTAAGATATCTCCAGTTTTGGAGGTGGAGATGAAGAATAGGTAGCGCTGGCCAAGGACCGGCCAAGAGATCGCCAAGAGATGAGGCAAATGCTTGTTTCACCTTGTTAACGTCACGTCGTCTTGGTGTTTTATACTTGGCACGTCGATGAAGAAATGGTATCTACTAATTTAAGAGAAATTGGTATTTTCCATGTTTATAAAACGCTCCGGTGATAAGCGGTGCTGAAAAACGCTATTGACAAATGTAGTCCATGAGTAGTCCAAGATTTGTTTCCCTATTGTCGTGCCAAGTTGCGTACTCGTAGATGAACTCCCGCTGTGCATGGGCTTATCCTTGTGCGAAGGGACCATTAAACAAAGGTTGGCGTCCCAGATATTGATCCTCGCCGGTACCATCAGTGATATCAACTTCTGCGGCATCCAGTTTTTTTATCACCTTTACTGTCTTCACCGTCCCCCACCTTCAGCCAAGTCTGCCGCTTAACAATTTTTTTAATCTGAATTTTTTTTATAAAGGGCCACCGATTCAGCTACCGTTGATGGTAGCGGCGGCTACCCACTAATTTAAGGCGCAGAGCGAGGGCGAGGGGGGAGGCGTTCTTGGAACGATGAAGGTTGTTGTTCATTATTATCATATGAAGATCTTGGGACCGGGGCTTCTGGTATCGTGCAGATGCCTGCTCCAAGCATTGTTGGGATTGCTTCTGGGGGTACTGGAGTTGATTCTGGGGGTACTGGAATTGATTCTGGGGTTGGTGGAATTACTTGTGGGGTTCCTGGAATTGGTCCTGGGGGTTTCATCGGGAGGCAGCAAAGGATACGAGGAATTGTATCTAGGATGGTTTCTTGGATTTGGTTCTAGCAGCAGCCCTCATCGCAGGCGCAAAGACCACAGCAGATCTCACAGCCAGCTTCCTCTCCACCTCGAAGGGACATGTCGGGTTGGGGTTCACTGGCCTATACAATAATAAGCGAAGGTTAGCTAAACAGCGCCATATAAAAGTTATCTTTGCCTTATATGCTCCAGAACCAAGAATTGGTTGTGTCTTGAAAGCAACGCGTGGCATGAGTTGACATTGAAAAAAAAGACGATGAGGAAAGAATATATATATCAATAGCCAACATAGAAGCCAGTCAAGATAGAAAGCGACACAGGGCGTAAACAATTAACATACCGGCTGTTGAGAGACAACGCCAGTGGCTGAGGTCGAGCTCATCTCCATGGCAGCTTGTTGTTGGGGTTCTTGAGGACCAGGCATGGTGACTGTTTTGGAAGATAGATAAGTGTAAGTAGAGATAAATAGTCAATGGTTGGATTCGGTATGCCCTCTTATTGATAGAGAAAACGTATGAGATGAGTGTTCAACGTATACAAATCTGAGAACCAGAGGAAACGGAAGGGGAAAATGGGACACGACAATGCTGGAATACAGACACCCCTTTATACCTACTGCGTAGACAAGGTAAAGCAGCTGGCAGACGGTTCCAACGGCAAGACCGTCAGTTTCAATGCAGTTGGGATGTGTCCCCTTGCCTGATTCTGAGGTGAGAGCCTAATTGAGTGAGGTATTGGTTACCTCTCTACGAAATGTAGGTACCTTGACTCTAGGTAGATACCAACGTACGTACAGGGAAGGAGGAGCTTAAAGGAGTCTACATATGTACATGCATTACTACTAGGTACCTCGTATGCTCATGTTTCCATGTGCGTGCGCTTGCAATCGGATGTTGTCATAAGTATCTAGTATAGTCAGATCCGATATGTTATAGCAAAATCTGCTTTAAATACCGCAAACAAAGGTCGACAATTGGTTTGTAGTACTTTGATATCACAAGTTGACAACCGCCCGGGGTTTGCCGCAGGACCATGTACTATACGTACCTAACTAGTACACATGCAGGTCTACGCAGCACGCTATCTACCAGCCACAAAAGCTTGAGCTAACCCAGACACAAGTCGAGCCGGCCGGCCGACCGACCGACCGACCCAGCCCCAATAGGTATCTTCAATACCTATCCTCTACCCCACCACACCACGTCCTTGCCGTCTCTCTCCTCTTACTTACATTACGCACCTCTCTTTCCCTTACCTACCTAGGTACATAGTAGGTAGGTATGTAAGGTTAGGTATGTAGGTACACTGCCCGTCTTAGGTAAGGTACGCATACATGCATACATGTAGGTCCTGCACTCAGCTCCTCAAGGATCAGGATTAGTTGAGCCCTTGCCCGATAGCGGATACCTATCTCTAAGCCACAGTGTAAGGGCGCATCCAATGAGCAAGCCAATCGGAGCTCGTGCCCAATCATTGTCTGTGATATGGTTTGACAAGAGCCTTCAACCCTCTACCTCGTTTGGCTCCTATTTCCCGGTATTGTTTTCTTTTACCAATTGGTGTAAACCCGCGTAGGCCTCCTGCATTGTGCATCCCTGAATAACTAATCAAGTATCAAGTATACCCCGACATCATGGTCGTCGTCGTACGCATGAGTACCAGCAATCAATCAACACCGCCATTTATGTACAAGCATACCCACCGACACGTGTAGACTTGAAACATCGTTGGGCCCTTATTTTATGGGAGGCCTGTTATGAAACGTCGCTCTCCCTCTACATGAACATATTGACACGCACATAGGGATGATTTCGAGTCCAGGGAATAGACTAAAGAAAGCACTAAGCTTCATATCGCAACAATTCAGCTTGGACTCTTCGAACCTGGGCAGAAAGCATATGCCGATATTTAATGCTATATCTGCCGGTATGTGGTCCTGTTGGCATACTAGGAAGTATCCGGTACCAGATTTTAGTGTCCGAATCATAGCCCAGACAAGCAGCAGAAACCATGTCCCGACCCCATACATACAGTACATCCGTGCAGAGATCCGTGGTAGCTGGGGTCTGCTGGGGTATCTTGCGAATCTGCTGGCGTGTGTGATCCTCTTTACTACGTACAAAGGCGCAGACTTCAAGACCCTGTTTAATACGCACTATAACCTATGTAAGTATGTATACCTGCACGTCAGCACCGCAGGGAAATCGTACAACTTACAGTACTTATTTCTAATACGTCTTAGGCTAGTCGCATTCTACAGCACCATGGGTCTGCATGGGCTTGAGCTTCACCGACAGTGCGTATGTAGCAACGTCGATCGATTCGAGCCTTGTACGTCATGAGAGTGCTCCGTGAAATTTCCGATCGACGTTCTTCTCTCATTTATCAATGACCCGATCCCCCCACCTTCACCACAATTGCTACTACATAGCTAAGCCTTTTCTAAAACTCGCTGTTAAGTAGTAGTGGAGAACTCGTATGTACGCTGTCGTCTTAACTCGTCACCTACCCAACCTAGTGACTTTAGCTCATAGGTGTCGCTACAACTCTCGACGCCAGAGTTAAAAACCATGTCACAAGCGCCACGAGTGCGTGTTCTCTTGCGCATCCGGTGAGCTAGATGACCGAGGTAACGGGTTAGGTACTGTCGAAGATACGATAAGGTCTTAGAGGGTGAAAGAATGTGATGGCGCCGCTTGCAACTAACATATAGGTAGAGGTGAGCCTACCTACCAAGGAAGATATTAGGGTAAAGAGGACAAGCACTCCAGGCATACAAACATCAGATACAGTGCCGGACGTATATCTTTCAGCAAGCGATATCTTTAAACCTAAGATGTCGAAGGCGAGAACTGAAGCGAAAGCGATGTCTTTTTAGCTAGCTTCACCATGGAAAGAGACTTCAAATTTCAGGCATACGAGTTTCTAAAGAGCCTAGGCAATGACGTTCAGGCCTACTTAGTGCACGAGACCAATTCTTGCTGCCGGGGTCAGAGCGGCATATGAGCCACCTTATTCTGAGAAGTCTTGATAACATCGCTCTTCTACCCCGGTTGCATAGAGATCCTAGAGAAGCTAACCCAGCAACTAGCTGGACACCTAACAATTAACACCACGAAAGATAAGATACATCTATAAAGACGAGCGAGTTACCACCGTCATGCTCATTTGACACCTTGCTAAGATTTGTCAATGGAGAACGACCCAGGGCAGCAACTTGAAGATCCAGTGGATTGGGCACATTCACGGATAAAGCATAAAATTAAGTAGGTACTTAAAAATATGGTTCAAATCTAGCCCACCACAACTCTTACGGGCGCATACTTTCGGGGCCTTGGGCTCCGCGCATCTTACCTACCATACTCTGAAATGCGCCATCCATGTCTACGATAATGACGCGAAATCCGGAGGGATTTCTTCCCTGACGAGATCTACTGCGTACGGTTCACTAGGCGGGCTAATCAACAGGTACGTGGAAAGCGGTGGTCACGTAGTTCAATAATCTAATTTCAATGCCATCGGCTAAAACACTAGAACCAGACAAGTCCAACATGGTATAACAACTCGTGACATCAATACAGTCGTGTTCTCGTTTATCATCAATCACTAGTTATCCACGCAGACCGAAACTCATAATGCAGATTCCCTCATCTACTCTCGAGAGCAATCGCCGCGCGCTCAAGAACCATGTTGAAGTCCTTAATCTGTCTCAGAGCTCCGCCGCCGTCGCCTGCTACGCTTACTTGATTCGTGATCTGCGAAATGAGCAGGTCAAGATTTGCCAATTCCGCCATCTTTTGTTCTTTGGGGCCTAGGTCAGGTGCCATTTTGCCGTTTTCGATAGCCAATTCGATGTCGTCCATGGTAGATGATAGTCCCAGTTGGTGCTAATTAATTGCATTAGCGTGTGAATGTGTTCCTTCAGGTAGAGACAACTCACCAGCGATTCTTTATTAGTAGTTTCATGTCGTACTCTGACGGCGTCGATCTTGAGAGCTACTTGCTCCCGCTCAGCACGGATTCTTAGTATTTCATTACGGAGGACAAGCTTCTCCTTCTGTGCAGCCTGCACCCGCTTCTTCAGCGTACGCAGGTTATCGAGAGCGATAGTCTAGATTCGTTAGTTTATCAATCAGTCATAGAGGAAAATCCATGAGTACTCACCTGTGCTTGTAGTTGTGTTCGTAATTCCTCCTGAAATGCTTCAACAACTCGGAGTTGTGTTCTATAGACTTTCCTATTTGCTGCCCCATCTGCTTGGCTCGCTTCTTCGTGTAGCGCGGAAAGATACTTCTCCATCGACTCCTCACACATCTGCAGTACCACATCGACCACGTTTGGAGACTTGTGATCAGTAAAGGGTATTTCGGCATTGAGAATATCCTCATCTGCGTCATTATCGTTGCGCCGTAGCGGTTTTGTGTATCTTTGAACCGTAACAGGAATAGAATTCCCATCACTTCTCCTTCGTGCAAAGGACTTCTTTTTCTTCTCCTTAGTAGGTCTAGGTTGTGCTTGTTTTGCTGGGCTACTTTTCTTCTGCCTTGGCCGTCTCCTCTTCGTAGGTTGTTCTACCGAGGCTATCGGCGAATCTACATTATCCACATCATCGGGCGGCTGCTTCCGCCGGGGGCTGACTCGAGGACGTTTGCGACCAATTCTGTGGGCAGCCTCATAATCGTTAACTTCCTCAGCTTCCTCATCATCAGCCTCAGCTTCGACCTCAGCTTCGACCTCTGCCTCTACCTCGACTGGTTCAGCTTCGACTTCTGCCTCGATTGGTTCAACTTCGAGCTCTATCTCGACTGGCTGATTTTCTTCCTCGCTCTCGCCAATCTCGTACGGAGATTCGGGTATAGTTTCCGGCACCTTTCGCCTCGGCTGAGCTTTCCTAGCACTATTAATACCTGCAGCATCTGGAGGCGAAGAAAATTCTGCGTCAAGAGCGGCGCTGCTCAGGGTGCTGAGACGATTTTGGCTCCGCGTAGACCGGACCGAGCCGGTCGCTGTTGTGCTGTCGCTCTTGCGGGAATGGGCCGCGAGTGGCGATGATGAGCCCGGAAGTGCCTCGATTGGAGACGACGGCGTTTTTCTTGCGCTTGCTCTTGTAGTCCTTGCGGATAGCGTGCCTACGGTTGCCATGCTCTGCCTGGTCTTCCGTGTCAATGGGGACGATATTGCAACTTCACCAGTGAACCCTGCTTCCTCTGCTTCCATAACCACCCTTTGCAGTTTTGCACTCTGAGTTATTGGAGCTGTCTGCTCGATACGACGGCGACGACCACTCCCGGGAGCTGCGACTGGGCTTTCTGTGACCTCTTCCACGAAGTCTATCATGGACTCGTTGGATCGTTTTGATCCTTCAGATGCCCGGGAGCCCCGTGATGACCGTTGCGAGACGGATTCTGACAGGTTCTGCAGATCTTCTTGTTCTTGCAACCCCTCCGTTGCCTTTCCAGCAACCGGCAAGCCGCGGAGAGCGTCGCCGTTGGTATCATCTCGGGGCGTACCATCTTGGTTTAGATTGAGTGTGCTAAAATGGGACGAAATTCTTGTTGTTGCTGTTGTAGTGGGTGGGGAATCCCGCTGGGGCGAAGCCGTTCTTTGCCGAATGTATTGCGGTATCGCGCTGATTTGGGTGGGCTTCTGACTGCTGCTGAGCCGTGCCGAAGACCTTGTTGCAACCGATGCGCTGGAGGGCGGTGAGTTTGCTGATCCAGGCTCGTTATTCAGTCGCCGTCGCTTGGCGGATGTGTTGGGCTCTGATCGTATCTGAGGCAAGGAGGGGGATGGATCGGGTGAGGAGGGCTCGGCGGCAGGCAAAACAAAGCCGAACGAGTCGTCAGCTACCTCATGACGGCTATTACAGATGTATTAGAATGTCAGTGGTAACAATCATAGAGGGAATTGGTGGAAGAGCTAAGGGGGGAAGAACGAAGAATCATACCCAGCGCCTCGCATGCGCTGTTGCATGCGCTCCTCTCGGCCTAATTAATCATATTGGGTTAGCAATAGCTAACATGTAACCGTTAATTGATGCATTGGATGTAGATTTTAGACTTACTAGTGGCCATGATGATCACGGGTGCGATCTATTTAGGTTTCTATAAGTTGATACCATGTCTAAATATTGGAAATATCCAATATCTCTGCAATTGCTAATTGTAGATAAATTGTCGTGGAAACCTCCGGTTGTTTTCTTACCAGTTATGACGAGTGAGACGCGCCGATGATACGCGCCGAGCTCATCCCACCACAACTGTGGCTAGGTAGTAGACGCCGCTTATCTTTCTCAGCCACACCATTTCGAGATCCACTAATAATTGCCAAGACAGTCTAGACCACTGTGCTCCGACAGTGAGGGCTCCATAGGCGCATAGACCAGTCGAGCAGGTCTGCAAGTGAAGCTCTGCGTACCGTAGCGTACTACATACCTCAGCTGCACAGTATAATAAAGCACCGTAACATACTGTCTACGCTCTGCGAACACATTCATCATTCATCCACGTAATCGCAAACACGGAGCTTCCCACTGAGACCTTATGACCTCAGACCTTAGGCATCACTACTTACACCAGAGCTCTCCAGAGTAGGCAGCTAGCTGTCGCGACCATCGCATCGCTGTCTTATTTCTCATCTTGTGTTAATACAGTTTTATTTCTTGACATGTGAACCCGTCCTTCGTGATCCGCCATCGTTCATATAGGCAATCTCGAATAGTATCGAATCGCGCGTCGCAGCTACACCAGCTTGCGTGATATCGGCAAGATGGGCTGGAACGTATGTCTATTCTACAGCACGATTCTCCCTTTTTTTTGCCCTTCTAACTTGAGTGATAGATCTTTCGCATATTAGGGGACGTCTCCCACCTCCTTTCTAAAGCCATCCTAATCTATGCCATCCATCGCAACCGTAGTGCTGAAGGTAAGGCGTTTACACTTAGAAGAGATTCACCTCCCCAAGAGTCGCGTGAACTAACCATATAATTAGGTGTATCATGGATCACACAAGTCCTATATGCCGTTGTGTTCTGCGCTAGATATACCGACATATTCTCCGAATCGTCGAGGTGGAACCTTTTCTTCAAGCTATTCTATATCCTCTCCTCCATCTACATCATCGCTATCATGCGCTGGATCTATCCGCGAACGAGGGAGCGCGAAATCGCCTGGAAGCTAGGAGCCGCCGTACTCGCCGGCTCGCTGTTGCTCTCCCCGTTTGCCATGCTCATCTTCGAGGCCAAGAACCAATGGTCTTTCTTCACGGTTTGTCCTCCGCCCTACTTGCGCTCCTCAGACTTGCGCGGCTAATTAGTTTTACAGTGGGTTTGGGACTTCTCTCAAATTCTCGAATCCATCTGCGTCTTGCCGCAGCTCCTTCTTCTCCGACAAACAAACGTCCCCACCGTCATTGATTCTTTCTACCTCATTTCCCTGGGTTCATACCGCGCTCTATACTGCCTGAATTGGATCTGGAGAGAATTAGATCCTAACGACCGGAAACCCAATACCGTATCCGTCATCTTCGGCATCATCCAGACGGCTCTCTATTTCGATTTCTTCTGGGTGTACTACACGCGACAACGGGTTAAGCTTCGGTACGGTGGCATCGTTGACGCCGACGATATTAGGCGTGGCTGGCTTCTCAACCGCATTTTTGGCAACAAGCATTTCGAGAATGACCAAGACGACGAAGAGAGCGCCCCAGCTCTGGCCGGCGACGAAAATGGAAATGCCTCGTCCCAACGGAGATCGAAGTGGGGTGCTCGAGGTATCTCGATCAGTGCCGACGATGCAACTCTTGAGGAGGAACTTAACCATGATTTGAATGACGAGATCTCTGGGACAATCGATCCTGACGCTAAGATGAAGGACCCTGATGAACTCGCGCGAGCTCTTGACGATGACGAAGACGAAGAGGACGATGGAGCCCCATCAAGTTCACGTACGAGCTCGAACAAGAATGTGCCCCCTGGTGTGAACAACGAGAATGAGTGGCGAAATGACTAGAAGTCCCGGTACTCCTGGGTGTACGGAGATTCTATGTATTACGACTTGGAGTTGGAACGCCCCCTTGCAGGCTCGTGCAAAATCCGCCAACACTCAGTATCTGGTAATGAGTTTTATTTGCAACGCAACTGATGTTTCTATTCTTGTTATCTACAGAGGAAGGATCCATGGGAGTCAAGGTTCAGCAAGAGCACGCGCGTCGATGGGGCGCAAAACTGTATCATAGTTCGCAGTGTCAGATAAAGCCACAGACGCATCACTCGTAAATATTCCGCAAGTTTCATTTTATTGGGTCGGAGGCTTCAGTTGGCAGAGTTTATATCAAGAAGAATGAAGAGGGCTACAGTGCGTTGCAACTATTATAATAAAAATTACCTCTAGATAAGTAGCAATGCTTCTAGATTTACTTTCGCTTACCTAAGTAAGCTGTTAAGTATAACCTTGCCGCTTCTTTTCGGAAAACGGCAATTGAGCGAGCTCTGTCATTGCACGAGAGGAAACTATATAAATGAACTTCGTTCTGATTTAGACTCGATCTTATACCTGAAAGTGGTCAGTTTGGGATGACATATTAAACTAGTTTCTAATTTAGAATTTTATATACCATCCAAGTTGGCACCACCAGTTGTCTCGCGTGTACCACTTAGCCAGACATACGTGGGGATTCTACGGGAAAGGGGCTTTTTTTAGTTCTAGTTACACCGGGTTCAGTTCTATTAGTGTGTATGTCAGAATTCAAACTGAGACCTGATCAGTGACACGATGCATACGCGGCTCTGTAGGTCTCTCATAATTACGATATTCACTAAGATGCTGTAATCATACCTAGTGCGAACTGCCATTTGGGTACGTAGTTCTGAAATCCTACAAATGTCTAGCAAGGTTATAGTATTGGTTCTAAATCTAACACACGATGGCGCCCAGGATGTGAGTCGCCGAACACCACTCTATAGTGCTCGGGCGATCTTCCAGTATGCTCGTAGAAGGGCGAGTCCCCCGCTCTGCGTCTCGACCGTCCGCCCGCGGCCACGGTCATTTGGATCGTTCGTCGTCGCCCGGCGCTGTTGCTTCATAGCCCCTAGTGGAGCGTGTTGCGTACTTCTGCCTAAGGGCACCTGGCCATGCTGCGAATAATCTGCATGCGATGTCTGGGTAGGCTCGTGGGGTGACGGGCTCCGCCACGTTGTGTCAGTGGGCACGCCATAGTTCCGGTAATCGATCGCATTCGGTTCATCCTGGATGCCGTCGTTCGCCCGCGTCGGCCACGGGCCGGTCCAGTTGCTCGTCAGCAGGCCCGCAGTCCACCACTGCCCGAAACGCCCCGAAGTATCCCGTGTCCCCATAGCTGCGTGAACGTTGTGCTCCAGCCAACCACCGTACAATCTGCATGCTTCAGCGTGAGACTTTTTGACGGCTGCGAAGGAGCGGGCGTTGACTTGCAATCCCGTCTCTGGCGTGGGCGTCTCCAAGGGGGCGCAAAAGGCCGTGAGATGATGGAAGAAGATCCCCTTGAAAGTCTGTAGATCTTGGCTTGCGGTGCCGCTCGCGTCGAGGTATTCCTCCATGACGCCCAGTCGCCCTAGCCCGTGCCACCGCGGAAGTACACCGGCCTTGATCTCCGAGAGTTCATCGATGGGGCCATCTGATGTGAGGTTGTAACCAGTGGCTTTGATCACTTTTTGAATCAGATGGTGTCCGTCCGTGAGAAATGAGGGCGCGCCAGTGGCATCCCAAAGCCCGCGTTGGCCGGTTAGGATGACACCTTGGTTATACGAGAAGACCATCTCGTCGCGCGAATCGCACCTAGTGTTGTTATTATTCTTGTCAAGATATCCACTAATGTGAAAGCCGTCGATTATCAAGCCCTGGTGATTTGTCATGTTAGAGTTGCGAAGCCATCGGTAGCCTTCAATAGCAGCCTTTAGGTACTTAGCATCCCGTGGTCCGCTAGACAACTGTGAGTCCGGGTCTGGGGGATTGAATGGATCGGTGCGGTTATAGAACGGAGACGCGTTGTCATCGCCGGGGAAATAGAGATACATTGAGATGGACGCGGCGATGTAGAGTTCATTGGTAATAGCGTTCTTGTATGGTAACAGCCGGGGATTCCAGATCATTCCTCCATTGCACAACGTCGTGTCCCAGCCACGCGATGCAAGATCCCAAAACACGCGTGCCCGATGTGAAAACGCCGGAATCCATACCTTCCCGTGATATGGTTGACTAGGCATTATTTCACTCCTGTCAAACAGCCCATCAGTGACACCCGGTGTTGCCGTGGACAGGTCTGTATTAGCGAGAGCATAATGTAAGCTGCTGTGGGTGTTGACAAATTTTATTGTTTCAAGCCATCCCAAGACAACCCAGAGAATATCATCATAGGCTTCATATCTTATGGCCAGAGCATCTTGCCCGAAGTAGTAGGCGATTGTCTGAGCGAAATATCCGTTGAGCAAGTCAGAAGCACCCCTCCAATCAGCCGTAGCGTCTTCTTTTGACTGCAAGAAGACAAGATCTTCAGAAATGCTCCGGGTTACCCCGGAAATGTGCGTGCCTATTACAGCGGCGGTCCAGTCGATTGCATCGGGCCAGGTGCCTAACCAGGGAGCGAAGAACTCTGACTGTGTGACATTTAGGGCGCTCAGGAGGTCGGCAAGCACGCTACTCTCTGCGATACGATCTGACCTAATTTCGGAGGCAATATTCACGGAAGCAGGTATGAAACTTGCTGGTGCAATCGGATCGCATTGTTGTCTCTGTGTCTCGAAGAAAACAGGACAGTCAGGGAGAGTGAATGCGGCTGCTGTCCATAGAAGGAAGACACAGCTGAGAAAAACTCGAGACATAGTAAGAAAACGCCCTGCAATTCCAACTATGCCTCGACAAAGATGAGAGGGATGCGAATTGAATATCAGGTGTTGAGCGTCAAAGAGAATTAATTGGGAAGCTGGGAGACAGGACGAGAGTTGATGTGTTCACGAACAGGGCACTCCGAGAAACGCTCGAACGAGCAAGCCAACATGACAAAATCCAACTCGAAACATTAGAATGGACGGAGAGCTCTAAAGTTGTGCAACGGTTGCAAATAGCGATGAGAACGCGGCGGAGAGACTGAAAGGTAAGTAGGCATATGGGTCTAAGTTCTAGCCGGGTGATCAAGAAACAGGTAGTCTAAGTACCTAGTTGTAAGGCATTGATAATGTGTAGATAAGTACGAGATGCTTGATTGAATCTAAACACGAGAATTTAAAAGGTTTGGATAGCTGCTATGAGAGGCGCGATGTGTTGAATCAGCTGCTGGACCTGATGATTCGTGAGCGTCAAGCAATCTTATAAGTGTCATCGGTAGCGATGTAACATGCCCCGCGGTTCAGCTCATTCAGCAGCCCTATTTAATCGCTAGATCGACTTCACCCATCGGTCGGCTGGAAGCAGTTGTCAGTGGTCCATTCTTATTCTAGGTATGTACAATTGCGGAGATCAGGTAGCACTAAGTATATGTTAGAAAAAACCACTGCGCCAAAAGTTTGGCGTAACCGGTCAATTAACTATACCTATATCATGCCGACATCTCTTTATTACAGCCAACCATACAACACATCATACAGCTAACGAACCTCTTAGTTATACAAAGCCGTTACCTAAAATTCCATTCCGATATAATCATCTATTCGCGGCCGCAAGGCGTTTAACTCATTTGCCAGAACTGTTTATAAAACTAGGCCACGCCAGGGGCTTTTTTCTGCATTCTTTTCATTATCAGTGCCCAGAGTTTGCCTAGGAAGCGGTCGCGCTGGTGATATCTGCACCAATCACCATTCCATGTATCAGCACTCCAAACTTATCACATTAGTCAAAAGGACTTACGGCATGCTTAGAGTAAGAGGAAAGCTGCCGATCCTCTATACAAAGCCCTCGGGTGTTTAGTCTCGGAGTTCAGACTTTCATCTCGATCTGTAGTTGCCCAGGATTGCTGTATAAGGATAACTGTACGAAGGTATCTACGCAGAATAAATGTTGGAGCTGTAAGGCTTAGATGATGAATTTATTCCTGAAGTCTTCTCCTCCAGAGAAGCAACATGGACATATAAAATATAGAGATAAGCTACGGTCTACCACAGATATAAGTATTTTCTCTCGCCCCCAGCCTTGCGCCGCGCTCAAGGACGAAGCGAGCCAGTCAACTCAAGCTTATGCTAATTATTCTAGCTAATTTAGGTAGTCATAGTCAGAACGCAGATACGCACTCGAGTATTCCAGACCTTTCTGCGCTCTACGCCCGATGGTATCTGCCTCCTGGGGGGAATCTCTGTCTTATATCCATTATATTAATGTTGACTAACTACCCCTCATCACACCGCTCTGGATATTTGTTCACACCCCATTGTGCCCTTTTCTTAAGCATCCTAACGTGCATTGCTAATTAGGCCCTGTTCCTGGACTTCCTACATAGACTACCAAAACGGCGGCGTAAGTAGCCGTGGCGGTAATGCTTTGATTTTTTGTCAGACCAGTCAGAAATCCTACCCAAATACTAAACCCAGCCACAAAGCCGGTGACAACCCAGAGCTTTTTGTAGATGTCGTTTCCTAGTTTCCAAAGCGCCCATAGCGCTGACACGACGAAGCCAAGAGAAACTACAAACTGAACAACTGTGACAAACCTGCGGAGGACGTTAATGTTGACGAGTAGCTGTTTTCGTTTGAACGACTCGATCCAGCCCTAACTTCTGTAAGTAAGAAGCGGAGAACAGGTTTTTTGCGGATATACTTACGACGAAGAAGATTGACAGAGGACTGGCGGCGATAAATCTTGTAAGGGGATCATCGAATGGCGAAACGGCAACGACATCTGTGAAAGGATTATTGGTCGTCGGATTCAATACGTTCCATACGTGATGAACGCATTTATTCTCGAGCGCCTTATTCAAGTCGCGCACGTATCCAGGTGGAGGTTTGCTCAGCTGCAACATCTTGCTATAAAGAATAACCGCCTCATCTAATACATCAAAGGGAATTACTATTATGTTCATGTGATCTATTTTTTGAAAAATACGTACGATACTGTTTTATCTTGGCCTGCCTTATCTGCATGGGTGTTATTACTTGCACCCCGGGACTGATATCTTGCCCCTCACGCTCGATGTCGCTCAATTCCCCGTGGAGAGCCAATATATTTTGTATGGCCAGTGTATCGAAACGGCGGAATATAATAGAATTTAGATCGTTATTTTCCGTGATCGTTTGCGCCGCTGTAAGAGTTAATGCGTCCAGTAAAATCGGTTGCTGCAGTTCGAATTCTATAAACCGACGAATAATGTCTTGGAGGGGCTTTTCCTCGGAAGATTGGAGTCTCTTGATAAGCCCATCGTGATAACGGGCTAACAATTGGTGAATAATTTCGTTGGAATAGTGTGGTAAAGGCTGATCGGGGTACTGGGCTTTCGGCGACGTGGATGTGAAAAAATGATTAATAACATGAATGTGGTAGTGTTTTAAAAATTGGTCGATAATATCAGTACTGTGGTTGTTTGAGAGAGCCCGTTCGGGGTCCATTATCTGCCATGATACGGATCCCACCATAGACTGTTTTACCTGATCATCATAGCCTTTTAGAAAATGGTCGATAAGCTGCCGGGAAACTAACTCTTCCCCCGAGTGCGGGCCGACGTGGTCCATGACGTTCAGCTTGAGTCCGGCCTCGAGGACTTTGTAAGTACAGGTTCTCTTATTTATTTTCAGCTGCGGCCTGCTAATTCGTGATTCAGTATGAGTTTGCGAGATAAGAAAGTTGAACTCAATTAAGCTATAGACTTGAATAGGATTCGGATACTATATATTTCTTGACATGCCATATTATTAAGTAGGTAAATCTTATGTCTGAGTCCTTAATCCGATTACAGCCACCGCCCATGTCGTACACTAGGTACCTAGATAGATCATCAATCCCTATCACATACCACATGGTGGCTTACAGGGATGAAAGCTTTATTATAGGCTGGGAGACGGATCCTGGTAATGGCTGTTTAGGTTTTGCAGAAGAGAAGTAATATGTACCTCTAACAATAGGAAATCCGTATGTACTATTAGCAAACGGCTGGGAAGGATCATCATGATATAGAGTCTCATTGGAGTGTTTTACCTTCTCTATTATTATGCCTTGGCTAGTCTCTAGTTCGACTACATTAAACTAATTAGAAGGTAGCAATTTATATCATTTAGCCCAGCCTAGTTACAACTTACAAGGCGAACCAAGTCTGGCGACATTATCAACACATTATGACATTGAAAAGCTGGGCGGAAGTCCGAAGTCTGCAGGGAGTGCTTAATTCTGTATAGAAGTGTTACTACCTCATGATATTCTAAGGCACGCAAGTCAGCTGATAAAACTACAACCTTCGACGGGTGGCGAAAACATCTTCTGTTTACATGCTCCGGCAGGCAAGGGCCGGTGTGCTCACGAGGATATCAATATCAGAAAATTCACATTGACGACGTATCAAACCAGGCGCTCCCTCGACTCCAGATGGTGTGTTACACTGCATCAAGTTGTATGCCCTCATTAAATCTATTTGTCCCTTTGTACGCCTATTTCTCAATTCTGCCATAGCCTTGCACACCGCAAACACCATACCGTGGAAATAAACAGGAACTCTTAGGCAAATAATCTCTCGCCAAAACACAGAAGTGTAAACAGACTATATTAATTAAGACGAGTAGCATTCGCTCCAAATTCCCCTACGTACACAGTGAAACGCGCTGGTACCTTATCTTGAGAACGCCACTATACTGGAAGACTCATAAACAGGGCGTACTAGCCCCGCTTCCGATGACAGATGACGAACCGGAATATATTCCTAGATGTCCCTGCACTAGCAGAGAGCGCCACACTTATACCGCAACATCATGAATCAAGTGTTTGGTTAAAATGCCTCTATAGGTATCCGTGGGGTCGCGTATCAACCTTTGAGAGCAAACGAGGGAGGGGGTAGCGGCTGTCACTGAACACACACGCTCACATCCACACAATGCCGTGAAATCGTGACCGAAAGTTGACCATCCTTTTGTGGGGAAGCGTAGGCGCAGGTAGCAGGGCTGGTCATCCCTGGACGGTTTGATACCACCCCCTATCTAGTCCTATGTCACAGCTTGGATGTCAAACATCAAGCCTCATTGTGCGTCTTTTCTTAAGAACTCATCTTTCTTACTTCTAGACACCACCTTTTCGTGTCCATTGATCGATAATGTCCTGGACTATGACGTGTGTCTATTACGTTAAGATAATGAGACGGGAGAGCGCGATTGGTCATACCTACGTGGTGTAGCGAGCATTCTGTTTACTGTAGACCTGTGACGTTGCTTTCGTACTGTAGGCTGTGTAGGTTATGAGGGCTACCGCTACTCTAGGTATATCGATCGTACGGCTGTAACGCCACCTGAAAGGCAGATTTGTCATTAAGAGCGATCTTTTAGCAACTTATGGGTAATATCTTCGAAACTAACGATGAGCCTACGACCCCATTCTCAAATTCCACCTGCATCCTCGGACTCCTCGAGAGCGAATACGCTGTTGACACAAAATCTCACTGGGGTAGAATAATAAAACTAGTCAAGAATGTTAAAAATCACTTTCATTTCCTAAGAAACAACATAAAATCTTTTTGATAAATACGTATTGTTTGGTAAAGCAAGTAAGCGACTGTGCAACTCTGAAACAGCGCCTCCCCTGAGAGCTATCATGCTGCGTAGGCTCACCAATTGGCCTTGATATTTTCTCGACTGAGCGACATTTTATGTCCTACGTACTCATCTAGACTACTTAGTCAACACCGCTCCTGATATCAGTCTGGGGGAATGCTTAGTATTGGTCTACGGCGACCGGGTGATGCTGCATATCGGGTGACACTGCTTATTCCATGTGTCCTAGGCAGCGTGGTGGCTGAGCATGATATTGGAACCAATAGAGATACCCTGCTATGTAACCATCGAGTCTCGCCATCACTCTATGTAGGAAATTTCTTAGCAAGCCAAACGTTCCGGGCGTTATGGTTCTTCCTCCTAAACAGAGCTACAGTTCTTGAAAAACCCAAGGCGCTTTTACGATGCGAAAAGAAAATACCAAAAGGCTGAACATACAGCTAGCTTCCTCGTCTAGCATGCCGAGTATGCGAGTGTCCCCTTTCTACTCAAGCACGCTAATTTTACAAACATATCATTATAACTATTAGAACAAATCTGTCCACGAAGGTTAGGATGTATACTTGGTATACATCTAAGATCTCATCTGTATGAAATCTAACGACAAGACCGATCTCTAGTAGGAGGATAGATAAATTCGGCTTTCTAAATACCAAGTATCTAGAATAAAAGGAGTCGAGAGATTCATGGATCTAGAAAAAATAACGTCCTATACTGGTCAATGCAAAGACGAATACCGCAGTAATTATTTTTATCGTAGTAGTTATACGTACTATACTAATATTGTATATTTTTGAAGCTATAAAAGGTTTTACGATTAAGGCGGCTGCTAATCAGTCTTTATTATGTTGGTGGCTATTCTAGTTCTGTTGTTTATCTTAGTTGCTCATTCGTTTGAGGCTGTCATGGTCCTATATATAGGGAAGTGAAGATGGTCAAGTTTCCAACTTGACAACGTTCTACTTTTGGTAGTGTCGTGGTTAGTCATCCAGTTCTGCTCCGTGACAGAGACTGCGGGCTCTACTACTGCGTTGTTAAAGATTAGACTGTTGCATAGGAAGACAAGTTCTGTCTGGGCCAGCAGGCCCTACTCTGCTGGCTTATATAGAGTACCGTGACATGCGTAGTGTCAGATAGATTGCGCCTTAGAGTAAGATTCAATCACGGTAAGTGAAGGAGCCAGTCAGGATGGCCCACAAGTGCTTGAAGCCGGCCATCTATATTAAAGCTCTCTGATTATTGGGAGTGATCCCTTCGTTTCTTATACAGGTTTAGTGTCTGGCAATTATTTAAGAGACTTATAGTCACGAGTGGCTGAGAAAGCGGCCTAGTTGTAAAAGAGTATCCTGTCGTCATTATATTGCATCTTCCATTCTAGGTACTAAAGCCGTGAGCTTTAGTTATGTCTTCCCATTCAGATTAGTCACGGTAACTCCTAGAGACACATATATGTGCGAAGATGATGGATATTGGGCGAGTATTCTTGAAAACCCCTTTCTAATACAGCAAGAAATATAGCAGCTCTTAAGCTTCTTACTACATAGCAATAGTAATAAAGGCCTAGAAGGATATTTGTACTCATAATAATCATGTGGGATACATTTGTCCTTTTGCCTCCCAGCATGTACCTACTTTTCGCGGGGCAAGCTGCGCTAGTCCATACCAGGGGAAACAAAGCTTACGCAGTACTTCAAATATATAGATAGGTGGATAATTAACACTTGATTAAAACAAGTACTTGTGTGTCTATTTATTACCAAATATATTGACGCCACCATGAAGAGTTGCAGCATGTGTAGAAGAAGCGTGAATATGTTGAATGTAAATATTCATGCTTAAATATATTGATAAAATTTGCGCATTGTTAGAATCGTCAAATCATCCGTCAAGAGACTATCCATGTCCCTACTTTTGTACATTAAAGCTCGTACCAATGACATGATCGTCAATATATAAGCACCGCACCGTGTGTCCCTCCAGATTCCTGTCGGCATATGGGGTATTTAAACACTCATCAGCATTTCCTAAACTCTTACATTGTACTCCGTAATGTACATAAACCCCACTGCCAAGCTTCCGCGCTCGACTTAATTGTTCATGCTTAGCCCAAGACATGACCTGTAGAAACTAGTGAAACCAACCCCACCTCATAGAAACCGTCTTTCGAACTCTTGATATAACTGGGGAGTGATCTCATCACTGCCGCGGCCCTTGACTTCCCAGAGGACGCCCTTTTTGGCATAATGTTCTAGTAAAGGTTCACTGGTCTCCTGGAACTTCTGGAACCGTGTCCTGTAGACCTCCTCGCTATCATCGGCGCGCTGCACAAGGGGCTCGCCTGTGATATCATCATGCCCAGGTACTTTTGGAGCGTTAAAAGAGGTGTTATATACACGCCCTGACGGCTCGTGTACCCATCGTGACGAGATGCGCTCCATAATCACGTCAAAGGGCGTCTGGAGAGACACCACCCAGTTAATAGGCACAATGTCGCTGAGTCGCTCGGCCTGTACTGCAGTGCGTGGGAAGCCATCAAGCAGGAACGAGGCTGATGGGTCATCGGAGGCTTGGCTTGATAGACTTGCCCCCGCATTTGGATCGGTTTCGATGCCCGGAACAGATGATGCTGCCGCAGCTCCGACTGCGGGCACGGCATCACTCGATTCGGCTGACGCAAAAGTCATGAAGCTAGGCCGGCCACCAGAGAGCCACCCGCGCCGTGAAAGCTCGTTGGATATCAAGCGAAGGATAGTATCATCGGGAACTAGGCCGCCCGTCTTCATAGTCTTCTCGACCTTAATGCCGAGGGGTGTGCGGTTCTTGACATTGTGGCGGAGGAGATCGCCAGACGAGATGGCTGATAGCTGAGGGAAGCGTGAGAGCAGACGTTCAGATTGAGTTCCTTTGCCAACCCCCGGTGCACCGACGAGGATCACACGGGCTGCTCGGCGAAGGCGCATAGTATGTAAGGCGAGGCAGAGTGGTGGTGTTTCGGTACGTTCGGAGGACCGCGTGGAAGTGGCGGAAAGCGACTAAGCTTGGGTGGTGTCGGGTGCCAGTCAAAAGAAACAAAGAAGACTGACTCCCTCTCGGACGTCGGACACCGCAGCCCGGTGATACAAAGTGGCAATGTGCAATGTGAACGGTGCGCAGGCCCTCGGTGATTAGAGCAGTGCGTCGATTGCGTCGAATGCTGGATGGAATGGCGAGGGGATGGACCCAGGCGGGCGGATCTCAAGCAAACTGTCAGGCGAAGTCCATTGTATCTGAAGAGCCTCGATGTCCAAGTAAAAGAGAGAGTAGGGAGGCCACGTAAAGCAATTTAGAAGTGAAGACGGAAGTGAAGGCGAAAGTGGTACGACAAGAAGTGGTGGTGGGGATTGAATTGCCTTTCACCAAATCCGAGTCCCCGGTCTTGCCTCTTGCCAATAATAATGTCGAGCGCAAGGGAACATTCTATCACGCCAAATCAAATTCGAGAAGTCCGAGGAACGGATGATGCGACTTAGAGCACGTTCTAAGCCTCATAGGGCAATCAACCCCCACTTCCTCTCATGCACCCCGCTACTTGTCAGAGCCGCTAGTGGACATGTTACAGCAAACCCTGCTGTACAGCTGTGGATCCAGACAATGGAAGTACCCACATGTAAATAATACATTAGAAAGTAGTAGAACCGGTATATGTATATAAGTACGCCACACTTGAACAAGGATTGACTTATACTTTTATATTTTATAATTTACTTTTAAATATAGATCTATAGCTTAGTAATAATATATAAATTATAAACTAATATTTTAAAAAGATTAATTTAAATATATAAATAGCTATTTGTGTAGTTTTATAACAAACTTTATTATTTATATTTTATATTTATTTTTGACTAATTGATTATATAAATTATACAACTTTATTAATTTGCAGCTATAGATATAAACTATATAGCTAAAATATTTAATAATAGAATTTTTAAATCAAAATTTAAATTAGTATTTAAATTAAAATTAAATAAGTTTGATATAAACGACTTAATTAACGCTTTTATTAGCACATTATTAAATATAACAGTTATTTTAGCATATAAAAAAATCAAAGTATTTATAGTTAATATAAAAAACAAATTTAGTTAAATCGTTATAATAATTATTTAAATAAATATATAAATAAACTAAAAGTTAAAAAAGTTAAAAAATTAATTTATTTATATATAACTTATATTTAATTTATTTATATTTAATTTATTAATATTTAATTTATTTATATTTAATTTATTTATATTTAATATATTTATATTAAATTAACTTGTAACTAGTTTATTTTTATTAAATTAATTTAAATTAAATTAATTTATATAAAACTAATTTATATAAAGCTAACTTGAACTAAACTAATTTATAAATAATTTTTTTTAAAATTTTATATATATAGTTAATACAATAGTTAATACTTTAATATATATAAAAATACTAATAAATGTTATTTTAAACAAAAAATTACTAGATTTTATTTTAAACTTTTAAAAATATAAAAGATTTAATAAAATATAAACAATATAAAATTAAATAGTTTAAACAGTATTTTTAAATATATTTTTATAAAGCAATATTAATTAACTAAGTTAAATTAAATTAAAAAATAAAGTTGTAATTTTATTTAATTTATAATTTATAAAAACAAACTATATTATTTTAAATAAAGTTTAAAATATTTAAGTATATTTAGTATAAACTTTTGTATTATATAAGCTATAATTTATAAAAGTAATAATTAAATTTAAAAAAAACTTTTAATAAATAATATTATTTATATATAATATTAATACTAAAGTTATATAAATAAATTTTTTAAAAGTTATGATTTAAATATTAACTATATATAATATATTAAATAGTTTTTTTATAATATTTATAAATATAATGTTAATATAAAAAAAGTTATATATTGTTTATTTATAAAAGCTATAAATAGTTTTTTATAAACTTTTAAATATTACAAAAAATATATAGCAAATATACAATGTTATAGCTAATAAGTTTAAAATATATATATTAAATATATAGCTATATTTAAAAAAAAATATTGTTAATTTAAATATTAGCTAAATTATAAAAAAAATAGTTTAATTAACAAAAATAATTAATATAACTGCTATAAAACTTAAAATTTATAGTATATTTAATATAACTATATAACTATAAAATATATTAATATTATATTATAATTATAATATTAATACTAATATATCAAATAAATTTAATAAAAATATAATTTAAATGTTTAATTATATAAAATTAATTTTAAAAAGTTTAAATATAATAATTTTTAATTTTAAAATAAACAACTATAATATTAACTAAACAATTAAGCTTTATAATAATAAATATTAAAAAGTAGAATATATAACTAATATATTAAACAATATATATTTTAATTATAAAAAGTTAAGCTATTAAACTAAAAATTATAACAAAAAGCTAAAATAGTTAAAAAATATATTAAATTATAATAAATAATATTAATATAGCTATATAAGTTAAAATATAATATTAAAAAATATACTGTTTAAAAATAAAACAAATAGATTTAGTAAATTTAAAAAAAAATACAAAGCTTTTTAAAATAAAAGCTTATATAAAAATAAAAAGCGAGTTTATTTTATTAATAATAGAAACTTTGATTTAAATAAAAATATAAATAAATATAACATTATTAAAAAAATTAAAAAAAATTTAATTAATTAAAAAATAGCCTACTTAATAAATAAAATAAATATAAATAATTAATAAAAAAGTTATATTTATATAGTTTATATAAATATAAGTTTATAAAAACTATTTAAATAAAACAAAATTTATAATAGTTATTAAAACTAATATAATTTATTTAAAACAAAGTTATTTAATAGTTTTAAATTTATAGTATTTTTTAATTATAGTTATACTAGCTGTTATATATTAAAATTTTTAATAGCAAAGTTATAGCTATATAAGTTTTAAAAACTAAAATAAATATAAAAAGTTAAAAAAATAAACTTAAAAATTAAAAATAACTATTTAATAAAAAGTATAACAAGCTAAAGTTTAGCAGCTATAAATATATATTATTTATAATTTAGCTTAAAAAAAAAAAAAAAAAAGTTTTTTTAATATATATATTATGCTTTAAAACAGCTAAATAATTTAATATATATAGTTAATGCAGTTTTAGCGATTATTTAAAACTATATTTATAAGCTAAACTTAGCAGCTTATATAGCTTGTAATATTATTTTCTTTTTTAAGTTTTTAGTATAAAGCTTTATAAAAGCAGCTTTATTTCTTTTTTATATTTATTTAAAAGCAGTATAAATAATACTTAAGTTTAATTATATTACAAAGTTTGTTGATAGAAACCTCTAGGGGTTCTAGATAAAAGAGCCTGTATGAAGGTGATGCACCTCTAAAGTGGGCTATATTAGTTGGCACCTGTGGAGAAGGTAGCACCTGCATATACCTGTAGATTAGATAAGGACCCATAGGGACCTATAAGAATCTACACATATACCTAGACCTTAGGTTTTAAGAATTACTGTAGGTTTTTTCCTTTATTTAATTTACATTTTACTTTTTACTACTATTTTATTTGACTACTTTTGATTGTACTTATTAAATTAGTGCTTTTTGTAGTTTTATTATAAAACTAAACTAAATTATTACTATATTATTATTTTTTAGATTTTTTAAAATCAAAAAGACTTTTTTTGTTAGCAGTAATATGTATGTATGTATTTGTGTTAAATTGTTACAACTAATTTAAACAAAGCAAGTATTAATATTGCAAAAATGTTTAATGTTTTAGCAGCTTGGTTTTTTTGTACTATTTTTGCTTAGCATTATTTTGTTTTATATTTTTGTTAAGTTTTGTAAATAATTTAATATATTGATATAAAAAGCAAGCTTAATAATATTTTTTTGTATTTTAAAAAATAGCAGTGTACTTAGTTATAAAAGTGTGTTTTATTGCAATAGTATTTACTGCTTTTGCAAATATTTACAGATTTTTTTTACTAAAATATATATATTTAGTTTTTTAATAAATTATAAAAAAAAAAACAGTTGTTAAAACATATTTAACGATTTAACTAAAAGTATATATATTTTAAAAAAAGTTTATTTAAAATATAAAGCATTTTTTTATTTAATTAGTTATTTAAAAATATATATGTTTTAATTAATAATTATATAAATATTTTTATTATTTATAGTTTGTTTTATATTATTTTTATTATATTAATTAAAACTAAAAATAAAAAAAAAAAAAAAAAAAATGCTTTTTTTAAATACTTACTAAATAAAACGCTAAATTTATTGCTTAATAATTTATGTTTTAATTTAACTAATTAATTTTTACAAAATCGATTTAAATTTAATTGTTTATTAAAAACTTTTAGTACTAATATAGTTACTATTATTTTAGCTAAACTTAAATTTAATAAGTTTATTATTAATTATATATATAATGTTATATAGTTATAAACTTTTAATTATAATTTATTTTAATAAAATGTAAAAATAATAAAGTAAACAATAAATCGTTTAAAAATAATATTAATTAATTAGTAAATAATATTAAAAAAATATAAAAAGTTAAATAATAAAATAATAAAAAAGCTTAATAAGTTTTTTGATTTTTTAAAAAAAGTATATAGTTTAACTATTAAAACTAACTTTATTATAAAAATAAACTAAAAAATTTATATTAAATATTTTAATATATTTATATTATTATTTATTTCTTTTTTTTTTTTTATGCTTTTGTTTTTTTTGTTTATTAACAACTTTTTTTATAACTGAACATTTAAACTATTAGTAAATTTTAACATATTTGCGTTTTAGTTTAGTATTAATTTTGTATTAACATTTATATTTATATTAAAATTTATACTTTTATTTATATTTAAATTAAATTTTACTTTTGTTTTTGTATTTATTTTTACTAAAAAGTAACTATTTTTTTTTAAAAATATTAGTATTAAAAAAAATCTTTTTAATAATTTTAATAATAGTAACAATAACTTTATTTTAAAACATAAATATAACTTCTGTTATATTATTTTTAAAGCAAATTTAAGTTTTATTAAAAACAATATATATAAAATTAAATATAACAACATTAGTATATTTAATTTTAAATAAGCAAACTTTAACAACTAAAAAGTAATTGTTAATAAAAAAAACATTATTTATATAAATGTTTACTTTTTTGTAAATTATATTAGCGTTTTAATTAAAAGTTTAATACTATTAAACATTAATTAAATATTTTTAATATTTAATTATTTGTTAGTTAAATTAACATTGTTTTAATAAAACAATAAAATTAATATAAATAATAAACAAATTTTTTATAAAACTAGCTTTAATAAAATATTAAAAAAATTAAAAAATTATTTTAAAATTTGTTTTAGTTAAACTATTTAAAAGTTTTTAAGTAGCTTTTTTTGTTTATATAATATTACTAAAAACTAAAATATATTGTTTTAATTTATTTAATACAAGTTAAAATATATATAAGCTAATAAAACTTTTAAACAAAATAACTTTAATTAGTAAAATATTATAAAAAATATTTATAACTAATAAAACAAAGTTATTATAAATTATATTTATTTGTTTAAATTTAAAAATATATTAAAAAAATATATATAAAAAATTAAAAAAGCTTGTTATAGCTTTAAATAAAAAGCTATAAAATAATACTTTAATATAAAGTTTAAAATAAAATATTTTTTTAATATAACTATTTAAAAGTTAATATAAATTTTAAAACTTTTATATAATAAGTTTAATTGTTAGCTTAATTATTATAGTTATAAATAAAAACGATATTTTAATAACAAATTTTATTGTTAATATAGCTAAAGCAGCAATTATAATAATAGCTAAAACTGTAGTTATAATTGCTGCTATTAAAATAAAAACTATAATTATAACTGTAGTAGCTACTGTAACAGCTATTGCAAAAGTTACTACTTATAAAAAAAGAACTACAACTGTAACTGCAAATACAACTGTAATCGAAACTATGATTGCAATTGCAACTATAATTGCAACTATAATTGTAATAGCAATTGCAAATAAAAACAGCGTTATAAAAAAAAGTGTTGTAGCAAAAGAAAAAAAAAAAACTATATATACTTTTTAAAAAAAAACATAAAAAAAAAATCGAAAAAATAAGCTTTATTTTTAAAACTTAAAAATAATAGTTAATTTTTTTTTTATGTTTTAAACTTTAGCTGTATATATTATAAATATTACAAATAATACAAATTTATTAGTACTTTTAAGTTATACTTAAAAAAGTATAAAAAAAAGTACTAGTTAAAAAAAATCTCGACTTTATTTTTTATAAACTTTGTTTACTAAATATATAGCTATTATATTATAAAAATACTTTTATACAATATATTATTTTAATATTTTAAAATATATTAGCTTATTAAAAATAATATTATTTATAAACTTAAAAATATTTTAAATTTATTTTTAATTTTAAAAATTTTTAATAAAAAACTAGCTATTATAACAGTTATTTTTAACTTTTTTATATATACTAAGTTTATTAAAGTTATTAAAGCAAACATTTTTGTTATTAAAGCGTTTAGTTTTAACTGCTATAACAAAACTTTATATTTAAGTTATATATATTTATATATTAATATATATATAAAACTTATTAGTACAAATATATAAATTTATATTAATTTTAATATAAGTAATATTATAATTAGCTAATTATATATAAAAACTTTTAAATATATTATAAACAAAAAAAAAAGTAGTATAACTATAGTTAATAATATAAAAGTAGTTTTTATAAAATAAACAAAATTTATATTTTATATATAAAAAGTAAACATAAAAAAAAAGCTTAAAATTGTTAAATATAAAAAAAAAAAATAAGTAATAAACAATTATTTGTAACTAAATATATTTTTTAAAAACAACTTTTTTTAAATTTATAATGCTGTTATTAATTATTTAAATAATATTATTACTTTTTGTAATTTAAACAATTTTACTATATTATTTAAAGTTTTTATATAAAATAAAAAGTATATATATAAAATAACTAATATATGTTTTGTTATATTATAAAGCAGTAAAAATATATATTTGTAAATTAAATATAAACTTTTGCTTATAAATTGTAACTTTTGTTTTATAACTATTTATAAAAATATAATAAATATAACTTTTAATATAAAAATGTTTAAAGTTGTACTAGTTGTAAATAATTTAAAAGCTTTTGTTAAAATAAGTTATAAAACTAAGTTGAAACAAATTTGTAAAAATTGTAATAATAAAAGCTATATTAGCTTATAAAAGCTAGTTTTTAAAACTTTTATATTTATAGCAGCTATATTGTTAGTTTTTTTGTTTAAAGTAGTTAAATTTAAATTTTTAGCTTTTGTTAATTTGCTAATATTTATAAACATTAAGTTTAAAATATTTCTAATTATTACTGCAATTGCTATTAATAATATATTTAATAAATTAATATATAGTATAAAAAAGCTAGAAAATGCTACTATTATATTAACTTTTATAGATATAACTAATTATATACTAATAAAAAGCAAAAGTTAAATAAAAAATATACAGTTTTTAAATATTTTTTTTTTTAATATTATATTTAATATAGTTGCAAATATAAACGTAACTTTTATTAATAAATTATATATTTTAGTTTTTAATAAGTTTTTAAAACTTAAAATTATAAACATTTATGCTTTGTTAAATATAAAAATATTTATAGACTTTTTTAAAACTGTTACTAAAAGAAATATATATATTTATTTTAAATATATATTTAAAGCAGCTAAATTTACAAATATTGTTAAAACATATAATATTTAAACTAATAAAAACAAAGTAAATATATTTAAAAACAAACAGTTTAAAGTTTTTTTTATTAACAATTAATAAAAATAAAAGCTAAATATATATTTATATTTTTTAAGCAAATATAATATAAATATTTTTAATATAATATATAACAAATTATATAAAAAAAAACATATATTATAAATTAATAAAACAATATTTTTTGTTTACTTTGTTTTTATAGTATAAAAAAAAGTTTATAATTAAAACAAAAGCTAAATAGTTATAAACTTAAAAACATTTAATAAAGTTGCAATATTAAATAACTATTTTTTTTTTTTATAATAAAATATAATAAATAATTTATTAAACAAATAATATATTATAGTTATTAATACAACTAAGTTTTTTTATTAGTTTAAAATATACTTTTATTATTATAATCGATTTATTATTGTTAGCTTTTAAAAAATAAAAAAATCAAATGTTGTTTTTATAAAATTTTACAACTTATTTATTTATATTTAAAAATATATAAATAAGTTGTTTTGCTGCTATTTATATTATTATTGTATATTTATTAATAATATTATTATTTATTTAAATAATTTTATTAACTATATTAAATATTTAAACATTATATTTAATTTATTTTAATTATATAATATTGCTATAGCTTTAAAAAAAACTTTTATTAAATATTTTTTAGTTAAATTGTTTAAGTTTTATATTAACGCTTTAAAAATATCAACTACAGTAAAATATATATAAACTTTTTAAAACTTTGTTTTTTTAAACAGTTTAAAAGCATTAAAACAATATTTTAGCGCTAGCGGTTTTTTCTGCAATTTTTTATTCTATTATATACAATTAGCTAAATTTTTATAAAAATACAAAATTGAATTTCTTACAAAAAAAAAGCAAAAAAAGCACATTGTTAATAAAAATTTAAACTAACGCAAAAAATACTACTAATTAACTTTTTACAAACTTATTAATATTAAATAGTTATTTTTTAAAACAGTACAAAAAGCAATATATAACAAAATTACAATTTATTATTACAATTTTAACAAAACATTATATTTATAAATAAATAAATTGTTTTAACGTAGTTTTAAAGTAATAGTATTTTATATTAACAGGTATAAATAATAACTAAATAAAACTATTTTTTTTATAAAAGTTTAATTTATAATATATTTAAATCGTTGTTTATTTTAAATAAAAATATATTATAGTTTTTTTAAGCTTAAAATTATATATTTAATTTAAACAGCTAAAAAACTTCAAACAATAATATAGTTTAATAAACAATTAATAATAATACTTATAAATTATTTTGTTATTAAAAGTATTATAAATTAAATAATATTAAATATTTTTGCAACTAATTAAATAAATAATTAACTAATAAACTTTTTAATTTATTTGTTTTAATATAAATTTTAAGTTTATTATTTTTTAAACTATTTAAACTATGTTTTAAATATACTAAATTATTTTCAAACTATAAAAAATATTATAAAAAAAAACAAAAAGTTAAAACATTTTAATAAACTAGCAGTTTTAAATTTTATATAAAATATTGTAAAATATACTGTTAAAACTGTTATAAACAACTTTTAAAAAACTAATTTTTAAAAAGTTTACAAATTTGATTTTAAGTATAAAAAAATACTAAAAAAATTATACACTAATAAAAATCGATACAATAATACTAACAAAAACGTTGTAAATTTTTTTAAGTTTAGCTACTTTTTTTGCGTTATAAACGGACTGATTTATAACATATATACTAAAGTTAAAAAGCTGTATATATTTTACAATATAATAAAGTATATATTAAAAGCAGTATATAATAAAAAATATTATATAAAGTTAAATTATATAATAAATAATTTTAAAAGCTATTTTATTTATTATAAAGTATAATTAATAAAAAAATATATAAAATATTGTTTAAAATGCAAATTTAATTAAACAAATTATTAAAAACTAGTTAAAAGTTTTTAATTAATTTAATTAATTTATGTTTTATTTATATAAACTATTATAATTAATTTTATTTTAGTTTTATTTTTAATTAATACTGTTGAAACATTATAGCAATTAAAAAAATCTAAGTATTATAAAATATACAATTGTATAATAACTGCTATTTGTTATATTTTTAAAAAAAACTTGCTTATTTTTAGCAATAAAAAATATTTAGCTAAAAATTAAGTAACTATATTAATTAAACAATTATTACTAAATAATTAAAAAATTTTAAAAAAGATTATTTCTAACTGTAACTATAAGTTTATATTAAAGTTTTAGCAAAATATTTAAAAAGTACTAAATATAAAGCTTTTAATAACAACTATATATTATTTTCAAAAAAATAGCTTGTTTAAATGTAAAAACTAAACTGTAGAAATTGTAATTTAATATTATAATTTTACTAACTTTAAATTAAACTAAGTTTAATTAGCTTTTATTTTATAGTAAAACTTTAATATTATATAGTTATAAACTATATAATTTATTTTTTATAAACAATTATTTAAGTTTAAGTTACTAAGTTTTTTAAATATAGTTATTAATATTAAAAGTAATTAATATATATTTAAAAACATATAAATAATATATAACTATTTAAAACAAAATATTAAATTAACAATAAACTTTGCTGCAATATAAACTAAAAAATATTTTAACTGTAAATACTATATATTTAAGTTTAAAATTAAAAACAAAATATTTTTACGTTTATATAATAGCTACTATTTATTTAAACAGCTTTTTTAAAAATATTTCTAACAAAAAGCAGGCTTATAAACTGTTAAACAAAAAATCGATAATTTAGTTTACAAGTTAGATTTTTTTAAGTATTACTATATTTATTCTGTTATATCAGTAGTTCAATTACGCTTAATACATAGTAATAATAACTTTTTTTATTATATTGTACTTTTTTTTAAACCGGTTAAAACTAACTAACACTTTAATAAAAACGCAGAAAATAAAAAAGTTTATAAAATTAAAACACTATTTTGTTATTATTTAAATCGCAAAAAAAACAGATTTAACTATTTTATTAAATAAAAAAAATAAAGTTACAAATACAATTAGTAGTATATAAAGCACTAATTATAGCATATATTCAAACTAATTAAAAAATACTAGAAACGACATAAGCTTTTTTTATAAAAAGAAACAGCTGCACTTAAAGCAGTTAAATTTAAAAAAAATAAAAAAAAAGTAAACAAACTATAAAAAAAAAAAACGAAAAAAAGAAATAAACTATATAAGTTTATAACTTAATAATTAATAAAGTTACTAAAGCACTTTTTTATGCCCGGCATTTTAATAGAAACTTCTAGAAGTTTTAAATAGAAAAGCCTGTATAAAAGTAACGCACCTCTAAGGTAGGCCATACTAGTTAGCACCTGTAAAAAAAGTAGCACCTGCATACACCTGTAGATTAAATAAGGACCCATAAGGACCCACAAGGATCCACGCACACACCTAAACCTTAGGTCTTAGGAATTGCTGCAGGTCCTTTCCTCCATTCAATCTACATCTCACTTTCTACTACTACTTTACTTAACTACCCTTGATTGCACTTATCATTTGTAAAAAGTAGCTCTGTTTAACTGTACTTTTATTGTTTTTAAGCTGTTTATTTATAATGTTTTTTTTTTAAAATAACTTATTATTTCTTAATATATTTACGCTGCTTTTTTTTAGTTTTTTTTTAATGTTCTTTTTATTAACATACAATTTATTTTTTATATGCTTTTTAATTTTGCAGCTTTTTTTTTTTAATTTTTTAGTTCTGTTTATAGTTACTGCTTTTTTTAACTACTTTAAAGTATAAATAGTGCTAACTTAACTGCTACTTTTTACTGCTTTAACAATATTATATAAAAGTACTTTTTTTTTTTTTTTAATTTCTTTTTTTTTTTTTTTTTTTTTTATATTTGATTGTAAATTTAACTTCTTTTTTTTTTTTTTTTTTATATTTGATTGTAAATTTAACTTCTTTTTTTTTTTTTTTTTTTTTTTTTTTTTATTTTTTTTTTTTTTTTTTGTACTGCTTCTTTTTTTAAGCTACACTTATTATTTTCTTTATTTTTATTATATTTATATTAACTTTATAACAAATAGTTTTTATTCCGCTTTTATATAGCTGTTTTTTTTTTTTTTTTTTTTTTTATTTTTATTTTTTGTTAAATTAAATAATATTATATTTAGTTTTTTTATTTTTATTTTGTTTTTTTTTAGTTTTAGTGCTTTTTTTTTTTTTCGGTTTTTTTAAATAAAAATAAACTACTATAAACGAAATTTTTTTTATTATATAAAATTTTATCAATTTTTAGTTTTTTTTATATTTTAAAATAAATAATTTATAGCTTTTTTTTTACTTTTTTTTTGCTAATAATAACAGTATATTTTTTATTTAATTAAAAATTTTCGCAACTTTTATATAAATATAAAAAGTAAATCTTTTTTTTTTTTTTTTTATATTTGCTTATTTTATATTTATATACTACTTATATTTTATGTAAAAATTAATAAGCGTTGTTTTTTATATATAGATTTTATAAATAGATTTAATTATATTTATTTGTTTATAAATAGCTATTTTTTTTTTTTTTTTTTTTTTTTTTTATTTTTGTTTATTTGCTACTTTTATATAGTTTTAATATATAATACAAATAGTTAAAATATATCAAAAGTTTGTTTTTATTATAAAAGTTTATAATTTAGTTCAGTTTAATAAATTTATTTTCTGCTTTTTTTTTGCTTTATTTCTGTTTTTTTTTTAATAGCTAACAATTAATATATACTTTTTTTAATTAAAAATTATATCAAAATATAATAATATTAATTATTAAACTTTATATTTAATAAATTTTTTTGTTATTTTTAACTTATTTTTTTTTATATTAATATTATTAACTTTTTATTTTAATAATATAAAATTAATATAAGTTTTTAATTTGTTATTTTTTAAATAATATATAGTTTTTTTATATTAAACAATTAGTTTAAAACTAAAAAATATAAAGTTAAATATTTATAATTAATTATATTGTTTTTAAATTATATAATTAAAGTTAAAAAGTATTTAGTTAATATTAAAAAATATATAGCTAGTTTAATAGCTAAAAATATACTGCTTTATATTAAAAGTTTTAATAAAAATTTTAGTAAAATTAACAAGTTTTTTAATATTAACTTTAATAGTATAAACTTATTATATAATAGTTAAAATATTAAAAGCTAAAATAAAAAAAATAGTTTATAGCTTTTTTACAGCTTTAATACAGCATAAAAAAAAACTAACTAAAATAAAAAACAAAAAAATTATTTTATTATTAATAAAAAAAGTTTTAATTTATATATATTAATTTAATATAATTAATTTAAACTTTGCTAATTTATTTTTAAAAAAAAAACAGTTTTTTTTTTTACTTTATTGTTAGTTAATATTAATAATTTATAATAAATTATTATATATAGTTTATTAAAAAATATATAGCTTTTTTTTTTTTTTTTTTTTTTATATTATTATTATTTAATATTAAGTTTATTATATTTTTTAATATTGCTATATTTATTTTTAAACTGCTTTAATACTATTATATTTAAGAATTTTTTTATAAGTTTTTATAATAGCTAAAAATAACTTGTTTATTTAATTAAAACTTGTTTTTTTTTAAAGCTGTTTTTATTTTTGTTTTGTTTAATATATATTTAAAAAATATTTTTTATTTAAAACTTATTGTTATTTAAAATTATAGCTAATAGTTTAAAGTTTAAATTGATTTAAAAAAATAAAAAGTTTTTTATAGCTTATTATAAAAAATCGACATAAAAATAGCTATATATTTTTTTAAATATATTTAATTTTATTATATGTAAATTTATTATTTTTGTTATTTTATATTTTAAATATAGTTAAATTAACTTTTAAAAAATTTAATTAATTTTTATATTTTTTAAATTAAACTATATTTAGTTGTTTTTTTAAAAATATTTTATAAAATTATATTTTTTATTAATAGCTTTTTTTATTTTTTATTGTATTATTATTATAGCAGCTTATATAAAACTTTAAATATTTTTTAGTTTTTATATAAATACTTTTATTAACACTTTTAGTTTTTTAATAAATATATTTAAATATTTTATTAATTTTATTAAATTTATATAATACTTATATTAAACAAAAAAAAAGCTAAACTTAATAATTAATAAATTTTTATTATTAATTACTAAAGTTGTTTTTAATAATAATATTATTTAATTAAATTATATATAAACTATAAAAACTTTAAAATATATTAATACTTTTTGATTTACTTTTTTTATTGTGTTATTTATTTTTAAGTAATATATAATATTTAATTATTATTTAATATTTATTAATTTGTAAAATTATTATTAAAAACTTTTTATTTAGTTTAAATTTTAATTATTAGTTATAGCTTTTAAAAATTTATAAAATTATTAAAAATAGTTTATAAATTATTTTATATATATTTTTATATTTATAAATTTTATAGTTTTTAAAATTATTACTTTATTAAATCTGTTAATAATTACTATAATAAATAAAAAGTTTTTAAAAGTTATAACAAAAAAGTCCGTTATAAAATTTATTAAAAATTTATTTTAAAACTGCTTTAAAACAAATAAAAGCTTAAAAAGCTTTTTTTTTTGTTATTTTTAAATATTTTTTTTACTATATATGTTATAGTTTGCTATAAAACAATATACTATTTAATATATTTTAAACTAAAAATAGCTTTTATTTAATATAGCTATTATATTATTATAGCTTAAATATTTAATTAATAAAAAGTTATAATAGTTTTATATTAAACTAGTTTAAAACAACTTTTAATTTAATATTTATATATATTTTTTATAGCAAAAAATTTTGTTTAGTTTTAATTTATATTTTATAATAAAAACATTTAAAATTTTACTATTTATTTTAAGTTTTTATAAAAACTTTTTTTTATTTTTTTATACTGTTTATATTGTTAATTTATAACTTAAAGCTTTTTTTAAAGCAGTATTTTATACTGTTTATAAATTACTGTTTATAAAAATATAACAATTAAACAATAAATTACTTATTATATTATTTAATATATTAATATTGTAATGTTTTTTTAGCTTAAAAACTAGTTATTTATAACATAAAAATATAAATTTTCTTTTTAAAATTTATTTATTTGTTTTTAAAAATAAGTTTTATTTTTGTTTTAATAAAATATTTAGCTATTTATTATTAGCTTTTATTTTATAAATAAATATAAACTAAAAGTTAGCTAAAAATTTTAACTATTTAATTTATTGCTTTATAAACTATTTAATTATTATAAAATATTTAAAATTTTTATAATTAAATAGTATTTAAAACAGTTTTTTTAAACTATATAGTTTATTATTTTATGTTTTTATATAATATATTATTACTAATAGTTTTTTATTATAAATTTTATAATTATTTTTAACTTTTAATAGTTTTTATAAATAATAAATTACTAAATAAAAAAGTTTTTATTTATTATATTAAAATAAATATTTTTTATATACTGCTTTTAAATAATTTATTTTTAAAACTATTGCTTTATTTAAATTATATTAAACTAATATTAATTTTAATATAAAAAAACTTTTAAACTTTTTAAAAATATTTTTTTTTTTGCTTTTTTATTAAAACAATATACTTTTTTTTATTAAAGTAAAAAAAAAAGCAATAAAATTTAAATAATTTTTAATAAATTATTAATAAAAATTTGTAAACTTTAAAAAGTTATATATATTTTTAAACAATTTAAAAGTTTTTTATTTATAAATAATATATACTTTTTTAAAATTTATTTTTATTTTTTTTTTTTTATAATAAAACTTAAATATTTAATTTTTATAACAGCAAATTTATATTTATTAATATTAAAATATAATTTTACAGCTTTTAAAAAACTAAATATTTGTTTTACTTTTTTTATATAATTTTTTTTTAAATTACTTAACTATATAAATATATCGTTTATATATATAAATATAAAAATATTTAAATATTAATATAAAATAGCATTAATATAGCATTAAAATATTGTTAAAATTTTAAAAAGTTTAAACAGTATAATTAATTATTTAAAAAATTTAAACTTAGTTTAAAATATTATTTTTTATTTATTTTTTTTTTTAATTTTAAATTTATAAAAAACAGCTTATATATTTAGCTTAATAAATTATTTAATTTTTAAAAAATTTACTAAAGTTTTTTTTATTAATAAAAATAAATATTTATTTATTTTAGTTATAATATTAAATATTTTATAATTAATATAAAATTACAAACTATTTTTTAACTTTTTTATAAATAGTACAAAAGCTTTTGTTAACAAGTTATTAATATAAATATAGCTTTTATTAAATAGTTTTATTAATATTTTTTTTAAAATAATTAATTTATTTTTAAATATTTTATAAAAAAGTTTTTATAAAGCTACTAATTTTTTATTCTTTTTATTTTTAAATAAAAGTATTTTATAATTTGTTTTTTTGTAATATAATAACAGTTTGTTTTTTTGTTTTTTATTAAATAGATCTTTTTATAGTATTAATTTTTTAAAAAGTCAACTTTTAATTGTATTAATTATAAAAAATATTAAAGCTTTAGTAATATTTACAAATATAATAATAAAAACTAAAAATTTATTTGTTTTTAAATAGTACAATTATTATATTTTTATATTAAATGTTATTTTAATTAATTATTAAGCTTTTTTTATTTATATAATATTTTTAGTTTAAAATATAAAGTTATTTTTTTATACTTTAAAACTTTTTGTTTTATTAATATTAATTATATATTTATAAATAAAATAAGTTATTTTTAACTTTTTTATTTATAGCTTGTTTAAAATAATATTATATTTTAATTGTAAAATTATATAAGCTAATATTTTTTATTAAAACTTATTTATATTTGTTTTAATATATATTATTTTTTTAATTTATATATATTTTGTTGCTATTTTTTTTAAGCAACAAAAAGTAATAAAAATATATAGTAGCTATAAATATTTAACAAAAAAGCTGTTTATAATATATATATATTTACAATTTTAATTAACTAAAATTTTAATAACTAAAGTTTTATTGTAAATAAAGTTTATTGTAAAAAATATACTGTTTATATATTGCTAAATTTTTGTTTTAAAGCTTATAAAAATTAATTTGTAAATTTATTTTTAATTATGTTTATAATTAAAAACTATTCTTTTTTTTTTTTTAAATCTTTTTTTTTAAGTTTTTTTATTTTTTTTAATATATTAGTAGCTTTTATATTAATATTATATATAAAAAACGCTAGCAAACATTAAACTATAAAATAGCTGCTTTTTTTATAGCGTAAGCAATTTTTGTTTTTTTTTTATTTATTTTTTTTTTTTTTAAATATTTATTAAGCTTTTAATTACTTGTTAATAATTTAAAAGCTAATATTATTTACATTTATTATTAAAATATCTTTTTTTATATTTATTTTTTTTAACTTTATATTTAAATAAAAGCTTATATTTTTTTAACTAAAGCTTTATATATATATAATATAATTATAACTTTTTAGTTTTTTAACAATAGTTATAACTTTGTATATTTAGTTTATATAGCTAAAAAAAAACGAAATAAATATTAACTTATTTATTAAAAAAAAGTAAATAGCTTTTTTTAATATAATTAGTTTAGTAGAATTATTTTATAATATATTTTTTATATTAGCTAAAGTTTTTTTTTAGCTAAAAAAAAACTTTAAAAAAAATTGCTTTTTTTTTTAGTAAAGTTTTAGCAATTTCTATATTACTTTTTTTAAATAATTTATATCGAAGTAATAATTATAAAAATAATTTAAAAACTTTATTAAGTTATAATTGCTAATATATTTTTTTGCAATAAAAAATAATATTACTATTGCTTTTGTTATACTATTAAATAGTTTGTTAATAATATAAAATTTATTTTAATTATTGCTAATAAACTTAGTATTTTTACTTAGTTTATGTTTAATAGCTATTTTTTATATAAAAAACTTAGTTTAATTTTTTAAAAACTTTTTTAACTAAATAAAAAGTTTTTTTTTAATATTTTTGTAATTATTTACATCTGAGCTATTTTTTATTTATTTAATTAATACATTAAATATATTTACTGTTAAAATTAAAAAAAAAAAGCTAAAAGTTAATATTAAAATCAGCGTTAAAGTTAAAGTTTTAGTTTTAAGCTGTTTATTTATTGCTTATAAGCTATTTAAACAATAATATAGTTTATATTAAATATTAACAATTAAAAAGCTTAAAAATATATTTATAACATTTAACTATTTTTTTATTTCTTTTTTTATAGCAGCAAATAGTTTAAAAGCAATATTTTATATATTTAATTACTTTATTTTACTTTTGCTTTTTTATTTTTATAGTAAAAGTTGTTTTTTTATAAATTTTTAATACTATATAGCTAAATAACTATATATTTACTGTTTAAGTAAATAAAATTAAATTATATATAACAAGCTAAAGTTTAACAGCTATAAATATATGCTATTTATAATTTAACTTAAAAAAAAAAAAAAAAAAGTTTTTTCAGTGTGTATACTGTGCTTTAAAGCAACTAAATAGCTTAGTATATACAGCTAGCGCAGTTCTAACAATTGTTTAAAACTACACTTATAAGCTAAGCTTAGTAGTTTATATAGCTTATAACAAAAAGTTGATTTATAATTTTAAAAAATATTATTTAGAAATAAATAATTATTAAAAAAGTTATTTTAAATAATATATTTTTAAAAGATTTAATTATAAACAAACGAAAATTTTATAAATAAAGCAGTAATTTTAATATTATATATAGTAAAAAAATTATATAGCTTATAAAATTTAAAAATAAATTTATAATCGAATTTGTTAATAAATTGTTTGTATATATAGTAACTAAATTAATTTATATAAATAAAAAACTATAAGTTATATAATATAAAGTTATATTTAAAAATAACTAAATTATTTAGTTTTTATAAATTTATATATAAATTTATTTTAAACTATTTAATATTATTAAATAATAAACTAATGTTATAACTAAAACAAAATATTATATTAATATAAATAATTATATATTAGTTAAATTATTTTTTAAGTAATATAGTTTTATATAAAAAAAAGCTATAAAAAAATTTGTTAATATATATATTAATATATATATATATAAAAAATACAGACTATAAAAAACGCTAGTATTATTAATACTGAAAAAAAGCTTTAATAAAACAATTATATTTAACTAATTAAAAAAAGATATTATATATAAATTTTATTACAACTATTGAAAATTTAATAAAGTTATATAAAAATAAGTGTACTTTTTATTTAATGCTATAAATTAAATTTAAAAAGTAGCAAATTATTAATAGTATATATTTATAAATTTAAAAAATAAAATTTAATATATTGAAATAACTAAAAACAATTATAAAAAAACAGCTTTTATAACTTTGTTTAATATATATAAATAAACAGTAATATTATTTAAATTATATAATATTTTAACAATATTTTAAGCACTAATAAAAAAAGTTGTTTAATTGTTTTATAATTAATTAATAAGTCTATTTAACAATATATATATATAGAAAAATATTTAAAAAAAACTATATAAGTAAATAATAATATTATTTATTTAGTTAATAAAATATAATATAATAATTTATGCTATAAAAATGCTAATGTTTATTTAAATAAATATATTTTTAAATCTTTATATTTTTTAATATAATATTAAAGTAAATTTAACTAAAATAGTAGCTATAAAAAACAAATTTATATTTATAACTATAATAAAAGTTAAAATATTTATAAATATAGCTAGTTATTTTTAACATTTAATTAATAAATATATTTTATTGTTTATACTTTTTACAAATTTTATAAAAAAGTTTAAAAATTATTTGCTAATATTAAATATTAAAGTTAAAATATTTTAAGAAATAATATATAAAGCTATAATTATAATATTAATAGTACAATTGTTTAATTAAAAACTACTGTTAATAATTAATATAAACTTTAGCTAAGTTTATATAAATATTTGCTTAATATAGCTATATTTTTATAAAAAAACTTTAACATTATATTTAGTTGTATATTTTTTTAAAAAATTAAAAAACTAATAGTTTTAATATATAAATTAAAAAAAAAAACTTTTTATAATTATGCTTTTTTTATAGCACTAGTATTATTAAATAAAAAGTAAAAATGTTATAATATAAACAAATTATAAATTTTTAATAAAAATTAAAACAAAAATAAATTAATTAGCTAAAATTATATAGTTTATTAATATAATTAAATATTATTATATTAAAATTATTTACTGTTTTAAAAAACTAAATATAATAGTAAACTAGCTATTAAAACTACTAAAATATATATATATAACAAAAAAATTTAGTAGTAATATAAAAAAAAAATAAACAGTATAAGTTAAAATAACACTGCTATATAAATTTAATTATATAAATTTATAAACTATTATAAAGTATTTATATTTTTTAGTAAATTTATTATTTAATTTAAATTTAAATTAAATAGTATAATATTTTATAATTTATAACAAAAAACTATATAAACTAGTTAAATATATTAAATTATTTAGTAATTTTTTATATAGTTTAAAAATGTTGTATTAAACAATATTGTTACTAAAAATTTTTGAAACTATAAATTTAATATAAACAGCTAAAAATATATATATTAATTTAAGTTATACTATAGTTAATATATTAACTTAAAAAGTTAATAAATTATATTAATATTTAAAAGTTATTTTAATAGTACAACAAGTAATAATTAAATATAAAAAATATTAATTAATAAAACTATTAATAAATAAATTGTTAAACTTTTAACTAATTATACTATTGTTTTTACTAATAAAATAAGCTATAAATTATATAACAATAAAAGCTTATAAAGTATTTATATATATAAAATATATAATGTTGTAAATTAAAGTAGTTATAATATTTAATATATTATTTAAAAATATAAAATTATTAATTATAAAAATTAATAAAACTTTTAACTATTTAAAAAAATAAATTTGTAATAACAATAATATGTTTATAAGTAATAAAACTATTTAATAATATAAATATAATAAATTAATAATAAAGTTTATAATATTTATAAAACTTAAAAGTAATAGTAAAATTAAAAAAGCAAACAAAAATATTAAAAAAATTATATTTTATAATATAATTTATTATTTATAGTATAACTATTAAATATAGCTTAAAATAGCTATATATATATATAATTATATATTTAAATTAAATAATTATAATAGTTACTTTTTACTATTTAATATATAGCTTTTTTAATAATAATTATTTATTAAATTAGTTAAATATATATACGATTTAATAAAAAAAAAAAAAAAGAATTTTTAGCGAAATTTAGTATTATATTACAAAACTTTAAAAGCTCGATGTTATTTTAACAGTTTAAAAATATTATAAAATTAAATTAAAATATACTTTTAAAAAAAAAAAAACCAATTTATATATATAAACTAAAAAACTAAATATTATATATAAAACAATAAAATAATAAAATAAAACTATATTATAATAAACTATAAGTTATTACTAGCTATTATATAAACAATATATATAAAATTTAAAACTTTAAAAGTTTTGAATTATTTAACAAATATAATAGTATTAATTTATTTTTAGCATATAGTAACAACAGTTACTTTATATAAAATTTATAATATATTAATAAAATAATATTAAAAAAAAATTATAAGCAATTATAAATACTAAATAAACTAAAAAATAAATAAAAACATTTATTTAAAAAAAAAAGTAGTTATAAATTTAAACAATAAAAGTACTTACATATAAATAATATATTAAAAAGTAGTAAAACCGATATATATATATAAATATGTTATACTTAAACAAAGATTAACTTATACTTTTACATTCTACAATCTACCTTTAAGTACAGATTTATAGCTTAGTAGTAATACATAAGTTGTAGACCAACACTCTGAGGGGACCAATTCAGACGCACACAGCAGACCTACCAAACTGACTCCAGGCCCTCGGATCCAAAAACTGGTCCCCTTAATTAGTAGGTATTTTAGGAGTCGATTCGTCGATGCTACCTACATACATATGTACTGATAGTAAACAAATCTTATCTACGTAGGTACATAGTTATACAGCAGGTAGGTACGACTCAAAGTTGCGTTGTACTGTGGAAGAATATTCAAACAAATACTTACCTAGGTACTTAGATAGTCAAACAGCTAGGTACAACTCTCCATGTTGAAACTGTCTTACTCGGGTAGTTGATTGCTGGCAAGCTACGTCAAATCTAGCACTAGTGTACGTAGTCTTCTGCATGTACGGATTTTGTCCGGATGTCCAATTCCGTACTACGTGTGAATAGCCTCTGGGATCGAGGCTCACGTATCAAAGAGCTCGACAATGAGGTGCTTTCAAGGTCCTGCACAGCTTAGACGCAACCCTGAAATCTAGAATGTTTCTTGGTGGTAGGGAGTTGCCGGAATCCATTACATAAATATAATTCCCCATGCATCAACACCGGTTTTGATGTAGATATTCCTGTACAGAATCAACCATGCAGAACTTTGGGGCTCCGATTAGGGGGTTTTGGCCTATTTGTTTGAGACTACTAGTCTTACAAAGGCGGCCTTGTGAGTTTAGATGTGAATATTTCATGAGAGGAATCGTGCCATTACCAAGGCCTATTTTGGAAGGCCCATGCCCATGCATAATACAGAGAACCTCAGTATCTAATAAAGGCCTGCTCTCCCCTATCCCACAAGGCTCCCGAGTCCTGCACATGCCAATTCGTCATCGCATACCCTAGAGTCGCTTATAATCGTACATTTCTGGAGGTATATGAGACCCTGCCAAAAAGATCCAGTTCTATGTTTGCGCCATGCTGCTGTTGCGTGATGTGATTCCATCATTATTTGTTGATTTGATGAGCTTAGCCACCAAACCCAAAACCACCGCCGCCACCCCTTTGTTGTGACTCTTGTTGGAGCTGCTCCGATACTTTCATGTGGACATCAAAGAACTTGGCGGCACACCGGTCGAGACAGACACTCTCGCCCTTATTGAGCTCGGACTCGCGGTAGTCGCTGGGAACGCACTTCTGTTGGCATGCTTTTGTGAGGCTGTGCATAAAAAAAGGTTAGCCCAAGGATATTATATTGATAGGGTTCCTAGTTCGGGACAATAGAGTACGCATGTAAGGGTGCGTCGCAGTGCTAAAACGTACCGGTTGGCCATCTCGGTGAGAAGCTTCATCTCAGCCTCAACAGCAGCGATCTTCTCGGCCGATGAAGGCTGTGGTCTTCCAAACCCAAGAAATGACATGTTGGTGATAAATATTGAGGGCTTGCGGGGAATTGACAGGAGTTAGGTTGGTGATTTGGTGATAAGTTGTGTGATGCAATGATTTTTGACAGGCCTTGTTCAAAAGCTAGGCTTGATTTCAGGCATGGATGTTTGGTACTACCTAGGCATAGAGCTCTATCTAGATTGCCATGATTGGAAGGCGGTGTTGCGGATTATCGTTATACCATTGGCAGATAAGCCAGCAGAAAAAAAAAAAGGCCCCAAGCCATAAGTAGTACCCAGTTGTATCCACTAGCAGTTCCATAGCGAGTCAAAAATATCTGCTTTTTCCTTACTTTGCCTTCCTATTTCCAATAATAAAACAAGTGCAACAGAACGTTCAACAGTGACACATTTGAGCTTGTGCAATATGGCAATTTCTAAACATTTGCTATGCTAACAATCAATAAATGCATATTTGCGCATAGTCCTGTGAGTAAGTAGTCTGGGCCTGGTGTAGTGTGGCCTTATTAACCCTCCTCATCTGTACTGTTTCAAGAGTAAGTTGGACTCTTTCATTAATACCTGACATCCCAATTACCCTAACCTTGAAAAATGATGATATCGCTTTTTAAGAACCGTTGCGACTGACACCACATTTGTGGTGCTTGATCTCATTGTGCCAGCTTATCTGATCTCCCTCCCTACTTGCCCATTATATCGCGCGCTGCATTTCAATATCAGAGCTAACCTGTTTAAAAAGGCCGTTAAGATGGATAGCACTCAATGTCTTCGGTTTCTGCGCCCGTATCTATTCGGGCTGCCGCCAGCTAACAGGGTTGTATATGCCCGTCTCTTCTCTGCCTCGCGCACAAAAGGACATGGCGAGTCCTCGCCTTGCATCGTACAACAAAAAAGAGCATTTCATATTTCTAGAGTGAGAAGAGAAACTAGCACCAAATCTGCCACCTCAGAAGATGAATTAGCAACCACAGCTGCCCGGGCGGTCACGGTTGAAGGTCGTGCCCAGAAGCTCCGGGAGTATGATGCGCTCCGGTTTCCTAGGCTAGACTCTAGGCCCAACCGCATGACTATACCTGCTTTTTGCCAGAAGTTTGATGATATATCATCATCAACACCCGCCTCAGAGATTGTTACCCTTGAAGGCAGGGTTATGTCCATAAGACGGATTGGGCCCAAGCTAGTTTTCCTCCACATCGTAGGCGGATACCAGCAAGTTCAGATCATGGTGCGCGTTCAGAATCTCTTGTCACCTTCATTTAGCCCCGAGGATCTCAAAATAGCACTGCATCCTTTGCGCCGTGGAGATATCATATCTGCAACAGGCACAGCCATTCGAACGCCATCAGGCGAATTGACATTGGAGGCTGTCAAGGTCCCTGCCATCTTAAGCCCAGCCCTTGCGCCACTCCCAGAAAAATTGATCAACGAAGAAACCAAAATTTTAAATAGGCACGTTGATCTGCTTGTGAATCGACGGACATCCGACGTTATACGGCTCCGCTCTCACATTATCAAGTCTATGCGAGACTTTTTCCACGACGAAGACTTTCTCGAAGTCCAGACCCCTATTCTGGCTGGTTCCGCTGGAGGCGCCAGTGCCCGGCCATTTTTTACTGCCGCAACCGCCCTCCCAGAAAAGTCCCTGTCAATGCGAATTGCTCCCGAGCTCTGGCTCAAGCGACTGGTTATCGGTGGTAATGATAGAATATTTGAGATTGGCCCGTCATTCCGAAATGAAGGTCTGGACACAACTCACAATCCAGAATTCACTACTTGTGAATTCTATTCAGCATATTCCAACCTATCCGAGCTAATTCAAACCACCGAAAGTCTCATTGCTCGTCTCCTTCATGACGTTGACCAACTCATAGCAACCCGGCTTACGTCTCTCCAGAAGCCACAAGTCTCAATCCCAAGCGGCCAGTGGAAGCAAGTCGAATTCATCCCCGCTCTCGAGGATATCCTAGACTTCAAATTCCCTGACCTATCAAAACCTGGTGCTCTAGAGAAGCTTGTTGGTCTACTCGCGAAGTCCCACCCGTCATCGGCAATTCCAGGAATGTCGCTCAATAAAGTTTTAGACCATCTAGCTGCCACTTACCTCGAAAGTTTATCCTTCGACCAACCGTTATTCATCGTACACCACCCAGCATGCATGGCTCCTCTATCAAAATCCTTCATATGTCCCAAAACTGGCCAACTTGTGTCCGCGCGCGCCGAGCTGATCATCGAAGGTCGCGAAATGGCTAATATGTATGAAGAGGAGAACGATCCCTTTGAACAGCGCCGGAAATTCGAGCTTCAAATGCAATCGAAGGGCAGCAGTACCGTCGCTGATGAGGATGGGCCAGCTGAAATCGACGAGAGCTATGTTCAAGCCCTAGAAAGTGGACTTCCCCCTACTGGTGGATGGGGCTGCGGCGTCGACCGCCTAGTCATGTTCCTTTCTGGTGCATCCAGAATCAGTGATACTCTTCCATTTGGCAACCTCAAGAATGTTGTATCCCTTTCTCAAGTTACTAAGGACTCGTAATTCTTGAGACACGCTGTAGACAACCTTGTTCTGTACACTAGAGATGATCAGGTACGCTCATGAGTCATAGATGTATAGCAGCTATATAGACTTATACATTCTAACACATTTTGCTGTTACATTTATTATCCTCAACACTCTTAGGTCCCTAACTCTATTCAGCCGTTACATGATATTCATTTAAGACTGGAATTATATCCCTTTCGGTGTATGTTACAGCATCAAACCCCCCCTTGGTATCCTAGATGTGACCACCGACACGCTATATTACTAGCAACGATATCGTCAAGTCAATATCAAATCCCTCTTCAATCATGGCATCTCATGTCACATTACAGCAGTTTTTTATTCGAACTCTTTATTTATTATGGTCTCAATTTCCCCTCCGACTCTGATGAACAAACGGTTATGGCCCTGCATTTCCCATCCTTCCATCCCGTCCGCATGTCCCGCCAATGACCGGATAAGAGCAAGCAAACCCGAAAAAAAATCATCGCGTACTAGCAAGGCCCGTGCCTCGTCGTTCGTCCTGCCGATCTCCGTCGCCGCCGGAAGAAAGCAACGCAGAAACACATCGCGCGAGAACTGTCAGAAGACAAAACAATAGGAGATGGTGCACCGCGGAACGCCTGTCATCTATGCCGTCTACAAAGCCCCTGTGCCGTCCCTTTGACAGCCGTAAATTATCTCCGAACTATTAACGTCGAGATCTGGCCGTCTGTGTAGGCGATATGGCAATGTGTCGATCAGTATGTGTGTGCAACATGGCAGATATGGCGGACCGACGTTTCGAGCGACGGAACTTGAAAAAGAAAAAAGAAAGAGAAAGAAATGCTATCATTTTGCATTGTAAATCATCGCCGAACAGATCGTGAAAGGGGTTTGTCAGGTAACATCATGTGTCCCGACAGTATTGCATGTCTTCATGGTGCTCGTATCAACTGAGCCGTTGATTCCAGACGATAGCTGGGAATATGACATGCGTGGGAACGCCTCAACCACATGGGTTGCCAACCCCGGGAATTCAATGCTATGTTCATCCTCGCGCAATGGCTTCGAAAAGCCATATCTTCGACTCGACATAGTTAGTGGCAGCCTGCTCATATTGACGCCACTAATGGGCGTAATCGGTCCACGCTTGGCGACGGGGAGGGGGTTCGTTCCAGGAGGCGCCCGTGGCGACGTCCACTGGGTGTATCTCTGGTCGCCATTGGTGTGGTAGAAGATATTGGGACGGTTGGGCAGCTGTCTGTGCTGGCCGTCGCTGGTGAGGAAGCACATTCTGTGCTGATTGCACTTCTGCTGGGTGTGGTGTCTGATACAGAGCGTTCTGAGATAGCGCCGTGGCCTCGTTACTCACTATCCTCTCTCGAGCGCCAGGCCCCTAGGCTGCATTGCTCTGGGGAGGAGCCGGAACGGCCGGTGATACGACTTGCGGAGTCGTTCGTTGGTGCGGTAAAACCGAATTGGCTGGTAATGACGACGTCGTACTATCAGTGGTATCTTCAACGCCCCAGAAATATTTCTCCCAGCTGTCATCGAGATAAGGCGATTTATCTGGGATATCCTCCTCGCCGGCCTGTGCCACCTCGTCTTCGTCAAAATTTGACCTCCGATACGGGATGTCATCATGAAGCCAGGGTATTGGAATCCCGTGGCCATCATCGATGAATTCGTCGTATTCCTCTTGCCAGTACGCAGGCAGACCTCCCGAGTCACCCAGCATTTCAGCTACGTTGCTTTCCAAGTTAAATATTGGCACTGAGCCATTATTGGTGAACTGCCCCCTTTCGATGGCCAATTCAGCCCGGTAAGCACGAATATTGAGTTCCCAGCTGCGGCACGGACGATCCAGAGATCCAGAGTATTCGATACGCTGTCTAGTGCCTTGTTGTAGATCCAGTAGCTGCTTTCGGCGCTCCAGTTCTTTCCTTCTTTCCTCCAGTCTCTCGCGGGCCCTGTTATAGGGCATACTAGCACACCTCGCATCAATCTGCTCAAAGGCCTCATCCATTTCTTTGTGCTTCTTAGGGTTGTAGGTGGTGATTTTTCTCCACAGATATTCCGCCCCGGCGAGGAACTTGGGATCTACCATTCCAGGGCGGGCCAGAATCGCATCGCGCCCGGGCCTTGCCGGTCTTCCTCCGGGTGTGGCCGCGACCGCTGGAATGGCGGCTTTTGATATGTTTTTCAAGACTTTCCGAAATGATATTTCTTTCCAGTTATTGTTCCTAAACATGCAGTCGGCGAGGTTCCGTCTGTGAGCATAGAGACGGTAAATACTCCCCCAGATATCATCTTCCAGCTCACAGCCTTGGCACTTGACACCTTCCAGTGCGCACTGCTGTTTTTCAGGTGAGAAAAAATACACTGCCATGTCTGTATTACATTTTGTGCAGTGTTCTAACTTGATCTGGCCACGAAGGATGAGCCAGTCCTCCAGTTGTTTCTGGAGGATGGGCCGGCCGTTGCAAGAGACAATGAGCCTTGACCACAGTGTAAACTGCATTGCCTTCTTCATTTCCTCAGAGATGAGCGGGCTTTGGTCATGGCCATTCTGGTAGTACGTGCCAGTCTTACACCAGTCAGGAATACCAACACCCGAGTGGTATTTCCCAATTTCAAACTCGTGGAGGGCCTCAATACATTCTAGAATGCTTGGCAGTGTCCGGATGGGGAGCCGATTGAGGTATGCCCGGAAGCTCGTCCCAGGGGTGAAGAAATCCTGGTTCCCCTCATGGCATAGATTCCGGATGGTCAACAACTGTGCTGTGACGGCCCTTGCGGTGTCTAACCGGCACGTTTCCTCGGGGAGGATACCATACTCGCCCACATGGCCAGTACCATCCTTCTTATATGGAGACCCTTTATAATAATAGGGGCTAAAATCAGCCGCTATGTGCGGTTCGTTCACCTCTGCACGCTTCTTATTAATCTCGTTTATAGCCTGTAATAAAGGCCTAGTACTGTCTAAGGCCATAAGAAAGCATTGGTGGACACCAAGCGCTTTTAATTGACGCATTTCGGGGACGATGCGCTTGATTGTTGCAACATTCACCCATGGCATGCCGTGGAGAATCAGGTGCTTGATAGAATGCCCGTTGAGATAAGTCAAGTGGACTGGAGATTTGTTAGCAAGGCGACTTATGATTGAGGTCTCTCAGAGAAAGAGAACTTACAGAGACTGTATTGAGCTCTCATGCTGCTCCCAAAATCTAGTCCCTTCGGCTTCTTGACACTTGGTGTTACGGGATAACCGGTTTTTGTACGGATCACCTCCTGCTCAGGGCCTTGATCATGAGGCCGAATAGGAGATATGATGACAGAGGGCGAGAAACCTAGTCTCTTGGCTCCCTCGGCCTTCCCTAGTGATTCCCTGTCCCGTTCCATCATCCGCACATTTGCCAGACTGTTGCAGTTCCAGCCCCAAAAGTCGTTAGTAGCAGCGTCCAGGTGCATCTAGGAAACCGTCAGTGCCTAAACAAGAATATTATTCAATCGTCATATCCTTACCCATAAGCCCTGGACCCTACGTGCAGTGAGCTGACATGTCGCAAACAGGTTGGCGAGGTCCTCATATCGAGGGATGAGGTGATCCACTATCTTATCAAATATTTCAGGTACACCGAACACCTGATGAAATAGATATGGCTGTTCCGCTTCTGGATAGGTAAGGGACCCTGTGCGAAAAAGTAAAGGGCCCTGACGAGCATAGTTAGTAGATGCATACAACGAATCCTATCGTTCAACCGGATCAGCGATTCTCTTACCCTCATTATGCCCTTAGATATATATGGATAGTGCACTGCCATCTCGAGAACTCGCTTCTCGAAACCGGTAAGCTCCTCATACCGCCGTCCTTCATATGTATAATACCCCTCAAACAACGGGTGGTTGAGCGGATCGTTCATCCGAACATTTAATCCATTGCCAGTGTTCGGGTCATTATCAGGTTCAGCCGTATCTTCCGACGCTTTTGGGGGTGCATATATGAAACTATGAAAGCCATCGCGGTCCGATCGGCCACGGGGGTGGTCGTAGACTGTCGACAAAGCTCCAAATCCTGTAGGCGGCTGTAGGTCCGTAGGAAATAGGGGTCGTTCAGATCCCGCGCCACGTGTCGCTGACGGGCTAGGGGGCCTCGTATGAGAGGTGGCCTGGTTAACTGACCTAGCTGGCACAGCGCCCATAGGAGTCTTCGTTATATTGCTCGACATAGTTATGACTGGCGTGGGAAGGATAAAGAGTGAGATAGGTAGTGAACGTGTTGAGGAGGATATAGGTTGATTATTCAGTTTAACCGCCAGATAAAAAGGGATGTGGCAGATGTAACAAGACGTTGTTTGCGATCTTGGGTCCCTGATGGATAGTGTAACTGTCAACAAAGCCAGGTGAGACGAGTAATTAACGGGATGCTCTAGAGCTTGTACTTGCTGGTCAGTAAAATAAAGTGTTTTACGGGCGTAGAATATAAGGAGATGGTGACTGCGATAGACAGAATATAAATTGTAGAGTCTAGGTAGGTAAGAAAAACACTAGAATATAGAACTACTAGGACGAGCAGAAAGGCCTGGTGGCTCTGATGGGATATAGAGAGTGAATATGAAGGGACAATACGAATAGAAGGTGTAGATCTCGGGGGAATAAATAACACAAACCCTAACTTATCACAGTAGAGTTCGAGTACATTTATTGGTCTCAAGATCACTAGCTTCAGCCGGAAATAGGTTTCGAGTGCGAACTTGAAGGTTTCTAGGGCAAAGGTTAAGAAAGGGTGTGGATAGATAGAGGAAAGGACGGAGTGTATGTGACTATGATGAGGAAGCTCGCTGACTTGTAAGTTGGCTATCACCAATGTAGGGAAAGGAAAAGCAGGTTCCTAGACCTTCAGTAGCAATTTGACGTAGGTATGGAATCATCTCGATGAAGAGGCCGCGAAGGATATTAAGTGAAGAATCGAGTAGACTTACTAGCAAAGTTGGCGACGAGAGCGATCCGAAGGTTTAAACTGTAGACTTCCAGCACGCAATACCGTCAGTTCAAAGCATATGACTTCTACTTCCGAGATTGAAGATGGGATTATGGCTCGTCTGAGTTGTTAGTTCTGCGATGCTTAGTATCACAACCTCGAAGTAGGAGTGCCGAAGGAAAGAAAGGAGAGTTGAGAGTTGGCCTGAGTCATCCTAAATATATAGGAAAACAAACCTTGGCAAGAGATATGAAAATGGAATGTACGGATCTGGATAGCTCCAAGCAAACATGGTGAATACGCTATTATGGGCCGTGCTCTTCATTCAATAGCATTAATGGGCAGGAAACTGTCCACTACAGAACAAGAAAGTTAGGATTCATTATTCAAACCTGCCGTAATGTATTACGGGAAGCTCAATCACAACCTAGGATGCTATTTCTTGTAGCCTTGTTGGTTACGATAAGATGGGGACGTGTCTCCTTTTATGAATACATATGGAACCTTGTTGCATGCTAGATTGTCGTGGGTTGTGATTCCTACGACTTCTTGTTGTGGGATTTCATCCAAGCTGCTATGCCATAGCTCATTTAGTCCCCTAATGTAGGTGCCTTCGACAAGACAGGTCCAGGGGCTTTCTATGTCTTTAACATATATTAAAGCGTTGTTCAAAATCGGCCAATGAGAAAACACCAACATCGCACAGTGAAGGTGCAATGATGCTAGAAGATACTACGATTCTAAGATGTTGCATCCCACTTGTATCAAATATTGCTGCTGTATATTAATGCCACGTGTATAACAAAAATACTAATTTCAGAAGGTTTTCGTTTGGCGGTAGAGGAGAACGTAAGCTTCCTAAATATCACTTTCCGATCTACTGCTATGGTTATCTTCAATCACCTTCGATATGTAAATCATTAGAAGGTGCCAGCAATACGGTCACTGACTTTATTGCTAAAAAGGCTCTATCGTACATTGGGGGTTTGCTTGCATGGTGAATGCATGCCGCCATTACCCCTTGTGAATGAACTTAAAAAAAAATCAAGCTAGTAAAATCGGCCGCAAAGGTGGCGAGCTAAATATCTCCCTACAACCATGTTCGTCGTACTCTGTGCGGCTTTAATGCAAATACCAAAATGCTGCCACCTCTGAGAGGCTGTAAAAATTACAAAGGGGGAAAATAACTATTGGGAAAGTGCGTGCATTCAGCCACATGGAGTGTCCATTGAATACACTTCTATGGTTTTTCGTTGAGTTTTTAATATATATCTAGCTAGCACATGGCCATTCCAGGGCTTCCACCAAGAAGCAGGCAGGCAGGTCTTCTACATCAATTTGATTAGTTTACCATAAAGTTTTCAAGAAGTCCTTAGTTGGCTATGTGGTCATGATCCGAACTGCTAAAGTGCGGAGCGTGTTCTACATAATCCGTCTCACTATACTGCAATAAAAGCTCTCGAGAACTTGTAAGAACGTAGATCCGCTGTTATGCTAACATTCTATGATTCCGAGGACATGACAATACAACAGAGGGGTTGCCTAATGTAAGTCAATGAGGCAAATTCAGGGTTAGCAAGATGTAAATACGTAAGCCACTGATAGAATAATTCGGCCGTTGATACTTCGTTGAACCCTAAGTGTAACTTATTAGGTGCTACCTATATTGTTCAAACAGTAGCAGTGTTTCTAGCTCTGATTCTAACAAGATAATAGGCATGGGTTATTACGCCATGAGGCGTACCATGATTCGTCTATTTTGACTGCTTGAGAAATACCCAATAGTTCTTAGGTTCAACACAAAATACAAAGATGGTTCAATGAAACATGGCAGGTACGCGAATGGGCGACACGTCAGATAACCTAAATAGCTCAAAAATGAGTAGCCGATTATCCTACAATACTGCAAGATCATGATAGATGTCGTCAAGATCAGGTAGCTTACAAGAGCGTGGCCTTCATGAAATCCAATCCTAATGAAATGAGATTCTAGATACCTCCTGCATAAGTTAGAGGAATGTTGCTAAGCCCTAGTCATAGCTCTCTACTTACTGGTAGGAGGTCAAAACTAGGGCTGTTGATTACATAACTTAGCTTACTATGCTCTTACATATCTCCAGACGGGAAGCTCGATCGATGCCGGAGTGCCTGCGAACGCCTGTCCCGTGCAGTAATTTGACGTACGCAGGGAGCTCTGTTCGTAGCTGATCAGCGCTTCAAGAATGGCAGCCCGAAGCCGGCCCGTGGCCGAAACATATGTAGGGGGGGAATAAATATTCGATTGTGTGCCGCCGTAGGTAGCAATAGTAGCGATACTAGTGGATAATATGCTATGGGTGGAATCAGTAGTGTGCTGCAAGTACTACGACAACGGGTGGGCGAGCGAGTCTGGCATGTAACCGCGGACCCGTCCGATCCAACGAAAAGAGATGGCGAAAGCGGTAGGTATGCCAGAACAGCGAAAGCAAGCACGCAAACTAGCTAGGCAGACTATCTACAGTACCTACATAGGTAGATACATCCATACGCTACACCCCCCTGGCTAATAGGTACGATACTATGCAGCTCTGTACTCTCAGATGCAACTTACCGCCTTTTGCGTCGGCGGTCGATCTTATGCGTAGGAAACATCGCCATGATGCGATGCTGGGTGCGGTGCCTGCTCCCGCTGCTTGTGGGCTCCCGAGGGAGGAACACATACTTACATACATAGAGAGCACATAATTACTGAACCGCATGACCCATGGCGCCACCCTTACAAATGGATTCGTCTAGACAGGCGCGGATGGCGTATGTTTCTAAGTACAGCGTCGCAGGTGTCCATCGGCGATAAAGCGCATATCGAATTCCCTTCGACCATATGTCAATGTTGGTTATGGGGGCGAGCAGCCGCTTAACTTCATACCCATACTTTGTACAGTACAGAGTACGTAGACTAGGGGCCTTGATGGTCAGCAGAGAGAGGGAGAGGGGAGAGGGGTGAGGGGCAGCAGGTGGCAGGGCTCTGACAAGTCCAGACATGATCTGCAGGGCGCGGGGTTTCCGTCGTTGTTGGTGGTCCAACTGCGGAAGAATTATATGGCACTGGTGCTACGAAAGGGAAGGGATACGATTAAAGGTGCAAAAAAGGGTCGAAAAATTTGGAAAAGTAAAATGGAAAATTGCCTTACACCACAGCGCCCCCAAATCCTGAGACCGATTAGGCGAAGATGGTGGCGTGCTAGTGTAGGAGGGAGGATGGTGGGATCTTGGTCGCGTGCTCGTGCTGCACGTTATCATTCCCAAGTATATTATTAGCTGGTGGCTATCAGGACGGAACTAAGGCTAGACATTTTCTGCAAAAGGGTGGGTGTTGACGTCTTGTCTTGTCGTCACACGCATGGGCACATTATCATCGGTAGACCGTAGCTGTCAGTATGGATACCCTTACTTCAGATTGGTACTCAGCACCTACTCGAGTCCCTAAACTGCCTGGAAGCTATCTAAAAGTGATGATCACGGGAAGAGATCACTGTATGAAAGACGCGGGAGGGTTACTCTGGCATGCACAAAATATATTATATAATTAGTAAGGGTGGGTTCTTGGGTATCGTGAAGTTCCCGAATGAGGGAAGCGCTGAAGAGAGAAACCGGAGTGGTTCTTGGCAACGACAACCCCCCCGAGGCTAGTGACGAGACGGAATGGAATCGTGATGATCTACGTAGACATGTGTATCGGCAGCATGCGCCATCAGAGTCATCTCGAGTCGGCTGAATTGGAGAAGGTGGGTTACCTAGTAGAGAGAGAGAAAGAGGCATCTTCCTACGCTGGCCAAGTCCCGATAACGGTTGAGGTAGTTTACCACGCATGTGATGCACATGAAATGTATGCTGCGGAGATCTTGTGACACACGCCTAGTCATTACACAATCGCGAATCTTGGCCATCCGTCTGCACAACCTCCCTCGCGCGAACGAGTTAGATAGGTCCTTCAAGTTGGCCGAGTTGCGTGCTAGCCCTTAAAGGGCTAGCTATAAGGCTCCTGTGGCATTGAAAAAGGGCCAAAAAAATCAAATAACAATGTGCCTAATAATTGCTGAATTATTAGTAAAAGTGGAAGCATTTTACACTATCGGTTTCGAAAGGGATATCAGAGGTATTGGTGACGAAAAGACGATTAACACATAGCCCCGGCGTTCACTGGATAATCTTCCAATGACGAGTGACGCGAATTTCGAGACATGTGGTTACCTACATATGAGAATTGAAGGCTTACCATATTACTTGAACGAGCGAATGCACCCCCAAATGCTAGGCAAGTCTGACAAGGCGATGTGACGAAATGGGAGGGAGGCGAAAAACGATATACCGTATGCGTAGTCACATTTCTAATCCAAGCTAAAAGTGTGCCAACCTGCATATATATCTGTCTACCTAGCCATACCTACGGTGTATCTAGTGGTTTCTCTACCGCATAGTAAACCAATAATGCAACAGCCAGTTCCCGATGCATGTAAGGCGTCGCACCGGCTATCCAAAAATATAGCATGAGGCAGTTTCGCAGCAATTTGGATGCTCGATTTAATACTCTAGGCATTTCTCTAGATGCCTGTAAACTCTGGCATTGGAAGCGTAGCATCTTTCAAAGGGTTGTTAGAAGGTGTTAAGGTTACTCTGTACGTATGTAGGTTCAACTACCGTCTGTGTTGCCTTGACGATCACAACGTAGTAAGTATAGGCTATAGCTTGTAGGCAGCTATAAACCTTGAGTGGATAATAGTATTTTTTTTTTTGGCATGGACAGCAACTTCGTTAGTGGCGGAGAAGGCAACAGGGATATTGCTAGCAGGAGTTTGGTACTTGCCCGCATCATACCGTCATTGGACGAACCGTTTAAACCTAGCAATCAACTGCGTTTGTGCGTCTCTTCTCTGGCGCCTTTCCGGAGCAAGAATCGAACGACCACACGCAGCCAGTGACGAGGAGCAGGTAGGCGCGGTCCCGCTGCGAAACAATTGCCATCGAGATTCCTAAAGTGAAACGACACCTAGTTATGCCTCGGGGATATATACCAAGTATGCGTACGTGCATAATCACCACCTCTACCTAGGTAGTGCAGACTACCTCCCTAATGTAAAGGTACTCAGGTAGGTAGTCTAAGTACGCCATATTATGTAGTACCTACACACTAGGTAGTGCACCTAGTGTAATGTATGTAGGTATGTAGAACTAGGCGGGTTTCCCTGGCCCTAACAGAGGTACAGAATATGGTGGACTGTGATAAGATGCTGCGTAATAAAAGCTAGGGTGGAACCCGTGAGATGACCTTGAATAGGCGAAGAATATCGAACAAGTAGATAGCTTCTTGTGCGCATGGTACCTAGGCAGGGTTTTCTGTGCCTGACTAGGCCATGTAGTATACCCTACTGCGTATTTCACGAGGCAAGCTCCTGTAATGCAAGTTGAAAACCTGTACGCAGTGCAGCACCGTATGTTGGTGCTGTGTACATATGTATGTCTGAGGTCTGTCAACGGTATTGGGTATTGGGGTAAATTGGAAGCCATTTTTCTGTGGCTTTTAGCCCACCACGGCTAGGTGGGCTTTCAGGGCTGAAATGATGCCTACCTACATGCAAGTAGGTAGCATACCAACCATCAGCATAGGTACTTAAAAGCTGGCCATGCGGGTTTGATTGGGTTAGGTTAGATCCACCCAGATGACTCTGAGTCCGTGTCACTTGATTGATTATCTACTATGACAACCTATTAGCCATAGCTGAGTGACTGGTACGGTGACTTAGTCTTAGCTTCACCGAGGTTGGAATCAGACACCAACCTGAGATCGAGAGCGGTGAGATGGATGTCGACGTGATTATATACATAGTTATGCGTATATGTAGTCCGGAGGTAGGGAGCTGTAAGTAGGATCATCGCCAACTCCCTTCTTCTTGCCTCTATGCAGTGTAGTGTATGTATACCTACTGCAACCTCATCACACCTGTGATTGTACTTGTGTGTAGATAGATAGGTATGGTCCTATCATCCACATCCGCCCACATTGCGGTAGGCAATTTCAAGGGGTCCTCCCCTAATTTCGCTGCTGATCGACGGTTGAGTAGCCGGGTGGGCGTTGGACGGGGAGGGCCCCACATTAGGTAGTATGCAACCTTCATTTTATTTTTTTTAGGCAGATCTGGCTAGCTTGTCAAGAATATTTTCCGCTAAGGCACCCTTATCATGCCTACCTCGGACGGCGCACCTCAGATCTGATATATGCAGTAATGCAACTATAAGAGCTACGATTCCGTACCGCCTGCGACAGTGGACCTCGACAGCTACCTACGCAATATGATGCATGTCAAGTTTCGGTACTTTATGTTTGTACGGCACTGTACCGTGCATAGCACAGTTGGGCGGTACTTGTATTCTGAATGTCTAGACCCCCATAATTCACCCGAATCATTGCCCAATAGTAAGTATCAGCAAGCCAACCTTTCTTTAGCACCGAGTTCTTGCCCAGTAGTACCCTGCTCATACCTGTTTGTTGTTTTGTTCATTCATGCCGATGCTACTGCAGATTGATGCACACTGATGTACTTACACTCTGTACACTACCTATGTACCTAAACGACTGGACTGGTCCTCCAAGCCTCAGGCCTTAGGCCTCATGACCCCTCGAGCGTACATCAGCGATTACAGCAAGCATGAATGAATGAAGACATCATGCATTGCATACCACTGAGGCGAGGAGACTAATACCCAGATAGTACTCTGTAGTGTAGGTGGTGCGTAGCACTACTTATGGTCTATTCTGTACCTCCGAACTAAATCAAGCCAGGCCCGTTATCGCGAGCACCCATAAGATTCTCCTGAAACCACCAATCGTATGTATAGGTTATGCGCCTCAGTACTACTATTCGCTGTCCGTGGCTCTACCTACCGTAGACTGTATGTAGGTGGTTGGACTGGTTATGCAGACGAGTTTGTGGAGGAAGCGCTGGGGCTGGAATAGTGGCAATCGATCTTGTCAATACCTATCTAGATTCGCCGGCATGCTTGGGGCTGGCGGCACTAGATGTATACCAAGTGTACAGTACGCCGCGGAAAGCTCCCTGCTTTACTTCGGGGGCTGGAACTCAACACGGTTCGGTAAGAGGCGAAACATTTTTTATATGAACCGGCGATCGTGGCCTTGTTCCCTTCCCCCCCTCGGCCATATTTCATGTACTTGCGGGTTCAAACAAATATGTCTGTAAAGTACTTGCATATCCGATCGTGGGGTATTCTAGCATCTGCCGACAAGTTTCAAGGAGAATAGGCGTCAATGGCGATGGTAAGTTCGCTACCTACAGTACCTAGGTAGGTAGTAAGAGGGTATACCCTAGATATAGAGAGGTAGGTTTCCTGTTTGCGAGGCCGAAGGGTAAACTCCAGAAAGATGCACTATCGCCGCTGTTATAGACGAAGTACTATATATGCGTAAGCCATGCCGCAATTTTTTGTACATAATAAGAGGCCAAACCCTGCACACTAGGCTGCTTCATTGCACTAGTATGCAAGCCGGTGGCCGGTGCTATGGGAGATAGGGTGTGGCCTAGCAACGGTATTGCATGTCGAAGAGGTACAACCGTATATGTAGGTACTGTGCTGTGATAGAGGATAGATCACGTTGCACTACAGTGACTACAGTGACTACAGACGAATTTTGGTTTTCTACACTGTAACAATAAGATTGGTATCATACCTACTTATATGTAGTGCGCCTACGCTGAGTATTAGGTAGTTATATGATTCAGAGGCTGCTACCTAGTCTACATAGGAATGCACCGTATGTAAAGCATGCCTAGTACCTAGGTATTGTATGTAATGTAGCACTGAAAGCTCTTCGCTAGCGGAGTGGCAGTGGGAGCTAAATTCGCTCGAAGAAAAGAAGAGGGTGTGGTCATGTGGTGATTACGTAGGTATACTGCTTCAAAGAGTGCTTGTCTACCCAGACAAATTTAGCACAAACGAGTGTTGAGTTATTCTATGTAGGTGCTCCTTGCAAAGAGGATGATGAGCATCGGATTGGTTTGCATGACCTACCAATTTACAGTACTGTAGGTATGATAATGACTGAGATGTACAGAATCTGTAGTTGAAACGAAGGAATAATAATCTGTACTAGGGCCAATATTCCGTGATCGACCTTGATACACCTTTAGACTAGTGGCATAGGTAGTGCGCTGGAATACAGTACCTATGCGTACACTGAAGGGAGAGGGTGGGAAAAAGGTTGGTTGGACTTGGAAGAGGAGTGGAGATTTCGGTAGTCGAATTATGAGGACAGGGCTAGACTGCATGGACCGAAGATAAGTGGGCAAAAGTGGAAAAGGGGGAAAGGCAGTGGGAGAAATATGCATAAACTGCAGTCTGATGCCCCTTTCTCTTGTGATGTTTAAGCGAAACTTCCATATCGAGAGATAGTTCTGGTGGACTTGGGCGGCGATAGGTATTGCTCTGGTGGGGTTAGGCTTGGTGGAATTTCTGATGGCAGGGGTCAGGGCATAGGGAGACCCGCCAACGCCCCACTCCTACTACTGCTGTAATCCCTGCAAGTGCTAAACTTCCCGGCGCGCGCTCGTATGAGCCACCAATGTACTGTACTGCATGTACCTAAAACCCTTATTTGCCATATGCTTGGCGCGCTTCAACACACTGGCTGGGACAGTGGTTCAGACACCTCCATTATCGCCAGAAGCTCTGTGAGTGCGCTGTGTGCAGGTGGTCTGCCGTGACTTGCCGTGGTGTGGTTTTTACAGTACGGTGGCCAGCCCTTGTCCTCCCTCCCTGCTCTTAATCACGAGACAAATAAATACGACCCGGTAGGAGCTGCTACCTCTTCTCTTCTCCTCCCTCCCTTTCCTACTTCCGTCCACACAGACAGAGCGAGGCACACCACCGTCTTGTCACTTCACTACGACCGATATTAATCACCATCACCTGCCATCCGACGCTAGATTCGTCCGACGAAGTCAAATACCCTTGAGCTTTGGTAGTGTACTGCTAATTGCTTTTATTTTTCCTCTTTTTTTGAGATACCCAATTGTGATACCCTTTTCTCTTTTCGATACCCTAATACACCAACAAAATGGCCGACGAACAGAAGCCCGTTGCTCTCCCTGAGACAACACCTGCCGTCGCAGAACTAGTCGCCGAGCCCGTCGTCGCCGAGACGAAGCCCGCTGAAGAGGTCCCTGTCGTCGAGGCCCCTGCTGAGGTCGCTGCAGAGGAGACAGCTGCCGTACCCGCTGAGGAGGCCAAGGAGGAAGTCAAGCCTATCGAGGCTGGCACTCTTGAGCACAAGGGTGCCCCGGCCAACTTCCCCAAGTAAGTTGACGTCGGAAGAGCATGACTGGGGGATCCAAAATACTGATTGATGCAACGCAGGAACTTGCTATATGCCAAGAACCATTTCTGGTTCGGGGCCGACGCTCTGGAGAAGGAGAAGCTTGCGACCTACCTGAAGAACGAGAAGGCCAGCGACGTTGCTCATCATGTTGTCTCCTGGGCCGCTGAGACCGGAAAGGGTCTTTTGTTCTACGGCAAGGAATCTGACAAGAGCACCGCTACTGGCGTTATCCAGTTGGTATGTTATCTTTCGAACGTGGTAGTAAAGAGGAGCTAACAGAAACGTAGTCGGAAGCATCTGAGCCTACCGTGGACGGTTCCAACAAGTTTCACTTCACTGCCAAGGGTCACAAGCACGCTTTCAAGGCCCCTACTACCGCTGATCGTGATAACTGGGTTGAGCAACTCAAACTCAAGATCGCTGAGGCTAAGGAGCTAGCTACTACTGTAACAGAATCTGAGGCATATAAACAGACCCTGGAGGCTCTAAAGCCAGCTCCTCCTGCGAAGAAGGAGGAAAAGCCCGCTGTAGTAGAAGCCCCCAAAGAGGAAGCTCCTGCAGAGGCTGCTGAACCGGCTGAGGAGGTCAAGGAGGAAGACAAGAAAGAGGAGCCTAAGGAGGAAAAGAAGGAGGAGCCGAAACGCCGCTCAGCTAGCCGCAAGCGAGCATCTATCTTTGGTAACTTCCTAGGCAAGAAGGACGAGGCTAAGAAGGAGACTCCAGCTGAAGACAAGCCCGCTGAGACCGAGGCTGCTGCCGCCACTGAGACTACTCCGATCGAGCAGATCATTGAGGCTACGGAGGCTGAGGCTGAGACCGCGCCTGCGGAGGCGGCTCCTGAGGTTGCTGCTGTTGAGGAGCCTAAGGAGGTTGCGAAGCCCACTCCCTCCAAGCGCGCCAGTATTTTTGGAGGTCTTTCATTCGGCAAGAAGAAGGCTGACGTCGAATCTGCTCCTACAACCCCCGCTAAGGAAGAAACTCCCGTTCTGGCCGAAGCTCCCGTTGCCGAGACCGCTCCGGTCATTCCGGCTGTTGAGACGACCGAGCCTCTATCTGCTGAGGTAGCTGCTGCCGCACCAGCTGAGACTGCCGAGGCTGCTCCTGCGACCAATGGCGAGGCAAAGAAGGAGGTGAAGAGCGATAAGCGGAAATCTTCGTTGCCTTTCACCTTCGGCAAGAAGGAGAAGGCTAGTTCGGACGAGGAGGGCGAGAAGAAGTCCACTCCTTTCTTCTCGAAGCTTCGCCAAACGGTTAAGAAGAGCAAGCCTGCTGAGAAGGCCGCCGAGGAGCCTACTGAGGACAAGCCTGCTGAGGCCGCTACTGAGCCCGTAGCGGAAGCTGCCGCCGACGCGAAGACTGAAGAGACGAAGGTTGAGGAGCCGGCAGCTGCCCCGGCGGCTGAGGAGGCTCCTGTTGAGACGCCAGTTGCGGCTGTTCCTGCTCCTGTCACGGCTGCCGCGTAGAGCGCGAGTCGTTTGGGGCGCAGTCGCTACACGTGACGACTGACTTCGTCATGGCACCTTATGATTTTCATTACTAAGATACACCATCTTGCGGTTGGTCGGGAACGGAATCTGCATTTCAAGATACCCTACCAAGATTGGTTCTGAGCTGATATACCCCATCTTAAAATGGTTCAACAATCCATCTTTCGAGCGAACACTGGCAAAGCATGGACTGGGGCTATGATAAGGGGGTGGCATATGATTTGTTTTACTTGCTGTTCACTTTGTATGCTTCATCTGATGGAGCGCGGAGATACGTATTCTGTTTCGACAACATTTTCCTACCTCTACTGATACCCAGTATACCCTGAAAGCAACAATCTTTCGTCAACGGTCGGTGACCGATCTGTTGAGCAACAAACCCATAAAAAACGCAAAGCTGATGCAGTTCGAGAGAGTTGTCCAGACTTGGGTTTACGCCTTGATGTCAGGAAAGCCTCATGCAGCTGTGTGTCGTGCTGCGTGTCTTGCCACTTAGGGTATACACAAGCCGACCTAGCCATCTATAATAGCTAATAGATACACATTCGCCTAAACTGGTCTTGATGTTTTTTTCTTAGTATATCCTGTTTCCAATAAATCCCTAGGTGGTTTTCTACGTATGTCGTGAGTGTGAACCTGTTCTTCTATGGAACCTTAGAAAATGTGTCAATTGAAGAGTTGTGCACCTTTCTGTTATATGCGTAATGGTTTTTGCATTTGTATTACATAAGCAGCTTTGCCTGCTGTGTCGGTACCTAACCTCATGCGTGCATGGCAGGTACGTACAGGACCCCGCCATCCCACCCTCAACAACCATTAACCACCAGTCTAATCAACCCCCCGACCAAAGTCTGTTTATTCCTGCTCCTCGAGACTGTGACTTGAACACAATGACGACGTGATGACGACCTTTTTGGCCTTTGACTCGGAACACCATCTCCTTGTAGCGTTCGTTAGCGACATATTCTGTAGCCTCCACAGCTTCACAGCATGAATTTCTCTATCGAGGTGGAGGGTGCGGCCAGTCCGCTGAACCACATCGAGCTCGCGCGCACACTTCAGTCGGCCACATCTTCCCAAGACCACCATAGGCGACAAGCCGCCGATCAACAGTTGTCCTCTTGGCAGAGCCATAAGGACTTCTATGCCACTCTACAGGTATGGTACACAATAAATACAATGCTTCTTCTATGCTCTCTAGAAACCCGGAAGCTACTGCGGAAGCTACTGCGGCCTCTCCCATCTATATCCCCTCTGCATGTTCCAGCCAAACCAAGGAACTCGGCTAGTCACCCTGTGTGTCCAAACTCAGCTAACTTCTTTCCATTCTTTTCATATAGTCAGTTTTCCTTGACCGCAGCTTGCCTCGAGAAATTCGTTTCCTTGCCATCATCCAACTGAAGAATGGTATCGACAACTGCTGGCGTGCCCATACTATCAAGAATGCCATCCAACCCGCCGAAAAGCAGCTCATTAGGTCCCGCCTGCTTCGCGGCTCCATCCAAGAACCAGATTCACAGTTAGCCTTACACAATGCCCTCGTCGTTGCTAAGATTGTACGCATCGACTTCCCCGGAGAGTGGCCTGACGTACTGGATAATCTCGTCACTCACCTTAGGGAGTTACGAAATGACGACCAGTCTCTCGCTGGTGCTCTATTGATCTTGCTGCGGATTGTAAAAGAGTTAGGCACTGCACGCTTGCTTAAATCCCAGAAAGCTTTGCAAGCCATGACGCCAGCGCTGTCGCAGGTTCTTGGAGAGATCTACGATGCCAAGACGAAGTTATGGCTACCTTTTATAAGCAGTGGCCAGGGCGACGAGAGAAGTGCTGTGGCAGCTATGGGCAATAGCTTGACAGCTTTTAGGATCCTTCGCCGCCTTCTGATTGTTGGATATGAATTTCCACATAGAGACGAGCTTGTTCGACAGATTTGGTCGTTTTCCCAGTCGCAGCTTGGACAATTGTTGAACATGGTCAATGACAAATACCCACTTCTCGGAAAGCATCTCCTGCAGTTCACAAAGCTACACATCGACATGGCGTCTTCTCATCCAGCTAGTTTCGCCGCTCTACCAGGCTCCCCAGACCTTGCTCGTGCCTATTGGAACCTTGTTGCCGAATTTTCCTTGGTATTTGGTCAGTCAGAAGGAATCCGTCAAGGCAGCTCATCGAGTGAGGCCAAGTCAAGTGTAGAGGGGCCCCTTCTAGAGAGACTCGCTCTAAAAGGGTTGCTTCTCATGAGAGCCTGTGTTAGAATGACGCACCGCCCCGTTCAAACTCTCAGGTACCGCTCAAAAGCAGACGCCCAAGAGCAACAAGAAGCAGTTGCGGCCATCAAATTGCAACTGTTCACCGATGATTTCGTCAATCAGATGGCGCGTACTATCATCACTCACCTTCTGGTGTTTAGAAAGGCGGACATGGACGCCTGGGAAGAAGAACCACAGGAGTGGGAGCAACGAGAAGAGAGCCAAGGCAACGCATACGAGTGGGAGGTACGACCATGTGCTGAGAAACTTTTCTTGGACCTGCTTATCAAGTACAAGAATCTTCTACTGGAGCCCTTGCTAGCCTACTTTGCGACGGCTCAAGATCCACAGGCTAGTATTACAACTAAAGAGGCTGTCTACACGACCATGGGCCTGGCAGCCGCTTTGGTAGAGGGCACTTTTGATTTCGATTCTTTAGTGAAGTCAGTGGTCGCAGCGGATGCAGTGCAGACGATCCCTATGTGCCATATTCTCCGGCGGCGTATTGCCATCCTCCTGAGTCAATGGGTGCCGGTGAGGATATCGAAGGAAACGCGCCCTTTGGTATACGACATCTTCAAACATCTCCTCAATTCTAATGATCCTCATAATGATATTGTTGTTCGGATCACAGCCGCAAGGCAGTTCAAAGCTGTAGTAGATGAGTTTGACTTCGACGAAACCAGCTTCACCCCTCGAGCGCCAGATGTGCTCAAGGAGCTCATCAACTTGATACAGACCGTAGAGATTGACGAGACAAAACTAGTTATAATTGAGACACTACGGAGTCTTATTTCGCGGATGGACAGCAGTGTCACCCAATTTAGTGATCTTGTAATGGGTGCACTACCAGGTATCTGGAGCTCGGCAGGCGAATTAGGATACATGATGAAGCAAGCAGTTTTGACCATCTTGCTAAGTCTTGTTTCTGCTATGAAAGCTGACTCTCAACGCTACCACCATTTGGTGCTGCCATTAATAACCGAAGCTACACAGCAGGAAAGTGAGGCCTTTGTCTATCTTATAGAGGAAGCGTTGGATTTATGGGTCAACCTTCTCCAGAATAGCCAGCCTCCACTGTTAGGAGAGCTCCTAAGTCTCGCCAATGTTGCAATCAATCAACTCACAGACCAGAATGATCATGTTGAAACGTGTATCACAATCGTCGGTTCCTATATAGCGTTGGCTCCTCAGACGCTTCTTGAAGACCAGTATCGTCAACCTCTTTTAAGGTCACTTTTAGCGTCCTTAGATACAAAGCGACACGAACATGTCAACGTGACCACGAGGTATATTGAAATGATTTTGCGCCTTTCTCACCAACTTGGTGGGGATCATGGGTTTCAGCAGTTATTGCAAGACGTGGTGCAAACTGGGTTCTTGAAACACCTTCTCGAAGGAATTCATGATGCCTACGAGGCTCACCAAACGTCTGGACCTAAGAGGAGACAGAGCCGTCTCACTCCTTTCTGTCTGTCAAGCTACTTTACTATACTCTCTCGCATCGCCGTCATAGATCCTTCAACATTTGTAGCGATGCTTGGAGCACTAGGACCTATTGAGAGTGTCTGGGGTTGGCTTAGCGTTGAGTGGTTTTCCTGCTTCGATAGTATGGCGGAACCTGATCGACTCAAGCTGAATCTTCTTGGTGTTACGCGCCTGCTTGAGCTTCCTCAGCCTATGGCTGGTCTTGCTCTGGGGAAACTACAAGACTATCTCTCCATGTGGACCAGTGTTCTCTGCCAAATTTGGGATGATGACTCGCCCGGCTATGACGGGCTGTACAGCACCGAGAAACCACCTTCTACTGAGTGGGATACATATAAGGATGTCGTGGAGCGTGAGCTATACGCTACAGACCCCATCAGGACTGTTATATCTTATGCGTTTGTTAAGGAAAGGTTACAAGGCCTTGCGCATATTGTTGGTGAGCAGACCTTCCAAGAGTGGCTAGGAAACGCAGATAAGGAAGTTCTTGCTGGCTTCCAGGGTCTTGAGAATAAGGCATCTACCTCGCATCCTGCGTAAAATGTGGTAGATGATAGAAGTGAGAACTGGAGGGCGAAGAACGAAAGCCGTGACGAGGTAACCTCGTAAAGTTCTCGATTTGGAGACTTTATACTACCATGCATGGCGACGGGGACAATTTCACCCCTGTATCAATGACAATCAACTAATTCCATGAAGATAGAGCGCTTTAGGTAGATATAGGCTCCAGTTATATACGTATGGTATTCGCTGCCGCCTTCCCACTCTCCCTAGGCCTAAAAGAGTAGTTTGAATTCCAGTAGGAGCGTAGGAGACGCCTGATATAGATCTAGGAGGTAGATTTTAGGATACCCATTGCTAGAATAGGGCAGTTGGTATAGAGATCCTTCTTTAAGCTAGGTAACTGACTGGTGCTGCAATCTGTCCAGCAATATGCGGCTTTATGCGAAACCCAAAATTTTGTGGCGGTTTGGATGGAGGACGAACTAGGTGGCGATGAGAGCATCTCGAGAGCGAAAAGGGGTCGGTTACGCTGGGTTTCCAAGCCGCGTGCTTCACGATGATTCCAGTGGGACATTCTGTAGACTGAGTAGGCTTTGAAGATGGGGTTGGGGGAGGAATGATGCGCCTAGTGATACTACTATTCTTCAATAGACGAGGGAGAAGCGGTAGTAGAGGACGGGAGACTCAGTTGGGGCAAGAGTACCTAGCACATTCAAGGGTATCTTTACATATTATTATAGCTAGAATGCCTTTGGATAATGTACAAGAAGTTTAATACATGGCTAGGCTAGCGATGAGCATATGCTAGCTATCTCGTAGGGGGCTTCCTGCTATCAAAGGGAGCTCATACCACTACAGAGTGTAGTAGAGTGTTGTGTAGGCCGTTAATCGCCGAAATGGGCTTGTTTGTTGTCCATTTCCTGGCTGTTGATGAGTTGACCATTCACGTATGTGTAACACACTGGAGTACGTGTTTCTTAGAACTGCATGGATTCTGTGCCGCGTCTGTTGTTCGGTAGTTGTTTTGTATGCATTTGTTGAATAGACCTTTCGAGTAGGTTCATGACTCTTGATGGGAATCAACCTTTAGTCTCTGTAAATAGCTCTTCTCCTTCAGAAAATGAAGTTTCGCCTCCCTTCCGAACTCCATATGAGCGAAATTAGGAGTATTACGACGGCAATCCTATTCGTGTAGGCAGACGCATTTCCCCATACAGCGGTGGAAGGGCGACAAGCCCAAGCGTCGGCTTTGTGTTAAATTAATCCTCGTCTAACGAGGATACCGTTAGGATTGGTTACGTAGAAATGACTGCGCGCGGACTTGCTCTAGTGTGACACGTTTGGCAATAGAGAGTTCATTCCCTCTGAGACAGTAAACTTGTTTGTGTGGTTTGTAGGGAGGCCTAAATGTCGCTTGGCCGATAGTGGACTTGCGATTAGACTTCAAAATCGTCACCCATTCCGGCCTCTTCCTCTTCATAGATCTCGGAATCTGTATCTGGGGCACTATCGTCTCCATTAGCGTCGGGATCTGGATTTTGGACATCAGCTTCATCCTCTTCATCTGTATGTATGCTAGTGTCCTGGTCGTCGGCAAATCCAACGTGCTTGGTGCTAGGTGAGGAGGCTTTAGGCGATTCTTCTAGAACATCGCCGCTCCAAGGTTTGCACTCCTTCACTAGTTCACCACAGCGTAGGCAAGCCCAGCCCTCGCCTTCCTCTCGTTCTATCCGCGTCGCTAGGCAGACAAAGCAGTATATGCACCCGCAAGGAATCGTCTCGTACGGGTTTGTGATATCTGTCTGTGCCGATCCGACTACGCCACTCGATCCAGCCGCTGCTAAAATTTCTGTTTCCGAAACTGCACTGTTCTGATCCTGGTAGCATATGGCACATGTGCGTTCAGGTAAGAAGGCATATTCGCCCTTCTTATCTCCCGCATCTTCCCCAGATTTCACGTTGATGAGTTCCTTTGTTCTCCTCCACGTACGGCTCAGCCACCGCCGCCATCGATTGATGCCCACTAAGGGCAAGACGAATAGGAGGAACTCGGTGAATGCATGCCAGACCAATTGCCGATTCAAGTACTCGAAAGAGACTTCACGGTTAACTTGGCTAGTGGGGGGCGCTAAGCGCATCCTCAAGACTCTGTCGAGGATGGTGCGATATCTTCCATGGAGAAGAAACACTAAGAAGGAGGCAAAAGCTGCCATCGAATGCACACTCGTAATGCGCGTTGTCAGGCTGGATAATCGTTTCACCAAAGCCGATGGCTCATCGTAGCCATTATCTTGATCCAGGAGCCAATTCTCCCACTTGGTCCAGCCATATTTCCCCCCTACCGTCATCAGGCCATACAAGCTCTTCTGCCATTTGCTCGGTGGCGTCAGGACGGGGCCCTCGTGGCGGGCATCGGTGTATTTTAGGTTCTGTAGGGCAGCGCCGTAGGTGGCGTCATGATCCCAGACAGTGAGCTTGAAGAGTATAGCGCGGAGAGCCAGGAGGATTTCGGCGGACCAATCGTCCCGGAGATTGGCTCCCAGGTATTTCAGAGCCTCGCCGACCTGGTCGCGCAATTGCTGAACCAAGTCTTCATCGAGTAGCTCCGCGTCGACCTGGCCAACGCGAAAGGCGGGCCTGGTGCCTTCGCGCGACGACACCAACTCCCATGTGGACAGCGACGTTGACCCCAGGCGATCGAAGGGGAAGGGCAGGCGAGCAACCTGCGACCAAGCGCGTGAGGCCTCGCGATGGGCAGCGAGCTGGGCTTGGGCGTCGCGTTCGCGGGCCTCTCGCCTGGCGGCCAGGCGCTGCTGGGCCTGAGCAAAGCTGGTGGAGCTCATACGGTTCGATGGACTAGTGGACCGGTAGACTGGCGGGATGGACGGTGGGTTGATGGTCTTGGGGGCGGCGTGCTACGCTGTCATTGTTGTCGGGCTGGGAGGTAGCTATATCATGAGCATATACGAGAGCGAGCTCCGGCTGCCGGTCGCTAGACGTAGCCGAGCTGCGGCACGGGGATTTTGCAGGACTATCGACCCTGTATTCTGTATACAAGTAGGTAGGGAATGAAGGCGGCGAGCTGATTAGCGTGCATAAAATCGATGGATGATGAGTTGTACGAATACAACTGAATTGTAACCGTGATGTCGCACACAAATTCAAGCAAGTTAGAGTTGCTGTCGCGCGATGTTGTCGAGTAGGTAGGTAAATCAACGGTCATGCCGATTACCTAGACTGGGTTAGGTACCCAAGTAGGGCGGTGGACTGGGGTATTCTGGAGAACGGCCGAGGTACGATGAGCGCCTGCCGGTCCTCCAGGGTGCTGTGCCGTTGTGTACAGTGCACACTGTATGTAACACTGTAAATACTTTGGCTTTTGTCACATGCGCCAGCCGCGGTCTCCACCGTAATTATGCCAAGATTGGTGGGCTTATCAAATCAGCCACAATCGCCATCGCATTACCACCTATCCAATTCGACTTATTAATCCTGTTCCAGTCCAACAGGAAAAATACCAGGTATTCCACACCGATAGACTGGGGTTACCTCTGTAAGAACTTGGCCGCCAAAATATCCATAGTATGGCCATTATGCATCTGGATAATACATAGTATTTCATATCCATGGTTCATAACCGCGCGCGCGCTGACCTAATTCCAATCCTCCGAGCTCGTATCTTATCCCGTGATGGAGCCTACAAGCCTGACGCGACCCTCTACTCTGGATAGCCAAGAAATCCTCTGCATAAGGGATGAGGCCATTCAAGCTTGTCTATTCCATGCCCAGACTATCTATCTATAGGTTGGATGAGGATTATATGTAGGCATTAGCAGCTCATACCCATCATCGCTTAGCAATTGCAAAGATAGCTTTAGTCTGCATAACTGCGTCGCAACTAACCACTGAATTAGTATTTTTTATAAATCATATATTCTATACTCAACTGCTTAGCTGCTCATTCCTTAAGGCCGCTCGCTAAGTGTCTGGTCAAATCCGAGAACCAAGTCAGCCTGCGACTAGAATCCAACCCGCTGCTATCATCTACAGTATTATGCTGTAAGATGTGCAGTGTCAGCAATTCAACGCCGCGAGGTTACATTAGCGTGTGAGATATCCTTGCTGGTAGCCAAACGGAAACCCTGGCCTCCCACGGAAAATCCGCTCTTCGGCCGTCTCTGCCTACACTAGACCAGCCAGATCCGTCTTCTCTCAGCTAGAGTAGCCTCGTTCAGTATGACTTACCGAAGGAACAGTCTCTCGTGCTACAGTATTTCGGCGTTCATGCCGTCGCTTTCGGTAGTCTATGTTTCCGATGGTGCTTAATGATCCCTAAAGGCTTCGCCTCCACCTCAAAGCTGTCGAGTGCTGCATACACCTACCACGGGGAGGATCCTTGCTAGCCCGACGGCGATGGAGCCCTCAGCTCATACCTAGTGTGGTGTATATGAATGATCCAGCCCTATGACCGATAGAATGTATACCAGCTGTACCAGAGCACCAGCTCAGATGCCATAATTCTAGAAGATTTCCAGAAGATTTCCATATCATACACCTAATCTGTATTAGGACCGTCGCACCACATTTTTGTTTCACCCTTTAAGAATAAGTCATAATTTGATTTGCCCTCATGGCTCCCGACAAGAGGAAAGACCCGGGTGATATTGACCGTCGGAGCCGGGCCGAGTCGTCGCCTGAGGCTTCTGATTCGAAGTCAACAAGCAGCCGGTCCAAAGCAGCAATCCGCGTCTCTTTGGCATGCGTTCAGTGCCGTAGCAAGCAGTAAGTCTTATTTTACCATGGTTTCTGGCCCCTTCGCCATATATGAGCTGCCCAACAATTGCCCTATGGCACGTCTGACTCTATTCCTCTACTTCACCACGGGTACTAAGCAACTCACTACAGCGTAAAATGTGATGCAACGCAGCCAGCCTGCGGTCGATGCATAGCAGAGAGCAAGCCATGCTATTATGCAAAATCAAGGCGAGGCATACGCGACCCAAAAAAGCGGAGTTTGATATTGGACGAACCACCAATGCCGTCGCTGCGCCACAGCCCTGCGACTAAACGTGCATCTCCAGCCTTACCCTTCAGCGGCCCCAATAGCTTGCCAAATGGGTGGACGGTGCCAAAGCCAATCGAGCCAAACACAGATGAATCCCTAATCAGTGCTTTCTTCAACCATTTTCACTCTAGCCACCCTATTCTCCCACCCAAAAGTTACCTTCTTCAGTATGCTGAGTCGGAACCCATCTCCTATCAATTTTTGCTCTCCGTTGTTGACCTCTGTGGTGCGTTGTATACTGGACGTGCTCACTCAAATGAGTTGCGAGAGGCAGCTTATTCCGCAGCTTGTGGCTCTTTGCCCTTTACTGTCCAGTCTATACAAGGCCTACACATACTAGCTATCATTGCTTTCGGCGAAAGTAAATTCTCACATCACATTGGCTTTGCCAACCGGAGTTGGGCAATGGCGATAGAGCTTGGTATGCATCGGAAATCTTTCGCAGATTGTATTTCGGACCCTATATGGGCAGAGAGCTGTCGACGGACCTGGTGGTACATAAAGTTCCAAGCCATGATACGCCGGACTCATGAGGTCGAGCCTACGGCCGAAATTCATAACGTTAGGTCAGATGCAGACATACCCTGCTCAGAGGAATGGGAATACCAATCAGGGGTAAGCCTACTCTCTATTACTCTTAGTCTCTAAGAGCATCTCTCTCCGCCCAGGACCACTCTATTTTCTAAGGAACTCGACGACTACAAATTTGTTAACGATACATATAGGAGATTCCATTGCCGATCTCCCTTTCGCAGTTCCAAAGGGATGTTGATCTTGGCCGTTCAGACTTCCCGTCTTTAGCATTCCAAATCGAGATGTGCCGCATACAGACCGATATAGCACTGTCGTGTAATGATGATAGTTCTGAGGACGATGAGAGGTTGGAAATTATTAATCAGGCAGACTCCAAGATTTGTGATTTCCTACGCCGCGTTCCGCGGTGGAAAATGGATGTTGGTGAGTTATTCGCACACTCGTACTATTCGCGGGGTCGCGGGTCAGATAACTGGCTTGCGCTCCCTATATCCATACTTGATATGCTCTTTTCGAGATACATATCACTAACCCGACATCTGTTTTCTCAAGTTGATCCAGACGGAAGACCCGACCAAGTCCTCTTCGGAGCTGTGGCATGGGCACACATGTAAGGCCCAGACAATACCACAGGCATTAGCGGATACCAGTCACTAACTTTGGCAACAGAAGCCGAATTCAACTTAGGCAGTCGTCCTTGAGGAAAGGCCTCAATTTACGTGCATATTTTCCTTTGGGTCCTAATCGCGGACCTGATTACAGGGGACAGGCTGTCAAACGATTCGGCTGGAATCCGCATTCTGTTGATATCCAGGCAGCCAATAGCCTCTGCGATATGTTTCGGTGTTCTTTTCCTATCAAAAACCTGCGACCAATGGTAAGCTAACATCAGGAGCGGCCCCATTTCTATGATGAAGCTTGGAGAGCGGAGGCCCCTCTGGCCTTTTGCCCCTATTCACTTCGATATCATTGTTGGTTATTAAGGCAAAGTACTGATAAATAGTATCTACAGATGGTTCCGGGTCTACTAAGGGTCGCTATCGTCTACTTAGACGCATGCGTATTTCTAGGCCTAGATTCGCCAATCTTCCGCGAGAGGATTAATTTTCTCATACAAATTCTCAAGATACATGGGGAAATATGGCCTCTCTCTAAGAAGATAGCCGAGGACATCCAGGCCGTTGCTAACGAGTACTTACCTCCAAAAGACCAGTACAGCGCAGACTCGGACTCGGACGAGTGGAACGCCACGGCCACCGACGCTCCAAGCAGTGCCCCCATTTTTGACTCGGCTTCTATGCTATTTGATCCCTATCCATTTCTCGATTCACAGCTGGGATCTGTACTGTTGAATTATCATGAACCCGAGCAAGCGATGTTTCCAAACGCGCCTACTTTCCTAGGGGCGGGATTAGCGCCGGCGACTTCAGGTCCCTGTTGATAGAGTAGGTATCCCAACCTAAATCCGTATATAAACTCTCTATAAGTGCTGGAGATTGTCATAAGTCTATTCACTTATGTATTATACTTGTTGGTGTTAGTTCCTCAGGTTTTTTTACAGCAGGCAGAATCATTAAAGAGATACTACCACAAACAAAATAGCTCGTTCGTTGCTCCATCATTCTGGTACAAAATATGAGCTCCATCCCTATGCAGGTAGTCTTCCGTAAGTAGGCTCAATCTTAACAAGCAATATCCTATCTACGCTCAGAGTTGGTACTGTACATGACTCAAATAGGATCCTAGAAGGAATTGGACAACCTGTGTATACATAGTAGATATTCTGGCATTTACTTTGGGAGCTGCTCTGTTGGAGCTACCTTATCTAGGTAGCATTGCGCAGTGTTGCCCCACCAAAACTGTCGCATAGATGCATATCTAATGTCATCCCTGTTCTGTACCCTCAACCTTAAGATCCCTGCTAGGATGTACCCGGTACAAAATCCTAGATACATACATAACCTATGACATATTGCCTAACAGGCATCACGAGCTTTCATTGAGCTTCATAAATTGCTCCTCGCGAGCCAAAACATCATCGAATCTTCTCTTCAACGCCGAGCTCCTCATCTGACGAGACTAGTCGAAAAGGAGCCATTCAATCTGACAGACTCCCTCCGCTTTTCTCATTCTCATGTATGCACATTTGACATCTGATGGTACGGTATCTACTCTGTATCTATCTAGCTACCTCGATGCAGGTAGGGTAGGTCACGTCGCATTTAAGACGTAGTTTAACTGGGGCCCTTCACTTTCCATTCCTGGAGCAAATGAATGATAAGCATCCGCCTTTAGACCTCTTTACTTTCCCACTGCAGTTCTGCCGTTTTGCTTCGAGACTCTTCCTAGTCCACTTGTCATATGCGACAGTGATTAAATGATTTAGTGGACGTGACCCTAAAAAAAGCAAAGGGAGCTAGGGAAAAAAAGAAAATAGCTGTCGCGACATGTAAACGTCGAGGTGTTAGTTATCTAACAACAGATCTGCTCCGTATACCGAACCTACAAACTGCACCACATCCCCCCGAACCACCGCACGGAATACCTTGTCTGTCTACAACACGTGGAAGGAAGCCTATCAGTAGATATCAAACACACGTCCGCCCATTCCTCAGCTCGGAACACGACGTATCACCAAACCACGCCCTCGGCCTCGAGCATTTGCCACATGGAACAGAGCAAGCAGCGGGCTCAAGTCTAGATCTGGACCGGCACGGCCGGGAAGTCTCGCACACCCACCACACGCGACCCAAGCGGCACTCGACCCGCACCCCACCGCGACGATGCCCGACTTCTTCCCCTTCATCCCAGGCACGGAGACGGGCCCCGCCGCGTCGCGCCTCCACGGCGCCGACAGCACGTCGCCGCTGCTCGGGCGCTTCCGCGCCGTCCCGCCCCGCACCACGCCCTCCTCGTCCGCCTCTAAGAGCATATTCTCGTCGCGGTGGCAGCCCTCGGGCGCGCGGGCAGGGGCCGGGTCGGCGGGGCGGCTGAGCCTGCTCTCGGCTGCTGGCGGCAGGGGCAGTGTGCATGTTGGATATGGCGCTTTGATCGCCGCCGGCCTCGACGATGACGACGAGGGGGACGGGGGCGGTGAAGATGACTGGAGTGAGAGCGATGATGACGACATGGAGGAGGGGGGCGGGTTCAGGGCGCTGAGGGTGGCGAGGATATGGAGGCGGGCTATCCGGAAGACGAGGCGGAGTGTCGAGGACCTCTGGGTCGCGCCGAGGCACGGTGCCGTACGCCGTGTTGTCGAGAGTTGGTGGAGTCGCTGGGGACTCTTGGTTTTGTTACCTGCTGGTTTGGTGAGTGTTTCCACCTTTTCATATGCGGGAAGGGGAGGACATGTCATAAGACGCGTGGCTCCAGCCACCTGGAGCGTTTTACGGCCAGGTTCTGTTTGCTAACGTTGCGAGTTTACAGGCAGTAGCATGGTGTGCGATCCCATTCCCGCAATATCCGCTCGACGCTTCACACTCCAAGCCGCACACATTCATTGATAGCTTGTTCTCAACTAGACTTGAGGATTCTCCTCGTCCCCCGACATCACCCGGCCATCGCGCTCCTGGCCACGGTGAGGCACGTGTGCAGGTGAACTTCTGGTTCTTCCTCTTCGTCTACTACGGGTTCTACAACCTCACTGCCCTAATCTGGATAACGAAGGTGTTCAATATCTATTCCTTGAACTGGTGGCCTTCGGCATTGGGCTTCCCCCTCACCATCTCCCTAATCGCGATCGTCTCGCTCGCGGGCCCTATTCCCTTCTACCTTATCCCGGAGGCCCGGTTCTTGACGGTTCACAACACCGCCTGGATCAGTTGGACGTTCATTATCATGGCGTTGCCCGTCGCTATTGCCTTCTGCATCCTGATGACGCATGAGCGGCACCTCGGGCTTCGGCACTCGCTCTCCGAGACCCAGCGTATATTCACGAGCTCGTGGTGGACTGGCGAGAGCGGCGGTTCAATTAGGGACTTCACCCGCAGCCGTCGAGGCCAACGGTGGGGGCTCGGCTCAAGTGCCTTCGATCCCGATACCGGGGCACTGCAGATCGCCGCAGAGCCTCCGCCGCCGCAGACCAGCGCGTTTATGCAGCGGCGCCGGTGGCTACCTGCGAGCTTTGTGCGTTTTATATGGTTCTGCCTTGCGCTAGCCATAAGCTTGCTCGCATACGTTATAGGAGAGGCATATGCCGAGATCTATTTACGCACACTCCCACACAACAGTTGGGAGACCATCGTCTACGTTTACAGCTGGGTTGTCACTGTCCATTTGCTAGATCTACTTGCGGGCTGGATCCTTGGGGGCAATGAAGGGGAACGAGTGGGAAGCTACCCCCTGAGCTGGATATTCAAGCTGTAAGACGCATCTCTACTCTGGCATAGATGGCCTGCCAGTAACGAATACACAGGGGAAACAAGCTTACTGACATACCTCTTCTACAGATACTTCATGCTGACTTACCAAACCTATGTACGAGCGCTATACGCGCGTCTGCGCTCGCCCCAGCAGTTCATCTGGCTGCAGGCCCTTTCCTCGGGCTTCCTCATCATCTTGACGCCATTGACTATGACGGAAACATATCATCGAGCCCTGACCATGTTAGGGCTAACAACCCAGTCTTATGGCTCGTACCAAAAGATTTGCACGCGCAACGTCTTCATTCGGTTCCTCGCCGAGAACGTGAGCATGCTGACCTTTTTAGGAAGTATCTTGGTCTTGCACTTTGGACCTAATACAGACGTTTACCCGTATTTTGCGTTTGATGACCCCGATGAGCCCTACAACTTCAAGCTCACACTGTTCGCGTCCGCTATCACCTGGGCGTGCGAGCTGGCCGCGGGCGTCGTGCTTCGAGGCCTCATCCGCTGGATCTTCGGTGTCAACGCCAACATCGAGGGCCGGATGGATTTGGCGGTTTGGCCCGAGCTACTTCCCACATGTGTTGCTGTCATGCTCCATGTGTTACAGAACATGTTATTCTCTATCATTCGATTACATTTCTAATGAAGAAGGAGTAGGTATAGGTCGCGGCGGAGTAATGGAGATGACGGCTGATAGTCGCACGATGTAGTCCACCAGACGTGGGCGAATTAGCCTATCGCAGCTGGTGATCTTGCCATCTCGTTCGATCCGCTCTAGCCAATCAAACCAAGAGCGGTGTCAATCACCCGTCGAAAAGGAAAACCCTCCAAAACAGTCCCAGTTCATGTGGCGATTGCGACAGACTCACATTGTCTTGTTTACCGCGACGCGCGAGATAAGGTGGATGCTGTCATGATATCTTATGTTTTTTTTTGGCATTGTTGTTTTAGTTTTGCGATGTGCTGCAGAGATGCCCAATGCACAACCGATGATACCCCTTTTTAGAATGGCATAGATAGAATTGATATCCCTGGTCATAATAGAGTTCTTTCGGAAACACCCCACCGCACCTTAGCGAACCCGGGGCGGGAGTTTAAGGAGCGTGCAGCCGGCAACCCGACATCTGCATCCCGAGTGCAGATCCGGTGCATATTTTTGCGAGCCAGGGGAATTAGTGTGCGCACCTAGTCCAGATTGCGACCCAATAGCAGGAGCGAGGGGGAGGGAGACACCGTGGAGGCTGTTGATGGGATACCAAACAAAAGCGTCAAAAATGGTTTCCTGTGGTTCGTAAAACCTGTTGTCATCTGCACTAGAGCGGAGTGCTTAGAGAGGTTTCGACGCAGCATGCATGAAATACTGCATACCTGGTGAAGGTCGCCGTTAAGGAAAGGGAATAGAAAACCTCGAAGACCATGGAAGGGGATGCTGTGGCACTCCCAACTCGTATCGTTCGCATTGTATCGTTGTAGCACCACACCCATTTGTTGGCAGCGTGAAGTTTAGAGATTTCTGCAACAACCCAGATCCGGGCACAGGATTCCAGCGCCTTAGCCTGACCTCTCCAAGGCCGCCAAATTGGTATGTGTCCTACCCTCCCCAAACCGACGTGGCACATGCGTTCAAATTTATAGCACAGGCTGGGTCCATTACTTACGAAGTGGTAGCCTTGGCCAAAAGACTTGGAGAGATATTATATATTGTCGGTGACGCTCAGGCCGTCTCTAATGGCTACCGGTCAAGAACTGTCAAGATCTTAGGGCTGATGAGGCAATTAGATTTATATATCCTAGAGGATCGACAGCTTACAGATGCTGTCTGGGTAGAACATCATCATGCGACAGGACTATTTAGGGAGACAGAGGGGAGTGGGTTTCTTTGCCAGCCTCAAAGAGAGGTGAGATGTCAGTGAGGACCCTGCTGATAATGTGAACAGAACAGGTAAAGACGGGTTCGCCTAATTTGTCTAGTACCAGGATGATATTATGTACATACCTAGTAATCTAGGCGAAGAGTGCGCCCGTAAACTAACCTGTCCTGTCAATAAAGAGCCGCAGCACTAACTATACGGGCTGAACCGTCTCCAGGTAGATAGCGAAGCCTCTCGTCAAGTTGAAGATTTCGGTGAATGTCACGCAATCTGCGGGGGTCTGAATCGACAAGATGCAGGCCCACAAAAGTGTGAGATGAGTCTTCTTGGTGGATACAAGCTAGACGTTATTCATCTTGCGAACAAGCTTAGTTGATTTAAACTCAGATCGACCGACAGTTGAGGGTTCTTAGATGCCGATGTCGGCTAAATCGTGTGTACTACTTCAAACGCTAGTTGTCGTTGTTCGTTCGTTCAACGTGAACAAACAGTCTATCTAGGTAGAACGAGCCGTTGATAGTGGTATTGCCGGACAGTGTTCTTGGTACGAAAGATACTAAATGGGACAGCATGCCGGTGCCAGCATTATTTAAGTCTCGTGGGGCCGTTAAAGCTATTAATGGAACTATATCGGTTTAATGACGGACACCGCATAATCAGCCCGTCGCCGCGTAAGTGGTTGGCCAAACATGCTGAGTCTTGATAGGTTATTTAGAATTCAAGGCTCGGCTAGGTCTCGGTAGTTAAACTGGTTGTCAGCAGCCGTATGCGTACTCAGCGCAACCAAGTATGCGGACGGATGAGCGGTAAAGAGATATACGCAGTACTATACTCAGCCAAAGATGAAGGCGTCATACCATCAGCCATTAGGCTGGTTGATCTTGAGCTCACCCCATGCTAGCATGGCTTATGCAAAAGTGAACCCATCATAAAAAGGCCTATATCGGTGCAAAAAGGCACCGAACGGTCAGAACCGGGAACGGCCCCAGATATGAGTAATAACAGCGGCGTGGTGTGGTTGCAGTGCGTAAGGAGACGGCTACCTGGTTGATCGGTAATGCAGGAGGACCAAAAAATAGTCGCAGGCTGGAGAAGAGAGGGAGAACGCAGCACCTACTCTGCCTAAAGAATCGCGTCTTGTTGGGCTGTGGAGCGTAGAGGATTGCTACTGGTCCCCAGAATCTTGACAAACCACCAGCTCAAGTTCATGTACATACGCTAAATAAGGTATGTATCCTTATACAGCACAGCTACTGCTCGGTCGGCCACTTTCCTTGCCCTTGCCCGGTTTCCGGTAGTGGTAGCATCGAGGCACCGTCGGAACCAGGTCAGAAAACATGCTCCAGCCTTGGGGGTAGTCTCTAACTAGGGCGATGATAACAAGACGTAAAGGAATATAAAAGCCAGGCTTATAAACGTGCCACGTTGGGATTGCCTGTGTGAGCTAAACATGAAAACTGATCGATACTGATACCATAGTGGATAGGGATGTGGGGTGAAAAACGGAGGATGGAGGATGGATGGAGGGCAGAGGGCAGAGGGCGACGTCCGGGACCCATCCATATTCGTGTAAGTAGGGTTTATCTCTTGTATGTAGATAGGTAAGTATGGTACCTAAGATGTACAGCTACCCCGAAGCGCATTCTTTTAACGAGGCCTGATAACTCATATGTGCATGCAGGCAGCTTACATACATCATACCTACAGCCCTACATACGCATATGCTATCTACCTACCTAACCTATGCGTCTTTGAGACGGATGGAGATGTAGATATATGATATATCATCAATCAAGGAATTCTGATCTAACATATCTCTATCTTATAAGTATTTGTCCCTTATTGGTGATATCATCCCAGCCACCAAGTTCTGTCCTGAGAATAGGCAGCTCTCATTCGCTCGCTGGTTCTTTTTCAAAACCTGAAGTGGTGAAAGAAAAGGTGATGGATCACTTAGGGCTCTAGCAATCACAAATGTCGGTCACACCGGTACCGAGGTTTTTGATACGGATTAAGTGTCTACGCAGAGGTATGTAAGTAGGTATACTTATAAGAAGTTTGACTGCCTAGGAGGTAATAACTACCTAGGCTACTTACTCGGCCTTATTGTAGCACCGATCTAACTTATTGGAATGGGTAGGTAGGTAGGTACCTATCTTTTTGTGTACCTACACAACATACATGTAAGCTGGTAAGCTCATTAAGTCTTATTGTGCTTTATATAAGGTATATGAATAAAGTATATGAAATCGATAGATTGAAATAGACTTATCTACACTGAAGAGAAGTCAGCCTACACTAACAACCGGCTCCCGGTGTGTTACCTACCGGACCATGACCTGACCAGACCTGGTCGAGTTCCAGCCATCGCATGAGCGCTCACATCGCATCTGCATAGCAACATATATGTAGTACCTCTACTGGACAGGCATCGAGTTTACCTACGCTACACTGCCTACACCACAATGTCTTGCACGCTGCTGCTGCACTGGCCCGCATGCATCCCCCATCCTCGGTTTTTGCAACCACGTCTGGGGAGTATGTACCGAAACCGATAGAAGTCGCTGACAACTTCTCTTACCGCCTTTCCGGATCGCCTCGAAGAGACCCCGGAGGTGCAGAGTCCTACGCAGACACTACATACATACTGTACATACATACACACATACAGTAAACTACAGTACTAGGTAGGTAAGTATGTACGCATACCTACAGTACCAGCTTGACTGGTAAGTGGGACGACGGACTGAAAAGTGATGGACCTCCATGCGGCCGAGCACACAACAGCGTGGCGGCCTGCAGGGCTTCTAAATCTCGTTTGGCATGGTGGCATCGCAACATGGTGGGGCGAGCCTTGATGAGTAGGTATGCCAGAGCTATCTCCTTGCAACATCCACCAATTGCACCCACGAGGGGTCGCCATCTGTCTTGATTGTAGCCATACGCAGACGTGTTGGCATGCCGACGACCGATAGTCACCCTGAAGGCTTGACGAGTCGAGGTGAATGGGTAGATGTGAGTGGTTGTGGCCTTTCTTGCGAGAGGGAAAAAAGGGATCGAAGTGGGGTGGGGACTAATAATTATTATATTGCCCTCGTATCTTACATAGTACAGTATGGCATCACGACCAGCTCTTTAAGTACATACATACAACCTGCCCTACCTACTACTTACATGCCTACCTGCCTACCTACCTATAGGTATGGATGTACTATAGTGTATTTACCCTCTATATTTACGCAGAGGTATCTATGCGTATGAATGTATGTATATTATATGATGCCACAATTTGCCATCCTTACAGATAGACATACGCCTTACATATGGTTACAGAGTGCCTATGCATAGAAAATACTTCACCTCACGGTTTATGGCCGCGGTAAAACCTTGGATTCTCCCTACATACATGTAGTCAGCCGATATGACAACTATGTATGTACCTACCTGTACGTACGGTAACTGACCTTGATGGGCCCGACTTGGCCTTGCAGCCAAGAGCATATTTCACCTTGTTATTAGGATAAATACCTAACTTGGTTCATTTACTACTCCGTACCTGAAGGGCCCTGGCGATGTGTCAATAGGAGCCTGATCTTTATAGAGTCAATCGGCAGGGACAGGGATGCTAACTTCCTGATTCAGCATGCGGTGCTAGGATGCAGCCACTTACCTAACCGGGCTAGACTGGGGCGGCCATCAGCTAAAACGGAGACGCGTAAAAATACACAATATCCATTTTTCTTTTTTTTCTAAAACAAGAGCCCCGCCAAACCGGGATGATAGGGAAGAGGTGGGAGAAGGTGGGAAGAGGGGAAGAAAAATTGATACCTGCCTACATACCTAGGTATGGCCATCGACTCACTCCATCCCACTTCGCAGTGCTGCCAGTGCTGCCCGCCGCGCCCTCTCCCCCCACCTTGGATTGATGAATGTACTACTTCGCCAACATTGTCACCCACGCTCGCTCGACCTTCCGTGTCGCTGCTTATCGACCACGACGAGTCGGGTGCCCTCAATTGGTCCTCCTCTCGTTTTTAGTTGTCATTAGCCCGTGTTAGATACTCAAATTTTATCGTGGCTCTCTCCGCACCCGCCTCTGCGTGTCTGGTCTCGCCTTGTCTGCCCACCCCTCTTTCAAGGCTCGACAAGCTGCATCATCTTGGTCCCAAACCCTGGCCAGTTTCAGCAGTCAGACAAGGCCACGCGAAACATACCCATACAGACTAGACAACAGCCCAGGCAAACAGACAGGCAGAAAGACTGCTGTTGCTACCTATTATTACTCACGGCGACTCTTACCGTTTTCACTCACTAGCACCACTACTACCTACATACCACCACTCACCACTCACCACCACCACTACTATCACCGCTACTCTCACTGTTCTCCCTACTCCTCCCACTGCCTACCTACCTACCTACCCTGTGCCTGTGCCTGCCTGCTTGCCTGTACGTGCCTGTGCCTGTGCCTGTACGTGCGTGCGTTCGCTCGCTCGGCTGTTGGTCACCCTAGACGCGACCTGGTCAACATACCCAAATCTGCCTGCCTAGCTAAGTTGTCTTACTCGACTTGGCTTGTCTTATTCCTCTTCTCACTCCTCCCCCTTGCGCGCATTGTTGCTTGTGCCACACCCCCGAAAATTTTCTGCTCTGCCACCCGTCCGGTCCAGGTAGATAGATATTGCCCGCGCCGTCCCTCACACCCGCGCGAATATCCCCCTCCTCCTTCTTCCTCAGCATGAGCGCTCCAGTTCTCTCAGACGGCAACCAAGTTGAGACTTCGGCCGCCAACCCCGCTTCCACTGTTCTCGATGCCTCGCGACGACAGCCCGCCTCCTCCACCTCCGGTGCCGCCGAATTCGCCAGTCAACCGATAAGCACTCTCGCTCCCGAAGACCAGAAGAAGCTTGCCGTGGCCAAGAAGCTCGTTATTGACAACCTACGATACGAGCCCGACTTCCCGATCCCCGGTATTAAGTTTATCGATATACTCCCTATATTCCAGAACCCCGTCGCCTTTGCCTCTCTTCTCGATGTCCTCGTTCTCCTGATCCAGGAACGTTTCGGCAGCCAGGTACCAGATGTCATCATTGGCCTGGAAGCCCGCGGTTTCCTCTTTGGACCTCCGCTTGCCCTGCGTCTCAACCGCCCTTTTGTGCCAGTCCGGAAGAAGGGCAAGATGCCCGGTGCCTGTAGGACTGTCGAATACACAAAAGAATACGGCAAAGATGAGTTCCAGGTCCAGACAAGTGCTATTAAGCCTGGGCAACAGTGCTTAATTGTGGACGATATCATCGCAACCGGTAAGCTAACACATTACCTCGTCGTGAATAAGCCCTTCGCCATGATATTTCTTTTTGCCTTCCATTCCACTCTACCATAATATTCCCAAATTTGGTGATTTTATGCCTTTATAAAGTTCCCTTTTTCAGTAACCTCGTTGCCGTGGAACTCCTACCCGATATCTTGTCACAAATTTACCCGCAATGACCCTCGACAGCATTGTCCAGCCCTTGTCCCGAAGTTTCTGAGCCCGATCCCTGAGCACCAGCAAGTTTTCATCTTGGTGGTAGTCTTAATAGTGTTGAGACAAGGCCGGGGCGTCTAGACAAGTTGCACTATGAATTGTCACGAGCTCTTGTATGCTTAGTCAAGAAGGGCTGCCCTTGTCATCTAAAGCATCCAAAAGCTATTATCATACCCAGTTGATGATGAAATGCCTGATGAAATTTCGTGTGGATGATTTTCAGTGGGGTGCCACATGCTAATTTTAGTTCTAGGAGGCACTGCTGCAGCTGCTGGCAAGCTTGTTGAGCTTTCCGAGGCAAATATAATGGGCTATCTCTTTATGATTGACATCATCAACCTAAAAGGCACATCTCTACTTGGCGACAAACCGATCATAACCCTCGTCGAACACAACGAGGAAGAATAACCAACCCACGAGATTTCTATGTTTGTCGGTTCTCTCTACATTCAAAAAAGAGTTCAATCTAGCAAAAGGGGCAAGGATAACCCCTACGAGGCAAGCAATACTTCGTTTCTTGATAGAAAGCACCGGTCCTATGTAAAGCCAACATCAGGCCTGACATTTTGCTCCACTGAGATGCATCTGGGCCGAGGTGTCTTGTAATTCCTTAGAGCCGGATCTAGGTTGCATGGTTGGGCGTTGGGTGACATTTTACCACAGCAGTAGGTTATGCGGTCATTGGGTTCGTCATGCGCTACCTAGAGGGACATACAGAATCCCACCTAATTAAAAAAAAAATATAGGAAAATAATTGATCATAACCTTGGTTTATATTTACCTAATAATAGGAATACCATTTGATCTAGTGATGACATAAATATCTTCTATTCTTTTTCTTATTGAAAGTTCGTGGAAAGACAGGCAATAGCCAGTCAACACAGCTTGTGAAGATGTTAAGCATATATTAAATATATATACAGTGATCCTTTGCCAGACAGATGTATTTGTGTACTTAGGTGGTAATGATTGATTTATCTCATTTTCCCCCTTCCCTAGCCTTGTCGCCTCCCGCTTTTAAGTACAGTTCATTAAGTGAAATATGGAATTGCCGAAAGACTCCCAGCACCAATAGAGCTAGTCAACAGGTAAAGCACAGTTTAAGGAAACTTGTGCTCTCGAACATAGAAGATAGTCCCGTATATGTAGGGTTTGGGGGGGCTTCATCATAAAGATGAAACATATATTTAAGTTGCATACACCGCTGGTAAGCGTATTATTCAAATGTCAACAGTGCACCGCGCCCTGTTCTTTGACGATGACTTTATGGGTATGGGCTATGCCGTCATTCCAGCGAAGAGAGAAACTGAAGAGCCCTGAGTAGAAACACATTACTACTTTTAAAAATGTCCATTCTCGTTGAGCATGAGATGGAGCTCTGATGAGACTACCTAGCCAGCCTTTCTGCTTTTGCTACATTCTTTCACAATGGATGATGTGAGAAGGATATACGGAGGCCCACATCAAGGAATATATATCATAAATGTTTTCCTCGATGTGTTTTGGTTCATTACCACTTCATGGACTCATCTTATACACATGCAACGTCGGTGGGTAGGATTGTCTTATCAGCCCATCTCTTCGGATTTTTTAGGAAATAATTATCTACTGTCTAAATATTTAGTTCTCTACATAATTTCAAGCTAGCCCTCACAAGTATATTCTGCTTAACGATCTCTTATCCTGTCTGCAATATAAGTGTAGGAAACGAGAAAGTGGCGCATAAATGGCAAGCCTCAGCACCGCCACATCCGAACCCTTGGTTATATCTTCGTCCTACCTACCCTCATCACCATCTCCCTGCATTTTATCCCCTACCAACGACTACATAATCCTTCCTAGTTAAAGCTTTCTATTCTTATTTGCGTAGAGAATGTCGGATGAATCTGCCCCACTGATCCCCACGTCAACGTCTCCATCAACAGCATCGAGCAGGGCTAAGAAGAACATGTACTGGACACTAGGCTGTATCTACGGCGCCACAGCCGTCGGCTTTGGCGCTTTCGGCGCCCACGGGCTCAAGAAAGTTGTTACGGACCCGGCAAAGATTGCAAGCTTTGCTACGGCCGCCCATTATCAGGTGCGTACCAGTGACGCTGTACAGTGCACACACAACCTACCTTACGCAGCATCTGCCCATACCTCGTCTCATATCCCCTCTCACCAATCTTATTCACATTCTTCTCCAGAAACTTTATGTTTGATTCATTTTCATTAAGGGTTAGCGGAAGAATGCAATCTGAACATATGAGGTGGTGTTGTCCGAGGGCCGAGCGCCCCGAGAGAATATGACGCGGGGATGCTGACTACATGAGCTTAACATACAATACACTTTTAAATGAAGCCGAAAATCGACTGACACCTAAGCTCATAGCTAATTCACTCTGTTGCCCTACTCGTGGCAACACGCGCTGCGCCAGAAAACAAGCTGGCGGCCGGCTTGTTCACGGCAGGCATGACTAGTACGTCGTCGTCCTCTCTCGTTCTCCCCTCTAACTCCTATCACTCTCTCGCTTTCAACGGTGTCGGCAGCCAGGCTAACGCGGTTCTCATCCAGTGTTCAGTGGTAGTATATATGCCCTAGTGATAGACCCCGCGCACTTCCGGTTTTTGGGCCCGGTCACGCCGCTGGGTGGACTCTGTCTCATTGGTGGCTGGGCTGCCCTCGCTTTCTAAAATGAGAAAGACGATGACGTAGGCTGGGATGGATTGGATCATGGAAAGCAAATTCCATGTTCTATCTACAAGAGCGAGCTAAATGGCCTCTAGCCAGATGCTTAGGTGCAATAGCTGTGGTTACGCTGAGGGCGCAGCCGGTCCGTGTACATGTCACCACTCATAGGTCATTTGTGGAAGACTCTTTGCTAATGTGTATGTCAAACTATCGTTAGGGGATGAATTACTATTCGTGAGAAAGGTCAGAGGCTGATCTTGGGTCGCTACTTAGTGCATGTTTAGATGTACAACAAAGCTTTCTAGGATATTTATTTACTCGGTAAGCTGTAGCGCAGCAGAATACGCGAGACAGTCTCCGTTAATATCTCTCCTAGGTAGCGTCATATGACAAGAGTAGGTCGTTTCTAACGGAAAATCTTGCGCACAAGCATACGGAACCAGGACGCCCGTTCCTCTACAGGCTCATCCGCCCAGTCAATATCTGGAGCTCCCGCTCGCTGATTTCCATTGTGCTTCCGATTTGTCTTCAAAGGATTCCCTTGACTAATCTGCGACTGGATTCGGCGACCCCCTAGCGACCCCCCCCCCGCCCTTTACTCCTCACCCCCGTCCATATCTTCATCGTTATCGCTGCCAGCCTCTAGGGCGGCGCGGTGCTACGTAGCAGCGTGTTAGCTGTGAACAAACTATACTAATATAATAGATAACTTACAACTACCTGATAGGCCTCAGAGATGGCGAGCAAACGCTCGCCAATCGCCTCAAGATGGGCGTTGGTGGCGGCGGCGGCGGCAGCAAGCTGCTGGTTAGCAGCGGCGGTAGCGGTGGCGGCGGCGGCGAGCTGCTCGGCAGCGGCAGCAGCAGCAGAGCGTTCGAGGGCCAGGAGCTTGCGCTCCTGCCGCTCAGCAGCAGCGGCGGCAGTGGCGGCGGCGGCCTTCTCAGCCGAGAGATTGGCCATATTTTTTTTGAGCTGAAAAGCTCGCTTAACTGCCAGTTGGGCAGCCAAAATGGCCTAATTATAAGTTAGTAACACGTAGGTAGCACGCTGGTATATCGCAGCTGCCTAGCACTTACCGGCGAGGGCGCGACGTTCTCGGAGGCGGCCAAGAGCCGCGCGAGCTTCACGCCGCGGCTCTTGAGCGCGCCAGAGGGCTATTAACAAGGAGTTAGCTATACGCCACTACGTAGCTGCGGAGCAGCTACCCAGCAGGGAGAATATGAGTTGCACTAACAATAACACAGAGCTTTTGGTAGCCCTTGCAGCGAGTACATTTGCTGCTCGCAGCTAAGTTAACTAATTAGCATTCACTCTAGCGGCAACCTAGCAGCTGCCCAGGCGCGCGGGCCGGGCAAGGGAATATACTCACTGGAGGTGTCCTGGCAGACAGGACGAGTATCCTCGCCCTCCTCGCCAGGGCCCGCCCACTTCGCCATAGAGGCGAGGCAGCGGCAGCAGGGGATAACACGACTACGCTAAGTTAATAAGGCACCCCTAACAGTTGCGTCGCAGGAGGGTAGCACTTACGGCATGGTGGTGGTGGTGGTGGCGGTAGTGATGGTGGTGGTAGTAGTGTTGGACTGCGCTTTGAATTAGCCTCAAACTACCTAATCGAGGATTGCAATACCAACTGTTTAATAGCCGCTGGCGCGCTTTAAGTTAGCAAACAAGCTACAACAAGGCAGTTAAGAAAAACTTACAAGAGAGAACGAACAATCTATTTAGAATTAACAAATGCGCAATTAGTAACTGCACTCTATTAGCTAGTTAAGAGAACTTACGAAGTTGATAGAAGCTGGAGAAAAAGGGAAGAAAAGGGGTAGAAAGCAGAGGTTTTGAAGAATTTGATATATATTGCGGTTGTGTGAAGATTGTTAAGCAATTACAACAATTAGAGCCGCTGATACCAACTACAGCCTCGACTCCTACGAGCTACCCACCGTCGACCTACCCGCTACCCAGCTCTACTAGGGGTACAAGCACAATCTCGCTTAGCTCAGCCAACTAAGTTATGAATCACTGCTTGAGTGCCTTGAGGACAAGGCACTTGGAGAGGAGGCACTCTGTCAGGCAATAAAGTAGCAGCTAGGTGTGTTTGTATCAATTGTTATTATTATATAAGGAGTAGAGTCCTCCCCTATTCTACAGGAGGACTCAGGAATCAATGATATTGAGCCCTAACCCTATACTGCTATCTATCTGCTGCCTAACTGCTTGTAACTGTGTGACCTATCTTCCCTCTGGACCTTATCCCCTGACAAGGCAAAAGCACATGATTAACAGTGCATACACAGGAAGAGTTTCTTCAAGATAGCGCCTACCTACGAGAGAACTACCTGTGTAAGTGACCTGTCTCCTTCCTAACTCTTTTCTTATAATGTAGGGTTAATATACGATGCTAGGTGCTGCATAATTAGAGAAGGTTGGCGCTTGCTAGTGGCCCAAATACAGATTTGGGTGCTAGAATATTGAGGTCAGGGTAGCTCCGTCCCTATATGTTACCAATGCCACTACCACAGCTAAGAGGAAGAAAACTCATTATGAAGGAGTATACAGTAAGTGCCAGTAGGTAGGCTTACATGGTGTTCTCCCACACCTGCCGGCTCAGATCTGGCTCGTGGCTATCATTTCCGGCTCAACGGCGCTGGCTAACAATAATATTCTTTACAAACATAGGTACTTAGACGATATGGTAGTATGATCTCAAAACTACCTACCTTAGGTAGGTAGATACACACATGCTTCATAAAATTAAATTAAGCAGAGAAATCCAGTCACACAACCACGGCTACGTTGAGTGCTTCTAGTTCCTAATGCTCACCAATACGAGTTGTTTCAAAAACCTGAGCTCTTTAGCAAGTATCATTGAGACTAAACATTATTGGGTGGTATGTAACTGCTACTAGAAGAGGTCGCTACTGGACATATTAAACTCAGTACTTTGAAGTTCTTTCCTCATATAATGATATGATGTTACAAATTACAATGCTTCAGGCGAGATCATCTGGTTGCCACTTCTCCACCATCTAGGACACAAGACTTCGATACCGCATCATTTGTTTAGGGATAGGCACAAAACGGCATGGTCTCTAGGTTCTCTTATAACGTTTTTTTATTGACATTAGCTACGCGCTTAAAGTTAGTATATTAAACCTCACGAGGCTCTGAGTCACGAGCCTTTCCCCCTAGAAACTTATACGCAAGTGTACGCGATCCTCACGATAGGCATTTCTAGACAGGCCAGCGATCTCTTGCATAAATAACGACGATGGACGCAGAACAGGCTGGCGAAGCATCAAGCTCCGCGGATCAGGGAAGCGGCCAGACCGAGTCTGTTGATATTGATACCCCCGTCGTCGAGACGAACAACTTTGCGGCTGTACTGCGGCACTTCGACGATGCCGGAAATCTCAAAAACGAAAGAACACGTTTCTCCATCCCTTGCTCGATTTGTCTCGTGCACAACATAGATTTTGTCAACCCTCTTCTCGAGACGCCAGGGGACATCATATTTGAGCCTTTCACCGTGCTACCGAATTGTGGCCATGCTTTTGGCTTTTATTGTATATTCCAGGTAAGGAATCCACGAGTGGGATTTATTTGTTTCTAATATTGCGATGCATCGGACCATACTAACTCTAAGCTAATAAAAATAGTGGCTTTACTATTTCGAACTCGAGCAGCCAAATTGTCCCTTATGCAAGACGCCCGTGTTTTGCGCGCGATGTCGCGAATCTTACCTTTACACTCGGATGTATGGAGTTACGGAAAACTTAAGGGAGCAGCGTCGTCAGATCACGAATATCCGACAATCAATGATGAATCGTCTGTGTAGAAACTGTTGGGTACCTTTGTTGTGAGCGTGGCCCTGCTCCCTAAGGACGCAGTATCGAGCGGTCTTCTATCCCGAGACACGACCGACACCAACACCACGGGGGTGCGTGGATGACAACAAATATCTAGAGCTGGCACCGGCTTGCTTGGATGTATATTCATTGGCGATGGGGGGAATTGCGCAACTCAGGGCGGCTGTTGTTGGCACCAGCTTCATCCGGCATAAGTTCGACGGAACGGCACGCTTGACTCTATTATTTCCTAGATGCTATGGCACTTGGATCGGGATAGATAGGGATTGATACCGTGGTTAGCAGTACGTTGTTGACGTATTAAGAATCTCTACATCCTTAGCGATAGATGGCTGAAATGAGGAATTGTTAGAAAGCAGACGAGGAACTACCTAGCATACCTACCTTATCTAGAGCGAAACATAACCTACGCTTTGGTGTTTGCTTATTTCTTAATGCATCATAGCGACACTAGAGATTATGCTTAAATAGGTAGGTCTTGTTGTGACTGATCCGAACTGAAACCAACGGACTTGTAGTTAACATGCATGTCATGGCGAAGCTTAAAACCTTGTGATATCACGGCATGTAATTTGGGCGGGTCAGTAACGAAATACTAAATTGCCGAATCATTACCGACGTAAACACACCTTAAGCGCGGAGGTCTCGTGCCTAGCTTTCTATGCGTAAGTCATGACAAAGCCATACCGTAGAAGCCCGGCACCCTCAATACCTACATATATGTAAACAGCTCGTGTCGCAATCTCGCGTGTTATCAAATAGGTAGATTGGGTGGTTGATTGGATTACGTTTAACTTGGTAAGTCGATGTGAGATGCGAGGGCCCAGATCTGGAACAGTGCCAAGACTGGGGTCGAAGAGTGGCGAGCCCCTTGCATCGGTTTCAGTTCTCGATCCAGGTATTCTGCTGTTAAGTGACAAAATGTGGCAGGGGATGGAGTGGATTACCAGGAGTCGTATTCTCGAAGAGTGGCTGTGCATCATAGCTACCCGGTTATGGACACAACAAATCTGCTAATACGAAGACGTTGAAACGTAGATCACCCAGCATCGCTTGCTTGCCGGCACCTTGGCGTCGCTGGGGAATATGTATAATGCGCCACGTGTAGATGTGTGTCACTGACGACGGTTTGCCTTTTGTATGTACGTATATAGTCACGTTTCGGTAAACCAAGCTGTGATATACTTATAGGTATACTGTAACAATAATAGCGTCGCCACGTGGGCAATGTATATATGAATCAGTCGCACAAACATATGACTATGTATGTATACAGCATTGCGATATGGGGAAATGATTCCAAGATGTGACGAAGCGGCCGCTTACCTTGTGTCACTGGTCTGCCTACATCGAACGACCTTCAAACCATCGTGAATCAACGTGGAAATAAACAAGTCGACAGGACGGTTTGACAGAAATGGCAGATCGAAAGATAGGTAACCTATGGCCCGAACTCAGTACATCTCCTCTAGCATCTAATCTCTAGCCTCGTGGCCATTATTGTCTTTGTTGGAACATTGACGTTGCCGAGGTGTAGGACAAGAATGCAACTATCCGTCGGTAGTGGCATGTAGACAACCCTATCAGAACTACCGCAGCATCGAATTGCGAGGTGTCTAGTATTCTTTCATCGAGTATACCTACCTATATCGAGTAAGTGAAAGGTCCCAAGTGCTTTACAGCCTGTGGTAGTTAGTGTAAGTGGCGTAGAACTTCACAACACAAGATTATTATCTTGTGTTTACTGAAAAGCATTGAAGAGATAGGTAATAGTGATAGCTGGGGGCCTTTATGCTGGTTATTAATAGCGGTGAGTCTGACAGATGCACCTCGCCGCAAGTTTTTACCTCAACCATACATCACATCACACATACCATACTGGACAAATCAGCGACTTACACAACAACGACTGCTTGCAGGCATGTTAGGTACCTATTTAAGAGTGACGTGGGCGGTTGATCGGGCGGGTTTAGCGCTCTTACCTACTGCGTATCCCTATGGTATCTAAACTAGGGTATCTTAACGCACTACTTGGGACGAACTAGGCCAAGGATTTTTTAACCATCTTCCTAGGCGCCAAATAGGCCCTTAACTTAATCTGTCATAGAAACAGGTAATTAGCCCCTAACTGCGCTTGATTTTAGTTGCGCTCGCCACCAAAGACAGGCTTTTTTTTTCGTCCCTCACACCAGTATACCAGTATACCGCTTTTATCATGCGCCTAGAGTCGCTGCTAGCCTAGGTGAGTACGCATCTCATTGCGTATCACATTGCGTTAGTATCACATTACGCAGTGCTTGTACTGTAGGCACCTGGACAGCGCACAAAACAGGCTCACTACTGTATGAAATGCATAGACCTGGCTGATGCGCTTGCCGATCAAAACACCTTTTCCGCCCGATAGAGCAGTCTTGGCTTCGATCCGAATCTTCATTTCTCTTCCGAGATCCCCACTGCTCGAGACATCCAACCAGAACGAGAGAATTCTCCGGGCTGGCGTGAGATTTGCAATGAGGGTGGTGTGAGTATACATACGTACGATCCTCCTCTGTACGATTCGTTGCGCGGCGTTCTCGACCTCTCGCCGTCGTGTGTCTTGACTCTTAATACCTACCGTAATAATACTAGGTACCTACACCTACACTATTCCGTACATTAGATACTACCTAATCTACCTAATCTACCTAACTAATATCAGCGTCGGCACCTAGCTAAGCCATAGTACGCTAACGCTACCTACTTTGGCGACAGAGATGTCTCTTTTGGGCCAGACGCTGGAGCAGTTCCACCCCTACTTAAATATCCTCCTCGCGTACCTGTTCTCAATGTAACCGTGGCACTCTGTACCTATATTAGGTACTGATACAGCAGGGTAGTATATGTATGCCTTGATCCTGCAAAGCACTACCGGCACCCTTCATTGGTCTAGCTCGTCGCTGGCCGATGCAGGTACACGATGCTAGTGCCGCCGGACAATGAGCACAAAGGAGCTTGGCATCTTTGTGGTGTGGCTCATTTGGCGACAATCCCTGCCCGCTCGACCAACAGAATGGCGAGCCTCGAGTGAGGATGGCGGATGGGCGAGGACTGGGAGGGGGGCGTATGCGTACATCTCAACCGCCCCCCGGTTTCTCACTCCCTCCCTGGCGCCAAGACACGACGAACGACAGGACGCTAGCTATTCTTTAATTTTATCCACCTGTTCCCCTTTACTCTAGCCCTTGCCCTCCTGGCTTGCTTCATTAACCCTGACCCAGTGCCTCGAGACGCTTTGTCGACTACGATCCCTTCTTCCTCACCGGAAGCAACCCGCAAGCCTCTCATTGTTCTGGTGATTGTCACCACGCCGCTCATTAAAGTCAGTTTGAGATTCGAATCGCTCTCTCTCCATTGTCGGGAGTCTCGATTTGTATTACCTCGCCACATTCATTCTGTTGCTCGCAGTTCCAGGTATTCGGCTCGTCACCGGTTCTGCCAAGGACTACATTCCAACCGCCCTCCCTCACCACCTCAACCTCAACACCGTTTTTACACGACGACTCTGAAAACCGTGATTTCCTGTTTCACTTCCAACCGTGTACGACGACATAAACTCGTTCAAAATGAGATGCTCATCCGCCGTCCTCTTGGGCAGCGCCGCTTCGGTGGTCTCCGCTAGTGCCTTTTGCTCTGATGCCGTGCAAGATATCCTCGGCAACTACTTCTGCCCAGGCGCCGTAAAGCAGATCAAGTACGATGGATTGGACATCGCTGGCAAGTACCGCGCCGTCGCCAGCATGGACAACTCCGGAACCTGCACCTACGAAGACCGGGCCTATTCAGGTCCTATTGCTCCTTTCGATGAGGGTGTAAGTCTCCTCCCAGTTCTCGAACTCTAGAGTGTTGCTAAACCTCGGAGTAGCTTTCGATGCACTTCCGTGGACCTATTCAGATCGCCAATGTGGCCGTCTACACTCCTGGAAACAGCAAGCGTGATGTGCCCAAGAGCAGCCACGCCAAGCGCCACGGCCACCAGCACTTGCACAAGAAGCACCACGAGCAAAAGGAGGCGCGAGCTGTCGGCGATATCGTTACCGCTACGATCGACGGTCAGGTCGTAACATGGGTTAACACCTATGCTGGCCCAACCGCCGATGCTGCAGCGGATTCATCCGCCCCTGCGGCTACTACCTCGGCAGCCGCCGTAGATTCAGATTCTACGACCAAGTCTGCCAGCCAAAGCAAGCAGACATCCTCTGCGAGTAGCACTTCTACTATTACCGGTGATTTTGTGCGATCCGCCTACTATAACGCCGAGTCTGGCGATGCCGATGGCCTAGTCTTCCTAGCCAATGTTGGTAGCCCTGGTGTTTCTGGTACCTGGGACACGTGAGTCGATCTTCGAACCTGACAGGAGGTATTTTGATTACTGATACTATATGTCTCAGTGTCTGGGGTTCCAGTCTGGCGTACGTGAACGAGGACGGCTCTGCGGCTGCCGCTTCCCCCACCGTCTTGAAGAACAAGCTGCTCGACGATACTCAGGAGATTGCCATCTTCTCCGATTCCGCTTGTGATTCGTCTTGTGGTGCTACTCGCCCTGATTCTGTTGCTTACAGTATGCCAAAGCCCTTCATACTAAAGAATTACACAAGGAAACAGCTAACGTGAGTGCAGAGGGATTCGAGGGTGCTTCCAAGGTCTTCGTTGTCGAGTTCACGATGCCCGACAGTGGCAAATCCGGCGCCGGTCTGAACATGCCCGCCTACTGGCTGCTCAATGCTGCTATTCCCCGAACCGCCCAATACGCTTCTTGCAGCTGCTGGAAGGGCGACAACGCAAGCCCTCTTCAAGGTGGATGCGGTGAGTTGGACGTGGTCGAAATTCTCAGCTCCGGTGACACCCGTGCCAAGTCTACCTTCCACTTCGCCAATGGTGTCGGTGACTCTCACTACATCGACCGCCCCGTCGACAGCTCCATGAAGGTCGCTGTCGTCATGGACTCCGCCTCTTCCACCGTTTCTATCAAGGTTCTCGACGACTTTGACTTCAGCACTAGCCTCACCTCCGAGCAGGTCCAGGACATGGTCAACGACGAGACGGAAGTGAACCTTTTCAGCTTGATGACCTTCAGCAGCTAGACGAGGAAAACGAAAGAACGGAGATGCAAGGCTAGGGGAGATGGGATTTGAGAATCGTATATTGGCTGGCTGTACATACGAATCGATGCGGGACGATTATTTTGGGATCTGGGAACCTCGGTAGTTCTTGGATTGAAAATAGATCTGGTTGATAGGTGGTGGGATATTTTTTTTTTACAATTAGAGCAGGCGCTTACGTGAATGAAGCATGGAGTTTGTTGTCTTCTTATCTGCTCCTATATACCTTGCGTTGGAGTGAGTTTGGTGTCTTGATGGCAGTATGCTGCCATATACTTCCGGCCCCATCCCTTATACCTTAGCATATAATTGTTGTCGTAGTTGCGTTTGTCTATTCAATAATCATGGTGGCCTATAAATATCTAGGGAAGAGGGTTCGATACCCCCTAAAATCGCGCGCACTCTTGGCGGCGTTCTTGGTGCTGTAGATCTTGACTAGACTAGGACTGTGTGACTATGAATAGATGGTATTCAAAAATCAGCTAGGACGAAAAACTTTGAATAAGGCGGCTGAGGAGACTGTATCGGACCCAAAACATCGGTGTTCGGATAGCGAAATAGACAGGAACACGACTACCAGTGAATGAATACAAGCCTATGCTCGCTTGAATGTGACAATGTGCATAGATTGCGATGAGAAGAGCCGTAACTATTAATTACGCATCATCATAAGCTAGGCAGCATATTGATCTACATATAAAATACACATAGCAAATCCTTTTATTGTTACTCGTATGAAGCTTGGCTCTAGCTGTAGCATCTATCATGTTGTCCGATGCCTGATTGGCTCAGGGTTAATTATACTACCTCCATTTTTACTTAGGAGATGTAGGATACGTAGACAACCATAATAAACTCTTTTATTAATATAGATTCACGGGGAGAAAAATTTCGACCGAAACAAGATAGGTATTTAGGTATATATACCAACATGATCTCACACACGAGACAAGTCCAACACAACTCGTCCAGTAATCTTCCCCTCCCCCATGGCCTTGAACACTGACTGAAGCTCACCCATGCCGACAGTTTGCATAGGGAACTTAACAATGCCGCGTGCCGCTATATCGAGGACTTCGATGGCCTCGCGGCGGTTCCCAACCGCCCCCGATATAATCTTGAGCTGCTGACCGATCATGGTAGCCGGCATCGCGCCGGGAATCGGTAAATACTCGCCCTCCGGTATACCCAAGCACACCAAAGTGCCACCGAACCGGAGCATTGGCATGGCCTGTGCGTACGCCCTATTACTAGCCGCACACTACCACACTCAGCGTCAGTTATTTATATTTTGCTGGTCATATATGGAACCTCTATACTGCAGAAATCGTCATGGCAAGGAAGAAAAGCACCTCAGAAGCTACTTACTACGATCACGGCCGCGGCGCCAAGCCCTGTGAGTCTCTTGACCTCCTTCGCGAGGCCTGCGTCGTCGAACGCTGTCGCGTCGACGAAGTGCTCTGCCCCGGATTCTAACACGCTTTCCTTCTTCCCGGGCATGTCGATGCCGACGACGCGGAACCCCATCGCCTTGGCGGCGAAACTCGTGGCCACCGTGCCGAGACCGCCGCCGGCGCCCGAGATCGCGATCCATTGTCCCGGGGCGGCGCCGCATCTGCGCAGCGCCGCGTAGGTCGTCAGGCCCGCGCAGAGCATAGGGGCGGCCAGCTCTCCGGGAATGGATTCGGGAACGGGAGTCACGTAGCTGTGGGGGGAAAGGGAAAAGCTCGAGTGTCAGCTCCCATAATCATCATTCGGCTGGGTATCACAAGGATGCCCGGCTTTCTCAAGGTAGAGGGAGGTAGAGGGCGTGCAGGCGGTATACCTACTTAGCAGGCCCGATAGCGTATTGTTGATACGTCCCCGGTGCGGAGTAGCCGCTGATCTTCTGGTTGAAGCAGAGGCCCTCTAAGGTCTCGGTACACGGTGCTGGCAAGAGGAAGCGCCAATCAGCTCAGATGTTCCGTTTCCAAAAATCACCATCACGCACATCAAGAGAGCTCGCACATATCAGAGATATGGCTGAGGTGAGACGACAACACGGGAGACCTACGACAGGCTAAACAAGCGGACGAGACCCATTTGATGCCCACGCGATCGCCAACTTTCAGGCCCATCTTTTCGGAGCCTTCACCCAGTTTCACTATGTGGCCTACGCCTTCGTGCCCTCCTATCTGGCCTGGTGTGGTCGGGCTCGGAAGGTGTGTCCACTATGGCAAATTCATCTTAGCCACCGAGGAGAGAGTGCCTCTACTGGCGCCACGTGAGATCTACGATACATACTTTATTCATCACTTTTCGCAGAGTGAATTAGCTTGACACTCAAGAGATGATAAGCTGGGACTATTAGGCTAGAAGGAACAGCTTACTTATTGCGTAGTCTGAGTGGCAGACTCCAGAGTGTGTCAGCTTCACCAAAACCTCCCCCTGGGCGGGCTCGGGAGTAGGGACATCTTGGATGACGACAGAGCACGATCCAGGCTTGTCGAAGAGACACGCTTTATGCGTCTTGGGAATGTTAGGTGCTGCGTCAGTAGCTGCTGGCATGGTGACTGAATGGGCGGGCTATCAATTGCTGATTTCTCGAACGGGCGATATAATAGGAAACATAAAACCCAACGATCCACGAGGGTTGCAATGCTGAAGAATCTCAGAGAACTCGCCGAGTGCCATGGTTTCTGGAATATGTACCGATATCTACGGCCCTGTGCCTGCGCATTCTACCCCTCACTTCCGCCGCCGGGCGGCATCTGCGTAGTGAATCCTTTACCGAAAGGAGGGAGAGCGCGTCACCTGTGGTGTCCTTCGGTTCGAATCAGCACGACCGATCGTGTTTGGCTAAGGCTTTGTTAGGATAAAGAAGGTTAGCGGAAACGATAGGCTTCCGCACCCCAGGTTTACTATACCCAAACAGGAATATCGGATTTAAAGTATGTATCTAACAAGGAAAAGTATTCCCTGCCGTTGTATACTTATGAAGAACTACCGAACGGCTTGTTTGACCGAGGTGTAGAACTACGTGTAAGTCAAAGAAAGAGGGGTGGTCGTGAGAACATTGTATTTTGTAGCTTAAACAAGGTCTCGCCCGCATTAAAAACCTAAGAGTATCAGCATTACAGAACGAGGAATACTCGCGCAAACACCTATTCGTGAAACTTAAATTGGTAAATGGTTTAGCTAGATCCTCGTTATGGCAGATTATTGTATCTCGCAAGGTTAGAAGCGAGGATGCATGTAATGCTACGGATAAGCAGCCTATGTCCGGTATCAACCGTCGGTAACATTCTTCAAAAGTGATCCTATGCGACGCCCGTCAGCTCGCCTAAGTATAGAAACGGCGCGACACTTACTAAGTACAAGTATCTATGTAGGTCCTTATATGAATTTATATTTTGGGGGCTCGGTTACTTAGGCATTGTATGCATGCATGTCAAGATCTAATTGACAAAAAGATGATCTTCTACGCTAGCTAGCTAACGAATCTAGTGCCTATCTAATTCTATTCTTAGTGTACAACAGGATCAAGAACCCACCGTTTATTTATTATAATAGCTAGGTATAAGCATTTCAAGCTTCTCTATAATTTCCAACTTGATGCGTCTAATAAACTACCGCACCACGTTGCACAACCGCCGCCACAGATGAGAATCTCACACAGCAGTATGATGGGTGCTGACGCGTTCGCCAGGGGTTTTGTTCATGTTCTGATTGTAGATAAGACGATATCTGCATAGTCTGACTTTCAGTAACCCTGCGAGGCGCGGGATCGGACAATGAAGGATCTAAAATCTGAGTAATTAATTGCTACACTAGGTAGGAGCGGAATGTAGAAGCCGCTCTAGATATAAAAAAAAGATAAAAAAAACTTTCTAAATGAATAATAAATATACTACCACGTCATGTAATCTAGCCAATCACATACCCAAGATGTCCAACTAAAGGCAAGTTAGCAATCCGCGTGGGTTTTTCAACGTAGTTAACGGAGAGTCACTGATAGCTTATAGACCGTGTTTATAGTATTTGCTATTCTATGATGGCTAGGACTAAAGAGTGTGTGATCCAAACTCCAAGTCCCCTATACATCCAATTGTCAACACAAGTATTGCATATCCAAGAAGCCTTCTCCACCATCACTCCTCTAGAATGATTTCGACTATCCCGTCTGCATCATCTTGCGGCGGCCCCCAGAATTTGACGACTTTTAGGCCGGCCTTTTCTATCAGCTCTTCCCACTGCTTTCTCGATCTCTCCATACCTGCGTTGAAGACCATCATAGTCATATCGGACGTAGCATGAAATGCAGAAGCTCCCTCTTCAGGGATGATCATCTCGTGAATAAGCAACTTGGAATAACCAGGCTTCATCGCCTTTTTGACGCTCTTTAGTATTTCCAAGCATCTGGAATGTGTTTAGATAGAATTAGGTATGGATATAATCCATGAAGGTGTGCAAGCTGCGAAGAAAATACCGGCTATTACTACATTTGGCCATGTCCGGCAAAGTAGAGCGCCAAACATATTTGTTAGGTCGACCGCCTATACGGAAACCATGTTGCGGAACGTTCCATTGCACAAGATTATGTCAATATGTAACTCGTAATGTCTTAACTGCTGTAGACCTGCATACTTGAGGAGCTAACGATCACGGGGAAAACGCGACGGACGAGATGCTGCATATATCAATATTAGATAAAGATGGCATGGGATAGGGATGATATTATAACTTGACTGTTCATTTCTGTAGTTATCTAAGATATCTAGATTACTAGTAAGTAGACGAATTAACTCTTTTTATGTCTGGTACGTTCTCAGTTTTATAACGATCTCTTGTCAGGCGATAAAGTCGTAACTAGGTCGCTGTAGGACCCCTAGGGGTATCTGTATTAATTACTACTATTATATAAGGAGTAGAGTCCTCTCCTATTCTAGAAGGGGGACTCAGGAATCAATAATATTGAGCCCTACCCCTATACTACTACCTATATTCTACCTACCTGCTTACCTACACGTGACCTATCTTCACTCTGGACTTTCTCCTCTGACATCTCTATCGCTTTAGTGCTTTTGGACGTGTCGTCCAGCATGATAGCTACTCACTTTATGTTTAACTTCTCATCTTTTGTGAAATATGTCATCTAATTCGCATTCATTGATTCACTTTTTAGACCTTCTTTTCAAATATCCTACTGATTGGTGTAACGAGAGCTTAAATTCGGTGTTCTCTTCTCCCTAGCCCCTTATGGTTATTAATAGTGCTTTCGTGATGGCTTCTATCACATGGGACCTTTGATAACATATGGCGTTTAAAAAAAAAAAAAATCGTAGGCAAAAGGGCCAACTACTACGCAGAATAACTTAGGGCGTCAAAATGACGTCTTAACTTTTGTCTAATTTTGAGATCATGATGCAAGAGCGCATATAGTACTTGATCTGCGTAGTAAGATGCCAGTGAGTCACCTAAAGGATATTTCGGCGAATATTGCTTATTTAACAAGTTACATTTACTTCCATGTTAGATAGGTTAAGGGCGTTGCTAGGTGGCTTATGTAAACTCTTTGTCTTTGGGCAAACACATGCGACTCTCATCTGTCTGTAATGGAAGGAGAACATGGATTCTTATAAAAATATTGAGAAAATTTAGGCTTAAGTAAATAATTTCATATAAAGAGTGTTGTTCTTGGATTGAGTAGGGTAATGTGAGTTCCTGCCAGCTCTTAATTTCTCAAAAGAGGTGTGAGTATGACGGCATGCTTAGTTAAAAGTGTATAGGTCGTGTGGAGGGTCAATGAGCACTGCGAAAGGGTAATATTGCATCTCATTCCTCCCTTCCAAGATATTTTCTGCGAAACCAAATCGCACCGTAATCTTTTGCATTGAGCACACTAAGCACTCATTGCATCTAGAAGTTGGCGGGAGGGAAATGCTTGCTTATCGGTTTCACTCTCTACTATACATGCTTTTACAGTAACACTATGCGCGCAAGTGGCGAGATGCATATGTAAACAAGCCATATATACTGTATACACACGCACAACTCTACTCTATACGGGGTTAAGCTCAAATGTGATTCAGGTAGTGTTACACACTTGCGGTGCCGGTTGTACGCCTTTACGCATACATGGACTGTATCACAATGCCGACAAACCGAATTGTTTTCTTCCGAATGACTTCAGCGTCACCGCCTTTCCGGACTCCGAGTTGAAATAAGTGGTTGTCTGCGTATCACATGTTGCTGGACGGGCTCAATTTAAGCCCCCCGCTGTCCACTTCGAGATATCTTGCGAGGGTAGTACTTATGCCGTATAGATATGTGTCAAGAGGATGCCTAGTGTTTGTCCCTTCGCTCCCGATAGGTACGAAAGAACAAACAGCCACCACCTTCCAAAACGAAACGTCTCATAGCACCAATGCCACTCTCTAGCCGCCTACGCATGTAACTATGACATTAACCCCACCTATGCGTGAGGTCGACAGTGAGGTGTCCTGCAAGCTCCCGTCAGAAAAGCCCGCGACAAGGGTTTGATGTCCAGATATTGTGTACACGTGGAGACTCTCCAGACACGAGAGCATGCTGGCATGCAGGTCGCTGCCGATTTGGCTACTTCTCTGGAGTATAAAAGTTGTGAGACAACGAGATGGAGGTTGGATTTCGTGTTGCTAGCTATAGGGGCTTCAGTTAGTTCCCGCATTGGGCAACAGTAAGTACTTAGTACAGTCGAATGCTGAATTGTGATGTATAGATTATTGACTTTCATTTCTACGACTCCCACTGTTTGTTAGTCTACTTAGTGCTTAGCTACTTACTCTATTCTATAGATTGAGAAGCCTGAAGCCCCGGACATGCAAGATTGGATCTTCAAAACCCTGGCTCAGCTCAGAAGCCAAGACGGAGGCCAAGACGGGTCTTCGAGACAAGGCTTAGGCTGACAGGGACGCCACTGGATAGTCCAGTGGGGGAGGGGAGACCTAGCTACAGGACTGCAATCCCTCAATGAAGGAACGTGGGCGGGCGGGCGGTTCCGGTCTAGTTGCGCTTCTGCGGAGTAGAGCGAACAGGTCGCGGACATCTTCGTTTATGGCGTATCGAGATGTCGACATCTTTTCTAGCTCCAATTACTATTGCTAATTGTTCTGTGTTTTGTAAGATCTCTCGAGACCTAGGAGTCTTATCAACTCTCAAAACAGCTAGGTAGGTTAGCAGATAATGCAATAGTAACTAGGAGTTCGGGGTTTAAGCCTTCGATCATTGCTAGTGAAGGTATCCTCGATAATAACAGAGCTAGTGCTCCTCGTGCGTGTAGAGTGTTCAGATACACGTAGGTATAGGTAAGCCGTAAGGAATACCGAAATCCTCACCCACGCTATTGAGCATCCTCTGCCGGCGATTCCGGATCCGTGGATACTTAATTATTATTTTTGAAGTCAATGGCGTTCATTCATTGCCTCATTTTCAGCTGTCGGAAATAAGCCGTTTGACTGCTGTTTCCGCATTGAAGATGTAGCTGGGATGTTCATGCCGCTATACTGCATACGTTTTAAGCTCGACGAATCATGGCCCCACCGTGCAATCAAGTCGAAGCGTAGCTCCTAGCTTCTATTGTCATCCCCGTCATTGTGTTTCCTTATCTTGGAGTTTGAGCCAATGATCTCCGTAGGCATATCTCAAGAGAGTAGATTACCCGCATGCTTGCGCGTAGACTGGCCCCCCTTTAGAGACGCTTCAACCACGTTAGTAACCATGGCTACTGTCACATCCTTCATTGCCGCGGCCTCTCCCACTCTCATCGTCCATAGGTAGTCGGCCTGTTCCGTGTTCTCTAGAGCTTCAATTCCCGCCAGTAGTTACTTCGGCGCTGCCCTACACCCTCCCAGGTCGGCATTTTGACCTGGGCTACTTAACAACAGAAGACGATTCGCGTGTGTTGCGTTGTTTGTCGCTACAGTCTTGTAAGACCATCGACAGCTTTTGGTTGGAAAGCACCGCTCGAATATGACTCGCTAGCTTCTTTTCTCTTGTCGAACATACTTCTATTTGATAGCAGACATGTCGTCTATTGAAACAAAACGCGACGAGGAGAAGACGAAGCAATGGGACTCCGTCGGCACAGACGTGGAACTCGGGCAAGTTAGTAACATCGATGTTGCAAACAGTTACAACCTCACGGAGGGGAACTCGTTATATGCGAGGCTTCAAACCTTCGCAGGCAAGTATGGCGTTGAGCAACGAGGGATCGAGAGAGTCCCAGAAAATGAGAGGACAGACACTAGCATGAGCCAAGTTGGCACCTTAGTACGCCTTCTACATTTCCTCCCATTATATGATCCTTTTTAATTGACCCGGATTTAGTGGCTCTCCGCGAATATGGTTGTCTCTTCTTTCGCCATAGGAGCGCTCGCCGTTCCGATCTTCAATCTTGGTTATGTCGACAGCGCACTCACAATTTTCTTCGTCAATATCTTGGGTATCATGCCAGTTTGCTTCTTTTCAACCTTTGGTCCACGATTTGGACTCCGGCAGATGGTCCTCTCGCGTTTCTTCTTTGGCTACTACGGAGTGAAGCTAGGTGAGCTATTATCCCATCTCAACTTTGTACCTTACACAAAATACGCTACGTCAAGCACCAGCTCGCTGATTATATCGTATGCAGTGGCGTGTTTCAATATCTTGGCATGCGTAGGCTGGTCGGCAGTGAATGTGATTGTTGGCGCCCAACTTATCCATGCAATCAATCACGACGTGCCAGGATATGCTGGGATTCTCGTAATCGCTTTCTCGACACTGCTTATATGTGCTTTTGGCTATAAGCTAGTTCATATATATGAGCGCTGGTCATGGATACCGAGTTTCGTGATATTTCTTATCGTGCTTGGGACATTCGCGCGCTCTGGTGACTTCAACTCCGGACTTCCGTTAGCCACCGGCCCCGCCGAAGCTGGTGCTGTGCTCTCGTTTGCAGCGTCTGTCTTTGGCTTTGCGACGGGATGGGCTTCGTACGCAGCGGACTACACCGTATACCAGCCCGTGGACAGCCCATCTACCTCTGTCTTCTTCTGGACGTTCGGGGGGCTGCTATTTCCTCTTGTCTTCACAGAGCTCCTAGGGGCCGCAGTCGCAACAGCAATAACCTCAAGTCAGGCCTACAGCGATGCCTATTCCGGGTCAGGCGTTGGTGGGTTGCTGGCACAAGTCCTTGTGCCGCCTCTTGGCCGCTTCGGAGAGTTTTGTGTCGTGGTGCTTGCGTTGTCTATCATCGCTAACAACTGTCCCAACATCTATTCCGTGTCGCTATCTCTTCAGGTCCTAGCGCACGCTACGGAGCGTGTGCCTCGTTTCGTCTGGACAGCGGTCGGCACAGGTGTCTACATTGCGATCGCGATACCGGGATATGACCACTTCGAGTCTGCTCTTGAGAATTTCCTCTTGCTCATCGGGTATTGGCTCGCCATATACGAGGGCGTCTCCCTTACTGAACACTTTGTATTTCGTCGTGGGTTCAAGGGCTACCAGCCCGAAGACTACTTGGTGCCAAAGCGGCTACCGCCTAGCTTTGCAGCAATATCGGCCTTCCTCGTCGGTGTAGCTGGCGCTGTGCTTGGCACGGCGCAAACCTGGTATACAGGCCCTATTGGCAAACTCTGTGGCGCTGATTTCGGCGGAGATGTCGGGTTTGAGCTCGCATTTTCTTTCACAGCCGTTACTTACATAGGCCTGAGAAGCTTGGAGACATGGTACTGCGGTAGATAGATTGGGCCAACTGTACATAGGGACTGACTGATTGAAGAGCTTGGCTGTGAGAGATGTTAGGAGAGTGGGTCGCAAACATATATTCAGTATTCAGCAAAAGTAATTGATATATTGCCGGCGAAATTCTGGTCTGGAGTACTATTTTACATCTTTAGGTCCTGATTCAAGAAAGAAGAGGCCGTGTGCAAAAGGCAAAAGGACCTGCTGGCTTGTACATAGAGCACAGCCACATATGTGTGGCTGACCTACGCGCACCGCCTCAATGTCTAGGCATTTGTATTTGGATCTAATGCTCCCTCCTACTTCTCGACGAAGGCTTCTAGTAAAAGTCTTACCTATGCTCATCGCAACTGCATTATTGAATTGTTGCAAAAACTGCTTTGCTCCGCTACACAACACTCTTTGCCAACTCGGTCAAAGATGGGCTCCCTAACATGTCGAAGATGCTCATCTCAATGTGTACATTTGGTACAAGCTAATTGCGCAGCTCGACAGCGACCAATGAGTCCACTCCGTACTTCGCTCAACGGATGGTTGGGATTAATGTCGCTTTCCTGAAGTACGAACATGTCGGAAAACTTAGTGCCAATAGCTTGTTGAACGGCATCCGCAGCTTCATCAGCAGTCTTAGCTTGCACTATCTGTATTATAAATGCGTATATATCCACTTAAGGTGCTATCACATGCTTCATACATCAGCGCCATTCTAAAGACGCGCGGTATCAACTATTATCCTAGCTACGACTATCCGAGTCAAATCCTAAACTATCAGTCTACCTAACATAGTCCGTATATGGGCGGTTAGATGTGCCCTCTACACTAGGTGCCCTTGATTCAACATATTATGGCTTGGCCAGAAATAGGTAAGCCAGAATAAAACCGGGAGGGGTAACAATAAAGATTTACAATGCATAAAGAGATAGGCTTCCTCGCACAGTACCATAATATAGAATTAATAAATCTAGGCCTAGGCCTAGGCACTCGAAAAATAGAGTAGAAATCCAGTACTTATAATTTCTCTTAGCCAATAGTAACCAGCTAACTGTGTACAAATACGTAGTAAAATTAAAGGCAAGTGTATCAGTCGTGTTATAACATGGGTTTGTATGTTTTGAACCTATTGGCCTTCACACCTACGTATAATACTTGTGCCATGAAAGTTACGATTTTTTTAGTTCGATCTAGTCTATTTACATAGGTACAATGCTTGCTAAATAGAACATACTATAAGTCACATAAGCAGTATACTCTTTAGATGATCCCATTGGCCACGAGGCAACAACTACCTATTTGGTACCATATAGCATTGTACTTTGACGGGGCAGACTTCAGCTAGAAAAGGTATGGTTGGCATTCAAAGGCATATGATTGAAGAGGGAGCTTGGGCCCGAATTTACATAGTTCCTTAGCGCGGTTTTTTTAGATTAGTTCGTTATACCTGTAGCCAATTGCTAACGAAGTACGCAGCAACAAGATATCTACCAGCAGTAGCGTGGTCCATGGCTGGCTGTGGTGAAGGCCGCACTTTACTAATTTGGTCGTGCTCTCTATCTACTTCGTCAGTTGACGACGACGGATATGTGTCTAGCATGATGGTGTGTAGCAGTCAGCCATACCCAGTATATAGCCTTGTGATTGTACATGATGATTGATAAATTAGGGTTAGTGCCGGCAGTAATAGAAAGCCGCAAGGTGGCCCCATCTCGGAAACTGCCTTGTAGCGAGGGCCATGCATACATAACACCGACAAAACTATGGTGTTTTCACTAGATAAGCTATTAATATTCCTTATAAAACATAAAAAATATGACATTTAACATAATTATAATCGTATATATATAAATAAATTAATAAATTAATTATATAATTAACTAGGCTAACTGACCTATTACCTACCTAACATAATTAAGTTAATAATAAGTCAGTTCAGTCAGGTTAACTAGGTCCATTTAGGTTAATTGAACCAACAAGGTCAGTCAGGTCAACCAGGTCTATTATGGTCTAATTAAATATTTAAATAATTGAAATAATAAATATATAAGTGCTCTATAATATTGATAGCTTATTATTTCAAAGTGTTATTAGCTGACTGCGTGCCTTTTTGAAAACTGAAAAGTGAAAGCAGAAAAGCGAAAACAAAATAGGTTTGTCGGTGTTATGTACATATGGCCCACCGTCGCCTTGGTCGTTGGTCAGTCCCTTTTAGAACGTGCATACACATACAGCTATCAAAAATATAGTATTATATGGCTACTGACATATGCATAAGGTTTATGCGGTTTTCCGTAGAACCACGCTCTTATTTTCGACTTCACAGATCGGCATTTGCTCCTAACCCGCAAGCTGAAATTATATGTGTAAACCCATTCTAATCCGGTTGAGGCGGATCAAGCTTTTCCAATAGCGCCGAAATCCTGCTCTGCGTTGAGTCTGCCTTTTTACGCACCCCCTCACCACCAATGGGTCCTAGCATGTCCCTGAATTTGACCATCAGAGTGTCCAACCCTCGCAGTTGCATGACTAGCATAGTGCTGACGAGGGCGCTCCATTCCTGGAGCGAATCAATCTCGAAGTTACCAACCCAGACCAGCCACGCGCCATCCTGAAGGCTCAGGATGTTGTGGTTGATGTTCTCCGCCAGTGTTAGTAGGTATCCCGAAACAACCTCGTCGCACATCGCTACCAACCGATCGGTCAATAAGGTAAGGATCGTCATGTGCTCCGGCTTAGCCTGGCAATACGGGCACGTCAACAACGCCTCGCTGCAACGAAGCGCCTTCTTGTGTCTTGGTAGCCATGAACCTAGCTCTTTCATATTTGTATCAACGGCTTCAGAGTCTAACTCCTCCAGTAGGGAGACAACCATTTGGAGGCACAGGCAAGAACCCTGAGCCTGAGAAGGTAGCCAATGGCAATCATCGGGGCTCTGCTGGTCTATAACCGCTGGGAGAGGCATAGATAACGGAGTTGTTTGTGTATTTGTTATGATTGGTTCCGAGCTCAGACTTATGGTCGTAGGTGTCTGGGGCATTTCTTCGTAGCTCTGGATCCCTAGCTCTCGTCCTCCTGGTGATGGTAGAGAGAGCGGTACCGCCGCTCCCTCCCAAGGGGCTTTACCAGGTAGTAGCTGGTTTTCTTGTGTAAACCCGGACCACGAAAATACCCATCTATCATCACACTGGTAGGTTTCGAAGTCGCTCATCTGCATAGCGGCAATGTTCTGCATCGACAAGTACTCCGGCGCTTCGTATGCCATCGTATGGACATCGAGCGGTGCTAAGATTCCCGAGTCGCTCCCCGACCAAGCTGGAGCTAGATGTAACTCGGATTTTAGTGCATTGGAAACGGGGGCGAAAGGTTCTGGACAAGGAGATTCGAGCTTAACCTCAGTAGTAGGTGGTGTTGATACAGGAGGGGTCGGCGGAGGATTAGTTGATGCTGATGACCGTCGTGTCTCATCACTATATTTAGATGTAGATGTAGACTTCTTGCGGGTTCGTGCCGACCCTCTTGTACTATTCTGAGCATAAACGCACTCCTGCAAAAGGGTTTGGCAGCGGCAGCAACCAGTCTTTTCCCCAGAGCATCGTAACTATGATAGAAATATCAACATCAGTTATACCCCTATAGTAGAGATAGATAGAAAAAGCTGACCTTTTTAACACGACAGCTATTGCAAGCTTGCTGTACAATTGGTCGAGCTGTTTCAGGGTCAAACGCTTGCCGCTGATGCGTCTCATTCTGCCCTTTAGAGTTTAGGCGCCATGTCTGTAGCATGTTAGACGTCTAGAGATTAAAGACCCTCGTCGATGTCGTGACAGCGATCTATCTCAACTGGATATCTCCACAGAGTTGCTGCCGATTAGAAAAGCGGAAGAAGGAAAATGAATATAAATACGACTACGAAATCAGATACAGATATGGATGTGGAGTGAATATAGAATGAGCGAGAAACCTTTAACGTACGGAGCGAGAAGCGAGTACGCATATCTGTATCAAGTGCTAGAGAAAATAGGCCAATACCAGAGCCACCATGACCTCAACATCTGCAAGCCATTTCGCGGTCCACGCCTCATCCGTGGCATAGGTTATCAGATGGTAAATACGTAGTAGGCATAGCGAGGGTTGCACATTACTATGCTCTATGTATAGATAGTCGACTTCGATGTCGACCAACCCCCACTCAAGTTGGCGATATCCCTCACTACTGCAGACATTCTCATTGACTCTTTTCGGTATCTAAAGTTGGGATAGTGCAGAGACATCGCCGTGCAGCAAGCGGTAACTAGTGGAAGCCGAGTGGACGATCCACGACGACCAATTTCGTGGCCATACATATACAAGCAAGTAGTTGCACGTAGGTACATTACTACTTAGTCTACCACGGGGGATAGGCTATGCATAGAAGTAACCAATCTAGATGTTGTGTTGCGATGTGTTATGTTGTGCCGGAAGCCTCCCGACGCGGCCTGACATTAGCATGCATAAGTTGGCAGGGGTGTTTTATTTTTTGAGAGCATGCTCTCATCACAAATACGCAGTACGCATAAGTATGAAGGTTAACCATAGTAAACGACTAATACAGAGATCACTACCTACCTAGGATAGGAACTGGGAGGTTGCAATATGGAATATTTATTAGACACAGCGTAACTTTAAACAATAAACCTAGCTCCGTCTATTATCTGCACCGATCTGCACTAAGTACATATAAAGCCTAGCCTAGGTACCTTACAGCAACCCAAAGGGCCAACTGTTCGAAAACTAATTTCTTATTAAAATAACACTTAAGAAGTATAGAAATACCCTTTATAAGTAAGTATTATAGTTGTTTTTAAGTTAGCGTATATAATACAGCTAAAAATAGTAAAAGCTGTTAGTACATATAGAATATTTATTATTATTGATTTTTTTTCTAGCTACAACAATTTATTTTCTAGTAAGTTTTAAAAATATACTTGTACAACTTTGTACAAAAGTGTTAACTAGTATATTAGTATATACAAGCTTTTATACGTATTATTAACTATTAACAAATATTACTACGCTATATAATTCTGTATTATATATATAACAACATGCTGCTACGTAAAAGTTGCAAAAGTAAACTTTGTTTAACTAAAGCTTAAATAAAGCAAGCTATAGCTAACTTTGCTAAAACTTGTTACTAAATAAAACGAGCTACTTAAACTTAGCACAAGTAACAAGTAGCTAAATTTAAGCAGAAAAATTGTAGTAATAATAAAATTATTAATATTCGATTCTAGTGTTAAAATAGCAAAAGTTTAAAACATTTATACAATTATAACAACTTCGACAGCTATATTACAAGAACTTAAAGCTTTTTTAATAGCTTCTGTAAAAGTAACTTCAACAACGTTCGTTGTTATATTAAAAACAATATTATATATACAACTTTGTACAACTTTAATACTACTTAAACTAACATATATAAACTATTTCTTGCTTTATTATTTCAAAAGAAGTTCGAATTAAAAGCGCTTTTACTTACTACAATATTAAAACAAGTTGTTAACAGCAAGCGTTAGCTATTACAGCTTATATAGTTTTTAATTAAGTTAACGTTAAAAATTGTTAAATTTATACAAGTTTAAAAAGCTGTAGCTTTTTTAACAAGTGTATTTTTTTTAGTTTTAACATTTTCAGCAGCGCTTGTTTTTGCTACTAATACTTTTTACTAGCAACATTATACATTTTTTATAAAAAACAAAAAAGATTTAAATATATAGAAGCTTATAAATATTTGTACAACTTTGTACAAACGTATACTAACATTTATAGCTAACAATAAAAATGTAAAAACTGTAAAACTGTTTAAAATTACTTTAGAAATGCTTGAACAAGCTATTACTAGCTAGCTCGAGCGTTTTTGTTAACAAATTAACTAAAAGTTAAATAGCTGCAAAAAAAATAAAAAAAATATATTTTTGCGCAAACGTATACAACAATAAATAATTGTATTAAACTTAGTTTAAGTTTTTACAAGTTAATACTAAAGTTTACAAGTTAATACACACTTGAATTAAAGTTTTAAAAGTTAGTACACTTTTAAATAAAATAAAATCGATAGTTATAAAAACTTTGCAAAAGTTTTTTTTTATTTAAACTTAGTAAGCAAAGTTAAATAACTAAGTTAATAAATAATTTTTCATAATATAAAGTTTTAATTTTAATAAATATAAAATCTTATAATATAAAATATAAATAAATAAAAAAATAAATAAATAAATAAATAAAATATAATATAATTTTATAATATATAATTTATAAATTAAATTATATATTTTAAATTAATATAATATTAAAATTAATAAAAATATAATTATATATATAATAAATAAATATTAATTTATAAATTAATATATTAAAAAATTATATATTTTAATTATAATAATATAAATAAATAAATAAAAAAATAAAAAATTGTTTTTTAAATAATAATAAATTAAAAAAATATTAAAATATATTTAAATGTTTATTTAAATAATTTATTTATATTATAATATATATATTTATAATTATAATAAATATAATTAAATTAAATATATTATAAATAAATTAATTAAAAAATAAAAAAAAGTTTTATATATAAATAATAAAAGTTTAATTATATATTTATTATATATAATAATTAATTAAATTATATAATTATTAAATTAAATCATTATTATTTAATTATAAATTAATATATATTTAATTTATAATATTATTTTTTTTTTAATATATTAATTTATAAATAAATTATTTTATTTTATATTGTTATTTTATAATTATTATATTATATAATTACTATATAATTTTTAATAATTTAAATAATTAATAAATATTTTATATAATATAATTTATTTATTATTTATATTAAATTATTATTTTTAATATTATTATTTTTTAAAATTTAAATTAATAAATAAATAATTTTTTATTTTTTATATATTATATAATTTATAAATTTATAATTTATTTTTTATTTAATTTATTTATTTTGTTTTATAAATTTAGTTTTTATATTATATTTATAATAAAAATATAAATTTTAATAATTAAAAAATAATTTAAATATAATTTAAAAATAAAAAAATTAAAAACTATAGTTTTAATTTTTAATTTTTTATTATTTTAAAATAGTTTTTAATAAAATAGCTTTATATATATATATATAAATATAATATATATTTAATATTAATAAATTTATATTTATATTTATTAAATTATTTATATATATAAATATTTATAACTTTTTTTATTTAAAAAATAGTTTTAAAAATAATATTTTTAAATAATAAATTAATTATATAAAAATTATATATATATTTTATTAAAATAGCAATATTAATTATAATTAATATATATTTAAATTTTTTTTATATAATTTATTATTTATTTATTAAATAGTTAATTATATTTTATTATATATAATATTAATAAATTATTAATAAATTTATATAATTTATATATATATATTATATATATAAAGATTTTTTTTTAAATAAAAAAACAACAATAGTATTATATAATTATAATATTATATTTTGTTTTAGTTTTGTTATATATAATTAATTATATAAAATTAAATCAATATTAATTAATAATTATATTAACTTTTTTTATTTAATAGTAATATATTATAAATTAATAAGTTTTAAATAATATTATAAAATTTAATAGTTTTATATTAATATTATTTATTTTTAATAATTGTTTATAAATTAATTAAATTTTTATTTTATTTTTTAATATTATATAAAAAGTAAAAACTATTAAAAAAGCTATAAAAATATTTTAAAAAAAACAAATTATAATTAAAATTAATTATATAATTAATTAATAAAACAGTTTTATTTTATATAAAATATTTATATAGCAAAAAAAATAAAACTAAAATAAACTATATAAAATATAAACTATTAAAAAATTTAATATTATAATTAATATAATTAATAAATTTATAAAATTTTAATATATATAAATTAAACTTTATTTTTATATAATAAAAAATATAAAATAAAACAATAAAAATAATATATTATTTATTTTAATAAATATTATATAAAAAAAAAAAAAGCTAATTTAAAAAATTAATATAATTTTTAATTTTTTTATATAATTAAATTTTATATTTTTTTAATTAAGAAAAATAAATTATAAACTAGTTATTAAATTATAAATAAATAATATTATTAATATATTTAAACTTTTTTTTAAAAAATTTAATATAATAAAAATTAATAAATTATTTATATAAAAAATATTTAAATTTATAAAATATAACTTTAATAAATATTATAATATTTAAATTTTTAAATTAAAGTTTATATAAAAAGTTAAAAATAAAATTATTTAATTATATAAAAAGTTTTAATTAATTATATAAAAATATAACAATTTAAAAAAAAATATTATATTTATATAATTATTAATAATTTAATAAATAAATTAACAATTAATTTTAATTTTTAAATTTATTTTAATTTAAAACTATAATAAAATATATAAATTATAAAATATTATATAAATATATATATAATTAATTAATAAATTTATATAAAAATTTATATATATTTATTTATTAAACTTAAAAATAAATATTTTAAAAAAACTATATTATAAATTATATAATTATTATATAAATTAATTAAATTAAGTTTATATTAATTTAAAATATATTATAAATATTATTATTAAAAATTTAAAATAATTGTTTTTTTATATAATTTTTATTTATTAATTATTAATAATAGTTTTAAAATTTTAATATTATTAAATTATAAATAAACAATATTTTTAATTTTATATAATAAAATTTAAAACTAAACTTAAACAAATTTTAAATAAAAATAATTTAATTAAATTTAATAATATTTAAATTATATTTATAAATAAATATATTATATTAATTTAAAAAAGTTAAATTATATAATTAATTAAAATTTATTTTTATATAAAAAACTTTATATAATAATATATTTTTTAATATATTTAAAATATATATATAAATAATATTTATTAATTAAAAATTTTTTATAATTTATTTATTATTATTTAAATTATTAATTTATAAAAAGTTAATATAATTATTTTAAATAAATAAATTAAATAATAAATTAATAATTATAATTATAAACAAATGTTTATATTTTTGAATTTATATTATAAAAAGTTTTTTATTTTTATAAATAATTTATTTATAAATAATATAAATATAATATTATAAATTAAAATTTTAATTATATTAGTTATAAAAACTTATATAAAAAATAATATTAATTTAAAATTTAAAATTTAAAATTTTTAATAATATTATTTATTAAAATTTAAATAAATATAAATAAATAATTAATAATATATTAATTAATAAATTATATAAAATAATTAATAAATTTAATAATATAATTATTTTTTATATAACTTTTTAAAAAATTTTAAAGATATTTTAAATTAATAAAAAAAATAACTTAATTAATATATTAATAAAAAAAGTATTAAACTAAATATTAAAAGTATTACTTTTAATTAATAAATTATATATATAAATAAAAATATATATAAAAAAAATAAAAAAAATATATATATAAAAAAAACTATAATTAAAAATTCTTTTTATAACTATTAAAATAATAATATTAATTATAGTTAATATATATTTAATTTTTTTTTATATAATTTATTATTTATTTATTAAATAATTAATTATATTTTATTATATATAATATTAATAAATTATTAATAAATTTATATAATTTATATATATATATTATATATATAAATTTTTTTTATTAATAAAAAAACAATAATAATATTATATAATTACAATATTATATTTTGCTTTAGTTTTGCTATATATAATCGATTATATAAAATTAAATTAATATATTTAATTATATTTTATAATTTAATTGTTTTTTTTATAATAATATTTAAATTAATAATAAATAATAAAATTTTTATTTAATTAAATGATTTTTTATTTTTAATTTAATTAAATATTAATTAATTTTATTATATTTAAATATTTTTATTATAATTAATATAAAATATATTTATATTATATAAAATAATTACTTTTTTTATAAGTTATATTTTTATAAATTATTTATATTATATAAGTTTTATATATAAATTAAAATATATATTAATAAAGTTTACAAATTAAAAAAAATTTAAAAAATTAATATATTAATATTAAAAATTATAAAAAAGTTTAAATAATAATAATAAATTTTTGTTTATTTTTATATTAATTTAATTAATTTTTAAAAATAATTAATAATATTATTATATATAAATTATTAATAAAACTATTAATATTATATTAAAAATAAAAAGTTTATTAAATTAATTAATCTTTAAAAATAATTATAAATAAAATTATAAAATTAAAAAAATATTAATATTTTAAAAATTATATAATATTTTATAAATTAATAACTATTTATTTTTATTATTTTTATTTAAATTTTTATTAATTAAAAATTTTATAATTTTTATAAAATTTTATATATAAAATATATAATTTATAATTATATAATATAATTTTAATATAAAGTTTTATATAAATTTATTTAAAAATTATAAAACTTTTAATTAATAAAAATTTAAATAAAAATAATAAAAATAAATAGTTATTAATTTATAAAATATTATATAATTTTTAAAATATTAATATTTTTTTTAATTTTATAATTTTATTTATAATTATTTTTAAAAATTAATTAAGTTAATATAAAAATAAATAAAAATTTATTATTATTATTTAAATTTTTTTATAATTTTTAATATTAATATATTAATTTTTTAAATTTTATTTATTTTTTTAAATTTATTAATATATATTTTAATTTATATATAAAATTATATAATATAAATAATTTATAAAAATATAATTTATAAAAAAAGTAGTTATTTTATATAATATAAATATATTTTATATTAATTATAATAAAAATGTTTAAATATAATAAAATTATATTTTTAAATTTTTTAAAATATTATTATTTATTAATAATTTATTAATAATATTTAAATATTAAATATTAAAATTGTTATATTTTTATAACTTTTAAATAAATAAAAAAATTTAATATATAATTTATATAAAAGTTTTATTATTTAAATTTATAAAAATAAAAAAATATTAATTTAATATATAATATATATATATATAATTTATAAATTAAAATAAAAAGTTAATTTATATATAATAAATATACTTAAATAATAATTAAATTAAATATATTATAAATAAATTAATTAAAAAATAAAAAAAAAAGCTTTTATATATAAATAATAAAAGTTTAATTATATATTTATTATATATAATAATTAATTAAATTATATAATTAATAAATTAAATTGTTATTATTTAATTATAAATAAATTATTAATAATATTTTAATAGTTAATATTAATTTAATATATAAGTTTATAATAAAATAATTTATTAATAAAAAAAAAACTAAAAAAGTTTTTATTTTATTATTAATAAAAGTTATTATAATATAAAATTTTTTTTTATTAAAATAATTTTTAATTATATATAATATATATTATTAATATTATTAAAAATATTAATAATATTAATTTTTTTTATTATAATTATAAATTTAATTTATTTATATATTAATTAATTTAATAATATATATATAATTTTAATATTTTATTATATAATAAAATAAATTAAATAATTTATAATATATAAATATATAAAAAATTAATTAAAAATAATAGTTAATATTATAAATTATTTATATTTTATTTAATTAATTTAAAAAATATATTATATATAATATATTTTATTAATATTATTAAAAATATTAATAATATTAATTTTTTAATTATATTTATAAATATATATAAATATTATTTTATTTATAAATATTAATTAATATAATTTATTTTAATTTATTTAAATAAATAATAAAATTATAAAAAAATAATTAAATTATATTTTAATATATTTATTTTTTAAAATTAAACATTTATAATTATATTAATATAATTAATAATAATTATATAGTTATTTTTATTAATTTATTAAGATTTTATTAAATATAATATTATTATAAATAAATTAATAATTAATATTAATTTAATATATAAGTTTTTAATAAATTAATAAATTATAAAAAATATAATATTAATTATAAATTTAAAAATTAAATAATATTATATATTTTTAAATATAAAACTAAAAAATATATTTAATTTTTTTAATTAAATTAATATATTTATATAAAAACTTTTTAATTTATTATTTTAATTTTTTTATTAAATTTTAAATAAATTTATTATTTTAAATAAATAATAAAATTTTTTTATTTAAATATAAATATATTTTATAATATAAATTATAATATTATTTATAAATTTATATAATAAAATAATTTATTATAAAAATAAAAAAAATATTATAAAAGTTTTTATTATATATTAATATTAATAATATAATTTTTTATTAAAATAATTAATATAATAAATAAAAGTTAAAAAATTATTATAGTTTTTTTTAAAAATATATTGTTTTTATATAAATTTATTTATTTAATATTTTTAAAAACTTTTATTAATATAAAAAATTTTAAAAATAATTAATTAATATAAATTAATAAAAAATAAAAAAAACTATAATTATAATATATAATTTATATAATCTTTTTTATTTTTTATATTATTAATATTAAAAATAATTATAAATTAATTTTAAATATTAATAAAAATATTAATAATAAATAAAATATATTATTAATTTAATGTTTTATAAATAATACTTTTATATATTATATTATATAAAAAATTATTATATTTAATTATTTAATATTATTTATATATATAAATATATATAATTATATTTTTTAAAAGTTATTTAAAAAATTAAAAAATTAAAAAAATTAATTAAAATTTATAAAATTTAAATATATATATATATATATAAATAATTTATATATAAATATAATAATATTTTAAATAATTTTATAAATAATTTATTTTAAAAAAATATTAAAACTTTATTATTATTATTATTAATTATTTAATTAAATATTATATATTTTTAATTTTTAATTTTTAATAATAATTATTTAATATTTAAAGATTTTTTATAAATATAATAAATAATAATTAAATTAAATATATTATTAATATATTAATTAAAATTTAAAAAAAAAAAAACATTTATATATAAATAATAAAATTATTAAATTATAATTAATTATAATTAATATAAAAAAAATAATAATATAATTTTTTATTTTTTATTAATTGATATTAAATATTAATAAATAAAAAATTATATTATTATTTTTTTTATATTAATTATAATTAATTATAATTTAATAATTTTATTATTAAATTTTTATTGTTTAAATTATATATTTTATAAATTTATTAAAATTATTTTTAAAAGTTTAATTTTTTTATTTTTAATTTTATATAAATATTTATTTAAATAATTTATTTATATTATAATATATTTATTTTTTAATAATAAATATTTATATTTATATTAATTTATTAATATTTTATTAAATTATAATATTATTATAATTAAATTAAAATTAATTATAAAAATTTAATTATAATTTATAATAATAATTTAATATATAATTTTTTAATAAAACTTAAATAAAATTAAAAAAGTTTTAATTATATATTATAATAAATAATAATATAACTTTTTATTTAAAATAATTAATATAATAATAAAAAATTAAATTATTATATTAATATTTTTAATATTATATTATTTTTAAATTATTAAATTAATTAATTTAAATTATATATTATAATTATATTTTTTTTATTAATATAATAATTAAATAAATTATATAATTTATAAATTAAATTAAAATTAATTTATAATATTATTTTTTAAAAATTATTATTTAAAATATTTTTTAAAATATTAATTTATTAATAAATTATTTTATTTTATATTAGTTTTTTATTATTATTATATTATATAATTTTTATATAATATTTAAAATTTTTAAATAATTATTAAATATTTTATATAAAATTATTATTTATTAAATTATATTTTTTAAAATTTAAAATAATAAATTATTAACTTTTTATTATTTATATATTATATAATTTATAATTATTTATTTTATTTTTAATTTAATTTATTTATAATATTTATAATAAAAATATAAATTTTAATAATTTAAAAATAAAATAAATAAAAATTATAAATTTTTATTTTATTATAAAAAAATAATAGCTTTTTTTAAATATATATATTATATATTTAATATTAATAAATTTATATTTATATTTATTAAAACTTTATATATTTTTAATTATATTTTATTAATTTTGTTTATATTTATTAAAATTTAATATATATTTTATAATATTTTATAATTTAATTAATATTTTATTTAATTTAATTTTTTTAAATTTTTTATTTTATATTTAAATATAAAATAAAAAAAATTTAAATATTATAATATTATAATTTAATTAATTTTTTTAAATATTATTTATATATATATAAATAATTTATTAATTATTATATTTATTTATATAATATAAATATTTTTATAATATTATTAATTAATAATAATTTATTAATAATTTTAAAAGTTTAAATATAATTATATATTATATTTTTATATTTTTTAAATAAATAAAAAAATTAATATATAATTAATATAAAAGTTATAATATTTAAATTTATAATAATTAAAAATATTAATTTAATATATAATATATATATATTATTTATAAATAAATTATAAATTAATTAATTAAAATATATAAAAATAATTTTAATATATAAATAATAAAAGTTTAATTAAATTATATTAATATATAATAATAATAAAAATTATTATTAAAAATTATTATTAATATAAATATTTAATATAAAAAAAATTAAATTATATAAAAATTTAAAAATTATTATATAATAAAATAAAATAAAAATTTATTTATTTTTAAAATTTTAATAATTTATAATTATAATATATTTTTAAAAAATTATAAATTTAAATATATAATAATATATTTAAAATAATATTTTATATTAAATTTAAATTTTATAATAATAATATTAAATTAATAATTAATTTATATATAATTATTTTTATTATTTTTTTAATAAAAAAATATATAAAATAAATAATTTTTAAAACTTTTTAAATAATTATATATATAATTAATATTATAAATAAATAATTTATTTAATTTTATTTTATTAATAAAAAAATTATAATTTATAATTTTTTTTTATTAAAATAATTTTTTTAATTATAAATAAATAAATAATTAATTAAATAAATAAATAAAATAAATTATTTTATAATAATAATAATAATAATAATAATAATAATAATAATAATAATAATAATAATAATAATAATAATAATAATAATAATAATAATAATAATAATAATAATAATAATAATAATAATAATAATAATAATAATAATAATAATAATAATATATATTAATTTTTTTTATTATTTCTATTATTTTTTTTATTTAGTTATTATTTATTTATTTATATTATTATGTAGTACTTATTTGTACAAAGTTGTACGCTCGTACACATATTTGTATTTAGCAGCCCGACTCTATATATTTTTGTTTTTTTTAGCACGTATTACACAAAGCTTTAGCACTTTTTTTTTTCAGCATGCTAAAATAAAGCGCCTAACAATCAACTTTGATTTATAAAAAAAATAGATTATCGAAAAATACTGAAATTATACTTGAGTTAAATCTATAATAAACGTTTTTAATTATTTTTATAACATACCGATTAAACGAACTGCTTTATATATACAATTAAAACAATAGAGAATTTTTAAAAATAAACAACATACTAAATATAGCGATAATTTTAACAAGCAACTTACAATATTATATTATAAGTACGAGCTATTTAATTAATAGCTATATATATATTTAACTCGCGATAAGTTTATTATATTTTTATATAGCATTGTAGTTATTTGCGCACAGTTGAAAATATATCGCAGATACTCGATCGAAGTTGTACAAGTACGTCAACAGCAACTACAAAAGTTCTTTAGTACTAAAAAAAATATACAAAGTTTAACAAGTTAGCTCAAACTTCGAACTTTTGTTACTTATATACGTTAATGATTTTTTGTTTTATTTTGCAAAGCACTGTATAAAGTTTACTGAAAATTTTATAAAGTTTCGATTATTAAATGTTTAAACAAAGTTTATTATTGCTATAAAAGTTGGATTTGCTTTAAACTAAACTATATTTTGTTAATAAACGTACACTTTAAACTTGCTAAATATAAATTCGAAATTTATGCTAGTATTAACGCTTATTTACGATTTATTTTATAGTTTTATGTTAAGTTTTTAATAGTTACAGCTTAGTTTGTTTTTGTTTAATATATAAAAATAGTTAGTTAATATAACTATTTACTACTTGTTATTTAATTAAATCGAAGTAACAAAACTTTAATAATAGCGATAGTACATTTTTTTTTATTTAAAGCTTTTAAAAGCAACTGATATTTATATTAATTACTTCTAGAAAAAGCTTGTGTTTTTATATTTAAAACAGTACAAACAAATACATTTTTGAACAACGTTGCTTAATTTACTGCGTATAATAACAGCAATAAAAACATAAGAAATAAGTTTTTACAATAAAGTAATTGCTAGTTTTTTAGTAAAAGTACAGCTAATCAACGGATTAAAAGCTAGTAAAATCAATTACAAAAAAGCTGTACATTGTTTTAAAAAATAAATATTTATACAAGCTTATACTACTATTATTGCACTTGTACTAATATATATTAAAAGTACTTTAGTACGCTCAAGCGTTAAAGCTTTTAGTTATTTAAGTTTTAAAAAAACTGTGTTGCTTTATTTTATATCTTTATGCTTCTAATTCGTTATAAGTGCTTCAAATTTGTACGTTTTTAAAATAAGCATTACATTTAAGCTCAACGAACAAAACTACATGTTATTGCTAGTATTTTTTACTAACTATATATAATGTTAAATTTAGTTTAAAGCTTTGTTAATTACTGTATACTTTTGAATAAAAAACAATAGTTTGAGTTTATAAAGTTAGTTAATGCTAATAATATTAATTTAAATGTTTATTTTTTAAAAGCTATAATGTAAATTTGTAATTGTTTAATTACATTTTATTTAAATCAATTATTATTAGTTGCTTTTTTTACTAATTAAACTTTATATATTTATAAGTATAAACGCTTAAAAACTAATTTAAAAAGTTATACTTTGTACAAACAAATGTTTTAAATTACTGAGCTTGTTAAACTTAAAAAAAGCTAAAATAAACTAAAACGAAAGCTAAAGTTAGCTAGTTTTAGTTTATTAAACTTAAACAACTTTGGACTAAATAATAAAGTAGATAATATACTTTAATATAAAAAAAACTTGTTTAATTTAAGCTATAAACAAACTAAATAACAATATAAAATAGTTATAATGAACTAAAAAAGCTTAACGAAAAAACAACTTAGAATAAACTTCGCTTTTGTACTTTTAACTAGTTTTCGCTAGTATTTTTTACTTCAGCTTGCTGTTTAGCTGCATTTTGTGTTTGTACAAGTAAGCTAAAGTGTTTATATTTATTTTTAGTTAAAATTAGTAGCTTAAAGCTTAATAAGTTATAAATAAAAGTTAATTCTTTTTTAATTTTTTTTAACAAAAGTGTTTGTAGTTTTAACTAATAAAATGTTTTTAAATCTAGTTTGATTTTACTTAGTTCATTTTTTATTTTGTGTAAAAATAAACTAGTACTAGTAAACTTTTGTTTAATTAAAGTTGATTCAAGTTTAATTTTAATTTTTTTTTTCGTTTTACTATTTAATAAACTTGAAAATATGTTCGGAAAAAATTGAACTTCGTATCTTTTGCTTTTTTTTAGTTTAATTAGAAAATAATCAAGCGGAGCTTTTTACAAATAATAAAAATTAACTGCGAACTTGTTTTTACTAGTATTATTACTAGCAGCTTTTAAGTTAAAAAACTAAATAAGTTTTATAAAATTTTTAGTTAACTTTATAATACTGCATTTATTGCTTGTTATAACTAATACAACTAATTTATAAGCTTGTTTAATAGTATACAAGTTTAAAATTGCTTAATTCGATTTGAAATATTTAATAAGTTCTTAGTAGTTATTAAATACTTAATTAATTAAAACAGTACAAGCTAATATAACTTTAACTTGTTTGATCTTTTTAATAAATTTGTATATAAAAGTACTAATTAATTTAACAATTTTAAGTTTAATATAAATATTAATAGCTACATTATTAATAATGTTTTGTTTTTTTGTACTTATTAACGTAATACTTTGCTGTTAGTTTGTTTGTACAAAAATAAATGCAGAATTAAGTTGTACAAAAGTAATCAGTTGTAATAAAGCTCCGGGTGTACTTAGTACAAGTGTTAAAATAAAACAAGTAAGTTAAATAAACTTTAGCCCGGTTGTAGCTTAAATTAGTAAGCTTTTAATAAAGTCAATAATAAACAGAAAAGCAGAATTTATACTTTGTAATAGTACATCGCAGTTAAAGCAAGTTTTAGTAACTAGTTTTTTTTAAATAAAAGTTTAATAATTAATAGTGCAAACTATTATAACTTTTGCTTTATTATTCTAAGTTTGTACAATAGAAAGCAAGCATAAACAATAGTTTACAACTTAAATCAATAATTAAAATAATTTTAACATATACTGTACTGTAAATTTTATTTATGTTTATACTATATACTTCTATTTAATTATTTTAAAATAAGTTAGCTCTGTTTTTATTTAGAAGTATAGTATGTTGCTAGTAACCCAAAATTAGTTTTCGAACAGTTAGCCCTCTAGGTTGCCGTAGTACCTTAAGTAGTCTACTAGGTACCTACCTATCTACATAAGTATTCATCTCCACTTACAGAATAACCGACCCCCATATCCGTTGATTCCCACCTAGGTACATAGACTACCTATTCCCGTCAGGAACTAAAGTAACCATCTAAAGTGTGTGAAGGGCTCTATTTTTAACCCAAAAAAAAAGAAGATTACTATTAATTAAAATAATTAGTTAGAGACGTTCGGTACCTATGTCGAGGTGGTATCCGTATTGTATTAGGTACAGAATACTGTAGTTGGGCTAGCGCACCTATTCTTCTGTGTTACCCATTCTCAGCGGGTCGGGCCGCTTGCATGGTGAGAAAATGTAGTACTCGGAACTATATCTCTGTACAGATTCGAGTTTTGATAACTGAAAAAAGGGAGTTACAGTACCACTAGTAGTATGGCCGTACCTAATACTCCGGTTAGATGTACAGGGCATTATTCTATTGGCGCCACAGCCCACAGCTCTCTCTTACTTAGCGCGTAGTACAGCAGCTAGGTAGTCTCGTTGTAGGTGACTATTTTGCCCCTATGATCAAATAATAAAGAATAGCTACCTGGTGGTCGCAAGTTTGGTCTTGCACTTACTCTCATACTGCACTACTCGCTTCCACAATTTCGGTCCCGGGATGCCTTCATCTTCGCAGACCTAGTGCAAGGCATACTATAGAGAGATGGTTGTAGAGTTCGTAGGTTGGCAGATCGCCATAGCGCCGACGACGAGGACGACGAGGACAGCATCTAGACCTTATTTAGCCAACACCTAAATAAGATGCTTACATGCTTGTTTTTATTTTAGCACAGCGACTAGGCATGTTCATGTTGCCAGTACTCTACTATAGGTATGTTGTTGTAGAGTACTATTGCGGTTTAAAGCTTTCTATTTCTCATAGACTTACCTTACCTATACGTAGAGATCAAGTGGGAGCTACTGAGTATCAATTTTAATCATATATCATATTTCAACATGAAGCCCGTGGCTGCGTGATGTGGCGTCAACTACGTCTACCGACATCATCATAGATCTAAGACATTGCACGATCGAGATCAACGCTTTACCTGTTGTCGAATGAAAAACGGCTCAATTGAAGTGAGATGCCCCTATCAATAAGGCGTAGTTCATACTTACTATAACCAATAGCGCATGCTACAGTAAAATCTGCCCGAAAGGTTGGCATTAGGTGCCTACATACGGCATTCATCACGATTAGCACCAGGAGTTCGACTCATCTCCCTCAGCGTAGCCACAGTTCGCCTATTTTGCATTTCTGTCCATTTTGTATGATATAATACTAGATGTTAGGCAGCCTGCCGCGAAACGAAGCAGCACAACGCCAGCCTCCATGGGTCTCGACCAGCAGCCAGAAAATATAGTTACCACCTACACGCCGTCGTTGGTCCGACATCTCTATCCTGCGCGTCTACGATTACGCTGTCAACCACCCGCAGAAAGGGCCTATGCGTTGAGAAAGTACGCGCTTATGATGACTATCGTGAACCAGAATATGAGGGTATGCGGAACGATCGAGTCATGCTGCCATTCATCTTTGATTGATGAGTTAGGTGGCGTTCCAGAGAATCATCTACTTTTTGGTTAGCTATGCACCGAGTAGTAATGGCTGTCGCAAATGAATTTCTTTTTTTCTTTCTCGCTGGTGTCGTCGGAAGCTGAAGACGAGACCTCGACTTAAGATGCAGCCGAATGTGTACTTAAACAACCATTAACGCATGCAATACACGTACCGGCCATACCAACTCGATAGCTATCCCTCGCTCGCGCGGTGCGAGAAAGTGAGGCCTTAGAAAACGTTTCCCTGATGCTCATGTCGGCAGCCGCAAAGTAGAATATGGTTTGCGGCCACTTGCTATACATAGGCGCAAACCTTAGATGGCTGAGCAATCCGGTGACATTGGTCGCAATTATCACATACTTCACTTATTTTCACCTATTTCCACTTAGATCGTTGCTTACTACCTGCATACTTACTAAGTACTATAAGGAAGATTGCCACTTACGTTTGAATGCGTCAAGATAAATTAAACAAAGCTGTGTTACAGCATTGCAGTATGCATTGCTTTCGATGCACCTTCCAGCTTCCTTGTTTAGACTTGGGAGACTATCCCCTATCCCCGGATAATTTACTATGCTTCCGGAAGTATTTCTATCATATAGCAAAGTCCTGGTAGTATCTATGGAGATCCTAGCCTATAAGTTAATTGAGTATTTATATACTCTCATTCTATGAGGGCTTAAATAATATTCCCTGGAATAGAATCTCAAGCTGATGTGCTACCTTACTATTCACGGATATCAGGGCGTAGATCCAACCATCCGGTCGTATTACAACAATGCCACCTCGATTTGGGTCAACACCATATCTTTCGTAGCCAGTCTTATCCTCGATATCAAAGTAAGCTCGTCCATTCGATTTATATATTAGCGGCGCCTTTGTTGGAAATATGGTTAAGTAGGTAACGGAACCATCTTTACAGGCTTAGCATGACCTAGTCAACAAGCATCGAGTAGCACTTACTTCTGATATACTCTTTGAGGATCTTTGATTGCTCTACCCCATGAAAATGTGGCCCTAGAAGCGATTGGGGGCTCTCTGCGGTAAAGAAAACCACGTAGAAACAACCTACGTTAGGAGATTCCCGAATCAAACGCGTGCGCTCGAACGTTCCCAGTCTTAATAGAGGAATATCCGGCGCCCTCATTCCAGGCTTCAGTGGACTAAATGAGTTGCTAGCACAAACAAGTGGGTTGTCCGTTATGGCCTCGTAGGATATGCCTAGCCCGCTGTTAAAGTTACGGGCCTCGTCCATAACTTTCCCCAGAACTTCGTTGACGTCCGCTGTAGGATCGCCCCGCCAATTCTCGGGTAGGCGGTTAGTCATCAGACGGCTGATGTCTGCATCGTATTGGATGAGCTTCTGAACATGCGGTCGTCTCTCCATCTCGTACGTATTCAAAAGTAAGGGGAGCCCTAGACCCCTAAGAACTAACGACAACTTCCACCCGAGGTTGACTGCGTCGTGGATACCGGTATTCATACCTTGGGCTGCCCCTGACGAATGGGTGTGGCAGGCGTCGCCGACAAGGAACACGCGGTCGTTAACAGAGAATCGCTTTGCGATCCGCTGTCCCACAGTATATATAGTCCACCAATCAACGCGCTCAAACTCAAGAGTAAATGGTTTGACCGCCGCGATGGCTTCTTTAATGGCGGCTTGCTCGTCAAACTCGGGATATGCGTTGGCTCGATCATCAGTGAAGGCATATCCTATGCGAGTTGCGCCACGATCTAGACCGACCCATAATACGTTGCCATGAGTAGGAGATTCAATCGAACAGTATGTGCGGGGTTTGGGTAAGTTCGTCTTAACGTGGCCGTCTATCCTCACCCATTTGTCCTCGCTCGTTGAGCCTTCGAAGGGAATCGCTAGGAGGCTCCGAACTGAGGAGTGCCCGCCATCAGCCCCAATCAGATATCTACATCGTATAGTCTTTAGACTTTTATTTTCGGAGTCGCGTACCGTCGCGGTGACGGAGTGGCTGTTCAATGAGGCCGTATCGTCGATATCAATCCCAATAAGCTCAATAGGGGCTTCGACTTCAACTCCATACCGTCTCAGCGCATTTCGGAATATTTCCTCTTGATACTTTTGTCTCAACACGAGCGAAAAATCGAAAGTGGTGTCCTTCATCTCGTTCATGAAGCTCCAGCCCCGCCCGTGTACCTCTTCACCCCGAGAATTGTACGCTACGGTCTCTCGGCAGGCGAAGGCCTCCTGCAGTAGCTCGTCGGCCAAGCCTAGCTGGTCTAGCATCTCGCTAGTTCGCGGGAAGAGCGTAATAGCACGGCCATACGCATCTTGGACGGACTTCGAATATTTCTCGATGATTCGCACGGAGACGCCGCCAAATCGGGCCAGCTGGTAGGCTGTGATCAGACCTACTGGGCCGGCGCCGACCACGAGGACGTCCACAAGGTTTGTGACCGCTGCCATTGTTGTAGGTATTAATAAGAAGAGGGAGTCGTGTGGGAGTTGATGGATAGTAGTAATATATAAGTATGTATTATTCCAGATTCTACCAATGCGGACGTACTCCCTTGTTTGGAGTATGTCCCGCCTAGAGTAGTAGTGATATTGTTACTTCGTTTTCTGATCATGGTGCACTTGTATAGATTTATTGTGATTTAAACATATACTAAGTCGACAAAAGCAATGCAAGCAATAATAGTCCAGCACGCTGTCAGCCAACGCACTTCGTTCCCTTGCCGTTTGCAGCACTGTTTGCATCGTCGTTTGACAGTATATAGAAAGTTAACTCGGGAATGGAAGACTCGTAAATCGCTACAGTCAAAGTTACATAAGTAGCAGAACCTCAACTCATTTAGAGAAAGGACGAGATCTGTTATCTACCCAGGTACTAACTTACATAGGTAGACATGTGGATCGCATTGAAGTGGTTACCTCCCCTTCTAATTTTTGCGTCTATTGATTGACCCATTATTTTAGTGAGCAAGAAGGTATCTAAACTGAGGTTGTTAAAGACAATTCATTGGTAGACTTGTCCTGCCCCGCACACGTCATCGGGTGCTTTTCAGCTAGGTAGTGTTGGTGTTGTATTCCGTAGTGTGCTGTAGGTCGATCTAGGATCAGGATTTAGGGAGCGTAGGTAAGGAGCTGCCTCACGCCTATATCATAAATACACCTTGTTTCAGGAGTTGACTTCTTTCCTCACATCTCATCTCTAACAACTTCGCCTGCTCATACTTATTCTCCCTCCGGTAATACTCTCCATTAAGCCTTTCTATTACAGAAGTTTTATCTCGCACAATGGACAAGCTACAAGGTACGCGTACAACCCCCTAAGACCCCTGAAATAACCCCGCGATACACCACATACCTACGCATATGTATCTCCCCACCGACCGACGTACCTACGTACCCCGCCCTCACCTATCATTATGATGCTATACCGGGGATAGAATACACAATAGGGGTCTCTGATTGTGTTCAACGTAAATGGAAGCTGACATGTGATGCACGCAGGTTTCCTAAGTGCTGCCGGTAACGGTAAGAAACTACATATTCCAGATATTCCAGCGAAAATGACGACCGAATAATGCGCATTGGGATGAGGTGCTGACGATCCCCAATTCAGCTACCCACGGTGGCGCATACCCGGCCGGCGGCCCTCGCGCCGACGATGACGACTGGAGAGATGCAGCCCAGCACGCGAGCAACCATGCTGGCGACTCCGGAAATGCCGACTTGTTCTCCAACTTATTGGGAGCCCTAGGGCAGAAGAAGGAGCGCCTAGCCAACGAAGACGTTGACGAAGACGGTCAGTATTTTCCCATACCACCGTTGCCAAGCTAGCATATGCAAAGGATGGCCGGCATATGCATCACGGACAAGTGCTTAAGAGTGGTAATTATTACAGTATGAGAATGTAACTAACAACGTGTACATAAAGAGGCCGTTCGAACCCACAAGAAGTACTTCCAGGGCGATGACGATGATAATGAGGCTGATGACCGGTCGATGGGCTCTGCGGCAGCAATGCAAGCCTGTAAGCAATTCTCGAAGTCATTTCTTTGATTTCCTTCCGGGACGGCTTCTGAGCATAAAGAACCATTTCGGGCCAAAATCCTTTCCTACAGTTTCCCGCCGTGTCGGAGCATCCACAAACGACGCTTAAATAATGATAACTAACTTCGAGGGTTCCAGTGAAGATGTTTACAGGCGGAGAGAGCGGAAACACCGCCGTAAGCTGTCTTCTATTTTCCGTTGGTTTTGCTACTTAGTGGAAGATAAGCTAACTAGGACGCAGAAGTCCAGCAGTCAAGGGGCCTTCGTCGCGCTGGCGATGGCGGAAGCTAGCAAGGTAAGATATGTAACCGCCGAAGAGATGGATATCTGATATATTGTATGCCTGTATGTGCTGATTGGTATTCATCCTTGACAGCTATTCGATAAGAAGGCCTCGCAGGGTCAGGTCGCTAGCGACAGCAGCAAGGAGTCGGCGGTGATGCAGGCGGGCGAGATGGCGCTCAAGATGTACATGAAGAGCCAGGGAAGCAGCCAATCATCCTCATCCGGTCTATTGGGACTGGCCTCCAAGTTCATGTAAGCAGAGGGAGGCTCGGATTCAGCTCATTGTCCGCACGACCTAGGTGCGACTAGTGAGAGGTTGACGGCCACACCAGTATTCATGGTCTACCCTTAGATAAACATTATGTCCAAAAAATACAATTTGGGAAAACAAGGGTACCGTTCTTGCGTTGCAGAGCCCAATTCAATTAATCCTTAGCAGAACTACCTATACATAATGATTAAGATCAGGTATCGTGTCAGTAGACACCATCGCCCATACTGAAGAGGAACGTGATGAATACTTACTCGATGGCCTAGCGGCTTGAACCAAAGTAAAGGAGGAAGAATATCTTGTGGTAGGTAATTATACTAGACAGTACTTACCGTATGCAGCAGGTGGCTGGAAAATCCTGGGGGACCTCGGCAAGTCCCCGTCTTAGATCGCAGCTCAAGCCAAACTCGGCCAAGGTCCACCATTCCCATATGTCATCGTAGAGTTTATCATATCTCTCAACGCAGCTCGAACACCCTTATAACTCTTGAATTCTGTTTTAAGCATGGAAAGGACTTATAGCACAGTATACAACCGTATCCAATCCTTTATTCTAACTTAGCCACTACTTAACTACTTCAGCCTTCAAGGGCGCTCATAATAGCAAGCCTCCCTCTCCAACTATTGTTATATTTAAACATAACAACGTTATAAGGATGGCTCAACCACAGCATCCAGAGTCCTATGCAACATACACGGCGCTGCCAGAAATAAGCTTCCAGCATGTACCCGTGACTTCCACAACAGTAACACCGGTGATAATCCTCCTCCTGGATCGACCCAAAGCCAACAATGCGTTCACAGACACCATGATGAAGTCCCTCGTGTCTGCCTTCGACCTATTATCCGCAGACGCACGCGTGAAAGCCATCGTCTTCACAGGCGCCGACCCGCGCAACCGCGTCTTCTGCCCCGGCATGGACCTCGACCAAGCCTCGAGCTCCGCCGCCACCGCCAGCGCCAGCGCCCTAAGCCTCGGCGCGTCCGACAACGCCGCGGGCGAGGACCAGGCAGCGGTGGCGGCAGCGCGCGACGCATACCGCGACGGCGGGGCGCAAGTGAGCCTGGCGATCTACCGGTGCGCGAAGCCGGTGGTGGCGGCGCTCAACGGGCACGCGGTGGGCGTGGGCATCACGATGACGCTGGCAGCGAACGTGCGCGTCGCGAGCGCGGGCGCCAAAATCGGCTTCGTCTTCGCGCGCCGCGGGCTGAGCACCGAGGCCTGCTCCACGTACTTCCTGCCGCGGCTGCTCGGCGCCGGCCGCGCCCTCGCGCTGCTGAGCACCGGCGCCGTGCACGCCGCCTCCGACCCCGCCGTGCGCGACCTCTTCGCCGAGGTGCTAGCCCCCGAGCGCGTCGTGCCGCGCGCCGTCGAGATCGCGCGGGACATGGCCGACAACGCGAGCGGGGTCGCCGTCCGCGCCATGCGGGACATGCTCTACAGGGGCGCCCCCGCGTCGCCGGAGGAGGCCTTCCTGCTCGAGTCCCGCGTCTTCTTCGACCTGTTCCGCGGCCGCGACAGCGCCGAGGGCGTGCGCGCGTTCCTCGAGAAGAGGGGGCCGAAGTTCGATGCGGTGTGGGAGAAGGATCGCCCTAGCAGCTGGCCTTGGTGGGAGGAGAGGGGGGAGGACAAGGGCGCCCTCAAGGCGAAGATCTGATGAGCGTCAAGTGGCTGGCGAAGAGTCGCGCGGCGTGATGTATATAGTAAATCCTTATATGCGGCATATTATTTTATAAAAGGTTCGTTTTCGTCTAACTTTCTGGTAGTCAGATCCTTAGGCCGGTATGTATCGCCCAAACTTGGGGTCCTGTAATCAATGCGAGACGATGTTCTTATTCACGAGCTTGCAAGCGAGCAGTTCGTTACATCCCTTCAAGATTTGAATATGTATAGTATGATGGTAGGTATTGTGTTGTTTAATATGTCGGATAGGAATAGATTTGCTCTCTTAACCTTGCTATAGGTTTTATCCGTGCTATAAATGCAATATTGGCACGAGCATCGTGCATGAATTCCATAGTTAAACATATATCTATCTTCAGCTCTACTCAGTCTTATTTAATTTCTAAGAGATAGTATTATGCATTCATTGTAGTGATTAATTACGGCTCGGCACTCCATAAATATTTCATCATAAGTGTCAGATAAATTGGAATGTTTGTTTGTTGGAAACATGACCCTATTTCCCAAGCCAGCCATATCTTAGGTCGCTGTGGTGTGTAAAGCAAAGGGAAATAGTTGTTGTATATACATTTTGGCCAACACACCTGGTATCCTAGCCCTATTGGCCTTGCTTACTATGTTTACCCACTTGCACTGCTCCATTGCACGTTAGAAGTTCTATAAGTAATACCTCCTCGTTGTTGCCATTCAATCAGGGTTTCCTATCCATTTGACCCAGGAACGTTCGCTCTCTTCTTTTCCTTCTTGGCCCAACGAAGGCCGCACGCATTACAGAGAGTCTTGGGGCCGCTAGGACCTTTTCTCCATTCAGGTGAATCTAACGTGCCTAAAATGCGCAATTAGCAATACGCTTACTAGTTTTATATATTATAGACGTACCGCAGTCAGTGCAAACGTATTCTTCTGCAATCTTCTGTTTCTTCTTCTTTTCTCCAGTTTTGGGATCCCGATCAACTGGGATGGCTATCCCGACATCCCCTTTAATTAGCGTCAAGCTGGAACTTCCTGTGGTTACACCGCGGCTTCGTTCGCCTTCCATATATCGTAGTCCAGTGAGCATCTCAATAGTATCTGTACGCATAAACGACGCTCCCTCATATCGTGCCATCTTATCGCCAATAGAATCCGGTCTATTCCCTGCCGTAGCACCTTCTAGATTTTCCCTTGTCAGGGCTCCGTTCAAAGGCCTCTCGGGAGGAGGCATTGCCTGGGAATCAGCTGTTGCCTGTTTGAATATGGCAGCATTTTGAGGGCCAGACATGATGGTGTCTTCTGATGGTGTCGCATCTGAACGGCTCTCCTGAAGCCAACTTTGCTGAGAAGCCTCTTCTTCGTCCTCTTCCCTACGCAACTCAGCAATGCGCCGTCGTAATCGTTCATTCTCAATCTTGTGTTCTAGAAACGAGTCTAGTAATGACGCATTTCTTGTTGGATACGGTCGCGACATGAGGAATACAGCCTGACAAAAGGGAGACTGATTGCTGGGGTTAGGAGCGAATTTGGCGGCCGCAATATGTGCATGCCCGACAGCTTCGAATATAGCATACTGTTGATCCTTCCTCCTCATACGGTAGAAGATACGCAACGGATTCCCTGTAGCTATGCACTCATTCATCTCGGACGTGAAGGTGCCGATATCATCAGGGTGGACAATGTCTTTTAGGAATGTATCGACAATCTCTCCCCCTTCGTACCCGATAAGCGAGGATATACTGGGTGATACATATTTGATGCGGCCGTTAGCATCGAGTATATAAAGCACATCTTTGAGCTCCTCGACGACCTTGGCGGGCCAGTTCCTACGCTTAGTAAACTCGGTCAATGCACTCCCACTCTGCGCTGGTTGTACAGGTTGCTGCATTGAACCCCCAAACCGCGTGGTCAGGGGTGTTGGTGCCCCCACTGGACTGCCCTCTGGTTTGGACGAGAATCTCGACAGGCCGTCAGTGGGAGCTAGGGTGCTTGGCGGGGCCGGATTTGAGGCATGTGGGAAGATTTGCTCTTGAGGAGAATCTAGATCCCCAATGTCGTCGAGATTCATGGGCATCCCGTCAAAATTACTCATATCGAACATGGACATCATGTCATTTGAGACTATCATGTCATTTTGGGCATCCGCATCTAACTGTCAGGGGTGATCAGCGAGTATAACAAAAGGTAGGTAGACGTGGCTCCACAAGCTAGCAATTTGGAAGAAACTCGTAGTGTAGTTGACGCGCCGCAACAACAATTACGCCGACAAAACACAAAATAGGGGAGAAAAGGGGATGAGTTTAGGCATTGCCTAACAGAGATTGTTCCAAGCTGAATTGACTTACCGGGTGCATGGACCCTGGGGCTGAGAAGCCGAAGAACATGGAATTAGGTTGCCCGGGGTCCATGATTGCGATTGATATCGATAGCGGGTTCAGTTAGGGCTGCTCTGGCGCGGCGATGCAGTAAATGCAGCGAAGCCCAGTGCACTTCGGTGTGAGCTCACTCAGCGTACCTAAGTAGGTACGTAACGCGAATGAACTACAGCGACGGTGGTAATCTCACTCTGGCTTTCTGATTACCTATTACATGTAGGTCGACGACTTCGCATGTGACGGAAAGGAGGGATGGATGGGGCAGTAGAGAGGACGACGTTCTGGGCTCTAAGAGTGTCATCTGGCCTGGACCTTGCATATGCACAACCCAAATTCAATTCGGCCGGAATTGAGTTGAACGCACTTCTGGCTGACGGTCCAGGGCGTTTAGGCGCATTGGCTTAAAGACAGCCGCCGGGGAAGAGCCAAGGTTGCCGTCAGTAGATAGAGAAGAGAGCGTGGGGATGCTGAATGAAAGGTGGGTGAGAGCTTTGAGAAGGGGGAATTTTTAGAGGATGGGATTTCCAACTTGTCGATACTGAATTGGACCAGGCCAGATGGTACCTTGCTCTTGACCCCAACAGACTAATTGAATCATTGGACTGTTGCATTGGAGGGGAAGCGGGAAACCTGGAACTGGGCGGGAAAAAACGGGGCAATGGATAGGTAGTCCATTGCCTAGAACTTGTAAGGACTGTAGCACACCGTATCCCCTTTCCGCTGTCCACACCGTATACATGCGATAAACTAGCTGCATAGAAGGTTAGGCAGCCAGCTTCAAGCTGTTTCTGTTTGGAACATGTATTACCCGAGCAGGTAGGCCGGGTGTCATACTGTACATGGCAACGGAGCATTTGTTCCCTTCTGGTGATTTCAGAGGTACTAGTATACGCCAAGTACACGGGTAGGAGCAAGGTATAAGTGCCTTATATTATACTACATGTAGGTAATATGCTTGATCGCATTAGGGGTCTGATATGGAAGCAATGTAATGCGTAAGGAATATAATAATTATACTGTATAGATATACTCTTACTTTGCGTCTACGTCATTTAGGTAAGTAGTTTAAACATACCTATGCAGCTGCTACCTATCTAGAGCCTACAGTAAGTAGGTAGGAACCCCAAGAAACACCCGGACCACATAGTGGCCCTGGCCGACGCCGCCAACAGTGATCTTCTTTAGTCTAGGCTAGGTACCTACATAGGTAATGCGTAGATAGAGGCTACCTAGGTATCTAGACCCTGTTAGGTAATGGCGCGTCTCCCCATTAAAAAGTTGCACCACCCGCGTCTTCCATCCATGTACTTAATAGAGATCTAGTACGCGTATCTAACCTACTTACCCAAGATACTGGAGTCTACATACTAAACCATAACAGATAGACCTTGCACACTCTGAATAAAGGACTCTCTAATTACCTCCGATTTCATCGTCCACCGCCTCTCGCAGAACTATATCTCCGTCCCGTTACGAGTGTCGCGACAACCTCCATCGTCCGTCCGAATAGCGTTCGTTCCACATAGGCATCTAGGTACTCATATGCATGGGCCTGAGTGCGTGCGACCCGGTCCTAGAGCAGTCCCGTTCCGCCACATCCTACCACATCTGTCACCATGTCTAAGATCGACAAGCTATCTATCTCGGGCGTTCGGTCCTTTAGTCATCTCGAGCGGCAGAACATAACCTTCTTTACTCCGCTTACTCTCATCGTCGGTTACAATGGCTCCGGCAAGACTACTATCATCGAGTGTTTGAAGTATGCTACTACCGGCGAGCTTCCTCCCAACAGCAAGGGCGGAGCCTTCATCCATGATCCTAAGCTTTGTGGTGAACGTGAAATGTTAGCCCAGGTTAAACTCCTCTACCATGTGCCGCCTAATACGAGCTACGTCGCCACCCGGAGTCTGCAACTTTCCATGAAGAAGGCGACAAGATCACAAAAGACCCTCGAAAGCACTCTACACAGTAACTGCGATGGCGAGAAGGTATCTGTCTCGTCTAAAGAGGCAAATCTGAATAAACTAATTTCCGACACGCTGGGCGTCTCACCCGCCGTGCTTGACGCGGTCATATTTTGCCACCAGGAAGAATCGTTGTGGCCTATGAGCGAACCAGCCGCTCTCAAGAAGCGATTTGATGAGATATTTGAGGCCATGAAATACACAAAAGCTATTGAAAATCTCAAGGTTCTCCGGAAGAAGCAGGGCGAGGCATTGGCCAAGTTCAAGGCGAAGGAGATTGATGACAAAAGAGACAAAGATAGAGGAGCCGAATGTGAGGCGCGCTCTCTACAGCTGCAGCAGGAGATCGCAGACCTGACGAAGGAAGCCGCTGAACTCAACAAGCAGATGGAGGATGCTGCACAGAAGGCTAAAGAGCGACGTGAGGCAGCCAACGTTTATCTCCGCATTGATAATGATCTGCAAACGAAGACGGAGGAACTTCGTATCCGCACAGCAACTCTTGAAGAGTCCAAGAGCAGAATGGATGAGGAGCTCAGCGAATCCGACGAGTGGCTACGAGATGCATTAACACAGTATGAGGAGCGCGTGGCTCGACATGGGCAAGACATTGAGGAAAATAGAGTTCAGTATAAGGAGTACAAGGAGAATCTCGATTTGTCTCGCCAGCAACTATCCGAAAAGCTTGCTGAGCAAGGTAGACACCAATCTGATAAGGCGAAGTACGAACGCCAGCTCGAATCGCGAATTCTCCTTGTGCAACAAGCCGCACAGCTACACAGCATCCGTGGGTTTGATGGTGATTTGGACAACCAAAAGGTGCAAACCTTCTATGAACGTATACAAAAACTCTTAGTAGATAAAAAGCACGAGCTTGACCGCCTGCAAGCGGAGAATGCGGGTGACATGGATAATCAAACAACTAACATCACCGAGTTAGAGGGTCAGAAATCGAGATATACTCAGAATCGAGTTTTTGCAAAGCAAAGGATCCTTGCTTGTGAGAAGAACGTTACTGTCCTCCAGAGGGAATTGAACGCCGTCGATATTGACGAAGGGGCCAAAGCAATTCTCGACTCTGAGTCTAAGGATCTAAATCAGCGGTTCCAGCAGGCATCTCAGGATTTACAGAGCGCGGATTTTGACCGAAAACTGCAGCAAGAAGAAGTACACTTGCAGCAACTCGAGGGCGAAAGTAGCAGACTCAGCCGTGAACTTGTGGAGTCCACTAGACTTCTATCAGATCGCGCGCAGCTTGACGTCCGCAAAGACGAGCTAGCGGAAAAACATCGAAGGCTCACCACGCTGAAAAGTACATGGAACCAAAAGATATCTGCACTAGTTGGGGGAGCCTGGGAGCCCACTACAATTGAGCAAGAGTTTTACAGAGGCCTGCAAGTCAAGACACAAGTTTTTGAAGAAGCCTCTCGTGAACGTGATGATACCCTGCAACAACTCAAGGCGATACAGGCGAACCTGGCAACTATCCGAGAAAAGTCTAAGAAACGCGATGGAGAGATCACGAGAAGCAAGAATGTTGTTATCGAGGCACTCAGAGGTGTAGACTCAGAGGTAGAACTGAGCGTTGACGCCCTTCCTGTAGAGATTGAGCGCCTTGAGAGGGACACTCTAACTTTGAAGAATGATCTATCATTGTCTACAGAGATGAGTAGGTATTATGCGAGCTGCAAGAAAGCTATGAACGAGAAAAATAAGTGCGAGCTTTGCGAAAGACCATTCGCTAATCCAAATGAGAAATCAAGGCTTGCTGCCAAGATTAAATCTGTTCTTGAGGAGTTTGGGAAAGACGAGTTGGAAGCTGAAATAGTTGAAAATGAGCAAATTTTGGGCCAATTACGAGCAGCCCGGCCTCAGAGCGAGACGTACACACGCTTACTCGCAGAGAAGAAGGAAGCTGATAAAGAACAACATGAGGTGCAGAGCAAAGAAACTATCACTCTTCGTCGTTTGGAGGAGATGGATGACACTGTCCGCATGAAGCAGGAGGAGCGACAAGATTTCGAGTCTATGAGCAAGACTGTCCTCAACATTTCTCAGACCCACAAGGACATCATAGAAGCTGAATCCCAAGTCGACCGAATTATGTCTCAGCAGCAGTCTAGTAGTACAGTTAGAAGTACTCAAGAAATCACGGAGCTACAGAATGAATGTGGAGAACAACTAAAAGCCGCAAAGAGCACGATCAGCAAGCTCTCAAATGACAAGCAACGTATGCGAGATCTAGTCAACGCGTTGGAATTGGAGCGCAGCGAGTTAAGAAACAAGTTGAGCCACGCGGTTCGACAGCTCGAGAAGAAGAAAGACTATGAAGGTCAGATTCAGGCTCAAAAGAGTGATATCATAAAGCAGAAAGAAACCATTCAGGAAGCGGATAGAGACCTAGAATCCGTGGAGCCTGAGATCTCCAAAGCACGTGCCATCAGAGAGGACATTCTACAAAAAGGACGCGTCAAGGAGAAGAAGGTCGCCGGCGAGCGAGATGGCCTAGCAGGCTCCTTGAGTGAACTAAAAATGATTGACAGTGACATTCAGGACTACCTAGACCGAGGTGGCGCGTCAAATCTTAAATCCAATGAACAGGCAATCCAGGCACTTGAGAAGACGATTAAACGTATCGATGATGATATGAATGCTCTAGTTGCACGGTCGAACAAGATGAAGGAGGAAATGGCGAACAACGATGGGAAAAAGAAGAATATAACGGAAAACCTGACCTATCGCAAGGCTGCTCGTGATGTCGACCGCCTCAAGCTGGCAGTTGTAGAGTTACAATCTCGCAGAGCTCGCGAGGATTACAAGCGACTTGAAGCAGAGGCTAATCATTTCGACTCTCTACGTCATCTGAGGAATGCCGAACGAGGGGCTATTTTTGGAGCTATGAAATCCAAAGATGAGGAGTTGTTGATCAAGATAGACGAGTGGAAAACTCAATACCAATATGCGGCCCAGCAATACCGTGAGACACATATAAGGGTTGAAACTACCAAAGCGGCTATTGAGGATCTTGGGCGATACAGCACAGCCTTAAACAACGCCATCATGCAGTACCACGCGATGAAGATGGAGGAAGTAAATCGAATCGCTGGCGAACTGTGGCAGAGCACATACCAAGGTACAGATATCGACACAATCTTAATCCGATCGGACAGTGAGGCGACGGGTGGACGCAGCTCATATAATTACCGCGTGTGCATGGTGAAACAAGACACGGAGATGGACATGCGAGGACGGTGCTCGGCCGGTCAGAAAGTGCTCGCGTCCATTATCATCCGCCTCGCGCTCGCCGAGTCTTTTGGCATCGCTTGCGGGCTCATCGCCCTCGACGAGCCTACCACCAATCTCGACAGCGACAATATCAAAGCCCTCGCCGAATCCCTGCATGCTATCATCAAGGCTCGCCGCGCCCAGAGTAATTTCCAGCTCATCGTCATCACCCACGACGAGGAATTCCTTCGACATATGCGCTGCTCCGAGTTCTGCGACGACTTTTGGCGTATCAGTCGTGATGAGAAGCAAAACAGTCGTATTGAGAGGGAGAGCATGGCTACGATTATGTAGATACCACTCTAGATCAACGGTAGAGTTTGTACGGCGATGTTTGAGGTGTATTTCGCCTTCATTTAGATGGTGTGGCGTTTAGGATGGCGGGGTATTTATCTGCATAGCACGGCGTTCTTTATTAGGCGTGTTTTTTCACGGCCTTACTACTATGTCGCTAGATATTTAGCTCGGGAGGATGGATGTATCAATAGTTAGCCAGGTGTTGTTTATAATCGTATCGAGGATCAAGTCCCCCAAGCCAGCCATTATCGTTATGTCTTGTAGCGTTTCTATAATCAGTGTTAAGTGTTGTCATTATGGTTGTTCGTAGGCTATATCATATAAGGGGTAATAGCACATGAAGTGAGTCAGTAATAGACACGGCTTGATCACACACATAATCTATACTTCCTCTAACAGTTAAAAACAAATGCATCATGTACAACAGTTCGCCTGTATGAGTTTGGGAAACCCATGAGACATACACGATAGGTATATGCATACTCACCAACGCTATCGAAAGGAGAGATAACGGATTATATTCCAAGCTTTTTAACCTTTTCACCACGTCCTGATGACAGATGAGGATATTTCAACCAGTCTGGCCTGCGTCAACTATGATTGGGGAAACCGTATCATATTCGCTGTCTTTTGTTGATTATCTAACTTTAGAGTCAACATGGTATTTAGTAATAAACCCAGCGGAATAGTAGAGTCACGTGAGACTAGCAACATTGGTCGCCGTGGCCGAAATCAGGGCCACGTTGATCGCGATACGAGCAGACTCGCAAGGACTAGATAGCGAGCTAGACTCTGAAATCAGCGGAGTAGTGTGGTGTGTCACCTTTACATAGTGCCATGTCCAAGTTAGTTGTAACGAATACACTCTGTCAATTCAAGCTAAGGAGGAAGTCAAGCTCATTTATTAGTTACAAACACCATTATTCGTCCCATTGTCACCGCGTATCATCGTGTTGTAATCATCAAGACAGAGGTCTGTTTGAGTTATCCCCCAGCCACCCATACCTAATGTCGCCGAGACGCCGCACAAGACCATCCCAGTCTGTGATGTATACTGGGAATTTAGAAACGGTTTCTAGCTTCTTTGCTTTTTGCTCTGTTATCTCTCGCTCTAGGCCTGCTCTGTTCGCAGTTCCCATCCTGATTCCTCTCTCCTTGCATGCCTATTTCCATAGCAGTCTAGTAGTGAATCATTAGCTAAAACCTGCGTCGCTGAAGTAAAAACCTAGTCCTCATTCATAGCATCTCCACGGTCACTGTCTTTGCTCCCAGGTTCAGCATCGATAGACTCCGGGTTCGCATCTGCAGAAGCCGCACTCGAATCTTCTTTTAGCCTCTTGCTCACAGAATTTCCAATTTGGTCCTCCGCATCACGCTTGGGTGTCGGGGCCCGTGCTCCCTGTTCATTTTCAAAGTCCATCCTGTCTTCATCCTGGCTGTCTTTGGCCATATCCTCGCCTCTCAAAGAGCTCGAGGACTCCAGGGGTCTCCGACCTAGGGCTGCCTGGATGTCGATCTCCTGTCTCAAACTGCCGGTCGTTGGCGAGGCAGGAAGGGTCGATGTCGTAGTCTGCGGACCCAGGTCGTTGACACCGATTTCCACGGGGCCACGCGCATGCGGTTTCTCCTCATCTTCAGCGTTGTTGCTATGGATAGACCCTATCGCGCCTAGTACGCTGTCAGCATCGGCGTCCACACTCTCTCCCTCGAGAGTTGCGGAGGACGGTGTCGACACAGCATTAGATGCAGAAGTCGGTGAGTCAGGGGGTTCTGCCGAGGACGGGACGCGGGCTTGGTGTTGAGATTGTGCTAGTGCTCGTTGCTGGTGGATACGTGCTTGGATCTGCTGCTGTGCCGCGGCGCTTGCGTTGGGTCCTGGATGAATGTGATGGCTAGGTACAAGCTGGCTAACAGGGACAAGACCTGCTTCCTGCTCTTGTCGTAATAACTCACCTTGGGTTACGCTCACACCCCGGGCTCCCATGGATGGGATACCATTAACTGACACTGACACCGTCTCGATGCTTCCTACTCCATTCGGGCCATCAATTGTCTCGGTGCTCTCGGTCCGCACTTGGCCCTCCAACTCTGCCGGCACTTCTTGAGCGGAGGCTGTGGGCTGCGCCTGCTGGGGCTGTAATGCTTGTGCTGGTTGTGTTAGTGAGCCTGTGACTGATCGACGGTCCAGTGGGATCCACGGAATCGGCGTAAGAAGAGCCCCTCCTAGCGCCTCATCACTTCCAGGAGAAGCCCATGAGAATGGGCGGGAGGGTGCCTCGAGCACACCGTTTGCCACATTTCCCGGTATCTCCGCATGAGTTGATGGTAGGGGATATACGTTCAACCCCGATGTGACATGAACGACGCGATCAAGGGCGTGGAGGTAGGTGACCAGTGAGCGATAATGCTGTTTGGGGTTTATGACGAGCTCCGATATACGCTGTATTGTGTGCGGCGGGTACGCAGGGAATGTGGATTTGAGGCATGATGTAATTTCGGAGAGCATGAGAGTGAGCTGAGGCGGTAGGGAGCCCGGCGGAATGGGAGCTGGGGTAGCTGGGGTAGCTGGGACCGAGGTAGGAGGAGGGCGAAGTGGTGTTGTCCGTGGTGTTAGAGTCGCAGGATTATTCTCCTTGTTCGTGTCTGATGACGGGCTCGATATATGGGCATCGGTCGGAGAGGATGGCAACGGCGCCAAGAAGTGATCCGACAGGTCTGAATCGGGAGCTCGGGGGATGGAGGACGGGATCGTGGTGGCCGACGACAAGGGCTGCGGCGGTGGTGGCGGGGGTGGGAGATTGGGTATGGGAAACTCTTCGTGGGCAATCTAGCATCTGGATGTTAGGATTCATTTGCGATAGGCACTAGTCGCCATCGGGGAGGGAGGTGAATACAGACCTTCTCGATACGTGTGATCACACGCATTAGCAAAGCAGGCCACTCCGAGCTGTCAAGGCCATAGTAGTCAGTATGTCACAATCTATAACAGTGCAGAAGAGGAAATAAGGCTCACTAATCCATCGAGTCTCCTACAGAAAGCGCCCGCAGGATCTCGCCGTCGTCAATTTCCATCATCTTGTTGTTGCTGTTGCCGTTACAAACAGGAGATGCTATATTTTGGTTTGCGACAGCTTCGCGCGCGACGACGAACAAGTCAGTGGGGCCTGACACACGCCAAGACTTATGGCAATTATAGGAGGTACCCAAGTATCGATCTACCTTACGTAAGTTAGGTACCTACATACCTACGTCTCGGTGCGTAAATCCACCCAGAGGTATCAGGTAACCACAACATCTCTTGATATATACGAAATGGCACCCATAGAGCTGTATAGTTTTTATTTCCCCTCTACCCTACTTCTTGAGCTACCTCTAATGTGATTATTTCTACCTTGGTCTTGAGTGTGCTAGGTAATGAGGAACCATCAATACATACAAGGGACTTGAGCTGTGAAGCATCTAGTACCTATTTTAGGGCTAATGTACTAGCTTCAGTAGTGGTGAAGACTATGAGTATATCACGGCCACTTGAAGGACGAGTGCTATGTTGATTGAGTATAATGAGCAGGTCGGCTTAAAAATGAAGGTTTATTAACAACTGCGAACTTAGTATTACAAGTTCGCAACTCAAGCGTTGAAATGTTCATTGCTTTTCCCATGTGCTGATCCATGTTGCAAACTTTGGTGGTAGTGGTGGCTCAGCAGACTCATAGCCTTCCTTGGCAAGTCATATGCCAGAATTTCCCATGCCGATCCCTTCATAAGGGAGCAAACCTGTACACACCTATACTTATTTAAGTTCAGTATGTATCGACTGTTATTTGCAGAGATAGAAATAGCATACATGCATAGACAATGATTCACTTACTGACTTTGCTCATCAAGACCTCTGGGGTGCATTATGCATACTACCAACCTACTAAGTAGGTAGTCTATATGTAGTTTTGGAACTAAATGAAGTCTATATCTTTAGTCTTGGTGATTGACGAATGGTGGAGTGGCTGTACAAATATGTGGAAAGAGAAGACCTCAGGGCTCTGCCTGGAACCTTTACTGTACCTAGCAACCAGTGCACTAACCTGCTTAGTAGGTAGGTAGTACCTAAACTCCACAGCTAGGCCCTTCGCAGGGCAGACCTCAAGCTGCTAGATTAGCTGCACAGCCGCAAAACTTTCCCTTTGTAGTTCGCTCCCTCCCGCCATATTTCTTTAGGTAGTGTTAAGCCTATGTATGCACCTAGCGCCTCTATGTACTGTATGGATTGAACCGCCATACAGAATACAGGTCCCTTGTTCCCTGTAAGCACAGCTTGTCCCTGGCAGGGCAAGATTAGGTAAACTTGAAGCTGCCTCATCTGTTTTTTTGTCCTTGCGAGCCATTAGGTACCTTACTTCACAAATCAACTACAACACTGGCTCATTAATGCACTCACTCATTCTCTCGCGTGTCTTTCGTTGTTGCCGCATATTTTGAGTGTGCTGCATGCACTAAGACAAGAGTTACATCATCGGGTCTCTGGGCTAACTTGGATACGAGGGTTGGTCGTGTTGTTTGCTTGTCGCTAAACAGTGTTGCATGCATGTGCCTCCCGCCTGGCCGAGCCATCACGTACCTACCTACCTCAACTTGCATTAGGGTACCTACCTACTGTACGTTTATTAGGATACATCACGGACGGCAAGAATAACCTCTGACTGATTGGCTGATTCGTTCATCGCCATCTACCTATTTCTCTATCACTTCCCTCCAGTCCTTCTTTCATTCGCGCTATGTGGTTTGGTCTCTCTTTCCTACTGTAGACTACCGATATACCTACATTCAAACCTAGCGTGCAGCTTGTTCTCTACAACAGGCCGCTCCGAATCTGCAAGCCCCTGCTTCACCCCCCGTCACGGCTCAAACCCATCAGCCTGTTTCAGCTAACCCAACTCTGCAAAGTCGACGGGGCCAAGTCTTTTCATAGTAGCAAGCCCAGAAGCCCAGCCAACCCCGACGTGGTTGTGCAGCCAGTCTTCCCCGACCGAACTGCAACCACCCAAACAACTCTTTCGCTCGGCATCTCACCACGCTCTGTCCCTCGCCAAGTCATCCTCATCCTCATCTCCATCATCATAAGCCACTTCGAGCCACTCGTTTCGTTGTTTCCCTTCCTTCTCCTCAATCGCCCTTTCTTTCCCTTCTTCCTTCTTTCTACTACAGCACTCCACCGAATCTCATCCTCCCCCCTTGTCTAGCCGACGACGTGGCACAGCCATATATTCACGCTGGTAGCCACGAGACAAAGATCCAGCCAACCCATCTACTGGCCTTCGCCACAGAAGCTTGATTGAAAAGTTAGCTCCTCGCATCCGAGGAGTGACCTCACCGTCAAGCTGGATTTCAGTCAGCAAAATCAGCCTTTCACGGCTAGAGACAACGCTGGATTCCAGCAAATCCGCTCTTCGCAATCTTACCAACCTTACTCCGCCGATAACTATCCTCCTCAACCCGAGTACGATCAACACCAATACGCACAATACCCCGAATACCAGACCTCCCCACAGCCTCAATACTTCAACAACGTGAACCCTGCCATGGCTTCCACGGCCCCCAGTCGGATGACTGTGTTCAGAAAAGGGACGGTTGAGATTTTCAAGAGGAGGTGGCCACGATGGTTCTTCCTGGCAATTATCTTGCAGGCTGTCATTTGCATGGTGTTTGAAGCGTAAGGATCATCCACACATGTCGAAGGTTGACTCTATTTCCTACTAAATTCGTACTAACATTTCCCCAGGTATACGTTTGCTTTCTTTCAGCGTGGCTTAAAGAACACAGACGGGCCGGAATTCTCGGGTGATGATGTTCAGTCGCAACTGAAGACAATTCCTACTTTCCTTGGTTTGTTTATTTTGGGCTTCATATACGAAGTTATTCTAGTCTGGGACGCCCTCATCGCAAAAAATACCATTCAAATCATCGGAGTGTGCATTGCAAATCTTGCCTTACTTGTGTACGGCGCGCTCCAGATTGATCAGATCCACGAGGCCATCGACATTTTAAAGCTCAAGAACGTTTTCTGGGACGAGAATGTCTGGCCCGAAACTCAGGCCGAACTGATTGCCATCCCCGCAATTATTGGTTTAATTACTCTCGGCCTAAGCTTTATGGCCTGGAAGCTGTATCAGGAGTTTGCGTGGGATATTCTGAAGCAAATAGGAGCAGACTACAGGATGAAGAAACGATTTCTACACTATCAGGTACATAATAACCGCTATTGTTCACTATAGTCTTACTAACCTAGGTTGCAGATTTATATCGCTCTGCTGAAGTTCGATTTCTTCTTCTTTGTCGGCTTCACGATCCAGTTTCTTGTCGTCGTTGGTGGTAGATCGCCTGTTGAGTTCGGGTTGACTGCTGCTGCCATTCCCGTCACGATCGCCATTCTTCTCTGTGCTGCATGGTCTACCCGCCGTGAGTGGAAGGCGGGCATGTGGGTCGTCGGAGTTCTTTATCTAGGAGGCCTCACGTACTTCATCTACAAGCTTGCGCGCATTTACGACCCTACTCAAGCCAAGGCCTATATGCCAGTTCGAAAGTCGTTGACAACATTTGCAGTCCTCACTATCGTTCTTATCATATTGACAATCATCAATGCCTTGGTTTGCTTGTTCAACTTTGACCATGGCCTCAAGCAACATCTCCTCAAGTCGCCTCGACAAGAAATCGACAAGGATCAGGCTAGTTACTCAATGCACGACGTCAAGCAGCCTCAGATGCCTAGTCGAATGACTATCGATTAAACGGTTTTCCTCGTTGGAACCGGGTCCTAATCCGACATAGATGTACAAAACGACACGATTTGAAACGATTCTCCTAGCATCTTTCTATTTATTCAGATATCCAGCCGTGGTAGGCTACACACAATCAGGGACAGGGCAAACTCGTCCTAAGAACCCGATAAACATTTCCTCGAGGCGTTTTGGTGACCACTCGATCTCTCGCCACCGTCGATGGTTGGGTTCTTTTTTTAAAAGCATATAACTTTGGCCGCCCCCAGTGCGCTGGCTCGAACTGGATACCGCTCAGATGACGGAAACACAGGCAGGAGTACATTGAGCCAAGGTTTACAAGCATGAAGTTCGACCGAACGGAGGAAATTGGGAGGGGCCACAATAGATTTTGTTTTCGCATCATTGGTGCGGTGGCATTCCACCCTCTAGTCATATAGCCAGCAGGTTTTAAGATATCGCTGCTTTGCTCACTACCTCTCGCGAGCTTACATATACATGTCGTCTGATTTGCGGTGTTACAAGGGTCCCGTGAAGTACTTTTTTTAATAGAGACAAATTATCCCAAGAACTTGGGGTTGATAAATGTGAATTTAGCTTCATCCGCAACATGATATAGTGAGTTAGCCCGTTATGTTATGCATCAAACTAGGAGTAGGGAAAAGGGCCTAAACGACATGCATTGCAAATACCCATTCTTGAAGAATCACTCGAAAAGACAATGTTTCCTACTCCAAGCGCCCCAGTTACTCCACGTAAACAGAATGACTACCTATCCTCCCAGGAGCCTGCATTGAACCAGAGCTCAGCTTCACTCTCTGTTATGTATGGGCTGATGCCGGTATATTGTGCTTAATCTTCTAATCTTACAACTTAGAGTATAATCTCCTTAGCATCTTTAATGACACCCTCGCTGGGGCAGTAGGGACACTTGTACCTAGTTCCCTTGGCCAGCTTCTGGAGACTCTCGCGGGCGAGGACGTGGCCGCAGGGCAGCATGACCGGGGGGTTAGCGTCGGTGGTCTGGCCCCTGCTGACGGGGCAGACGAAGATGGAGTGGTAGAGCATGCTCTTGGGGAGGGGGGTCTCGAAGGCGAGCTCGTTCTGGGTGGTCCACTCGGTGTTCTTGGCCTTGTTGATGCCGGTCCATTTGACGAGGTTGGGGAGGGCGAGGGCGCCGGCGGTGGCGGCGACGTAGAGGGGCGACTCGGCGGATAGACCGATGAGGGAGCAGAACTCGCGCGTGAAGGACGAGGAGACCTCGTCGAAGGCGAGCGAGATGTCGAAGACGCTGCGGTAGGGCGAGTCACCGAGATTCGGCGAGTAGACCATGGCGCAGCTCAGGCGCTGGATCTCGCGCAGGTGGCGCTGCTGGAAGCGGCTGAAGTTGTTCCGCGCATACTTTAAGGCCCCTGAGACGCCGTTGTCCAGGGTGGCGGGTAGGCCATTAACGAGCGGGCCTTTGAATAACCATATGAACTGTAATTTGCAGAGTTCGAACTCTAAGTTCGAACCTCGGGCTTCGAGCTCCGGAGAGTTCATCCTTGCCCATTCGATAGCGGGGTAAAGTTGTCTGCGCCTAATCGAGGCTAAGATGGAATACATGCGGGCGAATCTCTCCTGTAACTCCTGAGATCGAAAGGCCGTTAAATCGGACGGGATATCTGCGTCTGTTATCATGGCGTCGGAGGGCGTATCGGGACGGGATATCGTTATCGAAGGTGGTTGATAGCTGGCTTCGGACGGTATTGGCGGTTCGCTCTGTGGCTGGGCTTCTCTGATGAACGTAGAAGCCACCCCAAACTGACCCTCGCGCAGGAGGTGCATAACAATGGCCCGATTTATTAGGGCGGTCTGTGAAGCCATCGGGTCATGGTCTGTTGGTAATGTTCCCTTGGTTTCCTTGAAGGCCCGGCCGAGGGCTTTATGGAAGGCATTCTGGCTCTTATGTACCCTCCCCAGGTCACTATTTATAGCATCTAGCTGTGCGCTGACCGGGTTTTGCAGCTTCGTGAGAGTCAAACTCGTAGTATGCGGGTCATTTGCTAGGCAGCACAGCACGCGTCAGTATAGCGAAGTGCTAGATTGTGTGCTGCGGAATGCAGAACATGACAAGAGGCTTCCTACCTGCAGCAACCTCCTCCCGGGCACTCACGAGGAAGTCGATCAGTCTATCCACGTCTTCCACGGCGCCCGTAAGCTTGCTCGCCTGGTTGAACTTCTTCAACTCCTTCTGGAGTTCTAGCAACGACATTGTAACTGGTTCCAGCGGGAATGAGATCCCGAGGGTATGTTGATGAAGCCCAGATCGAGGGGCGTCGGCTATGGAAGCTCGTCGTTATAAAAGAGGGACGGGTTGGGGAAATGTGGTAAACGCAACTCGTCCGTCCGTGAGAGTCGTGTTGGATCTTATCGACTTCGCTTCAAGCTCGTCGTCGTATGATCGATCGGTGTCCCGCGACTTGTCGGGTTGTTTAAGTTTGGTTCACATGCCGTCGCGGATCTCCGGTTCGGCGTTTCGTGGTTACCGACAGCGAGTCCGCTGGTATGCACTGCAGTTCTGCAGCACTCGGCAAAGGTAGGTATGTATGTCCTCCCAACGGAAGAAGAGACGGAGACGAGACAGCAACGTTGGGATCGAGTTATAATACAAAGGTAGGATCGGTTTGAGAAATAGCAGGTCATCAATACAGCAATGCTATACAGTTGGAGTAGGTATGATACCTAGGCTAGATAGACTAGGCGCTGCTTTCCGGCCAGTCAGCTGCCTACATCAAGTGGCCCAATCGCCTAGTCCGTTATAGTGCCACTTAGGTACACAGTACACCTATCTGCAGTACAGACATGGAGTACTTGCTCTATCATAGCGCTGTCTTAGGATGAACAATGACGCATTGCACTTACCATCTAGGATGTCTATGTACTTACATATGTATGCGCCGGGTGGGAGCCCCCCAGCAGTCAGGGGTCCCTACCGTCTCCTTTGTTACATGGCTTACAATCTCAAGTACGTAGGTAGTGTAAGTGTTCGCATCGCTCTTCAGCTACCTACCAGTGGTGTTCTTCTTTTTCTTGTTGCATCCCCTAAGCAACCTGCCTATACAGAGTACCTAGCACGGATAAAGCGGCTTTATATGCCGGCTCCGGGACACGACCCTATCCCTACGTTGCGCTGCGTTCCCTACCATGCCCAGTATGCGTACACTATGAACAACCGAACCCGTCGACTTGGCCATCATACATGGAGTGAGCTATGTCGTTGAGGAAGATTGTCTCCTACAATGACGAATCAAGGCACCAGCGAGACGAGGATGCCACAATTGCGAGAACCTCATCCTACAGCGGTGACCGTCCACCTGGAGCCGATGCTCCAACGATCCCTTCCGACTCGAAACCCGCCATTGCTTCAGACCGACCGGCTTCACCTCACCCGCAACGGCGCAGCGTAGTGATTCCGGATCCCGTTGCCTTCAGGTATGCCTCCGCGACAAACAAGTCTAGAGGGGTATCACTAATATCTACGGTGACAGGTATCTGGAAGAAGATGAGTGTGTTGGAGTCGTCGAGCGGAAAGCCGAACTGAAAGGATATGAATTATACCTAGTTGAGCAATGGGCTTGTTCTCGACAATCGCCAACTCTCGTGATTGTCACGTATACTGGGGATATGAGCCATGGCGTTGTGGTCGGTGTCCTCTCGGTTCCTGCAGACGAGAAGGCATGGTCGCCACGCCTCCGCATCTACTTCAAGGCCATTCATCAATACCATGCGCGGCCCAGAGATACAAAATTGGGCGAGTTGATGGTGACAAACCTCAGCAGCTTTCCATCGGCTCTGACTGTCATCTCTGTGCCCGGCGGAAATATTAAGAATCAGCGGCGTACGTTTATTGTGAATGAGAATCTAAAGAGATTAGGTTGCTCAGGACGATCTGGCATAACTCTATCCGAACCCATACCTGCTGCCAAAGCCAAATTTCACCAACTTTATAAAACAAACGACAAAGTCTCAATTGAAGAGGCTGTCATCGAGCTAGTTAAACTTTGCCAGGTTGCTCTCTATCTGTTCGGCAAGCTTGACCAGGTATATATTGACGGCCTGCTCTGTGATGTGACAGAAACAGCTATTGGTGATTGGTGGACCGAGTTTGGAGTTGAGTACTTTAAAGATGAACCGACAGACGGCATACTTGGGCCCACGACCGTAGCCGCATTGCTGGGCTTGCTGGGAGGAGCAAGGAATCGGCTGAGTTATTCGGGTGCGCCGGTCCCTAAAGACGTGTTCGAGATAGCCTCGACTGAAAGAGGCATTTATCATTTCCAAAAATATCACAAGCTCGAGAAGACGCGGCGACTCGATCGGCAAACTATGAATAGACTACATACACTTACTGCCAAGGCAGCCGCTGGTGAGGGCTGGGGTGTACAGAAAGCTGTCAAGTCAACGGTCACAGATATAGGCGGCAGACGAGGCGAAATGGTCTTGGGAATGGTCGGTAGCCGTGACAAGGGTGGCATTGGTGATATTGAGACCATTGACCTCGATCGTTTTATTGGACTAGTCACCGGAGAACGCGCAAAATGGCTCTGGCACGGAAAACCTAAGCGTGCACCCGCCTTTGACCCCGAAAAGTCCGGACCGGACATGATTTTACTTGGCAAGGAAGACCTTAGAACATCTTTCGAAGACGACGCTGACCATCGGCGGAGAGGAGGTTCCCCAGCGATATACTCGACACCTGCGCCTGGCTCTACAGCTAGCGTAACTGATAGCCCCGTCGACAAGGATGTGATACGCCGGGGGATGTTCAAGAGTGTTACCCGCGATGCTCGATCAGGTCTTAGTCGAATCAAAGATGCTATGACAAGCGGTAGTGGGTTACGAGGACACGCGAGTCGACCATCAAGAGACGAGTCTTCCGAGTTTGCATTCAACGGCTCTCAACATTCCTTTTTATCTAGTGCATCTGCAGGCCTTGTCAATAGCCCAACCCAGCTCCCTGATTCAGCTCAAATCGGTAGAGTCCATACCTGGAAGAACAAGCCTGAAGAATATTTGAATGCAATCAAAAAGGAAAAGGATATCTCTAATGTCATACCAGCTCCCAGCGTGGTAGCCCCAGACGAGACTCCAGCCAGCGAGTTGCGGATGTCCACCCGAATCAACGATGCCATTCAGAAGCTAGCGTCTCATGATAAAAAGCAAGCATCTCAAGTCCAGAGCCAAGATAATCCTACCACAGCAGACCCTTCCATTGCTGGGTCTGTTGCAGGCGAGCGTACGAGCGAGCTCGAAATTGAAGATTCTTGGCAGGTAGCAGCGCCCCGTTCAGTTGCTGCACTGTTAAGCCTACGTCGCCGATACAGCATTGCCGGCAGTCAATCATCCGTTGAGCCTTCACTAATCGAAGCCCGGTGGGCTCGCAGATTATCATTTGGTGATGCCGAAGAAGCCGTTCTCAGATGGGAGGAAGTAGTAGATTTCGCAGATGCGGAAGCTACTGATAGCAGCACCAAGGCAGAGGATCAGATACATCTACTTGAAGTCGCACAAGCTATGTACTTGAGTATTGCCGACATCGAGCAAAATGTTGAGCCCTGGGTCAAGTGCAAGGTACAGGCTATCCAGGCGACAAATGAGACATACTCCCGCCAACTAGATGAACTACAAACCATATACCATGAATCATCTGCTATATATCAACGAGCCCAGCATGATTATCAAGGTATTGTTGCAGACCACAAAGACCATCTCTCCGAGGCGCTTAACCGGATCGAGGGGGAGGCGGCGAAACTAGAGTATGAGATAACAGCATTGTTATCACGAGTAGAAGAGGTGGAAGACAGTGCTACACAGTTCGAAATTCAAGTTGAAGAGGTTGAACAGAGAGCCGATGAACTGAAGGCCCAGCTGGAGAAGGAGAGCTGGGTGCACTGGGCTGTGAGAACACTAACGGGCATAGGAACAGGACCAAACATCACGAGGCCACGATAACAACGTCGAGCGAGTATTCATATCTAGGAGTTTCACTTCATTCGGTTTTTCTGCCCTATTGTACAGCCTCCCTTACGAGTCTTTTTTTTCTTTTCTTCCGTCATCACCAGTCACCGTTTGACTAGGTAGGATTAAAGCATTAGGCATGTAACAAGCATTGATCGGCGTATGGCCCATAGACTCAAGATAGATCGGTGGCCTATTTTAGAAATAGATACCTGTGTACGCAAACCACATCATAAAGTCTAGACATTGGAAGAGGTACCTAGTCCTATTTTCATTCCGTTTTGGGGATACTTACCCCAAAGTAACAAAGTACCTAGGTACAGAGTACGTAATAAAGATGCCATCTGTTGCCAGTCGCAAGCTCTCACAATGCGGGGTGACTTTTATTAGGCAATGGTGAAAACCACGTGACGTAGGTTCTAGTGTGCACTTAGTCAGGTCGGAATTATCGGGCATTCCAACTGTTGACTCGCGGCGAAAATAAGAATGCCGGGTACCTCTCTCGCCCGCTGCGACGGTCTAGCCTAGTCCTCCCAAAACAGACCAATACTTTCTTCCACCCAATTCTTTCCCGCACGACTCTCATTCATCCCTCTTACTCCGACTTCATCCGATCACTTCTATATATCTCCTGCTCTTTGTAACTTTTTGTAATTATTCGATCAATCGCTTGTAAGCCCTCCCAAACGATAACGATGAGTTCTTCCGCCAGAGCTGCCCAACGGGCAGTCGTACTGAACCCCTTTGCGGGCAGGATTGCGACAAGACCCGGTCTCGGTCTTCCAACTTCATATCTTGGACGCCAAGCCCGCCAATTACCTCTCGATCTGCCTACGCGCGCCCTCCTCATTCCGCTTCGAAGCATATCAACCGAGCGGCATTCGGTTGGCGGTCATAGCGGTCCCCCTCCCGGATTCAACGCAGAGCAAGCTAAGAAGCCTCTTCCTAAGGAAACATCAACGTCAACAAGCCAGACATCAGAGCAGAAATCGGCATCTTCAGGAAATGCGGCGGCGGCGCAGCAAACTCAATCGTCTGCCGCTGAGCCTTCCGCTGAACCTACATCCTTGACTGATCTGGCTGCCAAGAAAGAGCAAGATGTCGAGAAAAAGGAGGAAAAATCAGAGAAGAAGTTGACCCTGGGTCAACGAATAAAGCACGAGCTTCAACATTACTGGGACGGCACAAAATTGCTAGCCACGGAGATCAAGATCAGTAACCGACTAGCCCTGAAGATGGCGGCTGGTTACGAACTGACTCGTCGAGAGAACCGACAACTTCGGCGAACAGTGCAAGATCTCGGCCGTCTTGTTCCCTTCTCTGTTTTCATCATCGTGCCTTTCGCCGAGGCCCTCCTACCTATCGCTCTTAAGCTCTTCCCTAATCTTCTACCAAGCACATATGAAGCTCAGCAGTCTAAGGACAAGAAGGCTGCGACGCTTAGAGCTACCCGTAAGGAGGTCAGCTCTTTCCTTCGAGAGACAATGAAAGAGACGGGATTGCCATTGTCGCCTGCCACAACGCAAAAGGAGGAGTTTGCTACGTTCTTCCGAAAGCTGCGGGCGACCGGGGAGAAACCTAGCACCGATGATGTCATTAAGGTTTGCCAGGCCTTCAAGGATGATCTCACCCTAGACAATCTTTCGAGGCCACAGCTGGTTTCTATGTGCCGCTACCTCAATCTAAACACTTTTGGCACAGACACTATGCTCAGATACCAAATCCGCCACCGGATGCGCCAGATCAAGAGAGATGACAAGGCGATCAGCTATGAGGGCGTAGACAGCCTCAACGTGTCGGAACTACAAACAGCGTGTGCAAGTCGCGGTATCAAGACGCACACTGTTTCCCCAAGCAGGCTACGAGAGGATCTTCAGTCTTGGCTAGAGTTACGGTTGAAGCATGGCGTACCTTCTACGCTACTAGTCCTAAGCAACGCGTACATGTACGGCCAGAAGGCTGAGGAAGGTGGTTTCCACAGCCAAATCGAGGCTCTAACAGGTGTACTTTCGTCTATCCCCGAGGAGCTCTACCACGAGATCGAACTCGAGGTGCATAACGCTGAAGGCGCGGCGACCAACAAGCAACGTCTCGATGTGCTTAAGGAGCAGCAGGAGCTTATCGAGGAAGAGAATGAGCAAGAGCAGGAAAGCCAAGACACCGGCTTTGCCACTCCTAAAGATGTAGACGACATTGATGAGAAGGAGGATCGCCAACACGCCGCCTCGGAGCAGGGCGTCGAAAAGGAAGTAGTCAACGAGGCTATCGATGCAGAGGCTGACCTGACCCAGCCAGAGCCAAAGCAACCCGAATCTCCTGTCAAGGTGGAGGCAAAGAAAACAGAGAATTAAATGACAAATAACAGTGCCCATCATGGATAACTACTCAAGCGTAGTTGTAGTATACAACAAGTATCGCTTCTCTTTTGTAAAATATTTGGCAATCTAATGCCAGTGTATTAAAGCGGGCATGGAGAAAAGGCATACTCCAGGAGTAGCGGTATGGGTTTATAGATAGAGACCATCGCCATGGTGCAATTGGCAATTCAATAGACTTGAAATTACGAACCTCGAAATGACGTCAACTGCTCATGTTGATAATACCAGTGCCGTTCACTCGGAGAAGGCCGTCGTTGTGTGATCGGACCAGCAGTTGGCTGCCCCTTACACACTCACAAAATCAACTCTCCCCGCCTGCGAAATGCCAGCGGCATCATTTAATATTGGCAAGTTCTGTTTCTCGACGCGCAGCGAAAATGAAGCTTTGTGGCGCAGTCCTTGCTCTCATGTACCTACCTACTTCGGACAAACCCCGTTAGCTGAGGATCACGACCGATTAGCTAGATAGAAGCAGGGTGAACCAGGGGTCAGCTTGTTACAGATTTGCGCCATAGATCTCGCCCTGCCTTTAAGAACTTAGGTTAGTGCGTTAGCCTAGAACCAAAAATACCACAGTTCTATATGTGCATACCTAGTCCTTGTACATAGTTATTTCGCATGACCGTCTCGATCTCCGGAAACCTTCACTTTCTTTCGCCTATTGTGCGGTGCGCCACCGCTATCTGCTGTGGTCGACTGAGTATTTCTCGCTTGTGAATTAGTTATACTATTATCAATCTCCCTCTGTCAGAGAGCTGAAGACCATATCTTGTAGACTAGTGTGTTTGTGTGGTCCTATATGCCATTGCATATGATACTAGGTAGTATGCAGACTGAAGGATTTTTTTTTGGAGGTGAAACGTGTAAATATTAGCACACACAAATAGAACCAACAAGCAATAGATTATAGAGCCTCGCATCCCGTTGCATTGAGCCCGGTCGGGCCCCTGAAGGCCTCTAGGACGATCGAACCGCAAGAATCACTGAATAATGATTGTTCAATTACCGGCTTCTTCCACAAAAAAGCCTATGGCTTCGAGTGAAAGCCTCGTCAGACGGCTGCGCTGCCTCCAGGGTAGGCTTTCGCTCGCCGAGACGTGTCCGGCTCTCGAGACACGGCGAGGGGCTGCATTGCATCGAATTGCCAGATCCTTCGAGGGGCTCAGCTGCGAAGAACAAGGCAAGCCATGCTGGCTATCACAATACCGGAAGCTGCACGAGCGATAGTTTCATTCTTATAAGGGTGGGAGCGGGATGTCTGCCCAGTCGCTATATTACCCACGACGAGTGCGCTCCATGAGATCGTGAAGAAGGATCAGTTTGGTCAGGTATTGAGTTTTCGGTTTTCGCTCATTTTTTCCCCGAGACTCCCAACTTTCGTTCACTCCTTTTTATTTTCTTAGTATAGCGATGCGTTCTCCGGCAGGATTCCTCGCGCTCTTTTCGGTGCTCCGAGGCGCCGTGGCACTCTACGACCTACCGGAACCTCCGCTGCCTCGTGATGAAGAGTTCGCGGATCTTTTCGAGGGGGTCGTCGAGTCGGATATCCTCAAACGAAGCACGCATGACGCGACTTTCCCTTTGAACTTTAACGTTGCGAATCGGGACTTGTTTAATGGGTACGTGGTGTCTGAGATATTCCCTATTTACTTTGTGTTTATCTAAACGAACAAAATCGCGACAATGCTCTCGAATAATAGTCTTGTTTCTACTTCAAATAGAAAAATATCAACTAACTAACTACGTTTTATAACAGAAACTTCCAAGGCGGCAAGTTGACAGTGAAATGTATCGACTGCAGCACATCTGGTCAGGTCGTCGCCTCTGCCATGCTACCAGATATAAGTGACATTGACATCACGCACCCCGGCGACATCTTCGACACCTCTATGCTAGGTCTTACTTTCAATGGCGTTGGCGCAACCATAGATCTAGATCTCACTGCTGCTGCATCTGGGGATTTTTCCATGTCGCTGCTGAAGACTGAAAGCCCGATCGGCGTTGCTGTGAGTCCCTGATCCCTTTTCTCTCATTAGTTTCTAAAGTGTATGAGTTCTGGAGAGAGCTTGAACTAACGCAATTGTGTTGTCTAGGGGCCTGGATTTCAAATTGGTGTTGTATTCTCTGTAGACCTCGTCTTGAAGATCACTGGCAAGATCGAGACGAAAGGTGGTTTTAAAGTTGCTATTCCCGATGGTTCATCGTTTTTGATTCCATTTGACCAATCGAAGCCAAATATTGCTAAGTTGTACGTATCTACCCTTTCTACCCTTATCTGAAACTATCATAGCGGTTCCCCCAAATAGCATGTCGGACAACATATCAACAGAAACGTAATTAACAACCCTCTTTTCACAGTAACGGCGCATCCGTCTCCTTAATCCCTGTAACGGTCGACCTGCCAGCCGACATCACAGTCGCCCTGCGCCTAAACGCCCAGGCAGGCATAATGCTCCCAGACCTCAAGGTCGTCGACGCCAAGGCGCTGGCGGGTGCCAGCCTCTCGATCCCCGAGGTGGTGCTCAAGGAGTCGGCGTCGCTGACGTCCAAGACGTGCGCGCTGCCCGTGTCGGCGGAGCTCAACATCAACGCGGGCGTCTTCGTCGACGTCGGCGCCGACATCGCCGGCGTCAACCTCGGCGACTTCAACCCCAAGGCCACCACCACCCTCTTCGCCGCCTCCACCAGCACCTGTCTGAAGTCCGCCAGCACCTCTAAGACGTCGACGACGACGAAGAAGAGCAGCACGACGAAGAAGAGCAGTGCGACGAAGAAGAGCAGCGCGACGAAGAAGAGCAGCTCGAAGCCGCCAAAGAGCTCGCGGCCGCCGAAGAGCCCGAGTGGCAGCCCGTCGAGGGGGCCGGGGAGCGCGAGCGCGAGGCCTACGCCGCACTCGACGGTGCGCGGCGGCGGGTCGGGGTCCGTCAGGCCCACGCCTGGCCCGTCGTTCAACCCCCCCGGCTCCGGCATGCCGAAGCCCACCACCTTCTCCACTACGGTCAAGCCTCCGCAGAGCCACCCGGCGCCGCCGGGTTCTGGCGCGCCAGGCAGCTCCGCCGCGCCCGGTGGTGGTAGCGGTGGTGGTGGCAGTAGCGGTGGTAATGGTGGTGGTAGCGGCGGCGGCGGCGGTGGCGGTGGCGGCAGCGGTGGAGGCGGCGGTGGATTTGGGGCGCCTAGCTCGTTCGCCGTTGCAGCCCGCACGATCGCGAAGCGCAGTGCTTACCCCATCACGCTGCGGAGCCTGGCGACGCCCATCACGAATTTCGCGGTAGCTACCCCGACTGCTGCTTACGCGTAGACGTGGAGGGCATTCATTTGATTGGTGGGATTCCCTATCTGGATTCTTTGTATTGGATGTATATCAGACTTCCGTTTCATTTCTCATATTAAATAGATATTATGTACTTCGGTGTTGCTGCATGCGCTATTTGCTAGGTATAGTTGTAATGGTCTACTTTCGGAATACCAGCAGGGGTTTGGCTCGATTCTTACTAGGACTTAATGGGTTTCGCCTGTTCCCTAACTCCTGAGCTGGTTTCATCAGATAAGATAACATTATAATAATAGCGATTCAAGCTACCTGTGTAAGCCACAGTCGCCCATTATGTTGCTATTCGCGGGTCCGCTTCTCTGTACCCATGACAATATCGAGTTTGCAGCCTCGGAGGGCAGTATATAGTATAGGAAGACATGAAGTGAGTGTTGCTGGCTTTGACCCGAATCAATTGGAGGTTCTTGCTGTACCTGGTAATCGATAGATTTAACAGTCTCCAAGCCCAACGTTTTTCGTGGTATACTTCTTACAGGGATGTTCTATTCCCTATTGCTTTTGCTTTCCACTAAAAACGTGCCCACAGTAGTACTAATGCAAGTGTCATCTTGGCGGTCTGTCGCATAAGCCTTTGGGAATGCTCGGCAATAACCTTCAATTACTGCCGCTCAAAGGGAATAATATGATCAATCACAATGGGCTTTTAAATATATTTCACCGGGTTTAAACCCACATGACCCAACGCATCGGTTTTGCACTGGATAACTTTTTGCAATGGTATTAGCTGAAGGGGGGAGAAACCGTGCTCCAAGAAATAAATACATAGGTAGTTTGAGATGTACTGTATGCGTAAGAAGCTCGACGCGTGTCATGTCGTGTCATGTCATGTAGGCAACTCTTATTATCGAGGAGGACAGCTCTCAATATGCGGGTAGGGATGTACCTACATATATGCACGAATCTGCCTCCGACCTTATGCTGTAGGAGGTATACGTAGTATACAGTAAAAAGTTGCACGAGAGAATTTGATGAGTGTTCGCTTGCTCGCAGATGCTATGCGAAGACCGAGACCCACTAAACAATCGTGCTCATTGACTCACTTATTACCCCATTACCTACATGTATGTACCTAGGTAGGTATCTACCCCTAATAGTGAATGAAGCTTCAATGCATTGGAGTTTGTACACATGCAATTGCCGTTTCCTTCCTCTGTATTCTATCTCCTTCAAGACAGAAGGTTTGCATCTTATGCGAAAGCCCATGGAGTACCTACCTGTTTAGTATGGATAGATGGGTGCACGATGTAATACAGTACCTGCTGTAATTTTGGACTTTTCCTAGGCATGTACCTGTGTACCTTAGGTAGGTACATGTTCAAGCTTTTTTGCCCAGTCGGATGTAGACGCATCTTCGGTGATATGACGGGATTTAGCGCCTCATCCCTTCACCTGCCAGATACTTTGTAAGTACAGTAGGATGATTTAGCTTAAGCATCTAGATTTAGGTATCTACTACGTAGGTCGTTGAAACCAGATGAGATAAAGTAGCAGTACGCCATTGTACCAGGTATTCCCATCTAAGTAATACCTATATTTACGGACATCTAAATTTTTAGGTAGTTGATCCGAGTTGGGTTGGGGTCACTTTTGCGACACTGGTAATCGGTCTACGAGTCAGCTCGGAGGTATTGTACCCACTCCTGCGCTAGCTAATCTCGAAGTGGAAATGGTCACCCGCTTTGCTTACAACGAACGGTATTAGGCACAGAATACTCGTGGATGGCCAGGCAGTCTATGACCACTATAACCTTGTGGAGAAGAGATGGATCCTGAGATCTCTCATGTACCCCCGTCTCGGTAGGTCCTCTATGCGCCAGCCGAAAGAAGTTCGGCTTTTGTATGTTATCCGATCTACGTGGGAGGGTAGGATTTTTCTTTTTCTTTATCTAGAAATATACAAAACCCCTTCCCCCTCCTTAGGGCCTGTAGTTCGTGATATTTCTCCTTTGTCAGACAACAAGTCTTAGACCTGGATCTGTTGTGAAGCATTTTTAATTGAATTGTTTTAACTAAGCAAAGACATGTCGGTCGCGGACGAGAAACTCGTCGATCCTGAGCGAGGTATCGACTTCAGCGACACTCAAAAACCTGCCACACTGACATCTAGCGAAGACGACGACACCGCCTCGAGCCACGATCATAAAAAGACTACTGAGAATGCGAGTGATGTCGCTGGGGGCCTAGAATCAACAGACCAGAATGGTGCGACACCAACACAAGCGAATGCGGCCGAGGCGACACCGCAGGGAGAGCGCTCGGGTTTGGAGATGACAGTAATCATGGTAGCACTTTGCTCGGCGCTCTTCCTTGCAGCCCTGGATGCAACCATCGTGACAACAGCCATCCCCACAATTGTCGGCGAATTCAATTCGCCATCCGGATACACCTGGGTGGGCGCGGCATATACACTTGCGAGCTCGGCGACGGTGCCGAGCTGGGGCAAGGTTAGCGACATATGGGGGCGTAAGCCTGTGCTGCTGATCGCCGTGGGCATCTTCTGGATTGGGTCCTTGATCGCGGCTCTCAGTAAAAATATCGGACAGTTGATCGCTGCCAGAGCCATCCAAGGAGGAGGTGGAGGCGGCATCATCGTCCTCATTAACATCGCCGTCAGTGACCTCGTTTCGGTGCGCAAGCGCGGTCAGTACTACGGCATATTTGGTGGAGTTTGGGCCCTCGCGTCGGCTATCGGGCCTGTCCTCGGCGGCGTCTTCACGTCGAAAGCCACCTGGCGCTGGTGTTTCTGGATCAATCTCCCTATTAGTGGGCTCGGGTTCGCAATTTTGCTGTTCGTCCTAAAACTGCACAACCCTAGAACGCCGGTTCGCAAGGGGCTGGCTGCCATCGATTGGCTCGGAAGTTTGCTGATCATCGGTGCTACCCTCCAACTGCTCTTCGGCCTCGAGTTTGGCGGCGTCGCCTATCCTTGGAAATCCGTCACTGTCATCGCCTTGATCGTGTTTAGCATCGTTACCTTTGGCGTGGCCATCATCGTCGAGAAATACGTTGCCGAGTACCCCGTCATTCCCCTCAGACTCTTCAAGTCGCGCCATAACATCGCCTCCTTCGCCGTTTGCTTTGTGCACGGCGCCGTCTTCATCTCGGGGTCGTACTACCTCCCGCTGTACTTTCAGGCCGTAGTCGGATCTTCGTCCCTTTTGTCCGGCGCCTACTTGCTGGCGTTCGCTCTTCCGTTATCTTTCGGTTCTGCATTCACCGGCATCTGGATGAAAAAAACAGGCCAATATCTCCCGGCCATCATTTTTGGCATGTTCTTCCTGACCCTCGGATTCGGGCTGTTCATTGATCTTGGTTCGCCGGTCAATTGGGCTAAGCTCGTTGTATATCAGATAATTGCTGGTATTGGTGTTGGACCGAATTTCCAATCCCCTCTGATTGCGCTACATTCTGGTCTTCACCCTAAGGACATTGCCGCCGGCACTAGCACGTTCCAATTTATACGCCAGCTCGCGACATCGATCTCCATCGTCGTTGGCGGAGTCGTGTTTCAGAACGGTATGCAGAGGCAATACCCAACTCTACTGGCTCAACTCGGCCCAGAGCTTGCAGACAAGCTATCTGGGGGTAGTGCAGGGGCAAACGTGGCCCTAGTTGCGTCTTTACAGGGAGAACAAGGCAGAGTAGCACGAGATGCGTATTGGAACAGTTTACGGGAGTTGTTCATCGTATTTACCGCCCTTTCAGCGGTCGGTCTTCTCATCGGCCCATTGGTGGGCCAGAGGAAGCTCAGCAAGGAGCATACTGAGCATAAGACTGGTCTGCAGAACCTGGCGAAGAGAGACAGGAAGGAATCGCAGCCCGAGCCTCTCTCAGGAGGCGAGAAGTCTAGTTAGAGACTATCGACACTTAGGATATGAATGTAGATTGTATATAATTAATTATAATATAGAACGGAATCACTTCTCGAGAGACTGATCATCTCCTTCAATCTACCTCGGTAATGTCATCTATGCTAGAGTGCTTAAATGAGAGTCTGTGGCGCACTTAAACAGGTACCTAGGTATCTACCAACGCATGGTAGGAGGTAGTACTTGAGGTTAGGTAAGGTAAGATCATGTAGATCAGGTACTTTGGTACCTTGGTACATGACTTATAGTTGGTGGCTGACGTGACGCACCTACCCGCGTCATCCTTGCTGAGGCTCTGTGGATGAACTGGAAGGCACGGGCCAGCGTGGAGGTGGATAAGGTACATAATGTACTGTAGGCGCCTTTTATGGTGCGCTGTAACTTGGGGAGGTACAAGGTTATAGTGAATGGAGCTTAAATGGAGGGGCCCTCGGTGAGGGAAGCGGCAAAAAGGTGGGCGGTGAGTGGTTGGAGGGACAACAGTACGAAAGCGGTAAGTGGAGTAAACATGTGCTTCTAGTAAACAACACGCTACGCCCTTATCCTAGTCCACCTGTTCTAAATCCATCGTGAATCAACCAACATTCTACAACCCAACCCACCTCAACCTTTGTCAACCAGGCACTTGCACCCATCTTGACAACACTGATAACTGAGTTGGTAACTTGCTCTTTCGATTGATTGATTGATTCTACTTCTGTTTTTCATCTCGATTTCCCATTTGCACTCATCTCTCACCCATCCCTCCCTCGCGATGGGGTCGTCAACTCCTCCGAAGCGCATGACGCGCTCGAGGGCAGCTGCGGCCTCCGCTGCTGCGGCCACCTTAGGCGCCCAAGTGACCAAGTCAGACAAGGTGAGTAAAGCAACCAAAGCATCTAACGCGACTAAGGCTACTGCTGCGTCCGCGAAGAAGGCTGTTGCGAAGAAACCTGCTGCCGCGAAGAAATCTACTGCCGCGAAGAAGCCTACTGCCGCGAAGAAACCTGTCGTCCCAAAGAAGCCTGCTGTAAAGGCTACTGCGAACACCACAGCGACTGCCTCTACCTCTACCTCTACCTCTACCTCTGCATCTACCTCCATAGCTACCACCCGTCCTACCACCCGTAACACCACACGCCCCACTACCATGAAGCGTAAGCTCCGCACCTTTGATAGTGATGATGACGATGATGAGGATGATTTGTCTAAAGATGATCGCCCTCAAACCAATATGAACCGGCCAGCAAAGAAGCTGCGGGGATCAGCCAAGAAGGTTGTTGATCCCGAATCCGAGTCCGAGTCGGAGCCCGAATCCGTACCTCGATCTAAACAACCCCAGCCTAAGGAGAAGGGTGCGCAGAGCACCACTACTCTTCCTGTTACTCGAGCCACACGTGGCCGACCCAAGTCTACGGCGAATAACACGATAGCCTCAGCCGTCGGCACACAACCATCGTCCGCGATCTCTCGTACGCGAAAACGCAAGACAGCCACCGAAGACGATGACGATGACGTTGCCACCACTTCTAAGCAGCCAGTCGCGAAGACTACGCGAGGCCGCAAAGCCACTGGTACCGTCACCACCTCCTATACCACCGAACCTACCCCAGGTCTCAAGTCTGCTGTTTCTCGCCCTGCCTCGAAGCTTTCCGGTATACTTAAGAAGACGGTCACTTTTGAAGAGCCGGAGAAAGAGAACATGTTGCACCCAGTTGCAAAAAAAGCAAAGACCGAGACTAATGGAACTACTACTACGGGCATGCGAGCCAAGCCTGTCCGCAAGCCCACAACCTCTGGCAGAACAACTCGAGCCAGTGCACGGGCCGCCGCTACGGAGATGACAGAGAAGAAACCTCTCAGCCCTAAGAAGGATGGTCAGAATCGACCTCTGTCCCGAGACGCTGGCTCTGATGATGAGCTTGCTACATACGAGAAGACTCCTCTCAAGCCTTTGATGAAGAGTCCTATTAAACCGGCGAGTGGTGTCAAGAAGCTCGAGTTCCTACTGCCTGAGAAAGAGAAGGACGAAAATTCACCGCCTATGCTCGAGCCAACTCTTGCTTCTGTGCTCAGCAGCCCGGCTCGTAGACCACCACCCTCTCCTTTCAAGGATACCATGAAGTCGCCGGCTAAGAGAGTCGACGCAATCCCCTCACTTGCTTTCCCATCTGCAAGCACCGAGGCACAGGGCGCTCAGTCGCCGGCAAAGTCTGCGATGCTTCAGTCGCCTGCCAAGCGTCCCCACATGTCGCTCCAAGCTTTCCAACTCACTCAGGACCAAATGGTGGCCCCTCGCTCGCCTACGAAGATGTCTTTGCTAAATACCCCTGCGAAGCGTCCAGCATCGCCTATGAAATTGCTTGGCTCCCCAGTGCCACAGGCAGAAACCGAGCATCAGGAAGTTGCCAAAGAAGTTAACCAAGTTGAGATGGAAGAGATCGACGAAGAACAACTACAGTCTCAGATTCGGGCAGAAAACTGTGTGATCTCGCCTCCAGAACCACCCTTCGTGGCGAAGACCTTGACACCTATTCAGGAGGCCGACCAGGAAGAGAGCATTAATCTTGGGTCACCCACACCCCAGCTTCCATTCCCTGGTCGCCTTTCGGCTATTTTACCAAGACATGCCGATCCTGCGCTCAAGCAAAACCCTCTACCTGCCCCAGAGCTTCCTGCCTACTCACCTCAGCTGAACATCGCTGAACCTGAGAAGTCTACAGCTGCCGCGGTGAGTGGATCATCGAAGGACGAGCTTGATGCGGAAGGACCAGTAGAGGGTAGTATGAACATCTGTGATACTATGCCCGAGGAACCGCACAATAGCCTTTGCAGCGTAGAGTCCGACGAAGGATCCACTTATTTATCTGCTATCCAACCCACGGACGAATGTGAGGAAAGTTTCGGGGCAAAGGCTGGTGAACAGCCTTTGAGTGCTGAGGTTAGCACTCCGGAACGCCATACAGATGCCGATGTGGCCAATTCTAAAGAGAAACCTACTCACGTATCCGAACCTAAATCCAAGTCACAATCCATGAATGAATGCAATATCCTCACTGCGGAGCAACCAGATTTCAGTCCACCTGAGTCTGCACCATCCCAAGCAACACCAAAGCCAGTCGGCTCTGGATTACAGGAAAAGGACCAGGAAGACGGTAATATGTCTGAATCGGAGGACGAGCTAGCGTTCAGCGGCAAGGCCGTTGCCAAATATAAGGACAACACCCAGGCCACCGACGCCCTTGCGGCCACCCCAGCCCCGCTATTGAGAGGCCCTATACTTAAGATACCCGAAAGTGCTGCTCGAGCAGCTCAAAGAGCCATCCGGAGCGTCGCGAACGCACGTGGGCGTGGCTACACTCCACTCTCCGTTCAGCTAGGTGCATGGCGAGCCTCAAGTCCTATCAAGGCTCGTCAGGCTCAGCAAAAGGCTGATGCCCAAACACAGGATGATGAGGATGATGAGGAGGAGTATTCTCTAGTTGAATATAACGACCCCCCTGCTGTCGAGACCCCAGCCCCCCGGGGCTTTTTTGATGATGAAATGAGAATCCGTGCAGACATGGGCACCGCGGACATGGAAACCCAGGCTGCCATGGAGGCGTATCTTGAAGCTGATATTGCCGCTAAGTTCGACAAACATGACTTCAACGATCTCGGCCTCATGAGCGAAGATCTCTCAATGGTCACAGAAGATGCCAGCGAATCTCTTATCGGCAACCAGGGAAGCAACCGGGCTCACTTGCGTGAGGAACCAATCTTGCAGGCAAGCCAAGATAATGCCAATGATAACTCTGCCCCAATCGACCCTTCTTTGATTAGTACTGGTGCAGGTGAGCAAACTAGCAACTATGCTCCAGCAACGCCAATGAGAACTTTTACATCTAGAGAAGTTCATACTGTCTCGAAGGTACCCCTCAAGCGCGGCCATGATTCACCTATCGGCAACGCAAAGAGACACTGTTCCACTACGTCTAAGGCCTCTGCTCAGCGTTCCACCGTCCGTTTGGACAATTCGTTTTTCCCCAAGAAAGACTCTTCGCAGATGGAAACCGAGGAGGAAACCACCGAGTCCGGACTTAGCCTAGCCACTCCTTCCAAGCCCACTCCTTGGTCCTCTATAGGCACACCGGCTCGCACAGCACGTCCTGACCTTGATCCAATGGCCCTGCATGGAGCTATAGTATTTGTGGATGTTCATACCACCGAAGGATCCGACGCTGGTAGAGTCTTCGTCGATCTTTTGATCCAAATGGGTGCTCGTTGCGTGAAGAGCTGGCCCTGGAATCCTAGCTCTACGGGCGAATCATATACTCCAATGGCTTCCACGAGTGCCGCCGCATCTTCGATTAGTTCCAAGATTGGGATAACTCATGTGGTGTTTAAGGACGGAGGCAAACGAACATTGGAAAAAGTCAATGCAAGCAATGGCGCCGTCAAATGCGTTGGTGTCAGTTGGGTCTTAGAGTAAGTTCGAGTCACTGTCTACTGCCGATCAGGAACTAACAAATCTTCAGCTGCGAGAAGGAGAACCAATGGTTAGATGAGAAGGACTATCGAGTCGACACCTCACTTGTTCCTCGCGGCGGCCAGAACCGACGGAAGAGTATGGAGCCTAAGGCAATTGCTAACAAGAACGGAACCCTTGTCACACCTATGAAAATTAACTCGGGTCCTTCCCGTGAACCTCAGACGGTGCCTAACAATTATATGAGTCGCCGCGACAGTACCATCTGGATGCGCAGTCCCTCCGAGCAGGACGACGAAGATGAAGATGCGCCGAGCGAACCAAGCCCGATGGACTGGGAGAGCACCGATGCCCTTATTCTCACACCCATGCCTCAAACTCCCGCACCCGAGATGGTGGCCCGGTTTGCGATGGGTATCAGCCCTAGCACACCCACTACCGGATCTTTCAACTTGGCGGCTGGTAGCAACCCACTTCTCCAACAGACCTGTCCTCCCCGACCGAGCGGCCTTATCAATCCTATTGGCCAAGCTCTCGTGGACCCGCAGCAAGACCCCCTAAGCGTGCGCCTGGAGAACGCCCGACGAAGGAGTATGCAATTCGCACCCAAATCTGGAAGCCCTCTCAAGAAGCAATGGAGACCAACGGATTAATTGTTTTTGTATCGAGCAACGCACACCCGACGTCGCAAGGCCCAGCCTCACACGCTGGTACCTGATTGTAATCAGGTGTATTTGCATTTACACTCATTGCACTTCGAAGTTTTCAAGTCCTGCGCTGTCATAGCAGGGGCTCTGGTGAATCTTGCCATTCACATATACCTTGACTACTAAGATGTTGCAACCTTACCTTCGCCGGTTAGGAATCGAAAGATCGATTGTACTTGCACTTATCTAACACCTTGCACTCGTGTCTGCACGCTCGCCTACAAAAACATACCACTGGACTATTGTATGGGCTCGGTTTTTTTTTTTGCGTTTTTGCGTTCTCTGGCTGTCTGATGTTCTTCATCGTGGACACACACGGAGACTTGTTTTCTGATTGGCGGTTAATGGTTCGAGGGGATGGAACAAGATTGGGGGCACAATTCGTCGTTCGATTTGTCCGGCTTATGGTTCTAGAGCATGGTGCTGCATCGAAGGCCATCCCCGTGTCTGAATATTCGCGCTACGGGAGCAGCAGAAGAGTGATTGTTTGCATTTTCTTATTGTCTACGGTTCTGATGCACAACGACTACTAGGGGGAGTAGTCGTCCACCTTGTCTGGGTGGTATTTCTGCAACATACAATATCGCAACGAGTTGCATGTTCGCATACACGGTTCTGAAGCATCACGACCACCAGGGATAGGGGTTGTCCACCTTGTCTTGATGGTATTTCGGCAACACTCAATACCGCAACGGGTTCAGTGTTCGCATTGTTCGAGTCTATTTGATTTTCACGCCACAACCGGTTGGTTGTTTGCATTGTCTGGTTATTCATGGTTCTGACGCACAACGACTACTAGGAGTAGTTGCCCACCTTGTCTTGGTGGTATTTCTGCAGCACTCAATACCGCAACGGGTTGAGTGTTTGCACTGTTCGAGTCTATTTGATTTTCACGCCACAACCGGCTGGTTGTTTGCATTGTTTGTCTAGGGTTTTAAGGGTTTTACGGCAGGGGAAACTGCCTGGTCATTGTTTTTGTCTTTTTCTCTCTTGATTTGGCCTGGATGGCTGGCTGGCGTTTCAAAGCATGGAACCACACGAATGGATCGTTTGCATGGATCGGCCGTCTGGCGTTGAAGAGGATACGTGGTCAGAATACCCTGGAAAACGGACACGCTTTCGTCCTTGTTACTTGCTAGGGAAGGAACTCTACTCTCTCTACTGATCGACCACCGAATTATGGACAGGTCGAGGAGAGCATTCAGCCTCTTGGTATGGTCTCGATGCACACACAAAACTGGAGTTGGAACGGGGCATGGAATCACTGGCAGGGAAGGTAGCTGAAGCCTTATGGGATTGTATGTAAAATCCACCCCTAGTCTGTTGATAGCAATCGAGACCATCACGCATACTTGTAGCCTTCGTGTTTGATGAGTGACATGTGTATGCCTTGTTTAGTAGTAGTTTACTAATAACGACGCTGAAGGGGAGGAGGTCCGAAATGGGCGTCCCGGTATTTGACTTGCCTCAGTGTAGCTAGCTCTACAGGTAACAGGCGTGACTATCGTCTACTACTACCCGGTGTTAGGAGCCCTAGATATGGCCCCTCATTTTATATTGCACACCTAGCCGAAATGGCATAGAAATCGGGCTGCGCCGGCTGATCGTAACAGTTCCGTATTCTGAGCGACGACAGATAGATGTTACACTGCTGCAACGCACTACGCAGTAGGACTAGCCTACGTGTAGTCTAGCCCGTCCCCTAAATACAACTCCAATAAAGAAGTTATCGTACTTCTAAGAAGTCACGAGTAGCTGCGGTATTGGCTAGCGTAGTAGTCAATAAATTCTCCAAGCATTTTAAGAATAGTAATACCCATAGAGTGCTACTGAGAAAGTAATAGTCATAATAACTGCATCAAAAACTCATTCATTAGGTGCGACTATCTATCGGTATGTCTATCATATATAAAACCTGTAACAGCCAGGGTGTAGACAATTCCCAGGCAATTCCAGTCGCAACACGATTAAGCAGGCAATTTTATATTACCCTACAATTTCTTGGGAGTTGTTAGCGCCTAATAAGGCTTGACATACCGATAGTTTTCAGTAATAACCACGTGGTGTACCGGATACTAAACCTAGCCGTAGACAGCATGTCACTCCCAGTTGGGGGCCGCCATGGACTACTTCTTTAATGGTGGCAGCTGGCGGTCAGGGACGCGGACGATCTGGATTTCGCCGTCGGGAGGCACGGTGGCGAGATGTCTGTCGCACGAGGAGCAATGAATATCGATATTCTCGAACCACTTCGACCCGCTGGGCAGGAAGAGGCGAAATATACCCAGCGCGCAGCAACAAAGGGTCAGACACCTAGTTGGCAATGTTAGCATTATGTCTCTCATTCGGTTAGGTGGGAGGGGAGTGCGCGCGTACTTTGCTTCGTCAGATGGTTCGGACACTCTGCGTACAGTCGTCGTGTTCTTGCAAAATGGACACTTGACCCATTCTGGCTCCGGCCCCTGCTCCCTCTGCAGTCGGCGTATCGGGGTAGTTTTCCTGACGCTGTTAACGCCGTCGTCTTTCACCGGGGGGGCGTAGTCCCTCGGCGGAACACTCATTATGGGCATGCTTAACGACAGTTAGAAACATATCTCAAAGAATCAAGGGGGGTGTACAAACTCATTTTGAGGAGGTGGTGGGTCTTGCTTCCCTGGTGCTCCGCTTACAGTGCTCATATTTGATATCGAGGCTCTCTACCGCGATGAGTCTAAGATCTCGTAGTCTTCACCTTTCTTCCAATGTAGACCTGTCCGACTTTTTATACAAGGGCATGGTCATAGGAAACTGTGTACAGTAGGCTTATTAGCTAGTAAGCTGCCTATTATTACTTTAGCGTGGAATAGATATACACGCGAGAATGGCGCGTATGATAAGCTGTGCCGCTATTCTCAGCCTCTTGGCGACGGGGGGCGGTTGGCATCTTGGCATGTGTATGGCTTCACATGACACGCCACGACCGAAGAGCAAGGCTCTTATCAATGCGGTGTGAGTCAAAGAGGATTTATGGAAGACTACTAGGTGCTAAGATGGGAAAGTAAATGAGCGCGATCCTTGTTCATATATAGAAAACATAGTAGAGAAATGGAGTGAAGTTGATGCCACATCTATACCACAATGCAAGTATAAATGAAATATTCAAGAATTTAAACGACGTATTAACGGGTTCATGAGATAGGAACCATACCACAATTGAAGCTTTAGAACTAGCCATGTATATATTATGGCAAGGTCAGTTTGGTGCTTGAGAATGTACACCATTGTACCCAGTCGAGACTGCAAAGAGATAGAGGGACATGATGCTGGTCGGTCTGCCTACCTACATTAGGCAGCCATACAGACTGTGCCGCAACACTCTGTGTCCGTTTCACATTGTTTTCAATATCCTTTCTACTTCCCCATGATGCATCATCGACTTCGTGGATAACCTGTCTTCATTCGGTTATACATAGTATGTATCGCGCCTGTTTCCGAGCCTCTTTCGGTGTCTACGAGAGACACATCTACTATGGCATGAGCAGTGCACGACTATAAATTGAGTTAGATCAATTAGCTTGCAAACATGAAAAGTTCAATAAGTCTCAGCCTTTGTTCAAACGAGGCGTCAGCTCGCACAAAGCAGTCCCTATGTTACTAGGTGCTACGAGTAAAGCGATTACCATCATGAGATCTTCTAGTGAAGGTTTTGCCTTTTACGCCAGGACTACTGTAACTTTTCTCCGTCCACATGCAAGTCTGAGTTAATTACCGGTAGATGAATATATGGTTGTATTGGGATATGCTAAAACTGGACATATTCTCCTATCCGTGCAGTCAGCATCATTCACATGCATGGCACCCATCCATTACCTCCTTACGTCTTGTTCTCCACTCCGGAACGCGGAACCAACAGTCCAACCTTCGAAATCAGGTTTAGGTAGATGAGTTTCGAAATACATTTATTGCCTTGCCTCCCTAACGCTGTAATTTAGAAGTATATTCAAGCTCTGCGTACCATTGTCCCTTTTTCCCTAGTGCTAACTCGAACCGACCAACAAACCAAACAACCAACCAACGAACCAACCAACTAGGGTTAATTAACTACCTATAGTCGTTCCACGATGCCTACCTCCTTTGTTCTCATCCCTATTCCGCGACACATATAGCTACTACAGCTTTGCCTCTCTAGCTTAGTTGAAGTTGGCACATACCGCGCAGGGGAACTGCTTCGCACCTAACACACAGCCCCGACCGCTATGACAGACCATAATGCAAGCTCCCTCTCCCATTCCGACGTCCCTACGCGATCCCTAGTGAGGAGTTCCATCCCGCGATCCTCCAGCAGCTATGGTAGCTATGATACCGGCGAGTCGAGCACGGCGGCGAGTCCTCTGCACGATATGCCGATAGATAAAGCAGCATTCGGCCGATCGTCGCCGCACCACCTCCAAGAGCCGAGCTCAGATGCGCGATTCGCCGAGCATGGAGACCACAATCCGAGCCATGACGCACACCAGCGACGTCGATCCCACAAGTCTCGGCCGAGTGGTGGGTTTCTGTTGTCGAACAGTATCCTGAACGACAACCCCAAGCCGGGCCCCAAGCATCGAAGCGACGGCCGGAGGAGGTCCCGTATCCCTGTCGAGAGTCGCAAAGGGAAAAGCCCCTTGAGATTTTCCGGAGACCCCAACCCGTCAGTGTCTGTCGATCCACACACGTCGGTGGATGGGCAAGAACGGGCCAAGACGCGTGCCGCACGAATGTCCACCGGCGGGTTCGATGTTCACGACGACAGGCCGCGCAGTGAATTGGCCAACAGGCGAAGATCCATGCTTCCGTCGTTGCGGCCCAGTTCGGCCCCTCTAGACGTCGATTCCACCCAGATTGTGTCCATGGCGCTGAGTCTGAGTGAGTCCCGACGAGAGGCGCCAAACAGAAACATTTCGAATCCCATCCCACCCCGTCTCGCTCAGCTCCCCGACAGCACCACTGGGCGTAGTCTTAAGCAGCACCTACAGCAGCAGAGGCGGAGCTCACGTGGCATTTCTCCTAGGGCAGATAGCCACCTGTCTCCAAGGATCGTATCGGCACCGAGGATTAGCAGTCCCTTACAGTCCACATTTGATCACGACGGCACCTACACGTACCATTTTTCCTCTTCGACACTTCATCGAGCCCAGAGAGCGAAGGAATACCTAGAGCTCATGGCTCAGTACAGGAGGCTTCTCATATTCCTTCCCCCGCTGAAACAGGAGCCACGTTCGCGACCGTCCACCTCGAGCCCACTGACCTCGCCGAATTCAATAGGCTCACCACTTGACCACCCTCGGAGCCGAGCATTGGGTCGTGCGTATAATCCGCTGCAATATATACGCAACCGAAAGATCAGAACCCGTGAACGGAAGGCTATAGATGGAGAAGCACAGGGCTTTGGGGATGTGCCTAGGGTTACAGACTGGATTGACGAAGTAGCGGCCTTCACTGCAGCCTCGCTCATATCCGACTCACCAAAGTTACCACCGTTTCCGGCAGTGGATGAGAATATATCACAGCAGCCCCCAGCATCGAACCTTCCTAGGCCAGTCTCGGCGTTAAACAAGCCTAAAAGACTGAAATTCGAGTGGAGCATCGACCCAGCAGATATGCTCGCGGACATATATTGGCTTGAGCAGGGTAATAATAGATTTTTGATTGAGAACCGACATTATGCCAAGATCTATACCCCCCAGGCAGAGGTCTCTCAACCGATAACCCAGGCGACTGATCCTAGCAAATCTACACTTACTACCCCAGTGGCCAAAGAAAAATCTGACGGCGACGACCATGATATGTCTGAGCAAGATGCTGCTCACTCAATAAAGACGGATGTGGAAACAACAGTGGCAAGTACGAGAGACCGTGCCCGTCAGAAATTACAGGATTTGAGGGGAATCCATCATAAGAATAGTAGTTCTATCCATTCTCACCATGATTTTCTCAGATTTAGGCGAGGTTCATCTTCAGATTCTTCAGATGACGAAAGTGACCGTCGCAGAAGAGCTCGTAATGGTACTATCAGTGCTAGTGGCAAAGACTTGCTCGAGAAACAAATGAACGAGATGCTTGCGAAGGAGTCCCAAGACGAACAAAATCATTCCACTGCAGAAGCCGATATCAGCTACCTGAAACCGTTGCCCGCAGGAATAGTTACTCCCGAGCAAACCCCCCAAGTTCCCCGCCGAGGACATAGTCATAAGCCCTCTCGTACGGAAGTGATGGAGCATCTGGACAAAGCTCTCCCAGGTAAATTAGACCAAACACCACCAGTTTATTCTGGACGTGCGAGTTTGGAAGTGCCTAACCTTCCCTATCGGTCTTCTATGGACCTCGATCCCTCTAAGGGTCACCGAAATGGCTATGTGCCAGCGATCGGCATGGATCTTTCGCCAAGCAATAGTCGCCCTAGCTCACCAGCCAGGAATCCTTTTTCAAAAGTCAAGAGCATGTTTCGGGATCGCAGCCGTGATCGCGAAGATCGCGAGAATGACGAGAGGATCGAGAAGATCGCCAGTCCCATCAACCCAACCGGGACTACAAACTCACCTACTCCCACTGAACATGCAACTCAGCCCCTCGAGCGCCCCAGGTCTAAGAGCTCAACTCGAGAATTTATTACGAAGACAACACATGAAAGTTATAAATCGCACCGAGCTATAGGAAGCCTGAGTCTCAGACCTGATGAACAAGTCGGGCTCAGAACTATATTCAAAGGAAGCGCAAAGCTAGATGATATGATTCGTGGTGGTGTCTCTAAGATGACAGACTTGATATGGAAAAAAGACTCTGATTCTGACTCAGGAGACGAGGAATCCGAGACGGATGTTAGGAGAGGTAGACCTAGGGGGTCGGCTTTATTATCACCAAAAAGCGCAGCGCGCAACTATGACGGCCGCCGTCCAGTCAAAAACCAAGGCGATAACATGCCTCAATTCAAATCAAGGCCAAGTTCGATGGATAAGTCCGCCTTACATGAACTAGTTAGTTCCTCTGCTCAAGTCTTGTCGCGCCCCCCCAGCAGATCACCGCGCTTTGAGCAGCTGAAGCCGCCTCGTATCGATATTCGTAAAGCATCGCCTGACTTATCCGAATTGGAAGAGAGTAACCCTCACAGTTTGGTCGAATCCGACATGTCCGAGATTGATACCCGCTCTCAAGACCCGCGTCGCCCTATAAATAGGCCTAGGCAGACGTCAAAAGAACTTCAAAATCTCCTCGCCCTTTCTGGCAACGAGTCTTCTATGTCTCATATGGGGCATAGGGTACACATATCTGAGCATCGAAACTGGATTATACCTGATCGGACTTCCTTATCTCACAATGCCCTCATTTCTAGACGTGAGGTGGCACGTCTTCGTACGCTGATCCTCTGTTCTGGCATTAAAGCTATGGAGCTTTCCCGACGAGCGAATGAACCTCATCTTCTTTCTAGGCAAAGTAACAAAGACGAGGACTTGGCTTGGACAGAGATCGGGCGTTTTATGCCGGATGGAGAACCTAATTTACATGTGCCACAAACAGAGCTTTACCCAACGGCGGCTCGTATTTTATCACGTAGCGTTGATCGCTCTATAAAAGTATTCGAAAGGTCTGCAACCGGGTTCTCTACGGAAACGGCACCGCGCCTGCAACAACGAGCAGATACCATCCACAACCGTATTGGCCTCGAGTTTATGGATATGACTCGCCGCGCTGCTGATGAAGCTGACGAAGTGAGCCATGATATTGTGGATTACCAGCGTCTCAAGGCCAAGAGCGTCGTCGACACCATAGATAAGATGCTGAGGCGGCGACGACGGCGTTTCCGCTGGGTGCGCAGGGCCGGCTGGCTAGCTCTCGAATGGGTTCTTGTTGGATTTATGTGGTATGTCTGGTTTGTAGTGATGCTTGCACGGATCATACTTGGTGTAGGCAGAGGCGCCGTCTCCGTTGTCCGATGGGTCCTTTTCCTGTGATCATGCAGCTATGAACTTCTTCGGGCTAGGATTCGGGCGGAACCCTAGCTTCTGATCACATGCTGGTTGGGCTACTTGGTTTGTCCTCTGCAAATATCCGGGCATTTTTGTATTCAACAACCATTTTGGGCACCTACTCACGAGCGCTACATTGCTTTACACGGGCGTCTACGTCGCCTTTACAGATACCCCTTCCCTTGTTTCTTTAGTAGTGTTTTATCTGCAAAATAGATACTTGTAATTGACCAAATTTCCTCCTTGGACAATCCATATTTTTCTGCTGGTGTTTATTCACCAAGCTAGAGAAGAACCGTGATGTCATGGGGTGCCGAGGATTCTATACTCTCGCCTTTTTGGGTATATTTTATACCGAACGTAGTTATAGAATACCTTATCTTATAAGTCTAATTGTTAAACTGAGTTTGTAGAAAAGTGATAGTACTTTGCTAGGCATAATTAGCATTCAGACTTGGAAACTAATGCGATGTCCTTAGGTTATAGCCCGGAAAAACTATATTCACTCTTCAGCATAAACCATTGAAGCTAGGCACTTACATGTAAGTTCACTATGCCGTGTTCAAGTACCTTCTTCTAATAGCCGAACTATATGCTCTTGCCCAAGTCTACCTAGGTACCCTTAATCTACAGAATACGTAGCGGTGGGCTTGCTAGTGTCTAGGTGCTACAAGTACCTTGATGTCTATGCAACTATATTGACGAAATTTCATCATTTGAACGATATCGGTTTCTTCTTTGGCTTCTTCTTTTAGGAAATATCAAATATTAGGAGCTCGCTATACATACCGCTCCGTAACTGAATCTCCCAGCGCAAAATAGCAATTACATTGAGGCGACTACATCATTTGGGTCGCGAATCGAAACATCTTTGAGCTCAGCTAAATACACAAACTAACAAATTCTAACAAGTCCTAAAAATCATATTAAAAAGGACCAGAGTTTAGCTGCCGAAGTTAACTATTCGCAGAAGTAAAAAAGGCTACCTCCGTATTTGGGAGTTAAAAACATCGAGCCCATTGCCGGTCCGCTAGCTTGAGAATGTGCCTGATCTGGGTTTTATGTTTCGCTCCTACCTCTGAGAAAGTAAAATCATGAGCAAAAACTAGTGACGAAAATAACTAACGATGATGTTGATCTATTGCTGGATTGACGGTACACTACGTCGGGCATCCGCAACTAAACTTCTACCGAGACTACTATCAACAGCTATTACAAGCCCGCCCAAGGTTTGGCCTTCAGAAGTCTATCTCTCCCTACCTCCTCCTAGGTTGGTAGCTGTCTTCGTATAGTTATTTCCCCCACACATATATATATTACTATCACTTGTTTCTCTTTTCACCGTCTCTTTTATCCTTACCATTATCATTCCGCACTTTGTCTGTCATTACGAATTGATTTATGTGTTAACATATATGCATATACGAAGCAGGTATAAGAATAAGCTATCATTCACTATACAGAGGGCTAAATAGCAACATGGACAACAAGCAGGACTTCAGTCCTATTAGGACTACAGAGCACAACATGATTCCTGGCCTTGCTTATGATTTTCAAGCCCGATTAGATGCGACAAAGAAGAAGCACGAGAGAAATAATAGCCAACGCCAGAAGAAGAGACACTCCAACAAGCAGTGAGAATTCCTAAATCTTTCAGACCTTCTTCTCTCCCTTGCCAACACTTTCCTATTCTTATATCCTCTTAATATCAATCCCTAGACCAAGGGAAAATATTGATCATCAGTCGTATATTCTAACACCTAGATAATTATAGTGTTGATGACGCCGGCCTTTTCTCTTGTATGCACAAGAAGCCAGTTAGCAGTATAATTAACGATTATAAATATCTGTATACCTTACCGATATTCTGGACACATCGCCACGAGAAAGTACTTCATGTTCTATGGCAATCATTGCAACCTCCTTCGTGTCCGTTGCCTCCCTGCCAGCTGCCTCTCAACTACCTCCAATCCCCAAGTCCCGGCTGCCGAAAGCAACAGATCCAACAAGAGACCCTTCAAACGTTTTTGCGAGACGACTGGAAGAATCCGCGGTTTATAGCATGGTGGAGAAGGCAATATCGCCTTCTGCTCCCGCCTTCGTACTTACGCTCTTCTTCAAGGCTAACTCGACCACATCTACCCTTATTGCCGTTCTCTTTTGAGCTTATCAAGGAAGATGATCGTTTCATTTCACGTACCATTTCCGATCTTAGGAGAGAATTTTCACTCGCGCCCTGTAATAAGCAGCGAGACGCCATAAAGATAATGCTCAGTGGCGTAGACCCATTTGACACACTCAAGATCCTCAATTGCTTGTCGCCCTCTCAGAGGTTCCTTCGCGTGGAGATGGAAAGGCTAGAAATCATGTGTAAGTGCTTCTTAGAGCCATTGCTTTTACGACATGATCATATATCACACTCAAAACAGCCATCACTGACTTTGATTATTACGGCAGGCGGTCAACGAGGATTCGAATTTCTCCCTGCAGTCCCTATATACCGCCTAGGCACTATTCTTCAGACCTGTAACGGCAAAATTAGTGGTCATCACCAGGGTTCTACGGTCTTTAAAGCTGAGAGTTTTTGGCGGATGGCCCATATTGACTATGCTCATATCTCCAAAGGAATGGATATGTTCAATAACTATAAGAGAAACTTCATAGTATACGGCATTCGAGAGGGTATGACGACGTCCGAGTGTATGGACCGTTATGAATATGAATACGGCGATGGCAATTGGAACCATCCACATTTCATACCCGGTATTTTCATTGCCATGGCCCAGCGGCACCGACAGAAGAAATGGGTTGGACAGGAACGAACATTGGGGGGAAACGAAGTTCGCAATGTACCAGCGAACTATATTGCCCCGACCTGGCAGATTTTACTGACGGATGGTCCAAACGACGACATGTACGCTCATTTATATACCACACAGGTCCCAACGTTCCTTGTCACCTGTTTCGAAAAGCCTGGGCAATGGCACCCCCCTCCCTCGCCGGCCAACGTCAGAAACAACGCTGGGGCTGATTATGAAAACGAGGACGCGCGTGGGGATGCATCGTTTGATTTCCTAATCCGCCATACCCGGATCAGTTATGACCCTGACACGACCTTTAGAGAACGACTTCGTGAAGCGATCGTCTTCTCTCGCGATAGCTTTCAGTAACATAAGCGAACGCGCATCATATTACGAACTGAGAGAAAGGGAAGCGGGTTACTTGACAGTCCGTTAATGCTACTGGTTGAGAGAACACACGCAATGCGGCCGCGCCACAACCCCGCCACAGGTTGCGTGTCGTGGGTATATATATGTAGAACAGGAGAACAGGTTAACGCAAGGTTCTGCGCTATTTTGGTCTGGAGGTAGTGTAGACGGGAGCGAGCATTTGGCTGAAGCTACAACCGCGAGTTTCAGGACGTTTCTTGAATTAAGCTTTAGGCACGTAATATCCTGAAACGACAACAATGTAGAATTAGAATTTTACTGAGAAATTAGATTGACACTGACAGAACAGGGGCAGACTATGTATCTAATAATAATGAAAATGAAAGACACGATTTGGTTGGCTACAGGTTGATTTGCATATGACATGTCGATCATGACAGGATGGACTGACTTGCTGTGTTGTGATTTTTACCTAATAACTTTCGCTCCGTCAGACACCAAACTCAACAGCGCCACGCCCCCAAAAACCAAGTTCTCAGTTCTACTGGTTAGACTATTACTTTGGACAATTATAAGATGAGTTCACGTCAAGGTTAAAATACTCACTATCAATACAACTAATGCCACTCTAACGGCCCAAACACTGGCAATGGGGCTCCTGACCATTGCGAAGAACGATGCGCTCTCCATGACAACATCGCGACGCTGTTTCTGGCCCATGTAGCAGTCCGGGTCTACCACGGTAAATATTTCCGCGTTCTTTGGGGGCAATCAGCAATTATTGAGGCCGAGTGGGATTCCTGACGTGAAGTCAACTCGAGCATTATTGACGGCGTTGAGATGAAGATCTGCGAGCATCACGATTTAGCACAACCACTCCGCTCACTCTACACTCCGCGGCGATGCATCCCATCTATCGCATCTAATCTCCCCATTATTACAATAAGCTTACCGAGGTGAGATCGAAACTGGCGTCCAGTCGTCCCAGTCCCCTCAGAGGTAAATAAATAAACAGGCTATTGATTCTCGCTGGTCGCCCCCAGGTTGCTTCACGGACGCTGCGCCATAATTAGACGCGGCACTTGCGAGATATGGGTGTCAGATATCGCTTCTCACTTTGGGGGCGAGTAAGACTGTAGCTGTGATGCGTCGTAATTAATCTCTTAGAGAAGCAGGTACGCGAGACTCGAGTGGTACGCTCGGTGGATAAGGTGTCGTGAGCTCAGCCTCAACGATATCAAGCAGCTGCTACTGGCCGACGACGATCGCGATGTTGATTTTATGTGTGCGTGTTAAGAGACGGGCTCATCACGCCTGGAGCAGAATGTCCGTGACGACTGAGGTCTATAAAAGGGGGAGTTAGTCTTCACTTTTACGACTTTCGATATGGGCCAGCTCAGAGACTACAAGACCACCGACAACAAGAACTACAGTCAGTTGAGAAGAGAACCCTTATAAGTGCTCAACTTCGATAAAACTTCCTCCCATTACCCTCGAGCCAGCTTCCTCACACTATATCATATCAACAAGCCTAAGTCTTGCCAAAAACACCTCATCACCCCCGCAAGACTCCCCAGACAAACCTATCATCGACACACCGTATAAGAAGACACAAGGCCCGCTTCTAAACACCACGCTTCCAAGATGTACGCTCCACAGGGAAATTCCCACAGCGGCTCCTCCGGCGACAAGAAGAGCGGCAGCGGAAAGAAGGGGGGTAGTAGCGGGAGCAGCGGCGGCAGCAGCGGCAAAGGGAGCAATGGCGGCGGCTCCAGCAAGGGCGGTTCTAGCTCCCGCGGCGGCGGGAAGAGGGGCGGTGGTGGCGGCTCGGGCCGGGACTCATGGGAGGACGCTGCGCGCGAGCGAGAGATGCGACCCTGATTCCTACGTCTCGGGAAACAGAAGAAATGGGGGGGTTTGCTTACCTCGAATGGAAAGCGATTGAGTGCCAGGCACGGAGGGACTATGGCGGTATTCGTAAATTGACAACAGAGTTAGGAAGGCGGTTATTAGACCGGCTTGGATGCTTTGAAATGGTTGCTAGCAGCTGTCTCGGGGATGGTTTCATTGAAGTCATTCATTAATTACCTTCTTAGAATAACTAGTTCTAGAAACAGAGGGGATGGTGTACTCAGTTTCCTTGGCAATATATGGCATATCTCTATGCATCGACTAAATAGATTCTGCAACTGACAAAACCTATATCCATAGTAGACGGAATCCCACGTATCTCTATGTCGGTCCGAAACTTAAATGAGCGTTACTAGCTACCCCTATGACTATATATGTACGAAATCCGGGGCTTTAAAATTAAGTAGAGAGTTTCCTGTATTAGGTTAGTACCGCAACTTTCATATAAAAATAATGCTAATGATTTTAATCCCTATGGTTATCAATTCACATGGGCCCGATGAACCGACCGATTATAGATAGCTAGAGTATAGCTTAGACTTGGCCTCTAAAAAGACCGAGTTCTTAAACAATAAATATCTAAATAAATGGCTCATTGCATACATATTAATTTTATGCTGACGCTACGTGGTTGAACATCCGAGCGCGGCCAGCGGCCGAATTTTCGAAGTTAATTCCCTCCTTAATTATAACCCGCTTCAAGCGTTATATACTATGAACTCCAGGCCGCCAGCGTATGGGAGCACGAGAGAGCGATAGGTGTCTCGATGGGTCTTGATGTACTCGTGGAATTCGCGGTAGCCATCTACCGCCGAAACCACATTATCTACCACGAGCACCGCGCCCTTCCTGAGATTGGGTTCCAGCACGCGAAGTGTTGGCAACGCCATTGGTGTCCAGACTGTTCGGAAATAAGTAAGTACATAGTAGTCATACAAGATGGATGTATAAGAACGAAAAGGAGAAGATTAGTGATAATAATAGTAACAACTGCTTACTATCAAAGAGCACAAAGTCGATTTCCGCGGGCAGGCCGGAAGCCAGCGTCTGCCGCAGGTCGCCTTCGCGCAGATCAATCCACGGCTCTACCTCCTCTCCTGCCTCCTTCCAATGCTGACGCGCGAGCGCGATCTTGCTAGGCTCATTCTCCGTGGCGATGACCTTGGCAGACTTCCTTTGCTCCGGGCTTAGTTTCGAGGCATTTTGGCCTACAGCTAGAGCTAAGTAAATGGTGCTGAGACCGAAGCTGGTGCCAGCTTCGACGATGCGCGTGGCGGACAACGTGCGGCAGAGATGGTAGACGAACAGGGCCTTGTCCTCTTCTAGGGATATCATCTTATCCCGCATCAAGTCGTCGAATTGGCGTTGGCAGTCCGCCAGCGCAGCCGTGTCACCCTCATCCTTGTACCTCTTCGAAGCAGCCTCGAGAACAGCTAATTTTCCTCCAGGCTTGTTCAGCTCCGCCTCTTGGGCGAGCGAGTTCGTGTGCAGGCGAAGGAGCAGGGCTTTGACTCGCTCCGACGCGTCAAGCGTGGCGGATGCATTGATCGGTTCTGGTGCCATGTCTTCGAGTTTAGAGTGCAGCTAGTTCGACTATTGTGACTTGTCAGGCCGTGTCCGATAGGTGATTGTCGACGGAGGCAAGCTCTATTTAAACTTGCAGCACGCCACCAATTTTGACCTCATGCATCTATTCGGGAGATTCGGAAACAGTGAGTCATGTATGAAGGCCTACTCTCGCGACATCGGCCGCGTTGATACATGTTCTGGCGTGTACTGAGGTCAGGCGATATATTACTAAGATTTATGTACGCGTCTTTATTTCATGTGTCATCACGCGAACGCGACTTCTCCGGCATCGTATGTACCTATCCTGTTATCCATGGTACGCAATAGTATAATATATTCTCCGGCAGTCCCTCCCCTCCCTCCTCTGCCCATCTTCCCCGCTTCGCTCCCGGAGATGTGGGGGTTCGGTCTTTGAAGTCTTTACGATGATAGGTAATTATTACGAAGGCCGAGGAACCCCTCACGGAGTGGTTAGGTTCCTTAAGGCTTACACTACTTCATTATTCTACGGCATCAATATCCACTCCGATTCTAGCATCTCCGGATTCTAACATCTCCGGCTTCTGGGAAGCCTAGCACACTGTAATTGGACTGGCTTGTTTCTTAAGTGGCTAAGCAGCGGCCCATCCTTGATGAGGGGTTCTTGGCTCAATATTATAAATATAGCCTATAGCTATATACCTTAAGTAATTATTAACCTATTTCATCAGCCATATCCATTTCCTCCATATTCACCATGGTTCATCTCTACTATCCTTGATAGACTGGGACAGACTGCACTCCTTTTTTTTCTTAAAAAAACGATGAATATCGAATCTTGACCCGCGTGGCGCCAAATTTTAAGGTTAATAACATGATCTGTCTATTTCTACTAGTCACATCTACCCGAACTAACAAATCGGCTAGCCGGCAAGGTTGTAATGTAACACTCCATTAGAATATATATTAAGGGGCCCTTGCCGGAGTTTCCACGTCTCTTTACTGACTATCTAGGGTAGCGTGTAATTTAGTAATTTTAGTTCACCTTCCTAGCATACAAGCTGGTTGACTTCCGTCGGTGTTGGGAAAGTGGTTAGTGGGCATCAGAACAGATTGTCGAATTGTCAGACTAAACACGCTTGGGGGTTCGGTCGTTAGTTATTAGATTCGGAACAATCAAAGGCGGGTTCCCGTTTTTTAAGCATCCGATACATAACTCGATCTCGAGAGGTCTAAGGAAGTCTGATTTTAGCCTCATGTCTTTTCGAGAATACTCTTAATGCATCAAAAGAAATTGGATCAGTGGGCTGTTTCTAACTAAGTCATGGAAGGGAACATGGGTAATCTTTTTGTTGAATTATTGGTGGCAGATGCAGGGGTCCTGCATATGACAACCTAAAACGGACAACAAAGTTGTCCTCATTGGCTCGCTGGGACGCGCGCTTGGATCAACACGCATCATATCTAGTCTGTTGTCTTGATCGAGGAAGCCTACAGCTAGTATAAGTGCTGCCATTAATCCAGTCTACCAATGTACGCATAGATTTTGCTCAGTCTTCACAATCCTCTAATAGAACACGCTCCTATAGGACTAAACCATAAGTTCTTCTCAAAGATTGTATAATTAGCCGCTTGATCTTTGTGAGAGTTAATTCTCTAAGGTAAGGAGGTAAGGGATTGTCATATACTTTTAAATTTAGCTATATTATAACATAGAGATTTAATTAAAGTTTCCGAAGTATTTTTAAAGCGACATCATTGTTAGCTGCCCTCTACCACTATTCATGTGGCAATTGCGCCCTAAAGACGCAAACATCACTTTGCTAAGTCTATCTGGACAGCAAGTCTTGCAAATATTAGAGATGTTGCTAAATAACAGAATTATTTCTATTTTTATGTGCCGCCTGTCTCTACTTTTCATAATCTCTCCCATGTTGTTAAAGGTTGTTTATAATTAAAGTGTAAAATTGTCACATATAACAAGTTTAAAGGTAGTTTTTCAATGTTAAAAATAAGCTTAACAAATTATCTACTTAGTGTTTTAAGCGGAATTTACGTGTATAAGTAATACTTGTTTTTTGGTAGCAATGTCACCTATTTGTAAGTACTGCGTTTCAGGTGCGATTCGCTGTCCGAAGTGCCAATTAAAGACCTGGACGTAAGGGTCACCACCGGTACTGCGTAGGTCAGAGGCGCTATTAGCCTGGACGAGTAATTACAGCAGACCAACTCTTCTATGTAGTAGACTATGTTAATTGGTTGATAAGCACGCCCAGCAGACAATACAATACAAACATCCCTACGCCAGTGAAAAGCAAACCCTGTCACAAACGGGAGTCCCTGTGCGGGGCAACTAAGGCCGAATTGGATGGAGAACATTAGGTATTGCTTCAGGGATCCGAGGGCAGAGGTAATTATAGGAATCTAGATAGAGTGTAATACTGGAACTGAGGCCTCTCGTTCGTATCAATCACCAATCATCCTGAAACCCCCACATTAGGACGAATTAAGGCAGACGTTGCTGGGCGCCCTAAAACCGAGCTCCATAGCGGGCCGAGCTCCAATTAATTAAGGCTATGGTCCCCACATTAGCTTTTGATTAGAGTCTATCTAGGAGATAGATACGCACCTGGGCAGTTTATAAGCATACAAGGGTTATTAAAACTTCGGATAAGTGGAAGATATATCTCCCAAAATCACGAGCTTGAATGTCAACGTGGTGTGGTAAGTACCTAAGATTTGCTGGGGGCTGGGGGCTGGGGGGGCTGTGTTGGCCTAGGTAGTATAGCGCTACTGTCGCCACGCGCTAGCGGCTGCCATACTATCCATCTAATAGTCAGGCCTACCTACATGCGACTACGCAGTTAGGTACCGAGTATTAGTACCTAGAGTCCTCACCCTCTTTTAGTTTCATTGCCCTCCCAGAGAGAAGTGCTTATAATGCAGCAGTCGGCCCTATACCCTTCAAGCGTAGCTGATCTACGAGAGTCCCCAGAGTCTAATAGTGGCAGGTCGGTTAGATACACTGAGTTAACACACAATATTAGCAGTGCCTCCCTCCCATCAAGCCGTTTAGCCCACTTTCTCTAAACTGATAGGTTGTGGATCACCTCTAGCGTTGTCGCACCCTACTTCACATCATGGGGACCTTATGGCGGAAGAACGAGCCGAGCAAGGGCGGTCCTTCGAAATTTAGAAGATGGGTCAATCGCTTGAAAGGCAATTTTAATGAACAAGACGAGGATGCCATCATGGCCAAACCTTCCAGCTCGTCCCAGGTTGTCGACAACGCTGAGTCGTCGAGTGCCGAGGATAGTGGGACGGAAATGACAATCCCGGAGTCTTTGTGGGATCTAGCGTACGAGGCCCTTCGAGAGGAAAAGCCAGAAGTGATAAAGGCATACGAGGAACTACTGTCAAGAATTCTACCTTGTCTAGAGAACGCATCTTCCAGTGCTAGCCTCAAAAACCCACTATCCGAGACGTTATCTGAGATGTTATCCAAGATGTTATCTGATCAAGCGACTCAGGTAATCCCTATGTCCGACACCGAAACACCAGAAGTTGTGGGACAAAGTCTGGCAAGTCGACGAAAATTGATGGAACACATTATTAACATAGGTCAGAAACACATGGATGGCAGACGGATCGCTGTTGACATCGGACAGCAAAGATTTGTGCTCCGAGATCAAATGCAGTATGTTGTCGCAGGCATCCAAGCAGGCAAGGATTGGATCAATGATGCGGTGAAGGCGAGTCCGCTAGCGAGCGCTGCTTGGGTAGGGGTTTGCTTGTTTCTGCCACTCTTGACCAATCCGAGCGAAGTGCAGGCAGCCAACGAAGAAGGTCTTGCGTACGTTGCCCAGAAGATCCGGTACTATACAGCTATGGAGTCGCATTTCATGTGTGGACAAGACGAGGATGTATTCCCCGCAGTGGTGAAGCAAGAGTATAAAGAACGCCTTGTAGAGCTTTATCAAGCCATTATAGACTTCCAAGCCCAAAGCGTTCTGCGATTCTTTAGGCGTCGATTCGGCAACTTTTTGAGAGACACGGTGAAATGGGATTCATGGAAAGAGATGCTAAAAAAGGTCAAAGAGTTAGGGGATAATCTCGAGAAGGAATCTCTCCAGATCAATACCACTTCGATTAGGGCAGCGCTAGGTAGGCTCGCTAAGTGGGCTCAGGAGTCGGATGAGAACAAATGCCTACAAAGTTTGAGGCGAGGAGATTATGCTTGGTATAAAGATCGCGTTGAAGCCCGCGTGCCAGATACGTGCCTCTGGTTTCTAAACCATGCCAGCTATCAGTATTGGTTAGAGGCCGACTCTGGGCTGCTATTAGTCTCGGCTGATCCAGGGTGCGGCAAGTCTGTCCTCGCCAAATATCTCGTCGAATCCAGCTTTGGCTTTAGAGTTTCGAAGGAGGTTGCAATATGCTACTTCTTTTTTAAGGAGGGGGATCAGAACACAATCGCACAGGCTTTTAGTGCCTTGATCCATCAATTGTTCTGCCTTCGACCCCAGTTGATACGCCACGCTCTACCGAAATACAAACAGGATGGAGAGAAACTGACCGACAACGTCACTGATCTTTGGGATGTCTTGCAAGGCGCCGCTGCAGATCCAGAAGCAGGATCCATTATCATTGTCCTCGATGCTCTGGATGAATGTCTTCAGGATGAGCGAAACATGGCAACTTTATCACGATATATCCGAAAGCATTTCGAACAGGGACCGAAAAACCTCAAGATCCTGATGACTAGCCGACCGTATCAAAGTACGATTAAACACATCCAGGAGCTTGAAGACTCATTACCCAACATTCGAATAAAAGGCGAGGATGAATCGGAAATCATTCGCGAGGAAATCAATTCAGTTATCGAATTCCGGGTGGGACGGATGAAGTTAAATGACGAACTCAAAGCACATCTGAAACAAAGCCTCCTAGGCATCACCCATCGGACATACCTCTGGCTATACCTTGTCTTCTCATACTTAGAAAGCACAATTATCAAGAACACCACCGGAGGACTTGACAGGGCTATTCAAAACCTACCTGGTACGGTAAGCGATGCGTACGAAAAGATGCTGAGCCGATCTACCGATCCGAAAGAAACCAGAAAAGCTATCCTTATCCTCCTCGCTGCATACAGGCCCCTTACGCTTGGTGAGATGCAAGTCGCACTCGACTTATCTCTAGACATTACTTGCCTAGAGATCCTTGACCTGGAACCCGATGAGTCATTCAAGATACGTCTTCGAGAGTTATGCGGGCTATTCATCACAGTGCACGACAATAAGCTTTATTTTCTCCATCAGACTGCGAGGGAGTTTCTCCTCCCACTATGCGCGTCTTCGCCCAGTCCAGCTATAAATACCATAAATACCATGGTGTGGGCACATACATTCACCATTCGCCAAGCACATACGATTCTTGCGGAATCCTGCACCATCTTTCTTCATCTCTTTAATTCCCTACCGGACGAGAGCACGAAAGCCGAATTCCTTAATTATTCGATCCAGAATTGGGGCGACCACTTCCACGACGCTGTTATCACCGATGATGCTGCCATTGTACCCTTCGCCTCGAGAATCTTTGATGAATACTCGAAGAGCTATGCGGAATGGATTAATATTCATGGCAGGTCTGTAGGTCTGCCCAATAATCTTCCCTCTGTGGGTCTTTTAATAGCGTCATATTTTGGGCACGAAGCTATAGTTAAGCTACTGCTTAACACAGACAATATTAGCGTTGATTCGAAAAATCGGCGGAACCAGACGCCATTATCTTTAGCTGCCGAAAATGGGCATCTAGGCGTAGTCGAGTTACTACTTAATTCAGGAGCCAACATTAATTTAAAAAATTGGCATGACCAGTCGCCATTATCCTTGGCTATCGCTAATGGGCATCAGGCAGTTGTGGCATTACTATTTGATGCAGGAGCCAGCATTGTTTTAAAAACACAGTGGGATGACGCACTTTTGTCATCGATTCTCGGTATTAACGGCAATGCACTTGAAGGCAATGGCAGATTTCTTCTCAATGAAGTAACCGATGTCTATTCAGAAGATGACTCGGGTGAGGCGCCGTTATTCTCAGCTGCTCACCTTGGGCGCGAAGCTGTAGACCCTATTAATTGGATCGATGAATGGGACTAGGCGCCATTAATATGGGATAATGCTTAAACAACTGTCAAGCATTCATCAAGCTGCTAGATTTAGGCATGGACCTTGCCGTTTTGTTGTTGTAGTTCCACATGTATGCCTTCAGAACAATATCAATTTTCAGATTAAAACCCCGACAACCTTACTGGCGACATGAGCTATTCTCTCTGTCAAATTTGCTATGTTAATGGTAAAGACATAAGGTTTAGAACACCAAGCTCACACGGAGTTTCTGGGTTAAAAGAACAAGAGACAATTTATAACTTCATTTTAACCACTGTTCGAGCCATCATAGAATATAGATAGAAAATACAGAGAGTCATTAGTTAGCTTATCTCAGCTCTATCATACTAAGGAAATATTAAGGACTATTATATTATATCACATACCTATTGTGACAGACACGTCAGGAAGCCTATCTCGCCCTGAGGGGCATTTCTATTCGAAATTAATATCTTACCGGCTCCCGAATGCTACCTAACTTCTTCAGGGGACTTGAGAGTCAATAGTATAGAGGTGTAAGTGCTATTAGCTGTTGTTATTCACCATGAGGCTCGAGCACCGAATACCTAGCTCTCGATTAATAGATATTTAAGCGTCTACTAATTACTTCAAGTACGGAGTTTAAAGGGAGGGAGGTATGAAAACTTAGTTTAGTTAAATACAAGCTTATATTAAGGTTGAAAGATCAGTTTAGATGACTATATATTTAGACTTTTTGGGGTATGCTTGTTGATAGTTTTCGCTAAAATGTGGACTGGTCTCTTTAGGGGGCGTGAAATACATTGATATACCTATGACCTCTAATATACTTCCCTTCTTGCTAGCTATAATGGCTTTTCTTGTTAGCCTATGACCAAAGTTTCTCATAGGTGGATGCATAACCGCTCTTTACAATTAGCGAGTTCAACTGTAGGACCGTAGCTTACGAGACAAGCTGTGCTCCAATGTAAGAGTGAGGTTAAAAAGTTGAATAAGAAAACATTAATCAGAGAATAAATGTGGTAGTATCAATTTAGTTGGCTTAACTATCTTTTTTACCAACTATCTTATGGCTCATTGTAGGATTTGGGCTAATCCATTGTTATAAATTGGAGGATTGCTATTAAATATGGTCAAATCTCTACTTTTCAAGAGCTCTTCAACATGTACAAGTAATATCCGGCTACGCGATATGCTAGGCTAGTGTATAAGCGCCACACTTCCTACGGCTTCACCGATGATCGTGTAAACTTATCACCCTTCTCCGCGTGACAGCTATCTGATGACGACGACAGCCGCGACTGAGCGCGTACGCAATTATATGACCAAAACTATAGCTCTATTACTCTTGGCGGGAATTGTAAAAGTTCTACGCGGTGATAGAGTCTTCGTCTGTCCTTGGCAGTTACATATCGTTAGCCCATGTCTATGTCCTTAGTCACTGCATGAGCCTTGCGTCCGAGGAGAAGCATCGACTGTGACCGTCCCGTGTCTGGTAGACTGAGTTTGGCATGAAAAGAAAAGAAATATTAGCTTGCGAGGGGTTCTATAAGCTCTTGTGCGCTGTTAACATCCGCTACTCGGCGCATATTGCGTTGAGGAATAAAAAAACTGCCGCAAAATCCCTCTCCCGCTTGAAACAACCAGGTATCAAGAACAGGCGGGAGAGGGGAAAATAGTTGACGATCTACATACCCGCTTATAAGATCCAAATCCAGCGGCCTATCCTAGGTTCAAATAGTACATAACAACTAGCCAAGCATGTTTTTATCGCAGATCGTGTAGTTTTATTCAATTTATCAATATACAAGATATGAATCCCTACGTCTCTGGAGCTGTCTCCTTCTCAAATGGTGCTGGCGTAGTTGCACCTGGATGGCAACCTAGCCTACTCACGCGGCCGAGCTCATAAATAGCCAACGATGCATGCCCTTCTGATGACAATAGGATAGTGTAAGCAGGGCTCACGATGACGAATCCCCAAGAATGAAGCTCCAAGGCCGCAGGGCGTCCCGAGAGCGCACCTGGCTCACCGAAAACCGCGCACACAGGCGAATTCCATATTTTTCGTCGTAGCCAGCACATCGAATCGGAGGACTAATGCAGACGCTTCGAAGGAGCCATCACGCGTAAACAGTGATGGCTCCGTCTTGGCTCCAGACGTGGGCGGGAGAGCTTACGTGGTTCTAGGTGTTGCATAGGCAGCACTTTGGCGGTCAAGGGTCCCAACGGCCTGCCTGCCGGAAACAGGCCAACCTTGTTTGTCCATCTGGTCAAGAAGTTGTGGAATTTTCAGTGGTAGAGTTTGTGAGGAGAGGCCATGAACTAAGCTTGATAATTATAGCACCTAATTACGCCCGAACAGAGGAGCACCTTTTGTGTAACTAGCTTCATCATTGTTGTTGCGAATATACGGCTTGACGACGCATTATTCCTAGCTTGGTACCGAATCCCTAAGCGAGCTAGAGCGGGGACCCCCAAATCGTGGCCGTAGCTGAAAGAAAGTTGTATATAGGTAGTTATATAGGTAGAAAGTGGTACGGTATCTAGATAGAATGCGTCCATGCATCTATGTATGTCCGTATGAATCGTAGCCTATGCCCCCGTATAAGTGGACCATGTTATCCCGAGAAAAATAAACTGTACGGCTCCCGAATTTTAAGCTTAGAGTAGCGTTAAAGAAGGTATGCTACCGGTTGTGTAGAGAAAATAGATGGTCGGAAATTGATCTCCATTCCCATTAATAGCATGGATATGCGTCCGGAAGCGAGGGTAAAAATCTATCACGCGTATACTCGCTATTATAGACTGGGCGGATGGGTACTTTTCACAGTGGAGAGGTAATCAGCCTTATCCTTTTCTTACATGATAGGCACACTAGCACACGTGGATCTTGATCATATTGACATGTTGTCCGGGCTAATTGGCTTTTGGTGACTTGGTCAATGCAAGAGCTGACGCAACAATATCCGAGGTAATCGGACGCGCTAGGGCTTTATGATTAATAACTACTGTACAGGAAAAAGCATACCTACGTTATATCGATCTGTAGGTAAGAGAGTGGCTACCTTGTATACTGCATAGCTTAATGAAATATTTATGTATGAGTTTAAGAGTACGCAATGTTGAACGAGGCAGGCTAAACTTAGATTTATCAATATCAAACTGGATCGAATCGAGTGTATACCTCTTTAAGCACTGTTTAGGGTGAAAATGACGCAAAAAATTGCTTTGTCTGTAGATTTGGTTCCAAATTTGGATTCGAACGCGGCGAGATTCATCATCGGGTGACGATAACAATGAATTGTGCTGATATAAAAGCGAGATCAGGTAGTCGTCAGTTACAAACATCTAGCACCTGATTGGTGTTTCTGATCAGCGCCAAGCGGATTGACAATAGGATAAGTAGTATAGTAGGTATTCTGTAACTAGTATGACCATCATGTGGCGACTATTCTGAGTAGTCGATGATAATGTGCGACACCCCATCCAAATACCCGCCTAGGTAGCCACAAATAACACCTCTAAATAACATCTAAATGGCGAGCCTAGTCAAATATATGTGAGTACAGGATGGAGCGTGAGGTCCTACCCATATGTACCTAGGTATTTTATATGGGGTCTTCAAATCGGGTCTCAAAGTACCGAAGTACAGTCTGTAGCGGATCCAGACGTCTCGGGTGCCTATTGGCTACGGGCCTGAAGACACGCAAGCCGGGGATAGACGATGACGCGTTCAACGCCCATCTTGGGCAGTTTTTATTACAAGTACCTACGGTATAGGCACACACACGCTTCACTATGCGTACTTACTTACATGAGCATGTATGTGGTAGAATAAACCTCCCACGTGACGGACCAGTCATAATACTCACTCACCGACTATCTACGTTTTTCTTTTCTGCTGGAGGCTGTCGAGCGTACCTAGTAGAATAGCTGTACCAACTATAGTCTGATCTAAGGAACTATAGCGGAAATTGGGCAAGGGGGGGGGAAGGCAGAAGAAGCTACATACGTACTCTGGATTCCGACAATTTAAAGTTGAGGCTCTGCAGATTTGGGAAGCACGGCACTACAAAGCGCGGTAGTACTTACAGCTTTAGATAGTGCTATAATCGGCCCGGAGTGTGTTCGCGGAGGCACAGTATGCTATTTGCTGATATGTCCCCGAATGCCTGACCAGCTAGGTATGCGTACTGCATTAGTAGTACTATCATCTTCGCCTTGCTTATTGGTATCAACTACGATGTGGTGTGCGTAGCTGCTCGTAGCCTTGTGTCTCTGCGTGTTGCATGTACGCATACCAGTACGCTAAGTAGGTATTCGACAAATGAATACAAGGAACATTACTGTATCAAGAGAGGGATACGAAAACTTCAGATGAGCGAGTCTCGTCCAAGGAAAAAAGCGTTTCGTATATAGCACTATTAGCCTGGTGCCTAGTGAGGTGCCTAGTGTGGTGTCTAGGCGAGGAGATACCTATCTGGATGGGGGATGGGTCTTAACGTTCGGGGCCACGTTTTCCGCTTCCATCGGTTTGTACTAAACTCACGAGTCAACTTAAACCAACCCCTTACACTATACGTTATCGAAGATGGATTGAAACCGTATTTGCATCCATGAAGCGCAGTAAAACTCAATTTAACTTTCTACGCGTTCTCAAGAGATGAGATGCGTCATGTCTTTATACTTTATAGAAGACAATGTCAGCTTTGTCACTGCACTGGCATGAATGACACCTACAGGCCACAGTCTCTAGCGTAAAGACCTAGGGCAGACTGGGATCTCCGTAGGTATAGGGTACCTATACTGCCTAGCAAAAGCCTTGGTAGTACCTTTCCGTCTCTGGTAGGGGCTGTGCTGTCGATTGCGTCCGGCTCAGCCACTGGACAGTGCACTGCGCATAGAGCCGGACTCACCCTCAGCCACGATAGCTATGATTGTTACCTACCTAGGTATAGGATGAATTGGACACGCAGAGCTTCGAATTGAGTGTGATACATCTTTTTGCAAGAGTTATGAGATGCGTTTCTTTAGGACTTCAGTTAGATGCAATTCTTCGCGCGTCTGATACGCCGTGTCAATTACCAAAAGGGTGACAAATTCCAAGCAGAGGTACCTAGGTAGCTCACTTACGCCAAGTCTGGTGGCGTTGTGGCGCCTGATACATGTAGGTACCGGCTTGCCAGCTTTTGGCGTCATTGAGAAGGAATAATCGAGCTAGGTATGTATTCTGTATATACGTATGGCTTGGTAAGTGTGTCGGGATATTTCAAAACGACCAGGTACAGAATACTTTATATGGGTACCCAAGAGGAAAGAGGAAAGAGGAAAAGTAAAAATGGAAAATGGGACAACGAACCCCATGCGAAGCTTCTTGCGCCAGTATGCGTACTGGTAGGCATAGTATTGTACCTGGGTCTGCCTGCCTGGGTGGTCTTTCGAGATCCCGACTACGAAGGGTCGAAGTGGGTGTACAGTATTATAGACGGGCGGTGATTGGCTAGAGTCTCCAAGAGAGACGCGCGTCACTCAGATCAAATTGAAAGGGGAGAGGGGGTGGAGAGTTTCCGCATGCCTACGGTACCGTGCCAGCGCAGGTGCCTTAGGTACAGTTCTGCAGCGTACAAGAGGCAGGGTACATCGCTGGAGGTTACAGCATGATACAATACAAGCGAGAAGCGAGCCTACGCCAGCACCCTTCTAACTTGCCATCGCACACGCACACCACCTGCGCACGCCAACGTAGCCCGCCCCACCTGTCCATATAGAGTACCGACCGACGTAGCGACTGTAGCCTGTACCTACCGACACCACCTACCCGCACAGGCACCGAGCTGTACCTACCACCTCTGCCCGTCCGTCCTACCTATGCTCCTCCATCAATTCACCCATTCAGATTCAGGTTCCATCCCGTCCAACTGTCGTGTCGACTTTATCTCGTCAAAACTCGACCATATTCTCCATCCCCTGTAAAACTAATCACGTCCCCCTCTCCGTTCCGCCGCCCCATCTTTCTACACTACCTAACCTAACCTCCCTGACCCTGAGCCTGCCTCGTTCTACTGTCGTTGTCGTCTTCATAGTCGTAGTCGTAGTCGTTTGCCGCCTATACCCTACGACGCCCAGGACCATCCGCGACCACCTAATTTACCTGCCTCTCTAATTCACCTACAAGTACACGGCCACTGCTCCAGGCACACCGTCGACCGTAGCGATTGTTCGATCGATTCCGCTTCCCGCCGAGACCACTCCAGGTTGTGCACTGCGACGAGCGAGAAGACGAGACCCCGACGAGGCCCGCCCGAAACGAAGGAGAGAACAACGAATGTCGTCGCCCGCACGTTTCGAGTCGTAGGGGAGACTGGCTGCCTGCCTCTGGCGATCCGCGCGGTTGAGCAAGCATTCATACGCATTGCGCCGGGGACGACGTCTCCTTTTTTTCTAATTCCTTGCCTAGCCACGAGTTGCATTACCATCTGCTCGGGCGCCGCTTTCCGATCATTTATTCCAATTCCGCCGCCGATTCTTGCTACATTTAGCTCTCGCTTTAATCAATAAACCACCCATCATGGCCGGCCGCTCCAACGTCCCTGGCGGCAATGACCAGGACGACTACGGAGAGGAATGGGCCAGAGATCTGCGCATCCAATTCGAACAGCTATTAAGATCCAAACGTCTACATGACTTCGAACAGCTACGGTCACACCGATCACGAGTTCACTCTCCCGCGCCTAGGGAACGGGCATCATCATCAAACCTCCGTGCTCCCTCTTCGACACCATCTAGTAGACCATCTACATCTTACGGCCAAGGTCCTACTCCGTCGTCGACATTACCTTCGTATTCCTCCCTGCGCCATCTGCCATTAATGCCTACGGCGCCCTCGCCCCAAGATCAACAATCTCAGAAATTTCGCAGTCTACTTCTCTCACTTGCTCAGACTCCGACCAAGTACGAGAATCCTGGGTTACTAGACGAGGCCTTACAGACGATACCTTTGGACAAAATTTATAACGAGGCTGAAGAAGAATGCCAAGTTTTACAAGCTCAAGCTGCGAGTATGGGTGACGGCCGTAAGCCTGAATGGGGTTATCAAGATTGCGTCGTCAAGGCATTGCTAAGGTTTGTATTTTCATATCCTACCTCCTTACTATTATGCAATGCATAGCCGTACAATATGCTTACTTAGCCCGGTCACAGATGGTTCAAGCGATCTTTCTTTTCATGGGTTAACAACCCACCTTGCCCTGCTTGTATGTCGCCAACAGTTGGAAAGGGTATGACCCAACCGACACCAGAGGAAAGCGCATGCGGCGCATTGAGAGTCGAGCTATACGAATGTTCGAACCCGGCATGTAGGGCCTACGAGCGCTTTCCGCGGTATAGCGATGTATGGCGGCTACTGCAGACAAGACGTGGTCGATGCGGCGAATGGGCGAATTGCTTTAGTATGCTGTGTCGCGCTGTCGGTGGCCGCGTACGTTGGGTATGGAACGCCGAGGATCATGTGTGGACTGAGGTTTATTCCGAACACAAACAGCGATGGATCCATGTTGATGCCTGTGAAGAAGCATGGGATAACCCGCGACTTTACACCGACGGGTGGGGCAAGCAAATGTCATATTGCATTGCTTTCAGCATAGACGGCGCGACCGACGTCACTCGCCGATACGTACGTAAGAGTGAGCACGCTCGCGAACGAAATAAGTGCCCTGAAGAGGTGATGCTTTATATCATGCAAGAAATCAAAAACCTCCGACGAAATAATATGAGCAAAGACGAACGATTCCGACTAGAGAAAGAAGATTCGAGAGAGGATCGCGAGCTCCGGGGCTACGTGGTGGCTTCTATCACACAGGCCGTTACGAGGATGGTACCAGGCGCTTCCTCGTCGAGCAGCAGTAGCCAACGACGACCTGGCCAGGTCGGCCAAACTTCCTACGGCAGCGAGGATCAGAAGTTACCTGCCGAGCAACCCGGCCGACAGAGCGGTAACGCAGAGTGGGCTGCTGCTCGTGGAGAAAATGGTCGACGACACCATCCGCCTTATGATCCCACAGCTCGTCGTGAAGACCGCTCATAATACGATTTCAACTATCCGCATGATACTGCAAACTTCTTGTGCGCCTGTGAGGCGCCCCTTATTTCACTTACTGGAACCTCAGAATCTTGAGTTTCAGTGCGTGAAACTTGAAATACCCACGTTACAACTTTAACCTTCTTATCCTCGGATCTCTTATTCTCGTTTGTTTTTTAGTTGAGCGCATAGAGTCGTCCGGACACCGCGATGTCATGCGACATTTGTACCTACTACGATACTTACTTACTTTCGACGGCATCTTGCCGCTCTCATTTGTCAGGCCCGCCAAGGCCACCATACAACATGCACCACTATATATACATGGGACAAAATCTATGGCGTCACGAGGAAAGGAATCTGGACGAGGCAGCATTATACATATTATTATCCTATTGATTTTGGAGATTGGGATGGGATGGAAGAGAGGGCGGTTCTCTTTATCATCCCGGCGTTCCGGATATCTGCATGGCCGGAAAAGACGAACAAGCTGATGACGTTGATGGACGACGTCTGCTACTGGGGGGGCTGTGGGTGTTTTTTGCATATTGTGGTGTACCACTACTACGAAAAAGGGCCTGGGGGGAGGCTTCGAGCACAACCGGGCCGCAAGCGATGATTGATATCTCGGGAGGATGGTGCCTTAAGAAGATTTGTCTTAATGCATGCATCACTTGCATTTCAGGATAGATACCATCACTGCTACCGAATACCAGGAATACAATCGTATAATACAATGGTAGATTTTGGTTTGCGTTCCAGCAACAAGATGGCCGCCTTGCATCCATGTCCATTCTGTGAGTGATGTGCCGAATCAATGTATCATTCTCCTATGATGTTTCAATGAACACACCCCACATACCTACTAAGCATGTACAAGTAGACGTGCTAAACATGGCTATACGGGATACGCGAACGTGAGCGGCAAGCATCGTGAAGATGTCTAGTGTAAGCTGCACGACGAACGTTCCACCGGTTATACCCACATAGTGCGGTGGGCGAGTGATGACACCTCCAACGGCAGACAATCAGCTCGTTGGGGTTTTCTTGGCTTATCTCTCGCTCTGTGGCTTTCAGGAGGCTGATTTGTACATGTATATCAATATATAAAGTGCATTAATCTAGCAGATAAGGGAGAACATATATTTCGTTGTACGTACCTGAGGTAGATACAGCATGGTTCGTTACGTGCGTACCTGTTTGGGGGCTAATGGTGTCACATTACCTAGGTGTGTAAGGGACTTTACCTCCTACCTACCATTGTCCATTGTATGTGTGGACTTCCATACCTATGCGGCACATATTTTCTTACCTCCTTACGTATGTAGGTAGGTAGGTAGGTATATTATAGCTAACGATATGTGCGCTATAGCTTACATAACCACACGCGAACGCAACCGCTTAATTAATTTCCTAGTTGAGTTTATGAGAATGGCGTCGGCGTCTAATTACCTTCCTAACTCATCGCAGGCCGACATTCCACGCCCACGCCCGCCCGGGCTTCTCTAGCGTGTTTCTGCTCCCGTCGGGTATCTAGTGTACATAAGTAGGCAGGTTTAGGTAGGTAGGTAGGTACACTATCTCGGAATGTGGGCAAGCGATAGGTACCTAGGTAGGTACTAATATTAAATGTTGACTACGACGTACTTTTACAAATTAGGCATTGTGTGCACATTCTATTCTACCGAGTAGGTATGTGTTGTGTTGTAGATAGGTAGTGTGGTATGGTATGTATGGTATGTACATAATGTACCTACGCATACCTACAGCTTACAGGCAGGTATGGATAGTATATACGTACAAATAGGGAGACAGACAGGTTGTGTTTGGGCGGGTTGGCCGCGCTGCCAAGAAAGCCTGGACCAATATGGTGCCGCGGTATCTGCACAGACAGCTTGCGTCACCCCCTGGGGACCTTTTCCCGCCGGGCGCAACACACAACGCCCGCCCGCTCGCTCACCCTCGCGCGCGCACGCAACGCAGAACGTATGTATGTATGTATGTACGTACAGGACTGTAGAACGCCTGGAGAACGGCTCGGAAGCTGCGCCGAGTCGTGCCGACGTCTGGGTTACTTGCTTGCTGATGTTGCGCATGCCTATGACGCCTTTGACGTAGGATAGGGATGCAGCGTAGGTAACCTACCTTTCGTCGGTTGCGCCGAGCGAACAGTTAGATAGATGGGTAGATGGATGGATGGGTAGATGCACGTAGTAACAAACAGATGGTCGTGCAGCGTACACAACACATACATACATACACATATTACACGCGGATATCGCGATGCCAAGACTTGCACGGGATGGGAAGAGCGACGGTCACGGCGACTAGGTTTGAAGTTCTGCTACTACCTAGGTAGTGTATGTATGTATGTGTGTATATATGTCTGTACCTACATAGGTGATGAAGCGGAACGAATGATCGAATGGTTTGGGTCAGGGGTGCGTGGGGGTTGGTGGTCTTTTGGAGCGGGATAGCGAGAAGCGAGAGGGAGGGGAGATTTCCATAAGGGATCGTGATCAGGACAAGCAAGAATTGGATGAACCTCATGGCTCTGCCGCCCCGGACTATATATAATATCTATATATATGCATTTCGTTGCCGAAGCCGCCTCCTGGATGGCTGACAGGCATTACCCCTGGGATTTATTTGTGTGGCACTGCCGGATTCCAGGAACTGCGCATTGGCTCAAGCCTCTTTTTCTCTGTATGTAATGCGTATAGTCAGTCAGTCAGTCAGTCAGTCGAGTAAAGCGATCACGACCCAAGATTGGACAAAAGAATATATAAAAAATTAATAAGTAAAGCATAGTACCTAGCATAGAAGCTGTTCCTACACTACCTATGGGCATGTGTGTGTTATGAATCTCTCTACTAGGTACCTTTCACCCCTTATTCCATCTGTCGTCACGCAACACGCCTCTCGTCTCCCTTTTTTGCTTTTCTTCCACATCCCTGAGACCCTCTTCCCACACTGAATCAAATTACTCTCACACTAGTTTTAACCCCTCTAATTGCCTTCCTAACATAAGTCCGTCGTCTCTCAACCAATGTCCCTCAACCAATTTTCTTGCGTCTGCAACATTGACGCATCGTGAACGTGCAACCCAGACATAGTAAAAGCAAACCATGTAGCAGTAAAAGGCCCGAAAGGTTCGCCGCAAGGTAGACGGCACTCACTCGCCCATCAGTAAGGCGTCCAATTCGCACAATTGTCCCTCCCCATCCATCTCTCCAGCTGCGCGCCCTTCGCCCGCAACGCCGCCCTCTCCCCATCAGTAAGTCGCTCGTGGGACTTATCGTGTCTCCTCTCCGCCTCCTTACCCCTCTTCCCCCGCCTCGCCATGCTCTTCTCGCCCAGCCGCCGCCACTCCACGTACCGGTAGCCCGCCGTCTGGCGGCGGGCGAGCAGCGCGTCGAAGTCCCAGCGCGCCTCGGCCGTCGGGAAGCCGTCGGGGCCGAGGCGGGCGCCGGCGCCCTCGAGGCGCAGGATCCACTCGGGCACGACGGTGTGCGCCGCCTTGGCCGCGACCTTGGCGCCGTGCGCGACGTCGGCGAACTCGTGCACTTCCCGGTACAGCGCCCACGCCGCCGCCGGGTCGCGGAACAGCCACCGCGCCTGCCGCCGGTGCCAGCCCGCCATCGTGAAGATCCAGTTGACCTCCTGCCCCGCGGCGGCGCCGCCGCCCGCCTCCTCGAGCGGCAGGTACGCGTCCAGCAGGGACCGCTCCTCCGGCGTGAGGTCCACGGCCGCCTTGACGCGCGCCGCGCGGTCGGGGTCGCATCTGGGGCAGGGGAAGGCGTTGCGGATCTTCTCGAAGATGACGGGGTGGAAGGTGATCATGGTCGCGTGGGGGTTGACCTTCGGGTCCTTGAGGAGAGGCGAGAGGACCTCGACTACGCGGCGGATGCCCGTCTCCTCTGAGTCTGCGAGTCTGCCGGTCTGTGTTCAGAGTTAGTAGATAGGCGCCACGTGCTGAATTCCGTGGTAGAAGGCCTTCACCTACCTCAATGCGATCGAATTGCTGGCTTATCTCTCTCGGAACGCGAATCCCTTTGTAAGGCAAGACGTAGAAGCTGACAACGAGAGTGCGGAGTTTGACGATGAAGCGTCTGAGTAGTTCGCGGACGTAATAGAACATCTTTCCGTAGATGTCATTACAGGCTCCTTTCATGTCACAGAAATTATTGATTGTCGCGAGGTCCCAACCTCGGAGCGGATCGACATCCGGCTCCAACGAGCTGAAACCGATATAGAATAGGCCTCTGGAGTATGTCAGTGTTAGGGAAACTAGTAAATAGGAGAAAGAAGGATGAAAATAGGACAGCATGACTAACGGGTTCAAATCGAGCGGCCAGTTCGAGGGGCTAAAATGGGATTGAAATGCGGTGACCTGCGCAGAGGGTATATAGCGGCCTTTCACCGTTCGCCACTGCGGAGGGGAACTCAGCAAGACTTCCTCGTAGTTATCCACATTCGCGCTTTCTCCTTGCTTCTAGAAAAGATGCTGCGCAGCTATGGTATCCTGGGTGCTCGGGTCAGGGTAGGGGAGAGGATTGAGTTGGACGTTCGTTGAAACATCTGGGGTCAACACAACATCAAGTGATGCCGAGCCAAAGTCCCATCGTCTCTTCAATCCGATTAGTTTTAAGGTATTTTTTTCCTCTTGGTCCTTGGGCTCACAGTCCGCGATGAACGAGCGGAGGAGTTCTTGAATCGCCGGCTTGCACCACTTCGGGATAAAACGACTATACCAGAAATGCACAGCACATTCGGCTGTAATTCTAGGGTTTCTGGACGAGAGCGCCATGAGAAGCAACAAAAGGTTGCGCGTGGTCTTTGCAGCATTATCGTCAGTGATGAAGATATTAATGGGCGCAGTCATGTTACTAGGTAGATCAAGAATAGTCTTGATCACGTCTCTGAGGTCGTCGGGCTCTATGGGGGATGATTAGTCTAATTAGCATCTTATTGAATTGCAAATAGTGAAAGCAGCAAAGTCTACTCACCCGTGAAAAGAATATCGATCGGCTCCGTTCGCTCAACCCCCTCGTTCCTGGCTAACTGGAGAACATCGATGGCTGGATAACAGCCGAACAGACCAAAATGACCAATCTTGTTCTTCTTCTCGAGAAGCGGGCGGAAGTCCGAGGGTCCGATCTGCGGGGAGTATTGAGCTGCAATATTATAATGTTTCCTCATCAAGTTGGCATAGAGAGTCGGACGAGCCCAAACGGGTAATCGGCCTTCCTTCTCAAAAGTTGCTTTGGTCACAACGCTGTGGCACCTAGTCCTGTGGATAGGCCAATCCATTGACTGGCAAACTTTAGAGCAATACTAGAGAAATATTAGGATACTTAGATTAATACTGCAGAAGCTGGGTAAATCAACAACTAACCACTACAATATGGCAGCCACTACAAGCTTTGTTACCAGGGTTGTCGCAAACTAACGAGTTTGCACATATTTGGTGCGTGATCACCACCTCTGACGCCATAATGGGCACCGTTCAGCTAGAATCTCGGGTTCGGCCAGACGCTTCAACAATCAGAGAAAGGTTAAAGAAGACGAAAATAAATAGAAATATGAGGGTGCCGTTGGATTGCGTGAGGACTGGATGCTGAGCCGTTGTGTTGATGTCGGTCTGAGCAGTGTTGGGAGGTAGAGAAAAGTGGTGGTAAGAGGAGTGGAAGGAGGCCGATAGTTTAGGACAGCATGATATGAGATGTCAACTGTTAGGCAAACGCGTACCACTACCAAGAGAGAACCGACGCGTTCTTTCGCGTCATAGGTACAACGGTACCTACTTTTCCATCATGCAGTTTGCTGTGAGTTCTAAGGTACAAGGAGCTATACCTTTATTAGCCATAGAATCTTTTCGAAATACAAGAAAAGCTTTTTTAGTCTAAATTAGATGTGAAGGAACAACGGTATCTAATATATCTACCTCTTTCAAATTTACTATCGGAAGAGAGTCTTAGTGGTAGCGATAGGGTATCAATATACATATATATCTAGTCAGTACTTAGCAGTGTATGTAAGTGCAATATTGTAACGGAACAGAACTGTAACACCGTACCACAATACTACTGTCTAAGAGTAGAATGTTGCTAAAGTAAGGACCTTTGTTAACAATAGTCTAAGGAATACTATGGAACCTTGACTATTTGCAATGATTTATATTATATACGAGTGCAATAATAAATAGCAGATGCATAACATGTATGTTAATGCATAGTTGCTTCTGTCTGAAAGCAGTCGAGGGTAGTACTAGCAGTAAGGTTTGTTCGAGAAACTACTATCTGTAACACAATGTAAACTAGAGCCAACATTTCAGACTGCTCATACATTAGTGAACTGTATTCAGGACTGTTAACGCTCAAATTCACCCTTTCCAAAATACCTATCCGGCAAATCCACCTCAAATAATGGTCTTTCCACAAGGGCAACTTCTAGTGTCTTTAGTTTGGCCTGGTCCAATGCGACCTGCATAGAGCCTCCTTCCTGCCTCTCTTCTGACCCATCACCCAAAGGTACAATGCCTAGGATTGGGCGATATTTAAATGTATACCAAAAGGCAGGTCCTTGCTGTGGTTGAGGCTCCTGCGAAGCCTTACCTTGGTTGTCCCGAAGAAGTGCCAGTTCGCCCTTGACTTCATCATCAGAGTCATCGCTCTCGCTATCGCCTGCAGCTTGGCTTGCTTTGTCTTCATCCATTGGATCGGGGACAGGGCCATCAACTGGTAGCTCTTCTGTCCCTCCTCCTTGAACGTGGCGTAATACCTGCGTTGGGCCGATAGCCCCCGTCGTCATCTTATTACCAGCGCCGCTATCTGGACCTCGTTTCCGTTTTGTTCCTTGTGCTATTAACTCGGTTCCTGTGACCGGTCCGGCAGAGGTTGACTCCGACAAATCCTGTGCTGTATCGATCATGAAGAGATATGTATTTCCGTATAGCCATACCCTGTCACCTGACCAAAGCGCTCCCTTAACAAGATCTCGAATGTTTCGAAATTCTAGCGGAAATCTGGAGACTGGGTTGCGCCTGGACCATGGCGTGAGAGATCCAAGAGTTGGATGCACGAGGATAATCTGGGGTCTGGAGGTAACGGCTAGTAACGTATAATCGTCTATCTCACCACTCTCTGCTGTTGTGGCTTCAGAAGGTATATGGTTAGAGAATGATAAGACTGTGGGGGTAGCGTGGAGTCTTGGAATCAATGAGGTACTGGGATTTTGCCTCCATCGAATCTCTTTACTTATTTCTGCATCGTCTGCATCATCTTCATCATTTTCACTGTCCGAGTAGCTGCTATCAGAAGCTGCGTCCTCATGCACGGTTTCCTGTCTCTGTAACTTTTGGGGCTGTTGGCCAAGTACCCACGTGTCAATATAACCTGCCAAGTCTGCAACGGCTAACATCCGGCTATCTGGAGAGAAAGCTGCCTGTGTGATTGTCCGGTCGTAGTATCCAAGACCGCCTATGGCGCTATATTTTGGTGTTTGTCGTCGAATGCGTTGTAATCGAATAGCCTTTGGTTGAATTATTGGCTTCTCTGACGAATCAGTTGGTTGCTTGATATGTAAAAGTGATACGTCGCCTCCGACTTGCACTAGACACACCCACTGGCCATCTGGAGATATTAAGGTTTGCGTGGCGCCGAGGGCTGTGATTTTATCCTCCAACTCGAGTTTTGATATCTTGAGCTCATCCCACCGGATGCCATCGCGAGGTCGTAGATGGAATGCTTTGACGTTAGATGTAGTCGCGACTACAAGCAAGGACCCATCGGCACTGATGGAGGCCGAGGTGATATTTGCTTCGCCTTTTATTAAGACACGTGCTAGAAGCTTCCGATTTTTAGACACGTCATGGTCATCATTCGTCTGGGTCACTAGAGCTCCTAAAGAGTTCGGAAGCCGCCAAATCGATACTTCACGGTCCCACCAACTAATGATTAGTCGGCTCTTGTATGCGCTTTGCAAGGGCGGATTTTGAGGTAATGAAGACAAAGCGCGATGGTTTTCTATGCCGGCCTTATGAAGGGGCATCACAATAGGAGTCGCATCGGGTCCTATATTCTAGTTAGTACCTTTTCTTATGAATGGCGAGTATAAAGTTGCGCACCTCCTGAAACCACTACACTCATACCCTGGCCTTCAAACGAGGCCATCGTCTTTACATCGTGGTGGTGATGTCTCCGGTGAAATACTTTAGCCCATCTTGACCCGGACCCAGTAGTTTTCCTGTAGACAGCAGTTCGGCGATCCATGCCTCCAGTCACTATGGTGGAACCGTCGGCGCTCGTGACGAGAGAGAGGACATCAGAGCTATGTGCTTTGAGTCTCTGAGCCTGTGTGTAAGTATTTCCATCCCATATGCGGAGCTCGCCAGTTGAGTCGCCGGAGACAATGTCTCCCCCGTCTAGACACCTTACACACCATGCGATAATTTCCTTAGCGCCACTAGCAAGATCGGAACCTAAAGTCATCTTCGCAAGGGTCATGCCGTTTCGCATATCGTAGACAAGTATGCAGCTCTGGGAAGTGCCAACCACGACGGTATTACGGTTTTTAAACGCAATGCTGACCATCTTGGTCTTGTTAGAGGCAGCCCTCGCAAGAACACGGTCATAACGCAATTCGCCCTCGTCGATATCGTATAGGACTAGGCTCCCATCCATGGTTCCAGCAACGAGTTTCTTGCCGGTGTGGTAAACCTTGGTTTCACGCTTATCACTGCCCTGTCCAGGAACCACGAATGGCTGGACGCCGAGACACCATATGTCGCCATGTGTGCCGCTTGACTGATGTTTTGGGCGGCCCTTCTCTAGATCCCACTCAGTAACGGTGCTCGAGTAGCCAAAGCTGAAAAGCCTCAGACGACCGGGGATCTTTTTGCCATCTTGAATTGTCTGTTCAGGCTCTGTTACCCAAACTAACCCATCTATAGTCTATTAGTTTGACGTGGATATGTTAGGAAGCCGGTCGTCGACTTACCCACTGTACGGTCTTTCCCTCCACGTATGATGGTTTCCTGATGCCATGACCCGTTCAGAGGGTTCCAAATCTCGATGTCGCCAGACGCACGACCAATAGCTAAGCGAATAGGTCCGCACCTTTTGGAAGCGACAGACTGGGAGAAGGCAACACAATTGATAGGCGCCGGGTTGTAAGGTACATATCTAATGCGATGAATATCCATTGTTGCAGCTGAGGCGGATGCGCCACCACCGGGAAGGTGGTACGGTATCGAAAAGACCTAAGAAATACTCAGTCTAACATAGATGTAGTCAGATTGACAAAGGCGGCGTCTTAAACAGGGTATGCCTCGCTCAGTTTTGTATACTCTGGTGCTAGTGAGTAGAACTTCGAGGTCTGAACTTTTTTTTAATTCTGCCAGCTAGATTAGGAGCCTGGGAGTCCCTGTATCTCTATCGCCCCACTCAATCTTCCCTCACCGCCTTCTCTAAATAACACTAGCGTCTATTTGGCCCACAATTTCTCCTAGATCCATCTTTGTTACTGGTTTCTAGGTTCTCAGTCTTGATCCTCATGTACCAGGTAGACATTCAGTAATTCTCATCGCGATTTATCTAGACTTATAACATATTTATCATTCTTAAGTATCTCTTTATTTTTTATAGTTTTACATTAAAATTAATGAGAACTTATAAGAAGAAATGAAATTAGTCTATTTTTGTAACATACTACATCAATGAATCAATTGAGGCTCAGTCTGCACTCATGTTCTCAGTTTCAATCAGTGCCACCTAGGTTAATAAGTCACTTATGCATTTGATATTAAGTAGTAACTCGAAATCCTAGGCTTCCTTTCAGGTTCATCATTCTTGTATGTAGAGATGGAAGAGCTATGTATAAATATTATGTGCTGCACTACCTATCCTATTCCTCAAGCTAATGCCGAATTTAGCTAGTAGAGCTAATGTCTCATGAGAGGTTCAATTGCTTTTTCGTTGTCCATTCCCACCTCGTTCAATTTAACCATGTACTAATGCATTCACATATAAATGCTATTCTGGCGTGTTTAGGTGAGCATACGCTGTACGCTACCCCATCGGACCTATGCAGCATAGGTAGCTGAACGCTGTCATCAAAGTATTAGCGCCGTCTCTCCCCGCCCTTCAAAATATTAAATATTGAGTACATGGGACTCGGACTCATTCTTGACAACAAATTTGTCCGCTATTACTGTAAAGAGTTTTGATGATGACGGAGTATAATGCTCAACATACCACATCGTCCAACAAACAGAAAACAGCACAGCACGCCAGGTTAGTATAGGTACTTAGTACCACGCGATGATTTGATAATGCTATTTTTAGAAATGAGACTAGCCATCAGGATTCGGCCCACTCATGCGTCCCGACACGCGTTGCTTGCCCGATCAACATCGAAAACATAACAGATCGTCGGCAGTCGAGAAGCTAGGTGCCGGGCTGAAAATTTCTAAAATCCGCCAATTTAAGGCATTACTATTATTAATAAATGCTATCGCCTTTGAGGGAGCATCTTGGTCGAGCCTGCCGGTCTTCAATCATCATAGTGCTACTCTAGTATACCGTAAGCTGACTTCCCATACTCTTTTTGACTAGGTAAATTTAACCCTCCTAGAATACTGGCAAATGAAGGGGATCCATAGTGAAGCCATCAAATCCAATATGATGTTCATGGATTCTGGAGGTTTAAAGGGCACAATGTCGCCCGCAGAAGCACAGTCTTTCGGGGACAAGACTTGAATCGCGAGGCGCATCAATTATTCTTTATATCCATGAAAAAGTTTAGCATTCTTAATGTCCCTTTAAGATGCCGTCTTCAACGATACCCAGGCGCACCTCTGTGAGCTCTTTCGCAAGCGAATACACTCTCGTCGAAGGAGAACATCGTAGCGAAGAACCCAAGCCTTGCAAGACCCATAAGCGGACGAAGACCAGCGAGGACATTATACGAATTGGGAAACGCATGTCCTGGCACGGCGTAGATCAAGCTACCCTAGCGAAGATATTCAGCGGCTTCCCTTGCTAGGCGGATACTCGGACGCATGCAGCACAGCTGCGCATGCCACCGCCTCGTGAACATTAGCACGTTGCCGATTTCGCCCATATCAGGAACTAGTAGGACATACGGCCATTCTCGCTATAAGCTTGAAAAGAGCACGGGAAACCCCCATCCTCGCGGCCCGAAAATGAAGCCGTCATCAGCCTCACCTTGATCAGGTCGAGGGTTGGTTGTGAGCGGAATACGACTGAAGCCGCTGGCAATGGTATCTCCTGTCGCCACTACATTCCCACAATCTCTCGAAATTGCCCATGCTAGCCAACCATCGCTAGGCGCCCGGTTTACCAACTTTGTCGAGCCTTGCGCTTTAAAGCATCAAAGTCCAAAGAAACACTCTCCTTATACCATGCAGAAGCGCACTTACCAACCCACTCTGAGTCCATGCTGGAAGTCTCCTCTTACCTAATCGAGGAGCTTATATATGAGAGTACGAAAGAACGTGTAAGGAGGTATAATGAGACAATGTCTCCCAAGATCGCATCAATATAGCTTAGTTCAAGGATTGGTCTCTAGGGGCCAAGTCTACACGAATAGATATTAATAAGGATGTTAAGGATTAGATTACATAAAGTTCCGCCCTTAATTAATTAAAATGACGCACAACTATCATGTTTATATCACCCAGGCAGTGTCGCACGGTCAGTAACCCCAGTTTACACTATCGCGTAAGCTCAACCCGACATAACATGTTACGGTAGGTTATCTAAAAATATGTTGCTAAAGTCAACAGCAATAGGGTGTCGGTACAAAGTTGATTAACAAGCGAGAAATAGCCTAGCAACCGTAAGCCTACATGGACTTGTAGTTTTTCCTTTGTCATGTTCTCCTGTTTTAAGCCCGTCCCAATTTACTTTTATCGCTACTGCTACTGCTATCATAACTATCTTTGGTGGTCACCGCCCCCCTTGGCACCGAAGGCGGCGGCGGCGAATGTTAGGCGGGAAAGGAAGAGGACTGCGTTCTGCAACGATAACAATAATCCCGCCGATGCTGGTGGATTCTACTACCCACACGCTTCCCAAAAAGGATCGTACTTGGCTAACAAGTGTACGGTTCATACCGCTAGGTTTTATTGCAGCGTTGGGGGACCTAGTCAATTGACGAGCCCCAATCAAGCTACAAGTTTGCCCAAAACACTCGAGACACCACAATTCCCGACGCCGCTCCAACTCAATCAAAGGTTCTACATGTACTTCAGCCGAGCAGGAGCGAGTACGAATGTTTAGAACCCTATATACAGAACCCTATTTGCAGATCCGCCCTCGGATAGTCCTTATGTTTATTACCTGGTCTCTTCAATCCTGGCCTTGGCCCCCTCGCTACAAAGTAGATTCTAGGCAAAGATGGACCTCTACGAAGAGCAAGCTTATCTAGATGCTGTGATCTTCGAAATAAAACGGTGCATCCTCGCACAAACTACGAAAAGACGTATGGTCTGGGTCTTCCCTCATCATGCCGGCAATGTGCTGGACACGGGTGATTAAGAAGAATTCGTTTCGTTAGCGCAGAGTTTCACGTATGTTGCTGTTATGAAGCTTGAAATTACAATATCATTAATTGAGATTATACGCATTAATAGAATAAATAATACCAGTATGTTAGACATAGTTGCCTCGGTATTTATTATACCATTAGGCTATCTCGGGTTTCAGAAACAAGCTTATTATCATGTAGGTATAATTACCTGCCAAACCGTTAATAGAGAGGTACCTAGTACCCGGTTGGTCGCATTTTTTCAGCCCTATAATGGACAGGACAGGGTACCAGGGTACAAATTAGCGAGAATACTTGCTTCTGTATGTAAGTATGTAACGTATCAACGAATAGGTTCCAGTGAAACCGGAAGGATCAGGGGTAAATAAGCCCCCAATACTACGAGCCAGTGCGCGACGTCGTCCTTAGCTCACCTTCCTAATCGACATCATCTTGTACGAAACCGAGCCGTCGCAAAGAAACGCAGACGACGTCAAATATGGAAAGAGAAATGAGGAATAAGAAAAATAGAGGGATGCCCATAGGATCGCGCTGTGATATAAGCGAATAGGCAAAGTTGATCGCGAAAAGAGAGAAAGAAAGAGCCTATACTGCGTAGAGAGAATTGCTCTCTCGAATGAATCAACTCTACGCCGCCGCCAAAGAGAAAGAGCTTTCTTAGCCGATCTTACCTCATTTCGGGATGCAATCCGCCGAAAGAACTCCGCTGAAAACTCCGCTGAAATAACTCCGCCGAGCTGCCCCATGGAGGCACGTCGTGGTGCTTTCCCCGGATGCTCGCGTAGCAGATGAAGCGGGCCAGGTTGACCTGCGCCGCTCTGAATATCTTCACAGTAGCAGCGTAAGGATCGCGGTTAGTCTTGTCCAGCCTCGAGCGGCTGAGCTACCATGCAACCACTATAGTCCTACCGCCGCGCTTATCGTGATCCTCCAGGACACGACCGTGATATAAACATCATAGATGCTAAGCCTGTTTTCTTTCCTCTTGAGTTCCTCACAGCATAGGTTGCATTTCTAAGCTTGAGCGATACACCCGACAACAGTCACGATGCGTAGCGCCCTAAACTCTGCTCTAGCCCTGCTAGCAGCGGGCTCCAGCCTCCTGGGCAAAGCCGCGGAAGCGAAACTCGTGTTCGCGCATTACCTGGTATTAATTCCCGTCCCAACTACCCCACAACCTCGCTAACCCACGTGCAGGTCGGCGGGATAGATCCCAACACGGACCACGCGCAGCAGGACATCCAGCAGGCGGTGGCGGCGGGCTTCGACGCCTTCGCGCTGAACATCGGCCAGCCGAGCGCGGGCTGGCTGACGAGCGCCGTGACGCAGCTCTTCGACTACGCCGACGCGCAGCCCAGCTTCAAGCTGTTCTTCAGCTTCGACTTCTACCAAGCGGGCGACATCAACGCGCACGCGGCCTTGTACGCGCAGTTCGCCGGCCGCGCCTCGTACCTGCGCTACGGCGCCGCGGGCTTGCCCGTCGTGTCCTCGTACAGCGGCGGCGCTATTGGCCCTGACGCCTGGCGGGGCTTTAAGGCCGCGAACAACGTCTACCTCGTCCCGAACCTCGAGGCCGATCCCAACTACTACAGCCAGCCCGCCGCCTTCTTCCAGACCTGGGGCGATGTCGTCGACGGCGTGTTCAGCTGGGAGACGAACTGGCCCGAGGTGTCGGATACCCCTGGCGTGAACGTGTCTTCGGCCCTCGACGCAGCGGTGAAGACAGCAGCTGATGCCGCAGGGAAGACATATATCATGGGTATGTGAACGGAATTTCATCGTCGCGCTGCTCTAGGAACTTGAAGTTGATTTGTACTAGGCTTGTCTACGCTTCAATACAAGCACTGCTGTGGAGACTCGTGGTACCGCGAAGGCGAGACGAACTTGCCCGAGCGCATGAATCAAATTTTGCAACTATCGCCAGAGTTCACCGAGGTGATTACCTGGGTAAGTCTTCATGACTAGCTTTCTAGTCTAGCTCTTCTATATAGTACATATGTCTAGACTTGATTCTTTACGACTAACCTACTCCTAGAACGATGCCGGTGAAAGCCACTACATTGGCCCCTCTTGGCCCGAGACTGTGACGGCGGAAATCCTGCAGTATGGAGATACAGACGTAAACCCCCACACCGGATGGCAGCCGCTCATCTCATCTTTCATCAACGCCTTCAAAGCTGGTGCAACAGACACAAGCGCCATGGTTCCTGCGAACGGGGCATCATTCGCAGGCGCTCTGTGGTACCGCGGCGTTCTGAAATCGTGTCTCAATAACGGTGCCGACGGGACTCCCCGCGGCAGCGGCGGGGCCCGCGACACCGCCGTCTATGCCGTCGTTCTTCCCGCTGGCACCCAAGGCTTCCAGGTCCGCGTGTCCAGCGGAGGACAAGTCATCGCGACGCAATCTATAGCGGCGGGGCTGAGTTACAACTCGATTGAAGGTCTGGCGACGGGCGCGCAACTCCTCGAACTACTTGACGCGAGTGGAAACGTCGTTGCGACGGCTACCAGCAAGGTGGATGTTTCCGACCAACCGGCGAATGGATTCTGTAACTTTAATTACTACGTTGCCGGCTTAGAATAGAGCTCGCTTCGGGGAGATTTCTTTTTTACCGGTAGCGCTTTATATAGGCGTCGTAGCAGGTTATGGATGAAGGTCCCTACCTATTTACCACATCGAAGAAGCGAGACTCTGTAGATACATTTGCGTAATGGCTAATATAGTTTATGTCCTAACTTCAACCTTGAAGCTTGCTGGCGAGTGTCAATTCTGCATGGATCTCAATGCATACGCGCCGGTAGCTTCATAACGTGTCAGTGTAGAGTTCAGCTTAGTACAGCAATGATGGTTGCAATAAAGCCAGGGGCCACGTCGCGAACACACCAATTCCAATGATTGAGTATAGATATAGATAGAAAGAAACGGCCTATCATTTATTATATATCATTACATGTGTCGAATTAGCAATGGAGAAAATAGTGCCTATCTTAACACCGGGGTATCATAATATTCATGGGGTTCCTATCGTGTACGGTGTCGAGTTGTTCAAGATACGAAAAAAGTCGCCAGGATACTCTGTAAAGTTAAACAGGGGCGCGATAGATTCCTGAGTGACTACGTCGTTATACTGCATTGGATTCATTCTGATAGTTTGGTGGTCCAGTCCATGCAGCTCCTCGACCCTGCCGGTAGCCAAAGCGGATGTCTGTACGCCAGCGCGCTGTAACTGAGACGAGATGGCCGACACATTTTCACCTGTGCTCCAGATGGAATCTTGAGCTAATGCTTCTTCCTGGGAGGCGCTTGATACATAGGGCACAGGCATCGATAAGGGTCGGCTAGGTGGTTCTTCTTCGCTTGCCAGATGATCGGTGACAGTTTCACACAAAACAGTACGGAACACGCTAACAGCCTCAGTAGTTGGTCTGTTGACAGCACACATAGAATCTCTTCCACTAGAAGCCTCTAAGGCATTTAATATTCTTGACGTATTGGCAGAAATCAATCGTTCGAACATGCGTGCTGCTTCTTTGTATGGATCGATGTACCATGGGTCTGGTAGCGGCGAGGCCTCGCCAAAGAGTGTCTTGTATATATCGTTCCATTTTTGATCACTCGTTCTTGAGTTCCGTCTTGAGATATCGTCTATTACGTCCCAACGGTCGGCCGGTATAGTATCGAATTCGAAATCCCGCCTCTGACACTCTTGTGCCCGGATATGCACATCGCGATTAGTTGACGTTTGGAAATTGTCGCCACAAATTGGACAATAACACACCGCCTCCCTATGCGTCCTCCGCAGGTGTTGCGTAACGTGACTTATCTTAGCAAAACTAAATTGCCCGCACGCAAAATGCTTGCGCGGATATCGCTTGAACCAAAGACAAGCATATCTACGACTCGAGCTAGGATTGTCCGACTTCCTCGGTACCTTTTCAGGAGGCTCATATTCTTCGTCGTCAGACCCCGATTCACTTTGTTGCTCCCTTTTTCTCTTGCCACCACGATGTTTCTGAGGTGTTTTTGAAGATCTCTTTGGGGCGGCCGCACCATGCTTGTCTGTCGCAGACGTTGTCCGCGTGGCCCCAGAAGAACATGAATAGAAGTGAGCATGAAGTTCCCTAAGCTTCTTCCAGCTATTCTCCGAAGATATGTGCTCGATATTCAGTAAATCGCTTTCAGTTTCGGCGTGCAGTAGAATTAGCCATAACGGAGGGATGCAGTATAATGCCCTAGGAAAGAAAGAACATAGTCCTAACTGCTCTTCTTCGTTATCATCCAGAGAAACACCATAGTGTTGAAACTGCGGGCTTGAATTCTGTAAATTAGAAGTGTTGCAAGAAATAGGCCTTAAGCCGATTAATTGTCGTGTCAGAGCCTCAACGGCCAGCAGTGCAGTATGTTCTCTTGTAGGAGGGCCCAGTCGGCCTCCGTAAGCCTTGACCTCGATATATTTATCCGCAGATTGAGAAAGGTTCAAGGTGGCTGGCGGTACCTCCCCATCACTATGTAGTCCGATACTAGACACTGAAGATTCGGCATCGTCAAGCCAAATGTCGGTTTCGAGGTGGGTTTGTTGGGTACGTGTGTGTTCAGGGCAGAGGGAATCGTATCGTAAGACAGGGTACATCTCTTCTTCCGACGTGATACATTGAATGATGCAGGATTGAAGTGAAGGGCCGACATCTCTCTTTTGAAAGATCCCTCTACTAGCCAAGTTAGTTTCGACTATAGCTGTTGCCATCGAGCCGCCTCTGCCGTCGCCGCCACCGTTGCCAAGGCGTCACTTCAGGTGCGAAGGATAATGAAAATGCGGCAATCTGGTTCTGCACTAGCGGTACGTGCCGGATCATCATAATATGCCAGAGTCTATTCCATGCCACTTTCTTCCAAGTTCGTGGATGATCAGGCTGAGAAGCATGTGCGCCCCCCCTCTCTTGCCCAATAGCACAATTGTGCCCATGCCATAGGAATTCTCGAGTCCGCAAGAGAGCAGATCCATGCAGAGAGACGCTACGGCCGGTTAGGGAATATTCTGTACTGAGTACAGAGTATGCCAACGCCTATCTACAGGGGTTGACCCCCCAAATCCTTCTTGAAGCACAATTGATAAGGATGCAGATCACATCCCAGCTATAACAGTATGGCAATTGTTCGCTGGGGATAGAGGTCACAATTGTAACTCTTCGGAGAATAGCGTCACCGTTGGTATTTGAGATGTGTGGACTCATCATTATAAATGCCTGCAGCCGTGCTATTAGCTTAAGGACAAGTAGGTAGATTCCAGTGGCCCAAAAACTCTTTGCATACATATGTATTCTGTAGCTGCTGTGTTATTCCCGTTCTTTACGGCGCGCAGAACTATCATTAATTCAAAGTCTGATTGCCGAATTTCAATACCTTAACGCCTATCGAAGGATATGCAATCGAAGTCAAACACATCGAACGCGTCGTTAGCTACGCATGCTCCCGACACTGGTCGGTACAAGACCCAATAATTACCTTTTCTGGAAATTCAAGACTTAGCTAACCAAATAGACAAAAATGATCAAGTGGAAACTTGGAGGAAGCACGCCGATTCGCCGCTTGCCAGATCCTTCCTACAAGGGGAGGTTCATGTATCATGCCAGGAGCGTGAGTCCAGGCGAGTACATGAGGCAAGCCTCGCCATTGAAGAGTTTTGCCGCAGATGGGGTGCTGAACACAAGGAGGGAGGTAATTAATGAATACATTATTGCAATCTCGATATGCACCTAGATAGGCATACCTATGTACCTTTATTCTTTCTCTTGATCAACAAAGTACATACGTATACAGTCGCGCTATGACCAATTCAGCTCCAATAATACATATCTGGTATCAAGTCCCGCATTAGTACCTACCTCCTTTACGGATTGGACTTGCTGCCACGTGGACTCGAAACTACCTAGGTAGTTACCTACATGCCTGGTAGTATGTAGCTAAAAAGGCTGCCAACTACCAAGTAGGTAAGCTAACTACCTACTAAACCAGACCCTTTAGCTAAAGTAGATCTTCTGGCTATACTATACATAAACCTTCTAGCTAAACCAAGGCTTTTAACTAGACCTAACTTTCAAGGTGTGATAGTAAGTAGTGTGTAACTAGGTGCCCTATAAATATAGTGGGTTTAGCGGGTTTTAAGGGATAGAAAAAAGTAGTTCAAAAAAATAAACAAACTATGAAAAAACTACGAAAAAATGTGCATAACCGTGCACCATGATATGTCACATGTAGCCAAAGAGCCACTGCACAGTTGCTTTTGGACCTGACATTTCCCAATTGCACAATCATCAGAACTTACCAGCAGCTACAGGCATCAGCTCACCAAACCCTCTCTAAGGGGGCAGCCACGGTCACCGCTCGTCTCTAGTCATAACCTCGCGCTGGGCGGTCCCGAACCCCAGGCCGAAGTGTCTCGTGTAAAGTATGGGAACTCGAGGCCTTGAGATCGTTCGTTTCCGCGGACGATACTATATTCGCTACAATCAGTATGACAGCTACTTTGAAGGCTTAGGGGCCGAAATTATCGCGAAGATCCCCGCCGACCCAGAGGAATACCAAAGTGCGTCATGTCTAACTAGTGCTAACGCTCCTACTTCCCATCCCAAAAACCATATACTAACAGCTCGTAGAATGGCTCGAGAAGAAGCGGGCCGAGTATGCGGACAAGCAAAAGGAATTAGAAGATCATGTCTATGAGATTCGCGATGGCTCGAAACCGGACTATTCCTGCTTCAAGGGCCTTATGGCGCTCCCCTCCGAACTTCCACGGCTAACTAGTCATGATGCTGAGTATTTTTATATCATCAATCTCGACCGTGAGGTCCTCACGATGAATTTCAGCATCCACTGGAAATTAGGGCACATACCGCGAAGTGACGACCTGTGGCTTAAAGCGATCGCCGAAAGTATTTACCGATTCAAGCCCACCATCTCGCTCGACATCTGCCCAGATGAGTATATAGCCCCGCCGGCATTAGAACTGCCTAAACCAATCCCTGAATTGGGATACAGCTACCGCGTCGTAGCCCCGAAGACAGAAATCACCGAGGCACGAGAAGTGTTTCTTACCCGAATACTGGCTGAGGTTCTAATTCAATATAAAGACGACATCGTTGGGCTCGGGATGGAATGGAGCCCAGATTCTTTTCCATTTCGCGAGTTGGTTTTTGCGCTTGTTTCGATCGCATCCGGCATGACCAAATTTTTCTCCTTTCCTGCTCAGTCATGTAATCCTCGCGGTTGTGAATGGTGGGATTGCAAGTTGAAACATATGCCTAAGTCATGCGGATTCCTCAACAAAGATTGGGCTGGTAGTCACGCTCCGCTACTTGAGTTCGGCTCCATGTCCCATCGACCAGGCGATGCCCCAGGTGTTTCGCCACCAGAAACAAGGTACTGGATAGAAGATGTACTTGTCAGCCTGACTATGAGAACTGATGGCGAGGCCGTTACGCAGGCCGTTGACTGGGGCATCAGTCAAGGGCGCGAAAACTTTCAAGTTGTCGTGCTGAGTCTCTTTAAAGTAACTTTTGTAGAGGTCACTTGGGCCGAAGACGAGGGCGCGGAGCCTATGGTCAAGGTTAGCAAACCCCTCGATCTGTCGCCTCTGCGCCGAAGTTATTGTATGAGCACCCATCCACGCGAGCGACCAGAGCTCAAGGACGGTATGGATTACCAACGTCAGCGCGGAGAAGCGATTATGGGGACTAATTGCACGGGAAAGCCGCGAAGACTGAATTCCCAGTTCCCCGGACTCTCAGCGCTCGTGAAATTCTTCGAAGTCGCTGCCATGCGGCGCGTGGCGTCTAAGTCGGCAGGTATTCTCCCCCTCGAGCTCTATGAACGGATACTGGATTTTGTCGATTATGACACATGGAAGACGTGCACTTCTGTCTCCACAGAATTCCGCTCCTCTTGTCTTCGCAAGTACAGGATCGACGATGAGACGAGGCTTTTGCCGCGCCCCTTTGTACGCCTCCAGAAGAATCATAAGCAACCCTTGCTATCTTTTGAATTCGAAAACATGAAAACGGGCGAGGTCTTTCCTACTATACAGACTCCTAGAATTTGGTCTACAAAAAGGCTGAATTGGATGCCGATCATTGGCAGTGATCGGAAGGCGCTCATGCTAGATGTAGTCGTTCAGTTTGAGCCAGCGGAGGATATCCCAGCAGAAGATGATAATGACGATGGATCCATATAAGATTTCCAGACTCAATATGTGATTCATGAGCATATAATATCATCGCGAATGGCGTCTCTTTTATTTTACTAAGGCCTAGGTTAGGCGTTGGGGTTATCGGTTACCGAGATTCTAGACTCGATCTTACGCATCTCTTGTACAGCTTAAATCGAAGCAGTACCCACTCAAAATGCATCTTATTGAGACATTGGTTGCGATCGTCTTCGCTTTCGAAGATTCGGTACGATGTTTAATGCATGAATGGCCGCACCGTGGTAGCAAAACCAAAAAAAGCTGAATGGCAAGGCGGCAATGATGCACTTATTTTACGCCACCCTGAAGGAACTGAGGTGTCTGGGACTTGCGACCAGTATTTAGAATAGCGCCGCTTAGAAACCGTCTTTTGTGAGCCACTAGGTAGGTGGCTTGCTAAAAGACTATAAAGTTATCAATTGTGGTTTTTTTTAATTATATGAATATTTAGAAAATAAAAAAATAAAGCGGATTTCCCGGTCACCAACTTCCTTAGTCACCGTTCTACTCAAATGAATCACGACATGCTTTGAGGCTGTGTAGGCAGCATACTTAGGAATCCTGTAAAAACACTCAGCTGCGACAGGACTTCTATTCACTGTGACTTCCTCCTCTGACACGTCTCGAGGTGTGCTAGAGACTACCTAGGTAGAGTCTAGTATGACCCGTTCGAAATAAGGAGCACCTTTGGGTTAGCCTTTAGCGCGATATACTATCTAATGTAACGGACCGACGTCTTATGGCTTCTGTCTATTGTAGAGGACACTATGAATCACCTGATGGAGATTTCTACCTAAGCTAATTACTTGTCAGTCTTCGGCCCTCATATCGAATCCATGCCGGGCTGTCGATAACTAGGATAGGTTGATCTCTGCCATGGTTGCTTGCAATGAATGTGCTAAAACCTAAGCAAGGATTCTCCATGGGAGATGCAAAAGTAGAAAGATATGAATTGGGATTTGGCTGTCACAGTTACTTATATACAGCTTACTGTTAGGGCAGCGACACTTTCTATTATCAATGGTATTTTAAGGGAGATAACGTCTTAGCTATTTACTATAAGAATGTGGTTCGCACTTTTTGCTATTCATGTCTGTCTAGTATACTAGATGAAGGTATTTCGTTGTGGTTTTATCGTTGCACCATGGAGCGGGAACCCTTTTTGCTGATCTAGCGCTGTTAATTTTAGCGTTCTTTCGTAAGTCATGCATCTGGCATAATTTAAACGATACCTTGTCTGATTTTCGCTGTGACCGCGTCACATCTATCGTGCTTTTCCTCCGCCTATTTAAACCCATCCCACCCTTTAAATAGTAAGCGGATGACTGGCACGATAGTACTAGACGACCAGTGTCCATGCGAAGGTGGATAGTAAAAAAATTCTGCAGACGGGTTTCGACTTTATTTCCACTAATTTTGTTCTCTTTCGAACTTACGAAGAGCGTTGGCCTAGACGGATAGTGCAAGAAACCAGCAACCATGCATAACGTTTTATCTATAACATATTATCGCTCTCTGCGGGTGTTGGATGGGTTATTCACGAACAGCTTCGATCTAAAGTTCCAAAATCTCCGAGGAGAGTCGGCAAGAAATCCATGATATCTACATAGGCCATCTTTGTCCTACCAAGCAAATACAGATAGATCGTTAAACGTATTAATGAGCTCTCCTTGAAGGCGACGAAAAGCCTTAGTTCCCTCTTCATATACAAGCGGCATATTAACATGGGAGAGCCCTAGAAGGCTGTTTGCCGCCCAAGACATCCTAGTGACTAAGGATGTGGAATTTTCATTGGGTATAAAACCAACCCTCAAGGGACATTTGTGCCGGGCAGGTCGGGAGAAGCCACCAAGACTTACCAAAATAATAGTGACGGTGAAACTGGGCTACTACGGAGTCAAGCATGTACCCAATCCCGTACCACTTCGTAGTATCATAAGTAAATTACTTGCGCGTTGGTAGGTGATACTGGAATATTGTGGTCAATGTCACGTCTGACCGTCAAATCGGGGTTTGTTGTAGACATATGATTCGCGAGTAGTCTCCCCTACATGATATCAGGTGTTACTTAAGAATATGATCCCTAACGAGAATTATAAACGCAATTATAAGTCTTTATCAGTAGGTACGGTGTTTGTCAAGATACTACCTAGGTACCTTAGGCCTAATTGTTATGTTCAATTGTTTGCTTTTCGGGGCGCTAGTCGTATCTTACTATGTATATACATAATACACAATATAATGCTACTCTGTACTGCATAGATGGATATTCCGTACTAAAATTAGGTACCTCCTTACGCAGTAGGTACCTACAATACCTCCAGGCATCCAACCTACTGAATAGTGGCGGCGGCAACGCGTGTACACAAAACCACCAGGTAACTTCTAGAAGTTAGATGGTAGCTTACGTGATGTGATGGCTTCATGGCTTATTTTCTACATTTAGGTATTTCAATGCCATATTTAATCCGAGAATTTGGACGCGTGTACATCTCACGGCACAACGCATGCACACTATGCTACGCCCCTCAAATATGAAGTTTACTGCTAAGTAAAGTGCGAAACACTATGACCTTTTGTTTCGCATTATCCGATCACTGCGGCGCATAGTTATCGTATCTTGATTTCTTTAGAGGGACAACAACCACCACCGCGGAGACTCCCCTTGCTATTTCTACACAAACCCGCAGAGTACATATTGAAAATGCCAGAAGTCGATCCTTTAATATTTTCCTTTTCGCATCTCGCGGACTTCCCACGCGCTGCAGAGGCATTACATACACTGAAGAAGGTAGCTTCTTTAGTGAAACCTCTCATGCGTGCACGGGGATGGAGAGTTGGTCAACTGACCGAGTTCTATCCCAGTCAGCAAAACTTGCTCGGTAGGACACCTATGTGGGTTTCAAAGGAGAGGAATAAAATTGTAGCTCACATGTTTTTAGGACTCAATGTAGATCGCGGACAGAAGATCTGCCTACGGCTCCGGTATCCCGGAGACCGGAACCAGTTTCTCCCTATTGAGCAGGTAGCCGACACAATGCTACACGAGCTTGCCCACAATGTCCACGGTCCTCACGACGCAAAATTTCATGCCTTATGGAATCAGCTTCGGGATGAACATTTGTCGCTGACCCTGAAGGGCTATACCGGGGAGGGCTTCTTGTCCGAGGGTCACCGGCTGGGCGGTAGGACCATGCCGATGGATGAAGCTCGAAGGTTAGCTCGCATCGCTGCCGAGAAGCGCCGCGCTTTGAGTTCTGGATCGGGGCAAAGGTTAGGCGGCGCGGTCCCTCGACCTGGACAAGATATACGAAAGATTATTGGCGACACGGTTGAACGTCGTAACCAAACGTTGCGAGGCTGCGCGAACGATAACCAAACGCAAGACGAGATTATTGAGATTGCGGATACGGCGACGAGGAACGGCTTTAGGACCAAAGCCGATGAAGACGCTGCAAACGATGCTGCGATAGCACAGGCATTATGGGAGATTGTGCAGGAAGAAGAAATCGCAAAAAAGGGGAACGCCTATGTGCCACCTGTCGCAGCCAGCAGCAATAGTAGAGGCAATACCGCGCAGTCCTCAGCTCCTCCCCGCGGCCCACAAAGAGACAAGGCGACTAGCAGCACATGGATATGTGGCGTATGCACCCTAAATAACCCAGCTAGTTATTTATGCTGCGATGCATGTGGCACGGAGAAAACCGAGTTACCTACAACGCAACAGCGAGCGATAATTGACCTAACTAAACCCGACAGGGGTAACAATAATAGAGGAGCTCAAAACGCACCCGCAACCCCAACAACCAAAGGAAAAGAGTCGCGACAAGCTTCCTCTCAGCCCATAGCTTCTACATCACGGACATGGACATGCCACTTCTGCGGCAGGGTCCGAGAGAGCCAATGGTGGTCGTGCGACCTCTGCGGAACCATTAAACTCTCCTCTAACTAGCATACAGTCACTCGTGAACAGCGATTTCTTTTGCACGAGGCAGAATATTCGATACCTAAGTAGCCACTGGCACGCGGGAATCATAGACCTTGATTTGAGGCGAATGAGTTTCAGCGTTTGAAGCACCGAGCTAGCAATGAAGTGTTCCGAAGAATGATAGCTGTGTATACACATATCCACCTACCAACCCTAGCTAATGCAGGGTTATAGACAGCTTCTAGAGGAGTAAAGAACGATGTACGGGTTTTATTTACAAACTGATCCTTAAGCTGTTCGGAGCTAATTAATCACATGCTCAAAGACAAAGACAAATTCATGGGATTCAGCAAGTTCTACGCTAGTCGATCCTATATAGCATAGTGCTATGGTCTACTTATCGGTTTCTGTTAACATGTCATATGGCTTAGCCAGTCAAGGTTTAAACCACCATTGACCGTGTGGCTTTATCCGCGCGCCATCATTCCAACCCGAGTTTCCACCTATGATCATGTTCTAGGCAACACGACAGAAGCTGGCATATGGTGATGGCAAGATCTAGTCCTCCGCGTAAATGGGCTCAGCATGCGCGGTGGGGCTGTCAGGGCTCCCCCGTGAGTGACAAGAAAACCCTTCTACATACGCATTATTTCGCTCATTTAGATTGTATATAGCATAATAGATATGCTTTCGCATGCGCAATAGACAGGTCGTATTTAACAAAGCAGAAGAGAGTCAAACACACCACATGGCACAAGGATAGGTGTTTAGCAACTCACCTCTTCGACCGAGGTAGTCTGTGCTAGTTTCACAGCAAAACAGCCCTTGCAAGGTGTAATGGAGGACTCACTACACTTCCTGAACAGTTAGTTTGCAATCGGATCTAACGAACAAATGATAAAGCGAGAACATATTGACCTCATCAACATTGACCTTACTCTCAATCAAAGAATACGCCGCTTGGCTTATACTTCGTTATGTTGGTGATACCTCAACATAGTGTCTGGCCTATTATCATAAGCGTGCTAACTATGATACAGAATCCCGTACTAACGTCGCTCTTCCTTATCAACAATACCTACTAGTAATAGATGGCTTTCATAACCTGCATGGTCTAACTGTTATTTCGAGACTCCGTAGACGAGGATATAGAATCAACAATTGGTTCACCAATGAAGTGACGCACAATGCGGCTGAACAAACAAGCACGCGAGACTAATCAGAGGGAATAATTGGTAAAAATAGGTATATTGACAAGACGTATATTTTACGCAATCCAAATTTTTCCCATCCCAAACGCAAGACCGCAGCCGCTTTGCAACAGCACGTGTCAGCCTGTATCAACCTATCGGAAAAGCTCAATAGCATCGAAGATCTAGCAGGCAAATTTTCATTAGTACAGCCTCAGGCCAATGCAAAGGGAGGGAGTCCACATACCACGTTGGGGCTCAGGTAGGCGTCGCCGCTGGAGCCGGAGACGACGCTGATGGAGACGGTGTTGGCGCCGCTGACGAGGGTGCCGACGGGGATGGTGCACTCGTAGATCTCGCCGTAGCCGCGGTACGCGCCGCGCGTGACGCCGCGGCTGTCGATCTTGGTCGGCGCCGCGGGGACCGGGCACGCGTACGAGTTGACCGTCGCCTGCGGCCGGCCGCCCGCGAAGGCGAGCGTCGTCGCGATGCGCAGCGTCGCCGCCGTCGTCACGGCGCTCGACAGCGAGAAGCTGATCTTCTGCCCGTTGTTGACCGCCACGAACATGGCCATCGGCCACGAGCCCGTCGCCGTGCTCGAGACGGTACCCGGGGCCCAGTTCGACATGCTGTGGGAAGAGGGTTAGTAGAGCCCCGTATGTGTAATGTCTGCGATGGGGAATGCTTCGCTTACCGGGTGTCTGATGGGTGCATGCGCAGCTGGTTCGCGGCGTTCAGGAAGCCCGTTGGTTGGCCGTCGTAGTCGCCCAGCTTGAAGATGGTCGTCCTGGTCTGTGTGAGGGCTGCGGCGGTCGCGGCGATGTTCGACGTCGCGGTGGCGCCGGCCGAGACAGTGACGCTCTGGGTCGCGGCGAGGAACTCGTCCTGGTACAGCTTCATGGTGTAGGTGCCGGCGGGCATTGGCGGCGACGTGAAGCCTCCGCCAGTGCTGGCGTAGACCCAGAACTGGTAGGCGCTGTTTTCCCAGTGGACGACGATGGGGAAGCTGGAAGACACGCCAGTCGCGGTGCCCTTGACATACCCACGTTTTCCGGAGGTCGGCACGTAGCCTGTGAGACCGAGAGTGTCGAAGAAAGATACGTCGACAGAGCTGGCTGCGGGGATGCCGCTGCGGGACATGGAGAAGACATAGGGACCGTTGAAACCCGTTCGGATGGCCTCGGTAGGGACGTGGCCGGAGTTCATGTAGTAAGTGACGGAGTGGTAGTCGCCGACGTAGTTCAAGCTGATATCACGGAAGAAAGGCCCGCCAGAGCTCTTCTCTGTGGCTTGGTGGTTGGGTCGCAAGAAGCAGGCGTGGACAGTCGCACCAGAATCGGTGGCGCAGTACGCGCTCTGGTCGATGAAGCGATCGGAGGAGTAGAACTTGCTGCGTGTCTGTCCGTTGACGAGATAAACATCGGTAGCTTCGATCGCAGTACCGCTAGCAGTCGCGGAGACATCCCCGTTGGGGTAGGCAGAGGCCAGACCGGTCAAGCGGAAGATATACCGCAACTCTCCGACTGACGGCTCCGAGTTGATGTTTGTACCCATCCAGATGTTGGCAGAGCCATCGCGGAAGACCATGTAATGCGTTAGGTCAAACGAGCTGCTGGATTGCGTACAGGCAAAGATGACGGTGTCACCCGATGGGCTAGTCGTGTAAGAGACCTTTAGGGGGTTCGTTAGGTTAGGAGGTACCATGAGGATGGGAATAGACCTACAGACGTGCCGCTACCGAGCCCCGAGGCGATCGAGCTGTAAGTGCTCTGGTACTGGTATTCAGTCCCGTAGAACTTCAGCGAAGTAATGTCACATGTTGAGCGGTTGATCGTTACAACGAAGTTATAAGCGCTAGCAGTGTCGACGACATAGGAGGCGGTGGACGTGGTAACGGTGATGCCGCGAACGACGCCAGCCCAGGCGAAGAGAAAGCTGAAAAGTGTCGGCCACAGCATGATGGGCAAGTCTAGAGACCGAATGTGCTCATCCCTGTCTGGACTTCTCAGGATGTAGATCTTTTCGAGACCATCGCATCGGTCGCCTCGACACTATGTATAAGAGCCACGGAGCAAAGCCCCATTGCCCCATTGCCCCCTTTACCTGAGATTCCATACTGAGGAGAATTTGCTCCGAATACAAGTCGGGACTAGGTTGCCCAATTCGAAGTTGGAACCAGGTTGCGCGGAGACAGAGCTGTGATGCGTTCATCATTCGAGGTATATCACAGGAGCTAAGACGCGTGGGATTCGTAATGCCTCCTGCCTCGCGGGAAGCTGTGCCGAGACCGAGCGGCCTGCAATAACAACTGAAGCGCCCGATCAGTAACGGACCGATTCACCAAACGGAATCATGTTGCCAGGACCACCGAAACCGTCACTTGTCGTATAGAAAAAACCGATCTAGCAAGGTCAAAAAGGGAAATTTTCCATGTTGAGCTTGTGCATGAGAGATCCCCGATACTTTCCACCAATCACTAGCGCCTTGGCCCGGCTTGATTTCCCCTAGCAGTCCTGTTTCAGGCAGGGAAGAGTCTACATGTTGTAGGAAAACCACTTACATATGTATTACACATAGTATTAGGTAGCCAGGCTTACCTATTTCTGTCGACGATATTCTGACTTGAGCAAGTAATGCGTAATGAAATTAACTAGCATGGGTTCTAGCTCATAAAAGCCTCAAAACCACTAAACCCTTTAGCAGTATCTCTCTTCGCATCTCATCTATATAGGTCCGGATTCTGTTCTTGTTATCCTCCTTTAGGTCTGTATAGTTTCTTTGCTAGGAAAAGGCCGAGCTCAAAGATATTAACATAAATTGCTGCGGCTATAGCCAGCCGACCATCTTTCCCTGAGGCCTTTCGTGATGATAAATTTGGTTAGAGCACGTTTGTGAAATTGTACGGGGTATCTAATTACGTTTAAGGTATAATTCACTATGATGTTGGTGTTAGAACACGTACCTAAAAGGGTTCGGATGACAAATAGATACCTAATATCTTTCACAATGGCAAGAGTTAAAACAGCAGACTCTAGAGGCTAGGTATAAAAGTAGGATAGTTTTCTAAGATCGATCACCCATTTCTCGAATATTTAAAGGGGTTGAATCTGCTTTGTCCAGGGTGGCGTTCAATAGTAGACACTAGGTATAGCCTAGAGCTATGAGACAGATTAGCGTGGGTAGTAAACAGATTATCGTATTTGGTCATGTTTGTAACCTGTGATAGCTGATGAATATAGAGTTTATTAGGAAGCGCATAGTTTCGTAGTTCTGTTTGATTGAGGATTAGCTGGACAATAGGTCGTTTGTGCCTGAGGGTTTCGATGTAGTAAGATGTGAATAGTTGCACAGCTAGCGACTTTTCTAGACTAAATCAATGTTTTACACCAACGGAAATAGTGGAGACAGAGACGGGTGTCAGCCGGCAGCTCAAAGCCGCTAAAAGAAAGAGGGCTAGTGTAGGTAGGCCGCCTTATTTACGCCCCGAAAAACCATGCAGCCCAATTTTTTCTCCATCAATCAATCACCCTCGCATTCTCGACATCACTACCTACTCAATATGGCAAAAGTTAGGGATTCCCTGCACGACCCCGACGAATATCTTCGGCAACTCGAAGAACAAGTCGACAAGCTCGTCATAGCTCTCGACGAATGGCGGCAGTGGAAACAAGAATATGAGGCCCTACGGAATGATGTACAGGCCCTGTCGCCGACCGCCACGCGCTCAGCCCTCACTCAGACGCGTCAAGCCTTTAAAGGCGAGTTAGTAGACGAGAAAGAGCTAGTCGAGATATTCGGCCGGGATGATTCCAAAAAGCGTGATCAAGTTTCCAGCACCGTCTCAAACCGGCTAGATTACGTCTCGAAAAACATAACTACTCTTACGAAACAGCTCGAAGCCGCTGAGAATAAACTCGCCACCTCACGAGCTGTGAGCGACCCGGAAGCTGCCGATGAAGATGGTCTCCCTCTCACCGAGATCAGCGAGCAGTTGGACGAGGATGACAATGTTATCTCGTACAGCCTGCGACGACCGGGAGAGAATCAGCCACAACTCGTCGAGGCGCTGAAGAAGGCCGGCATTAGAGACCTGCCCTCCAATTCCCACGATCTGGCGTCTGAGATGGCCTCTGACACTCCGAAACCTTCATCTGCTGTATCCCCCACCTCAGGTGATACCAAACAACAGTCGCAATCAGACGGAGTAACTACAGCAGAAGGTTCGAGGCCTAAAAAGGCATCAAAGAAGAAGAGCGTAACGTTTGCCGAAGACACAAAAGAAGCCAATGAAGAGAAGCCCAGTGGAACCGTCCAGAGACTTGAAGAATTATATCGGCAGGCTAAGGATCAGGAGAGCATCATATCAGACCCGATCGTCCCTGCCGACGAATCACCTGAGGATGCCGAGCTGCGCGAAGATATGATACGGTACAACAAAGAGACGATGATGTATGAGATGGCACCCATCGTCGCTGAGTTGCAGCTCGAAGAAGGCTCGGCTGACGATGACGGCTGGAACTACGATGACAGTGAAGACGACGACGACGACGATGAAGATCAATGGGGAAGATCAACATCTAGTGTCGTAGATGACGAATACAGACGCCAGATGCTGGAGCTGAAGGAGCGTCTTAGCAAGCAGACATTCGGCGACCAAGGGGCTGGTGATGACGATGATGAATTTGCCGAAGGCATTGGTCGTATCACCGTCAAGCATGGGAATCCAGGCTCTACCGGAAACGACTCGAAAGTGCCTGCAGCTGATGAAGATGTTGTTGTCGATTCTCCGGTGATCAGTGGTGCGGAAAAGAGTGTCAGATTTGCCCCTAATCTGGACATCGCTGAACCTTCCCCACCTACGGTCCAACCACAGCCGCTAACCAAACAACGTCCCGAAGCTGACCCATTATCCGACATAATAGAGCGTCAGACCTCGGGGGAAAATAAAACTAGCTCAACATCCGGACGGAAACCATCAAGATTCCGGAAGGAAAGGGCAGATGATGGGCTGGCAACGCAAACGTTACCAATCGCACCCGAAAAACCCTACGATACCACGAGATATGCCCCCTCAGGACCGGAGGGCCAGACGCTAGCGTCTACTATCCTAGAACACGAGCCGTCTAGTGAGGTCAAAGAACCAGACGAGCTAGATGCTAATCTCCTCCACCAACAGGTGACAGAAGAGTATTACAAAATGCGCAATAAAATGATTGGCCGGCATGGCGGGTTCCTCAAAGAGAACACAGACGCCATCCAGCCGCTGGAAGAGGAGGAAGGCGGACCCAAAAGACTTAGTCGTTTCAAGGCCGCAAGACTGGCCAAATCCTAGACTCGGGAGTTTCGATAACTCAACCATCCAAAAACGAACGTGTGTTACTAACGGTGCATGCATAAATTCCATCATACTACGTGAACAGGATGCACAATCCCTTATTATTACCTAAACGTCAGTTGTGCCGTTCCCAGTAGGACAGCTTTGGCTTGTTGCTAAGCCGAGCCAACGGCGGTGGCATTGAAAGGTGAGTCCTGTCAAATGTGCATGTCTATGTAGGTCTAACTCTCCTTGGTCTCTCCCGCCCATACTTGTACAGTGGCGAACCAAACAGAACGGAACGCTTGACTGTCTGACAATTGATGCATAGCAGCGCTCAATCTGCTATGTCATTACTCGCGATTCCAAGAGCAAGGCAAAACAGGGCTATCTGATGCCTCTACCCTTGGGAAACCTCTCCGTGGGATGGGCTTTTCGTTTCACCCTGAACATTTTGTAGCCACTTAGCTGGATTTGGAAGACCATGTAGCTCTTCGCTTATATATACATATAGGTGGTTACTATTTAGAGACGATCCGTTTTGAATGCCTCATCGAGTTCCCATCCTATCTCATACTGCTGTGTCACTAGAGCTGCTTACAAAACCACAGCCCACTGTTCATCCATTCATCAACAAATAGTCATACTCACATCGTAGACGTGTAACCACGTCTCTCCCAACTCAAGTTCATATGATCTCATGATTTTCTCTTTTCTCTATTTTACGGGTATCTCTAGGTGACTAACTGATCTTGGCGCCGCTGAAGTCCATCTCGGGGTGCTGGGCCTGGAACTGCTTGAGGATGTCGGCCTTGCGCTGGTCATCGGAGGAGGGGAGGCCCAGCTCCTTCTGGCGCTGGTCGTACATCATCTTCTCGACCATGCCGCGCGTCTCGCCGTCGAGGTCGGACAGCTTGCTGTTCTCGGGCTGGATCTTGGTCACGTCGATCTTGGGGGCGCTCGTCACCACGTGGGCCCACCACTCCATCTTGTTCGCCTTGTCGAGGTGGATCTCGATCGTCTTGGTCCCGTCCGGTGCCGTTGTCAGCGTCCAGGTGGAGTCCTCGGTGAGAATCGCGTGTGGGAGGTCGCCCTATTTAGAGAGTGTTAGAAGTTGGGGTAGAGATGGATGGTTTGATGCCACAGGTGCTTTATAGGGAAAGACTCGTATCCCAATGGTGTAAGATCTATAAGAAAGTAAGTGAATAGTGGCATACCTCGATGATAGGCGTCTGGCCTTTGATCCCGGCCTTGATCTTCTGCTTCTTCAGCTCGATGACTAGGTCACGGCTCTTCATATTGCCAGGAATGGAAGATATGGTGATGTCGAGCTCCTGGATAGTCTGGGTCCATTTGTATGGCAGAGCAGCTTGCTCAGCAGCTTCTTTTGCACGGGCCGCTGCCTCTTGCTCGGGCGTGAGATCTGGGCACCAGGATTTGTTAGATTCATGTTAGATTCATGGTGGGGGTTTGGTCTAGCTCAGCAAACAGGGATCAGGGCATATTGTTGTTAGAGAATCGGCTTGGAATAAGAGAAAGAAAATAAGATAAATTAAATGAGTAATCACCTTTGTCAGTCATGATTCCAGATCTCTATCGGTGTTTGTATGTGGCTTCTTGTTGTCTGTTGTAACAGAATAGTCGAGAAGGCTGACAAAAGACGGGGAGGGTGTGACGCAGTAGGGTATCTACCTATCTACTTAGTAAATAGAGGGGCAAGTTGCATAACGCTACCTATATCCCTGTACGCGTAGGTACCTAGGTAGCTCTAAACCAATCACTTCGGTAGCATTACCGACTATGTAGGCTAGGTAGAGGTACTGCAGGCGATATATTGACAACCCGTTCCATTACAAAACTCCATCACCACCACCTCTCCATCTTCACGCAACTCTACCTACAACCGCCACCTCACCCTTCACGAGTTGTGTGCTCCTAAATGCGCTACTTCACTCTCGAACCTTAATCCCCCGAAATCGAAGCTTCTCAGGCCTCGCTCATCGCCTCAAACTCGACTCACTAAGTTCGGAAGATAGAAGAGGAGGCAAACCGACTTCTATATTACAACGTCGCAACCACAATGTCCCGCAAACCTGTAAACGGCGGCTCGACCGTGGTCAGGCTCTCATCAGGCCCGACAACCTCCCTCCCGTCTGATATCTGCCCTGTGTGCAAGCGTGTGCGGTACCTCAACACAGACATGGAATTCCTAATCAACCCGGAATGCTACCACCCCATGTGCAGCAACTGCGTAACCAACATCTTCAAGTCAGGCCCCGCGCAATGCCCGTACGCTACCTGCATCAAGACGCTACGACAGCGCGGTTTCCGGTCCGCCTTCTTCGGCGACCTGGCCGTGGAGCGCGAGGTCGACATCCGCCGACGCGTGGCCGCCGCCTACAATATGGTGGAGGACGACTTCGAGACCCTGCGTGACTACAACAATTACCTCCAGGACGTCGAGGACCTGACCTTCGACCTGATCTCCGGCGGCGACGACGAGCGCGGCGCCGCCGAGCAGAAGCTGCTGCACCGCGAGCAGGAGTTCCGCGAGGAGATCGAGCGCAACAAGCGTCGCGGCCGCGAGGCAGAGCTATCCCGCCAGAAACGGGATGCCGCCGAGGCGGAAGCCACGCGCCAGCGCCGCGCGGAGGAGCAGCGCGAGGAAGCCCGCGCGCGCGCCGAGGAGGCGACCATCAACGCCGAGGTGATGGAGGCCCTGCAGCGCGGCGAGCCCGGGTCAGCCGCCGAGATCCAAGACCGCATCGTGGCGCAGAAGCGCGCGCGCATCTTGGCCATCGCCGGCGAGCTCTTCCCCAGCCTGCTGGACGGCGAGCCCTCGGGCCGCGGCGGCAGCAACACGCTGTCGATCCGCGGTCTGAAGACCAAGAAGATCTCCGACGAGGAGGAGGACCTCAGCAAGCCGTACGACCCCTTCGCGGGTCTCGGGCCGGCACTCGAACCGTCGCGCTACCACCTCAGCGAGGCGTATCCCAATCCGTGGCTCGAGGCCGCCCGCACGAATGAGGACCACCGCGTCCCGGGGTACAGCATTCCCGAGTACGTGGCGCGCGCCATGTTCGATGCCTTTGCTGGCCTTGGCGTTAATATCGCCGATGAGAAGAAGGAGGCTCCCCTGGGCCCGGGCGCTGTCGATGATGTATTTGGATGAAATCATTCATCCATCCGTTCAATTACCACACGCATTATTCAAGGAGACGGTGCCGAACATGATCGTGAACGTCTGGGGCCGGAGCAGACACGAAACAAAGGCATTCGGATTCTATGTAGCACCACGTCCTACCACACACACCGGGCAAGTCGTCAAGTCCTGATTGATCTCGTCTACAGAGACAAGTGTACAACTACAGCCATCATCATTTCACATGCATAGCGGCGGCGTCTCGGGTTCCGTTTTTATTTCGCCCATGCACCAGCACCTCAAACTGGGAGGCGCCATAATTAGGCTGTGCCTATAATATACGAGGGAGGATGAGTTGTGCTTCAGGAAAAAGTGAAGGGCGGGCTACATCAAATCTCCAAGAAAGATTACACTCTTAATAGCAAGACCCGAAATCAGAGACCAAGGCATGTACATACAAGCTGAAAGGTTACATGAAGCAAGAAGAATGAATATGGTTAGATGATACCCAAGCAAAAAGAGATGAGTCTAGTCTATATATGGCAAGGAGATAATAATAGAAAACCAAACCTAATCCCAAGCATTATACCGTCACTTTCAGACATCGGCCCTCTTTCTAGTCACAGATTGTTATTCATTTTATAAAATTTCTAAAGTCAAGGTATGAATCAGACACGTAAACCCAAGAGAGTGCAAAAGCCCCGAGGTGAATTTCCATGCATTTAATATTGCGGCGCAAACCCGCCCGCGATGTTTCGTAGGCAAAGCAGGTATTGAGTCTATCTAACCTGACCAGACCTGATCTGACCAGAAACCAACTGGGTAAGTAGGTAGCCATAGTTACATTGGGAAGGGGAACAAGTAGGGAAAGATGCTAGACGTTATCTATGCATCCACCTCAGCAGGAAATGGCTCCCGTTGAGAACAAAGATGAACCATCCTCTACAAGCAGGAAACTAGCCTTAATAACGAAAAGAGAAAACGCCCTTCCATGCTTGCATCTTACAAGATGCCGTCAGTCCCTCTGTCAGGACTTAAGCCTTGCCAGCTTAAGAAGGCAAATAACTTACTATTGCTGTTGCTGCCATGGCGTCTGCTGCGTCGGCCTGGGAAAGACAGGCTGTGTTGGCAGCTGGTCTAGGCCACCGCCTATAGGCATCTGATTGTGCTGCCACCCCATCCCAGTCTGATGGTTGACGAAGGCGCCCTGCCGAAACGGGTTCGTGGCCCCTGTGGCCTGCGGCACGATACCCCCACTCGTCTGGGGTCGCGGCTGCTGCTGCTGCTGCTGCTGCTGCTGGAGTTGGGGTTGGGGTTGACTCCCGGCGGGCGGGAAGTTCTTTGCGAACGGGTTCGTCCCGGTTGCCGCTGGCTGTAATCCTAGAGGTTGGCTAGGCGGTGGTGACTGGAATGGTGAAGCGGATGGTGGACTGGTGAATGGCGTCGTACCCTGCGGCGATGACCTAGCAAAGGGGTTTGTGGGCTGTCTTGTCAGAGCACTAGGGGGTTGGGCCTGAGGATTTGCCGGTGCGGGAAAGTTGTCTGGGATACCGCCGTTAGTAGGCAAGCCCGTCGGGTTGGCCATCATCATCGAAGCCCTGAACGGATTCGTTATTTGTTGGCCGGTCTGCATCGGGGGCAAGAGATTCGCAGTGGGGAAAGACGCAACAGCATCTTGTGGTATTGAGCCTAAGCCGTTAGGAGTGAAGCTATGCCCAGGCTGTGGCGTGAAACCCCCGAAGCCTGCACCTGTGAAATTGGGCTGCATTTGGGGAGGCATTTGGGGAGGCATTTGCGGGGGAAGCTGTTGTGGCAGTGGAAACCCGGTGGGATTTGGTTGCTGAAATGGACTGTTGTTCGGATATGCTGTAACTTGGGGTATAAACCCATTCCCTTGAAGTTGGGCCGGTTGTTGCATTCCTGATGGCCAAGGGTTACCAGTATTCATTAGTGGCATCTGTATTTGTTGAGTGGGCTGAGGGCCCGGTTGTGTGCTCATCGTGGTCTGGTTCTGTTCTATCGAATCGAAGAAATCGATGAGATCAGGATCGGGACCCTTGGTAGCCTGAGGCGCCTTGGGAGCAAAGGCCGACGATGCATTCCCTGTCTGGAACAACTTAGCAGCCTCTGCCCTTGCTTCTGGCCCTCCTTTTTCTCCTTTCGAAAGGCCACCCTTTTTCTTGGCTTGTTGTTCAGCCATATACTGTCTCCTGTTTATCTCAAAATCCGGATCGTTGAGGTAGTCTTCAAGCTGGCGGCGTAAGTTGACTGGAGCATGTTTCAACTTGGGGACCTCTACCCTCGTATGAGGTTCCCATTGTCGAGCTACGGTCAAATACTGTACAACCGCATCTGTAGTTTTAGTGAAGTGACGGTAGATGTCCATAGCTCGCTCCGCATCCACCTTTGACATTTCGAAGAAGTGTCCTAGAAATTGTCAGTCTTGATGAAATGATCGAGAAGCAGTAGCTAATGTACCGAGTATATTAATCATGGCTTGGTTAAGCACCTGGAACAGACTGAGAAGGTCCAGAACTAGAAGCCTGAATACGGTGATAGTAATCTCGTTTTCAGGTTCGTCCAGAACCTATTTGCCTGTTAGTCATTCAATCAACTCCACAAGCTGCATCACATAGACATACATCGCATTTCAATAAAGCAGTTAGTTGGCGCTGGACTGCCTCGCTTTCTCGTAGAAGACCTTTTTCGACCGAGAGATTCTCGAGCCGCGTCTCCTTCGCACGCACCCAGTCTATCTTGGTCTCCTTAAAAGCGCGCACCCTCTCAGCTAAATAGGAGGCATAGTGCCGTATATTTCGGCCTTGTATCTGGGCTATAATGTGATATGCATCAGCGTAATACGTCGAGTAGTTGCAGCGGAAGTGACGGACCATCGGTAAAGGAGCTAATGGCCAACTGGTTGCGGTTCCTCGCCAGGTATGATAATGTAGCGTCGGGTGAGCCCTCTCGGATCATTAAATGTACGGTAATCAAACTCTTGAAAACGACGGTCCATGTCGAATCTCGGAGTCGATTTTGCAGAGCGCGAAAAACCTCGCCCACACCGGCTTCGCCCGCATGCGTAGCCACCAGGATATGCTCGATATATTTCGTCTTCGGGGGAGCAGCCTACAGCAGCCAGACCGGTCAGCACTAACGGCAGGTTCAACGGAAATATGTCCTCGGTGGCCCAACTCACCTTGATCTTGGTTGCGCCCTTGACGGACTTCTCAAAGGAGCTCGACATCTCTTTTTACGGTTCTCGTAGCGATCTTGGTTTGGCAGCCAGCGGACGAAAGAGGCAATCAGGGGGATCGGCGATCGGCGATCAGTATCGTCTACTAATTTTCGTTTTATGGGTTCCGCCGTCCAACTATGGGTTGAGTTGGAGCAATGCGACGTCGTCACGGTAGGACAAGAGCTACCAGCCCCAACGGCGAGAGTGCGACGCTACGACGACAGGTTTCGGGATGCCAAGCACGGCGCGCGAATCGCGAATCGCAGTGTATACCCACCCACGTACCAGAACGATCGTATTCGCGAGGGCGAGCGTGGGCTTGAGCCTAGACGGAGACTTAAGCGTACGTGTGGGCGTAGGCGTAGGCGTAGGCGTAGTCGTAAACGTTGGCCGAGTAGACGAGATCCAGCCGGAAAGAGAACGAGCAGATGGGCAGACAGCAGACAGAGTCAACGAGTCAGCGTCATGCCATGGCGAGCACTGCTGGGCGCACAACGGTCAAGACTACAATAGCGTCTGCAGTAACAATATAATTATCGATTTAAATAGACAAGTAACCGCCACTCCTCGACATGCGGGTGTGCGAGTGTGTGTCGTGGCGAGAGACCGTCGTTGGTGGTTGTCCGTGTCGTCGTGACGAGCGGCCGTCGAGGGAAATTGGGAGTCGGGCATCTACTAGGTAAGGTAGGAGTAGGCAATGTATTCTGTAGGTACATCAGTCTAGAGGTAGGTCGATACGTCGTCAGTGGGGCTCCATCCGGATTACGGGTAACCCTGTGCAAGCCGGAGCTAGCCTGAAAGAGAAGCTGACGCCGATCGTGATTGGCTCCTGGCAATGTTTCATAAGATAAAAGTACCTAGATAGGGAGCTCAGTAGGACTTCAAGTTCTAACTTTAATATATAAGAGGTACCTATCTAGACCTACCTACGCGTACATAACCTAATTGTGCACATGCATGGCCCATGGCCAGTTCATCCGAGTGTCTACATACATATATGTCCGTATTTAAATCCTACGCCGTTGGGGTGTCTAGACTCCAAACAATGCTCCATGCACATGCACATACCTACACCATCTCTGCAAAATAGCCCTGATTACCTAAGTATTATACCGAAGCAAATACAAATTTCTTAGGTAAGAATTCCACCCGCCCAGACTCATATGTTCGCATCTCATATATGTCCGGCACCACCGTTTCAGTCATTTGGATAACTTGGAGTATAATGAATCTCTTTCTCTACTAAAGGGGTTCTAAATACAGTAACTACAACTCGTCTTCCGTCTAGCTGCATACAAGTTTCCGATTTCCTCAGAAGAATTCACGCTCTCTACATTTAAGAGACAGCCCTCAGCTATAGAGCTTGACGTCATCGCCACCCTTCATTCCACATAGAAACGTATCAGGAAACCCCCAACATGACTATTGGCTAGTACCTTAATCGGACACAGTTATAGGCCTGACTTATATACACCTTTCTCCCACAGCTCTGCATAGCCTAGAAGGGGGATGGGTCAATTATCTCATATAACATTCAGTCTGTGGACATAAATATTGAAAGTATGCGTATTAATATTATCTGGACATTTTTAGGCAACCATTTGTTGAAATCCATCTCATACCTGAGCCCTCCTTGTGCCTAAGTATACATATACTCTCCCGTTGTTGCATCAAATCAAGCGGCATTGGACGAAGCTTGAGCCTTACTCTTTTTCGCTAGCTTCTCCTCATATGCTCGAGTCTCCTCTTCCAGTCGCCTGAAGCGCACTTCCGGAGGAAGATTTGCCTCCCTAATTTCCCGATTGATGCGCCGCCGATCAGTGGTCCCCTTCCTAGTCTGACAACATCGTGGAACGAGTAATAAGACCGGCTCAGACCCCGAAGTGTAGGGGCTTGTGTCAATCGTTATGAGGTCTGCGCTCAGAGGATCGTTTGGATCGACTATATTCAGCATGAGCGTTTCCGAGTCGTCCTCATCATCCGGTCCTAAAAGGTGGTCGAATGTGATGGCGTACGCTTCGAGTCTGGTGCAATCACATTACTGTCAATAGCGATGGTCACTGCGAGGACTAATGGAAAGGACATACATGGGCTCCGGTAGTAGGACGCGATCCGGTGTCGCGCCCCGCCAAATATCATATTGATGCCTTGGGACCATATCGGAAGGATTTCCAGGGTCTGGCTCACGGCCGTAGAGTAACCGGAAGGCCATCTGGGCAACTTGCAAACCCGGCTTAATAAACTCCGTGGCTTTATCCATGGAGCTCTTGGGCGTGGGCATTTTTGTGCCGTCATCGAAAAGATTGTCGAAGTCTTTATTATCGCCCATGACCTGAATCCTTAGAGCTTTTTCTGATTCGGGGGGATGATTCACACAAGTGGGGGTTTGTACGCATTGTGGGAGAACAAGTTTGAAAGCCATTGTGAGTTGGTGCAAATGAGATAAAACGAAAGCTAGGGAGGAGTTCTGCACAAAATGAGAAGGTGAGAAGCGTGTTTAAAATATAAGAATGAGAGGACCTTGTGATTCTACCTGGTTGTGGTAGCTGTTGGATATATACCATCCTAGAAAATGACCATTAATTGACCGGTCACGCCAATCTTTTGGTGCAGTGGTAAATCTAACAGTAGCAGCTGTACTCTCCCAACCCCGCGTCTGTGACCAATATGCGGGGCAAACCGGCGAAGCTCGAGCGGCCAAAGAGGCTTTAAGTGAGACATATCTAGCTCATACCGGCTTCACGGCAAAGTGCTGGATACTCAGACAGAAACAGGGAGAAAACTGTGACACAACTAACATGGAAACTAAGCGTTGCCTTGGAATTCGAGCCCCGTCGGTCGTCTCCCTTATTTTTACACATAAGTTTTAGTTTGAAGTTCACTTTTACTAGAATATTAAACTTTTAATACTTCCAACATTTCATATTTTAGTAGAGGTGTACGAGGCTGAACTGTGACAAGGGCTTATATAATAGCGCCTAGGACGGTATTTCGTATTCAACTAATAATTCTCTAGGGGGCCTCTAGAGCCTGTGATTTTCTCAGTCTAAAATGTTTTCTAATACAGGGCTCTTGTTGGTCAGGCCTCCTCCGAGGTCGGGCTATCTAGAACTGTGACTACTAGCCGTGTGTCACTGAACTTATAATATATAGTACCCAGTCTCTAGACTGAGGTCTTACATATGACTCAACATATTGTCAGTATAGTGCTACCTCGTAGTATAGGACAGGATAATCACACTGCCAGCCCTTAACGCTAGCCATGGGGGACTTATACCAACTCCCATCCGACTACCTAGCTGCCACGGAGAAAACGACGCCGTTAATACTCCTACAGTATTAATGCTATATATTTCACGTGACAATAGCAGTGTGATTATCCATTTATACGATATTGATTAAGCCTTAGGTTAAACTCTACTGAAATCATGAACTCGGAAGCCTGATAATCTCCTCCCTCGTCATCTAGAAAGGCAAAACGTTGGCCCGTTATATAGACCTTCAAGAGGGTGAACAGTACATTTAGTACGCCATATTCTATGTGTAACTTTGAACTTCAAGAAATCTATGAAATGGTTCACAATATAAATATCACCTGTTGCTCGTAAAAACTGAACCTGTTTACTTATCCTACTCAACAGTATTAACTATCCCCCAATGCCACCAACAATCCTAAATTTGTTTCGACTAAGCCGATAGTCTCGAGAATTCCTCTCGCTATATAAAAGGCGCCGATTATCGCACAATCGCACAATCACACAAGAGGAACATTAATATACTGAGCTCACGCCCTTAAGTTTCGAACGTTAGATACACGGTAAGCTTTGCCAACGGAGACATACTCTCGCCCTGGATACTGATTTTAAATTAGATGTGCACCTTCACTCAGTCGTATTATAGTTGCGGGCACGATGCTGGTATAGACACAGTACTCTGTGAACACGCGGGAGATTGTATCCCTTTACAACGCACTAAGTGGTTGGTTCGTGACTGTGGCAGGAGAGCATGTACCACCCCCCCTGATAGCGACAATTACGGCCGTAGATACCGTTAATAGGCTCCGGATTATCGAAAATGTTAGCAAACTTGAACTAAATCGACTTTGGTCTTGTGTATGTGGAGGGGGGAAAGGGGCGGGGGGGGGATAGTAGATCACTCATTTAGAATTCGGTGTACATCCGATTGTTTGGATCTAGATGAGGAGGGACTGGACTGGATATTATCCCGCTGAACAGTCATTGAATTAGTTCCTTTATTATTAGATCGATTTTATTTCCTTAACTTGATATGATTTCACCACGCATTGTGCTTTCCGCCGTTACACTTGCTTATGCACTAGAATTGAGGTTTTCCGGTTCGAAAACAAGAGTTAGCTTGCCTATGTCGATTTTTGGAATGGGTGAAGGCTAGTACCATGGTAGTAGTAGTGGTAGTGATATTGTTGGCATGTAGTGTGGTTATACCAGTATTATCCGACCGTTGAACATCCGGTGCGCATTCGGTTTGTTCACAGATATGTTTAGCATAATTAAGGGGAAATAATAAAGCCTAGGCTAGCCTCTCTTATTTCAAAACTAATCTATATCAAGTTCCACTTTATTCGAGTGGTTTTCGCCCGGCAACTAGCTCAGTCTGATACAACAGTATATGAGTTTCCCCCTTTATAGCGACAAAAGATTTTCATAATAGTAACAACTACAACTATTTTCTGTCTTACTTAGTGAAGATGCGTCCTTATATGATCAAATATATATATAATCCATAGAACACTATTGTATAGTTCAGGATAGTTATTCCCTGTTGCTCACGCATATACACCTATACCTCGCTCTAAATGAACAAGCAGGTTCACCTAAGAAAACAGAACACGCCACTTAAAAAGAGTGAATAGAGCATCCTGATAGGGTTTGCTGGTGTAGCCGTACATAGGGAGATAGGCGACACTACACATACCTATATAGTGGTCTAGAATTTATCTGGGAATTTTTTTAATTAGAAGAAGCGCGATTAAGTTCTTAGCTCCAATCCCAGCTGTTCTCCTAGCCCGCCTTTCAAGTAGGTGTAGCCTGATGTCTGCTGTTCATAACCCGCCCTTACAGATATAATTAGCTTCGTCAACTTGAAACTCATTCGCACCTTGAAGGTTGATCCATGGCCAAACACTTTGCAGAGGTGTGTGCTTGATTAGAAGGAGAGAAGTAAGAATTGCGATAGGTACCCTAGAGCAAACTCGCATTAATTCCACGTGTAGACTCATCGTAGATTTGTACGAATATTTCGGAATCAGCAAGAGAGGATACGATTTGGAGATATCGTATCACAAATATCTATGTAGGTTGCGTTCCATTATAAACAAGTGTCGTCTATTACCTTGGCATCCTCATTGCGGTATATCACGTATCCTGTCTCTCCTCGGAATGGTAAGTATGCGTATGAATATTACATGCTGAAGTAATGATTATCTGATGAACTATATGATTATGCAAGTTGAGTTTAATAATCGGGGTGATGCTTCGTAAAGATTACATATTTTTGCACAGCGCAGGCGACCAGGGACTGGCTTACTACTTGTATTATGTGAAGGTGCCTCATTAATCATCAAAGCACCGGCCGCGCTAGAATGCTGGGCGAACCTCCATAGATGATTCTTATCTTAGAAATATCAAATTCCCCCAACTTTGCCGGGACTCTTATCCGGCAATTAGCACGAGCGTCAGCAACGGTGGTGGGCCGGCAGTGGACGGGACGCAGCACCTCTTTGACCTAGGTATTTAGACCGTAACATAATACTATGTATATACGTATGTAGTACTATGATACTTTCTCCACAGTTTCATCGCGGAAAAATTGCCTAGGTAGAGAGCACGACCTTCGCCGCGCCGGTAGCACTAGCCTATAGATGAAAGGGGATTACTTTTAAGAACGGCGTTAGACCATCTATCTAGACCGGTTAATCATCACGTAGTGTGTTTACTTCCCGCAACCCCTCACTAGCGACGCCCTGCACTGTCTACACCGTCTACCTCAATTACACCGTGCTGAGTTGCGTCCTCCCGCCTAGTTTGCCTTACACAAGTCAACCAGTCACGGGAACAAAAAAAGATGGCGCTCCACACCGTCCCCTTCATCATCAATGGCGAGGACCGTTTTGCGAAGGACACGTTCGAGGTGACGTCACCCGCGACCGGCGAGGTCGTGCACCTGTGCGGCGTCGCGACCGTCCCGGAGGCCGACGCCGCCGTCGCAGCAGCAGCCGCCGCCGCCGCGGCATGGCGCGACATAGCGCCCAGCGCGCGCAGAGACATCCTGCTGCGGGCAGCGGCGCTCATGGACCAGAAGCGGCCCGAGCTGGTGCGCTACCTGGTCGCCGAGATCGGCCAGCCGAGCGGCTGGGCCGAGTTCAACCTCGACGTCGCCGTCGACATGATCAAGGACGCCGCCGGGCGCGTCTCCACGCTCGCCGGCGCCGTGCCCACTCCCGCCGACCCGGACACGTCGGCCATGCTGTGGCGCGAGCCGTTCGGGGTTGTGCTGGCGATTGCGCCGTGGTAGGTGCCCTGCTGTTTCACCCACCTACCTGCCCTGGTCGTTAATTGCATCCTATACTTCGATGGAACTGACGAGACAGGAATGCGCCGTACATCTTGGGTACCCGTGCCCTCTTGTACCCCATTGCGGCGGGGTGCACCGTGGTGCTGAAGGGGACGGAATTCGCGCCTCGCGTCATGCATAGCATCGTTTCCATCTTCAACGAAGCAGGCCTGCCCAAGGGCGTGCTCAACTTCATATCGACGAATCCAGCTAATGCGCCGGCTGTGACCGAGGCACTCATTGCCAACCCACACGTTAAAAAGATCAACTTCACTGGAAGCACGGCCGTCGGAAGGATCAGTAAGTCATCATGCATCCGTCGAGTGCCTTCAATTTTGTCGATGTTGAGATAAGAGCGGTATACTTACTCTAGCTTTTTGTTTTTATGTAGTTGGTAGGTTAGCTGGTCAATATCTCAAACCCATCGTCTTGGAACTTGGTGGCAAGGCCCCAGCCATCGTCTGGGAGGATGCGAACCTAGACCTCGCCGCGGAGTGTTGCTCAAGAGGCGCATTTGTCAATTCCGGCCAGGTCTGCATGAGCACGGAGCGGATCATCGTCCACAAGAAAGTCAGCGAGGCGTTCCAGGGAAAGCTGCAAGACGCGGTAAAGAAGATGTGGCCCGACGCGCTCGTGCACATCAACCCCCAGGCCGTTGCGAAGAACAAGACGCTAGTGCAGGATGCGGTGGGCAAGGGTGCGTCCATACTAAACGGCGACATTAACGCCGAGGAGTCGTCGAACACACGAATGCGGCCCATCGTCATCGCCCGGGTCACGCCGGACATGGACATCTACAAGCAGGAGTCGTTCGGCACGTCGGTGAGCCTGCTGGAGGTCGACAGCGAGGCGGAGGCGCTGCGCATCGCCAACGACACCGAGTACGGGCTCGCGTCGGCCGTGTTCACCGAGGACTTGAGGACCGGGTTCCGGTTCGCCAAGAACATCGAGACAGGGGCGGTGCACATCAACAACATGTCGGTGCACGACGAGGCGGCCCTACCCCACGGGGGTGCCAAGGCCAGCGGCTATGGAAGATTCAATGCGTCCGCTGGGCTGGAGGAGTACTTGAGGATAAAGACGGTCACCTGGAGGGGCTAGTCGCCTTGGCGATTGCATGTCAATGCAAGCGAGCGGAGCACGCGATCAATATGCCTATGACGGCCGGCAGCTTGGAGAGGAACCTGGTAGCATAGTCGAACAGGCAAGTTATAGGTACCGATGAGAGGTCAACAAGGAGAAGTTTCGGTGTATGGATAAGTTCCATTTATATCTCGCTGCATCCCTTTTGGGTCTATCTGTCTTTACCATTATGGTGTCTTGCATAGCGAAGTTTCAGTCACGAATATGCTTAGACAACAAGCCACATACATAGGTCGAGGTCCCCACTTCACATGTGTTCAAGGATTAGATAGCAACGAAGCACGAGGAAATCATGATACGGTTTACTGTTACCCCCATATCGCTAAGCACGGCTTTCTGAATAAAGCAAGTCCTGTGAGTCCATCGCCAGCTATTCGTCCCTCGGTAAGGATCGCGGGTCTTACCGCACTACACTAGGAGGTTATTCCGCTCATGTCACGGGCTTCCATGTATCATGCACCACCCCATTTGGACATATCGTATATAGCTCACAGCCCATCCCGGAGACTGAATTACGTACCGACGACGTGAATGGGCCACACGTGCAAGGTGAACGCGGTTCAATCCCAGAGTACCAGACTTTTATTCGCAATGGAACCAAATAGGTAGTTCTGATATTTATGTTCAACTGCATGCATACATAGACATGTTCAAGTGCCATGCGTCGTGGAGTAGATAAACCGAACCTTGCAATGGCAAAAGGCCCTTCTCCTGTATCGGATCTCGGCGGGCTTTAACCCCATAGTTAAACTTTGCGGGGAAATCCCGAACCATCCGCCGTCGTACCTCGGCCGGTCCTCATACTTATCCTTATTTTATTTATATCGATTTCTTTAAGTGCCAAGCCTCAGCATCTGCTTGGCTGCTGTTTCAGCACTATCTAGATAAGTAATATAGCACCCCGCATCATAAGATATGTGATATCGACCACATCTGCTTAAAAGTTATGATAACTCATGTTTTTTTCATCCTTATACTTCACGCACAACTTTCGCCATTCACTTATACAATACCGCCTCGGTTGTTTAATAGGCAGTAGTTCCCTTATCTATATAAATCTAGCTCAGTTGGGGGCTAAATCGCAGATTTTCTTTTAGCCAAGTTTAAGCAACTAGAGCATTGGGTAGCTAAAGCTATAACTGCGTGATTATTCATAGAAGTTGGAAATATTTGCTAATGATATTGAAAAACAAGAAAATTATAAGCTAGTTACTAGTATTCCTAACTAAATAACAAGGAAGATGCCAACTTCAGAAAGCAAATACCAAGTTCCCTAGCTGATTGTATTGTTCATTGGTCGTATAATACCTAGACTAGTCTAGTGTACACGCAGCTGTGCGATGTTCCTGTCGGGTTGCTTCCTATCCCTTTAGGGGCCGCTTCGGCACAGCGACTTAAAAAGTGGAATAATGGGGCCGCTCACACAGATGCATACACCCAATAAGAGGATAAAACAATGCTCGGATAATAGTTTTATTGGGTGTAAACATGCCTGCGAGCGGCCCCGTTATTCCACTATTTAAGTCGCTGTGCCGAAGCGGCCCTTAAAGGGATACAAATCTAGTTACCTAGATCAGGCAAGGAAGTGCCGGATTGGGTTTACTCCCGGTAATCAAATTCCGTCCCCACACGTGGACTATGCGGGGGAGGAGAGCTTATATAAATACCGTCCGGGGAATCACTTAGTCGGACTGGGCAGCGGAGTAGGTACATGTACAGAATATGCAGGCGTAGAAGGTACATAAGGTATACCGGATTATATAGTCCCAAGATACAGCATGTAGGTAGAGCAATCCGAGTACAAGTACGCTAAAACTGCAATCGGTGCATTTATCTCGTTTATAGTAGAGCTGTATGGATGATCAGACTGTCGAATCAGGAACACATGCAGTCGTCGTTGCATCAGGTTCCCAGTGCTTAAGTTAAACGGGACCTAGATTGCTCGTCAAGGTCCTCGCGGCTGCATGCGTCCTGCAGTGCAGGGTAGCATTCTCGCTTGTCATACAACCTTAAAAGACTAACTAATGTCTGCTTGACATTTCACTGCCGCGATACACGAAAAGCCGCAACACGAAGCAGTGAGTGTCTTATGCTCGCAATGGCAAAATGGCTTGACGAGCCCGTGTTTTGCCGACTTATACAGATAGGCCGGTGAGAATCGGCCCAGGACTGGGCAGTGCGACATGTCATAATACGCATGTTATGCCCTCGCCTTCAACAAGTAAACGCTACATCTTATCATAGATATGTACTTGCTACATAGGTACTGAGGCAGATGGTAAAAGGCTTCCACTTGTTTGTAAGAATAAGGAAGTCCAAGTCTACATCTCGATGGCCTAGACTGTTCTCCCCGCCTTCCGGCCATTTGGGATTCCCTAATCAGGCAATCCGACCTTCGAGTTCCACTACGAAAACGGCTCTCCCGTTGACGGGACTCTAATGGTAGGTTAATCACCCAGCCTACTTACAGAGGACCCCACCTCCATCTTGACCTTGGTGGCACAACCTCAAGCCTCTCAACCTCACGGCTACATACATTCACGTCCTACCCAAGACTATTCTCGTCTCAAGAGGCCTCCTTCACCGGTCCCCTCGTCAAAGCCTTACCCTCAACTAGGCAGCAGGTAGTGAGTGAATTGTGGATCTGGATAGATCAGAACGCCGAACCTTCTACCACTTGCCCCGTCGCAGCTTTGTGCTTCCTTGCCCACGAGCTCGCACGAGAAATGTGACGGGCCACATCGGCACAAGACACACCCTGAGGCTCCCCTTACGGGACAAAGGGTGGGTAAACTAGGCAAGTCTAACTCTATACCGTATGACGCTGTGCAGGCTCGGCTGTCTAGAAATATACTACGTTCCTCAGCCAAGTATCCGCTATCTATACGCATGACAGGAATGGATCAGTCCTTCACGTACCTATGCCCAGCAAACCTAGCCGTCCTTAGCACTTTCTCACAACCTTGCCCCTTTCTTGTCCACCCCTGTGCCCCTTAACTAGACGTGGCGGGAAGTATAAAAGAAGAGTCCAAGGTTGCCACGGCTCTATCATTTCCAAGCAATTCTTCACTGATTAGGGTTTTCTATCGGTCTTCTCTTTGTCATCTGAGGCGGTACGGTCTTGCATCTTACTAGAGAAGCACTTAAGAGCCATCTTACAGTTTACGGGCCACGATGACGACACTTCTGCCCCGGGTTGCTCGAGCTACGCCCTCTTTCGGGAAGCTGATCAGAACCACACCTAGAGTGGTCTCAGGAGGCGCCATCACTCTCCGAGCAGCCGGGGTGGTGTCCTTAAGGGCACCGTATACAAAGAACAGCTCGGCACGATATATGTCATCACAATCCTCCTCATCATCCAAACCTGACATCACACAGACGCCCGAGTCTCCCGCTAGGGGGTTATTGCCTGAATTTAGTCTGAAAGGCAAAGTAATTATAGTTTCCGGTGGAGCTCAAGGACTTGGTGTTGTACAAGCAGAAGCACTTCTAGAAGCTGGTGCTATAGGTTCGTATCCCTTCATATATACTAACCTTTTTGAACGAACAGCCCACGCAAGCCTCTAACACGTCTAACCAGTCCACGTGCTCGATCGACAGCCAGAGCCACCCGCAAACTCGACTTACCAGAAAGTAGCAAAGCGGGCGAGAGATGAGCTAGGGACGGCAATTTTCTATCATCAGGTTGACGTACGGGCCGGTGTTAAAAACCTCAACGAAATCGTATCGGAGATTGCTGAGAAGCATGGGCGCATGGACGGCCTCATTGCGGCTGCTGGTATCCAGCAGGAGACTACTGCCCTAGATTACACGGCGGCGGACGCCGATCGCATGTTGGCCGTCAATGTGACGGGCGTGCTCATGACGGCGCGAGAAGTCGCTCGCCAGATGATCCGCCTCAAGTCACCTGGTAGCCTCGTCTTGATTGCCAGCATGAGCGGCACAGTCGCCAACCGCGGCTTGATCTGTCCGTAAGTTACTTGCTACCCCCTTTTCTACATATGTTCATCCTCAAGACCCGCCAACGTCCCGAAAACACAACGAAAGGCACGAAGAGGCAAAACGAATAGAAAATATGTCTATTGACGCTTGTACCCGAATCACAGAGTCTACAACGCCTCGAAAGCAGCCGTGATCCAGCTGGGGCGGAACTTAGCGATGGAGTGGGGTGCCAACGGGATCCGCGTGAACACCATCTCGCCGGGGTACATCGTGACGGAGATGGTGAAGAAGCTGTTCATTGAGTTCCCAGAGCGCGAGACCGAGTGGCCGAAGCAGAACATGCTGAATAAGCTTAGCAAGCCCGAGGACTACCGCGGCGCCGCCGTGTTCCTGCTCAGTGACGCTAGCCGGTTCATGACCGGTGCCGACTTGCGGATAGATGGCGGGCATGCCGCGTGGTAGATGAAGACTCTAGTTCGAGGTAGAGAGACAGCTCAAGTTGCCTCTCTAGGGTAGGGGTCAGCTTCGAGAGAAAGCAACGATGAAAATAAATTGACTTCATAGCGATGGAGTCAGCGGCATTTACGGGTCAAGCACATCTGACAGTCGACGGATTGGATAGATGAATTATCATGATATTATGATACTTTGACATACCGATTGTATGACCTTAGTTGAAACGCGTACCACTATGTAGATACAGTTTGGGACAACAACATCTGCATAAGCGATGGATTTCCACAGCTTGCTTGCGTCCATGATCCCTGGCGCAGGACAATATACAAGTGATCGTACAATCTGAGCAGCGATTTCCATCCTACTTCCAAGACTGCGCATATATATACATGCCTAAATAATGACTTCGGAGACTTCCCCCTTTTATGCGCCCAGATATCCTCACCTCTTTTGATACTGTCAACTCAACAGCGCAGTTAACTTATGCCCTTGCATCAGGAGCTTCGTATTTGTAAACAAGCCTAGGTTTGATCGTTCGCCGCCGGCACATCCACAGGAACCGCCACACCGCGGGGCCCCAGGCGCGCCGCGACACCGTCCTTAAGCCGCAGCCGCGTCTCGATGTCCCGCGCCGCGACGCCGCGGCTATGCAGCAGCAGGGCGCGCCGCAGCGTGCCGGCGTCCAGGAACTCGCGGCCCCGCGACGGGTCCTCGAATTCGGCGTCCGCGCGCGCCTGGAGGGCGCGGCGCGCCTCCAGGGCGTTGAGCGTGCGGTTCTGCGAGGGCGGGGGGTAGAGCGGCGGGGAGGAGGAAGAGGAGGGCTGGGTGCGTGGCGAGGCTGGGAAGGGCCCGGCGGCGGCGGCGGTCGAGGAGTGGGAGAGGGTTGGGAAGGGCGTCGCTACGCCCATTTGCCGCAGGCGCGCCGAGTACGCGGGGCTCGCGCTCGCGTCGAGGTCGAGGTCTGGGTCGCGGCCGTCGGCGCGGATTGCTGTGGTGGGCTGGTGTCAGCTCGGGGCTTCACTCGATCTTCGCTAGCGATGCCCGGGGGAGGGGGTTAGGGGGGTGGGTATCAATTAGAGGGGTTTGTTGATCTCTAACGGCTATCCCGGTGCTTTGCGCCGAGAGCCCACCTTCTTTCCCCTTTTCTACGAGAATCATGATGATGATGATGATGATGGCGGGTATGCCTGAAATCGAAGGCTCACTTACCCTCGTCTTTGACGCCCTTCGGCTCTGCCCGTGCGGCATGTGCGGCGCCTGGCCCCCGGGGCGGTACGGCACTTCCAGGGGCCCTAGTCGGGAATTTGCGCGATGCTGTCTGCGCAGGCTTTGAGGCCTTTGCGCCCATCCTGGTTGGTAGCAGCTAGTACCGGAGCTATGCTAATTGTTGGCCTCGAGGATTTACAATGTATTTATGAGGCTCGTGCAAGGCGTGTCGTGTCGTGTCGTGTACCGTATCGATCAATTGATAGGTCGAGGCTTCGTTGTCTTGTGCTATAGAGGACTAGAGGTGGTTTTAGGTAGGTATTATAATATCGAGGATAGTCTGATGACGTCTCCTGGTATACAGATTACCTAGCTGCGATCTACAGCTTTGCAGCTGCCCCAACTCCAGCCCCACCAATTTTCTCGATAAGATATCACAAACCCCACCTGCCTATCTAGTAGGTAGTTACTACTAGGTAGCAAAGTTGTTTCAGCCAAGGTGCATCCGGGAGTACCTATGTAGTTCTTGGACGCGTAGGAATGGACAAGGTGTTTGGTGATGATGTCCCTATAACTCACGATATCGTAGGTAGTACTAAAATGAGGGTAGAGCTTTATTTTTATGACATGTCTTAAACAGCCAAATACGCCAATCGGAATAGACATTGTTCCGATTTTCCACTTTTCAACACCCAAAGGGATACCTCGAGACGCAGTTCTCCAGTTCTCCTCTGACTGGTAGAAATCTACACCTCCTACCAGTTCTCGCCATGTCTGAGCAGCCCCAACCAATCGAGCTGCTCCAGCAGCAACTTGAGCAACTCAAGCGTGAGAACCAGAAACTTGAGCAACTCAAGCGTGAGAACCAGAAACTTGAGCAACTCAAGCGTGAGAACCAGAGACTTAAGCAACTCAACCGCAATACCACTCTTGTAGAGTATTTAGCTGACTGCCATTTGTACCTTTACAAGGCTCTCCTAGTGGCCGGCAAGTCTATGACTTCTACTACTGGACTTGCCACGAGAGTTAATCGTAGGCATTACCCTATGCGGCTTCGCCCTTGGGACGACTTTGTTAACCTCCAGCAATGCTATTTCGACAAGATCAACAAGGCCTTCGGCGACAAGAGACTATTACCTCCGACATTTATTACTAACAATCCATCTTTGACTTCCTTCCTAACCATCCAAACTGATACCATCATTCCCCACAATTTTGCAATCGAATCACCTGTATTGCAGATATTTGTGAAGCTATTCGACGTTGATCCTGCTATATCCCAGACGCTTAGGCTACGATTAACTAATGTTAACCGCGAATTGAAGCAGCCGAACAACATCGACCAGACAGGAGATTCAGAGCAGAGCCAACAAGTCGCATCCGATGAGGAAGTCCAGGAGCGAACTTACCCTGACGGACTAGGCCTCCGTAGGTCCCTAGGAGGTGAAGAGGACTTGGCCTTCGTTTATGACTACAAGGCAACCTATAACCTTCTAGTTGATGATCTCAAGCCGGCTCTTGTTAAAGAGAAGCTATTTATAGAGGTTGTTCGGCGGATTAACGAGAATCAAACTAAAGCCGATGATGTACTTAACGACAGAGATGATGCAGATGAACAAGTTGCTATAGCTTTAGCACACGTGTTCGATTATATGGTTCATCGTGGAGTTAAATACGGGTACGCTGCCACCGGCTCAAGCTTAATTTTCCTTCATATAAGACATGACGATCCGCGGACATTATATTATCACCTTTGTGCGCCAGATGAGGACGAGGTTGACATCCTAGAGTCCCATACCGCTGTAGCTCAACTGGCAAGCTTCTGTCTCCTAGCCCTTGAATCCAAACCTCTCCAAGGATCTGCGCTCCAAGACATTTCGAAAACCTTAAACCGCTGGCCGGAGCCTTACGAGGAAGCAGTGGAACATATCGAGACTGAGAACACGGATTCCTCGCAATCAACGTTAACATTGCAGAAAGATATCACTGCTCCAAACCCCTCCATACGATCAGTGTCGCCAGATCACCAAAAGAGACCATCGAACTCTGATTCTCCACCTACTAAGCAGTATTGTACGCAGGCTTGCTTATTAGGTCTCAAGAGAGAATGGGATCTTGATGAAAATTGTCCCAACGTGTCTTTGCATCGTACTGCCGCAAGCGGGACTCAACAGACCAAACACCCCATCAGCGCTGACACATTTGCTCGTTTAGTTGAGGAACGGCTGCGCCAGAACCCGTATCGAGACTGCGTTGCACTAGACCCATACGGCCTCCAGGGTAAGATTGGGGCAATAGGGGCACTCTTCAAGGTCGAACTAGCGCAGTATGGCTACACGTTTGTCGGCAAGGGGACGCAGTCAGTCCATCTTAATCGTTTACAGCGCGAGAGCCTGGTTTATTCGCGGCTCGATAGGCTTCAAGGCGAGATAGTACCGGTATACCTGGGGATCATCAATCTGCCTAAACCTCGGAGCTACGTTCTTCCCGGCGGGGCCCAAATTGTCCACATGATGCTGATGTCGTGGGCCGGCGAGGTGGCAAAGGACACAGAGGTGCCGGACCTGGAGGCAGAGTTGAAACGCTCGCGGCGGGCAGTGCGCCACGAAGGGGTGGATCACGGTGATCTTCGCGTGCCCAATACACTCTGGAATTGGGAGCGCCGCCGCATCATGATTATCGACTTTGACCGCGCTGTGCTACGACGAGCTAAACATGATCGATTGACAGCCTTGAATAAGGCTAATAAAAAGAGAAAATCGAAAGACATTGACGAGGTGTCGGGCCAGAAATCTGCAAGGATAGATAAGAGCGAGCAATTATTAAACTTAAATCGAGCCGAATAGTCTACCTATAACGATTGAAATAAATATTAGTATAACGGCCTGGCCTCTGCTTATACAAACAATTATTCATAATGCTTTTGTTTTTTTATTATTATTATTTGGCTGCTCGGTAAGCCTTTGGGCGTGTGTGGTTTTTTTGACACGTTGACCCTGCATAGGCTAGGTTGAAGCTAGAATGATTTGCAAAGGCACAGGCTGACAACGTCATGAAGCAGCTGTATCACCACGAAATCCATGTTCACTGTTTGAGCAGGTAAGCGTTTAGCAATACCTAGACCAAGGACGATAAAACACTAAAATAGGTAGTAGATAGAACAAAGCTATAAAGACTCAAGTCGCTGAATTAGACTTTTAGTAGTAAAGTTAAGCACTTTTCGAAATGCCTAGTAAATATGAGTGGGCTTTAGATTGGGTTAATGTGTAGTCGGAAAATGCCGTCGGCAATTCCCTAGTTATTTTTTAATTAGTACATTATTACAGCCAATGAGGTAAGGGCTACTACAAAACGGAATTCTTGGCTCGTGTGTTGAGAAGACATCAAAGTTTACGTACGCGCATGCGACGGAAAGCGGTGATACAATATGTCAGGCAATCATTGTGTTATTGTAGAATGGTTGTAGAGGTAATGGAGGCACCTAGTGTCCTAGCACTGTAGCTACTTTATATATACATAGCATAGGCCGTACCTGCCTACACAATATGTTCATCGCCTTTAAGCTCACATTTAAGCTTAGGTATTTCGTCCGATGATGCGAAACTAATTGACAATCGCACATGCTACGTATGTACGCATACATCGGGGTGATGAGAGAGCGATCGCCGGCGATAGAGCCAGTCGCGGAATCAACAAAATAAATTGACCTCATCTCGGATATGACCGGCGCTCCGTTATATCCACCTATGATCATCGCATAATGCTGCCCAAACACTAGGGCAAACGCAGGATTACTGTTGCCGTGCCGGGAAACCCAAGCGATCCATCATACGACTTATCGAGAGATCCTTCGAGGCTTGGCTCACCTACTCAACTGGGAATAGCCTGGATGGGTAGATGCAGAGGCAGGCAGCCGTCGTTTGCCCATGGACATGGGTGGACCCGCCCTAGTCTATTGTGGGGTACCTAACGCTTATCCCTTTAGAGACCCATTCGGCGCCGCTACATAAATAGTGGAATAACGGGGATTCTCGCACAACTAAATACTGCAAGATAGTCCAATGAAATCACAGTATTTGGCTCGGGTAGTTGTTTTATTGGTGTATCTTGCATATGCAGGATGCCCCGTTATTCCACTATTTATGTAGCGGCGCCGAATGGGTCTCTAAAGGGATACGGAAAGGTTAGATAACTCTTGCGCATAGGTACATACCTGCTGTAAGTTTTAAGTTTTAAGTCACATAATTCACTGTTTGTTTACGTGGCTCAGCGTTGTTGAAGATGGATAATTGACGACCTCATTATTAAGTTTTTCTCATCACTAGATAGCCGTAAACTCCAATAACCATTCGGTGACACGGGGAAGCCCAAGAAACACGCTCATCTTTTATGACCACCTCAGTGCAAGTCTATTTTTATCAGGGTATAAATGTAGTTACAAGAAGCAATTCCCATTACCGAGCACCAGCCACGCCAACTTAGGCGACGGGAGGGAGAGGGGTGAAGGGAACGTCGGGGTACTGGCCGAGCTCGAGAGCGATGCCGCCCTGGATGAGATCGAACAGGCGGGCTCCCTTCTCGGTGTAGCCGGCAACGTACTCGTCGCCGAAGGGGGCGAGGAAGGTGTTGTAGGTGGTGGCCGGGTCCTTGACGGCGAAGCGGGTGAAGGTGTCGTTGGTGCCGCGGAAGAGGGTGCTGTTGGTGAAGTTGCCCTGCACGCTGTCGTAGAACTCCTCGGGGATCAGGGGAGACCGCGGCTGGGGGAACTCGAAGCCGATGGACTTGACAATCCACTGGGTGTCGATGTTCTTGAAGTCGGGCACACCGATCAGGGTCTGCAGAGAGATACCGTCGTACAGTCTCTCGAGACGCTGGGCGTCCCAGTTCTTGCCGTCAGGGTGGGCCTTGACCCAGTTCATGGCAGCGGCACCACTCTCAACCTCGAATCGGTACTCGTGGGTGTTGAAAGGGGTATCGTCACGCTCTGTAATCGCCAAGTTAGAAAGTGAGGTACTAAGAGTTTTCTGTATTAAGCCGAAACTTACGGTCCCAACCAAGATCGTGGAGGAGAGAGCCAACAGCGTGGAGCTCGATATCGACCTCGGCCTTGAGGGTGGCGTTGTTGTTCAGGGCAGCAGCACCGAGCAACCATGTTCGGACAACGTGGTTGTAGAGGTAGGGCTGGAGAGGGATGAAAGCCTTGACAAGCTCGTGAGCATCCCGGACGATCTGGGTGTCAACAACCTCAACACCGGCGATCTTGGTGGTAGGAAGGTCGCTGCGGCACTTCTTGGAGGGAGCGGCAACGGCGGCGCCGGCCACAGCCAAGCCAGAAACGAGACTAGTAGAGAACTTCATTTTGAAATTAATTATATACCGAACAACGAATTGTCAACGGAAGAGAACGGCTAAAAGGTTGAATGAATGAATGAATGTGGTGAGAGGGGTGGAGAGAAAAAAAAGTAGGTAACATTCGGGAGGCGTTAGATAGCTTTATATATCCAATTCGCCTCGTAGCTCAGCTCCACGAACTCCCATGCACAACTGCCCTTGAACGGCTCCCAAGGGTTGGGTAATCCTGCATTACGTTTGCGAAATAGGCGTCACAGCAGGGTGGTGTGTGTGCAATTCGCCCAAAATAGCATCTTAGTATCTCTTGTGGATGAGGCTGACTGTCTCTCTGTCTGCAGATTGTGGAGGAACCGAACAATATAGAATCTTAGTGTAGCTTGGCAAAGACAACTCGACCACGATAGGCCGGATTTCCCAATATTGGAGAGTCCCATGCAGCGCACATGTAACCAAGCCTTGGCTGGGTGGGTGATGGGTACAGTGAATCCTGGGTTAGAGCTGAGACATCCACACGTGTATGGAGTGTCTAGGAAATGAAGCCAAGAAATGCCAAGGTAATCCTACCACCTAGTGTAGTGTGCTTCACTACACTACTGTGTATGTGGATAGGTAGTCAGTGTCCTCTTGAACATCGATATGAGCCTGATGTAGGGCATAGTACTCAGTAGTTTAAGTGAGTAAAGAATGTTGCGGTTTCCGTCTGCGACTCTATCCTACACTCACTCAACTTATCCTGTACGACATATAAAAATCAATCTAGATATTCGATATGAATATAAATCCCGATCTTGACTACAGTGCATACACTACGTAATCTTAGTGACCGGGGCCCCTGAGCCGAAGCCCTGATCGCTGGGTTTACTACCGGCGCTGACATAAGACGCCAAGATCTGCCAAGATCTGAGGCCAAAATAGGGTTAGTGTCACTGGGAGAATATTCCGAGGGATCGTTTACTCTGACTTTGGCATCGTTTCAGAAGCTTCTAAGGAAGAAGCAAGTAATTAGCTAGTCCTGGAGTATCTACGCAGTTCCAGGTAAGTTCAAGATTTGTCAACAACAGTCGGTAGAGAGACTAAAAATTGGCTAACCAAGAGTCTAAAAGCGACGGATAATCGACCAAGGCGATCTAAAGCGCAATTACAGAGTAGTGCCAGTGTTAAAGCGGTAAGACCTTCTCTATTTTTGACTACATACACTGCCTATGTATGTACCAAGACTTGCACTACGCTAGCGGACTTGATGGAGGTGCGATATCACCACTGCCCGTCACGTCAGCTGCTAACCCAACTATCCGCCAACACGATCTTGTACACTAGTGCAAGAAAGTATAAGTCGGTGTTACCCTCTCTAGGACAGCCGAAAGCACGCCCCTTTTTCCTGGATTTTGCTCTAAAGAGCACGTTCAGTACCTGACAGATAGGTTTTACGTGGTTGCTGTGTTCAGTAAAATATACCTAGGTAGTCAGGTATTTATTGGCATGCTAGCTGGTTGCCACTAGGTTAGATGTATCTCGTTTTTTTATAATTGTATATGTAGAAAACCCCCCGGTAAACCCGCGATTGACCCTCCTCGCCGCAAGCCCTGCCTACTATGTACGGCACGCATAACCAGGTCTAATTTAAGTAAGTAGGGGCTGTGGGGTTATGAACATGGAGATGCCGGTAGTGTACTCCTTATTCTAGGTACATACCTGTATTTCATATTGGATGTTCTGAGATAATAACATACTGAACCTAGAATATATTTTGCATCACGCCTTGCTTCTTAAGCACACCGGGAGGATTTGCGCGCTTGCTCGCGAATACGCGGAGTCGAGTGTTGCCTGCAAGGTGAGATTGCATCTCCAAAATTTATCCTGGACGGTGTGTTCTCTTCACCCCAGACTGTGTGACTTTGTTGCCCAATCATCATCCTCATCGAAGCCCATTGGTTCGCATGGCACACTTCCATGAATCCGTTCATAGCGAAAGGTGTTCTGAGATCTATGAATCGCGCAATGTATCCTTGACAATTCTCCAAAGCCTTGCCACTTAGTGTACCTAGTCGCACGGATAGATCCACGGGTGGCGAACGAGCGACGCAAACCATGTGGTAGAGCTGGGAGATCGTGACCAACACGCAGTACTTACCCAATGTAGCAGCGGCGGGTAGCCCGGACTCTTCGCTGGTGTCGGACATTATGCGGTCATCGTCTGGGCCTTCTTCGCGTCGCCTAAGCATTGTAGTCATCCTCTTTCGATTTAACACTTGGGTGGACTCGTCTAAAAGCTAGGCGTGTATGTAGCCCATACTAGTATTCGAGGTTTAATGCGTTAGGTCTGGTTGTACATAGTATATGCTGGGTCGTGTAAGCAAGCCGTATGTCTCCTCTCATCAACCCATTTACTTAGTGAAGGGTCAAGCACCCAAAGTAGTGGATGCTGCTAGTGTATTCTGTAGGCGAGTTAGGCAATCCTTCGACCGTCCTCCTTCGGGAAGGACCAAGAAAGCGTTCGGGACTCCCCGCCAAGAACCAAGCGAACAAAAGCTGACATCGGACAGTCAGCAACTCACCAGCCCTCCAGGACATTTGGGCAATGGAACATTGAGCACCCGGCTCATTTCGATGCTTCGTATGACATTCAGCCCCGATAATTCCGCCAACCGTGCAGTCGTTTTGGTGCTTATATCTTCTATCGTTCGTCTGCTTCGTCTGATATACATAGCCATTGTATATCCAGATATTGGGGTTGATCGTGCTGTCGCACCAGCATGTCACTGGGTTAATCGTTGCTAAGGGCGATCAGAGGTGATGTCGATTACCACGGCATTTATTGATTCTTCAAGTTCGGACCCTTATAGGCTGTCGGTAGTCGTGCCGAGTATAACTCGCTGCGTATTTGACCTCGAGGTTCTATTCGTATAGCTGTTGTTGGCCAAACCAATGTTGCACTGTTTCAATTCGGCCTGATTGGTTCTTCCAGGCTAAAGGCGGCACGTTATTGATTTAGATGTCATCGTTCGTGAAGCAGTGTCTCGATTTTATGGCCTTAGATCGCGCTTCGAGCTGTCGATGCCCTCTCCCTGACTATAAATCGACTTTCGAAGACGGAGCCTAACACCCTACGTTGTAATCCCTTAGGTATGTAGCAACGACGGAGCATGGGCTAGGAACCGAACTTTGTTAGCAACCATTTATAGACCTTACCGGATGTCGGATAACGATGATCGACCTATAGAGGCACCATATGTCTACCCTCATGATGAGTCGTGTGCCATGCATAGTCTCAACTGGGTTCCTGATATGCATTGGGCGTTGGTGGTAATTCTTGAGGGTTTCCCAGGTGAATGATTACTGGGATTCATGGTGAGTGGGTGGCATCCTCGAAGCTGCATGCTCTTTGATTCATATCTCATTGCTGAGTGTATCTGTTCACCGGCTCAAGCAGTAGTAATACAATCCTCGTCATTGAATATGTCGGAATGCGTTGCACGACAATCGATTGTGTTAATTGGAGACCGACAACAAGGTCTCTAGATGATTGATGATTTAGCCACAGAACGCGACTCCCATTAAGATCGCTATTCCAGCATCTCCTTCCTTCCTCTCAATATTTTCGATATTACTATCCGCTCTGTGAGGTGGCTGTTGACTATGTTGAAAGGCCAGTTATCATCGTCGATGATTCTCGTTTGACAAGTCGGATGTGAGCTTGCTTGCGGTCTTAGATAATGCAGCTCTTAGACTCGTGATGTTATTGCATTTCCTATATTCTCCCTTGTTCGTATCGTCTTGTGACTTCATGACTTCATAACCTATACAGACCCTCAAGGCATGATATATATTCGGCGCATGATCGTTGGAGGAGAATGCAGTTCACCAACTGCTGGTGTGCGTGCGGTGGTAAAGTAAAGTCACATAATTACATATCTGGCGGCGGCAACGATAGTATTATATCGAGAGGACGAATATGATAACTGGCATTCGAAGCAATGCGAAGATTGATGCTCGTTAGCCTCACTACTTATATGTATAAGAAAAGAAGAAGACAGAGAGGCGTGACAGTCCTACAGGATTTCACGTACACTACCTTATTTTAAGACAAATGAAATACCTTTGTGCTAGCACTACCTATATCAAATAATGAATGTCCATCCAGGTAGCCATCCAGGTGCCATCCAGGTTCGTGAGAGCTGTTATTGGCTTCCTATTTGATTTCATGGGAGCGGCTGGACGAGTGGAGTCAGCCCAAGCCTGATGCTGCATCGAAGCGAACCAAACAAAGCTGGATACCATCCCTGTTGATATACATATAAGGTAAACTCATAGTAGCTATACCAGATGCAAGTTGTCAGCTGTGTAGATATGTATTACTATGTGCGGGTAATCCCGCCCCACGACTTGGTCACTGGAAGTTCAGGTCCGAAAGATCGAATTACATACAGTTTTCTTTCTATATAAGTATTATAAGAGTGAAATGATTGTACTTAAACCTACTAAGCACCGAAATCTACCTACTGATCAACATCTTCTCATGAAATACACAGATTCTCTACCTATGCGTACCTAGGTTGTATGCGTAAAAGGGTAGGTGGTTAGTTAGGTGGAGGGTGGATACATACACCCACTGTTGCTCATCTATCTATCTCTCTCTCGTTCTATCTATAAGAATCTTGACATTGTCTACAAACTAAATCAATTTGAGAAAAAAAGCAATCAAGTACAGAATAACAATTAAGTAAAATTCAAAATTAATTCTTGAAGGATAGCAAAACACTGGACGAACGGGGAATTGAACCCCGGACCCCTCCCAGTCACCTATTTCTGAAGAATTCAGAACGTGCGAAGGGAGTATCATACCCCTAGACCATTCGCCCGAATGATATGTTAGATAATAAAAGCAAGGATAGACCTTATATATAAATAGTGAGTAGACTACCCCAGATAGCACACTTTTTAGCCACTGTAGATAGCATATCTCCCACTAAAACTAGTTGTAGGCACACACTGTATTTTACATGGTTGCAGCACGTTACACAGTAATGAGTTTGTTCTATTCTCAAGCGGTTTACAGTGTGTATAATTAAATGAGCCACGGTATTTTCGAATGCTGCCACGTACGACCAGAGAAGACATAATTGTTTGCAGGGCATAGCTCCACTTATACTACCAAGTCCTCGACCTGAAATCTCACTTCTTGTTAATGACAAGCTGCTATCTTAGTCGGGTACGAACAACCTGGCGGGTGGTTTAAATATACGCATAGTCTCTCTTTTTACCAGTTCATGCGAGCAAGACTGCTATCGCCAATGCTGCCTCGATGGCACCTGATAGCGGCACACGGTTGACGGGCGTTTGGTGAGCTTCACTCAAGCCCCTTTTCTCTCTAGTCCTACGATAATAGGATAGCAAGGCGAACGACCAAGCTAACTGAGGATAAGTTTCTTAACTTCGTTTGTCTGGCTATTATATTCTTTCCAAAGACACACTTTGATCAGTCAGTATCTATTCAACTTCCGCGGCTTAGAGTAGAGTAGTTGCTAATTGGGGTACTTAGATCAGCCACGTCTCTCATCCTTCTTACTACTCCTTGTTGTTGGCTTATCGGCTTTTGCCGTGAGTCTCTTTTCAAAATGGCTCCCCGGAGCCGATGGGAGGTTTGGTTAGCTCAATCGTCCTCATTCATTTAAAGGTAATGAATGATTAACGCTCCCAATAGACTCCGATGCTATTTTAAAGTCGTCGTCGTCTTCGTTGCCTCCGAGACCACGCCGGTTTTACGTACCATGTATTGTAGTCTTGGTCGTCGTTAGACTCGAGCTTTTTTATAGAGGTTTGCATGATTTCCAATGCTCTACTGCTGGTATCGAAGTAAGTAGTACTCTGCTGTTAAGCTAGATAATCTCGCAACTAATTCCGTTGAACAGGCATTTCTACCGGTGCTATTCGGTGCTTATAGGTTTTTCTCGTATCGTCCACCACAGATAGAGTCAGATGAGCCTGAAGATATGTGGGGGAGCGTGCTAGATGATTTAAAAGAGTGGCTCATGGGCTCGCCCTTCATGTTGCTTGCTGGGACTGTTCTCCTCAGCTACGGATCCTTCTGGGCTGGCAACTCGACCATGCGATCTACGTACTTCTGTTCACCTTTAGCAGACCGAGGGTCGCTCGTGGTATTTACCCAATGGGCTGGCGTTTTCGCGGATTCAATTATCATTATCCTTTTATGGAGAGTGCTCTCCTGGGCGCGAACAACTAGAAGTCGGTTGCGGACCCTTGGCGGCATTTTGTTGATCACAGCATTTGCAACATGTATTCCGTTAATACTCACGCAGACTTCACAGCGTAGCGAGGTTGTCGGGCACCAATCCCTTAGAGGCGTCAACCCTTTATACATCTTCGACACCTTAAGCACCGGCATAGCTGTAGCTACTTTGGCTATATCTGCGTCCCTAATGGCATGCGAAGCATCACCATTCGAGCCTATCACTATCGCGACATTTATATCTGGGGTGGTAGCTAGTGTTAGTAACACGCTGCGTGTCGGCACATACCAGCAAACATCCGCAGCAGAGCCGCTCGTCGTATTGGGGGCAATTTCACTTGGCTTTACCATTTTCACGTATACCAACAATATGCGCTCAGTCATTTTCATAAAACGCGTGTTCCTTTTATTATTGCTCCTCAGTACAATAGTTTCCTCAAGCGTCTACATCACCCTGAGACCAAAATTGTTTACTCGTCATCCTGTTGATGATCTTGTCTACAAGAATCGGGTAGAAGCAGATCGATGGCTGCGGCATGCAACAGTTAGCACAACCCTGAAGCTCGCAGTCAAGGAATATGGAGAAAGACACCACGGGCGGAAACCTCCGCAAAACTTCGACAAGTGGTTTGAGTTCGCTCAGCACAAAAGATCGGTTGTCATTGATAGGTTTGATCAGATCGAGAAAGATATATTACCATTCTGGGGTTTACGGCCGCAAAATATTCGAGACGGCCTTAAGTTCCTCAAAGGCCAGCCTAATATTGGTATCATCAGCATTGCTGATGGCAAAGTAGCTCACAATAACCCATCTGACCCTTCACAACAGGAAACACTGGACGAGATCGTGGCCTTGATCTCTGGATTTGCTGAGCATCTCCCAGTGATGGAGATCGCCATCAATTTGCAAGAACGGCCAAGGGTTCTAGTTCCCTGGAATGAGATGCACCAATTAAGGATGATAGCTACCCAACCAGGTTTTCAACTTATGCCCGGCAGACTCGGTAAACGAGACGATTCAGATATCTCAGCAAAGGAGAATGAGAATATCAGAGCCAGTAAGCGAATAAGGCCTGCAGATTCAGTTCAGCCATATATTGCAGCCCATCAATTCCGCCAGCTTGAGGCTATCACCTGCCCTCCCGGAGCATCGAGCCGCAGTGGGGTCAATTGGGATGTAAGAGACTTCTGTGCATTATGCACCTCACCACACAGCAGGGAGCAATTCCTTGAAAATTGGCAAATGGCACTCGACCCATGCCACCAGCCCGATATCTTCAACCTTCATGAGTTCCACACCATTCCCCATCAATTCGAACTATACCAGAATTTGTTGCCCCTCTTTAGTGGGTCGAAAACAGCTGGTTTCAACGATCTTCTGATTCCATTCCCACGGGGCGGGCAGGAGCAGGATTTTGACAGCAAAAGCTTTAACCAAAAGCAAGACCTTATTCTATGGCAGGGAGACGTTAAAGATATCCCGACGGTAACCCACGAGTTGCTTCATGGCAGTCACCGATTGCGTTTGGTTCACCTCATTCAGAATGCCACTGCTACGGACAGCATCCCCATGTTGTTGGGAATCGGAGCGGGTCAAAATAGTAGGTTTCGGTACGAAGATGTGCCTACCCCCGAAGGCAATAGCATTTTACCTTTGAGAGTCTCGTTGATTGGCCCTTTCGAGGGCTGCCAGGACACTAACTGTAAACTCATACGAGATGAGTTTGGATTGGAGGCCCCAGCCACCGAGGTGGACAGTCGTTATGTGATGTTACTTGACACTAGCGACGGGCCAGCACCGAACTTACTACAGGTTCTCCGGTCAAACAGCGTGCCGGTCATCTCTTCGATATTTCAGCAATGGTTTACTGAACGGCTAATGCCTTGGGTGCATTTCATCCCCATTGATATAAGGTACCATGCCTTGCATAGCACAATGTCATACTTCATTGGCTTGGATGGCCGTGGCACACTCAATGGACGAAAACAGGTCACGCCACCACGAACGGAGGATGCGAAGTGGATTGCCCAGCAAGGTCGTAAATGGGCCGAAAAGGCGATCAGGAAAGAAGATATGGAAGTTTATTTATTTAGGTTGTTACTGGAATGGGGACGGGTAATTGACGATAATCGGGACGACATAGGCTTTGTATTAAAAGGATAGGTACAACAATTTAAAACTTGCAAGGGGCTAGGCATTTATTGTAAGAACATTTAGTATATTATTTATTTGTTATAGTCATAGAAACATAGTACTGGTATGCGTGACATGATTATAGAAGGATTATACATAGTACCTAAGATACATTGGTGATAAAGTTGCCTCGGGGTTCAATGTCCGTGCAGTGCATTATATCTGTACATAAATTTATGTACATATTCGTTGCATTAATGCATATTCTGTATATATGTGTAGCGCCTGCTAGCTGGCTATACAGAGGCGTGACGTAGGTGCAGAGTATGCTGCCGTAATAGGTACTTACCTAAGGTAGGCAGCTCTATTCCCAGCATGCATGCCACTCGTGGATGAGGCTATGGTGAGCACTTCCCCACCAACCTCTAACGAACAGAACGCCCAAACAAATTTCATTGCTTAACCCCCATGGATTAGCCAGTCACTCATGTGGCCCTTTATGAACGCAGGATACAATTACAGTTATCTTTTCTGAAGATACAACGATACAACTCGATCGCGACACGGCTGAGGAATAACTCGCACGAAGCACCAGCACGAACTCGCTGCGGCTTCCGAACCTCGCCCACAATGGCCATCATCGATCAGGACAACTTCTCCAACATCTCGTGGCAGATCGAGACAGACAATGGCGTCGACGCTGCTCGGCCAAGTGCGCCTATGCCGAACATAGATGCCGAGCCACCCACCAGCGAGGATCAACGCCATGGCCAAGATCTACAACGCCAGGATCCCGGCCTGTCCGGCGACATTCTCGAGTGCACTGTTTCGGAGCCTCACAAGGAGAGCGACGGCACCAAGGACGCCTTTGTGTCTTACCTAATAACTTCAAATGTATGTGCGTGTATTTGGAGCCGTTACCGTTGCAGCTGCAGCTGCGGGAGACGCGCATCATCTCATCTCATCTCACTTCGCCTCACCACTCCTCACCTCACCACTAACTCGCTATCTATCTACGCAGTCAACCTTCCCTTCCTTCCAGAAACCGACTTTCACCTCCCGCCGACGCTTTACCGACTTTCTCTTCCTTGCCAAGACACTGTCCAAGGACTATCCGGCATGCGCCGTCCCCCCGCTGCCCGATAAACAGCGCATGGAGTATGTCCGAGGGGATCGATTTGGGCCCGACTTCACAAACCGCCGGGCATATTCACTGCAGCGCTTCCTGACACGCATAACACTCCATCCCATTCTACGACGCGCCCCAATTCTCCACACTTTCCTAGAGTCCCCTGACTGGAATGCTACAATGAGGTCTCGCGCCGGGAGGACAAACGTTACTGCCGATCAAGGGAGCAGTGGTGTATTCGACAACTTTGCCGATACCTTCATCAACGCTTTTACAAAAGTACATAAGCATGATAAACGGTTTATTGAGGTACGAGAGAAGAGCGACAAGCTAGACGAGGATCTCGCCCAGGTAGAAAAGGTTGTCGCCCGCGTCGTGCGTCGTGAAACCGATCTGGAAATTGATCTACGAGACCTGACGGAGCAGTTCCAAAAGTTAATCACACTGGAGCCTGGCGTCGAAAGCGCGGTACACATCTTCGCTGCCAGTGTCGAGGATTCTGCGGATGGGCTTAAGAAGCTACGGGAGCATATGGACCAAGATTACCTCGGCAGCTTACGAGATATGCAAGCATATAGCCTAGCTCTCAAAAACCTTCTCAAGGCACGGGAGCAAAAGCAGCTAGATCATGAGCAACTAACAGAGTACCTTAATAAATCGACACTGGACCGGGATTCTCTAGCCTCGGGCCATGGAAGCTCTGGTGCCTTAGGCGGTGCCGGCGGCTTTATTCGATCCAAAATTGAAGATGTTCGTGGCGTAGACCACGAAGCGAGCCGACGGGAACGGCAGCGCAAACTTGAGATCCGCATCGACGAGCTAACAACAGAAGTTGAACGCGCCAGGAAGACGTCGGAAATGTTTGACGAGGAGGTCGTCAAAGAGGTGGTTGATTTCGAACGAATCAAAAGACTTGAGCTCAAAGGCCAACTCGGGACTCTTGCTAATCAACATATCGAATTCTATGGACGTGTTATCGAAGTATGGGAGGATTACATCCGTGATATGGAGAAGGAAGGCATGAAGCCGCCAACGTTCGCTGGTGAAAGTTCTTAATTAGCAATGGGTTTTACGTCGCCTTTTAAGAGACGCCCACATTTTACAACTACTCAATAGTTCGGAGAGAGGCGTTAGCACCGAAGCGTAAGGAGTATTCAGCGTTGCACAATAACATGGGATGTGGATGGTAGGAAATTCTATATAACGGACGCTGTGAATAGAAGCCGACGCTTTTTTTTACGAATAGATCATGATTCAATTGCAAAATTCCGCGCAGGACTCTCTAGGCTATTAGACGAATATCATCGTTACCCGAACCCATGTTGAACCACCTTTCAACCGGCACTCGATTGGCGTATTACATATCACCGTGACAAGTACACTCTTTACTCTGCTCCATACCACGCTAATAGATGCAGGTACCTGCGACCTAATTGTTGTATCACATCTATCATTAAGCATGTAATGTTAGTTGAGATCTCTAAACCCTAGCACAAAAGAACCTTACAAGGGCGCCAATTTCCTCCTTTCGCGGTCGTACCTGCAGAAAAGATGTGACGAAAACGGTTGGAATTATCCTCTTAGCTTTATTACTCAACTTAGTACTGCAGATTGGATCACAATATTTAAGGTCTCATGGAGCGTTAGACATGGAGCATGGTTGAACGATACGAATTTGTTGAGGGCAATTGGGGGTTGGCTTTGAATTCTTAGAGGGGGTTGATCTTAATAGATGTCGGCCCTATAAGAAGACTCATGAACACCGATATATAACACTGGCAGAGCGATGTATGCCGTAGTTTGTTAGCACGGCGACAGTACGCTCTCGCCCTTTCTGCCTCGTTCTATCTCGGAGTATAGGCTTGTTATATTAATCAATACTAAATTTATGATAATTGATGCTGCATGAAACGTTCTACTCTCTCTAACTCTATCGGAAACTGGATCTATCTTGGCCGAAAAATATGCCGACTATCAATGGTATAACACGCCCCGAGCTTCATGAGCTTGTGGGTTAGATGTCACCCCTTAGACCTAGCCCTTCCGGGTATGCCGACAGCTGTCAAGTTGCTGATCATAAATCTGTGTATGTTGGAAATAGTTAGTAGACGATGCTGCAACCGAAATGGTGTTTGCTGCAGAACAGCGGATTTTCGGTGACCAGATATACCTGGGAAGTAAGTCGTCATAAATTTCATATGCGTTCGATCCCCTATTCCTTCAAGGTCGTTCTATCATACTGTTTGACACCACAAAGTGTCGCCACTTGTTCTTTAGCTAGCTCGTAATTGCAGAGACTTGCCATTTGGCATGTATGCGAGTGATCCGCCGAATTACTATCTTCCCGCTCTAGCGATTTTTTAAACAGGAGAGGCCCTTTGCCAAGCAAGCGTGTATTATTAGCGCTTCACATACCTCCAAAATACTGAAAGGTATTCTCGAAATGGGAATGGCTAATCCTAGATGTTGTACCACAGCGGATGACCTGGCCAGAACCCTTCCAAAAAGCAACGAACGGCTAGGACCAATTACAGTGGCATGGTGCATTCTAAAAGGGGTTCACGATGTATATACTATATCCCGATAATTTCAAGCTGGCTCTCAAAAAGAACAGTTAGACTGTTGCCGTCATGGTTGACATCTTCATAGATAGAGCTTTTTGCATTATGCTCATGACGTATGTTTTTGGCGTAGGCTCTGCGTATGAGCACCGCGAGACTCTAATGCTGTTATCATGCAATGGAGCTTCGTAAAAAAATAATGGCCCTATAATAAATCACCCAATTGTAAAGCTGTAAAAATCGATACCATAATCAAGAATGCAAACTAATAACGGGATAAGACATACTATGCTAATTTTATAATAACACCGTGTATCAAGTTTCTCCATCCATTTACTATGTACAGGTTATAGGAAACCGCATTCCATCTCTATTAAACAAACGATGGAATTCATACAGTATGTTCGAGCGTAACAACCACCTAAATCTGAGACGCCGTTTCACATGCAGCTAACGAGAGGCTCAACCCAGGTGGCTCTGATCCTCTTAAGATTTTGATTGGTGACCAAGGAGCTTTGATCCTTGCTGTCCTCCAGTCGCCTCTTCGTCCCTTTCATCGTCCGAATCTGTGCTCAATATGCTGCTGTGATCTCGGTCGTTGAATTCTTCATCGTCGCTTCCGCCAGCAAAAGCATCGTATAGTTCGCCCCCGCGCCGTTTGGCCCCCTTCTCATGACTACCGTCTAGGCCCGTCGATTCATCCGGGTTCAGGGGCTCGAATTCATAATTGTCTCGGGGGTTATTCCTTAGGCGTTTACGGCGCACTAGCCACAACCAGGCGCCGAGTCCTACACAGAACGTAATAATCAGACCTAAGGCGCCGTATATCCATGCTTGTGTTCTGGATGAAACGCCGAATGTAGGTAGGAAGGATGGTAACCACGAGCTTTCTGTGGTCGTTTCGGCAGCGGCAGACTGAGTGCTAGCCGCCGATGACCCGCTGTCAGTGTTCGTTGTGCTGGGCTTCACAGGTCTCTCCGGGTGGTCATCGGGTAAGGAGGTTGTTATGGCAGTATTAGTGGCATCGGGGTGAGGAGGTAGGCTAGTTGTGATAGCTGTGGGTGTAGCAGTGGTTGTCACATCGTGGTCAGCATCATCCTCATCTGTCGGCATCCGTAATAGTGTAGCCTTGGAAGGGTCGATACTTTCGCCCCATAGCTTGAGGTGCCAGTCAATGAAGGTGCCTTTGTGATCATCTACTTGCGTGTCGCGAATAACGATTGTCCAAGTACCAACACCAGATTCTCCCCTGCGGACTATTAGCTTCGTTATAATGATTTCATGCAGGCAACTTACCAATGCACCACACTCATGAAAGTCCAGTCATCATAACCCTGGTCGCTCTTGTCCAGTCTCCGAGCCGCTGAGATGTGGCTGATGACATTATCGGGACTGATAAGGTCAACGCTCAAATCACCACGTTGAGTATGCTCCACATTCATGGTGACAGTCACATGCTCTAATCGCTCAAGGTTGGCTTCTTCAAGCATCTCCTTGGTAACTTGGAAATTGACAGATAACCCTTGATTGCCCTGGGGAATCTCTTTCTTAACGTGAAGCCATGGAGAGAAGAACCATGCCTGAGGCTTGACACTTTTCCAAGTCTTCGCAGTTTCAACCAAGGCATAGCTATCGAGCTTACCATATCCAAAGGTGTGGCTATACTGCTTACCCATCGTAGTGGGCTGCCATTCGCCAGTGTCGAGATCAACGGGAACGGCACTCTCCAAAGCGATGTACTGCATATCTCTCCATGATAAGTCTGGGCGGACCTCCAACGCTAAGGCAAATATTCCAGCAGCCAATGGCGCGGCGGCAGATGTGCCGCCATGCCCATTGTAGCATTGGTTTTCTCCCACGTCGGTGGTGTGCTGTAGATTGGTTAGATCCCCAGTGTCTGTCTTGTTCGAAACTGACTTACAATTGCATCACCACTGCCGCTGCTGTAGGTCACTACTAGTTGAGCAGAACATTTCTCCGAGTAGTAAGGGTGAAGCCCTTGTCGGTCAATGGCGCCAACGGTAATACTGTAAATACTGTTGGTGTAGCCATCGAAGTTGCAGTTGTCGTCACTTTGAGCGCCATTACCACTGGCAAAAACATAAACAGACCCTAACCCGTTGCGGCCCTTCTGAACACCGTTAACCATGGCCCTCTTGATAAGAATGCCGGGGGCATCCATGGATCTCCCATCGTCGGGCGGGCCCCATGAGCAGGAATAGATCTGGTTGTGCTGATAATCGTAGTTCATAGCAGTAGCTTCGTCAGCATCAGTGATTTGCTTGCTGAGAATGCGGATGCCAGCAATCTTGGAATCATATGCGACACCCACACCACAAACGTCATTTTTCGCAGCTGACACCTCTCCGGCGCATCGTGTGCCGTGCCTATCGTCGCTCAGAGTTGGCCGTGGCTCTGGTCGATTGTCGTTGAAGTCCCAGCTACCAAATGCATAGTAGTTCGGCTTCAAATCATTACTATTCATATCCAACCCATCGTCGACCATAGCAACGGTAGCATTCTTGCCCGTGACTCCTGAAAGCCAGACGCCGGTAACATTGACATCATGTCCAAGCTGAATAGGATTGAAGAGATGCCATTGTTCGTTGAAGATCGGATCGCTAATGCCTAGGGTTTCCATGACCGACTTCTGTTTTTTGAGAGCCTCGGCATCAGCGCTGTCCGCTCGTTTCCGTTGCGGGAAGAAGCCATGCGGAGGCGGCGGTATAACCCTCTTCTGCATGGGGTCGCGCAGCTTCTGCTTTTGAGAAAATTTGACAGCATCGAGGATATCGACACCACCGAGCGACCGTTTCCGCCGGCGCTCCTCGACTTCCCTACGGACAACATCGTGGTCTGCCTTCGGGGCGCGGAATACAAAATGACCAGCCAACTCGCCGAGTTGGCCTTCATTCCTCAGTCCCAACCGCGACGCGACATTGTCTGGATCTGTATTACCGTCGAGATGGAGGACGTAGTAGTCATTGGAATCGTGGTCGCGGTGGTGGAGGGAGGATGCGCCTAGTCCAGCCAGGCTGCCTACGACTAGGCCGACGATAGGGGCGAACTTCATTTCGGGATGATCGATGGGCAACGTTTGTCACTCGAGTATCGGCAGAAGATGAATGAGACGACGGTGGCCGTAGATTGAATCAAGGCGAAGCCTGAGGATGCAGGACAGCTCGCTAGCTACGACAGACAGGAGACAGGAGACGGGGGCAAAGGACAGCCAGCCAGCAGCAGCAGCCGTGGCGGTATTCTTTTGGCGACAATGCAATCAATAAGCAATCAAACCCTTTTCGGGGACGTAATCAAACAGAATCTAGAAACCCATTCACGCCATGCATATGAGAGTAAATAATGGAAGGCAATAAGAGAAAAAGGATGTATAGGTTTGGGTCTATCGTTGAAACGACACGATGATGGATGGATGTTCAGTAGTCTACGTAGTATTCTGGAGTCTAGGTACAGAATAGGTAGGTCCTATCTACATACACAGGTACCTGTCTAGATCACGGGCATCCCATCCCTGGACAGTGGAAGAGGAAACTGGCCAGACGAGAGAAAAGCGGGCCTGGTGAGAATAAGCCCGGGCTGTACAGAACAACTCGGTATTCTGTACATACCTGCCTAGGTAGGTAAATGCGTAGGTGCTATCTTGACGCTGATTGGACTTTTGCTTCCCGCAAGTACAGTAGGTACTGTAATGGTATCGTCTTATTGATATTCGTCATCTAACTTGTTTGTGCATTTACACCTATTAATCAAACTGAAGATATATCCTACGTGCATCTGCAATTAGGTGATCAATTTATTCTGTTTCAACAAAAGCTTCCATGCACGCCGCTACCTACTATATACATATGTAGCTAACGATACAGGGCAGGTGTATGTGCTAACCCTGTCACTGGATCATAAGAAATACATACTCTAAAGACCTGACTATTCGCAGCTGTGAGTCTGATACTTTGAGATCGAGGCTGATTCCGAATTCGATGACACTGTCTATGATGCTACGCTCGAGATTTAGCGGATACTTCTACCAATATCTATAAGTAAGTCTCGAACGTGCGATATTTGGTAGGTATTGCTGTTTATATTTCTGGCTCACTTCAACACTTGTCCTTACCACGCTGCTGGATTCTGCAATGTTAAGCTCATTACGAACGTGGTATTTATAATAGGTATGATAGTAAGCCAACGTTTGCTAGATACCTAGGTAGGTTCCAGGTTTTACCAACTGCTAAGACTGAAGCGGATCAGGCTTAGCGCAGTTGCTGCTTTTGCTCAGTCTCGGCTTAGATTTATGCAGGGTGAAACGGTGGCCAAAACGGTTACGTTTAAATAGTGCTTAAAACGTAGAGTCGATTAGAATTTCACTCAACGTCCCTGATCCTAACACTGAGTATTTGCTTGTCTTTAATAGGTACTTATAGCAGACCCCCCAACGGGCGATTCATTGTTTCCCAAATTCGCAGATGCTATCGATGCTATCACAATCATTACCGGTTTCTTCGCTCGGCGATAATTTGAGATCAATTCGTCTGTCGGCGCAAGAGACTTCCCCCTGAATATCCCTGATGCACAATTTGACCTAGGCAGGCCAGAGTTCAACCGTCTCATTTGGGGTTATTTTTAGAGTGCTCGTCTTGCTACGGGACGGCTAATACTTAATGCTGACATTGCACATAGCGTGTTCTGTGTGAAAGGGCTGGTTTTGGACTACGTCAATAAGTGCTCACAAGAGCGTGACTGCCTTGCTATGGTTTCTAAGGCCATAGCAAAACTTAGAGCGTTTGTTAGGATTCTTCCGGGAAAGACGTCCAAGAAGCCTTAGGATCGTATCATCCAGAATGTCATCTGTGGGCTGGCTACACCGGACGACGGCAAAAAGCCTAAGAACAAAAAAACCGGCCAAACAACAACCTACAGCGAAAGGGCCACCACCTAAAGTTACTCAGGTTGGTGCTACTGCCACAAATGGATGCCTGGATTAAGTTCATGCGAACGATGGGTCTTTCTATCGCCTAAGAGCCGTTAAAGTTGCCTGGAAACCGACAGCCACAAGTGAAGGTGGACATAAGAGACCACAGCTAACCTATGATCGATCAGTTGCGCCCTGTGTTTCATGTTCTCAAAAGTCTGAAGCCAGAATATGTCTTTATCGTTCTAGGAGGTAAGAAGACCGATAGCACCATCTACAACGCTGTGATTCTGTAAAAACTCTAGCTGAATCTGATAAAGTAAGGAAGGGTTTGGCTTTGTTACGAGCTGCGTTTTGCAGACAAATCTAATGAGGAACGCAGGTAAAGACAGACATCAAGTCTAGCTATTCACCAACCTGGGGCTCAAGGTCAACGCCAAGAGGAGCGGTGTCAACCACACGCTCCGAGGCGGGTTGAAAATCGTTAACGAGACTATGGTTGTTAGGTACAACTTCATACATCCTACGAACCAGACAAGCGATAGAGGAGATCTCCCCAGTCTTGTGGCATTGATAGCATCGGTGGACAAAGATCTGGGACAATGGCCGGCGACACTCTGGCGCCAACCAGGACTATAAGAAATGCTTGACGAGGGAATGTTGACACAAGGGTTTACAGAGCGACTCAACCTGTACAAAGTAAGAACCGCAACTTGCTGCCTCGAAACATCGTCATATTCCGAGATAATGTGTCAGAAGGGCAGTTTAGATAAGTGCTGGTTGTAGAATTGCCGTCTATCAGAGTAGCTTGTAAATCGCTCTACCCGCCATCGTAACCCTTGAAAATCACTCTTACTGTATTAGTGAAGCAATACTAGACCCGATTCTATCCGACCTAAATAATTATTTATTAGCTATATATACATATCACTAGTTTAAAACACCGCTTTATGGTTTTTCTTTCTTTCGTAACACTTATATATATTATAATATAGTTTTTTAAACTTTTGAACATCATATTGCGAGTGTATATATTGTTAAAATAGGAAATTATTCACTCTAGCTGTATGCGTAGACAGACGAGTGTTCGAATCCATGCGACGAAGGGCAGCCATTTAACGTCTGACCATGTCAGGTGATAAAGTAACAAGACCCTATAGGGTGGCTATATATAAGGGACCTTCGGTCCCCCTGATAGATCTAAGAGGTCAGGAATCAATGAATCTATCTATTGAGCCCTATACTACACCTTCTACCTAGCTGCGACAGGACTTCTATTCACTCTGTGACTTCCTCCTCTGACAGACCATAGCCCATAACCCAGCAACTTTCAACCCCGTGGACTTTGTTTACCGTGACTATATATGGAGAGGTCACAACGATCCTATAGTTACGCAAATGACGCAAACACCTGCCGAAAGATTGACTGCTGCTCGGGATAGCATCACATATATTCTTGGGAGACTATTGGACGACCCGAACCTTCCAGCTGTAAGGGTTGAACTCGGCGATGGGCCTGTATGGGAGCTATATAATGATCTATCAGAAGCGGAATCGGACTGGGAGGTTGGACCCAACATAACACGCTACCGACGCCCGAACCCGAGGCGATATCTTCTTGAGGCACCTCTACGTCGCCACTTGGCGTGGATTAATCCCCGGCCGGGATATTGATACGAACAATATTCTAGGGTGGGCGAGTCGTTTGAGGGTCTTAGATGCAGCTGCATAGTGTGGAATTGGAGGCGTATGTCATTCACACCTGTTGTGGTTGGAAAACTCATTTCCTCACTATAGATTACTCTTCGCTACACGTATACACACAAAGGCGGGATTTTGAATATATTTATCATGCAAAGCTATATTGACCCGATGTAAGTTTCTGTCGCTCTTAAGAGGATACACTATCGGGACGTGTTAAAAAGCGTTGACAATTTTAAGTGAGTAGGTATGATAATTATCAAGATGATCATGACAATGAGGCACAAACATATTGACATGATTACATTCATTTCTTAATAAATGTGATTACGATAGACCTTTAGATTGACTGATGATAATATGTAGATGAATATGTCGGTTGTCATGCTAGGATTCCGTAACACAAAATAGCAAAGAATTAAAGCACTGTTGTGCCGTTTCAACAGTGCGTAATGGTCTCGGTAGAAATTGTTGGCAGGTTGTCACGGAACAGAACTGCAACGCTAAACCACAATACAACTAATGCAGAATGCAAAAGTAGAACGTTGTCAAGGTGGGAACTTTGACCGTTTACAGCCACTTATAAGGCTCACGGTTGGGACCGTGACACAGGTCTTCAACATATTCATTCAACAATGTTCTGGTAGGGGTTTTGGGTACATTTTTAGAGTCGCCGGGCTTTATTCTTCCAATAATGCAACGTATAGACGGGAACGGAATTACAAGCGCCCGCAATTTACTGTTCCTCTGTGTACTATAGAGAGGGCGCATCTTCCTACCTCGTTTTTCTCCGATGCCGATTTCAACTTCATTCTCTGCTTTACTCGGCTTTTCCTCCTGATTGAACAACCCATTTTATTCCCACGCAGTCGCTGTCAAAGTTAGCAGTGCCATAGCTAGAACAACAACAGTCATGTCTCAAACAAACGATCAACCACAGGAAAAGAAACTGGACTGGAGCCAGCTCCCCGAAGAGGTATTCCGTTTCATGGAGTCGCGTACGGCGAGCAACAGCGCCGCGTTTCTGATACCCCTTCTGAAGGAATCGGCAGCAGCGAGCGAAGCTGGAAGCTGGAAGCTTCAAGATGCTCGACGTAGGTGCCGGGGCGGGATCTATGACATCCGAGTTCGCGCAGATCGTCGCGCCTTACGGTGGTCACGTCACGGGCGTCGACGTGAACCCCGTCATCTTGTCGAGAGCTGCCGCTGTCGCCGAGCGATGGGGTGTTTCGGACAACGTCTCTTTCGAGAAGGCTGATGGCTATAAGCTGCCGTACGATGATGGGGCTTTTGACGTAGTCCATTGCCACCAGGTGCGTCAATCAAGGCTGCGTCATCCTATTTGTTCACATATTCATCAGTGATTTATTTACCTTACTATGTATCTGAGACGAGTAAGAGACGCCTAGGCGGCTAACGAATCGGTTCTTATGTACATAGGTTTTGGTTCATAACAAGAACCCATGGGATATCTTGACCGAGATGTTGCGCGTCACCAAGACAGGCGGTGTTTGCGCTGCTCGCGAGGGGGATCTCGAGACAGAGATTATGTGGCCGCCGCTCCCAGGCATGCTCAAGTTCCATCATGAGTACGTTCTAGCGCAGACGTCCTATACGTTTTACTGCTCGTCCCCTTGCGTTTGTTTGACTACTAATAAAACGTGCGTCTATGTGTATAGTTTCGAGGTTAAGCTCATTGTCGGCCGCGGCGGCTGTGCAACGGCCGGGGGAGAGCTGCTTTCATGGGCCCTCAAGACTGGCGTCAAGCGCCACCAGATCAAGGCGAGCTTCAGTACGTGGAGCTACACTGAGCCTGAGGAGAGAAAGCTTTGGGGTATGTCTGCCTGTCCTTCTTCAACCAAAGATCCGAGTCCTAATCCTAGCCTTGGCTCTAGCATCTGGAATGGTTGGTGTTGCACTCGGGTCTAACCTGCGTGAGAAGAATGTCGCATCTGGCATCTCAATTGAGGCCATGGATGAGATGCGAAGCGCCTGGCAGGAGTGGGTAGAACGAGATGATGCCGTATTAGCTCAACTTATCGGAGAGGTCATCATTAGAAAGCAGTAGTTGTCGACGTGACCGGGGACGGTATCCCCGGCCCGAACCTAACTGCAGGTTGCCAGGGGTTGGTAGTGGTATAATGACCGACCTTGGCGTTCTTCGCGTATAACACACGCGCCGTCTCTTTGCCTATGCCAGTGTTGGAGCCAGTCACAATGCACACCTTACCCTCGAGATCGGGGACGTCCTTCTCGGTGAAAGCCGGTTTTGGCGGAAAGAAGTGAGAGATTACTGTTGAGAGGGACGGCATTGCTGCGTTGTTATCCGGGACGAACTAGTGGTCGCGATGACAAGACGGAGAGGACATACGTGTGCTTGAGCACAAGAAATCTCCACTCCAAGTGTTGATGGGATATAAAGCAAGAAGTAGGAATGGCGCTGAGGTGCGAATTGGATTGTGACTCCTTTGTTTAGAGCGCGCGGATCTGTCCCGTTGTGTTGCAGTACAGGAGCTTTGACGTGCCCAATTTATTAATCTTCCGTCGAGCGCCCGCGTCTCTTCAAGTTTACACCTAAGGAGACGGAGTAATCTTGCATCTCTAAGTCAGTATTGTTTGTTGGTGAGATATTGTCACCTTGGCACATGCACTGTACCGATATTGTACTGCTGACATAACAATAATAATCCTCCCTAAAGTAGTGAGAGAAGTGTAAGGCAAAGCGCCTCCATTTGTCATGGTCCTAGATAGATCTGACGTGTCATATATAAGAGACAGACGTATTCTGCGAAAGGGGCGGAAACCCCTAAATTCGTAATAATTGGAGGTCAAACAACTCGCACGTCGTCTTTAGTTTGCCGTTTAAAAGATGTCATTCTCCGATTGCAACATCTTCTAAAGCAGTCTAGTGTCTATCGAATGATCCTAGAGCTCGACTTTGGTTCTGTTGACGACAGTACCGTCGTGCCGAGTCTCACTGAGCTGGACTCGCCCGTATTCGTGGAAATGAGCTCGGAGACGTTTACAGCACTGAAACCCATATTTTAGACAGCTAGACGTTCAATAGCCGGAGAGTGTGGCCCCAGAACTCTGGTCAATCGAGTCGGAGATCTTGCTCGATAGCCAAAGGCGAGAATTGATCCCTCGCATCGAGCACGTCCACAAGCTGAACGATCGGTACAACTCGAGTTCCTAAGAACGAGAATATTCTGTATAAGCAAGCGAAATTGAACTTATGTGTACTTCTCGGATATACGGCACACTGTGCAATCAATAGGCAATATCTTATTATATCCCAAGTGTGTAGACCAAGAACATGAAATAGTGACTATCGATAAGTCGGAAACCCGTTTTGGATAAAACGGTTGTCTTCTTTTTTTTCGCCATAGTAGCATTGATAATTACGATATTTTATGCATCTAAACTTGTGTAAAAGCCGGAGGCTAAAAGCGGCACTGCTCAGGTGAAGCTCTCCAATTCGTTTGGTGACGAGAAAACCTATCTCTGGGGTAGGTACACTCTGCACCTCTAAACCCGATCCAGAGTAGGTACATATATATTTTATATGCATAATTTTGTATACGTTAAAAGTATGTTCTATATTCGTATATTAGACTGTACCTACATGGTAATTACATACGTGGGGCCCAAGCCTTGAGCTCGAGCTTTGCTTTTTTGGTGTAGGTATCCATTTCCAGTCCGCCTCCTCATCTAGGAAGAATTCTGCTTCTCAACTCAGTTACTCGGTAGGTAGCGACTCTGTTGCTCACCTTTTTGTGAGTTTACTGTATGTTAGCTAGTAGGCTACTACACTACTAGTACATATTCTCGTTTGCACGAGGAGATGGTCAGGACTGTGGTTCGTCCTTTGGTGACCCCAGCCGGGGTCCCAGCCACCTCTTTTCTGTCTCCCTAGGTACCCTACCCTACCTACCTTGCCTACTACTTACTACCTACGGAGTATCTCGAAAAGTCCGTTTCAAGCAGATACGATGATGATGATGATGATGGTGATTATACATACCGCTACTCCTCGAGGTGGTTCACCTCACCACCATTGATCCTTATTGTCCTCTGTCCAAGTGCTATTTATCCAAGATGGTAGTGCTGTTCGCGACAGAGCCACTCACATACCTCAGCTTGCGTCTTGTTATAAGTGCTGTAGCGAATTTTGTAAGTCCTAACTAATCCTGGCAGCTTGCCTACCTAAGTTACTACTGCCAAGAAAGCATCCCGGCGCCAACCCCCCAGCCGCCGGGGTACCTAGCTGAAGTGTGCGGCGATTATCCAAGCTTGAAGCTCCCTCAGTTGGGTTAGGTAGATCCTTATCGCCCCGATCTGTAGCCTACCTTGACGTCCTGCCACCACAATTCGTCCTTTTTCTTTCCTTTTTTTTCTTACTTATCATTATGATTAGCTGTTGTTTTTTGCGCTCGTCCCTTTCTGGAGCTATCTCTCACTTATAGTATACCTATCCCAACCTACATACAGTTGCATTGCATGAGCATGCGTGGCATTAGTCTATTCATGGCTGAAGCCCGCATTAACCTATGAGTTCCTCGAGCGCCTAAGGCCATAAAAGCTATAGTCCGACCATAGTCCGGCCATCTCTGGACTGATCCGCCGGCCTCGTTTGCAGCCTAACCGCCGGTAGACCGTGCCTAAGATGTCTACTCCTTACTGGGGCCATCTGCCGCCTCCTCAAGCTCGTCGATTGTCCGAGAGCTCTGACCAGACGGACCGCAGACAATCATTGGACCATTCTAGTTTGCCCCAACCGCGTTACGATTTGAATCGCGCCTCCGGGCAGACGGCTATGACTGACGCTCCTACCGAGTCAACTTACACGCCGCTTGCTTCACCGACTACGTCAAATGCGCCTGGTAGCGGCCTAACTCCTCGCCCGCCGTCGTTATCTTACACACAGAGCCGACGCCGTCCGGAGCTCGTAGAAAACCGTCCACCGTTGGAGAGCCGAGCTCAAACCGACGATACCTACGACTTCTCACATACTTCCTTCCCACCGCCCGCCCCCGACGTACCAAGAGGGCCCCCTATAAGCTACAAACAGCCATACGGGAACAGCGGTTCCTCATATACTTACAATTCTGCCGGCCAGCCTGGACCACCGAACCTGTCCTATAGACCAGAACCCAGGGAAATTTTTACTGATATGGAGCCTGAGACATTTTACAAAGATGCTACGCCCCCAGCCGAAAAGCAGGCGAGGCAGCCATCGTTTGACCAGCCCTATCAAACTTTTAACCATGGCGTGGTGTCTCCTGAGCATCTGGAAAGGGAATTGGTTAGATCAGGGTCTATTCGTCGGCCATCGAATGGATACCGGCCTGACAGGCGAGACCCTACTTCGTCAAACCGGCGAGAATCCTTAGGCCCAGAACCGCAACAGAGGATGTGGGCTGCCGACCGTTCGCCCCTACAAAAGCTAGAACTGACGCTCGATAACATTACAAAAGAAGAGAAACGGGCCCGTGTGGAAGCTGCGGAGAGGCGCGCAAGAGAAAGGGCGGCGCGGATCAGCGAGTCTGCAAAGGCTGCGGACTACAATGAATCATTTCCCAGTCACCCAGGCGACCAACAAGAGCGTTCTAGGGGCCAAGGCCAGTTAGCCAGTGGGGAACAGGGCCGTAATGCGGCCGTAGTAGATCCAGCTCAGGCTATGCCATCAGCAACTACTGCGCCTGGTACATTGTCTCAGAGCTCGGCAGAAACGGGCCAACAACCTGGGTTTTCGGGACAGTCGCCAAGATCTCAAGCTATACTCCCCAAGAATCGCAGCGTTTCGGCGACGACTAATGGCGTACCTCAGCGAAACTTGAGTTTTCGTGAAAGAGCCGCCTCGCACGACCGTGATTTCCCACAGCAACCCAATAGAGACTTGTCGCATAATACGCAAACTGCAATATCCAGTGAGGATTTCATTCCTGTGAGGAGCAGTAGCAACAAACTGAAGAAACCCCCACCAGGTGAACCGTGGTACGCTCTATCTAAGGAGACAGAAGAGAAACCTATAGAGCGATCCACAACTTCCAGTGGAAATTTTGGTCCCGTGAGGAGTGGTAGCAACAAACTCAAGAAAAATCCACTGAGTGGTCCGCGATATGCTCTACACAATGAGGTGGATGACAGGTCTGTAGAGAGATCTGCTGCCTATAACAGATTCGATTTTACCGATAGAGATAATGACGCCGGAGCCCAACCACCTTACCGAGGCGCAACTTATACCGCGGCGCGGGCCACCGGTGGAGTGACAAAAGATATATCGACCCCGATTGAAGATCTTCCGAGGCCACCAGCTAGAGGTAAGACTTTTGGGGACGATAAGAACGACGAAGAACGACCGAGTCGAATGAGAGGATTAGCGGCCGCAATCGGCTTTAGGCGATCCAATTCAATTGACACTGATCAGCGGCCTTCCTTGCCGAGTACGGGTCAAGGCGCGCCAGTTGCTGGTGGACGGTATACGCAGCACGATATTTTGGATGGACCAGTGGACCGTAGAGAGGAGCTTGCTACTTCCGTCGAGCTTGGTCGGGCAAACCAGATCAACCAGAATCGACAGCCTCTCGCGCCTAGCAAAGCCTTTCAAGGTACTCAACCTAACGACCGGGCTACAAAGTCCGTCAAATTCCAAGACTGGGAACATGGATCCGAGATATTTGATGAAAACATGTCAGACACTACCCATCATAGGCATCGTTTGAGAGAATATTTACACCATGACGGGCTGAAGCCTGGACAAGGTGTATTCCGGGCGCCAACTTATTTAGACGAGTGGAAACAAGGAACAGTAGGAATACTGTCTGGACCTCTATTAGATCTCACTCAGGATTACACTCAGCCGTTTGATAAAAACGCCCCATGGTGGGAGACAAATACCAAACGCCGGCCCAGCTTTTCTACACAACCGCCTATAGGAGCGTTTGATAGTGGAATCGATGACAGTCACACTCGTACAGCCTTCAAGCCGCCTCTTTATCTCAAGTGCGGTCCACTACTACGTTACTGTGGCATCCGTGTTGAGAAATCGGAACCAGGAATGAGTCGTGGCAATAGCCTAGTGGATAAGGAAATTTGGCGAGGCTCAGTCATGATAGTAACCCTGGACTCGGATTCTTCTTACGATACCGCGCCCATTCTGCGACTATTTGTGCAGCCAATTGAACTCCTACCGCCTCCTCCAGCCGAGATCCAAGGCGAACAACCGCTTCTGCCCGAATATGTTGATCCTATTGCGGGGATCCCAAAGATTGGCCCAAGCGGGGAGACGTTATATGTCCGGTTAGTTGATCAGCTTGAGGAAGCCAAAGATTTGTCAATGGTGCAACCAGATGATGGCTTATTTGAGCTGATTAGGACTTTGCCTGATGATGGCTCCAATGCAGCCGATCCACCCGGCTCTTTTCCTAATCGTAAGAAGCGAATCGAAGTAGACGGGGAAAAACTAGGAAAATATAAAGATGTGCAGGGATTCCGTCTCCATGCGGAACGAGGTCATACGTTCTGGAGATTCAACATTGAAATTGAACTTGGTGACAAGCAACAGCGGATAGCGTATCGTATCAACGGTGGACCTGCTACTGGTTTCTGGGTGCCAGCTCGTGAAGAGTCAATGAACATCATGTTCCACAGTTGCAATGGGTTCAGCCAGAGGGTAAACCCAGATGAATTCAGTGGACCTGATCCTATGTGGCGCGACGTCCTAAATGACCATCAAACGCGGCCATTCCATGTCATGATCGGTGGGGGAGACCAAGTCTACAATGACGCTGTAGCCGACCAGGCCAAACTCTTCCATGAGTGGCTTGCGATTAAGAATCCACTTCACAAAACTAATGCTCCTTTCACAGCAGCCATGCAGGACGAACTGGAGGCATTTTATCTCGAGAGATATATGATGTGGTTCTCACAAGGCCTATTCGGCCTAGCTAACTCTCAAATCCCTATGGTCAACATGTACGATGATCACGACATCATAGACGGATTTGGGTCCTATCCTCATCATTTCATGAAGTCGCCAGTCTTCTCAGGATTGGGCAATGTTGCGTTCAAGTACTACTTGCTTTTCCAACACCAAAGTGTCCCCGATGAAACCGATTACTCAGAGCCAAGTTGGTGTTTGGGTGTAAAACCTGGGCCATACATCCACCAACTAAGTCACAGTGTGTTTGTGTCGTTAGGGGCGAGAGTTTCCCTTCTCGCCGTTGACGCCCGGACAGAGCGGACAAGAGACGAAGTCGTCCACATGGAAAGTTGGAGGAGATTGATGGATCGTTGCTACGCAGAGATCGACAAGGGTAGAACACAGCACTTATTAGTGTTACTAGGAGTCCCGATTGCATATCCACGGCTTGTGTGGTTAGAAAATATGTAAGTTTGATTAACTATTCAAGGGGAAAATGGTACTAACTCTCTACTAGTCTGACCTCGAGACTCTTAGATCCTATTAAGGCTCTCGGTAAATTTGGTTTACTGGGCAACTTCGTCAATAGCTTTGACGGGGGTGTTGAAGTTCTTGACGATCTAGACGATCACTGGACAGCTAAAAATCACAAAGATGAGCGGAGATTCATTATCGAAGACCTCCAGGATCTGGCAGTAGACAAGTCTATCCGTGTAACGATCCTCAGTGGTGATGTGCATCTTGCCGCAGTAGGCCAGCTCTACTCAAATCCCAAGCTCCGTATCCCAAAACACAAGGATTTCCGCTACATGTTGAATATCGTCTCATCAGCAATAGCCAATACGCCGCCTCCGGATCTCATGGCAGACGTATTGAATAAGCGTAATAAGGTACACCACTTCGATAAGGAGACCGATGAGAGCATGATGCCACTATTCGCCCATGGGGTAGACGGCAAGCCACGCAACAACAAGCATCTTCTACCTCACCGGAATTGGTGTTCGATACGAGAATATACACCGGGACACACACCACCGCCAACGCCACCGCCAGAAGAATTTGAGTATACACCTGAGGCTACCCCTCCGAGTAGTCGGGGCGGCATATTCCGCCGGCTCTCATTATCAAAGGATCGTGGGCCAGCGCTGCGCCCTGACGTGCCGAAAGAACCAATCGACCGTTCGCGCCCACCCCTCTCCGGAGGGTTTATGCGCTCATTTTCCCGTCGAGGTTCCAGCTCCGATGACCTAGGACGTCCGGGATCTAGTGGGCTGATGCGGACTCTCTCCCTTGGCGCGCGCCCCCGCAATATCTTTCGACGAAGTAGTAGCAAGCGTCGTCCCGACGACGGCGGCATCAACGGCTCTTGGGGTCAAGATGATGACGACGATGATATTTTCACAGCATCCGCCCCACCTCGCTCCTCTCACACCGGCGGAAATACACTCGGGCTCCGTGGCGGCGCTGGTAGCGAGTATGAGGTCGGCGACGAAGCGCACTTCACCGCACAACCGCCGCGTCGTGCACTAACTCAGCCTACACAAACCAAAATGCATTACCAAAACTATGGCGACGGTCATAATGATGGTGACCTTCCACCACGACCCTTCCACCGCACACCTACGGGTCTCAGCACCAAGAAGCTTCAGAAACATGGTCACGAGAAGTACGAGATCAACGCTGAGGGAGGTCTGGAAGTTTGTCTCAATGTTGAGGTCAACCCCAAGGACCCAGCGGGCATCACAGTACCGTACAGAATCCTAGTCCCGAGGTTATGGTATGAGTACTCTGGGGAGTCACCGGAGCCAGAGCCTGAAGCAGAGTCCGGCGCCGTCAACCGGACGAGTCAAGGACAAGGAAGACTCGAAGATGACGAGTATGAACAAGACGACGAGGAAATTCCCCAGAAGAAAGTCGGTGGTATCCGTCGCTGGTTCAGTAACCGCGGGAGAGACAGCCGGCAACCACCGGAAGAAGATGAGTGGTATGACTAGAACAGCGAAAAAGGAGAGGGCTTAATGGAAAGGCAATGGATGAGATCGATCTAATCGGCGTGAGTAGGCTGGTGTTGGTTACGTGACAGTTCGTTGATATGGTCGAACTATTTCTCTCTTGGTCTCTCTCTCCACCCTTACGAATGAACGAATATATCTAGGATTAAATGGAAACTGGTATCTTGGGTGGTTATCTTAGCAAGCGGGCAGGTAGTTTGGTTCTTAGGCAGGTGTTTTTAGGTTACCAGGCATGGGAAAAGCATTTTCAATTGATAGATATCAACTCTGCATCTCTTGTGGCGTGTTTTTTTTGGATTATCCATACTAGTTATTGTATCTACTATCATACACCATGGTGTTTGGCGCAACCTGTAATCTATATCCAAACGATCTGGGGCCTTGTTCTTTAATAATTACAATATGTTTACGTAGCCTGCTTCAGACAAAACGTATGTTTTGAGGAACTTTTGGTTTTCTTGTGTGACGGCTATCAGCCCCTTAGTGTGGCTGTGGATGCGGTAACAGGTGATGGCAAGGCGCTCTCGAGTATATTATATTGGCTTGTATTTAGTTAGATAGAAAATGCCTACATAAAGTGCGTCATAGGGTACCATCATATATATTCACATGACGAGCGAGTGTGGCCAAGCAAGGTTTGTCTATGGTCTAGTCCCATAGGCACATTCATCCTCGTCCTCGGACTCTTATGCTTAGACTCATATACACAATTCAACTAGGTTTGCTAAGCCCACCAAAGGTATGATCTGGTATAATTGTATTGTATATAAGAGCTTGCCATGTCCATGACCCTACGAGAGGTGTATTATAGGAAGTAGGTAGCTGTTCGCAGTACCCCCCTTACGACGCTAAACCGAACCAACCAACTAAGTTTACGTACTCTTCTCCCTACGAACCAACGACACACACGATGAAATTCGTATATCCTCCACTCACGGAAGATGACGGTATTCGGGTCCTTCTATTAGAGCCCGCGGTCTCCCGAGAAGAGAACCTGAGAGGTTCTCTTCAGCAGGTTTCCCTCGCCCAACTCTACGATGAAATAATCGAACCGTACACGGCCTTATCATATGTATGGGGTAATCCCACGCAGGTTGATAAAATTCTCCTAAGCAATCATGAGATCGGCATCACCGCCAATTTAAGTAACGCGTTACGTGATTTGCGTGATACCAGCAAAACTCATAGGCTATGGGTCGACGCTGCATGTATCGACCAGGAGAACGTACTCGAGAGAAGTAACCAGGTGTCGCTTATGGGAAAAATATATAGCTATGCAAACAACACGGCTATTTACCTCGAATCCATGAACCCATATATCGATGCCGTTATCGAACTAGCAAAACAATATGCTCATTCGGATAGCCCTGAAGACATCGCCGCAAACCCTCCAATTCTTTGTGGGGATAACCTATCAACGGGAGATAAAACCCTACTTATAGATGCGGTATATCAAAGTCTTCTCCCCTGCCCATGGTTCCGGCGGATCTGGGTTCTTCAAGAGCTAGTCCTTTCAAGAGAACCCTGGGTGCAATGTGGGAGAAAAAGAGTACGATGGGTAGATCTGTGTCGGCTTCTAGCTCCACGACTGGAACGACATCGACGAGATGAAAAGAGCCAAAGTCATTTAAAAACAGAGCAACTCACCACCCTAGAAAGTATGAACGACTTGCGTATAGACTATTGGGGATTTGGTAGACCTCCGCTGTTTGACGACCACCCTCATACGCCGGACGAGACCCTGTACGGGGTGGAGGACTTGTACTCGAATTCTTTGCTATCCGATCGAGAGCTAAGTGCTAAAATAATTCGATTGAAGAGAGACGTCTACGAGGCAAGGGAATTCGCTGAGATTGGAAAGTACAGGCGCAGACTTTGGCGAATCCTTCAGTCTAGGAAGAGCTGCCAAGTTTCAGATCCGAGAGACATGATATTCGCGCATATGGGAATAATATCAGACCGCCACGAAGCCGAGAAGTTTATAAAGATTGATTACAGCCAGACAACATCGGAAGTACTCGCCGCGGCAGGACGTTATATTTGTTTTAAAGCTAACCTCCAAACTATGCTCGCCGGAGTAACCCGTTCGCCTTTCAGGACTATGGCCGCCTTGCCGTCTTGGGTGCCCGACTGGGGAGTGAATGTCGGCTATCAGTGTCTCCCACAAGAGAAGGGCATCACCCCTAACATGCCATTTACAATACTACGAGAAGCAAAGATCATCCATCTTAGCGATGTGCTCCCCACACCATCGTCACTAAAGCGTGATCTTAAAGCTAAGGGACATGATTTAACGTGGCTCGAAATTGCTGATGTCCTAAATACTACCAACGACAGCACTCAATATGGAGCTACTCTTTCCCTCTGGCCATATGAGATGGTCAAGGTAGATAAGCCAACAAAAGAGAAACATAATAGACAGGTTAAAGAAAAGTCCTACTTCTTCGAATTGCAGTTATTAACCTACATCATGGCGTACTCCAACCTAGACGAAAACATAATCTGGCCTCATGGGCGGCTCGCAATGCTCAATAACGGGGATATAGGAATCGTTCCGCAGGAGGCTAGGCCTGGGGATATCGTGGCGGATCTCTCGAATATAGGGGTTGTGCAACGGAGCTGCACAATGGTTGTGCGGCCCTGTAAGGCTCGCAACACAACGGATATTAGCAATACTTTAGAACACAACGGACTCAGTCTAACAGGTGGGCGTTTTCAACATTGCTCGTTCATAGGTATCTGTTTACTTGGGCTTCGTCTTAAAAGGCATTATTCATGGGACCAGCTATTGGATGGGTGGGACGTGCGCGGTCCCAATTCCCCTCCCCAGCCGCCACCGGTGATGATTTTATACTGATAGTAGTAAATTTCATATTATATTTTAGATCATTCAATTCAAGCGTCCAACGCCTCCCCAAAGCTCTGAGCGATGAGGTATATAATAGATAATAGAGCTAAAATAAGTGGTTGGTTGGTATATTTGACGCTGGGGGGCCTCTGTGAAGCAGAGACCTCAGAGCCTCCCGAAGGGCATCGAGGGCGTGCTAGGCTAGGATCTATGCTTACAACCATATAGGCTACCTATCTAGCAACTCCTGACCACTGTCGATTTGCCGAAGGTTCGGCTTCTTACTACTTCCTCTCTCCTCCGTGCGAGCAAGTACTCAGCTATATACAGTCGATCGCGTGGCGATACTTCCTTGTGTTGTCAATAGCCCATAAGGCCCATGTGTATTCTCCGCGGGACCAGCCCGCAGTATTTCTGGCACTTTACGCCTGTAAACAAAAGAAAAGTGAGTGATTATAACGTGTGGCCGCGGCCGTCGAATGTAGTTGCGCCGTATGCCTGGCCCCTCCCTTCCTGTATCTTTTTCCGTCCTTGTCCTCTTTCCTCCCCCCCCCAAACCTCCCCTAGTTAGTAATCCAAAGAATAGAGTAGTGCAACAATAAAGTTGCGGGCAGTGGCCGCCTGTGCCGTTGCCCGTGTAATCTACCGCGTACACGTCTTGAAATAGTCCGTGACTTCCGTGAACGTACGAAAATCGATCGGGCTATATAATTAGAGCTAAGATAAGTTCCATTGTAGTGATACTATGGTATAACACTTATACATTAAGCTAAAGTAATGAGAGAGGGATCTCGTAAAATCTCCCGTTCGTATTTACGAAAGTAAGAGGGGCTAATGTAATAACAACTTGTCTTATTACAACTACTCGCTACTAATTCTAACTACCACGTACCGCGTAGCCCTTTGAGATTTAAAAATATATAGGTTTAAATATCTTAGACCTTAGACCAAAACAGCCCTTACGCTTCCATCACCCATTCTGCCTGTCATCTAGGTATTTTCTATTTAAACCGTTAGACTTTTGATGGGAAACTTAGGACCAGGGTCAACGTTCGGTTGTAAACCTGCGGTTACAGCCCACCGTTCTGCTTCCGAACGCCATTGTTTTGGGGCTTGAGTGTTAATCGCTTTGATAACATCCTGATAGAGCGTTTCAAATTCCGCAACTTCGGACCTTGGAGACTTCTAGGTATATTGACACATACAATGTCGTATCTACCTCAAAATTTAAAGCACCCCCCTGCAATATAGGAACACTGCTCCCTTGTCAAACTAATGTAATCCACCGGGTCTTCGGCGCACAAGCCTCCCAAGTCTTTCTAGTAATCTTCACTAAGCCCCTTCTTTCGAACGCGTTTCCTTTTTCCTCTACAACCAATACATTATAAGTGACTATTAGCGACATTCCAGTAACTTCGCCGACCCTTGCAGGTCGAGGCCCAATATAGGGTCTTTCGACTCCTGAAAGCACTATACATGTCTGCTACTTATCGGTAACAATCGTACCATCATCGAGCTTCTAGCCACTAATCCCTTGCGTCTCGAACAAGGACTGAAAGCGTCCTATGTTTCTGCGCGCAACACTTGTTGTGAAGGGCAAAATGCCGCAAAAGACAATATCAGAGACGAGCTTCTTTCAATTACAGCAGTTGGGTGGGAGTTCGAAGTCTTCCACGGCCAGGTGATGAGCGTCTTGACATGACCGAGGCGGTCGACTAGACTGTCAGACATTGCAATCTCCTCGTGACCATAAGTATGAATACTTCGGCGCTTCTTTCTCTGTCCTTCTAGTTAGCTTATCCACACCATCCATGGCATAGAGCCATCAAATAGGCTGGTGGTGGTCCCCAGCAAAATTCAGTAGCCATTTGCAACTCCATGAAGCTTATAATGAGACGGTGTGGACAGCACTGTTGCAGGGGGGGTCGAGTTGATTAGGTCAGCGAGACCCTTAATTTTTTATTTTTCTATTTATTAGTTAGTAGGAGGGTAGTTCTCTACTAGGGACACAGATGGCACGAGGGAGGTCGATGCCTTTGGCATCGACTGACTAGGTCGTTGCGCAGTATTTACAGTAGTCTTGCTACTCCAATATTATTTCGATTGCCTTACTAGACCACTGTCTTTACTGCCTCAAATCTCTAGAAGTGATTTTCATGGCTGTGGCCAGTCCTCTAGAGTGCGTTGTGTGTATATATTGCATACATCGTTTCAATAATACCTTAAAATTCTTCGATAACATCTGTACTGTGAGCCAGACTACGCGAGCTGTAGAGCTTGACATGGTGACAGTACTCGTGTCCCTACCATATTCTATTGAGTTTGTTTTGGTATTATTCATCCTCAAGGGGCCATCGACGTGATCTTCCTCGCAGTAGGCGGGAGGACCATTATAGTAGGCAAGATTATCTAGGAACACGAGTTTTCTGTTTGAAAAAAAAAACCACCCCATTCAACCAGGAAAGTGGATGGCCAACATATTTCTCGAAGCTGCAACTGCATAAATTCTACTTACCTTAATATGTCCATCCCCGAGAATTCCATACGCTCCGGTCGAGGGCCGTTATCATAGAGGGAAAGAGGAGAATATAGGTCGTATCGCCAAGTTCTTGACTAAATCTAATCGACTTGGATGAGTATACATAACGCATATTCGCAGTCTTCAAACTCACTACCGCAGATTTAGCCGACCTCCTTCTAATGCAACTCCCTGGCGGTCGCCCATAATGATAGTAAGTAATGCCCGTCTATATATTTCACCCATCTTGTATACTGTACACTAAACATCAAGCATGTCATATTGAATGATACAGAGGGCGCCTACCCAAAGGTATTTCTCTCCAATCGCCTGTGTAATTCGTAGAGCATGTTTTATGGTTTTGGGCAATCGCTCTAAAGGGATATTAGAGTAAGCTGTTATATTGTTCCTTATAGGTAGCTCTTCTAAGTCGTTTTCGACGCACGAAAAATCCTTCTTTTACGCCCTAAAGGGGCTGTTTCCCCGGCCGAACATAATTCAGAGCCACATAGCTACTACCTAGTTGTGTGATAACAACCCTGTCATCGTCGACATCAACGAGACGAAGAAGTTACCCTGCTGCCCCTGTCTCATATATCGATCTCTCGTAGCCACCCTACAAGCACGATGATACGTGTTCCGGCACTGTGTCCACCAGTTGCCAACCCGTGCTAAATCCACGCCGTTTAAATCAACAAATTCGCCACCCCCTTGCATATTCAATAAAGGTAATAGTTTCTGCTCAATCAGTAATGATATATCCCGGGATCGTGAGAGTACTGGATGTTCATGTTTGCGTAGTGTTCGAATTCGGAGAGTCGGGGCCGCCACGGGTCCCGGCAACGGTTTTTTAAACTCTTCCGACAGTCTTTTCATATATCGTTCAACAGTAATACCAAGAGGTGATGTATGACAACATTTGAATGAGGCCCCTCTGTGAAAATCAAAGTCTTTCCCAAATACTTTAAAGCCGCGAGGCGCAATCAAAGTTTTGAAGAGGAAACAACATTGGCTCCATGCGCGTTCTTAGCAATTCATAATCATTCGGTTGAAGCTTGGTAGGAGTGTTGCTATCTCGCCCATATCTCTCGACCTAAGTTTCAGATGACGACGACTCTGCCCCTCATCTCTAGCTTCGTCTCGAATAGATGAGACGTTCAAATTGGCTATACGACATAAGATGCAGCGACGCATGCCGCCAACCTTACTTGTGAGCCAATTTCCGGCATGGGAGGCTTGTTGTCGAATGTCCTAACGCGTGAGTGTATGGGTGAGATTACCTGCAGAACGCGGCAGAGTAGACATTCGATTAATTTCATTCTTGAACCTCGGGGGGTATATTTAACCTGTTGATTCTAGAGTTCTATCGTTCCGTTTAGAAGGCTGGGCTACATCCTACTTTCAAAATTTACCCCGAAGAACCTACTTCCTAGATAACCTACTATCTAGTCTAGTCCACTACTGACTTGACTGGCCTGACCGACCTATTAGAGAGCCTAGTGATTTAAAGTTTTAAACACCTAAATATTCCGAATATGTAGATGGATGTCATGTAAAAAATAGATTCAACCTATTGGTACGCAATAGAATAGTGGCCCGATCTGTGATGCTATTTATAATTAGCTAGCTACGAGGCCAACCAGCCACAACAGTCTCTACGCGAAGGTTCTAGGTGGCATGAGGAGCATAGTGTATGAATAAAACTAATATTGCTAATAGCTAGCTTCAGCAGGTACTTACCTAGATACTGGAACGGGATGTGTATAACGCACATACTGCATCCTAGAAGACTGGCCACTGCCATCTCATCACTTCTCGATATTTGAAGGGAAAAACGAGTGAAGAAAATAGGGGAAAACAATTGTGAATTCTGGGTTGAGTAGACCCCTACAGTCCTGCCTGCCTATCTAGCCTACTTGTAAAAGATACGCTTGGATCTAATCAATCTATTCCCCCTGTAACCGTACTGCCCGCACTGTCTTAATATATGATGGCGCGGAAGGTTATGCCTAAATCTATTCTTAGTCTTAGTATTTAATTATAAGTAAACACTAGGTGCTTAGGGTTGCAGTTGCAGTCGAAGGAGGGAGATTGTGAGAGCTATACCACAGCATTTGCTCATTGAAATAGCGTTATCCTCACGGGTAGTCAAGCTGTTTACTAGATCCTATAAATGGGGTTTATTTCGATAGCGCTTCTTAGACTAACGAGTATTCATTTAGGAAGATGGCATGAGCCGCAGTCGCTTCTTTATTTATCGCATTGTCGCCTGCCTACATGTGGTTTTAAGAAGCTGTACTTTAGTGTTAGTGCCAAAAAAGAACGACCAACTCAGAGAATACCATTTGATGTAGAAGTAATTCGAATATAATGCTAAACCAAAGACTGAAGTGCGTAGGAATCTACAAGCAACAAGCTCTCTAAAAACATATTTCACACCCAAAATGACGCCACTTATGCTTTTATTTCGCTACCCAATGCAAGCGTGCATCCATCTCCCACATCATCAAAGTACAACCAAGTTATGGATCGTCAACCCCTGGCTCTCAACGTGGTATCTCCTCCGCATGCCAATACTCCTCGCCGTCTTCAACAGCTCGTACGTCGCCTCCCCGCCGCCCACCATCAACATCGGGATGGGGCGGTGTCGAGTGACGCCCGCGGGCGTCCGCTGCTCCTCGTCTAATAACGGCCGGATTAGGTTGAAGCCCCAGACGTCTTCGCCTTCGTCCTGCGCCTCATTGTCATCCGACACGACAATGACGACCTGTAGCCCATTGCGGTGAGGCGCAAAGGAAGGGATGGTGGCTAGTTTGTCGGAGAAAGAACAGCCGCCACGACGCATGACGATGACTTGATGCTGTTTCGGAGCCACGTCGGGCAGTTTACCGTGGCAAGCTTGTTCGGCAAAGAAGACTCGCCCCCACGAAAGCGTCTCGATATGTGCCTTGAGGCTTGGGTTGGGAGCCTCCAAAACGTCTGGTAGAGGTGCTACACCCGCCCCTACGGGCGTGATTGCTGGAATGTCTATATACTTGTAGTCGATCTTTGGAGCAGGCTCAGGACCAAATGTAGCCACTGGCTCTCGCAAAGCGGATGTGAGTTGTTGTAGCAAGGAATTGAATAGGTTGGCCGCCCCTTGGTCAGAACCCTGCATTTCGAGAATAGGTGTTGCCGTGGATAGCGAGGGGTCCGTCGTAGTGGAGTTATGCGTTGGTGTTGTATTTGGAATCTCGATCTGTAGGAGAATATCGACAAGTACTCCATCACGAACTCGATGAAATAGTGGATCTGAAATGTCTGAAAGAATATCACGAGAAATAAAGATTTTTTCGTCCCTTCCAAGGAGAAAATTGCCTATACTATAGATTCTCCATCCTCGTTCAGATGTGATAGGTGGCTCTTCCAAGACCATCCCTATCTTCAAGCCTGAGAGACTGTTAACAGCGATACCTTCGTTACCCATTCGAATTAAATTGTTATTTCCGAACACGATGTTAAAGGCACTCCCCACGGATTGTTGAGTATTAGAAGGGAACTCGATGACACTGGTGTGCCGCTGCTTTGACGCTACACAAATCCCATCGGCTGGCAATGTGGACTGTGGAAGAGTCCAAGGGAAGTATGTATGGTTTGAGATTAGAGATCTTTGTTGCGCTGCCTCTGGTTGACCAGGTTGGGTGTTAATGTTTACGACATTATGAAAATTAGGCACCTGATGAAGTCTAATTAATGTCGCTGCATTGTAGAGGTCCGTTCGTGCAGCAGTAGCCGAGCCGGATAAGGGTGGAAGCGGAGGGGGTATAGGGCACGTATTGGTGAAACTCTCATCGAAGTAGGGCTGGAGAAGTTTCTTTTTCTGACTTCGCGCCTTTCGTGGGCGTGGAATACGCTTGCGCGGGATAATCAGGGGGTGGCCCTCTGTTGTGAACACATATGACGCATCCAGTTTGTTGAGTGGATGATCCGCATCAAATAGGAGATATAAATACTTAGCAGTCTCTCCTAAAAAGAAGCTCTCCATGCGATCACTCTTCTCGCCGGTACGCACGTCTTGGAGACCCGACCAGCCACATTTGGTCCAGCATCGCCTAGTGATATCCTTCAACACCATCTCGCCTGCATATAGGTACCATGGATCTCGGGTGGCCCGGTAGAGATGGTATGTGGACTCAATGAACTCGGGTCGGCCAGGCCACCAGCCCAGCCCACCTTCAACGTTGCCATCACGGACCGACCAGCGTTCTGGCAGAGCTGAATAACGAGTCCACAACGCTGTGTAGAGTAGGTGTGTTTCAATGGCCTCGTCCAACTCTCCAGCTAGCGTTAGCAGGCCGGCATAATAAGCGCCCAAGCTATCAATCCAAAAAGTCTGGGGAGACCCCGTAGAGATATGTGCGTTGACATAATGAGGGTGGTGCATATCTGAATAGAGGTGGCGCTTAATCGCCGCATGAGCGTGATGCCAGGCCTCAAGAAACGAATCAGGCGAATTGTCTTTGTCTGAAAGTGGACTGTAAATCTGATTTGGATCGAGCGAGCTTTCTTGAAGAATGTGGTTGGGAATTGTTTGATTTGGTAACTCATGGCCAGACAAGAGAATATGGGTTTTCAGTGCGTATTCGAAGAAGCTGTCAATTCCAGCGCCAATGCCGGAGAAGCCTCCTATCCATTGGCCCTCTTCCGCATCGACGCCGGCGCCTATCAGCCCAATATTGCTTCTTCGCGACCAGACGGCCCAGAAGGCTCTCTTTGCTGCTTGCTCAAACCGAGGATCGCCCGTGAGACGACTTAAGACGGTGAATTCTAGAACGAGGCTGCCAGCCCCTGCGCTACATGTCTCCGTAATTTCAGGGGATGCCTGGGCTGTATCAGGGTGTGGACCAGCGCTTTCGTGTAGAGGCGAATTCAAGTAAAACGGTATGCCGTGCCGCAAGTTGACCCGTGGATACGGCATGCCTGTTTGCGTATAGAAGGCTGGCAGCAAGCGTTGCGCCAGGTCGAGCGCAAGCCTCAACAGTTGGCCGTCGTATCTGAAACCATTGGGCCAGGCAATAGGGTGTTTTTCAATATCCAGGCCCGTCTTTTGAACGTCGTAGCCCGTGATCGGCAGCTCACCTACAGCAAATAGGTGCGCACTCAGCAACCCCCCAACACCTCGAATCACGGTCTCGAATACTTGAACTTTACTGTCGACGTCAAACCCCCGCCCCCGGGCCCCTAGACCTGTCTGGCCGGCTCGTCCATCGCCGTATTGCACCACAAGGGCAGCGACGCCATCCTGAAAATCGGCCAACGCCTTCGGACCAGTGTTCTGACTATCGGGCGGGGCGGAGGCGAGAATAGCAAGCGTCGATAAGCTATCGATCAAGGTCAAAGAATAGTTTCCAAGGACATCGTTTAGCTCGACATTCCGGGGATTAACGGGGTCGCGGGTCAAGGGAGTGCAAGAGACGGGACGCAACTATGATTACAAGTATAAGCTGTTGATTCTAGACTAGGTAGTTACAGGAGGTGGGCAGAGATGAGCAGAGCGCAACACGGCGAAGCGTACCTCGTCCTCGGGGAAGGCTATCTTCATGTAGTTATCAAACCCATGGTAGAACATGGAGACGGTTTCCTGCCGCAGCTCGGCGATGCGACGCGGTGGCATCGCCAGCACAGGCGCCAGCCACAGCAACAGCAAAAAGGCGCATGTTGCGATCAGCCTAGCAAGGCGGCATGGTGTCGTCGTCAGTGAAGTCGATGGGGCCAACTTGCAGCCGGCCGAGCCAGGCAAGGGCATCACCGGCGACGGGATGGGGATGCGAAAGGATGCATGTGTGTGTGGACGGCGACGGGCGGCGGAACCACAAGCGCGCGAGGGCTCGAGGGCTCGGTGAAGGCGCTGCGGCTCACTCACCGATTCCCGGCACCAATAACGTGGTCCCTATTCTGCACAGCACTGTAGAGATAAACGCGGAGAGGGAAACGAAGAACAGTAGCAGCCAATTAGAGTTGTGCTAGCTGACGGGTGGCATGCAGACAGGCGCGTCTGGGTTTCCTGGAAGGTAGAAATCGAGAGACCAGGCTGACGATTAGAGAGGGTTACCTGGTCTTTGACACTTTTGACAGATATGCCACACCTATATCTACATGTATGTACGTAACTTAGTGTATAGTTCAGCGTTCTGTAGTTGATCCAGAGATCTATGTATCTAACCAGTAGATAGATAATGTAAACCTGTTTTACCTGTTTCTGGTAGGCAAGTATACTGTCATTATCCACTAACATGGCACCTTACTGGCTCAGCATGTTTGGTAATAAGGCATCGCCCCTGTGTACATACTGGTACTTGTACGAGCACGCTTTAAGGACACGTGCCAGGACAGAACCAATTGGGCTAGGCTAGGCTGGGCAACTTCTATACGCAGTACCTAGATACTTGATCCACAATCTAGGTACATGTAGGTGTGGAAGTCTTAAGATCGTTCACTTTGCTTATTCAGAGAATCGGCCTGTTAATGCAATTTTTTGATGCTCAGCTCCCATATATATCTACTTACTTTCTCAATTGTTATCGGCATTCTTCCATATTTTCAGCTAGGCCCCCATTACACGACCACACACGGCATATGGTCTCGACCACATGATCATCTTCCACTTCACTAGCCTCGCAACGGAAGAGGTTCACTCGCTGCCCTGAGCTCCAACTTGAGCATCAACTCGAAAACATTGGACTTACTGAAACGGAAACGTCGTGGAGCCCTTGGACTACATGGCTACTGTATAAGACGACCTGGCTACCTATGTATACTCTAAATACCCTGGCTTAAGTATCTCCTATCTAGGTATCAAGCCGTTCAACCCCGAAAGCAGGGTCGTGAGTATGGAGACAGCTGCTCGCAAACAACTGCCATTCTATGTTTGACAGGGTCCATACGGAACATCCGCGACAGCTTCTCGGATTTACAGTATATACGTAAACAGAAATTTCGGTCTTCCTCAACGGCTTCGTGATTGATATACGTACGCTAACACACCGGGAAACAACCGGTCAATCCGCAACTCTGTCGAAAAAGGACCGTGCAGACCAGAGCCGAAGAAACCAAATATATACCCCAGTTATACAGTACTGTGAGCTTGTACAGAGTACAGAGTATCGCGCATCCATTACGAGACGACATGCGCACCCCATATTGATACCCTTCTGCAGAGCTTCTATCTTACCAAAATACCAAAATTCCAGAATGCCAAAGCACAATACTAGAGAGATATACCTACCTACAGTATAAATGTTGTTATCAATCTAGTACTCGCTTTGCCATCCAAGCGGTTAGATAGGGCTGACATCGAAGAAGAACTGACCGTTACATCTACCAGGTTCATGTAGGTAGTGAAACGACACGATGCTGCCGCGCCATGAGCCACCAACACTCACTGGCGAATACCTACACTTCCTACAACCAAGGGCTATTGATCCGCCATAGCAACTCAGATTCAGAGTCGAAACCCCTGGTCAGGCTCTACATACATACTTGCTCACCTCCACCTCATTTCCTCCTCATTGCAACTCTGCAGTGTACTTTTGAACGTGGGATCTTAGATCTTGCTCCACGACGCCAGGTACTTCTCTAGGTTCTGCGGATGGTAAAACATGCTCGAGAGCCTACTTAGGTAGAGCTCCCTTAAAACACCCCTAGCTAAGTCGAGGCGAAAGCCGATCATTCTGCCAATGGAACTTTAGCCGCTGGAGAACGCCTAGGATATTCCCACTTTATCGCCGCGCCATTAAGCCAGGGGGGGTCATACCGGCCCCGTCCCGGACGCACTGTTCAGCCTCTGAACTTTTGATACGCGCGGGGATTTCCCTAACTATGTACTCTGTATGTGTGCATATTCTGTATGGCATGGGGAACTACGCATAGGTATGTCTCGGCTAGCCTGCCAAGGTGAGGAATATTTATGTATGTCTCGGGAATGTTAAAACCTTGAAAAAACTATCCTAGCATAGACTCATCACCGTTCACCGAAAAGGCCGTGAAATGGTGCTAAAACTATTATAGGTCTTCAACCTCGACACCGGATCACGAATATGGGATGAAAGAACCTGATTCCGAGACCTTATGTACTTGTACAATTTGTCATTTGTTATGGTGCTTTGACAAGCTGGCTTCGGTTGTAAGTACTCTATCGAGCTGTAGGTATGTATATTTCCCACTTCAAAATCTGCCCTCATACCTGTTCAAATGTAGCGCATTTCTAGGCCCGCTAAAAGATTGTACAAGGCACGCCCCTAGATCCCGAATCTAGCGTATACTATGTATACATACACTACATATCTAAACCAATAGGTGTTTTGGTGGGCTCCAATCACATACGACGGAAAGCCGCGACTAGAGAGCTATCTACGTATACGTTCATAGCGCGAGAAAGTAGTCAGCACTCTATTGAATCTACCAAATAGCGCCGACCATATCTGGGGTTTTAGCTTACCTAGGCCCGTTGATGCTTCTGGAAATTGAATTGAGACTTCAACCCACTTACAAGTTACCATTTGCATCGGGTTACATGGAAATGATACTCTCGCTTCCTGAATCCTGGGATCCGGAATGTATTCCCGTCGCCGCCTAGGTATGTACTTGCTCCGATGTGTTTTCTGCCTAGGGTATTATGTACCTATTCCCTCCTTACGAGCGTGAGCGAATACTACCTTCCAGAATAAATAACACAGGTCGATCTTGGGTTATCCGACACTGTGGAAGGTGCGTGTTGAGTGGTATTACCATGATAGAGACGTGTGTTGGTATCATCTTGCCACTCTCCAATTTCCCAACGGGATGGTTCAGACGGTGATACAACCGCATCGGTCAAAAAGGTGGTGCCGCCTTCATACGTGTACTCATACCCAACCTAGGTATTCTCGTCCCGATGTCTAACTTGGCTTGAGTCAATTAGTTGAATGCTTGGTTATACCTATGTACCAAACAACAATTATTCGCCCCTGGTCCGGCCCGACGTCTTCACATTTAGGCGAGCAAGACCGCAACAAAGTCCAGTCCCAATGCAATAGCGGTGGCCTCCAATACCCTTCATTCTAGCGTACCGTACCCTCTTTGGAGTAGCTGACTTCAATCTGCCTCGCCGACTTGTTTGGTACCTATATGTTTAGAGTCTAGATAGATGTCTACATAGGACTATGTGGCCCAGCACGTGTTGACCGACTACCTAGCCCATTCAGGTCATAGTCGATAAAAAGGGGGATTCCTAGATAGGCGTCTGTATGCGATTAAGGAGCCAGGATACAATCCTCCTCCTCGTGCTACTACCATGGCTAGTCACAGCATCGATCAACCTCCTCATTGCTTCCAACTCAGCGATATCCTGAAGACCATGAATTATCCTTTAAATCTGGACGTCCGCTATAAGTTCACTCACTTCTGTGCCCTCGAGCTCCTTGTCACCTATTTAGGCCAGATATAGCCTCGACTGAGTTTGGGATACGATCGCAGGGCTGAGTCTCGGCACTTGGAACCATGGGCGGCTCGAACTAACAACCAACTCCAGAAATAAGCTAGCCACTCGTCCAACGAATGACCATTCATCTCCTTCCCCCCAGTCGTCGAATGGCAGTGCTATTCGTGTGCAGACAGCGCTTAAACATAAATAATGTAAGTAACTACTACATTCTAGGAAACTGGCCACCAACTTCATGACAAGTATGCACTAAAGATGGAATAACAAGCGCGAAATAGGCGCAATGCAGCCCCATATAGAAGAAATCCGCACTAGTAAGTGTCATCTACTTAACAAGCGCTCCAGAGCTCGAGACATCGCAACTCTATATTGTACACATTTATCTCAAGTACCCTACGCTAGGTACGACACCCATGACGCTACACACATGTATTTACGACACAATTTCATTATCACATGGTGATCAGCGGGGCATATTTAGAAACCAGATCCCCATACTTGAAGTAACCTCGTAATAACAACGCATAACGTTTTTCGAATCCACTACAAGGCCACCCCTATATCCTTTATTTGTAAGCTACCCAGCTTACTCGATGTAGTAGTGCGGTGCCACGGGCGGTAGATACACCGCACGTAGCGGCCTTCTAGTGCGGGATTGACGACGTCAACGTGCGGAGCTAGGTGAGGCTATACCACGAGCTCTAGATGCTCATCGACTGACTCTACGCACGTGTGCTGACCGCTGGCCTCCCATGTCGAGGCATGAGTTAGGGGACAGCCTATCTCGATTCGATCAATCCTGCTTCTGCGTACACTGCCTGTTGGGTTTCCACGCGAAATTCGCTAGTCAAAGCCCCTCTACGAACACCCGTTCTAACCTATTGTGTATAGTTAGACGCCGCACGCAGGTGTCCGGCGTAGCCATCGACTAATATGCCAGTCTATAAGTGCCTAGGTACCAGGCTGCAGACAAGTCCAGATAGACTTCTCGTCCAAAGAGGCACAGCTCATGGTGCTGCCAGACCGCTAGGCTGTATGCATCTCTGATAAATATAGACTCATATCGGGTCCAATGCTGCAAGTCCAGGTCCAACTAGTGTTAATACACTATCGCAGTAGGTAACCGTACCTCTATTCTAAGTGTTTAGGCACCGGCATGGTTTAGTGGAAATCAACGTACTACCTATGCCATTCATCGTGAGTGAAACTCATTGGCAAATAACTCCTACCATCGACCTGACTTCGCACTGTTCCTTGTCATCCTTTTACAATCATTGCGTTGCCTTCCCTGATATGGTGAGGTCATCCTCCTAGAGCTGGAGACTATGGTGTTAAGTATTTAGTATGAGAGATAAGTCCTAGCAAGAAGACCGCCCAATATTAGAAGAGCTAGACTACGACGTTATACCCGATAGTAAGGAAGCGAAGCCACTCTAAGTCCGAAGAATTCCGCGTCAAATGGGATTTCAGCCACGCTAGCTAGCCATGGGATAGAGGCTGGAATATAGAAAGATTACTCGCCTGTGGACTGATCGATCCTATATGGCATGTATCCATCACCTGGCTGACAAATTGGCAGACTGCGGTAATATTGAGACATGTACGGAAACTAGTCATGAGTTCCGGTATCTGTCATTGTTTTCCTTGTTCTATGTATCTGTCTATCAGTCTGTGGATAATAGGTAGGCCGATCGGACCGGCCAACAACCACCACCACCACGAGTTGTCGAAAGGCGGGATCTACGTGCGGCGCGGCAATATCCACCCACTTCGCTCCCCGGTTCCACATGGCAGGGCAGTCAATCGTACACTAAACTGTTTCGCTCGATGCCACCACCCCCCTTTACCCCCTCTATCCTGCTACCGGCTAGTGTTTAGAGCACATCAAGCCAAGCCGAGACGGAAAGCTTGGCGGTGAGTGTGAATAGGTACGTTACTTCGCGACGCGTCGAAGTTAAGTGTGTATGTATGTAAGCTTGGAGTCATCGAAACTCGGCAGATCCCAACGTCAGCGCAGCGTAACAACGAGCGGCAGCAACCCAGCCTCGCCACCCCCATACCGGAGCGTAATAAAAGAAACATAGAAGAGCGGGTGAGGAAGGAAGGGGAGTTCCGGCGTCTGACTAACAGCCAGACGTCTCTTTTTTTGCAAAGATTCCGAAACCTGAAGGAAGCGGGTATGGGGGGGCAAGGGATAAGCAGGATATATATCAAAACGAAAAAGAAAACGATAAGACAGAAAGAAGGAGTTATAAAAAAACGAGGAGAATTACAAAAGAGCAATGTGCAGGGCGCGCCTCTAACATGCATTACGCATCCATGCCCGGACACGTGTTTTCGGCAAAGTCGGGGGCCGCGGCGGAGAAAGGATCACAGCTTGATAGGCTGCAGGGGGTCCCGAGGGCGCGGAGTGTTGCCCTTGCAACCGTTCGATGGGCGAGCTGATAGTCCCGGTACTGGCGCTGGAAGCATTTAGCAAAGAGATTAGCACGGGCCCAGTGCGACACCGAAGGCGATGAGACGGCGCAGTAGGGCTCGATGCATGGCCGGGTGCAACCCATCAGAGCGACGATCTACACCCCGGCCCCCTCTGGACGGCACAGCGAAGAAGCTTCGTTGCGCCTTCGAACTGTATACAGTATGACAGCTTCGCCAAGACATACGTTGCGGTATGGAGCAGTAAGACGAAAAGTATCTAAGCGGTAAGATCAAGTACTCCTCTCGATATTATGTAAGAACAGAAGGCTCTTTGGATATTACCGCCCTACGCGATATTACATTGATTTGCCAGCGCTATGTAGGTATGTAAGTTGATTGGCATCGTGGGCCAGCCCATGACTAGCCTCAACTTTGTGCAAAATCCCTGTAGAGCCACTATAACCTGACTTGAGTCGTGTACCAATCTTTTTTATAATATCGTCAAGAGAGGAAGAGGGCCAAAAAAAAAAAGACCAAAGGAACAAAGCGAGTAAAATACACCCCAACTCCAACGCTCGGGCTTTGTCATCTGATATGATCTGTTATTCAGATTTGCTATACCGTTCCTCCGTCACTCCCCTCGCCCCCCCCTCCAAAATGCAAAGGAGCCATCGTCAGCTTTCGTATCTAGGCGTCCCAAAAACAACACGTAAATGCATACCTCTAGACAGAGGTGGCGGAAATATACATGAATGAGTGATTAGCCGCCTCGGATTTGTGTAGTGTGAATGTATGCCCGCCCAGCTAGTAGAGATAAAAAGAAAAGGAACAAACATATATATAAAAATGAAAAAAAAAAAAAAAAAGTAAGAGAAAAGAACCAATTCATGTCTTGCGAGCTCAGAATCCCTTCTACACAGGAGTACGCCAAATTGATATCCGTGATGCAAATATTTTTTTAATCCCGATCGCTTGCTGAAAAAGGAGGACATGAAGGAGGTTTTTTTTGGCTGGTTCGTCCCTGGGTATTTGCCGCCAGTAACAGAAAGGGGGAAAGGGGGAGGAAGTATGGGGTATCTTTAGGAGGTCGGTAATGCCAGCGAATAAGGTAGTACATTGCATGTGTGTGCGCGCGCTTCTCTTAGGACATGTATCGGTTGTGTCCGTTATATAAATGTTCGCCCTGGCTAGCAATCATCTGATCGCACGCCTGCTTCGCGACGCGCGCGCTCTGGTTCTCGCCCGAGCCCCTCCCATCGCCTGGCGCGCATGCCGCCGCCACCACCACCACCTCTGCAGCGGCGGCAGCGTCGTGGTGGTGGTGATGGTGTTCCGAGGGCATGGGCGAGGAGCGGGGCTCGGGCTTGCAGAAGGCGTCGAGCAGGGCGTCGTTCTCGTCGGCGGTGAGCTCGCGCGGCTCGCTGTTGTACTGGATGTTGACGCAGCCGACCCAGGGCTCGCCGCCCGACTTCTGGCGCACGGTGCTCTTGCGCTTCCGCCGCGTGCGCTTCACCGGGTCCCGGTCGTCGATCTCGTCGACGCCCATCTGCACCAGGCGCTTCGCGATGCTGCCGTCGTTCCAGTCCCACACGCGGCGCCCGCCCTTCTCCTTCATGATCTTCCGGATCTCCTGGTACCGGCGCCGCTCGTATTCCTCGACCGCCGCTTTTAGGGCTTGGTCCTGTCGTTCGAGTTAGTTAAGTATTCCTATAACCCCCCTTCCCGGAGCTCGATCCTGGACGGGTAGACTCACCTCTTCTTCGGGCCAGACGGCGTATGACTGGACAGAGCGGATTAACTGCATCTGTAAATTCTCTTTCGTCTTGCGGCCGTAGCGCTCCTTATATGCCTGCTGGATATGTTCCCACATCCCCTTCCCCTTGTCGTCACTCATCTGACACCGCATTTCTACGAGATACCGGGAGTCCTCCGGTGCCTTAGCATCAAGGGTAAGGTGTTGCGAAGGTGCCTGCCCGGAGAGATTTGATGTTGTGTTGCCCGTCATAGAGTCCGCTTGTCCACCGTTGTAGCTCATACTACTACTTTTGGTAGAGTCGTCCGGCGTGCTACGACATCGCTTTGGCTGTCGGCCCGATCGGTTTGCCCGAGCTTTCGCGGATTTCCTTGCGGGATAGGCTTGTCCATACTCGAGGGATATATTGCTCAAATTATCGAACTGGCTCTGTAGATCGTGTGCCATCATTTGCCGCGCGTCTGCATGATGCGAAGCCATCGTGGCCTGTGAGAGACTCGGATCAAGCGGGATGTGTGCGTTAGAGGGGAGTCCATAATGCGGCGATCTTAATAATAAGGATGGCGGAACGGTAGAATACATGGACTGGGAAGTTAAAGGCGCGGGGGACAGATCTTCTGTCGGATCATGGCTCGACACCCCGTACGTGCTCCAGTGGAAGTGCGGTGTTGGGTCGATGACTGTCGTATGCTGCTCCGGAGAGTGTGGCGACTCTAAGGAATGTATATCCATCATCTCAGCTGTGCTAGATGGCACCGTCATAGACGCCGTTGTGGCGCTCGTCATATTAGATGCGTAGGGCCAAGGGCGCGATGTTGCTGGCGGAGTAAGCTGCTGGGGACCTCCGTGTTGGCTATAAGCGGATAGCATCTTGCTAGACCTTTCTGCCATCGGAGGCGAGCCTGCCACGGATACAGGAGTCGGCAACGAAGAGTCATATGCCGGCACCGAATAGGAGCTATAAGGAGCGACCTAGATGTTTCATGAGACACTATTTCTCTCCCACTACACTTTGTCGAGTATGGACTTACCGATGTATAGGGTCGGTTCATATCGTGAGTCCCGTAGGGAGAAGTGGATGGAGTAGCAGATGAGTGCCGGCCTTCGGATGGGGGAGAGCCCACCGACAAACACTCATCCATATGAGAGGTCTTGGACGACATATACGCTGCGTCATGCATATCGATGTGAATGGCGAGGACCTGTGCTTGCTGTGTAGTCGGCGAACCAGTCCCTTGCCGTGAATAGTCTGTTTCGGAAGTACAGGCAGATCCAGGCGAGGGCGACGAAGACACGGCAGTATTATATGCGTACATGGGCGCTTTCGGTAGGTTGTCTAGAGAGATGTGCAATAGGCGCGCATGAGACAAGTAACTAGGGAAGAGAGTCTGCCTTCCGGGTCGTGGCCAAGTGTGAGGCGATGTAAAAAGGACGGAGAAGACGAGTAGTTATAAAGCTCAGTGGAAGAAGGCAAAGCCTCATCTTGTCCCGGAAAGGTCTACTGGTACGGTAGAGGTGAGCTCCGAGTCCAGGTATCTATCTTGACTCTGGCCGGTCCCCCGTCAGTCATGGCACCCATGCCACCCACACAGAACCGAAAGCCTCTCGAGTACATCACCAGGGGTCGTCTGCGGGAGCTACCTAAGTAGAAGGGGGGCAGAGACCCCGGTACAGTATGAAGCACATGTAAAGCCCAGTGCCCTTGTACACGTATGTAGACGTAGGGTACTCTACCTGGGTACCTATCAAAGCAGGTAGGTATCCCGCAGCATGTAGGACTGATCGACGACGGAGATGGTGTTGCCCCACAATGAACAGGGCGCCTAGTCTAGTGTATTCTGTCGTGGAGTAGGCCACCTAGTGAGGACGTCAAAGTGAAGCTAGAAACTCTACGGATCCAGGGGCCGGCGCAGCGTACCCAGGTGACAGGAAGTGAACGTGGTGATGGAGAGCTGAGGCCTAAGATAAGCACCAGAGTGAAACACGAGGCAATGCGCCTAGAGTTGTCGTAACAATAGAAGAAGTTCTAACTGTATAATGCTTTACATATGCGTACTCTCCTTCAGAAGTCATGGAAGCTTAGGTAGGGGAGGGGGGTGGGTTGCCTGGCTTCTTCTCTATTCCGTCTTAGACAGACTCCCCTCCCAGTCTACATAGAGGGTTAGAATAAAAATACACAGTACATAACACCGTACGTATATACTGTGAAGTGCCAAGCATAGAGTTGCCAAGCATGTCAGAGATTTGTACCTTTGTATTGTAGCTTGCTTGCAGGGGGGGAGAAGACCCAGAGATTTGGACAAGCTCATCACTACGCATAGGTAACCATTGATCAACTTCGAATGCCATTCGCTCTTCACCCTGTAGGACGATGACCTTATCATATTGTTCTGCCTAGTTGGACTGCAGCAGGCATAAATGGAAAAAAAAAAAAGGAACAAGAAAAACGCAAGCCTCGGCAAGAGGAGCGGCCCGTTTAGGGCGGCCGGGAAACTCTCACGCTACTGGTGCTGTCGAGAAACACAAACAATTAGATAGATAGTATACTCGAGAACACTATACTAGCTGGGGCTGCGGATTGGTGCGTTCGCGATACCGTTGCGATAGGGCGTTAAAGAATTGGCAGAAAGGAAAAACCCAGTTGTACAACATGACCATCTACCTAGTTTGGGAGCAGCCAACCCGAAATGACTAGCCTAGTCTAGAAACCGATCTTTTTTTGTTACTCGCTTTACCTAATCTGTCGGTGCCCTGTTCAGCGTATTCTTCACAAAAGGCAATTGGCAAGGCGTTGGAGGCGATGTTAGTTAGAGCTCTGTCGCAAGAACGTGTACATACGTCCTCGGGTGCAATCCCACGAGTAGCAGTATGCCATTCTTGTTTCTTGCGACAGACCTGAGTTACCTGCCTGTTACCTGCCTGTCTTGTCGCATTTCGCACCTCAGAAGCCAAAGACTATTTTCAGCACAGGTCACAGGTATGTATACACGGAATTAGCGTGGAGAGTCTACAAGGAATGGTAACGTATCAAAAACGACGGCTGCATGCGGTCTGTAACCTACATATAAAGATTGGCGACAGGGGATTTGCATATTGTGGATAAAGCGGGTGGAGAGGGTGTGTTCGGTCGGGGCAAGGTGGAATAGGTAGGATGGGTAGGTATGTAAGTGGTGTATCTACAATGACATACATATCTACACATAGGATAAGTGGTTTTGTTATAAGTCTATCTTCAGTCTACTATAGTAGGTACATGCCGTAGCCAGGGAACAGGACTGACATACTCTGTAGCTAAATCTAGTACCGTAGGTAGTGTAGAAAACACCTCAGGCTACAAGCGGAGACATATGACCCTTTGTAAACGGAAAGAGGCGGCGTTCGTTTTGGCCGGTGATTAGGTGTACAAGTGCTCCGGGATTGAGTAAACTAGCCAATGATATCGAATCGGTGTGATGGTGGTCTAGTCTGTATCAATCTAGTCCCCCATATCTTCCCGTTACATTTTCTGTGTGTGTGCGGGTAGGAAATGCCAGACACTCGAGCTCGAGCCGAAATGCATGGGTTGCGGGTCGGAAATGTGACGGTTTCGGGCGCAGTACAAACACAAGTTCCCATGTGCAGACCCTTACCTACTATCTAGATACCTAGACTACCGATCGATCGACTCACTTCACTTATCTACAGTAGTTATCTACAGCAGTTACCTACTGTATGTACGTTACGTTACTTACCTTACATATACTCAGTGCGGAGACAAGCGGGCGGGAGATTTCCCTAGTGTGGGAGCCAGCGCCTGGGTATGCAACTTAGATCAGCTCGTAGCGCATAATCGAATGACGGACATGGCATGTACGTGGCTGTGTGAGTGAGAAGTCGACTTGCGACGGACCCGAAGACCAAAAGGCGGAGTGATGAATGCCTACACAGCTGCATGGCATCCGAGAGACTAGACTCGGATGACAGCGATGCGAGAAGGATGGCCCCGGGATCCCAGCTGTCCGCGTCCCTCCCACGTCTCCTGCTCCGTCTCTGCTCCATCTCTGCTCCATCTCTGCGCCATCAGTGGTTGCATTGTCAGTCCCGACCGTCTGGGACGCAAATGCAAATCGCCCTCTTAGACTACGTCGGGCGGCTGTCGCGGAAACATGGCTCGTCCGCTTAGGAGGTCGTCATCATGGGGTTCTCTTAGATGCATGAGACTATGGACGAGAAAGGATGAGAACCACAGCACCGTCGCCAATGGTCGCCGAGGGCCGCGACGATGGCGATGCCGATTTGGGGGCAAAGACAAACGTCGAGAGCGAGACCGAGAGAGCGCATCGACGAACGTAAAAACACCAGCAACGGAAGCGGAAAGGTGGGATCGACAGATATATAATTATCTATGCGTGAGTGAGCTATCTAGATAGGTTAGGTATTATCCAGCTACCTACGCTAGATTAGAGAACTGCGATTGTCCTGGTGGTAAGACAAAAGCATGTGGCTTGCTTGGACAAGGTGGGAATAGTGTGGTACGTCCGGTTAGGTAGCTAGGTTAGGGCAGCTAAACCCGGACGATCTTCCGTAATGCAGAGCAGACAAAAGTCCTTTTCGACCTGGCAGACTAAGGCAAAACGAGTTACATCTGGGTGGGTTGATAATCGAATGGAAGCGTAGGTTACTTGGATTGGATAGGTAGATCGATTCTGCGTCAGGCAGATATGGTGTGTTCTAGCTGCCGACCTTACCTAGATAGAGTAAATACTGGGTACATGCCCACTGGACGAACTGCCTACCTAACCTGTCTAGGTACTTTCATGCCCTAGCCGGATAGTCGTAGCGTGGTCGTATACGTACAGGGCGGAAGTACCAAACTGCCCGACATTTCAGGTACAGCCCTAGCCATATGCGCACTGTGTGCAAAGCCAAGACTACTCTGGGGTTGTCTGGCAGGGTTCTGGAGGTTAGCGGCTATGGGACGGCAGCTCATTGGGTTCCAGCAGGTCGGTAACCAATCATATGCCAGCAGCAATGATAATCTTGAGAGTCCCCCAAATATCATTTGTCATGAGAGGTCTGCTCTCATCTTGCTTTCACTCACTAGAAGAACACTTCGCGCTTCGTCTTAGGGCTAAGACCATAAGGCAGCCTGAGGCGCTGCAGTCATCGTCAGAGCAGAAACAAGACCCGATCGCAAAATGTTTACATGCTCATTCGCCAATTTAATCGATTGCATCCACTTCAGAATGGGGTAAATTAGTATAGCTTGTGTGCGTAGGAGCCAGCATATCCGAGAAAACCACATGTCAGTCAATTCCATCTTTTCATGGACGTAGGTAGTTGTAGTTGGATATCTCAGCCCCATCAAAAATAGCTCCATCTTATACACTACCTATAGTAGGAACATCAACATCATCGGCCCATGCCGGCTGATCACGATCGAATAATGAGCGCTGACATATGCTCACGAGCTAGGCACCGACAAATACTTATCTACCTAAGGTAGTATATACAACAGGCAATTAAGTTTAGGTAGGTAAAGCGGCAGTCAGGCAGGCAGGCAGTCAATGCAAAGCCACTTGGCCTCGTTATCGTTACTAATAATAATACTCACCTCTATGTATGCTAATATCATCTTATCCCGCATGTCACCGACCCGCAAGGAACATTCTAACTTCGACTTACAAGAGCCAAATACTCTAGATTCTTCGTTTTAGTCCTCTTTTGGGGGGCTTTCCATATCGGGAACGCCAGAAGAGATGGTGATGGGCTTACTTTCGGCCCGTTGTATTCTATCAAGAGCCTCAAATCATAGCCCTCGTGTTGATGAGTACCTCATAAGAGTCCTCGTTTATTCGTGCGCGAGATGGAAAGTTGCTGTTATCACGCTTGTGACAACTACCATCCGCGCGTCTGTTTGGAATATGAATGTGTCATTGGCTCCCTACCAACTCAATAGGCTTGGGATTCGACACTAAGCGATCTACTAACATAACAGACACACTATAACAGCAGCTCCGCCAAGGCTGCAGCCAACAGAGAAAGGGCTAAAAAGTTGTGACTCGCACGATATCCGCATGTACACCGAGTCGGTGTCGAGCTGGTACACAGCGCACTACTTGGTAAAGCAAGTCACTTCCCCCCTACATCGTCGAAGGTATCCTTATTATCTAGAAGCCGTTTTGGTTGTAGCTCCAGGTGGTTTATACTCTTCTTCTCAGAATTACTCGACTTGGTATCCACCTCTTTTAATACTCTATGACACTCACGAGTACATGGACGAGCACGTATAGGGTCTCCCGTGTTACCAATGTGTACCTCGAAGTAAGTATAGTGCTCTACATTAACAGCCCTACGAGCCTAATCTTGCTAACCATGCACGCAAGCGCCCAAGCGGCGTTCATAACTTGCCACTTAGAGGATCTAAAGTCCTACGTCTTATTCTGGCTCCTTCACTACCCCTTATTCCCATCGTCGATGCGATCGACCTTTTTCCAGCCCACATTATGAACATGGAATGGGGTGGGCAAGCTCAAGGGTGACCAAGTACACTCGCCCTATAATGAGAAACTCGTGCTATATGCTCTTTAAGCTTTAGGACTCTAATGTTTTCCTGCGTCTTTCTATTTACGGTAACCGAACCTAGTTCTAGGAAGAGTCATTGAAGGTGTTTGCTTCCAGCGCTCAATCGTAGCTATCCAAGGAACCCATATCGTCTTCAGTCACGACTTACCAAGTACGCTAGAGTTTCGACGAGTGTCAAATATGTAAACGAGGGTATCTTCTCATGGTGTAGCTTAAAAAAACGGCCGTGTGCCTCTAAGTGACCTACTCAATTACGCAAGGGTTCGGGGGTAACCGTGGCTCCTGAGAGGCTAGACCCCCTTAGAGCTGTAACCAGGAGCTAGGTCGTGCCTCTGAAGAAACTTATTGCACTCCTACTCTCCAATCAGGGAGTAACGGAGACTTGGTCTTAGAACGGAAAGTGGTTCGGAAGGTTTGCGCGCTTAATTTACTGCAAAGTCTTTTTCAGGGGCTTGTTAGCAGAGAGTATGGGGAAGCACAGGCACCTGCATTCGCAACTATGCAGATCCCTGGAATGTTTTAATACACATTTCCCTTTAAGATGCCGAGATGAGAATCTCTTCCATCGCAAAGGCCCCTTTGTTATGGGGTTTTCCCATAGGCTCCCGATAATAAGCACGCAAGGTCCAAGAAGCCTAGGCCATACAGCGTGCTACGGCATTTCTTAGCATAGATGATTTGAAGTGAGGGTTTTACGAGTATGCCGATTTGGCGTTAAGGGGACTGACCTTAGGCCCGACTTGGACTTCTAGGAGCCCACCGAACTGACACGCAGCGCAGTTTACGAGAGTGTTCAATAATACCAGTCGTTGTAACGCCCTCACTGGTTCCCCTTCCCCTGAAAATGCAATGTTAATAGAGTCGAACCTATCGCACTCGAGAACATGGGAGTTCGTCTTGCCTCCATACTCAAGTATCGTTAAGGGGCGAGAAAATGGAGCTCATGTAGGTAAGGTACAATTTGCTATGCCGAGCACATGAATTATCCCTGAAATGCTTCCGGGAAGCTAAGTGCGCATGCCGCAACGCCACTGCTTGGTAGGACACGACACACATAATTGCGAGCCTCAAGTTATCTGTTTCTTCTACTATGCAAAGCTAGAGTATTGCGTATGCTACTTGTATCGCATTCCAAGGGCTCTAATGAGACGAAGGTGAGGCTCGTGGTAAGTGCACTTATTAGGCGATCAATCTACGCCGCTATCCGTAATTCTAGCTCGTGGATCCTAGTCCCTGACGGTAGGACTTTGGTCTATAGGCTATAGGGTATTGGATCGTCTGCCCTCAGAGCAGGTCAAATCCACTCGTAGGACAATGGGTTCTGGTACAAATATCATGGCGTGTAACCCTCCGCATGTGTGAGCCCGAGCCTGAGCCTGAGCTTGAGCCTGAGCCTGAGCCTGAGCCTGAGCCTCACGAGTTTTACTATGTCTACCATCAAACCATCAAATCATTAAACGAAGGGGTCGCGGCCAAACGGAGGAGTTCCAGAAATTGAAAGTTAAACAATACCACATGAAACCGCCATCCATGCTCGCTTTGATGCCACAACCACAACCACCACTACCACTACCACCGTCATAGCAGCAATATTGTTTGGTTAATGCCACGCCGTTTGTCGCCAAGCGAGGACCGGGACAGAATGTAACCTTGGCTCGACGCCTTAGCGTGTGCCAACGAATACTCATCTCACCTCTGCTATGCACCTATGCACCATCCTATCTGCCACGATGTATGATGTATGATGTATGTAAGTACTACCCACGCAATACTTACCATGTACATTGGGACTTGGCTACGACAGCACTGTGACAAGACGGCGGCGACTCGATATTGCAAAGATTCCCCTCTCCTGAAATTCCATTTTGCCGGTCGATTGAGAACGAGAAGCTAAGACGTGGAGAGAAAAAGAGAAAAAGCCTTGCATCGCCACAAAACACTAGACCAAGAAGGCCAGATATGGTCTCGATATGGGTCAGGTAGGTACAGCGACCCTGGTAGACGCTATCGCGCTTAGCCAATAATCGCGATAGCCTGATGCAGTATAGCTACTTAGGCGGGCGATTATGCGACCCCCTCTGCGGCCGCGTCGGCCGGCTCTCTCACTTCGCACCATTAGGACCAGGCAGTTTGGAACTTTTCCAGCCCCGGTCGGCCGCTTTTCGTGGCCCCGAAACACAATCACACGGCACGCAGAACATTCGAACAGGGGCCGGGGCAGACCCTTCTTCGATCACCACCATCACCTTACCGTATGACACGCCGCTGCTGCGGGTATTTTCCACTTGCGCACACATTTCCCTCTTCACAAGTCTGCGAACCATGGTATTGGGCCCGGCAGCACCGACGACGGCACAGGAGCACGACCATTCCAGAGGCTGCAGTACGAGAGAGTTCTTCCACCGGCCACGGTATCGTCATAGCGATGGCACTATTGACGGCCTATCTTCCTAATCAATGCTACCCATGAGAGTCACCAGACGAAATGCCCCGTGGCGACTACTATGTACGGCCTCCTACTTACTAGATTGCTCATCGACGAGCGTCACCCCATTTCCTATCACGGCTTTGTGCCTAAACTTACCGAGCATCCCGGACTTCGAGATGAGAATGGTCAGATCTAGCCATAGCGTAATCTTCTTTCGATGCAGGTGCACACCAACGCCCTCCGCTATTCACATAGCATCTCAGCGTGACTAGAGGAGGGCTTGCTTGCTTGCTTGCCCTGAGTAATACGGTCAGACCCTCGATTTCAAAAGGAAGCCAAGCTTATACTGCCAAGCCCACTAGACTGTCTCTCTACATAGTAGGTAGATACTGCGTTCGACTCCAGATTGAGCGCGTGTTGCCTCGTATGCCGGACACTCGAGCCTTTGGGGGCCATCCTTGTCCTGTACGGACGTATGAGAAGCGTTCCCAGTCTACCGGGTGCCGAATCAGCTTCATTCCAGTGCTGCAGCAAGGCCTAACGAAATCTTAGGGCTGACCTAAACCAGATCAATGGGGCCCCCAATGTTGGAGCAGCCTACTACGTACATGCCTATTCAACTTGAAGCGCCGCAACTGCGCAGTTGTCGGTTTCGTTGACCGCTCGTCTTGACTCATAGCATCGTCCGAATCAGGTAACCCAGGTAACCCAGGTAACCAATTACCCCATCCCACGTTTAGGCTCAACCGACTTTGCGGTTTCTCTGCAATTTGAGAGCTTTCCCGCTTAGTAGAAGGCTCGCTGAGCGAGTCCTGCGAGTCTTCTGGATAACGCGACTAACACTCTACTCCATGATACGACTTTAATATCTGTCATGCAGATATGTTTATGCGTGCTCGACTTATTGTCGCGCATGTGAGACCGCAACGTCACGGTTACTATCGCCAAGCTACGCCGAAGTAGCTTGTGTCGAAGCCTATAGCAGCGATTTCAAATAGAATGCATAACTGACGTAGGCTGCCGAAGGCTGATCATAGTATATGACCTTGGGGGCCGAGAAAATCGTGCTCTCATCTACCCATCGCCCTGATCGATCTTGCTGCAATGCACGGCACGACCCAGCCTCTCTAGCTTGTACAACCAAGCCTCCTCCGCTTTTCCCATACACGGCACTTGATGTGTCTCCCTATTCGGTAGTTTTGTCGGTATAGTAGTATAGGGGCTTGGTTACTAACTGAGTAGGTTTGGAAGCGATAGGGCTGATGATGTACAGGAACCCAACCATCGGTAGCTTCCCAACAGGCAATGAATGAACAAGATAGAAGCGTGTGTTAACCCTATACTTAGTACTACTTCGATGAATGACGCCTGTTTTCAGGGGGCACAAGCGTCTTTTTGGGGGAATAGTCTGCGACAAGGCCGCTGCGAGTCTGACTGCCGCTCTATTCTATTCGTCATTCTATGTAAGTATCACCTCCTACGCATAAGGCTACCAATCACATAGTCGGAATGTATTGTCGCTGTCGTGCTGCACTCGCATCAAAGGGGGCTAAATAATTCATCGGTCATCGCATACACGCAAATCACCAAGTATAGTGTGCAGGGTATTGTCGTGTCCCAAGTCGGTGCCTAACATTAGGCAATGTTATGTATGCTCTGATATCCCGTAATCTCGCGCGACATCCGCAGGCAAGACATGCAGTGTCCTTTCTATAGCCCTATACTATTCGGCACCTGGAGTGAGAAAGCTAAAAGATTGCTCTTTTTTGGCCCTCTCGTTCGGTCGATGCCGGTTCGCCATTAGCACTTTCATACCTACGACTATATGCCTAACGCCTGAACATGCATCGTAACATGTCGTTCCGCCTCATCTCGGTCTAATATCATTTGTGTAGCCCCTTATCAAATTAGTCCTTCAGATTCGCGGAACGGTATCTAGTAGGTCGACCATTCTTCAACCTGTCTTTCTTCTCACTGGGTGTTTCCCGCCAACGAGGAATCATAAATGATAGGGGTTGCGTAGCCGACCTGATGTGCCTTAGCCTACCGTGGCACTATCTATCTAGATAGCAGCCCCGTCCTAGGTATACCCACATGGTACTTTAATGTGTGTTATGAAAAGAGAAAAATGTAAGACCTGGAAGCTCTTTCTAGTGGTATTCTTACGTCTTGTATACCGCCACCGTATTCTATAGCATCCCCTTTCATCGACAAGATGTCATCTACGGTATACATAGTCACCCCCTCTATATTCCACCCTCTCTAATGGACTGCGGCCTTGAGCCCGCGTTGAATATCTTTATTTACTTCGAGCTATACCCAAGCCGTAGATCTCATGCGGCTGGGCTTGTTGGTTCGTTGGTGCCTCGCTATCACAGAGGCCCTAGACTAAAAATAAGCAACTCAACTGCAATCGCTCCACACTCCAAAGTCCTTCGCCACGTTCACCTTTGTCCCGGCGCTTAATTATACCGCCGGTTGCTTGATGTTCCTATCTTTCTATTGCTAGCGAGCTTCGCTTGCGACTGGCGCACGTTGCTACTGACGCACGTTGCTGTGTCGAATCCCAACACTTGTGTATATTTATCCGTAGTCAACGCGTGGTAACGAGGTCTCACGTAGTATGTAGAGTACGTACCGAAAACCTTCCGGAAGAGCGGCACCTGTCTCTTTCGTCCCCCCTTCAACAAGAAAGATCTTATGGAGACACTGGGGTATCGCGAAGCGACCTAGAGTTCGTCCTTCTGTCGGAGATATGATATGCCGAATTTTCCAGTCCGGTCGTCTGAGTGGTCAACGAAGCACATGAATGCATAACTAGACTCTGAAAAAAGAGATATATTTAATCTATAAGATTAGAATTATAAAGCTGCATATGTATGCAAGCCGGTTCTTAGATATGACTCCCCGATATTAGACACCCCTGGCTGATGGGACGTCGGTCACTTAAAATACCAACCAGGGTACTATTGCTCCGTCTCCGTGGAGACAACCCCCGCGTGTATGATGATTCCTAAGCCTCCTCCCGGTCCCGAGCAAGGTTGTGTTCATTTTCAAGAGACGATTCGTAGATCCTAGCTTGTGCTGCTCGGTAATATGGAGATACGTGACAAGATCTACTATGCACGGTGCTCGCGTTGTCATTGCAATAGGTAAACTACCATTACATATACTTATATAATTATTTTGTTACCAAGAAGACGACATGATAATCTAGAACGCTGCTGTTCATAAATATATAATCTTGTCTACCTCTCGATACGTCGCCCTTGGAAAGAGATAGATAGCGTGATGGCATGAGGTCTAAGACACTACCTCGCGCTACTACCTACAAGACCTAGTTTTCTATGCTCTATTTATTGTGAAGACCGCCACCATAACGCCGTAGCCTCATAAAAGCTAAATCCAATTACAACCATCAACAGGGCACCCACCACGCCAGCCTTCTCCATGCTATCACTGGTGGTTTTCATGTCACGTCACCTCATATCCAGGCTCAAGATCCTTCAATACAACTAAAACCAGCATCTAGAAACAGCCACAGGTTGATCCCTCCCTTGGCTCGTCACATTTAGAACCATGCTTGGCGATATTAGATGCAATGCTTCAAAGTCCTACATCTCAGACAACTAGAACAGCGAGTAGCGTTCGCACTCGGCGGAAACATGAGAGGTTAGCTATACCCGCCTCCTATACCTACACCTGTGCATATCTAGGGCGAGGTAATGAAATGAATCTACATACCTGGCTTGGATAGTAGATCCTTAGAACCTAATCTTGATCTTACCCTGGACCACCATGCTTTGTTCTTTACATGGCATCGCGGAAAGGCTATGCTGTCTACTCGGCCACATTGGCCGTGACGTCTTCCCGCAACCTAGAACATGATGTTTACGTGAATAGCCACAATTCGGAGCTCGCGGATCCGATGTCTTCCGGCCGGAGTAAGCTGGCGACGAGAGGCGTGTTTCGATGCCGTCACGACGAGTGTCCTAGTAGTAAGCCAATGGCATATAGCGATGCAGCACCAAGAAGCCAAAATATGACGAGAGACGGCAGTACAAAGCCACACAGTGCAGGACTGGTCCTGGAGCTACCTACGGGACGAATACCGCGCCATGCGGCACACACATCGGCTAGGTGGGTAGTCCAGAGGACCGACACACAGACAGCATGGAACAAGACGAGACAAGACAGGTACTTAGGTAAGTAGCCAGGTACGTACAACAACACCCTCATGACAAACCCTATCTTCCGGAACGGGGGGGGCAGCAAAGATTACCATGTTTCCCCCACTGCACGCCTGCGGCGAGGTATTTCTGGCACATCCAGACACAACACGGCCCACGACACAACACTTACACACCTAGCCGCTCACTTAGGTACACACCTTGTCTCCATACCTATGCCACGATCCCCTACTTCGCAGAGGCCTGATCTACAGATAGATACCTGCGTAGACCTAATCTCCTGACGTGCCCCAAAAGGAGCTCGGCACCAGATGCAGAAGGTAGAGGTACCAAGAGGGACGAAAGGGAAAATACTCTGCTGAAACCTATAATAGCCGAGCAATTCGCCACATACAGTATACCTACAACGTGTTTCATACGAGCCCACCATGATGAATAATAATATCCCTCACTCCTATCTCACTATCTATCTGCGTCCCAGCTCGCCACAGACACCATGTCCGGACCTAGGCATAGCCCAGCGGAATGCCCACAAGACCTCGCTCGGCCACCTACATGACGAGGAGTTAGAAAAATAGGAGACTACAAAACACGGTATGACAAATCTATCGGCGCACTAGAAACCCCCTACGAACCCCATTTCCCCTCCGGCAATCCACAGCCCGGGTAACAGCCCGGGCAGGGAGGGTCATGGCCCAAGCAACGAAGGGCATGTCACATAGTCTCGAGGCCCGGCGAGGGCGAGTGGATGACTGCTTTCCTTCTCTCGTTAAGGTCCTATTGCTTCTTCTGTGCCGCACACCAAGCGAAAGGGGTGAGGTAGGGGCCAGGTACGTGCCAAACAGGGACCAACATTATGAAATCAAGGATCCACGTGGTAGCTAGGGACTCAACAGTGACGCCTGCTCGTCAGAGTCACATCGAAATCGTGGGGAGGATCTCAAAGGGGGCAGAACGATGAAAACGAAAAGCAAATGACACTGAGTAGGCAGATGGTATTAGATAAGACTGTAGGAATGAAGAGGTTGAAAAAATTGAACACAAACACATGGCTAGAATACCCTTTTTTTTTTATAGGTATTTAGTATATACTGAGACTTTGAAAGATGCAGTTGGACTGTCGTTGATACGAAATTTTATCGTATTATAGAATGCTTGTATGTTTATATCAAGACACTACCCCATGAAAAACAAAGCAACTAACATGCTACATTCGGATATATACCTTAATTGCACCAGCATAGGCCACCCATGCTACAAATTTGCCCCTTGGAAGAGAAGCCTAGAATGAGTCCCAAGCTATGCACACCAGGCAGCGTATTAAGTCAAACAATCTCAGGCCATGCTATGCTTAAATCATCAATCGACATCTCTCCTTTCCTCAGCACATCATAGCCTTGCCAAAGTCGTACAATAGGTGATCCCTTCAGTCCCCTTCATTTTATTCGATTACACTGTAGGTGCGCCCTTCCATTTGTAATTATTCGTCCTCGTTGGGGACTGCTTCTACATACCCTCGAGCGGTTGGCTATAAGTGTAGTTAAAATCTAATAGCCCGTCAAGGACCCAATGTTGCGGGTCAAAAAAATCGTAGTTGGTTTCCGTCCCGTAGCCTCCTAGGCCAATGATCCCGTTGGCGCCGGTGCTGATACCATGCTGCGGGGTAGGCGTTAAACCACCATTATTCGTTATAGACCCTATAGTGGCCACGTTGCTTTGTGCTAGAAGGGTGCTATCCATGTGGGTGGATGATGCTGAAGACTCGTTAGCGGAGTCTGGGTTAGTAGCTTGCTTGAGAGCTAATGGATATTAGCATGTTCTCTCAGATGGCGAGGCTAGATGACCAGGGAGGGGGAGGGGCAGGCGGTCTTACAGTCGAGCCCTCGTCCTTGTGCTTGGTATTCTTCTCTCCAACGCCAGATCGAGTCATATACTAGACTCATACTATGCCTACATCGTACCTTTAGCTGTAAGCTATCATCGATAGCTACTGCCGTGTCGTCGTCGTAATTCGCCTTGTTGTTGCTTATTTCAATGCGTGCGCCGTTCCACATCTGGACCATAAGTTCTGCCAAACGCCATGGTAGATCATTGTCCACGATGCTGGTTTTGCGGATAGAATTGATGGTCCGGTGAAAGAGAGTTCGCCCTCTCGAAGCATCTATTGTCTTGGCAAAGAAAGACCTCATCAACTTCAACAAGGCAAACCCACAGGCAACAAGCATTTGCTGGAGGTAGTTAGTCGCATAGACTAGGATATATTGGTTGGAATCCAGGAAGAGAAGATCCAGGTACGCAGACACGGCCCGCCATAGACCCATTAAATCATCCATATAACCCGGTGTGGTACTGGAATCAAAGAAACCAGCGAGGCGAAGATGTACATTGGCGGCCTGCAAATGTGCATCGACAATAGGAGATAAATGCTGTGAGAGGATAGAGGCTTGCAATTCTTGGAAATCTCGTCGATATACGCGCATCAACATAGCTCTATGCTCGTCACCAGCAACACCACGTGGATCGCTAGCGTTGCTGTACATCTCCTTCGAAACTTTATCGGAAAATCTCTCAATGCGCAACCTCGCCTCTAGCTCCGGTGCTAATGAGAAAGGGCCGTCTTCGCCAGGGCGGATCGCTAGCGTCCAGTCATATAATGTGGTTGCCGGTTGGCCATAGGCCGTACCGATAGACTGCGCAACGATGTTACATACAGCCCAAGTTGTGACTCGATCGTGTAGCTGATCTTTATTCAGCTCTACAGAAACCCTGGAAAAGTCCTGGGTATGATTAGGTCGATGCATACCTATCCCGGTTGCAGCCTTCATCATCACCCCGCATAATATATGCGTAGGATCTGCCGTCGTTGTACTTGTCGGTAAAGGCCATGTACACAGGAGGCATAGGGCCTTGACGACGAAGTAGCTATTGGGAACATCCCCTACCGTACCCCATAGCAGCCTATTGAGCGGGCCGCTCGATAACTCGTGTAATATTGCAGGCTTTGGGGTATAACGGCGAGAGGCAATGGCAATAATCGTCCAGAAAAGGAGGGCATGCTGCTGATAATACAAGTCGGGTGATTGGTGCTCGTTGAGAAAGGGAAGAAACGGGTGGTAACACGTAAAGAATTCTTGGAACAACCCATGCACGTCCTGCTCGGTTAGACGGACGTGTTCTAGTTCGTAGGCGTAGTGAGTAGTAGGCATGCTATATGAGCCACCTCTCTTTAAGGTAAGAAGAGATGTCACAGCCTCATCGGAACCCATCAGGGAGGGATTTCGGGTATGGGAGTACGTGCTATTGGCGATTGGTGACTGTAATTGTGACTGGAGATCCTCCTCTTCGTCCACGACATAGCCCTGGGCCTTGGCCTGGGAGATATTTCGACGTAAACGTTCTATTTCCTTTTCCATCTCAGCGTGTTTAGAGCGCTTGCCCACGCGCTTGAAGTTGGATTCGATCTTGCATTCGAGCTTGAGGCGGTTGCAGCGCGAGCAACTTTGAAACGGAGTCTGGACGACATCGCACCGTAACTAGAGATGATTGAAGTGACACCGGTTAGCCTGAGTACATTGCGGAGAATTGCGATCATAATGAGATACACCCAGTGTATCCGTACACGCTACACGGAGCTTCGAAGGACAAAGGAAAGCAGTAGGGGCGCCGGCAAGAGGTGAGGCATGGTTGCTATTGTCTATAGCGTATAGCGAGGAGGGCGGCCATGCATCCTGCGCTTGGCCCATTCCAATTGGGGCGATTGGAGTAGTGGTTGTGAATGTTTGCGACGGCATATGTGGTGTTTGTGGTGGTTGACTCACCTTCTGCTGACGACACTCATTGCATGCGCGCTTGACGCCGGGTTGTCGCTTCTTCTCAGGCTCGATCATAGATTGGTCCTCGTCGCCAATGCTTCCGGGGCTGCTCTCGACGGTGCTGCGCTTCCGCTTAGCGGAGTCGTGGCGATGAAGGCTCATAGGACTAGTCGGGCTCAAGGACGGGGCCGAAGGGGCGCCGCCGCCGACGACGACGTGGCCATCCATGCATTCAATGGCGAAGGAATAGGTAGGTATATCCGGAGTACAAGGCCGACAAGCAGGGTCCGATCCGCAGCAGCAGCTCCGACCAATTCTACTGGGCTGGGCTGGGCTAGGCTAGACTGCTGCTGACTGACGTCTGCCGGTTCTTTTTTTTTTTTCCTCCCTTTCCGTTTTCTCTATTTTCCTCGGTGTCGCGCGGTGAATGGGAAATTCAAAGTACACCGATCACGGAAGGAATTGGGTGAAGGAGGGGTCTCGAACTAATAAAAAAGGCGGGAGAATCAAAGGCACAGAGGCACGAACTCTTGACTCAGTCAAATCAAATGTGTTGAAAATTTGCTTCCACTAAAAACGGCAAGCCGACCAACCATCAATCCCATCCACACCGGCCACGAGGAGCCTCCACTGTAGAGCTCCAGGTTGGTGGTAGTCGGACGCTTGTCCGGGTATTATACTGCACTGTACTGTAGTGCACAGCTGGAGCGGCCACCTATGCGTAGGTACGCAGTAGGTATGCTGTATGCTGTACAACTAAGGGTTGCTAAGTATGTGACAGCGCCGCCTGAGATGTTGTCTCCAATTGAAACCCTGGTATAGATAGTATGTAGATAGGTAGGTATGTAGTCCTCTGGCTATTCGGATCTGAGGATAGCGGGCGGGGATGAAAGAGCGAGAGGCTGTGGCAGATGACAAGTTCTGGGCGCAAATTATGTACCAGTGAGAAAGATTGATGTGAACAGCGCCAGTTGAACGACGCCACGGAAGGGGTACCCAGCGGAGGTAGGTACTGAACTGTAGGTAGGTTTGAAACTCGGAAGATGGTACCTTCTGTATGTGCGAGCGGCAGCAGGACCAGAAATGACTCGATTGGTTGAAATTGCACTGTGTTTCTGGGAGCCCACCTGACCTGCGCCTGGCCCGAGGTAGCCTAACCCAAAATAGTCAAGCCGGGCTCGTGCCAAGACGTGAGTATGAGGGGTAACTGTGCAGCATTGACCATTCACAGAACTGTGCTGCAGCCTACTGTACCATGGCAGGTCTCTGCGATCTGATTTGCTCAATGCAACATGGAAACGTCGACTTCAATGCGTACTTACATACTACGTACATATGTAGGTATACTATTACTAAGGCTATAGGAGTGTGCGTGTAATGTAGGTAGGTATAGGTATCCTCACGATTTATGGCGGCCACTCTATTCCTCAATTTAACTATATAAGTTTGGTATTAGCATTGTCAATATTGCGAGCCTATGGGAAAGCATTATGCGTAGAGTAACGATACTCAACTACAAAGTATAGAGGATCCAGAAACTACACATGTAGATCCAGGAGAAACGAAAGTCGAATAGTGATAGTACTGGAGACATTATCCTTGAGAATGCCGTATTTGCGTATATGCTGGAGGTAGCTAGTGGATCTGCTTGTTTTCTGTCCCTTTTTCTCTGTAGAAAAAGGTAGTCTATTGTTAACAGCATTCGGCTACGCAAAAGTTTACCTTATTTTCCCCTCTTCCTATTTTTTCTTCTTCATATTAAACAACGCTGCTTGAGACCCCAAGACGGAATTAGAAAGCCGTTCAGGTCACAACAACCGAACTTACGCAACACGATAAGTAGGTATATTATGGTTGGGTGGGGTTGTAATTGGTGAGTGGACCTTACTAAATACCCTAGCTCCGCCCTGGGTACAGGAGAATTCCTCGGCCCATATTCAGTACCCACTATCTACTGTACGTAGTATAACGTACTGCGTACAGCACTTGTCAGACCGATGGACCATGGCCGTGCGTCCGACCGGGTCATCTGACATAGTTACCTGCATGAAGGAGCCTGACTTCAACAGCTTTAGAAATATTGAACACACACAGAGTCCGACACTCCTTGTCACTTCTCTTCTCTCTCTGACACATCCAAGTCGAGGAATTCGAAGGCCTCGACAATTTCTTGTAGAAAGAAATATCTAGACGCGTTAGCAGTGCGTACATTATTGTGCATACGCGTATTCTGTAGGTACGCAGTATACGGAGATATCCATCATGTCCACGGCCGACAAAGAACCGCGTCCCACAAGCTATCCGAAAGCAGCGTCGCCTCTCGCTAGACGGAGACTGTTCAAGGGTACGCTGAGTCCACCCTGTACCCAATCAGCGGGCAAATCGTATACTTTGACCCCGCCGTTGATCTCAGAGGTCTTCGTCAAAGACACTGCCGGGAAAAAAGCCACAGGTGCGTCGTCGCCCTATCGTCCCAGCTGAACCTGAACTATCTAGCGCCTTTCTCTCTTAGCCTCCTCTCAGATACGTACACTAAATATCTGTACCTACTACTCACTTTCATGCACCGGCTCATACTCATACTCATACTCTTACTCATATATGTACTCACCATTTCTCACTAGGCCACTCTACTGCCATATCGTCCATGGCTGTGCCCCAACCATTTGTGGATCCGGCTGTCCTGCAGCGACGCCCATCTCTTGATTAGGTGCATTCTAGGTTCCAGGTTCCATGATTTACGTACCCCGGGGACCACAGTACTATGCCCCTAGTACCCGAAGAGACAATGCATCAACCCGATTTCGCCATGCATCGTCGTATGCGTCGCGTGGGGCAGCAACAATCCACCTGCAGCGGCCCTTAGACAATCTCCCGATGGGTCATAGATAACGCACCAAACTCAAGCGACTCCGGGCCCGGCGCGTGCTCAGCCGGCCGGCTCTACCCCTGGGTGCCGGATGCTTGGCCGTTTCGGTTGCGCCTGCAAACTCGACACTTGACACGTGGGATCCGATTTCCCAAGCGACGTGGTAAGCCGTCCGGGATGCTGTCCGATTGAATCAAATATGGCCATAAAGCCGCTCAGTGTGTTCACGAGACTCAGTTTTCCTGGCAGCATCCTGACAGTTGGAAACAATATTGCCCAACAACAATGCATTCCGGATTGAGTTAAAATTCGGTAGGCAAAATTGACCCTTATACTATAATTATATGACATTAATATGTTTTCTACTGGTGATATACTTATCTAAGTAGACACTTTCATGGTCAACCTCTCTCAGACCTATGTGTTGTAATGCAACACTATTGAAAGCCAATGTGGGCCTGAATCTTCGAACCTTCGAGCTTGGTAGACTCCTACAGTCCCTTTGCCGGCTCTCATAAAAACTTACCGGCTCACTTGACTTCACAGTGTTATGGGAGGTTTCTCTGTTCAGGAAGTCGGATACAGGCGACCTCATCATATACCCTATAAGACCAGTACAACCATAGTAAGGGTGCTTGAGACAATGATGCGTCATACGTAGGAGACTAAGAGGGGTGATGATAACCAAGGTTAGTTTGATAGGTACCAACACGACGCAACTAAATTCGGGATGGAACAGAACTCTACGTCGGATGAGCCCCACCCTAGATCTTGGCGTCGGCGGCGCAAGTACTTAGATGTGAAGCCGCAAATAGCTAGCCTCAGTTCCTGAGATACATAGTATATCACGAACGAAACATGACCCGATAGAGTTATATTGCCGCCCAGATAGTAAATCAATCGCATTAGGGGATTGAATGACCTAATCAACGTTTCCAGTTTTAAATATACTTCACGACCTATCCCCCCCATTTCCTCCGGCCCTCGACCCAAAATCTTCATTCATTTCTAACATCAAGCGGGTCTCTCCGCCGCCGTTGATCCTCCGCGTCCCCGGTATTAACAGTACCGTTCCGCTCAACCACCAAGATCTGCGCGTTCTTGGCAACGGGCCGATGTTTCACGCCCTTCGGCACGACGTAGACGTCCCCGACCTTCATGACTACAGGCTTAACTACTTTTGATGTAGCTCCTCCGTCTTCTTGAGCCTCGGTCTCGATCTCCATTGTCAGTTCCCCCGATAATAGATAGAATAACTCGTCCGAGTCGGGGTGGGCGTGGAAGATGAACTCTCCGTCGAGCTTGGCGATTTTCACATGCTGGTCGTTGACGGCTGCTATCAGACGCGGAGACCACGTCTCAGTGAAAGATGCGAATGTTGAGGGGACAGAGACAGTAGCCATGTTAAAAGATTGTATTTGATACAGTATTGTCAACGAGAGGCGAAAATATTATACGATTTTCGTTATTTATTTTGTTGTAGTGATGTCCTGGTGGGTATAGACGGTAGCAGGGGTTAGGAAATATCGGGACTGATACTGGAGAGTAAAATGAAGAGGTCAAATGAAATCTTAGTTATATATGATTATATTATAACCTTCCATCTGCTTCGCTGCTCTGCACTGCTCAGAACAGGCATATCGCATCGTAGTGGGGTATTCATTTGAACTTGGCTACCTAGGGCGCGCCCTTCACGTCATGTTAAGTCGTAAGCAATACCTCCAATACGATACTCCTCTTCGTAGATCTCGAATCTCACTCCTGACTCTAAATTTTCATTCCCCTCAATATGCATCATGTTAGGTTATCTAGTGCTTATATTAGTATCATATAGGTCTAGATTGCACTAAGTCCTCTGCTGTGATCTCGAGGCATTGAGACACAGCCATTGTCCAACTTAATATGCAGATGAGATAAACGGAGCGATATTATGGGTGGCGATCATGAGGGTTCTATAATGATCTATAGATAATGAGATAATACCGTTAATCTAATTCCTCTACTTAAAACAGTAGTATTATCTACTACTGAGCTAAGCTAAAGCTATTGAACTCAATAAATTGATGCGATGTTTACCGCGCGCGCGCAGATAGCATGAGCTGTTTCTGAATGGCAGATGTGCTGTTAGCGAACCATGTGAGATGGTTTGCATGTTAAAAATAGTATCTGCTTGTAGCGCAGAGGGACTTGCTACTCCTAAAAATAAGATGATGCGTAGTCGTAGCATTCAGTCTTATCATCAATCACTAGCAACATAAGATATCTCAAATCTTAAGGGTAGAATGATGCCGATTTACATCGAATATGAGACTGTGAATCCGGGATAGGGAGTAACTGGACGACGAATATCCGAGTTTAGATAAATCCGTGCATTGGTCATCGACAAGACAAAATGCCAAGCCTTTGAAACCGCGAAGTCGCGAGAAAACCCCGCTTTTCTAACCAGCTTTCATAATCGGGGCTCAGCTAGCCTGGAGTCCTAGACGAACGGTTCAGCCTGAGATGCGGGGGGGACAAATAGGAATATAGATAGTTGATGCTAACGTACGGCGCGCCGCCCTGCCAAGACAAGGGACTCCTGGCAAACAGAGTCGTGCAATTAGGTAGTCGTTGTCGATTAGCAATTTCTATCAACTTCGGCCGACCTGCTTTCTTCTTCATTCTCTATTCACTGGGATAGGTACCAACTGACAAAGCAAACTAACCATTTCGCGTCTCGGGCTGTGTGGCGTTTCTAAGTCTCCTCAGAATGCAAGTCATCAAGCTGCAAGAAGAGTTCGCCAGGATGGGCATCAAATGTTGTATAAATCTCGACGACATCGTCACTTGAACGTCATTCCATTCAGCCCCTCATCACTATCACACACCACAAGCAACTACAATCAAGCTTCGAATCTCATACACATCCAGTAACCAACTATATCAAACTTCATCCTTTTATATCTTTGCATCATCTACGATCACCATATAAAAATGTCTGCTAAGAGAATCATCACTGTTTTCGGTGCCACTGGCAAGCAAGGCGGAGCCGTTGTCAAGCACTTCTTGAACGACCCTAAGCTGAGCAGTGCCTGGGCCGTCCGCGGTGTCACTCGTGATGTCTCCAAGGAGTCAGCCAAGAAGCTTGCTTCGCAAGGCGCTGAGGTCGTTTCTGTAAGTTGACAGTAGCTTAATGGGCAAGGTCTAAGTTGAGCTATAACTAATCTTCTCCTTTCCACAGGCTGACCTCAACGATAAATCTTCTCTCGTCAAAGCCATCGCAGGCTCTGACACCGTCTTTGCAGTGACCAACTACTGGGAGAAGCTCGATATGGAGCTAGAGGAACAGCAAGGCCGCAATATCGCTGATGCTGCAAAGGTTCGTCCTAACAATAAATTTCCTGCTAGGCGCTGGTGCTAACTATATGTATAGGAAGTGGGCGTGAAGCATCTCATCTGGAGCTCCCTTTTAGACATCACAAAATGTAAGTGAGAGGAACAAGTCCCAGCGTAGTAAGACAAAAATTGAATATCAACGTACTAACCTTCGTATCAGTAACTAACGGCAAGCTCTCTCGCATCCACCACTTCGACAGCAAAGCTCACGTGGAGGAATACGTGCGCGGTCTCGGGATCCCAGCCACATTCTTCATGCCAGGCTTCTACATGGCCAACGTACCCGGCGGCATGATGTCGAAGCGCGGGGAGAACTGGGTCTTCAGCCTTCCCATCGCGCCTAGTTCGCCCATCCCTCTCTACGACACCAACGACACGGGCAAGTACGTCAAGGCCATCGTGGAAAACAAGGATGCGCTTCTCGGCAAGCGATTCCTGGGCGCCTCCGAGTACGTCTCGGCACAGGGGGTTGTGGACACTTTCAAGACCGTATTCCCGGAAGCTGGCAAGACCGCGGCGTACTATGAGACGGCCAAGGACGACTTCTACAGCTTCATGAAGGGCACCGGAATGCCTGAATTCGCCATCGATGAGATGTACGAGAACATGGTTCTCATGCAGGATTTCGGATATTTCGGTGGTGCGTCGCTTGATGAGTCGCATGGATTTGTGAAGGAGCCGCTCACTAGCTGGGCGGATTTCATCAAGAACTCGCCTGCTTTTGCTGGTCTCAAGTAAACATGACAACAGGAATTCGGCTCAAAAATTTGCGGATTCGTTTCTCTTGAGGGTTAATATGACTTACCTATACTGGATCTATTATAGAATGAATCTTTACTTTGTTTAAGTATTGAATTAAAGCTATATCGTTAAGACGATAGCCCGCAGGGCAACACGCATGTGATTCGGTCCACTAAAGCGCATTGCTTTTATCATGTACGTGCGGAGGTTCATGTATGTATGTACATATGCGTAGATAATACTGCTAATCCTCTGGCCAGAACCCCGGGATTCCTGTTTCGGTGATGCATGTGATCCTTAAAACAAGCAGTTGGAGTGGGCCCAAAGTGCTAAAGTATGTGACGTCATTTGGGAATAGCCCGGTGTTAAGAGCGATTTGCAATAAAAGCATTTTCACTATATAATTCTAGCTGTATTAATATATGTACGATAGAGCATGGTAAACCCCTCGAAGTAATTTGAGTTGCCTACCGGCATAGGACCCTGATAATAAATAGCAGGGATGACTAAGACGGAACCTCCATTTGTCCTCCTTTGCTTTTGTTGTGATCATTAGGAGATTGACGTGGAGCATCTACAGTATATAACCCAGCTATAAGATATTATATTTGTTTCCTGTGGATGAATTTTTTTTCATGGGGCTAGGTGTTGCATATTCTTAACGTTTGCTTGGAATAGATGCACCCTAGCGTGGATGTTTCAGGAGTCGAGCAATTCTCGCCAATCAATCTCTTATCTATTTATTTATTATTACTCTTTTTCACGGCTGCCTAGGAAACCGCATGCATGCTTGTTTAGTGTGAACAAACCGAATGCGCATCGGATGTTCAACTTGGTATAACCACACTACGTGCCAACATTTAGCCATCTAGTAGTAACTCGCAGTTAGTGAGCTAGACAGCGCAATTCGCCAGGTTGATCCGAACGTGTCACGTAGCGAAGCATCAGTCTGCTAAACCAATGAAGTACCTATACGTAAAACTGCCTTTGACTCGTCAATGGTTATTTTCTGCCGGTTATAAGTCTACGGCGTAGTAACGGCGTACTGACCACTGAGTTTCGTATCGGTTTTTGGTATTTCTGTGGTTTTGGGCATCTCAGGCTAAGTGTGTTTGTTGCTGAATGATAAAACTATGTTTGTCCATCATTGGTGTTTAACTGGAAACCCTTATCAATTAATGTAATACCAAAAAGGTACTAGACGCGAGTTAAGAGTGAATTTAAAGAGTGAAGACAACAACAAGGTTCGAAGTTTATGAAATATATATTGAAGGATTGTCTATGTAGACTTATTACCTATTGATATCATTATTGCTACTCACATACTGCTTACTTGATAATAGTGGTTGAAGTGCGCCTCTCACGTGACTAGGTTAGCCGCGGATGAGATTTCATTGTACAGCCCATAAGCCGAGGTTCCATTGCGAATTCACGGGCTAAAGATGCGGCGATGCTGCCCCAATTGAAAGCGGCGACAGTGCAACTGTGGATACCATACCTACCACCCTGTGCAACGCTGCCGTAGACCCGCTTATTATGATCAACCCAGGCCATCACCTCGTCGTTCCCAGTTGCTCCAATCTCACCCACCTCCAGATTTGCCAATTGCCATTGTCGGTGTCCGGCCGTAATCGCCTCATCCTACATTAATTACCTCTCGCAACTACCGCGAACCCATTTTTCATCCCGCGCCGGTCTCTTTGGCTTCGATTCGTTGCCCGAAGATCAAGATAGACAGTAGGAGAATAGGGACAGGACCCTTCGATCAAGCGCGTTTCTGAGCACCGGCAAATCGATCATCGCCCGCTGCGCTCGTTACAGCCCAAGCGGGCATAGAAACTAGGCGTAATGGCGTCGCCGCCGAAACCATGGGAACGCGCCGGCGCGACTGGTGCCACAACTGGTACATTATCACCCTTAATTCGCCCCCAAGTTTCATTGCGCGATTCTGCGATTCGTCGCAACATGCTTGCTCTGTGGCTAACTGTACTTTCAAGCAGCAGCAGTAGCCGCACCCATGGCGACTACGACTGGCGTGTCTCTCCCGGCAACGTCAAATGCTATCACCGCACCATCTACAACACCGACCATACCACCTCGGCCCGACTCCCTGTCCGCTGCTGTCAACCAGAACGCCTCAGCTTATAGCCGCATCGGGGCTGCCCCGTACAACTCAACATACTCGTCTCCGTACTCATCACCGTATACGAGAATGGGGGCGATGGGGGGCTATGGCGGTTATGGAAGCTACGGCGGTTACGGCGGTGGTTATGGAGGGGGATATGGTACCATGTACGGCAATAGCATGTATGGAGGAATGCCTGGGATGATGCCAAATGATCCCAACAATGCCAACAGCCTGACGAGCCGCTTCAGTAACAGTACTCAAGCTACATTTCAGATGCTAGAGGGTATTGTCGGTGCATTTGGGGGCTTCGCCCAGATGCTAGAGAGCACCTATATGGCGACACATTCGAGTTTCTTTGGTATGTTGATTGAGAGCATTCTCCCTGCTTGAACCGCACATCGGCTAACTAGATCTAGCGATGGTGTCTGTTGCTGAGCAATTTGGCAACCTACGCGATACCCTAGGTTCCGTCCTGGGAATATTCACTATAATGCGCTGGATCCGCACGTTAATCGCAAAGCTCACCGGCCGTCCTCCCCCAGTCGATGCCACGGCATTAACACCTGCCGCTTTCGCCCGCTTTGAGGGCCGACAATCCCCCGGCCCCAATGGCGCTACAGGACAATCCAGGCCTAGCAAAAAGCCTTTGATTTTCTTTCTCCTCGCTGCTTTCGGCTTACCGTATCTTATGAGCAAGGCGATCCGATCCCTCGCGGCATCCGCAGAAGAGGAGGAACGCAAGCGAATGGAGGTCATGGGCCAGAGTGCTCAATTGGACCCCAGCAAGCTTGAATTCTGCCGTGTTCTCTACGACTTCACCCCCGAGTCGGGAAATGCGACCCAGGGAGTCGATCTCGCCGTCAAGAAGGGCGACTTCATTGCAGTTTTAAGCAAGAGCGACCCACTCGGTAACCCTAGCGACTGGTGGCGATGTAGAGCGAGGGATGGCCGTCTTGGCTATCTTCCAGCCACCTTCCTAGAGGTTGCCAGGAGACCTGGTCAGCCGGTTGCGGCTATCAAGGCTGCTGCTAGTGAGCCTGCAAACTCACGAACGAACTCGATAACTAGCGCCAGCACGCAGCCGCCGGTTGTAAGTAGCAAGGCCGGCGATATCTCTCCAGAGAGTTTCCAGAAGTCTCAGTTTTACTCTTAATAGATACTGGCAAGACGGAATATGCAATGATATGCGATAGCGGTCACGTGATAGTGGTTCGAAATATCATTACTAGCGGAAACGCGCCAGCCATCAGGCAAATTCACACGTGCCATACTGCACCAGCATTATTACGGCATACCTATTACAGCTTCATTTGTACAAAGGAAGAAGTTTAACCGCGTTTGTGTTGGTAGCTTGGCGTTTTCGGATTTCGGGATTTCAGAGCCAGCTTGTTGAGCTTTTGAGGATCCAGGTAGGCGGGCTCTTATTTGCCGGGCCTGCTGAAGATGGGCATCCTCTCGTTGAGGCTCTAGCGAGAGAAATGGCATTCATTAATTACATCGCATTATATGTATGATCCATCTCACGTGTCCTGTCGTTTTAAGGCCACCAAACGCGGTAGGTTGGAGACCTCTACCTGCCCACATGAGTTACAACAGGCCGTCACTGTACGCGGTATCTAGTAGTTTCGCCCGTAGCCCAAGGGGTCTCCGCCTATCGTTGAAGTTTCGACTTCATTCGGTTCATATGTAATACAGATTTCTAAGAAATAAAAGGAGGACTATACTAGTAGTGGGACGAGGACTAGTTATAGTATTACCGTTTAGCTTTAAACCTGCCAGGTTTATAGATTAGAAACAAATGCCTGCGAAGGTAAAGAAAACATGTACGTTACACTCGCGGACGTCATCATCTCGATCCGTCCGCTGTTCCAAAGGCTTGTATGGAAATATATGCTCTTCATCTTTATGTCCCGGGTACTTAGTTAGGCTACGTGTTGTTTAGCTCGCCGAAGCTTAATGTTCCGTTACTAGCAATCAACAAGCCCATCATGACTATCCCTGCCTATGAAGCGAAAGAGGTGAAGATTTTGCCTGACGGTGATGGTATAACCTCGATGAATGCTAATTGGCCACGACATTTTTAAGTTATCCTCGGTTTGGTGAGCGGCTTTGACTTGTGGAACTACATTATGGTACAATATGGGTAAATTAGTTGAACCGAAGTGAGACGGATTTTGTTGGTACAAGCGATTAGTGTTACAAAATAGAGCCCATTTCTCCTACTATCGTAAATAGTTATCCAGAGGCGACTTCGGACGGTGGCTCACTGAAGAGGTGATAGGTCTTTTTCTGCGCCCAAGTGGTCTCCGACGGGCTGCCCACAAGCTGATCCTCTCCTTTATTATTCTTTGGGAACGCAATAACGTCCCTAACCGAATTAACATCGCAGATCAATGATATAAGCCGATCGAATCCAATCGCGAATCCGGCGTGTGGTGGACACCCCGCCCTGAGCGCCTCAAGTAAATGAGAGAACTGGTTCACACCCTCGTCGGTCATCTTTAGGACATCTCGCATAACGTATTCCTGCACCTCGGCAACGTGGATACGTCGGCTTCCACCACCGATCTCGACTCCATTGAGTACGAGGTCATAATGATCAGCTACAGCCTTGAGTGGGTCCGTCCTGAGAAGGTCAACATCATGGGGCGTCAAAGGCGCCGTAAAAGGGTGGTGTGTTGCAGAGAAGCCCGCCGAGCCCCCTTGACCTTGATCGTCTCCATTCGGTGTGAACATGGGAAATCTAGTTACCCAGAGGAAATTGAATGAATAGTCTTTGGGTAGTAGGCCTTTTCCCACGGCGGCGTCATACATTAGCTTCCGGATTCTACCAAGTTCTGTAGAGCCACCTTGATAAGGCTGTCTTTTCCGTGCGTGTATGATAATCACATCGCCATCTTCACACTTGGACCATTGTCGGCTCTTATATTCAGCAATCTTCGTTGCTGCTTCGTGACCAAGGGAGGACAAGCCTTGCATCGGCTTTGAGGAATCAAAGAAGAGCACGCCGGGTGTGCTTTCGCTGCCTAATCTGTGAGGGGTATTTTGTAGCGCATCAAAGAAATCTTTGACAAATTTGGCCGAGTCTTGAGGTGAGCCCTCAAACCGAAATTTGCAGGCTTCTACAACAGGGCCCTTTAAACTAGTGAGCATACTCTTGAACTCTGGTGGAAAGTAATCAAATTCCCTTATCTGCTACTCGTTAGCGCAGAAATTCTTAAAAACTTCGAGAGTGATGAACTTACGAACGACACTTGTGGTGATTTTATTCGGAGGTCTGGTTTGTCAGTGCCGTGTCTAAGCATGGCCTTCTCATATGTGATTTTCAGTATACTGCCATCGATTTGATTGTACCGTGGGCTATCCGCGTCAAAGCTTCCATCCCCAAGAGGGCGCGGATGCCGTATGCCGTTGATCATAGTGGGTACGAAATGGTGATGTAGTAACTGAGTCAGAGAACGCATCAATTTCTCGACCCTCCCCATTACCACGGTTCCGTCGGCAAACGCCATTTCAAGATCGAGCTGTCCGCGTTTAGTGTGATGCTACAAAACAAACGGGAAGACAGACCTGAGTGAATTCGGGTTGTCGGTCGGCGCGGTGGTCTTCATCGCGGAAGCACTTGGCAAATTGATAATATTGAGCAACACGGCCTGCCATGAGAATTTGCTTATACTGCTGGGGGCTTTGGGGCAGTGCGTATGCGAATCCTTCCCGCCGGGTTGGCACTAAAAACTCTCGAGCACCTTCCGGGGTCGACTTGAATAGTATCGGTGTTTCAACCTCCAAGAACTCAGCACGCTTTAACTGTAAGGCGAATAATTCAGCTATGGTCTGACGCATCTCCAATCGCTCATGTAATAGCGGGTCGAATCTCATCTGCAGATGGCGGGATTTTAGAGGCCACACAGCATCTTTGGAGACGATGATATCCTTGGGGAATGTGTTCAGAGGATGGAGCATCTCTAACTTCAACTCGTACTGTTTTGTCAAGGGAACGGGTGGAGAAACGGCTTTATCATCTGCGGGAGTAGCGGCATCTGTGGGAGTAACATTCTCTGCGGGAGCAGCATTATCTGCTGTAATAGTATTATCTGTCGGGGCGGCAGCTTTCTTTTTTTTCAGGGTTCCCGTAATGCATACTGGACTGTATGTAGGTACTGACTTCAGGTAGATGTGGGAAGCCTGTTCCGCCGAGCCCTCCTCCTTCCAGCTAGACACTATTTGAATAGTATCACGGTCCTTTTGGTTTAGATGAAGATCAAAAAAGCTCAAAGTGGCGCTCTTGTCTCGTCTTTTTCCGAGGAAGCCATGAACAGTAACCGTGTTACCATGTTTGAAGGTCAATGGGCTCATGTAAGTAAAGCGCTTAAATCTGACTAGATAGCAGGATAAGTTAAGTTTATACCCCGCCTTGAGATCAAATACAAGTTGCATGGCTTACTAGATTTCTTGAAGATGTCGAATTGCTCTTCGAGCGCAGTGGTCGGGGATGGGGAGGCTGTCTGTGTCTGTGTCTGCGTCTCTGTCTCTGTCTCCGTCTCCGTCTCCGTCTCTATGGGCTCCGAGCTAAAGGATCGAAATCGAGGTTGCGACTTTAGGAGTGACCATGTGCTGGATCTGATAACACATCTCGAGGATACCCTCAACAGCGGTATTTTAGGGAGTGTTCTAATCATGTCCCCTACTTGTGTTATCACGAACCCAATTCTATACAATATGGTAACACCTAGGTATGTTTAGGTATTCCCTTGATCTCGGATCGTGAATACCTTTCTGTCACAAGTTTGTAGGTCCACTTAAAAAAGTACGTCAATCATGCTATGTGCGCGCATACAGTAAGACCAGGCCCAATTAGCACGGCTTGTTTTCATGGCCCGAGCTTTAAAAAAGAGGCGCCGAAGAAACGACCTCGAGTTTCTCGATCCACCCACTTGAGTATATATAGATATAGATATATATATACTATCTGCCTTCTGTTCCAGTATTTCGATTCTACATACCTGAATTCTACAATCCTTTGATGTCAAATATTCTAGCGCAGACCGTTTTCTCCAGCTCGAACAATTGGGTCCCTCCCAACTAGAGAGTATCTACATCTAGATTACCCTTAACATAATGAATAGTGTTGCCGCAGACGCTACATACCTACTAAGATATAGTCTTTTGATGGTGCACCCCCGTCGAAGCAATTGACATATATCTGTCACAGCCCCTCTATTTTGGGAAGCTGCCGAAACACCTAGTTTCTAGCGACCTCCAAAGTGCTGCCCTAATTTCGGTGTAGATCATATTAAGGACACCAAGGGAAGAAGGATTAGCTAAGACATTCGCCGTTGTCTTATAATCTGACCTCCTGCAACGTGAATCATCACAGCGTATTAGGGGACGTGGGCGCCTTTGTAGTAGGCCTCAAAGATGTGTTCGCAATGCCTCATCACATCCACAACCAATGTTAATGCCACGGGTAGCTCGCAGTCGGGTTAGTGACAACGGAATGTCTACTCCTACCCTTTTAATCATGGAGCGACTCGGAATTCGCCAAATGCACTTGTTCAACAAGTTGCAGCTAGCCTTATTATCAACCTCACTGGCATATATGCGATGACGAAGCTGTTTTTAAGGCAGGTATAGCCGGGGTAAAAGCACCAGAACCGAACGATTTGAGTCATTAAGACACAAGGGTTGCCATGAGGACAAGAACCCAGGTTCGTGCGATTCGAGGCAGTCCAAGCTCAAGCAGACGGTATGTACGTAGGCCATAATTCGGAGGGTTCATGCATTATGGGCTAGGTTCAATCGACAAGAATCAGTTAATTTTGTATTTATATTCATGAGATCCACGGTGCGGGCTTGTGATGCAAATAATTTGACTGACCAACATGTCCACCGTAGGAAATCAGTAGTAACTTCCTAGGAAGTCGCTTTATTAGTACATCGTGAATAGCAAAAGAGCAAGGAGGAAAAGTGAGCACCACTGTATTCCTGTATAGTATCTAGATATCTGGACATATACTTTCGAACATATTTCTAATTGAGGTCTTAATCGAAATGAATTCCTTTAGGTTAACTTAGGACGGTGGATGTGTGAACATTCTACCTAAAGCACGTGGTAAAAGCGGGGCGTTTACTTGTACGTATGTAGGTACACCTGTGGGGACCCTTATCTGATACCTAATCGCGCTATCTGAATGCTAAACATTTACTATTTCTTCAGCCTTTGCTGGTGGAGCTTGGGACCTTTTCTCCCTTTCTTCTTCATCCTTCCAATTCAAATAAATGTGAGTACCAACAATTGCATACCGACCCATCACCCCTTTATAGTCAGTAGACATATTTGCTAACGATTTTGTTTCTTGCAGATGATGAAAGCCGCGTGCATAATTTGATGTGTTCTGCTTCGAGGAGCTTCAGAACTCTCCTCTTCGGAGGCTCAAGTGGTTCTGTTGCGACGAGAGGATTTGAATCATGACATAAGCGTTCGACACAACTCGGACCTTGTTTATCATCGGACGCAAGAAGGCAACTCTGATAAAAAAACATTTGAATATTGGAATATCCGAACGAGCTGCTCGTGGCAGACAGGTTGCATTTATTGTCGTGCGTTGTTGGTTAGGAATACTCTATACCGCGGTGCTACGTGTTGGCTTATCCCTACGTCCGCCCTGGGCGTACATTTTCACCTTCCTTACTCTCTTGTACTAGCTGAAGCCTCAAGTGTGGTCTATCGGCTTGGTTTCTTTTTAGGTAGTAGCTATCTCTGTCAATTTTGGGTATAGTATATGATACATAAGTAGGCTAGGTAGTTTCGAAAGCAAATATATTTAGCATAACCCTTTATTTTACCTCACACATTGTCAAGATGGGGGGTAAAACAGACTTGCAAATTGTCTCATGTTGTGTATCAACGCCGCATGGTTCTTGGAGGAAAGTTCCCAAGCTGATCACATGAGTATTACCTCCATCTTATTATATTCTACTAACCTAGCGAGCCATATTCCCATCGGTTCGGGGCAATGGTAAGTAATAACGCTAGCATATCGTTGATGCTCTTGGCGAATCGCGTTGATCTGCTGCTGCGTTGACTAGTATGAGGCTGAGGTCATAGGTTGCGACGTAGCCAAAGATTATGATGTAGCTACCAAATTCACAAGCGACGCTCTAGCATCACGTGTGAACATCCGGTTTTAGAGCATATTACTATCGTAGATATTTGCCCACGTCTAACAAGATCGAACATCAAGATAATATGAATGAGCTATTTAGGCAGAGACAATGTAGTGTAATTTTAGCAACTTGGTAACAACTGGTAAGGCGGTTGTTGGGAGGAGTCGCAACTCACCATTAGCTAGATAATTGTCGTCGATCATCAACAACATCTCTCCTACGAAGTTTCCGTCTCACGCTACATATCTACAACTACCTACTACATGTAGAGCCTTGGTTTATACGATAATTGTATAAATATACATCTAAACCTACTCGTAGGTAGTAGAGAATAGGTACGATCCGTGACCTTGTTGGCAAGCAGAGTTGTCCTTGGCTCCATGTCAGCCGCCACCAGCTGGTGTTAGAGTCTCATTCCAATTTTCTACCTTTACCTCTAGTTGCTCATTACCTAGGTACCTACCTACAAGCAGGTAGTTAAGCTACCGAACTCAGTTGAGAATGTCAATCTCATAATAACTCGATGAGTCGACTCCAGCATGTTACCCTTTCATTCATTAAGGAGGATTCAGCCGGGTCTTGTCACATGGCGTAATGTTACGTTAAGGACCGTCCCGAGGGCGCCAATCCGTCCGCTCATAAGAGCTACATCTCAATCACCGGGCGCGATACGGTCTAAGGCAACGTCAACGTCGACGTCGACGGCGGCGGAGGTGGCGTCAAAGCCCACAAATGAGTTGCCGAATGGTACGGTCATATTCCCGAACTCGGTCCATTTTGAGATACTCACTACATGCTAGCCTACGGTCCGAAGCTTTGCGTATACCATGCCGGGACTGGTCGGATCACCTTCGCCTCTTGCCTAAAACTGACCACCTTGTTTATTTGCGCCTTCTTTGGATTTGTCGTCACTCCAGTCTACTATCAGAAAGAGGGCCTGTCAGTCACTGTCGCGCGCAGTAAGTTGCCCCCGTCTTGCTCAACACATTTTGTCGCTCCTGTCCCCAGGAGAGTCAAAAATGATATGAATCTCAGTCTCATACACATACAGACATATCGCATGCCGGTTTTTCCACACCGTAGTTGTCTCCTCGCATAGATAATGAACAGCACCAATATCCAATTCTTACTTACACATTGTAGCCGCCGTCTGTGCCGTGGCGCCCTTAGTGTTCGTAGCGTACATCACCAACCCAATGGTCACCTTCATTCACATTCGCCTCCCTCCGTTCGTCCGGCGATCAGAGGAGATGCTGCGTCGGTACGCCCGCAGCCTCCCGCCGCATACGGAGCTAGAGATCACGACGATGAGTTTGATTGCCAAGCCACGGGTCAGCACCGTCAGTCTATCGGAGCTGAAGCCCGTCAACAAACGCTTCGGCACGGTGAACATGACCAGGGACACTGCAGCGGCGAACGCTGCGAAGGAATGGTACAAGTTCCGCGCTGTTGGCAACTTCGGTGTCCGGGAGCAAAGCGGGGTGTCGCGGGCGCCGTGGGTGTGGGATGAGATCAATACTCGGGTCAGAACGAAACAATCGTGCTAGCTCATACTTTATACGTTGATCTTCCCTGAGGCTTCTGCGATTATGTACCAACATGTACAAGATCGATGTCCACTATTAGTCATATAAGTACACGCTAGCCGACGCCATCACCAACTTGATCGCATCCCTTTTTATAGAAAGCGTTGCACTATAGCATGGGAACAACCTTGAAGTTTAAATTTTCATACGCCCACTCTTCTAGATGGGGGTAGGTAGTTTGCCGGGAAAAAGACGAGAGGAGTACCGTGTTATTAGGATATGGTATAGAGCCGCAAACATCCCAAAATAATCAACTTTATTATTATGTTGATGCGGCGTTATTAATTGCACTACATATTGTGCCAGCACCCAGTCACCTGCTTTTTCGCGGCTCGCAACCATGCTTCATATTTTCCCATTTGCCTTCTAATATCCTTTCACCATACTCTACAAGGCTTACAAAAATAAAACGGCTAGGAGTACGGTTGGTTGCTTTTTCTTCTCTGTGTTTTTAGTTTGGCCACAACAGTCTCTTATGTGCATAGTACGGACTAGGACTGAACATGCTAGATGTCTTAGAGACCCATCCAATCCCATCTGCAATACTTGATGAAGGGTGTCCATTAAGCGCTGTGGGAGTGCTGTTATGGTTCAACGACCGGTCGTGTACAGGCCCACGAAACGGATTGTAGAGCCACGGTGACAAACTCGACTTCCTTCGTAGTATCGGATTTGCTAGGGAAACATAAAGCAGAAACTCTAGTTGTAGTGAGGGCCCGTGGAGTACACTATTAGTTCGAAATGTCCGTGGGTACAAAAAAGGATCCCGTAAAATTTCAGTCCCAAAAAAGGTGTTCCGCGATATAATCTGCAAGCAAAGAAAACCCTTTTTATGCTGTATGCAAGTTACAGAAAAAGCTTTTGTCGAGCAACGAATCTAATAGTACATCGTAGTTATAGTTGTTGTGACGTTTGTGTGCTTATTAAGGGCCCCTCAGAGAATTGTTTATCTTTAACATTTCTGAAGAAATGATCACCTAAGGAGCCTTCATAAGTAATGGGAAAGGGACATTATGATCTATGGTATCTTGCGAGCCCACAGATCAAATCATTTAGGCCAGACACGCTTAGAAACACCACATTACATAAAACAGGACCAACTTCTATTGTGATTTTGACAGTTGGCATTTTGCGTGGAATAATACTGATCAGCATTGTTTCTGTATGCACAAGCAGCTACTACAGATAAAGAGCTTTTGGTGGTTATGCCCTATGGCCAATGCGAAGATAATCATCTCGCTCGCATAGCTACTACCAACTACCAAGCACCAGGCACTGGTCATACTACCACCCAGTCAACTGCCGCACCATTCGGCAACGCATATCCTTCACCTGGGTCGAACAACGGAAGTCCTTTAGTGACCAACAAGCCTGCTATCAACAGGAACTGGAATAATCTCGCTCAAAATTTTAACCTTAATTTTGTTCTCTCTCGGGCACAGAATACCACTACAAGTGTTGGTATTTCACTCTTTTGGAACCAGGGTCTTCAAGCTCCCGCCCAACCCTTCATGTTGCCAGCCTCTGGATTTAATATCCCTTCCAATATTTGCGCGCCAAGTATGAGCCCGCCAAATATGAGCCCGCCAAATATCAGCGCGCCAAATATCATCGCGCCAAATGTTGGTGCACCGGATACTCGGGCACCAGGTCTTAAGGCACCAAATCCCAGAGCACCAAATGCTAGGGTACCAAATGCTAGAGCACCAAAGTACCCAATCCAAACACCTCAGGTGTTCTGGTCGTTGTTGTCGACGGGGTTGCAATCATGCTCTGCCAGTTCGTCACTTGGCGATTTAAGCTTCCAGAGCGAGCAAAAGAGAACTGCCGTGGGGATCAATCTCGGGATGCCATCTCATCGCCCCAACCTCAGTCCCAATTTAAGGCTGAGGGAGACGAGGCCCTTGCTCCACCTTGATACCTATGAAGCGTCAACTTATCCTACTTCTCTTTCGAAAGCATGCCGCTAGCCCATCAGCGAACCAGCCACTCTTTTAGCTAGATGTAGCAAGGAATCCACTCCCTTTGGGTTCTGAAAGCTATACCCGTAGGGATGGAAACACCTCATCCAGATCATAAATGTAGCTAGCTGGCAGATCATGGGCGGTTGCCAGATCACTAGATAACGAATGAGCTTTAGATAGGCGGTTTTAATGACGGCAAGTGTGACCTCCACCGCTTGACATCTTTGGGATCGATGAGCTCGGATTGTGGAGATCCGTGCATTGGTACTAAGTCGAGAACTTCTCCCTAATCATGGGAACCTCTTTCATCTTCTCCCGCTTTTTGGCTAGATGTGGCTTTAACATGGGCTTGGGGGTGGGTATTTGGATAATTGAAGCCTTTGCGGCGCTCTAACTCAGGCCTTTACTAGCCATTTAGCCCTTTGAAAACCGATGGTGGCCGACAAGCGGCCATTATTAAAACTGAGGAGGGGGGGGCCTGGGGGGGGAGGAGGCCATTTATGCTTGGGAAAGGAGCGAAGTGGGCGAGGCTCAGGTGCGCATTTGCGTCGTACATTCTTTTTGTCTTGGAGGTTACCTAGGATGAGATCGTTTCGCGACAATTTACAGGGTTGATCGTATCACTGCATAAGGTTCTATGTAGACGACTAATGGTATCACGACAACTTAGAAGGTTGATAGAACCACAATAATTTCTGTAGAATCACCGACCCAAAATAGAATTACTCTAAATATATGATGTCATTGATTTAATAGTGTTAAAGTGTATTCCAGCCCGTAAAAATTGAGTTCTAGGCGCAAGCGCTAAGAGAGGGGCAGTGATAGAAGGTAGCTATACGGTAAGTACGGAAGGAATAGTAAGCGATATCGCTCGCAATTGACCCTCTTTTTTCCTCACGTAACAAAGGTACCGAGTACACTCTCCGTGAACATAGCTTCGCGACTCATCATTTGCAGACGATGCCTTCGTAGAGCAACACGATTTCGCCTGGGGGATGCAGCATGTGTTCCGGTACGCCCGTCGCCTTTTCGCACCTATACCTACTCTAACCAAGACCAATTCCTTTCATTGGCGCGCAATGGCCACCCAGACGGGTCGCACGTATAATGTATGACCGCTATAGCATTTCTCATCGAGAGAGCTTCCATTGCCCCCCTCTTCCTCCCCTCCTATCCTTCTGTTGTAGCACCGTTCTATCTTCACAAAACGGAATGGAGGCAGCTGACTACCTCTCTGACGCACTCGATAGGATGCCATCGACGCTCTCAATTCCCTTCAGACGCCGTATGCCATCATCGAAGCGCGGCGCAAGGCCGGGATCCGCCCAGATGCCACCTCCATCGTTGAGATGCGCCTTTACCTGAAACGCATCGGGTACTCGTCGTCGGACCTAGACCGCCTGAATATTATACACGTGGCCGGCACCAAGGGCAAAGGTAGCACATGTGCCTTCACCGCCTCGATCCTCTCCCATTACCAGCGCGCACACGGTGTACCACACAAGATCGGCCTCTTTACGAGCCCACATCTGATCGCCGTCCGCGAACGCATTCGTCTCAATGGCGCTCCTGTGAGTGAAGAGCTCTTTGCACGATACTTCTTCGAGGTATGGGACCGTTTGGGAGAAGCCGAGGAGCGAGATGGCCCCATCGTGATAGACGACCGACTTGGCGTCCCCACGCCTCCTCGGCCCATCTACTCTCGCTACCTGACACTCATGAGCTACCATGTGTTTATACAGACGGGTGTAGATGCTGCCGTGTACGAGACAGGCATCGGTGGTGAGTATGACGCCACAAACATAGTGGAACAGCCCGTTGCGAGTGGGATCAGCACCCTCGGAATCGACCATGTGTTTGCCCTTGGTGGCACGGTGGAAAAGATAGCCTGGCATAAGGCGGGCATCATGAAACCAGGAAGCGCCGCCTTCACGATCGAGCAGCTTCCTGAAGCTACCCAGGTACTACAAGATAGAGCCAATGAAAAGAGGGTGTCTCTTCGGGTCTTAGAGGTTGACCCTAGGCTTAAGGGCGTCAACGTTCGGCCGGATGCCCTATTCCAAAGGAAAAACGCAAGCCTCGGGGTAGCACTGGCTGAAACGGCGCTGCAGAGGCTCGATCCTAGCTTTAAGCCTAACGCCACTGCCTTATCTAAGGAATTCGTCGATGGTCTAGAGCAGGTCGTATGGCGCGGCCGCTGCGAAGTGAAACCTGAGGGTTCGATTGTGTGGCACATAGATGGAGCGCACACCGTTGACAGCCTGAAGATGGCAACCAGGTGGTTTGCGGGCGAGTGTGCCACAAAGACTGGACCAAAGGCCCTAATATTCAACCAACAGGGACGCGAGGAGGCTGTGCAATTCCTTGAGGGTATGGTGACAGCCCTGAAGTCCCATACTCACGAGGGCAACGGCGCTTTCGAGCATGTCATCTTCTGCACGAATGTCACACATGCGGAGACAGGATACAAGCGTGACTTTGTCAACTACCAATACGACCCAGAGGCTATCAAGGCCCTTACGGCACAGCATGGATTCGCTAAAAAGTGGGAGGCTCTAGACCCCAAGGCTAACGTTACCGTTGTGCCTACGATCGAGGACGCTATTAATCATGTACGTGGGTTACGTGCGTCTGTGAGCCAGGGGCAGACGATACAGGCACTCATCACAGGGAGCCTGCACCTTGTTGGTGGGGCATTAGCTATACTAGAGGGTGCAGATGCGTTATAAGACGACGGAGAGAAAAAACAGCGATCCTATGTACAACTCGTATGGTATCCAAATCGCTTTATACTAGATGGGCAGGTAAAATACTACGGCTGGCAGGTTCATACATTCAACTTTGGAGTCGGGTGGCTAGAGGTAGACGGGATATATACCCTACAAGGTTCGCATCGGTTCAACCCCGATCTTTTTCGCTGTGGTTTGGAATTTTACAGCTATGAGGTTTTGAATATATTGGGGAGAGAACAATCAGGAGACTACCTATAATTTCACTGCAGGGTCGAGTTAATCACTTGTATTAATGATAAATAGTAGATACTCCTACCAATATGTATTGTTCATAGGAATATGGTATAGTAAGCCACGTGCTATGTTACTCCTGTATTGCCCAAATCCGTATTCTTATTTCCAGGTAGGTTCTGACAGATAGGAGGTTGCCTAGACACTGTGAATCGTATTACAACAAACCCTGTTATGATATTATGAAACGTTCTACTACGTAAATATAAAACAATGGCTCTTGATTGAGTACCAAGGAAAGCTGCCTCCCGATTTCTTTGGTTCTTTGTTGTTTTTGTTACTCTTGTGTCAACCTTCAAGGTCTGACCAACAGCTGCTCTCAGCTGCGGCTGGGTCTGCCGATAACAGGACCTCAACTAAGGCACCTAAAGTCGTAAGCCAAACAGACAGACTCTATTCCTTTCATGTTTTGTGGTTAGTTCCGAGGTTTGACAAGTACATTACATCGGCACTAGTCTCGCCACTTGTTATTGCGATGGCAATGATATGAATGTTTGCTAAAAGTCAACTACGGCCTACAAATGAGCTATAAAAGGGGGGGTGAGGACGGCTCATGGCCACTTTCATTCCGCAGAGTCACGGCCGCTTACATGTCAACGCATGGTTAAGAAAAGGCCTTTCTCACCTAAACAACCATAAACACCACCCATTTTTATTCAGGCGCTTGAGTCGCAACTCGCGATCCTCATCAACCATGGCTCGCACCTACGAATCCGCCCTCTCGCACCTCGCGGCGCTACAATCCAACCGCGCCATCACCTCGCTCTTCAGCCCCCCAGAAATTTCCACACCACCAGCAGCAGGCACATCAGCGCCCCCCAAGCAGGACCTAAATGCGCTCGCGATCCCGGAGATGCTGGCCTGGCTCAAGCGCGCAGGTCTCTCCCAGGACGACCTAGCAGCGCGGCTCCGCTGCATCCACGTCGCGGGGACTAAGGGCAAGGGCTCGGTGTGCGCCTACCTGACCGCGCTCCTCACGCATAGCGGCGAAGCAGGCAAGGTGGGCACGTACACGTCGCCGCACCTCGTGTCAGTGCGCGAGCGCATCGCCATCGACGGCGCGCCCATCTCGCAGGCGCTGTTCGCGCGGTACTTCTTCGAGGTGTGGGACGCGTGCACGGAGGCCGCGCGCGCGGAGCTCCTCAGCCGGCAGGCCGGTCCCGCGGGGGGAACGGCGGAAGAGATACCAGAGGAGGCGCTCCAGGGCCCGGCGACGAAGCCGTTCTACTTCCGCTTCCTGACCATCGTGGCGCTGCGCGCGTTCCTGGGCGAGGGCGTGCGCAGCGCCGTCATCGAGTGCGGCATCGGCGGCGAGTACGACTCGACCAACGTCCTGCCCGCGGCGTCTGTCACGGCCTCGGTCGTCGCGCAGCTCGGCATCGACCACGTCGGCATGCTCGGCGTCACCCTGCCCGAGATCGCGTGGCACAAGGCCGGCGTGTGCAAGCCTGGGCGCAAGTGCTTCACGCGCCGGCTCGAGGGCGCGTCCCTGGGCGCGCAGGCGGCGGCGACTATGGAAGTACTGCAACGCCGCGCCCGCGAGAAGGGCGCGACGCTCGTCGAGGTGTGCGACGCCGACGTCGAGCGGTGGGGTGGCATCGCGGCCGGCGGGGACGGCGCGGGACGACTCGAGGGCGAGTTCCAGAAATACAACCAAGCCCTCGCCGTGCACGCCGCGCGCGAGCATCTCCGCGTCCTCGCAAGCGAAGCCTCGAGTTCTAGCGAAGGCGCAGACACAGCCGCGCCCGCGAACGAGAAGCTAGAGGCCATACCGCCGTCGTTCACCGCCGCGCTCCAGCACGCGCGGCTCCGGGGCCGCTGCGAGACGCGCGCGGACGAGCGCGCGCCCCTCACCTGGTACATCGACGGCGCGCACACGGCCGAGAGCCTGGCGGCCGTGGCGCAGTGGTTCGCGGGCAAGATCCGCGCCGACGCCGACGGCGCGCGGCAGGCGCGCAAGGTGCTCGTCTTCAACCAGCAGGACCGGGACGCCGCGCAGCTCCTGCGCGGGCTCCTGCGGGACGTCGACGCGCGCGCCGGCGGCGTCGGGACCGTCGAGGAGGGGGGGCCGCACGTGTTCGCCCACGCCGTGTACACGCGGAACGACCTGGCGCCCCCGCGCCGCCGCGCGCGGTCGGAGGGTGCCGGCGAGGCCGTGGAGCCGGCGCGCGACCTCTCGGTGCAGAGGGCGGCGGCTGAGACTTCGCGTCTCGTCTCGCCGCCTACGGCGACGAGCCTCATGGATAGTGTCGAGCACACCGTGCTTAAAGTGAGGAATATGGCGAATCGGTACAAGGACACTCATCAGACGATAGTTCTCGTCACGGGCTCGTTACATCTCGTGGGAGCGTTATTGCGGACGCTGGAGCCGGATGCGGAAGACTGAAGTGTCTCTATCCATCTGACATACTGAATGAACGATTCAGGCAGATTAGTGTTTGTATTAGGCGATCGGAAGCTTGGAATTAATGTAAAATTCAACATGCTGTGTACGATTCAACACTCCCTAGCATTATGGGACGCTCAATAAAAAAGGGGCGGAATAAAAAAAATAAGTTACATAACTTCCTGACTTGAGTCTGTCCTGGCCTATTGCACTTATGCAGTCTATCGCAGAATGACACTCACTTACCTGTCTTGAATTTATAAATTACATAGCCTGCTCTGCAAGGTATTGACTATAAGACCAGTCAGTGAGTTACTCAAGCTCACTAAAAGTCATAAAAAACCCAAACGATCAATTATCATTCATCGAAATTATCGTTTGTGATTGAACCTCTAGGCACATGTCTGGGAATATTCAAAAGGAGAAGAAGAAAAGAGCAGGAAACAGAGAGAAGAAGGGAAAGGGAGGGGACAAGGAAAGGTGGAATAATGACAAGGGCGACCAGAAATAAAGTAAGGGGAAAAAATATATAATAAATAAAAGCAAGAAAAAGAAGTCATAGAAGGAAGAAAACGCGGCAGCGAGGAAAAAAAGACTTGGCCGTCGAGGGAGTCGAACCCCCGACGCCTAACGATATAGAGTAAAGCTATTGGATAATGATATATACGCTGTATTCGCTGTATTATCGCTAGGCCATACCGTTCCGGCCATCAGGGCATTAAGCTAATATGATATATATAGTTACAGGGCCAACAGAGTACGTATGCGTGTGCTAATCACGAGTGGAGGTTTATGGTAGCGAGAAGAAACGAAAAGGCCAGCGCAAATTAATGAAGATATCAAAATACCAAAAAGGAATGAAACCAAAATAAAAACAAAAAGTGGGAAAAAGAAAGAAGTAAAAAAAAAAAAAAGGAGTTTGGCCAACGGGGGAATCGAACCCCCGCGCCTAACGATATAGAGTAGAGATATAGGGTAATGATATAGAGTAATGATATTGACGCTGGGTTCGCTAGGTTCGCTAGGTTCGCTGTGATCACTATACCGCTAGGCCGTACCAACTCGGCCATTAGGAGCTTTGTCTATTATAATATATATAGTTCATACCACTCCGCTTACGCGTATGCCATGATCAGCTGAACTTTACTATAGCAAGGAGAGACAAAAAAGGCCTACGGGTAATGAAGAAAATATCAAGAAAAAGAATAATGTAATGAAGATGAAGCCCGGGAAGGGAAAAAAAGAATGAGAAGGGGAAAAAAAGATGCTTGGCCAACGGGGGGATCGAACCCCCGCGCCTAATGATACAGAGTAGGAATATGGAGTAATGATATTTTCGCTAGGATCGCTGTACCGCTAGGCCGTACCAACTTGGCCAGTAGAAGCGTTGGCTATCATAAGCTATATGGTTCATACTTCTAGGTCCGACAAAATATTTACGCGTATGGCATGATTAGCTTTGCTACAGCCGGGGGAAACAAGAGAAAACCTGGGCAAGATAGAGAAAAATATCAAAAGTAGTGTGATTCAAATAAAATCAAAATGAACACTAGGGAAGGAGATAAATGAAACGTGAAATGAAAAATGAAAAGAAAAAAAGAAAAAAAAGAGGAAAAAAGAGGTTTGGCCAACGGGGGAATCGAACCCCCGCGCCTAATGATACAGAGTAGAGATATTGTGTAATGATATTTTCGCTGTATTCACTAGGTTCGCTGTACCGCTAGGCCGCACCAACTTGGCCATTAGGTGCGTTGGCTATTATAAAATATATAGTTCATACTTCTAGGTTCGGTAAGGTATTTACGCGTATGACACGATTAGCTTTGCTCTAGCGAGTGGAAAAGAGAGAACCTAGGCAAGATACAGAAAGTGTCAGGTGAGGGAGTCACAAAGTGAATAGAAGTCCTGTCGCAGCTAGGTAAAAGGTGTAGTATAAGGCTTAATAGATAGATTGATTCCTGACCTATAAAAGGGACCAAAGGTCCCTTATATATATAGCCAAATCTATAGATATAATCACCGCATAGGGTCTAGTTACTTTATCACCTAACAGAAAGCTATCAAAGGTAAGGAGATTCAAATGAAATCAAAATAAACACTAAAGAAGAAAAGAAAAGAAAAAGCAGAAAAAGGAGAAAAAAAGGGGGTTTGGCCAACGGGGGAATCGAACCCCCGCGCCTAATGATATAGAGTAGAGATATTGAGTAATGATGTTTTCGCTATACCGCTAGGCCGCGCCAACTTGGCCATTAGGATCATTAGCTATTATGAAATATATGCTTCTGACTTTACCTCTCGCGGTCCTGTAGAGCAAAGGTTACGTGTGTGCCTTCGTTGAGTAAACTTTGTTCTAGCATAAAGCAATGAGAAACGGGGAAAAAAAATGAAAGTGGAGTGAGGGAAAAGAAAAGGAAGTAAGAAAAGGGGATAAAGAAAAAGTGAACTGGCCATCGAGGGAATCGAATCCTCGGAGCCTAATGATGCAGAGTAGAGATGTATGAGCTGTAGTAAGGGTATAGTAGGGATATTTTGTAAGGATACTTCGCTATCGCTAGACCGTACCAACCCGGCCATTAGGCCGAAGACCTGCGACGGCCTTGGTTGTTCTTTGGTACTGGACTGGAAGACTATTAAGCTATATATACCTTTAAGGCCACGTAGAGCGTTCATGCGTATGACATCGTGCGCCGAACTTTATTGTAGTCTTACGTACCTGTGTACGTGTCCATCGGTCTGTTAGGTATTAGCATGAAGGTGTTTATACATTCCAAGGCAGCACGGGCGCAGAAAGAGTCACTGTATTCATAAGAGAGTTTGCTGGAACGTAAATATACACCTATTCTATGCGGCGAACAGGAGATGTGCTATACAGTAGAACACTAGATGTACAGAATTTCGTTTCCCTCTATAGTCGTTGAGCTTGGCTGTGAATACTCCGTAGTAGATAATCCAATAGATACTACAATATATAATTCGTTACATGAAGATTAGGTAAAATAATAAGGCTAATGGTCGCTGTTACTATCTTATAAAGTGTAGGCTAAACAAATGTGGAAACAAGACTACTACTCTCGGCTCTCATTTACGATAGTAGATAATAAATATTCCGATGCGCTTTACAATAAGTTGAAATAAATCCTGTTTCCTAGGCAGAGCTTTCATAGTCCGGTATTTTATAAAGCGGATAGTAGCTAGTTTAACTACATGTCTATAAACGAAAGCTATTGGTCTCAAACTCGTAGGAGGGTTATACCTGGGCCTGGGCGATACTACTCTGGCGTGAGATTGTAGACAACGGCAATCTTGGGTTCTGGTTATGAGCCAAAATAGTATTGCATACATAGTATCCATCACGATGACTTGATAATATGTAATTTCCTATCACTAGGGAGAAGAAATTGTCGAGTGTCTAGCTAGCCCTGCTCCGTTCTATACTTAAATAGTTGTGATAAAGTTTTCCCTTAACGCTACGATACTGTTGCACTAGCTATCACTATTGAGGCTAACAGTAGTGTTCGTACTAATTTCACTATTGGGATCGCCGTGCTGGGAGGTAGCATGATATATGAAGCCTGCGTTGTAGTTAAATTAACTAGTATTTCCTAACATTTCCTTCCCCGGCGGAATACCCCACCTACTATGAGCCGCAAGCGTCCACAATCAAAAGGATCTAGTAGTAACAAGTCGCAAGTCTATTTTGCTATCTCATACACAGGCACGCTGGCCTCCCATGGACTGTTCTCTAGAGACAATAGTGGGTAGTAGGAAGACGGATAGATAGAATGTACAGAGAGGACGCAAAAATGGAAAATACAACAAATGCTGTTCCTCCTACTAGATATATTTCTATGCGTCTATTGTGTATTTTGACGAAATTACTCCACCTGCAGGCTCTGTAACCGAGCCTGTGTGGCAATGACCTATTTCGATATTAGTTCGTAGTTAATGGAAAAGGGGAATTCGTGTGAAACCTACCTCTAGCGCTTGCTGAACCTCCAACACCTTCCGTACTTCGCCTAGCCAATCTCGACTCAGAGTCTTTGCCCAGCCTTGAAGACCATTCATCTCTCGTGCGGCAGCATCGAGGTTACCCTCTTCTAGGTAGGTTTGTGTACGAGTCAGGATACTCTCGACATCATCACCAACCGCCAGGCCGTGTTTTTTGAACATAACCTTGCTCAAGACCCAACTGGACGCATGGCTAGCAACACCGGCATCTTCAGGAAGAAGAGACGCTTTGCGAACCTCCGAGGCTACTCGGCGGAAACGGTCAATGAGCTGCGATGGTGTCGCAATACCGCGCTGATAGGCTGAAGGGTTAATTGAGCTAATGGCCGCATTAACCACGGCGTCTTCCGCAGCAATCTCCTTGAGAGCGACCAGTTCGCGAACAAATGGCCGTGGGTGCTCCACATCGTCGAGGCTGGCACGTACTGCCTCCACAGCGACATGGAGTTGTTGCGTTCGGAGGTTCGCATCGACAACATCATTCCAGCCCGTAGTCAGCTGCTCCAATTCTTTAATAGAAGAACTTAGTTGCTCTAGCTTGCCAAGTCGACCATTGCGCTCTACTTCAACCTGGCTCCGGACATCGTTTAGGAACTGACGTTTGAGTTCTATCGCTTGTTCTAAAAGCTTGTTCTTTAGTTTCTCCTCATTCACGCGCTTCTGCTGCTCGATCTCGGTCTGCAGCCTTGAGTCGTAAGTGGACTGAATGCGCTTCATCTCTTCCTCGAATTCAGCTCTCCATTGGCTTTCTTGGCTTGCCATGACCTTCTCAACGCGGCTAACTAACTCATTCGCTGCTGTCTCAAATTCTTGTACCTTGGATTCGACCTCAGCAGCAGCATCTTTCTCGATCCTCGCCTTAATGTCTCGAATTTGAGAGCCTACAAAGTTAAGTTTAGTTTTCGCCTTGTATATGGTAGAGGAGAAGCGTTCGTCGGCATTGTCCGCGTTTACAACGGTGATGATATCGTTGAGCATCCTGACTAATTCCTGAACCACCGCCTCATCGGCATCCTTGACCTTTAGAGGATCGAGAGGAGCTGGCGGGGGGTATCGAGAAGGTTCGTCGACCTCGGGCACCTTGAAATCAGACTTGCTCTTCTGGGCTTTAGGCTCCTTCTTTACGACAGAAGTTTCAGGCGTGGACACGGTAGCTGATGGTGCGATAGGGGTTTGTTCAGTCTTGGGTGAGTCGGGTGCTGGCTTCGCCTCAGGCACAGGTGCTGCAGCGGCTTTCTTCTCTGCAGCAGCTTTCTTGCTGGAGGTAATCTTGCTTATGGCACTTGATTGACGGCCCGAGGGCTCGCTGCTGTCGGCCACTCTCCACGAAGCACCGCTTTGTGGGGCAATCTTTACTTGGGCACCAGTATCTGCGTGTCGCATGCCGCTATTTAGAGTGCCTGGGTACCGCTTTCGGAACTCGGCCTCTTCAAAGTAGAGAACGGCCTGCTCGCCAAACGGAACATACTCGGTGAAGAAGTCGTGGAAGTTGTCGCTGATACGTGAGTACCATACACCACCACCAAAGGTTATAGCGCCCAGAAGAGTGAGAGTGAGGACATAATTGCGCAGACGGCGGAAGAAGCCTTTCTTCTTCTTGACAGGTGCGAGGGACGGCGGCGGCGGAATTTTCGTCGTCTCGGGCGCCGGGGGCGTTTTAGGGACGTCTTTGGCGTCAATTGTTGACGACGCGACAGTGGATCCAACTATAGGAACGACTGGATCGCTTGAAGCGGCCGTGTGCGTCTCAGTCGCAGGTAGCTTCGCCGGACTCGCGCTGTCGATCGACGCTTTCTTCCCGTCTGCAAAGCATCTCTATACACAGGTATGTGTTAGGATGTTTGTGCATAGGCTATATGGTATGAGCAATAAATAATGTGAGAGAGAAACATACGCTCGCAGCTGCGCCAGATCTAGCGATCGCGGGCTGCCATTGACGGGCGGCAGCGGCACCAATGGGCCTGCTGCCTACAGCCCGGACAGATCGCAACGAATTCCGCAACATGAGGGCATCGAACGGCCGTCGATATGGCGCGGAGATGCGTTGCGTTGTTGGTGAAGATGGAGGAGCGAGTGTGGTTGTTAGGTTGCGAGGTTATGAGATTATGGGGACTTTGACACTTGGAGACTTGGAGACGTAAAAACCTCGGAAGCTTTTCTGAGCTTTGACCCGGTTATGGCCTAGCCTAGCCAAGCCAAGCCGCCAGCCAGCCAGCCGACAGTGGATGGAACCCCGGGCCAGCGGTGACCAGTGACGGCACCTGTGGATCCGATCACCGGTACAGAATACAGAATATTGTAGGTATGATAGGGTATAGGTATCTTGTAGTAGGTAGAATATAGGTTGTCGCCAACAACTCCTAACTACATCTGCTCCGAAGTTTTTTTTGCTCTATAACGTAGGCATAATCACACAATACTTTGTGATATTATTATACGGTTTCACTATCTTGTAACGATCTATGATTCGCCCGACTACGTAATTTCAACATGAACTTGTCATAGGTGTATCCGTTCTAATTGAGACAATTAGTGCTCTATCGTATTACTACTTGTACTTGATAACGTCGCAGCAGCCTGTACCATTGTGCTCACTGCCTGATCATCTGATCACATCGTTAGTCTAACTAACGACCATATGCGACCAATGCCCTACTTCAGAATCTCATCAAGAATCTCAAGTATTAAAAAAACAAGGATGAAAAAAAAAACCCGTAATGCCGTCCTACCGAGAGAACCCCCAATGGAATGAATATACACCAGATTTGCAGTTACTCTCTCGTGCTCCCCGCCATCGAAATACCAATCTCTGCTCATAGACACACGCAGACATTCACCTCGCACCCCAGTTGTGCTATCGGGTGCGTAGTCTTCAAAGTTCCGGTCGACATCTCCCTGCTTGTACACGATGAGTCGCCAGTTGGGCAGGCGATACACGCAGCATACTCTGTATAAGTAGCACGGATACTAAAATATGATAGCCTTGCCCCATCACCATCGTAGCCTAAGATGCTGCTAAGAAACGCTTCTAGCAGCTGCAAGCTCCTCCAGCCTGGGTATCTCTACCCTCAGCGGGCCCTAGGCTGACGCCACCTGGTCGCTGCCCAGGCCGCGTGTGGCGGGGGCCGACCTGATCCAAGGGAAGCTTCTTCGCGATAGCGGTGAATAGTTCTTGCACGTTTTCTGCCGTCTTGGCTGAGGTTTCGAAAAACAATAGACCGGCTTCGTTGGCGTATGCTTCCGCCTCGGCAGTCGGAACTGCGCGCTTATCGGGCTGTTCGTTTACCAAATCCAACTTATTTCCAGCGAGAGCGATGATGATGTTCTCATTCGCTTGTCGTTGCAGCTCCTTCACCCACGCCTTTGCCTTGTCCAGTGATGCCTATAGTTGAGAGCCATTAGTCAAGTTGTAGGACGTATCCGGCTGTATTAGAAAGCACGTACGGATTGGGTGATATCATAGACAACTACGGCACAGTTGGCATTTCGGTAGTACATGGGTGCCAATGACTTATATCGCTCCTGGCCGGCGGTATCCCAGATTTCGAACTTGACCGTAGTGTTTTCGTCGAGGGATATGGTTTGTGTGAGAAACGCGGCGCCGATGGTAGATTCTCTGTACGAGTCGAATTGATCCTAGATGAGAGGGATGAGAAACTAGACTTCATAAAATAGTACTTGGTGAGAGCTAATGAGGTACCTTAACGAATCTTAGCACTATCGAGCTCTAGTCCAGAAAAGTTAGCTTCGTCGGTATCGTTGGATCGCACCGGAGTCGTCTCTATTACCTTTCCTACAGCAGACTCTCCTGGGCGTGCGTCAGTATCGGCTAGCAGCACAGAAGCAGCGCGGAATTAGCATACCTAGCAAAACCAGTTTGAATTGTGCAAAGCGAGTGTTCATGCCGCGGCCCGCAGCAGGCCCTGCCCGAGAAGCCATTATGGGAGGATCTGTGGTGCGGAGAGCTCAGTATGGCGCAGATACTTGCTGCGCGGTTGCTACGGATCGAGACGACAAAGGAGGCCGACGGGGGGCACGGCGTATCTTATCGGAAAGGAGCTTAGTGCAGACGTCAATATAGTACGGATGCACAGAGCGGGCGCTGCTGAAAAATGAGGTGACAAGATGAGGTGCTCGGATGTTGATGGTGTGTCGTTGTAGGGAAGCGAAATGGTGGTGTTGGGAGAGATGCTTGGGGTTTGGCTTCGGTCACTGCCTGGACATTTGATGAATGAAGTGACCAGGAAGCTTGTCGGATCCAGTGTGAGCTGAGTAGTGAGTGGCTGAGCGCCTGGGATTGAACTGGGGCCTATTAACAGGCCCGTTAGTGCGCCGACTTCAGACTCAGCGACACACCTCGGGGTTCCTCTTTCAGTGGCCACTTACCGTAGTGAATGACCTATTCTAGAGGGTCAGGTGGCAGCGTGATCCGCTGTATACGGTGCAGAAAATATTTGTACAGTATTAGCACTGTGAGATACCAAGATACGGTACCGAGTCTATCTAGACTCTAGATAGTGGGGTCCGCAAAAGGGACCAGGCCCATGTGAATATGCATGTGCTTGACTTATATGCGGCTTATAAGAATACGTATGATGACACTTTCTCAGGCACACATTTCAGGAGCTTAACCCAAACACCGTGTTTTACCTACATATCCAGTCCTCCTTTACCGAATCCAAGGTACTTAGGTTGCGACAACAGCTCGAGCGCTACAAAGTGCTCTCGACCGATATCATCCCCAAAGGCTCCTCGACCCAACATCATCAACCCATCTCGGGCCTCTCTATCCCCGAAGCGATGAACGTGCGCCAGACTGTGCTACCCTCTGGCCCAACATGACGCTTCCGTACCGGGACATTAATGTCCACGTCGCCGCCGAGTCTTACACCTTCACCTCACCTTCTTCACCTAATGCCCCAGCTCTGGTCATCGATAGACCAACAGGCGACATCCGCCTAAGCGAAACTGCATCCGTCAGCACCAAACGTGTCTCTCGTGTCTCTAGTATAGCCGGGATCCTAGGTGTCATTCAACTTAGGCTGGGTAGGGCTTCCCCGAAATCAACTTAGTATTTAGGACTAATCGGTTGGGGACAGACAAGTATGCGATTGTCATCACAAAAGCCCAGCCCGTGGGCCGTCTCAAGGGACACATGGTGTACAAGGTCATCTCAACAGACTTCCTCCCTATGCGAGAACGTCAAATTCGCGATCCCGATGAAGACCAGTTCTTGTTCCTCTTAAAATCCTTTATCATGACTGGTCCTATGTATTTCTCATACTCGATCGACCTTACCAACAGCTTCCAAAGACAGGCGTCTATCGACAACTCGGCCCCTCTCTGGATGCGCGCCGACGATCGCTTCTTCTGGAACAGATTCGTCCAGACTGATCTAATTGACTTCCGAAAAATGGGAAGCCGATCTCAACAGGGCCCCCAGCCAGCTGCTGATCCATTCATCCTACCATTGATATGGGGTACAATGGAAATAAGGCCAACCAAGTTCAAGGGCACACCCCTAACCATTGTTCTCATCACTAGAAAGTCGAGACACCGAGCTGGAACCAGATATTTTACTAGAGGTATCGACGAAGAAGGGCATGCCGCCAATTACAATGAAACTGAGCAAGTTGTAGTCTTGAATGACGCAGGTGGTGGCCTGGGAGGGTACGCAGGAAGCACTGATATGCAAAGTGGCAAGTTCGGGGCTTCCGATGGACGGGAAATGCAAATCATGTCCTATGTCCAGACTCGAGGGAGTGTGCCCGTCTACTGGTCCGAGATCAATGTCCTCAAGTATACGCCAAAACTCCAGGTTCGCGGGATTGAGACTGCCTTATCTGCCGCCCAGAAACACTTCGACGAGCAGATCCGCATATACGGTGACAATTACCTTGTCAACCTAGTTAATCAAAAGGGTCGCGAGAAGCGAGTGAAGGAGGCTTACGAACAGATGGTGAAAATGCTTCTTGGCTCAAAAACGGAAACTACCAACAAGGATCTGCTCACCGATGAGAAGTTCCGTGTCATCGAGCCTAACACTACTAAACAAGAGTTCGACCGCTTACATTACGTGTATTTTGATTTCCACCACGAAACTAAAGGGCTTCAGATGCATCGCGCTATGATGCTCGTTGATAGATTACACGATGCATTAATAGCACAACAGTATTTCCGAGGCGTCGATATGCCTGCGAACGGTGGACTGGAGACAAGGAATTTCCAAACAAGCGTCGTAAGGACAAACTGTATGGATTCACTTGACCGTACAAACGTGGTCCAGAGCATGCTTGCGAGGTGGACTCTAGATCGCATCTTTGTAGATCTAGGCCTACTTCAACGAGGTGAGACTTTTGCCACAGCAGATCCAGCCTTCGAATTCCTCTTCCGCAACTTGTGGGCAGACAACGCCGACACGGTATCCAAAGCATATGCCGGCACCGGGGCTATGAAAACAGACCTTACGCGCTTAGGTAAGCGTACCAAACAAGGAACTTTCCAAGACGGCAACATTGCGGTAACTCGATACTATCTGAACAACTTCCGAGACGGCCCCCGGCAAGATGCTTATGATCTATTCTTGGGCGCTTATGAGCCCTCCGCAGCTAATATTGGCTCCTCCCTCATATTTGCCGACCGTAGGCCAATCCTCATCCAAAGTATCCCCTACATACTTGCTTTCAGCATATTCTTCAGTTTTGTAGGCTTGTTCAGCAAACGCCTACCAGATTCCACCGTCCTACCTATGCGCCTATTCATCCTGTTCTGGGTGATAGTGGCCGGTTGGTCTCTAAACTTTATCATTCAGAACGGCATGCTATTTGTAAGTACATCATCACTGACACAATGGATTCGATTTAATCCAAGCGAAGGTGCTAATACTAGGCGTAGGTGAACTGGCCAAAACTGAACCCGCGGCCATGGGCTATAGAAGGCTACCAGGAGACGATTGGAAAGATCAAGAAAGGCAAGGTGGTTGGCTCTTTTGTCGCAGGGCACGAGCGCGGACTAAGCACAGCGAGATATCTTAATGCAGAGGAGGGGAAGAAGAGGATCGAGTAACTTGCGAGTTTAGGTATTTCTGCTTGCTGAACAGACACTCCGGAGCATGGGTCACACATGACTCTCTGTCTTAAGTTCATCCTCCATTCTTACGTGTCTTCCATGCGGAGATGGTCCCGTTGCTCGCTATGTGCCTAGGGTGCTGTAGTGATAGATTTGTTAGATATTATAATAGCTTAAGTCTTTAATTAAACACTTCAACGTTTGTCATGCGGTTCCTACTCGCCTCCCACTCGCCTCCCCACGCCAAACATTTATTATACCAGATTAAGGGATCACGTATTTAGGGTAAAGCAAACAAAAAATGGACTTCAAATTGTGTGAAAAATAGAACTCTCGATCGGGGAATCGAACCCCGGCCACCTGCGTGACAAGCAGGTATCCTTACCACTAGACCAATCGAGATGGCTGATGGACTAGAGCGTATTGAAGCTCGATGACGACGATCCCCGTTAGCAGGATTTATCCCGCACCCCAAATCCGGCAAATTAGTAAGACATAAACTATTCACTTACCTTTACAGCTACTAATTACACAAAACAATAAGTAAAAATGTTGACATATGTTATCATGCTTCTATTTTGTTAAAATGGTTAACACCATATTGTTTTGGCGGATTCCTACACCTTTATACCAGCTACAAATAGCAGGTTCTCTCGCAACGAGTGAAGTTAGTTATGCCGTATTAAGTATAATCCCTAGCCTTTTACCTTATATAGTAAAGGAAGCCTTGAAGATATAATATGAGCCCGTAGACGTTTTTATGCGCTGACGTTCACCAAAATCATAAGAAAGTAACTAGAAGGGCTACTTACGGTAGGAAATATTGGTTCTAATAACAATGGCATGATGATAGGTACCATAAATATAGAGCATCGATGCGCTAGAAGCTATATACTGAGCTCAAGTGTGCATACGGCTAGGAATCAGATGATCCCACAGACGAGTACCTAGATTTATAAAGATTATTGGGTGCCTGGCTCGTCTGTGCTGATAGGCTTGAGCTAGGTATACCTAGAATCGGGAACCATTATATACAGGCACTCACGATACATTTATTACGTAGATGGCGGTACTTGGATCCACTATTTGTTACCACTCGGGCCGCATTGCTTTTCCCTGTTTAGGTACCTACCTAGGTAGGTAGTCATTCATTCTACCTGGTGACGCTTTTTAATACTTTAAAATAGCTAAATCGCTTTTACACGGCGAACATTATAGGGTACTACCGACTTAAATTGATGGACTGAGCGATAGCTTGAGAATTTGGAAAATGCCTAAGGTATAGACTTAATTAGAGCTCTGGTTTCTTATCAAAGATATGATAACAGGCTAGGTGGCGGAGTGGTTAACGCGGTAGACTCGAAATCTACTTCCTTCGGGAGCACCCGTTCGAATCGGGTCCTAGTCGTAAAAAGCTTCAATGAAGCACATTTGTTTTGCTAGTTATTGTACAAACTTGTTTTCCTTTTTGCTATATAGCTTCAACCTCAAAGGCGCCTCAAAGTACCAACAACCTAGTGAGCCCTAACAAGACCCTATCCCCGGCGGCTCATAAGTGGATACGGTCGGCATTATACACGTAGTAGGTAGTTTTTAGTGGCACTCTGCTGCCCGCGACGGCGCCTATCTCTACGGAACTGTAATTACCCTCACTTCAGTCGCAGTAATTGTTCTATTAGTTCATTAAATGGAACACATTTTCTCTTCTAAGCCTATGAGAACGTGCCCCAACCAGATGGTTAATTCAAATACCTGATCTCGCGCCAATGCCTCAACCATGCTCCTTAAGGATCTTGGCAGCATATTGATTCGCACCAGCAAAACACCCTTCACGATTTCGACAAGGACCTACCTAATCAACAAGCTAAGTTTTAGCGATTAGACAAGCTCCAAACCTATGCCGTATTTAATATGGCGCGGGCTCAACTCAACTAGAAGTTGTTAGAGGGAGCGACCAAAGAAAGAACACACTGGAGGTATATTCCAATAGTAGACAATCGACATTTCTCATAGGTCTGTCTATATAGCCAGGGGGTTGTGGACTAAGATGCAATCCTACACGCTGAACCAATTCGTAGCAGAACTTCACAACCGCCACTACCTATCTAGCCTAGGTTAGGGATATTTTAGCCAGTCGATTGTCGGCAATCAACTATGGCATAGAGTATGTCTATTCGAGATAAGATTGCGCAACAGTTTCGTTGAACGTGGGCGGCTACCTATGCCTTCCAGAAAGGAGCAGTCGATTTGGCCCCTCAACTACATATATGCTTTCCTCAACGCAACAAAACCACATTAATATTGACTTATCTTCGCCAATCATTATTCTTCGGTTACCTACTTCTAGCCCTCGCGTCTAGATACAATACGCATCACAACAAATCCCCGGTCAATCAGTTCTCCATATATCAATACGGGCGAATGGTCTAGGGGTATGATACTCCCTTCGCATATCTGAATCTTCAGAATAGCCTGGGAGGGGTCCGGGGTTCAATTCCCCGTTCGTCCATGTATTTTGCCAAATTTGAATGAAAGGTGGATGGTACTTTTATTTTTTGCCGTTTTGTCGGCTTTCATGGGGGCTATCGGTGCGCTGGTGGGTAAATAGGGGGCTAGAACTTTGTGGGCGGAGGCTAAGAAGCCAATGTATTAATGTGAATAAGAGACTTGAAGGCAGTCAATTGCTCATCTAGTTTATTTAAACTGTGCTATTATAAGACCCGCTTAACTAGTTGAATAAGACTTTCCAAGCTTTTTTGACTGTATAAAAAATACAAGAGGGTTAAAAGTTGACAGTCGAGGCAACGTCTGAGAGATTAGATGAAGTTGCGCCCAGTTAAATCTCAGTAACAATTGTATATTGTAATGTTCCGAAATTGACAGCAATACAATGTCTTGATTATATGACTTGGGTTCCCCATCGGCTCTATCTGTAGACACAATCGCATACATAGACTATCTAGGGGCATGAAGACTACAGCGGAAAGGAACCTAAAAGACATTGAAGTTGTCACCGAAACCTATATTCAGCTAGTTTGTTGGCCTTATTTCAATTTAAAGGCTAGGGTATTCTGTTAATAAGCAGCTCTAGCCCTCGTCCATTCTACCTCTCCTACAACCTCCTCAGTGAAATAAGGTACCTGAACGAAAAACTCAGTATTTTACCCTTATGTACTTTTATCACTAACAACTGAGTCAATGTGTAAAATTTTTCATTTTGATAAGGATGCTGCTATGTATCTCAGGCCCCATGAGAGGGGCTAGCCTTCATCTACATCATGAGATGTCTGCGATTCCTTCCCTATAATGTTACAAACCCAACGACGTACAATGTCACTTTTCCTCCTAATCATATTGCACCTAGTTAGGACTTACCCTTGATCTTTATCCCATCTTTATTCTTTCCAGCTTTACCCCTCCATCTCTAGATACGCACACCCTAACTTAATCTCTCTCCTATCTCACTCTCCTACCACTCTTTCTACATGATCTGCTCCTCTTTTCATATACGGAAGCTTCTATCACATATCTAATCTCATTATCCAATGCTCAAGCCCTCGATAACTATATATCTACTATAATTACGCTTCCTTTCCCGCAAAGATGAATCGCAAGAATAAAAAGAATATTGGTAACTCTACGACCTCTCCCCAAACGTCCAACACCGCGCTCGTTCATCCAAGAAAAGAACGATCATGGTCGGGGTTGAATGTATGCTCTGAACGACGCCCGGGCTCATGGAAAGGATCGGGGAGGGACAGCGATTCTACAACTAAGGATGAGTTTCTTCTTCGGGATGGGATGATAAGCACGCGAAAACATTGGGTTGGTAATATGTATTCAATATACATTCATTTTCAATACCAAGATAGTTTCAACGAAACTACGTCTTAAGGAGCCCTCGATCATCCCCAGATACCGTTGATATCTAATACTGTCTAGCTATTGCTAACTACTTATACTGCAGGCAAACCAAAATAAAGACTCTGCTGAGAAACCTGTGCTGGCGAAGTGTCATCAATCGAGTCCCCGACTAAGGACCTCTGACCGATCTGATGATGTAATATACCTCGGGACTCGACCCGTTAGACCTGACACCTCGTCCCCCGAACGGCCTCATATTGGCAAGGTGCCTGACAGCTGGAAGCCCAACCAAGCCATTCAAGTTAAGCGACGCCGTGTCGACTCCTCCTCACCTGACGCTGAAGATGGCGGCCGACATAAGCGCAATCGACTTGTAGGAAAATCCCCGAAAGATTATCAATCGGGCGAACGGGCAACTGGATCTCAACTTCAAGACGAGCGATGGTTGACATTGAGCCAGGAACAGGAGCTCTCTTATAGTACCTCTCCAAGCTCACCCAAAACATCTCCATACTTTGAAGACCTAGGGGAGAGCTAGGCGGCTCGTGAGTTATCTTGAGGGATGCGGCTCCAATGAGAAAAGGGACAATATAAGGAGAAGTTTGTGCATCATCGCTTAGCCCTCCATCTGAATAGAAGAAAACGAAGGGTGCCTATAAGTGACTGCAGAACTTTAGTTAGAGACCGACAAGGATCTAGGGTGATGTGATCAGGAACGCAAACAGAGATGCATGGGCAACCATGGTACTATTGGGTGACATTGATCTTCGATGCATCTTGAAGCGACATGCTCGACTAGCTACCTGAGCTAATGCAATCTGTAGTATAAGGCTAGGTTTAACATTCAAACATGAAATATGTTACTCCTATAAAACGTGCACAAGTGGACTTGATGCATGAATCCCAAATTTGCAAGCTAGTAAAAAAAATTATCTGAGGGAAACAATCCATTCCTACCGTGTCGATTAGCCATAATGCCATAATTTCCTAGATCTGTCGTATAACTCGACTGTATTGTTTGCTAGGAATGATCTGTCATGGAAAGAGACCAGGGCCTGATAAAATGGGATGTTTCCCTCCTCCCTTTGACTATGCTTCCCTCATGTCATCGTAATGAGTGTCCAATGAACGAATGCCCAAAGGCCCATTCCAAGTCGTACAACGTTCCCTTCGGCGTAGTGCGTTATGCAATACTAGATCCGGGTTCGGCCTGGCCCTAACTTTCAGTTACACATGCACCTTGGCTGACAGTGAATTCTAAGCCATCAACCTATATATAAGCTTATCCCCACTGTGTTTTTGAGATCAAACAATGCCCGCCATAAACAACATGGGTAGCATTGTGTTCTTCTTTTATTTGGCAGTACCCAATAGAGCTATTCACGTGTTCCCATTTACCCCCCCATATCCTTCATTATTACCAACTGTGAACAAACCGAATACACACCGGATGTTCAACTGTGGGATAACACTGGTATAACCACACCATATGCCAACACCTTTAGGTACTGTCTCAATTCTGAGACAACCTCACATAAGCTAAGCAGCTTGGACCATCTCGTCATGAAAATTTTGATTCGTTAATACGGTGGTTTGCCTATTCAAGCACCCAATGCTTGTTTTTGTATTCAACAATGGCGTAAGGTAGGTATGTGACCATCATCAATGCACTGATGTGCATGTACCACCTTTCCCTTATTTCACTATAAATTGTGCCCTTCCCCCGGCGTTCCGAATCCTGACTGCATTTTTATCGATGCACAAACTTAACATCCGATTTTTCTCCCTTTTGCCATTTAATTCTAATACGAAGTCAACACATCTCAGAACCCACCAAAACTGGCTCTCAACAAATTTAACAGAACATAATACCTCAACGGCCCCCAAATAGCTACATCGGTAAATCTCATTTAAATCTTAGCCCTATACTTATATTTCCCATCCATAACCCTCACATCTTCTATCCTGCCATAACCTGAGGGCATCCGGCCTACATTCGAACTCTATTGATACCTCAACGCCTTCTTTTAAGCAAGCTAGGATGAATATTCATTGCCCACACTAACAAGCAAGTTGTTAGTTATAGTCCAACTCTGCAGTCATCCTACCTACTCGATTAGCCCTCATTTACCTGTCTTGGACTGGGCACAGTCTAAGAAGTACCAAGTCTGCATTCAACAATTATCGATCTTTGTCTTCTGCCTTCGACGAAGCTCTATCCCTACGTTAGGAAAATGTGCCGACAAATTTACCTTCGTTTTCAGAACTGCCCGTGCGAGCTGCAGCACCGGCTGGAAGAATGCAGTTACGGAAAATCCGACCCACGTTGCCAAGAAGTCAAAGTGTCTCTGGTGTAGAGCAGCAGAGACTACTGCCAATGGCACGAACAGTGGAACGCGATGCAGAGTGAGGCGTGTCAAAGCACGGACAGCCAGCCCCAGCGTCGTCGTTGGTACCTTTCCCCATACCACGAGAGTCCAGTAGACCTCGACAAATATGAAGCGGAGATGAAGGCGAGCACCAAGTCGAACGGTAAAGACGCGTGCTGGGCCGACAAGTCTGCTCAGAACGAGACGAGCAAGACGAACAAGACCGCCAAGCAGAAGAAGAATGGAAAGTCTGTCCGGCGGCCTCTTGCTACGGGATGCGCGGCCAACTTCAAGGACTTCGGGGGGAATGAGAATGGCTCGGAAATGGGTGCGTAGGACCAGTGCTGTCATAGTCCTCGCTCTGGCGCGCATCGGCACGCCCAGCGATGTGTACGCCTTGCTTTCTTCCCATCACGTCGCGTCCTACCACCACTACTAGTTATGGGCACGTGATTGCTAGCACAGGTTGGGTTAATAGTGTGGAGGGTGTTCAGGCACATCTGGACTGCTATTCTTTTCTACCATCTTGATAATATTTGGGATTGGCATTACCTGTCTCTCTGGAAAGTATGAGAAAAGAGGGGACAAAGAGAGAAGGTTTAACCGTTTTAGATGGAGGGGACAGCACAAGGCATATGCAGTCGGATACACTAGGGCAAGGGTGTCTCTCATTGACATTGCATATGGCTTGTAGAAGAGTCGATAGGAGGGACGAAATTCAAGTATTAGAGCTAGTGATAATGCATGGAGAGTACGCGAATTATAATGCAAAAAATAAGAATAAAAAAAGTTGATAATAATAAAAATAAACCTCAATTGATCTTCTGAATCATTGCGTTAATGTCCTGTGACCTATCAAGAGAATGATAAATGATGGGTAGCTCAAAGTGAGGCGAATAAGAAAATCTCGTGGGACTGCCCACTTGTACTTAAGCTGGAGATGGAATTTAATAGCATCTGCTAGACAGGTAGACAGAATACGCTAGGACATCTTCAGGCGCAAGCATTTTGCAGGGATTTAAATTGAATGTTCCTGTTTGGCGGGGATCTAGTCTAGCGTAATCCGATGAATGTTGGGGTCCAGGTGCTGTTTATTCACATCAGACTCGGCTTGCTGATACTGCAGGATTAGGATTTAGCGTTACCCACACAGCGACAGCTGTAAATCTGGTGGTGTGGTTAAATAGGGAGGCCAAGGCCGATTCTTATCTTAACAGGAAGCTGAGTCCGCTGTGCAAGCCCATTAAAACCCTTGCTCCCGGATTGCACCGGTGTCGCATCGTTGCAATGTGCAGATGAGACTTGTCCTAAACCACTCAGATACCTACCTCGATTTAGAGCATACATACAATGTAGGTAGACAGATATATAGATGGGTACATAACTCTACGGATGGCCACGACCCACTCACACAAGAGAGCATGTGAATCTAGTACAGTAGCATAGGAACTGCTGCAGATTTGAGATGCATATGCATGGCGAGGTTGTCGGCATTTATGGTTAGATCATTCCTGACATTTTGAGAAGGAAATTTATCCTATAGGAAATGCTATCTAAGCAGAAAAAGAGGCTGCTAATTGATTCGTCATGAGGTTGTTGACTAATGGATTAATGTCATCGATTATATGTCTGCCTTCAGAGGGTAACACCACAGATATGTACTGCCGCGCGCCGGGAGGTAAGACTTCCATTTGTACTTGTACCTTGAGTGTAGTATTCCTGTAGGTAGACCTGTATACCGTACTCACATTGGAGAATTACACTTTGTCAAACCAAGTTTCCCCCTGACACTAAAATCTCATGGGGCCATGACTCCGATGCAGCCCAATGAGACAGTAGCTGGCACTACTCGGACCTATTCTCTCCTCAATGGTGAATATCAATTTTGGAGTACGGCCGACGCGGGACACTGAAGTTGGTTGAGGCAATTGACGTCTGCCTACAGGAATTGATCATTAGGACAACCAGCTCAGCATGTACACGAGGGAAAGCTATGAACTGGGAGGCCTTAGGAGCATGACAACCACCAAATTAATCTTGTGTTCTAAAAATCAATTTAGATAGGTACTTACCTAGTGGAGGGAGCATTGCTTTTCTGATGATGCAAGGAGCTTTAGGGAAAAAGCCTGCAGCTAGATAATCCCTGGCTAAACCTGGCTTCGCATGAAAACCCCCTGTAGGTTCGCCCTGTAATCCATTAAACCCCCGCTAACCAGCCCACTGGTGGATTCCTTTTGGCCCCTCTATGACCCGCCTATCACAGCCAACTCGGGAGAGACAGAAGGGCTGTGACAGGCGCTAAGCCTATTGCGAGTTTAATGAGTCAGGTGATTTCGTGGAAATATCCCGTTCTGCCAGACGCGTGTGCTAACGTCTATCGTCGCTAGAGCGTGTTTGCCTGAAGATACGGGCTGCTTCTATTACTACGGCAGGCACTCAAACAGCAGCGTTGCCTCCCCCAACATGGGTCATCCACTATATAATGAGGGAGCCCCCCCAAAATTTCTCCTCTCCTATTCTTTCAAACGGAAGGAGGCTTTACTAGGTAGGCAAAAATCATCTCGTTCCATCGTACTCGTCATTTAGTTTTTCATTTTCATCATCACTTTCATCACATTTCATCGCATGACAAGTTATCACATCAACCGAATACCTGGCTTCGACTTGGTTCCTAAAAAACCAGAGTTCGAAGTTATTTGCGACCGAGGTATTTCTTGATATACTCGAGGTCCGACTCTCTATTAGTTGAAGATTGACCGATCGCACACATTATAACACACTACACACAACTATCATTTCACCATGCATAGCAAACGCTTTGAGCCGCCTCCGAGCAAGAGCTTTTCCAAAAGCCATAGAGCGAGCAAGTCGAATGCGTCTTTCAGTAAAAGCCATGGCATCACTAAGACTCGACATGATTCCCGCCGTCGCTTGACGACATCCATGTCTCAACACATGGACGCGACAATGTCACCAGATAGGTATGAACATTTTATCCTCTTACTTCATCATATCATTTCATTCCTGACATTCTGCTTGCACACAGCAACTTAACGCCGTCTATCGTGACCCTCGTCATCGGCCGAGAGCAGCGAATCTTTGCAGCGCATGAAGACGTCCTTAGTGCATCGCCATGGTTTCAGCATGCGCTTTCAGATCAATACATGGACCCGCAGGTCGGCAAACGCATCCATCTGCCAGATGACGAACCAGAGATATTCTCATCCGTCCTCGAGTATCTCTACAAGGGTGACTATTACCCGCGATTAATCCACAACAAGCGTCGCAACTCGTGGGAGCTCGAACCACTCGACGAGGAGCGGGGTCCTAGCGAGACTACTATATATCATCATGCCATCGATGGCGATATCCTCAAGGACACCGTCATATACTGCACGGCTGATAGGTACGGGATGGACGAACTCAAACGTGTTGCGCTGCGGAAGCAGGGTCTTCGTAAGTCTACATACCTATACTTCCTCATCGATTCCCTAGACGCGCGCGCTGACAATGATCGCGACAGAGTCTGGCATTCAGTGCAGCACCATCCTGGCATCAGCCCGCTATGCGTACACCCATACACCCGACACCGACTCAAAACTACGAGCACATTACCTTGCTCTCATCATCCGCAGCCGCAGCACTTTCAAGCGAAGTGGTACTATGCAACTAGAGATGTTCAACGGCGGGACACAGCTGTTCTTCGATCTCTTCGTCGCTCTATGCAATCATGTCGATGATATTTCCTCAAGCGCTTCGTAAGTGTGACCTGATGTGATTTGTTTGTTTGTTTGTTTCTTTCATATCACTTACATTCATCTTACAGAAACACCCCGCGGAGTAATCGCCACTTCTTCTAGGCACCCATTCTAGTTTCTTTTGTCATCATGCCTTACCCCGACTTAGCCTTCGTCCTCAAATCCCATTTCGCCATTTCTGGGATCCTATCATCCCCGCCATCTATTTCATGGGCGGCAAATTTAATGATCGACGTTTTTCTTTTGTATTATGCCCTCTGCCCTGTTTTTCAGGCTGAGAAAGTCGAAAGGATTGCTTATTTTCATCCTTTCTGGGGCCGGGTGCACTGCTAATACAAATACCACGGTCCGGCGTTTTGGTGTCTATCTTCATATGAGTTGGAGTTTTCCTTTGATCTCTTCGCGCTGCATTTATGACACCCTGTATCATTATCATTTGTCGATGTGGGTTTGGACACACAGACGGACAATAATATCTCGCCGTCGCGAGTCTGCATGTTATTTCTCTTCGTTTCCTGTGTCGGCGGCTGTGTTTTCCGCCCGGGCATGCTTGCCCGAGAGATATTTGGGAGAAAAACAAATCAATCAGTGTATGACAAGGGGGGCCTGCGGCAAGCGGGCTTTGGGGACAGGAAGGGGGCACCTAGACTGCAAGACCGGAGGATCTCTTTACCTTCTCGGTTTGTTAGCATTCCCACATAACTTCCTTTTCATGAGATGATAAGACATGTACCATTACACTTCTAGACTATCGTTCACACAAGAGGTTAACCTCCATCCTCCCCAACAGAAGGGAGGGTGGTAAGAAGAAACAGAGGCTGATGTTGCTTCGCTCTTGAGGAGGCGATCTGAGATGAGGAGAGACAAGGAATAAATATCGGGCTTAAGGTGCTGAGGTTTTGATAGATCACGATGATAGATTGACATTCTTGTATATACTATTTCAATAACCCCTTGATGCCTTATCTAATTTTCGTGTTTAAATCGTGACTAATACTAACATTCGGAGACTTCTCTTATTCTACTGATCCATTGTTGTGCGCTTATTTGCGTAGCAGTTCTAGTAGCAACGTCTAGGTACTGGGTCAGCCTCCGCATATTTGCATACTATTGTAGAGAGCGGTAGTAGGAATATTAGCATGTCTAGAGGGCCACCTGATATCTAACATCCAATGATCGGCTCAATGGTCTAGTGGTATGATTCTCGCTTTGGGTCTAGCTCTGATATGCGAGAGGCCCCGGGTTCGAATCCCGGTTGAGCCCAACTTTTTCTATTTCTGGAGAAATACATCTAATTATTTTTAGAGTTAGTACTCACCACGTTTTCTTCTTTTTTATTTATTTAAATGTCTACATCGAGGGTATGGTGGTAGCGATATTGCTTCCGTTTTGTTCCACATCATGCCTGAGCTGCGAGCAGTTAATTGTGGCCCGTGCTTTCCATGGTGGAAGCAACCCCACTTCCCGGCATCGACAGACTCTCTTACAGTAAATCAGGCGTGCATGCGTAATAGGTAGTGGTTAATCCATCGCGGGCGCATGAGCTGAATACATGTAAGTACCTGGGATACTTATAATTGTACTCTTGGCAAAAGACTATATCACTACGCATCTTACTCGTATCTTCTAATCTGTGTCCTGGCGTAAGCATGGTACCGTAGTCCCCTTCCGCCTTGTTTCGCGTGTCCTAGTTCGCCAATTCGCACATATAACAGAAGTCCATCTGACTTTAGCAGCCTATACTATATATTATGTAGGCGGAAAATCCCTTAACACTCACCCCACTGTTTAAGTACTTTGCATCAGGCTCCCGATCACGCGTAGTCATCGTGTCGCTAATGACATTTGCGCCATCGGATATGTATGGAATTACAGCGTCACGCATGTAGGTAGGTAGTACTCACGAGTACGCGGTGGTGACTCTATCTATGTAGTAGGAGTGAGTCATCGCTGGGTACTGCGTACGTGCGCAGACCTGTATGAAACTATTCGTGCGGCTCTTCAGCTTATAGCTTGAGGCCACTAGGGAACGGGTTACTTCTCTGTGGGGACTAACACGGATGGTTTATGTAGATGATCAAGCCCTTGATTTCGGTAGCATTTTACCTATTGAAGAGGATATGGGCCAATAGACGTAAATAATGGCATTTATGGTATTGTGTAGTTTTTGTGTTATGTAGACACGCCTATCGCTTCATCCCTAGATGACCCTTTCGCCACAGCGGACTACACATGCCAGCCTGCGCAACTGCAACTTGACGGTGCTGTATTCTCCCCACCCTACGTAGCAATTATTTTTCTTATTGTGTTTATGACTCAAATCTTATGCGAGGCTGTCCAATGGGCGGTGTTTATAACCTCGATACTGCCGCCAATGACTGCCATGAGCACGTACCGGATCCTACCTCGCCACTCTCATACATCTTGCAGAGTTATCATTTGCCACACATGCATCATTTTATTTATTCGTTCCCGGAAAGGCACCTGACTTGCTTAAAACGACAAACCCGCGCTCGTGGGCAATGTACCCTTTCATAAGATTCTAGGCTACCGTGTTAGTAGTGCGTGTTCCATATAGTAGAAAAGGGTGTTTATAGGAGACTAGTAGGGGTATGGGGAAGCAATGCGTTGACGATATAAAGCCGACTCCTTTCTCTCCGAAGGCGCGAAACTGTCTTTGAGGGTGCGCTGGGGTTTGAGAAATCTCCGCAGAAATATAGCAAACGGTAGTGTGAACTATGCATGCATGATCCGTATTTACGACGTACCTTGTATATCATGTTGGCCATGAGACATTCGACTTCATCCGAGTCAATGGCCTCTCCACTGCTCATCTGTACGGCTGCGGTGAACTCGGTGATGGGGATTCTAGTTCTCCGCATAGGTGCCGCTCCGTCCTTGGCCTCCTCGAATCCACCTGCTATAAATACCTTGCGTAGTAAGTTACGTAATACGATATCACGTCCACGCTCTAATGTCAAATAGACACGACGCTTTATGAACTCATCTTCACCGTCGCGTAGGGCGACATCAAATGCTCGTAAATCCGATTTCTTGATAGCACGAGCTAATGGCATGAATAGTTTTTGTAGGCGGGGAAATGGCTCGAGGAGCTGTGGGCTAGGCAGTGTATGGGTTGTCAATAGGCGACACGGAATGAGGTAGGTGAGAATGAGTCTGTGAAGTATTAGAACGTTGTAGTTGTACCATAAAATAGGAGTATGGAAGTCGCGTACTCGAGATTTCGTTGCGCACTCTTGTGACACATTAGCCAAGCCATCTCAAGATGTTTTTCGGCCTTAGATTTTGTTAGTCACAATTTACGTTGGATTCAATGGTTGTCGGGCTACCTACTTGGGCGTAGTTCTCCTCCAGAAATGCTAGAACACCTTCATAATACTTGAAGGTGACTTGCTGTGACTTGGGGAACTTATCGATCGGGGGGATGTCGGTTCGACCGGCTGATATCGCCCTTAAGATGTTCTTCGACAGTGGCTCTGAATTCAACTTGAAATAAGTCTTGAACAGAAGATTAACAGCATAGTAGACACCCCATTTGCGTGATTCTTCCAAAGGGGCCCTAATTCATATTAGCAAGGATTGTAGATGGCGTGAAGTCACTAAAAAGAATTACCTGTCCGAGGCGCAGACCTGGAAGATCCTGTTTAGATGCCTTGCACAATCTTCAAGACTCTTATGCTCCGCTTGTTGCGGATCAAAATCATCTTTAAGGTCGTCAACATCCATGTCATCATTACTGAGGCCTCTCTCAACATCCGCCCGCATGGCAAAGAGTCTCAAGTATTTCCCAGTGACGTAAAGACATGGAATGGTCCAATTCTCAAACTCATGATTTGTATAGCCTCTGATGGTGAGTAGTGTGACTTCTTTCCATGCGTCGTACACTTTGGCCCATGAAGACTTGGCTCAGTCAGCGCGAAGTCCTATGATTGAATACTGAACAAGGGCAACGAGACACCAAAAGCGAGGCATCTAGCTAGAGAAGTTGACATGATCGGTAAATCCTGCTTACCTGAGTATCAGCTAGCAAGCCTTCAACAGCTAGTATTTCTCCTATAGCCTTCCAATAGGCAGTGTAAATGGCAATCCAACCGCTCGTTTCTTCCTTGGATAGCCTGACATTGAAACGAGCCTGGTCTTGATGAAATAAGAAGTTGAGATCGGATGTCATCGACCGGGGGTCACCACGACCCCAAATCGCTCGTAGCTTTGCTGAATGTAATTGAGTGTTGGGGTTAAGAGTCTCGGCCAGCTGTTCACCGTTCGTAGCAGCATATGCCACTCGAAATTGACGAATCAGGCCATCCATGGCCGAACTGGATGCGGGACTGCTAACTGCAATGCACGCGTCAATTTTCCAATTTTCTTCGAACTGAGAGTTTCAGTGTGTATGAAATATGAGATTCCCGAATGTGTTTATTATTATTTCGTCATCTTCGTCGAAGTATCAGGCATAGAAGGAGCCTTATAAAGAAATGGTGAAGGGGTGCATTCTTTGAAGTGGTCGGCTCTTGATTGGCCCAATCCATCTACAGCTGGGACTGCCCATAGGTACAGACTGGTACCTACCTACCCCTTGCTGTATCATTGCATTACCCCACTATTTAAAACATTAGAACTTACCTAGCCACATAAGCCACGATAAGCGCCACAGAAGCGCTCCAGTTTTCTAGCACGGCCACACAATCAACTGCTAGGGCGGGAAACCCTTAGCACAGAATTTCGCAAAAAGTTCTCGTAGCCGAAGTCGTGCCCCAAAGCAGCCTCCACTACACGCACCCATGAGCATTTGCCCTTCATACTAACCTCCACGACAACAGGACCGGATTCAAGTCACAGTAGGTTACCATATTCCCAGTATTCATTTACTTGGTTGCTAACAGCTATTTCCTTCAGATGGGTAAGCGATTTTCTTTTCATCCGATCATGCAATTGCAGCCAGCCGCTTGGAATTCGACGTCGACAAGGACCACCTCGACAATAATTCGCTAGAGAGAACCATCGAGCGAGATTAGCATCAGGATGCATCAGTTCGAATTTAAGCCAGTGTCCGAAGGGCAATATAAACGTCAGATCAGGGTTAGAGGATGCTTGAAGGACAGAAATATGGGAGGAGAACAATTTCACGATTACATGAAAGGGATTTTCAACACTCTACCCTCAACCACGCGACAGAATTTTCTGCTTCAACAATTATCTCGATTCTCAACCGCCATCTATCTCTTGCTTCCGCCATTTAGGACCATTTAGGACCATTCGCTATGTTACGCCGCACAACAAGCAACCACTAACTAACTCGATGTCATCAGGTCGCCTTCAGGAATACCAGGTCATCGGGCGCCACCTGCCCACCGAGGCCAACCCCACCCCCAAGCTGTACCGCATGCGCATCTTCGCCCCCAACGATGTTGTCGCCAAGTCCCGCTTCTGGTACTTCTTGATGAAGCTGAAGAAGGTCAAGAAGGCCAACGGTGAGATTGTCAGCTTGAACAAGGTATGTCCATGCATCCGATAGGATCGCATCTAGAGGTACTAGATCAAGTTTGGAGACTGATGATGGGTTTGTTATAGATCAGCGAGAAGAACCCTCTGCGGGTCAAGAACTTCGGTATCTGGATCCGATACGACTCGCGCTCTGGAACCCACAACATGTACAAGGAGTACCGTGAGCTCTCCAGAACAGATGCTGTCGAGGCTCTCTACTCCGACATGGCCGCCCGCCACCGTGCTCGGTTCAGGTCGATCCACGTACGAAATCTCAATACGATGGTCGAAAAACTAGCTGTAGCTAACATGAAACCTAGATTCTCCGCGTTATCGAGGTTGAGAAGACCGAAGACATCAAGCGCCCTTACATCAAGCAACTCGTCACCAAGGGTCTCTCTTTCCCTCTCCCCCACCGTATCCCCCGTATCAGCAACAAGAAGATCTTCAGCGCCACCCGTCCCTCCACATTCGCATAAATTGGCGGTTTCTGGTATTATGTGTGTATGGTGGGAGGTTTATGGGAAATGGTCTTTGCCCGGTGTTCACTACGGAATTGCGGAAAACTTTTCATGACGATCAATTCAGCATAAGAGCTCTTAAAGAGGATAGAGCCCGAATCAATGAATGAAACCCAAAAAACCCCTACATCAAGAATCGTCTCGAGGCATCTATGTGAATGATGGTTACACGTCGGGCAAAAGCCTACACTCATGGTTGATGGCTCATGAATTATGTTGGGATCAGAATCGCCTCGTATTCTCTATTATACACTGAGATACCGCTCTGTTCCGTGACCCATAGAGGTCATAGGCAGCATGATATGTATCATATGAGTAGAGCTGAATAATTCCATAGGCCGTACATATCCAATATGCTAGTTCCCCGGCCCCCATTTTAATTCATACAGATCGTCCCGGCTATGTATCTGAATACAAGGTTTGCTTTAGTTAGTTGCCTTCGCTGCCCCCCGATCCAGACTTTGGCGTTGTGTTTGCATACGTATCTAATACAAACTCATCCCATGTGCTCCAATTCATCATATTATCTGCTAATAAGGTCGGACCGGGTAGCATGGAGCCGTCTCCGACAGGCGTGCCCGCCATGACAGATGCCGGTGCTTGCGATGGTACGGTATCATGGTCGCCTGCAGAAGGCGCGGCGGGCATATCGAAGCTCACATCCTGGAATGCGAACAACGCCTGAGCCATGGACTGCCCAGAGTCGCGGATGATAGCGTCAAAGTCGTAGGCGGCGGGTTGCGTGCTCGTCTCCGGGTTTCCCCTTGGGCTTTGGAATAGCGGGAAGGGTCTTTGAGCTGTGTTCATGCTTGTGTCCAGATCTGCGCCTATCTTCGTGTAAGACATGGGCGAGTCTGGGGCCATGGTGCGGGAGGCCGATTCGGAAAGAATCATGTCTGTGATGAGCCTGGGGCGGAGACTGCTGGAGTCTGCCGTGAGGGCGGGGTCGATGGCCATGTAGTCGATGCTAGGCTCTAGACCGCTGAGCTGAGGTCCTAGTGCCGATACAGAAGATGAGGACCCCCAGATCGATGGTGCGGTGGCTTGTGTTTGCGGCGCTGGCGGCGGCCTTGTATTCTTATCGCCTTCTTTGGATAATGCCGCCTCTCTTGCGGCCTTCGCCTTTTTGTAGAGCTTGCGGATTGGCCGCCATAAGCTGCCTCGTTTTAGATCCGCGATCTTGTCGCTCCAGCGGGGGAAAACGACCTCAATGACCTGCCACTGTAGCATTTGGTGTTAGTTTTCTGTTTGATCCTGGTTTGTAAGAATGTTTAGAAGCATGAAAGTCTTCTAAGACATGAGTTCAACCTAGAAAGAGCCTATCGTACAGCCAAGGGGCATAAAACAAGAGTTAAACGGCTCTGGGAATTACTTACAGCCCGCTCGACAGTCTCCCCCTGCGTCTGCGTGCACAGCTCCGCGAGCGCGACGGCCAGCGGATGCCACTGCACGTAGGTCTCGCACCACCAGCGGATGCGGTCCGAGTACGGCCCCGTCTCGAGAAAGTCAGAGAGCTCCATAATCGAGATGGCGGTGCGCAACGTCGACTGCGGGGTCACGGCCAGCGTGTCGGGCGCCGCGGCGCTGTGCGAGCCTATCGTCGAAGGAGGAGCCGCCGCGAACGCACCCGACGTGGACGGCCTATTGGGCGCATCGGGAATGGCGATATCGCCTGCGCTTGCGGCGCGCGGCAGCGCAGACTGAGGCTTCCCCTGCCCTGTGGCTTTCGGCCTTCCGTCGCGCGGGTGCACCGGGTAGCGCATGACGAGCCACATCTTGAGGATGATAAGCCGCACGATGACGGAGCCGAGGTACGAGCCCACATGCTCGGGGTCCGCGCCGCGCACGAACTGGGCCTCGAGGTGGCTCGCGCGCCGCACCGTCTCGGACTCGGCCTCGTCGGGGCTGCCGACGCCGTGCTCGGACCAGAGGAAGAGGCCGGAGCTCTGCGCCGTGAACAGGCTGAAGGTGGCGTCGGAGGGGCCCGGGCGGTCGCGCAGGGGGACCACGGTGTCGGGGCCGAACTCGGCGTCGTCGATGTTGTGCGGCAGCCGCGTGTCGTAGCTGCCGCGCGCGATGATCGTGTTCGTGCCCCGGTCCTCGGCCGCGCGGATGTCGAGCACGATGAGCTGCCACCAGAGGCGGCGGCGCAGCTCGGCCTCGAAGGGCGTGAAGCGCGGCGGGGTCGATGAGCCGGAGCCGTCCTGGTGGAGGTTCAGGGCCTGGGCGAGCCGGATGGGGAGGCCCAGGAGGGCCCAGGAGGCCCGCGACCCGTTGTGCGAGCGCAGGCAGCATGTGTAGAGCGTGAGGGCTTGTAGGGTCTGCAGGCTAGTGTTGTTGAGGTAGTCGGCGCGCGCGAGGGACTGCTCGATGCCGGCCTGGAAGAGCGCCGAGAGGTCGGCGCGGGGTCGGCCTAGGCTGTGGAGGCATTCTGCGGCGCTTAGGCTTGTGACGGCGGCGTAGTATATCGCGAAGAAGAGGGACGTCAGCTCGGGGCTTAGGTCCGATGCTGTCTCGGGGTGGTCTGCGAGATGGAATAAATCATTTAGGATTGTTGGCCTGTGGAGGATCTTTAGATGCATGTCGACATTCCGGAAGTACACGGATGCTAGGAGTCGTATGTGCTCTGGTGACGGGTGGTCGATGGCTGGTAACCTGTTTGTTTGCGAAGTGCCTAGGAGCATTCCTGGTGATGTTGGGATGCCCGTACCACTGCCGCCAACCGATTCGGGGGTTGTTTCTTCACCACCATCGTTTTCATCGTCGGAATCTGTAGACTGCTCTAAGGCCTGTCTTAGCCCCCCGACCTCGTCACACAGCGAGGACCAGAATTCGCCGCTCATGTATCGTGAAGCAGTGCTGTCCTGCGGTGGCCTCACGCTCTTCAGACCGCAGGGCACACCACCACCCCGCGGCCTCAAGGCGTCGGCCTCGGCCGTAGAATAAAGCTGAGGCTCTGCGGCCCGCGCATCAACAGTTTCCGCAGCCGTCTCGGTCTCTTCAAGGTTCGCGAGCCCGACCCTGCCCACGATGGACTCCAGGCGGTTCAGCCGCTGCAGGAGCTCGCTGTTCTTGGACTTCCGGGGCCGCTGGATCCGCTTCCGGGCCGGGAAGACGCATTCGGTCTTGCTGCGGACGCAGTGGCGGCACGGGTCCTGCTTGTCGCATTTCAGCTTCCGCGCGCGGCAGGACGTGCAGCTCAGCGGCGGCTTTTTCTGGGGCTCGCTGTCGCCAGCCATGGCCTGGCTTGCACCCTCTCTCTATCGAAAAGAGGGGTGCCGAGAGAAGTTAGGGGTGCTTGTCGTGGCGCGCACCGGTGACGGACCGGTTTCACGGTGATGCTGATGTCAGCGGAGAGCGAGATACGAGATACCTGCCCAAGCCAGTACGAAAACACTACAGCCAAGATCCTAGCTAGTTCCAGCCTCCAATGCGTAGTAATTTTGCTTTGGAATTAATGAGACTCTTTAATGTACACGCGTAAATGGTAAATGATGACTGAAAAAGTATATATCTAGATTTCATAAGATTAACATAAGGCTAACGACATAAGTGATGACGGGAATAGCTGCCTATTGTGCTGTGCTTGATTCTCACCTCTCTCGCATTAGATGCATATACTCTACTATGTTATTAATTAGGTAACTCCCTAACTTCTCTCCCGACTTTAGGTAGGTATTCATTCTATTTCTTCTATTTATTTTGTGGACCTTACAACAGAATAATTTTATATTTTCAGTCTAGAGACTGTCTAGTTTCCTGTAATACTTCTATGTTGAACCTAGGGTTCTACGATAGTATTCAACTCTAATCGCTTAGCGAATGGTCTTGCTGGTCATGAGTCTGTCTATATGGCCAATTATAGTGCCTAAGTGTAGACTTGATTCCGACTCAGCGCGGGTTGTGACCCACTAGTGCAGCCAAAGCCTGACTCATAGGTAAGATTACCTAGGTAGGCAACAGTAAAGCGTCGCGTGGAGTGACAGGGAAAATTTCGACGAAGATACGGGATGGAATAGTATATATAATAAGAGAGTAAAATTTCAATATAAGTATGGTGCTGTTTGTAGTTTAAGCGTGAAAATCTTAAAGTACGGTTATACAGAGCTATACAAACCCAAGTTTAAATCAACTCTCAATTGAGTCTACGTCACTCGTTCAACCGCAATCAATCACACACATCACGTCGACGATAATGGCCTCGCAAAATGTGCCCTCGCCCTCACAAGCGTCTAAACCGGTTGTTCCCAAAACCAAAGTGAAGACAACATGGCCGTCGGTGCCCCCGAACGCCGACCGGACTCCAATCCGGACAGGACGTCTGTTGCTCCGCCCTTTCGAAGCCGCCGACGTCGACGCAGTCTTCGAACTACGGCAGCAGCCCGAGGTTATGATATTCACATTATCCGGCACAATAGACGGGGACATTAGCGAGTCTCGCACCTTTGTTGAGCGCTTCTTACCCCCTAAAGATACGGCGACATTCAATTTTGTCGCCGTGTACCTGGGCGATGACGACAAAAGCGGGAATGCGGATGCGAAGGGCGTGGTGATTGGCGTCGGAGGCGCTCATAAGACAACCCCTCACCTAGGATGGCCTGAAGTCGGATACATGTTTCGAAAGGAGTACTGGAACAAGGGATTTGCGACTGAGTTTTTGCAAGCGTTCAGTAAGGCCTGGTGGGCGCTGCCGCGGACTGACGTTGAGATTGAGGTTCCCACTGCGTCGGTGGAGGGGAGAGGGGGAGACAGGACTGCCGAGAATGATGGTGATGTAATAGAAGTGCAAGAGCTGCTCACGGCTATAATCGACGCCAATAATATAGGAAGCAGGAGAGTCCTTGAGAAGGCCGGGTTTAAAGAGTATATCCAATGGAAGGAGCCCGATAGTCGTGCAGGCTTCGAAGGATTAGACGTTACGCTGGCTTCTTTTCTTCTTACAGCACCAGAAAGCTGAATAACTAGTTGTCAATTTCGGATAGATAGCCATAGACAGCCTGCGATGTCAGAATCCTACCAGTCCTTCGAATGCCTGAAGGATGCATGCACCTACAGTACCTACATACAGTAGTCTTGGTAAACTCAACTATTGACCAGGGATATCCCAAGCGAGTGCGATTAGGTAGGTACCTGTCCATGTACGAGCGGAACAACTTAAAACGCGTTAAAGTGTGTGTATGTAAGATTACCCTCCATTATCATAGAATGATATAGACAGCATGATTACTATTGCTGATAGGTAGTTGGGTTGTGAGAGAGTACGCAGCAGGCGTTGAATGTTGAATCCTCAAAAGACGGCGGGGAAATATACGTGCCGGGTTGCTACGTACGATAGAGCTATACATGTAGTCAACCACGGGCTCGGGACCGAGCCACAGCTCACAGCACCGGCTCGCGCACGCTTGCTAATCAGTTGTCTTAGCATGGATCGGAAGCCCGACCGTAACGCATCGCTGTGCTGATTATCAAGGGATCATAAAAGGGAAGGGAAGCACTGAATTGAAGTTACCGTAAGCTCGCTATCATCATCGCATTCTCAGCATACAACTTAGCTTCATACGCATAAGGAGTCGCAATAAGCTTAACTTAAAGCCCCCCCAGTTCCTCTAGTGTGAACAATGCCACTCCAATCTACATCCCTGACCGTGGCCGCGGCCATTTCTATAGTTGCTTCAGGATGGGGCTCAGGTACGAAAGTCTGTCTATTCTCTCTTGCGCACAATCACTAGGCGAGTTTCGTCAACGAGCACAAATAAATGTTGTTGGTTTGTGATGAAATGAATATGAGGGCTGACAGGTCGCTTCCGACCACGACCAACAGGCATGGGCACATCATTTTCCGTGTTTAGCATCCCGATGATCGTGCAGGGGGGCGCATCGAGCGAGGTCATGGTCCGCCAGTGGCGATTCCTGTTTCTGCGCGGCCAGAACATCGTGCCGACGCTCGGCGTGCTCAACGCCATCAACTACTGGCACGTCGCCTACCGCTGCTGGTCGTTCGGCCTCGAATGGCGCGGGTTCGCGGCCGCGGGCGTGTCCACCTTCTTCATCGTCCCGTACACGCTCGCCTTCATCATGGGGGTCAACGGCAAGCTGCTCGCGGCCGCTGCGAAACAGGACAAGGACAAGGTCCAGGCGCTGAGCGACGACTCGGCCAAGTCGCTCATCCAGAAGTGGGGGGACTTGAACGTCCTCAGGGCTGTTCTTCCTATATTTGGTACGGGCTTGGCTCTGTGGAACTTCAGCCTATAATAATGGGTACTCTGTACCTGTAACCCACGCGTACGCTGCTCGGCGTGGGTACTGTATTCTGTGCGCATATATAGAGCACTCTGCAGAGTACTGCGCACGACACGGGCTTTGGTACAGAGTAGCAGAGTGTTGCCTGAGGCTATGCTGGATGCCTTATGGCGCAGGCTGTATGTCATGTTGTATTAGACTCTGGTGTTGCCACCCTGTCCAAGTTATTGGAATATGCATACACATACGTCAAACCTACCTATTCTGTATCGATCTATCAAAAATGCAATGGCTTGGCCAACGTGCATGCGAATGATATAATTATTCCGGTGAGGGAGCCTAACAGTGGGGAGCTGAAGCAGTACCGGCTTTAAATCAGTACAGTACCTATCTACATCGTGCTCATTAGACACAGAATAATTCAGCGTAGCTAGAGCACTATATCATTAGATTGACGGGTACTTGGTCGGTGAACAGGCCTACCTACGGCGGGGCGCAGTTCAGTGGTACTCTAACTATTGTACGCAGTAGCTAGGGCAGAGCTAGGGCACGACGGACTCGGAACGAACTGTGCTAGTAGGTTCTAGTCTGCACGTGTCAGACGGTAATTTGATCAGCTATAATTACCATTTTGGGATGGCTATGACGTTAGGGATGTGCGGTCCGTCTCTTAGCACGGTGGTGCAATAACCACAGTACGTATGTAACCGTCAGTAAAGTACTGAATATTCAACCTTACCTTGCGACTCCAACATTTCATCCAAACCTTGTCCCTCATCATCGTCATTCATGCTCAGTAGTAGCCTAATACTACCTTGCCTGTCTCCCGTGCCTACAAAATTCGCTCAACCCACCAGACAACACTTACTGACTTCCCTTCACCGTTCCAACGTAAGCCGCGCCCAGAGCAGCAATACCCCTACCTCCCTACCTACCTACTTAGCTACTTAGCCGCAATACCGCATACCGCATACCTTACTTAGATAGGTATTGTGCACGTTTTCCGACTCTCCCATCCTCATCATCATCGCCCTACCTCCAGTCATCTCCAAATGCGAATCCATTTCCCACCGTCACCTTTCGCGGCTACGTACGCCCCGTTTTCATCCAATATATCACCAAGGTGCACCTATGCCGCCTCGGTTTCGTGACACGGCAGAAGCTGTACTGCCCAATACATCATCGTATCAATCAGTGGTGAACGTGCCCGGGCGCAAATACCCAAGCACCAATTATCGTGCCCTAAACCCCACGAGCGTTCGTGCCCCTCGCTACTGTTTGAGGTTCTTTTGATCATGACCATTGCGCCCCGTCCAGTCGCTGTAGTATATCATCACTACTAGAACCATATTGAATCGATACAATCTATACATTGTCGCCGTCGTCATCGCTGCTGCCATCCTTGGTTTGATTATATGAGCTGCTTGCAATGGCGACCTCGTTCAAACCCATTCCAAAAGACCCCTCCTCTACTATCCCACCTTCTACTACCGATACGCCTCCTCGTTCTCGTCCTCGATCTCAATCTCAATCTCAGACTCAGACTCAGTCTCAGTCTCAGACTCCGTCTCAACCCCAGGCCCAATCCCAGTCGCAACCACAACCACAACCGCCACCGCAACCGAAATCACAACCGCAACCCGAGCGGCAGAAACCACAGGTCGATGGAAAGTCGTATTACAAGTACCTATTCAACGAAGACAAGTCGCCGACCGATACTTTGGATGCCCTGCTCCGTGCGCTGGGACAGTATATTGTTAGTTACTACGACTATGTATATTTCCTTGTCTGGCTACGAAGTACATACTGACTCTTCCCTATTCAGATTGACCATATTGGCGACCCAAATGACAAGCAATTAAATGCACGAAAGCTTGGTGCCTTTTATCATGCCGTAGGCGGTGATTATGATGCCCTCTTTGTCAGGACCGCCGCTAGGACCATATCATACATATGGCAGGCATTAGGAGTTCAGCATACTCTACAACCAACGCCAGACAACGATTTTGCGCCGCCCTCTGTGCCTGCCCTCACTCTGAGGGGGTTTGTAAGATGGCAGTCACTTCAGATCCTGCTCGGGCCTGAAGAACATGTACCCTACCTGCAGTATGCCGTAGCAAAATGGGACTTGAGGAACCCCTATACAGGCGAGCCCTTCCCAACCAATTTGCCTTCCTCAGCTTTCCCCACTGAATGCGATGCTGCGGTGGATGAATGGCACAAGGCTTGTGGAGAGAAACTTCGAGAGGCTGCTACACCTATCGACGAAGAGAGACTGCCACGACGTCATGGTTCCGATTCCCGCATCCATGATACCTCTGGTAACAAGCCTTACGGCGCATCGACCGGAACTACGCCTGGTCATCGACCCGAGTCCGACTATTTCCGACGCAGACGACCCATGTCTTCTTATGGGCACGTATCGGAACCTAGGTATCCACAGCATACCAGTCATCCCCTACCACCAGAGACCAACCATAGAGTGAGTAGCAGCAGCGGCAGCTCGTTGGAGGATTTCAGGGGCCGGAGACATTCAGATGCGAAACCCCCACCAGTTATCGTGAGGGAAGATACCCGGTCATCTGCACACTTAGACCCCCACCGACCACTCAATACACGCCGCCATAGTCATACCTACCAATCACCTCGTGCCGCCTCAATACCTGATTCGGACTCCGGATCTGATACTATGCGACCTTCCCCACGCCACAATGGTCCTATCAATCAACCACCCCCAGTCGTTCGACGTATACCGGCACCGGTTACTATACCAGCAGGAGCTCCAAGTCGACTCCGTCGCAGTGAAATACGGGCGGAAGACCCGCGTAGGATGAGTCTCCAGGCCGAAATCAAACAAAAGTTTACTTCGCTCCTAAGGTCGTCGCCGAACCGACATCGCAGCACCTCTAGGGAACTTAGTCCTGGTCTTCGTTCAAGCGTACGTTATCGAAAAGAACCTCCACTTACCCGCCCAAGTCGTAGCTTGTCCAACGGTTCCTATACGAGTGACGGGTCGTTGCCGGAGATAGTTCCGAAGTATTCCTCGCGTGATAGCCGCGAGTCCAATCGTGCCCGCCCGCGCGCAATAGACCTCGATATTGAACGAGAACAGGAGCGCGAACGCGAACGCGAGCGTGAGCGTGAGAGACGCCGGTGGGAAGAGCTAGGTAGAAAGAGTCGTAAAGATAAGGCCTATTTACGCCCAGATATCAACAGGAGAACCAGCAGTCATGCCGACGTTGATCGCCGGCGATACGATACTGCATGGGATATGAGGGACCGGCGTCGAGATAGTAGGGACTTGGAGAGAGAATTTAGGCGAAACTTAACATCCGATGAGATAGACAGACGAGAGCGTCGGAGATACCAGGACCGTGCGATTAGTCCACCCATGACTGGCGTTAGCGGTAGGAGATACCCCCGTTGAGCAAGGCTTTGGATGATTGAACGATTCGAAATGATGTTTCGCATGTTCGCTAGGAGTTGATGGAGTTTTAAGAGTGGGGTTTTGTTTCTATAGAATGGGTATCGGCAGGGAACTAGTCCTTCGGGGTTTTGATGATATTTGCTGGTGCACTTCTATGCTATAAAAAGTCAATAGGTCATTGAACGAAGAAGCGGCTCGGGGAAATGTATGCGAGATATTCATGTACAGCGGCTGATAAAATCTGGGTTTGCCATGGTTGAAAACGGGGGGAACAGAACCTGTTCTTTACACGGCCGAGGCTCTAGGTTAGCTATGAAGACTAGCTTAAAAGTTATAAATGGGAATTTTGGGTTAGAACATAGCTATTTGACAACGTGAGGATTCTGGTAGACTTTGTAAAACGGTACGTTCTATATGCCTTGTCTGGGGCTATCTGGTGGCAAATGTTACAGTGTACACCGTAAGCCACATATAAGTAATTGCAAACTGTTAAAAAGAAATTAATATCAACTTAAAAAGGCTAGCAACCAGGGCTCATTTATGTAGTTAATTGTAAAACGTTTCTATCTCCCGTTTAACACTCTAGTTATTCTCATCTTCTCGAACCCCCAGCAGTACACTTTAGAGTCCTAAAGGGCATGAGCTTTCTAGTAGCTATGCCAAGTACTTTGCGCATGCCTCCAAATGTTCCAGACCTAAGCGATTTGGCAATCTCTAAATATATTGAACATTTTTCAACCGTGGGAGCTGTGTGAGAGAGCAAGGTAAAAGACGAAGCATGATGATCATGTACCATGGATGTTAAACTATGAGAATATGAGATGTGTGTGAACACGGAGCAGGCTAGTGAACAAAGTAAGCAATGGCTATCTATGACTCTCTATCATAGCTGTTATAAGCTGCAGATCGTGGGCGCTACGAGGCGCTAGACTAATGTCTCGTAGTGCTTAAGTAGAAGTATAAGCACCTCTTACTTAATCTAATGTATTTAATGTCTTCAAAGCTCGAAAGGCACCGTCCAATACTCAAAGATCAATAAATTTCTCTAGAAAGCTTTTATTTCCTACTCCAGAGTTTTCATAAAGAAGCAAACAACTAGAAGGGACGAGACTCTAGGCAGCACAAGACACGATTATAACTACCTCTGGTGATTTACCGAAGGATAAGGCCCGGCCAAGGCACAAGGGGATAGAGCCAGTAAGCCGAAAACCGCAGACCCAACAAAGTCCCAGGGAATACTCAGAAAGCCACGTCCGGGTATAACGCGGTAGAGGGTGAAGAGGCGTAGTTGACTGACGCGGAAAGGGGGTCAACGTGCTCAGACGCTCTAATACTGACTTGATAAGGTTAACCTCACTAGCTTAAAGATAATTGTAACCTAAACTTGTCTTGCTAACATATGACTATTATAACTTTCGGCTTTAAGGATTTTGACGCGTGCCATGTTTTGACATGTATCTTATTCCAGACCCCAATGCAGCATCGTCACTCTTGCTTTTCCCGCCTAAAGTACCTTTGAGCATAAATTATGAGGATTTTCTAGAGGTTAGAAGCTATTGAATGCAACCTTGGTTAGGTAAGTGAGATATGAAACTTCCAAGATGATATCTAGCGAATCCCTGGGTATTGAACAGCTATTATTATATGAGTATATGATTCCTTCCGAACTCCCCAGCTAAGAAGAACTTATAAATTGATGACATTGAGCCCTAAACCCCATGCGGTCATCTATTAGTGCCCTAATATTGACCTATCCTTACTCCGGAACCAAACCAATCTCCCGGCAACGTGTCAAGCATGCTCGTGCATTTGTTATTGCTAGGGGTTTGTTCGATAGTTTGATGGATTCGTCCGTACGGCTGCGGGTTGGGCGGTCTTATTATATGCTTGATATTGGTGGGACGGACCCGGAAGAGCTTACTTGCATGGTCCGAATTTCGAAACCCCTGGCGTATACTTCAAAGCTCTTTGATCAAATATAAGCCTACCCTTGTGCTATGCTCTGAGGTCACTAAAAGAAGATATGTTAGAGATGTATGCTTTATCTATCTGCCTATTCCCTCTTCCTACCCATGGTTTGAAGAATCATAATCGCGGAGACGGCGAGCCATACACTCTTTGCATGTAGAAGACAGCTCTAATAGCAGTATTTAATCGTAAAGACAGTTTGGTACCCAGTTAGAAGACGTCTTTAGATATAAACAGTACCGAGAATAGGAAGAAAGGGAGGAGAAAACTGAGAAAGAGAACGGGAAAGGCAAGGGAGTAAAATGGGTAGCGAATAGGAAATACGCATAGGAAATAAGATATGTGACTAAGAAATATGATATAAAAGAACGTGCTAGTGTGACCCGAGCCTGTCGCAAGGGAAAACATGCACCTACCTACCTGCAGTTGGGTAGAGAGACTTACTGCAGGAAAGGAGAACAAGGGTGACGACGGTTGCATGCCGCATCGCCACCTGCTGGGTTCATGGTAGAGGCAAGAGAAGAACTCTCGGTGCAATTGGCAGACTAAATACCCAACAGGCGATGTCAAATGATTCAGCTGAGTATTTTTTGTACGACATAGCAAGGGTTCAGGAGTAGCGCACGCGAAGAGGGCCATCGATTCGAGGCCTGCTAGGCTCAACCACGTTTCCTTTTCTAGTCCATCGTATAACTATCAGTCCTACTTCGCCCAACCAAGGAGAGTGTCTCCATCTCGATTTTCCATCAAGTAAAAGCATCTCTTCATATGATGCATCTTAACCATATAGATTTTCGACTGGCAGGATGGATAGCAACGACGTTCAGGATTCCTCTCCCAGACCGTTCTACGGAATCATCTAGAATCATCTAGGTATGCAGAAGACGCGACACATCAGGACGCAACTACTGATGTCCACATACTTCTAGAACCGAAGCCACAGAAACGAGCACGATTTCTCCTGTCTAGAAATAAAGAAGAATAAAGTTTGTCCATCCCATCCAGGTCCGGTTGCGGCACGAGAGGCCTCCGGATTTCGAACAAATTGGGGATACCGAATTGGTCCCGAACACGGCTTAGAACTTGAAATTGGCAAGAGAGCCTGCTAGCAAGGTATACAACCCGATTAGTATGAATCTCCTTACATAGGTGATTATAGGACTATAAAGACTATAAATTTTGAACTCTCCTCATCCGAGGCAGCTCCGAACAATTCGCGAACAACGAAATACGTACATCCCGGCCGCAAGCTCATTGGAGATTCCGTACACACAGCAGCATCTTTCGCGGGCTGAGACCCAACCATTCTATTCAAGAGGAAGAGGGAGCTATTTACACCATTCTACCATTGTGTAGTGCCATCACTACCAACGGTTCACGAGGAACTGTAGCACCAATACCATCACAAGACAGGAGACCGTACCACAGGCTGATCACGCACGAGAATCCAACCACTTCTTTTTCTACTCCAGAAAAGAAGTGTCGAGGGTTACTTGTTTATTTATTAAACAATGTGCAGCGGACACCTACTTTCGGGATACGAATATACATGCCACGCCGGCGTTCATCTTATTACTGTTAGTCCTTCAATCTCCCCATCGGACATTCAATAATAATATACCTATGTGGTACTCTACTCCTAGTTCCTCCTGCAAGTATAATATAGTTTACTGTTTACCAGATCTTAAACAGCCGTCTCACTACGCCTCAACCGTGGAGAGCTCATCACGTCTCACTGTCAGCTCATCCGCGCGCACGCCGAGATAACTTATAGTCATCTTCTAAACACGGCATAGCTCGACGCCACAGAGTATGCTGTGCTCGTAGCGTTTTTTTGTATCCTCATTATCTAACGTCTTTATGAGAAGCTAGCTGCCTGAGATCCTATTCCTATCCCTTCCATCAGAATATGCCATAAGACCTCACATGCGGCTATCGATCCCGTTTTCAACAAACCAAAAAGGCTAGTTTTGGCCTTACCAATGGCATATCACCGCTCACAAGTTCAATAGAAGCTCTCACATCTCCATACGAATACTCACCATACCAGATCACGAGAGCTCTAGTAGCTTCACTATCCAGCATTGAACACGAGCCCTCACACTTCAGCAATAGACAACATGTGCAACGGGACCGCGACCTACTACGTAAGATGCGGGCATACCGCCATAACCGTGAGTAACTCTAGGGGACAATCCTTTTCCTTGGCCGGATAAATTCCGAGCATAAAAACCCCCTCCCTCTGCCCCTTCCCCCTTTCTGGGCTCTCCCAAAAAGGTTCTAGAAGCCTTTCCTCAGAATCTCGGAGTCACCTACCTACCTACCTACCTACCTACACACGTACCGTGTGCGCGCGTACGCAAAACATATGGGCCAAAGGCTGACCTCGCGGGCGACGCCGTTCGCCCCCGGCGCAGTGGAACAGGTGCGAGCGCCCGCAGATGCCGTCGTGCCAGCTGGCGCAGGCGGGGGAGGAGTTCCGGGACGAGCGGTGCAGCCACCGGTGGTGCCCGTGCGACGGGCAGCCGTGGGCGTGCTGCCAGTGCCGCTCGCTGAGCCGGTGGGCCGAGTGCGGGCGCTGCGGCCACATGCGGTGCGCCGCGGGCTGCGAGGCGGGCGCCGACCCCGCGCGCTGGGGCACGCCGCGCTGGGAGGACCCGCGCTACATCCAGTGGCGGCGGAGTTATCTGACGCAGGAGCGGAATCGGGCTATGGGGGGGAGGCCGAGGAGGCAGTAGGGTCGTGAGATGGGGTGAACTGGCGGGTCCTGGGGGATGGGGAGAGGGAATGGGTGGATAGGGGGTTGGTTTGGGTATGAGTTTAGTTTGACCTGGCGTGGAATTGCTACTTGGTGTTGGATGCTGGGAGTGACGGGGGAAAGGACTGGATAGGATCCTTCGGATTTCGTCGTTCGTTTTCTCTTTCTTATAAGGCATGTTCTCCTTAGGTCACTCACTGATGTTTAGCTCGGATGTCGGTTTACCTTGCTCAGCCAAGGTGAGCTTGCATATTCAATATTCATTCACATTATGATCTCCGGCGTTGCTTATTATCGGCTGCCTGACATATTAATCGACCGTATTCCGTCAGTTCATGGTGTTGTTTCTACCAGTTTGCCAATCACGGCCACGCAATGTGCGGTGTATAAAGGGTTGTCAGAAGTAAAAGTCTGCAGATTCTCCGGTTTCAGCCTCACAGCCTGCTTTAAGAGGCGAGTATCTCCTGATATTTTTAGAGTAATATGAAGCCGCGGTGGCGTAAAAAGAATGCCGAATGATATTAAGGACGTAAGACTCGAGGTCTCGTTGGAGGAGATAATCCAGGTGCGGCGATCATATCAGAATGGGGATCGCCATATAGCCTTACCATGCAGGTGTGTTACACTGTCTCATAACAGGTAAGCCATGGCAATGCAGGCGGTTGAGAATCGTGATGTCCTGATCCCTAATACTACCTACATATCCGGAACTCTGTGGAAGGAAGAGACTGGTAATGTGAGACACAGCTGGCATATCCTCGAGCGATGTCGCATAGGTAGGTAGGCTAGTGATGATTCTTGAGTGTATTGTTGACTCACACGCTTCTAGTCTAAGTACGTGTTACCAGTTGATGCCTGTATCGCAATGACGACCACTTGTCTCTATTGGCTGCTTATGTCTGTGAGGGCAAGCCGTCCAGCTATATCGTAGCGATCAGAAACGCCGCCCCACCATTGATGAGCTCCGCATGGCGAGATAGACACTCGCTAATACAGCACGTTAGAAGTCAGTCCGCTGACCTGCAGTACCCAATGGACTACTATAGTCTCCTCCTCGTAGACAATATGACCCGGTTACCTGTATCATCACACGTAAATTCAGGTTTCCAAACCCCTTTTCACACTCTCTGCCGCCTGCTGAACCCAAACCCACACGCCGTGAGTCGACGTCACTAGAACATACCAAACACTACGCGATAGGTGGGCCGAACCTATGTTTTGACTGGATATTTAACACGTGCGAAGGTGAGAAACACACATGTATACAAGCAAGGAACTAGTGGCGCTGTCCGGCTTGGAGTATACGACTCGAGCCTCTCGATCTACCATCTCCATTGTCTCATAAACACACTCCCGTGACCAGCGTGTAACGCTTTGGATGTACTACTCACTCCCGCCAGCTGTCCTCGCACCGCGTTACATGGGCTTGGCACTTACCTACGGCAAACAATGGTGAGCCTGCGAGCCTTCGTCTTGATCTGTCAGCAACGATAACTTTAACAGCGCCGGTATTCGTCTTCCTCCGTCATTAAATAACACGGGTTGGTGTTTGATGCCGAGGACAAGCCCGAAGAGACGACGGTCAATAGGGGGTTTGGCTCAGATGAGATGAGGTGACGGAGGAAAAACGACGCCGTTAATGGTCCTATGGTATTAACGGGGCACGTAGTATGCGATAGATGATCATGACATAGCCAGCGGGGTTTGAAGAGACAAGCATGGCGGCGCGTGAGTGTCATGTTATACGTATATATTGAACTCGTAACGGATGGTGATGAATTGTTGGGTATCTCTCATACATGAGTCGGAGTCAGGTTCTTTCACGGGCTGCGCAAGCGGCCCGCTGCCGGACCCCGTGTGGCTGAAAGGTGCTGCTTGGCTGCTGTACCGAGGGGTGATCAGTCATGTAAGACGTAGATGTTGCTCGGATTTAGGTAGTCGATTCATTCACAAATCAGCTAGACATCGTGAGTAATCCCGCTGTGTCATATTGTCGGTTAGGTCTTAGTATCGAATCCCGAGTCCTACCAAGATACAGAGTATTTCATGGGTGAAAAAGAAAAAAAATACTCTTGGCTTAACCGGCAGGGCTTACGTTAGCTTAGTCATTGTGTGGGACCTCTATTGATTTTCTTAACTCCGGCCCGAGCGAGTAGATTTGAAGAACGACGATTCAGTACTCTTTATCACGAGATAATTTGGACGAAAAGATTGAAGCAACTGCCGACACTACAGGTTTTATATCTTGTTCTTAAATCTGAGAGGTTATCCTCACCGCTGTATTAAAATGATTTCTATTTGTCAATTCGGCAGTCCTAAGCAAGCCCTTTTAGTCAATGCGCGAGCACTTTTGTGGCTAAGAGCCATGCCAAGGGACTCAGTTTGTTGTTCCCTCGCCCAGGGGGGTGAGCATGGAAACCTGTCTTGAGGAGGACCTCATAGCTATAATGTATCCACCAGGCCATCTACACTATAAGCAAAGTGTCTGCCATCGTCGCTCTTGTCGTCAAAGGGCGCGACTATGATGCCCCTCGTTGCAAAGAAGAAATTCATATGCACAGACTGTCCCGCCGAGTTTTCTCGCAAGGATCACGCTAAGAGACACAAACTTAGCCATCAGCGGCCCGAATTCGCGTGTTCGCATCCCGGCTGCGGCTTGTTCTTTCACCGACGCGACGTTCTACGGCGACATGAAGCTGTGCATAGGCCTGAAAATGATGAGAAGCGCCGGCGGCCGCGTCGTGGACCCATCCCGCCCGCGCTACCCAGGTTCGAGGGGCCGCCCCGACTCGAATCATCATCAGCATCCGAATCCCAGGAGGCCGAGTCAATGCTCATGCCGGAGTTTGGCTCGGTTGGCTGCGGTGGTTCCTCTGACGCTTCCGATCACCTGAATGGGGACAATGATAATTGGGGTGGTGGCAACGACGAGGATGACATTGCCTCAGCTTGTCTATGTCATGTCCAAAACGGCACGGTTTGTGTCCCATGCAGCTCAGAGATGGTACGCCTCGCAGATGGTCGAATACCTCTAGGATCAGAAGGAGCAATCAAGTTTTGCATGACGCACTACATCCAGTCGCAATTGAAGTGGTTCCCGTTTATTCGTTCTTCTTCTCTGCGCAAACACTGGCTCCTAAGCGGTCGGGCGCTCGTTCTGTCCGCGCTAGGTGCTAGAGGTATAAAGGAGTACAAGGCCTTAGCGGAAGAGCTTTGGACGGAGGCGGTACGTTGTGCTGAAGCCTGGGCTTTTTCGCCTGCCTCGAGCTCCAGCGTACTCTATACTTTCCAGACCAAAATCTTACTCGTGGAGTATCTTCAGTGGTCCGAGGACAACCGGAATCTCGCCTGGGTAAGGCCGATGATCGATGGGATGGCCTGCAGCGGGGCTAATAACTTGGTGGACATGTTGAGAGATGGCCCCTCCGAGTCTATGGAGGACGAGATTTATCAGGAGGAGATTCGGTGGACGCTGTGGAAATTCTACTGCGTCTTGACGCAGATGAGCTTGCTCGGTATTAAGCTACACCCTCCAAGACTGTTTCAGACTCTCGACTTACCAGGTGACCCAAAGCAGCTATTAGCGTTATGGCAGGCTGCTGGGGAGACCGATGGTCTAGCAGTAAGCGTATGGAGCGAGTGCCGTGGCCATGGCTTAACATTACCACAAGTGTTAGGTGCATTGTTGGCTGAGGATGATAGACGAACCGCATTGCCCGATATACTCTCCATGACCGGAAAGTATATTGTTCTCCATGCCATATTATACTTATCAGACCATATGGCTGAGGAGCATGTGACTATTGAAGCCGCGATGCCAGAACCACTAGGGTGGCAAGTTGAAACTCGCGAGCGGCTTTATCGTCTGGTAACAAGGTGGCGCCAGTGCTTTTGGATACCCCCGGAGGTTCTTTGGAGCACCTCCTTCCCCGATTTTGGCAGCCTTCAGAGTACCGTGATTATTGTGTACCTAGCTACCCGCGTCAGCCAGCCGATCCGCTTGTTTCCCGGCAGAGAATTAGCCAGTTGTTCTCGCCACCCTTATACTCAGTTTGCGATGCGATGGGTTGTTGCCATGCATGTAAGCATGAAGAATAGTAGTCTCATAGAGGTGAGTCTCGTCAAAGAGCTGCAGATGGTCATTCGTTCTAGCAGTGCTGATAGATGGTTGCCAAAAATAGGTCGCGGCAAAAGGGCGCTGGTTCTTCGACGGATCAAGTTGGCGGGCCGGAGGTCTCACGGCAAAATACGCAATCGAGTGGTTCCGCGATCGGGCAAGACTTGGATGTGAAGACGAAGACATTGATTTTTTGCAGAATTTCGAGAGCGTGATGGCCTTTTACTCGTTCACGGGGTCCTATAACGGAGTGTCATACTCCCAAGCACGATTAGCACAGCTTGAGCGGTCCGTTATACACCTTTGGACCATGATCTTGGGCACCGAGAGCTGGCTCGAAAGCCAATTTGAAGAACCATGAACCGTGTTCAGTTAGCTGTTCGGAAGCTGCGGGATACATGTAGTACCTAGTCTGCCCGACTTTGTGATCGGTCGAAGAAGACACAGGAGCCCGAAAGGCTGGTCGACCCCAGTCGAGGACCAGGATACCCATATTCGATGACAGTTACCTACCAGCAAGACTACCTTAGGTACCTATAATGCAACAACTGTCATTTTATATTGCCTGATCGGATTACCTAGAGAAATCGACGGCGATTTCAAGAGTACATGAGAGTTCATGGGAGCATCTTTATCAGCGAGGATAGGTAGCGTCGTTTGTGGTATATCTCACTACTACCTAGCTACCTACTTAGATTAGGGATTACGCCACTATTTGTATAGCTCTCACCTCGTACTAAATAAAATGCCACGCCCATGCTAGGCCAGGAAGGCGCGCAACTACTAATAATCTCGGATGACAACGCTCCCCACGATAATGTTCCCCTACCTAATCCGGAATGACGATGTTACAGTGGGGGACTTCAACAACGCTCGATACATGAATATGCGCAATTTACCGAGTCACAAAATAATAAACATGCTGAAGAGTGTCATATATGTAATGTAAATTGATTATAACAGGCAGTATGCCTAGTATTGCCCTTTAACGTCGCTTGATTCACTGCCAATACCACTAACAAATCTATGTGTATCGACTTAATATCGGAACGTAGGATGGACCGGCCCTCCTGTCTAATTCTAATTCGTGTCGGAAGATCGAAAGCCCCGTTACGCCGATTCTCCAAAAGCCTTCCGACGATCTGTTTGGACTATGGCGAAATTCTGAGGCTCGAGCGCAGCGTTGATGTCCGACAGACCTCGTCGTGCATACACGCTAAGTAGCGTCGCCCTTGTCGCTAGGGAAGACCCGTGCATAGCCGGGATGATGCTGGCGCCACCGAGGGAGAGGAGGGCTGTAGTGAAGAAGACGGTTGAAATTTGCATTTTGATTTTCCGTATTGGTTTTTTTGAAGTATATAAATTGGTAACGATGTAACTATACCCTCTAGGTATATGGCGTTGAATTGATTGCTTAATTGTCTTGTTTTTGTTCGTTTTCTCGATGATTTATATGTATCAGTCAATAATGAGTAAATGTCTAGGACTTGTGTTAAGTGAGTGACTTGAATGTTTAGATAGAAGGCGAGTAGTGAAAAAAACCTTGAGTAAAAAACGAGATAGTAGATCTGAGAAAGAATATGACTTAGTTAGAAAATTCAAAGAATGCCCCTGTGCCTGCGTGAGAGGAAAGACGACTTAAATACAGCTCGACGCCCTTCAAAGGAAGACGCTACGCTAAGATAACGCAAGAATCGCAGCTGTGAATCGCTCTTTCAGATGTTATCCTTAATAAGGCATTCATAAATTTGTCAACTCAATCTGCTCCTTATCGAGGCGTAGCATGGCACCGAAGCGGCCCTTTGTTGTCGATTCTTTGACGTCGGAGAGGCCGTGCTATGCGCAACTGGCTTCACAATAGACCCTTATTTAGGTCTTGAGAAGCCTATTACTCAAGATTTAGTATCTAGGCTTATAGAGGGATGAGCTTCTTATCTGCTAGGCGAATAATAAAAATCTAGTTACGTTACCGAAATGGATTATGTTAACGCATACTCGTATCACCTTTCCATGACCTACGATACGTCGGCTCATAATTGAGGATATCGGAGTTGAGCTACATAATGTCCAATACAGCCAAATTAAAGGTAGAATGAATGATTTCAGACAGGATCAGCTATGTGACCTAATGATAATTTCAAGGGTATCGTGCTAGAATCTACTACTCACTTGTAATACTAAGTTAACTGGGGTATTCTCATTGGCCATACTAGTAGTGTCGTTGTAAGCATGTAGGTGCAATTCCGATAGAAAGGAGTCGAGGTCGTCGAATACAGTGTGATGAATAAAATCAATATTAGAAGTAGCTTCTTAATCATATGAATGAAGTAATCCGATATCTTGGAGTGACTCTGGGGGAAAAAAGGCACCCCTGGGATGAGATCAAGTGCTAGTTAGTCGTCGACTGCATACTAAAGGACCAGTCATGACTGCCCTTAGATGCCCCAAGAAAGTGCTTCTTAATACTGACTAGAATGCCTCTGGATTTTATCGATCCGGAAACCTCACCGTTCCGATACCAATTTGAACTACTGGATGACGAGATTAAGCAAAGCGTGACGTACATAACGCAAGAGCCGCGATGGTTATAGAAGAGCGGTCCTGGAGTACCGTTCACCCCCGAAGCTCTGTAATGAGTCAACAAGCAAAGAAAGAGTGATAATAATGCGATACTCCGTTGCCGTAAATAAGGCAATACACGTCGAAGGATCTGCCTAGATCTTAACAGCTTCTCGGCTAGCTTGAGGTGTGGAAAGTTGTGATGAAGCGAAGTGCGTGTCGAAACGGGGGACTCGGTACCTATACACAGTTCCTCCTATAACCCTTACTAGATAATCTAAACAGTAGAGAAAATAACGGTATTGTTGAGAAGGATAATATGATCGGTGAGATAGGGGAGGGAACTTGTCTAAAATCTGAAGTGAGAGGTTCTTGCGTACGCACTATCCCGAGAGCCTGCTTATAAAAACAGCAAAAAAGAATTGTAACTCATAATGCTTTGTCAATGAGGGCTTAAAGTAGTAAAATTAGCAGAATACTCTCTCTTCGGGACTTCTAACGCGTCGCGTTTGAAATGAGTCGTGAATTTTTAATGCGCGTTTCTTAGATAAGCCCGCGAGGTGTCTGGATCAAGAGGAATAGAGTGCGACGCGTAGACTCCCAAAACCGCGACGCGATGGCGTCGTGATCCATGTGTTACTATATGGAAGGGATGTCTTCGCGAAGTCTAGTTCGCAGCCATATGGGTCTGCGAGACATCCGACAGGACCCTTAATGACCCTAGATGACCATTGACGCTATAATACTGTGCTCTCTCCCACCAAATCCAGTGGCTAACCATGTGGTTTCTATAGTTTGGAGGGACTGGAATCTGTCTGGCGCTGCGCTATTAGGTTCGCGATGCAACGATCATTGGCTTTGCGGGGTGGCTCACTAAGACATGATTTGCCTATGCGTCAAGTGCACCACGTGGTAGCTAGCTAGTGAGGAATTTCTGGCCATTATATTTGAAAATGCGTTCTCAGTGGAGATAATCTACCATGCTTAATTCCTCTGTCTATTAAGCCCTCCCTATGGTATCGTCGACCCATCGAGCAGGAGTATAAGAGTCTGGGTGAGCGCGGATCTTCAAATGCTCTTCCTCCCAGAACATCAGCATCTACAACAGCAACAGCATCAACATCATCATCACCATCATCAACAGCATCAGCAACATCATATACAGCACTATCAGCAACAGCAAACAGCTTCTCCCCTCAAGCAAGAGCAAATAGCACCACGCTACTTCAACATTCAAACATTTCACCGCAACATCACCTTCAAAACCACCCTCACACGACCTTCAAAATGCGTCCCAGCTCATTCTTCGGCGTCCTCGCAGTGGCAGCTTACTCCCTGCCTTTACCGCCTTTCAGCGACTCCCTACTAGACAACCTCCAGGACTTGATCTTCAAGAGCGTCGGCGGTCTTTTCAACTATCCTTTCGGCATCTACGGCCAGCCCGCCTTCTTTGGCTGCAACTTCGATTCCAAGTTTTGCGTGGCCCAGTGTATAACGGATTGCCAGGGAGACGCGGAGTCGGTAAGTAATACCAATGAACCTGTTTCTCTCTCGCTTCGACCAGACCTATGCCTCCTCGGTGGCATTGGATGATAACGGAGTCTCTGCATGACCTGTCCTCGGAAATGTCATTTGCTAACTTTTCCGTTTTCAAGTGCTCGGATTGCCTTCTATCATGCTGTAAGTACCACTCACCATCACATTGTCTTTGCATGAGATCGCAGTTGCTAACTTGAGGCTGTAGACGGTGATAATGGCTGCTTCGGCGGAAACCAGACGGGGAACAACTCTTCGCCGGCCCCAGCCCCGACCCCGACACCTTCCAATGACCCTCAAGCCCCTGCCACTCCAGATGCGACACGATGAGCATGAGAGGCATCATCTCAATTCGGAGACGAGCTAGATGCGATCATCTAGCTAGCTGTATAGCGATAGAGGTTTTAGAGGATCCAGAAGGGTGAAAAGGCAGCTAAAAGCATCTTGTTTTTGCATAATCGGATGGCGCATTATTTCTTTTTTCGATATATCACTGCATTGGACAGAAGGTCCGGATATCCAGGAGACGCAGACTACCTAAGTAATTGTGGCGGTAATGTTAGAGGTTTAGAAGCTAATTGGTTGTTACTTACATAATACAAAATCTTCCTTGATTTACCTGATGCATTCAACAGTGCCTTTAATTAACAATGTTTAACCGATATAACAGGTAGGTACTATCCAAAGTGCTTTCCCTCTATGCTAGAAGTGCTATTACCTACTTACCTATTCTTTGTTGCTTAGCTAGATAGGTAGGTAGGTACGCTAATAGGTAATGGTAGGTGCGAACAATAGGCCTCTAGCCCCACATAGAAGTGGGGCCTTCTCGAGCCCAAATTATCTGGGTATAAATATCTCTTCCCGCTCCCAAGTTTCTGCTGGTCTTTTCTTCCCTTTTCTTCTTCATCCCAGTGCACGGGCTTTACGCGTCACAGTGAGGAGCAATCCGAGTGCGTGTTTTTGCTAGTTGAAAACTATACTATGACCACTCCTATTTGGCTTTTGCCGGGTAGGGAATTTTTGTAACCAAATGAGTCATTCTCATCTTGTCTTTTCATTGCCATCTATCCCGTGCGGATGGAGGTGAAGAAGAGAGCCTCGAAGTGGACCTACCTGTGAAAGAGATACTGATTTTCGACGACCGCTGATGCCTACGATGCCACGGTTTTGTAGAATTAGAGCATGAGATGGAGCCATGTAATCGCAAGGCTGTGGTCATCGGCTGCCTGGCCTAGAGAGTGCTGACCAGGAGTATCGGCAATGTTCTGAAGCTATCGGCGGGAACATAGCAGTAAGAACCCAATACGCGATAATTTCTGACGACGACCTCAAATACAGAGCCGCGGAGTGACTGCCCTCATTTCGTAATCACCACACGTCTGCAGTAGCCAGTAAGAGTCGCGCGCGACATGTTGCTTTCTATCCCATCCATCATTATTATTATTGCTATCGCATTTTAATCACAAGATGACGGAATAACGATGCAGCCATCCGATCACTCTTCCACACGCGCCTGGACACGATAACGCGTGACGTCTGCACCGTGTAGAGTACCAACTTTCCGTAGCCCTAGATAGCGGTACCATGGAGAAATTACCTGTTCCACTTCAACATTCCTAATGCAGAACTCAACTTTTCGTCTTCGGGCTCGACGAATATTACTCCTATGATTCGAACCTTCCATCACCTGCGGGTAGCTTTGTAAAACCTTCGTACGTAAGTATAGGAGCTTTAGTGAGATATATACTATATACGTATAAAGAGAGACACGCGACAGGGTATCGTATACACAATGCACTCAACCAAGCAACAAAGACAAATACTCCCAACACCGTCCCATCCATCCCATCCCATCCACCACCTCATAACATTCATTCATCTCAACATCTCAACATCCCATTTCCAGCGCCCCTAACATAACCCAATCCCCAACCCCCCTCACCTCTCCGCCCCAGCACCACCAGGCAGCACCCTCGGAGTCCGCGTCCACTTCTGAAACGCGCGCCAGACATCCATCCGCACCATCTCGCACGCCCGCAGCAGCCGCCACACGCCCGGGGCGCGCCGGAACTCCTCGACGGTGCGCGGCACCGTCGTGACGAGGTACTGCAGCATGCTCTCGGAGGCCAGGGCCTCGGTCGGCGGCGTGCGCAGCGCGCGCACCACGCTCTTGATGTAGGCCTCCAGCTTCCGCCTCAGGAGGGCGCGCTCGCGCGCGAGGCTCTCGGGGGAGAGGTGCGGTCTTGCGGCTGTCGAGGACCGGGTGCGCATGGGTGTGGATGGGGGCGCGGGTCTGGGCGCTGGTGGGTGAGGGTTGGGGGGTAGGATGCATGTGGGTGCGGGTGTGGGCGTCGGCGCTGGTTTGGCGGGAGGAGGAGGTGGTTTTGGTGCTGGAGGTGCTGTGAGCACTGCTGGTGCTACAGGCGCTACGGGTACTCGAGGTGCTACAGGTATTGTAGGTACCGCAGCTACTACAGGTACTAGCGTTTGTACTGCAGGTACTGCAGGTACTACAGCTACTCGCGTTTGTACTGCGGGTATGACAGGCACTATAGGTACTGCAGGTACTGCAGATACTCGCGTTTGTAGGGATGGTTTATGCTGGGCGGCGGGACGAGGTGGTTCGGCGGCGTCTCGCTTTCGCTTCAGCGCTGACGGCGACGGCAAATCTAACGGCGGGCCGAAAATCGCGTCGTCGTCATCATCATCGTAATCTTCAAGCTTTTTCGGTTTTAGGGGCTTAGGCAGTGCCGGGGGTATGTTTGCGGGGTTTGTGTTGCCGAGATGAGGCATCGAACTTGTACTCGGGACAGCAGCTGGCGGCGCATGGGATGGCACCGATATCCCTTCCGAGGGGCCCGCGTCGTGATCGATTCTTTTGCGCTTCGGATCTCGGCCGTCTGACTCCGCATTAGGCTCTAATCCCTCCTGAACATCGTCTTTCCCATGTTCTGCTACAAACTCCGCGATGATTTCCAGCCAGGCGGCACCAAATTCCGCTGCTTTACCCTTACCGACGCCTGGTACGAGAAGGAGTTCCTGCTCGTTTGAAGGGCGGTAGAATGCAATGGCCTCGAGGGTTGAGTTCCAGGCGATGACGAAAGCGGTTACGCCTTTTGCGTATGACGTTTGCAGGCGATGAGACGATAATCGGTCATATAGCGCCCGGCACGAACTACTCATCGGTGCCTTGGGATCGAGTGCTGGTAATTTTTGCTCTCTTCGTGGTCTGCGGTCTTCTTTTTTCTTTGATTCGACGTTGGTGTTCTCCTGAGCCTCTTTGTGCTCAGCTATACCCGCCGCCTCAGTTCCTTCTCCACCTTCTATATTTTGTTTAGGTATGAAAAAGTCCAACGCACTGACGATTTGTATTTCGCCATCTTCTGTTACTGACTCCAGCTGGATCAGCGTCGATCTGGGCTTCGATCCCGGCTCTGGAGGGGCTAAATATGTCTCAGCGAACCTCGGGAACGGCGGTGCGGGATCCATGGCCAGGCGCTTTGCATTCATGCAATGGAAGAGCATGAAGCCCGCGTATACATCGGTTGCAGCATATTGAGTTTGACTCCAGTTCAAGGGCCGGCTCCAGTCGCTCGTGCGTACGCCACCCTTCCACAGAGGTAGGCCAAGATGCTGTTCTACTTGCAGTGATAGATTCCGCAATCTCGTTGTGACCATTCGAGGAGTGGTTGGGCCGAATGTGATAAGATTATATAGGTGGCTAAGCTCGAAGGCGCCCTTCGGCTCTAGTTGGAAATGGGTTTTCAATCGGTGGAAATCAACTCTTAGGATGGCAACGCCCGTTTTAATGATTTTTGGGGACTCGATGATCTCCTTCAGCGATGGTGCGATCAGGTCATCCACCTCATCTCCCTCGTGGAGGGAGATATGGAATAGACCAACCTTCCGTTCGCTTGCCAGCTGTATGAGAGCGACTTTATCCTTCCGTCTCGGTCGTTTATCAGCGTCCATAGGCCATTCCATATCAAAGCCCAGAACGGGCTCATTCAGGAATTGTTTTGCGACAACTTCGGAGTATGCCTTCGTCTTACTGTAGAGCAGTTGAATGGGCTCGCCTTTGGGGCCGCGATAATGATCGTGATTCCACCACCGACGAGGAGGAGCCTTGTCAGATACCGGTGGGCGCAACGTAAATGTCATTGGCCATTGGGACTTATCCCGATTGAAAGGGGCGGTCGGCTTCGGGTCGTCGTCCGCCATTGCCCTCGTATAACCCAACACGCAACACTAAACAGAAGAAACTAAGTGAACTGGCTAGATAGGGCCTAGCATCGATAGAGAGCCATATATATTCAGCAATCGAGTTTAGCGGACAAGAGTGACGTTCTGAGACCAAGAGGAATCGCATGAGTAGATCGCGAGGGCGACGAGAGGGCGACTAGGAAGCATATAAAAGCGGAAGGGTATGCCGGGGTGTTGGCCTCATTCCGCCTTGCGAATACTGTCACGATGCCTGACAGCGTCGTTGCATCGGCGGTTACCCCCCCTGCATTTGCATTTCAGCTCACTGTTTATAGTTACTTGCACGACATTAGTGCACCGCCACCATACGTACCCTAGCTCTTCACCTTCACATCTATCAATCGAGATGTTATACCTGGTCTTAATACCCAAGCTAGAGAGCTATCGATGCTCGAGATTTTTGAATAGTAATGCAAAGCATAGCCTCTCATTCAACAAGGGTTTTCGAGGATTTAATGTATTCACCCTGTCAGCTACCTAGTCGCGTCTACAGCATCAGCTGCGAAAGAGGGGTTTTGGCTAGCGAGGGGGGGGGTTTTTCCACTCCTACCAAGACACGGATCCTCCCGCCTGTATGTAGGTGGATGGGTGGGATGTCAGGCCAACTGCTTTCATATTGTCTGTGGCCCCATAATAAGACTATCTGCTGATTACTATCACAGCGAGTGACGCGTGGATCACTTAACCTGCGAGACTGACGATACGAAGGCACTACACTACACTAGTAGATGTAGACGAGCATTGTCCCGGACCAACCTAAAAACCTAATGAATTATGTATATATATATACCGATTCATACCGCTAACAAGATGAAATGCATTACGTACTTATTCTTCAACATCCTACAAATAATTCGACCTCGTGCTGCTGGTTTCCTTGGCCTGGGATAGCGATAACAGCAATGATGCATTGGCGAAAAAGGTACATGGTATTGTGACGATGCTGAAACTATGACATACCTGGTGCAGCTTCCCCCGGTTATTACACATAGCGAGTTTTGTACATAGCATCGCTCTAAATGCAGGGTCGATTCTTTACAGGTGAGTTGTTTTGTAAATGTTCTGTTTCATTCGTCTCAGTAATGCAACGGCGTTCCTAGAAGGGAATTACCTACATATACCTGCTCTATACCCTCCCACTATCTGTTAGGTACTGTTATTACCCCTCCCCCTCGCGGCCAAGAGAGGAAAAGCAATTCAATGTGTCGAAATACTAGTTTCCCCATCGCACACTTTCTCTTTCCTTTCATGTAGCGCTAAATACCGAATATGAGCTAGTTTAGCGTACTCTTCACTTACTTACACCTTAGACGTGTCGAAGACATGCTTAGTTACTGAAGTAGAAGCTGGGGTAATGGAACCTGGTCCGCGATGCGTCGTGGCTTGCAACCCCGGTAGTCCCCTGGCTCCGGCCATCGGAGGCCTCTCAGTCATTTCTCGACCCGACGATGACTCGACACTCACCATGGCCGAACTGTGGCTATAGACTGATCCGTGCGTTGCTGTTCTATGGCTGTGGCTTGTTGTTCACCGAGGCGGACGGAGGGATCACGGTGAGGAAAGCATGCGACAGTAGTCTGCCTTGAATAGGCGTCGACGGGCACTGCGTTGCTAGGTACCTGGTCCCCTTGCCCAGTGCGCTTAATACTTCGCGAGCGACGGCAGACAATACAAATAAAAGCGATACCGGCATCTTCTAGATGACTACTCGCTATTAAACCGCCTTACAATACCGGTAGTCAAAAGCGGCGATGATCCATTTCGAAAGTTTTATGCATGTTTTCGGAAGGGCTCGACGATTGGAATAGCAAATGTTAAGTAAGTCGAGTTTCAAGCTGGCATATGAGATTTCGACGGATTTGGTCCTCATCTGTGAAGTCGCATATCTGATTCAAACCCCGCTCATTTGCCAACTGATAGGTGTCTGTATCTCGCGTTAACGTGAAGTCAAGAGATAAGATGGGATAGCTCTTTCTTTACACTTGACCACCCTGCTCTTGATACATCTAAGTGCGTTCTATGCAAAACGGTGGCATTTCTCTCGACTTGTTGATAAAAATGCGCACTAGATCACTCATTATGATATGCCGAGACTATCAAGATTGTTAGAGGCTATTCTATCTAATGTCGTTACTCTGTAAATTTTGATGTCATGACTTGGACGGGTGAGAATGAGAAAAGACGTTAAATGAAGCCTTACAGAGTTTGGAATTTGAAGATCGATTCTGTAAAAAAACATGTACTTGTCAAGACCGAACCGATGGAGACGAGTAATAATATCCGACGAATATGCTTAAAATAGAGACTAAAAGTTGAGGTTATTCATAATGCCTATGCATAGAGTTAGACTGTAGGACTCGAACCTAGCTTGGCATCGGCGATGAAGCCAAACGCCGAAAATGATATGCATAGAGTTAAGCATGGGGGCTGTAATCCGGGGTTAAGAGGGCTAGACGACGCGGGGTTTACTTAGTAGGTGATAAATCTGAACTACACATTTAGATAGTTGAAACTCCGACAAAGAAATACACAGCGATCTTTTGTTATATTCTGTAAACAGTAAATGCGTTGCCGACGGACTTACACTAGGACCGAAATTGATCCGACATGAGGCTGCCTGAGGTATGATTGATAATGATTGATTGATGTAGGCAGGTAAGAGAAAGAGTATATATTAGAGTATTCGCCGTGAGTTGATAAAATACATGTATCACATATCACATCTCACAACACAACCACTCATCAAATTCTACATTTCCTCAATCCAACCTCAGCTTACTTACACAATACACCATGGCTGGAAACGTATGGTTCATCACAGGCGCCAGCAGCGGCTTTGGCAAGGCCATCGCAGAAGAGGCCCTAAAACGCGGCGACGCTGTAATCGCATCTTCGCGACAGGGCACATCTCTGAAGGACCTCGAGTCCCAGGGTGCCATGCTCCTCGACCTCGACGTCACGAGCGATGACGCGACACTCAGCGCGGCCTTCCAGAAAGCCATCGACAAATACGGGAAGATTACGCACTTTATTAACGCCCCCGGGTATCTCCTCGAGGGGCCTATCGAGGGCGTGAGCGCTAAGGATGCCCTCGACAGCATTACTGTTAACGTTCTTGCCATTATGAACTTGTCGCGGCTGCAGGTCGCCTATCTCAGGCCTCGGGGGTCGGGTTACATTGCGAACTTTGGTAGCGTGGGATCTTGGTATGGCGGCGCAGCCTTCTCGCATTATGCTTCTGCGAAGGTAAGTTCATCGAATAATCTTTTCAGCGCCAAGCTTTATTTCCATTGCGTGTTTGAGACCGTTCCCTCTCATGAGCCATCTTTCTGGTTGGAGCTTCTTGACTAATACTGTACGTTATAGTGGGCTGTATCGGGCTTCACGGAGAGTCTGCACGAAGAAGTGAAAGAGTTCGGGATCAATGCGACCGTGGTTGAACCAGGGTACTTCCGTACTGGATTTCTGAACGGCGGGGGCGGTAATCGGAAATCTGCATCTAATCTGCTGGAAGCCGAGTATAAGGGGACAAATGTCGAAGGCGCTCGCAATGCTTTGAACCTCTACAACAACAACCAACCCGGCGACGTGGTTAAAGGGTCCAAGGTCATCGTTGATGTACTCACGGGCTCGGGTGTTGCTGCTGGAAAGCAGTTCCCTATCCGTGTTATTCTTGGTCGCGATTGTATGAACGGCATTCGCGATAAGATTGCGGCTACTGAGAAGCTTATGAAGGAGTGGGAGGATGTTATTGTTTCGACCGACCATGACAACGTTTAAAAGCTGTAGAGAGACAGCATCTAGATGATAATGCTGGCGATGAGCGGCCTTTAGATTTAGATAAATCATTTTGGGTTTTGGGCTAGACTAGGCTTTCAACCAAACCAATTAAATAGAGCTAGTCTGTTACTGGGTCAGAACTTATACACTTAACCTCATATCTCTTGATTCAACCAAATCTCTAGCTTTCAGAGCAAATTGATTACCAACAACAACACTCAAATAATCAAATAAAAGATAATAAAATAGCCCTTACGATTGCGCATCTAATAAGCCTACTTGCTTAAATATAAGCATATGTTTTAATATAAGCATATAGCCTATTGCAAATAAGAGATTATAGCTCCGCTGTATAGTTTAAGCTTAATTAAGCTATATACTAAACCTTGTTTGGTAACGTTATGTCAGTTTAGACTAGATCAGGCGAATATAGTGGTCCGGAAATAGGTTCAAGGTGTTAAGCGTTATGGGTTTTGACCCAGTAACAGCTGTGGGCTACCGTAGTTACCCTATCACTTTAGCATTTCAGAGGTATAGACCATCTCACATGACATTCCACCATGCTGCTATGCCACCGTGCGCTAACATTAGAAAATGCATTTTCATCTAGAATGTGCATGGGATACCTAGGTCTCGTGTGGTTGGGGTCCAAGATATAAATATCGCCTATCTAATTTTGTGTAACTGTAGATCCCTTTAAAGTTTAGGGTTTTGTTCCAATGCACAGCAACCTTCCTTAAATGTTTATCTGTACCTTACAGCAGGTAGGTTATTAAGAGTCACATATGTACATTACAGGTGCTCAGGTTCTTAGATGGTTACATTTAAGAATTATACAGTTGATTTGTTCATACTGTTGGCAAATCCTATATATCTGTACGTAAGTAACGGTAGTGTACAGTAATCAACACGCACCTTGCTGCCGGCCTGACTTTCTACAGGAACCGGTCGCCTTCTTTCTTATTTGTTAGTGCCATTTATGGCATTCCAGGTGGGTAGTACCTACCTAACCCACTCTTGGTAACAAGGCACTTACAGATATGCATACGTACCGTACTGCATACCGCCCTTACCCCAGCGAGATAGGACCCTCCCTTGCGCTGTCTCGGTCCGAGCCTGAAGGTCTTCCTTATTTGTCTACCTATCTACCTGATAGGGCATGGTATTTCTGACCACCTGCACCCTCCGATCTTTTCTTTTCTTGATACCTTCATGCAAGAACTTGATTTTCTAACTACAGCGTACAATGTAATACAAAGCTGACTACTTATCCGTTAAATGCTGTTTTACTGGGCAAGCTTGTACCCTTCCGAACAACTTCTATTTCTAGTATTCACGAGGTCTTGACTTGTTATCGACCCACTCCCCACTCTCTTTTTCTCTCTCTCTCTGGATCGTGGACCTGGTGCCTGTCCGTGAGCCTAACTCCTTGGGTATCTCTGTACCTGCCTACTGCCGTTCGATACCGGTCTAAAAAGTGGCTGTCGATCACCTTCTTCGGCTCCCCTCTCAGGACACAATCAATCCTGCGCGACTTAACCTCGGACCATCTGGGCCGTTTGAATTCTCTTCCGTGCGGATCATTCTATGCGGCAAACACTACTACCATAGAGGACAGAACTGGCAAACATAGATTTCTTTCTTACGGGCGACGCTTCCTACCTTGTGGCATATTGTCGTACGTGACATTACTAATTTCCTTCCGTGCCACGACCATCCAACGTACACACTAGGTGTTCCCTTTCCCCGCTACATACTTAGAGCGAAGGGGGAGCTTATCTGGCGACACGCACCGTAGACTCGACTCGATCACCCATTCATTCACACTCCCCGAGCCAGTGAGAATCTGCACACCGTCAAGATGAAAGGGCGCCCGGTAGACCAACTCGTTTACGAGTCCATGTTTCCCAAACCACGCTCGACTGACGTGCAAAACTTCCAATCTCTCCTTCACCGGCATCTAATTCTTGAGGTCCGCCAAGAAGTTCACTCGTTCTACGGTCACCTCGACACCCAAGAGGCCAAGTATCCGGGTCTCGACTATTGCCACCCCATACACCGCATACGTCTTGGTCGCTGGCCATGGCACCGCCGCCTATTTCGTGCATTCGACGGTTTACGCCTAACCAATGCCGAAATTGCAGGCTTGACTAAGTGGGAGGGCACAAAATGGGCAAAGGACCGTTTCGAACGCGACTCCGGCATAACCATTCGAGACACGGCTGCAGATGATATCGCATCCTGGGTTGAGCCAGAGGAGAGATATCCAATCGCTAGTGAGATCCCAAGACCCATCATCCAGGAACCTCTACGACAACAACTACAAGAACCAATACAAGAACAACAAGAAGAGGAGGACGACGAAGAAGACGAGGAAGACGAAGAGCAAGATGAAGACGAAGAGGAAGAAGACGAGGGGGATGAGAATGATCTCGGTGATGAGGATATGGAAGCTGAAGAGGAAAGCGAGGGGGAGTTGGAGAGCATCGGATTTGCTCTAAATGAACATCTCCGAGAGCGGGCGGCACGCCACGAGGCCGGAGAACCGTCAGAGAACTACGAAGAAGAGTGGGAGCAATGGCTAAAGAATGCTATCGAATCGGGCGAGTTCCCGTTCCTCACGGATCCAAATCAACAACCGAACGACACGAATCTAATCCCACAGGCCCTCTTCCCCCCCAATATGCTTAGCGCAGCGAGGGCAGGTCGCTGGGAAGGGATTCCGGATTGGCTTCACGACATAATCCGGCGGACAATTGAGCCCGAGCGGACGCCCAGGAACACCCAGGCAGCTGTTCAGTCGACGGAGCAGGGGTCAATTGAGAGTATCATCGAACGATTGTCCGGCTGGCGGCGTCCTTATGCGGACGTACGATTACTTGTGGACGGAGAGAGTCGGAGCAACACTACGGAAGTGCGGCTTCAACGTACGGCTCAACCAGGTGCATAAAGGGACATCAGTTCTGTGGCGGTCATTGAACATGCCACCTAACTATCAGGCCCGACTACATTAGTGGAAGGTTGCACTGCCATTAGTCTATAATAGCTTCCAATTTCACCCGCAAACGACATCTGGTGCGAGCAGAAATGCGCTAGTATCAAGTCTGAATTATTTTGCTCGACCTTCGCTGGCTCGAAAGTCGACCACTCAGTCTTGACACATACATGCTCGAGCCTCTCAGTCCTCAGAACAAACCATAGTACGCGAGGAGCATTTTGATATTTTACCGCGAGAGGAATGATTTGTTGAGCGTTTAGCCCTGTTTCCCAGGTCGATATACCATCCTCCCTTAAAAGTTCGCACACGACTCGCAATTGTTAGCCTGAAGAAATTGGCGTTTCCGGTATTGTTTCCCCTACAGGTGTATCGATCCAAGACCATAGCATTTTCTTATTCCAACATGATGCCATAATTCCATAACCACCAACCTTTCTACCTAGTCGTAAGAAGTGCAAATTCGTTTATTATTCGTGGGTTCCCACTAGACTTTTGCTGGGATAAGACCAACTTGCTTTATACAATGGCATTCGATGTTTGAAAATAGGGGCTGGCAGCTACTTAATTGTCGATCGCATAACGCCTAAAGATAACGTTTTATACATCGTATGCATATTTGCGGGTATTGTGACATTGTTTTTATGGTTGTTATAAACATACTATCATATCTACAAGACATGAGTTATCGTAAACTCTGATGCTAAGTCATCGTGATTCCGTGACTCAACACGTAATGCCTATGCCAACACAGTGAGGCTTGCCACCCCTACCGGCCTACAACCGCAGGTCATCCTAACGCCTTGCTCGTCTACTGATCATTTCCTGGGTGCCAGTGACTAATAATACAAACACAGCTTGTTATTCATAATGCCGGGTAACTCCTTTCTCCTTCCCAACCCATACATCAATAATTCGGAACGCAGAGTACACTATAATTTGATGTACCAACCCGACCTGGATCCACCAACGCCTATGTATGCTTCTGATGTAAACACCGAACCTTACTACTGCAATGCGGTAGACTTTTCGGCATGTGTGATGTTGGTATTCATACGCTCTTCGAGGACACGTCATCAGTCTTTCGTTTTCGTCTGATAAAATCCACTGCTGGGGTTTGTAGTCTTCGTTTTCTAGGTCGGACCTACTTGCCCACGTCGAATGACATTCGTCCACCTATGGGGATTTACTGGGGGTTTCTGTCTCTTGTTATCCCCGACACCTTTCTAAGGCTCGAGGTGCGACCACTCGGGGATGGCCTTGATCTGGTTCCACATATACTTCTCGAGCTTATTCGCAGACTTGGCATAAGGGGTACTCTCGTTGTTGTACTTCCGGCAGTTGTCGAAGATAAGGCGGGCGTCCCTGATGAACTCCTCGGGCGTCGTGTACTGGTCCGCCTCGAGCTTCGTCTCCATGGTCGAGAGGTCCATCGGCTCCTTGATCACTTCGTAGTAGTCTGCTACATCGTCTTTGTTGACTGGGTTCAGGAAGGGCCATGCGGACTGGTGGTTCTGCATGTCGTTGAGTAGGTGGAGGAGTTGGTTGTAGTTCGGGCCGTGGCGTGGCTGGCGCGCGAGTTCGTCCATGTCGGGTGACCAGCCTGACTCTCGGATCGCTTCGATGGAGAGGGGGTCGATTGGTGTTACCCCATTCCTCCACTGCTTGGGTGGTTGGTGGACTACGTGCGATTTCGAGAAGGCTCGGATCTTTGCATGAACGCATTCCTTCTGCTTAAGCAGCATGCGTCCCATCTCGAGGTAGCGGACACGCGGCAACATCGAGCATTGCATTATCGTGCCTCCTTCGTAATCTTTTATGTAGCCCATCCATACGGACTTCGGTAGTGTAATCTCTTTCGTAAATCCTTGCTTTTTAAAGTAGCCAATGGCATAGTTATCGGCGTAGGTCAGGAAGTGCATGACGTCACTGGTGGCCTTTACATAGTCTTTTAAGTGCGACATAAGATGCGCGCCGTATCCTTTCACTTGCTGGTCACTACTAATGGCACAGAAGACGATCTCGGCGAACTGGCGACCCTTAAATGGCCTATAGGTGATGCCGCCCACTACTTCTAACGGTTTCTTGACGATTGCTATAGACAAGTGCGTTCGGTCGTAGACTAGTCGTGCGATATAATCCTTAGGCATCTTAGGGAGTTGCTTCTGAAAAATGCACTTTAGGCCTGTGAGTATAATGAGGGATTCGCGGTCGTTGTCGTTGTTCACTACGCGGAACTCGATCTCGCCGTTTCGCTCTTCAATAACGGCGGGCTAGGAAAGAGAACATGTTAGCAGCCTCTTGCGACAGCGACAGCGACAGTGATTGAGTCGCTTTGACAGAATCGTAATTCGCATCAAAAATGGGTGGGCTTACCTTCTCGGGAAAGGGAATGGGCTCCATTGCGTGCTTCTTCTCTGGCTCGTCGGAATCGTCTTCGTGTTTGGTGCGCTTTGCGGCGGTTGGTGACGAAGGTTCGCCGCTAGCCTTGCGTTTTCCATCTACTCGGGGGGACAGATTAGTAAAGGGAGATCGCGACGGGCTCCCGGAACTCGTTCTTACCTTTAATAAAAACCATCATGCCGAGTACCTGAAGGAAGGTGTGGCATCGAAGACGAAATGACGCCTAGTTGTAGGGCTAGAGGGCGCGCAGCGGCGTGATGGAGTACAGAATCCCTTGAAGCTTAAGTAGGAATAGTGGGGAATGGAAACTGACACTAGGCAGGTACCACTCCGTACCTACCTGACAGCCGCCCACAGCTCTTACTGGGTCATAACCTTAAGTATACCTGTTTCATACCTACAGACATATGTAAGCACTGTGCAGCTAAGCTAAGCCACATATGGAAATACCTAATTGAGCCACCGTTGCCAGATGGGACAGACAGGCAAGAGCTCTGGAGCTCCAATTGACGATTGAATGCTGATTCTCTCATCGCATCAACCACCTGCACTCTGTCCTCTGAAACTCGACGTTTGTACTGCAACCTGCCATATGCACGCTTCATTGCCTGCATGATATTCTCGTTGACCAGCGAAACCTAAGCTCGACACCATTGGCCACTTTACACGACAACCGAAAACACGAGAACAATAGACCTCCGACGACTCCCTAATTCATCCTTTAATTCCTTTCCATGGATTCCTCATTGCATGAAATCTGGCACACTGCTTCAGGCAGCGCATTCGAACCTGCTGTAGGAAAGGGAAACCAATTCTTGGTCGGCTTCGTCCTGCTTCTTCTCGGTCTAAGCCTAACAGGTGGATTTGCCTTCAGTACGTGCTGGATGACTCGACTTAGGCTATGCTGTGCTGCAGTTTGCTTGTAGTGGTGCTGACAAGTTCTACGCAGATCGATCTCTCGTCAACCTCCCTATCTACGGCGTCCCAGCTGGGCTGGCCATAGCGTGCGTCCCCAACCCATACAATCAACTCTACTCGCTCCTCTTTCTACTCAAATCTAACCTATCGAGCAGCTTCGGAACGGTGTACATGTTCTGCGCGGTCGGAGTTTACGTCTAGAAAAGCAAGAAAGATACCCCAAAAGAGCCGTTGGTGGACCGAGGAGAAGAACGTCCCCGTGTACCATAGATGAATTGAGGCGTGCATAAGCGTTGACTACCTACTACGGCCCCGGCTGTGTTTTCTTTGCGAGTGATCAAGCACCACTTTGATTAATTGTCGTCGAATTTTTCGAATCCCCGGTACATCCCACGTCACCATCACCTAGTTGACATTGACGTTGGTTCATCATGGCGCCCCCTGTTGATTCTGTCTCGCCACGACAACCTCTGTTTCGAGCCGTTGCGAGTTCAACTAAGCGAATTTATCAGCTGTTGAAATGTATCAGCTTCTCGCCCAAGGTCGATGTCCAACTTACGCATGATGGCATCCGGTTCGCAGCTGACCACTCTCGCGTTATGCAGGGTAAGCGTCAATCCCGAGGCAAGACCTACCTTCAGGATTGAAGGTACTGACAGGCTATCATAGGTGTGGCATTTCTTGACAAATCTCTTTTTACGACATATACCCTCAACTGGCTAGAGAGCGCGAACACAACGCCACGGTTCCAGATGAATTTCTCCGCCTTACTAGAAGCTCTACAGATCTTTGGTGCCACAGATGCCGCAGCCAGGGCAGCCAAGACTGAGGCAGACTCATATCGTAGCAATCTTCGCAATTATCGCCCAGATGCCTTTAGCCACCAGACTCTCGGCATGCCTGGTACTTGTTGTCTAGTCTACGCGGAGGAGGGGTCACCGCTTAGCGTTATTCTAGAGGAATCCGATGTGAAAACCCAGTGTAATATTGTAACGTATACACCTGAATCTCCCGACGACATCCCTTTCGACCGCGACGATCTTACTTTCAAGATAATCATGCAAGCTCGATGGCTTCTGGACAGTCTATCGGAACTAGCCCCTATGTCACCAGCTAGAATTACCGTCTCTGCCTTACCAAATGCGCCTTACCTAAAACTAGCGAGCGGTGGAGCTGTTGGTAGCGCCAGTGTTGACTTCTCCAACGGCCGTGATCTTCTCGAGACTTTTTCGGTGCGGGAACCCTGGGTCCAAAGCTTCAAGTTTGACCTCATTAAGTCTGCAAGTGAAGCAATGCGCATAGCGAGCAAGGTTAGCTTCCGTGGAGATGGACAGGGTGTTCTGAGCCTCCAATTCATGGTAGAGGTCGAGGATGGGCTGGTTAGCTTTCTTGATTTTCGGTTCGTTCCATACATTACACAAGAGGATGAGGAGTCAGAATCTGAGAGTGAGGGAGAGGATTGAGCTAAAGTCACTTTATTTGCCTCTCGCTACCCTCGCAATTAGTTCGTGAGATACATCAAGCGCGCTAGGACTAGGGCAGATAACACTTTACGGGCCTGGTATAAAACCTATATATATCGTGCGAGAATATTCATCACGTCTTTCTATCTCACTAGTATTTACTGTCCGTACGAGAGTATTCCCAATACCTATTAGCTGATCGCTCCAGCTCGGGCAATATAGATCTCATAAGCTTACTTGTGAGACCATTCTAGTTAGGACGGCGACCTACAATACTACGTCTTCTAAAGGTTATTTTTAAGATTCGGCGGTAATTCTCTTAGCCTTTAATTATCTCGTGGTGGCTCATCTAGCTGAACACCAGATGGGGCTACTGAGTTTATCTGATAGCGCCACGGTTGTCTCACGGCCAGCGACTCGGGCCTCGATATCGGCGCCGTCTTTTCGTTCTCCTCCGTCTATGTGCTGCTATTGTATGTCATAGCGAAAAGAGCACGATCTTCCCATATTGCGGACTATGGAGCCAAGAACGTTCCTGTGATACATCAACCGGGAGTCAACGGGAGAGGGACGTCTGAGGCAATTAAGTGGTGTTCCACCAGTGATAAAGTGTACTACGGTCTACATCTCAATTATTGATAGATCTACACGCCATAGGACACGCCACATCGGCGGCTATCTTGATGCTTTTGCAATCCTTGCTGGCAATGTACGAAGTATTCGCCTGTCTTCACCTTGCTCATCATTATTGCTACAATATCAATGTCACCAGATGCATGTCATTTCACCGGATCTATCCTACTCCTCTAGTCTTGTGGCAAAACCTGGACAAATACATGGATTGACCTAGTATCGATTCCTCTTCGACCCTATGAAATAGTTGAAATCAAGCAAGCGGAGTACCAACTAGCTACGCTACCTGGATCGATACCCGGCCTAGCCGGCTACGCTGAGCGCCGCCGCCTCGCGTTCCCCACGATATAGGAAGTTGGTAGGCACGTGGTATAACATCAGCTCGATGACAAAGCGGCCAGTGCACAGCGCCTCGTAGCTATACTTAGTAGATATCTCTTCGCTTGCTCTGTCCTCTCACACTCGAGCTTTTACAATCGAGTTTGGCTTATCTCAGCCTAGCCCCGGACAAGTGCGCTTACCATGGCGGTCACGGGTCCGTCTTGTGTGTGCAATTGGGACACTTCCGCTCCACTCCGACCCTCCATCTCCCCCCTCCTGTTCCTCGCGTTATATAACCTTCTCTCTCGTGGCTGGATTAGAGTCTTGTTGCGAAGTTTTGCTTCTGGTGCTATCCAGAAAGGGGACTAGACATAGAGAAAAACAAGGACAGAATTCACCTAATTCAAGGCCAACTCTGTGGTGTGTGAAGAACTTGCATCGATTCCACCACTTACAGCTGTTAACGAAGATCTGGATGATACACTACACAAGCCACACGGTAACCATGCGTAAGCGGCTCTCGCGATGGCTTCCTTGATTACTTTGATCCAGGCCTCTGTGTGGCTGACCCCTTGAAGAAAAATCACGCGCTTTTGACTCGTCATTGCTACTCGTAGCTTTCCTTCCAAGCCATCCACATTATGCATTATGTGGGTTTCCGTAGAATGTAGATCGCAGGTTACACAGTCCGCCCTAACTGACTAATTTTGTCTCGCTCTCAAACCTCGACGTCCCCGATCGTCTCATTCCTGGGGAGATATTCGCTGTGTGGCGTGCAACCGGGCCATTCGGAATGCCCAGACAACAGCCGATTAGAGAAGGTAGTGCGTAGTGTGGTAACGGTACTAAAGGATAGAGGCGCCATCTGTCTGTGATCTTGTACCCCGCGAGGGCAAGGCTATCACTTATGGATGCCGTTCAACTCCATTCTTGACATCCCTTTCCTAGACTCAAAGCAGACTAGGAATCTCGTTCGGGCTCTCGCAGTGGACAAGTCGCTTCCAGCTGAATTTGCCCGCCCACCCAGATCTTTGTCTTGATGACTTTATTCGAGAGTATATAGGAGACTTCATCCTCCCGCACCTACTGATTTGTGACAATCAACTATACGATAGGCATTAAGATCATTCCATCTTACTCTTATTCATTGTTCTCCCTCGGTGATTCTTAGAAACTGAGACAGCACAAGCTTTCCCTTTTGTTTCATATCACTATCACATCCCCTTCTCCCATCAGTTCCAAAAGATTCAACGGTACACCCAACCTCACCTCTGTCGTCGCTTCAAGCTACAGACTACTTCATCCTCACCAACACATACTCACAGATACCTTAATCGTCCCTGCCGCCCGACGATTACCTAAATCTAGCGACCTCTCATAGTAATCACCTTTAGCCAAACCAATTCCGACAGACAATATGTACCGCGCTCCAACCGCCCAACCCGAAGTAGAGCCTAGAATAAGTTGCTTCAGCGGTATGCAATCTCGGCTCGCACGTCTCCTGCAAAGGCGTCGACGCGCCGGCGCCGAACGGACCTCGCCCGCTGCTACTGCGGCCGGCGGTGGACCCAGTTACGTCGAGGGTCAAGGGCGCCGCGCAGCCCCGTACGTGCCGCAGCATGCCGCCGCGACCTTCTCCAGGACGGCGACGCCGCGGCAGATGAGGACGGAGAACGAGATACTGTGATGCGTCAGTCTGGTGTAGATCGAGGATACATTCATTACCCCCCCCTGCGCCAACACACTGGCCCATGTTAATAACCCGCTCTCGGAATTCTCCTATGTCGCATCTTGCCTTTCCATCGGCCCCCTATCTTACTTACTCCAACCAGCTGTGAGCGTGAGCCTAACACGTAGGCAGACGGGGGCGGAATGGGACACTTTCGGTATCAACGAGTTTGGGGGACGAAGGGGCGGAGCGGCGCGGGGTCATATGACCACCCTCGATCGAGAAGGGATTCCCGCCGCGCAGACTAAACCATTGGCGACGAGGATCGCCAAATTCATTCCACTCCCTCGGCGCCCGAGAAATGGCTGGAGGAGAGCCCACGACCGCGAGCACGGCCCAGCGCCACCACCACCACTGCGAAAGCTGGATCGCGCAGCCAATGCCGAGTGCGCGATGGGCCGGAGCCTCGCGCCGAGCTGTCATTCAGCGGCTGACCACCCTGATTCGCTCTGGGTGGAGGGCACCGCGCGAGACGGGGAAGACGAGTGCGAGCACCACCCACCACCAGATCTGAGACGCAGCAAGTCCAGCTTTTTTTTTGTCCACGCCGGGGGTAAAGTCCTGAATCGGGAGGCGTTGCTAGAATCGCCTGCGAGACTGGGATTCCACGCCGCAAGGCTCTGGGAATTAGGTACATACCTGTCTGTATACAGGGGGGAAGCGGGGAGGGGGAGGGGAAGGGGAGCGCAGAACAGTTCGAAGGATTATCCGCCTTGTGCCTTGTCAGATAATTTGGTGGCGGGCATACGCGGCGTCTGAGTCTAGATTTCGAGACAAGCGCGCTGTTCTAATACAGTGCCATCATCATTATCGTTATGAGCATCTTCTTACTTAGTGGGAGGATTGAGGCTCCTCGCTTTGGACTACTCTGTAAGGCGCACATGTCTGTCACACGTTGCGACGAACCCGTGGTGATATCAAACAACCTCACTAAGTATACCCTCTGCTTGCGACGACGAGAGGGGAGTAGACTCTAGGGTGGTGTAGTGTCATTGATCTGATATGGGTTACATTTCACGACGTGTACAGTCTCGTCATTACTAAGTAGTCTCAAGTGAATGCATGATATGGCGACGTAGGTGCTTGCGTAGGATGTCTTTGGGGGGAGGCACTCCCAACTGACTGAGTGTGCCTATTGGGAACATGTGGTGCCAACGGTATCTGCCTCGCGCACTCTAACCTAGACCAAGCAGGCGGTTCGGACGGCGTGTGAAGTGTGCTTGGGAATGTAGCCACACTGGCGCGCGATGTCACCTCGTCCTCTTCCCAAATCTCCCATCTGTTTCAGGTACCTGCGTGCGCATTCGGTAACGAGGTGTGCAGTAGACCCGACTTCAGCTACGGTGGCACAGTAGTACTACCCCGGGCGAGCAGAGCTGTAGCGTAGCAATATCGGGACACACACTGCGACTCTCTCTGCCCGTTTGCACCGGTCAGAACTGTAGCTCAGCTAGGTAAGTGAGTAAGTAGGTTATGGGTGGTTCAACTGGTCTTTCGTACCACCCACCATTCACCATTGCTGCCATTACTGGCAGGCAGATTGAGCTTCTTCAATCCTACCTACAGATATACAGGGAATATATGTATCACAGCTGTCAGAGCTCTCGGCAGGGACCGAAGCTCGGAACTTGTCAGTGAGGCAGGGTTGGCCATTACAGATGCCGATTAGAGAAGGCGAGATTAAACCCCGGGGCAGATCCCACGATTATTCTCGGCCATCGCGTTTCCAAACAGGCGATTCTCGGCTGTAGGTAGAAAATAGAAAGAAGAGGATTCGCAAAACCACGAGGAGATACACATGGCTTTCCTTTTTCTCGGGAGAGAGGGGCGGATCTCTCTGGGCCTTACGAGCAACGCGCGGGATCTTGGGATAGATAAGATCCACTCTGGTTCCTGTTTTTAGGTTTCCGGCCGGTTTAGGCGAGGAAGGGAAGGTAGGGGTAGAAAAGAAGAAGTCTTCGTGAACTTGACGCAGCAGATGGAGCCGATGGTGTTTCGGTGACCTGCACCCGCGCACCCGCAAGGTGTGAGGAAGACCTCCTGCTCTTAACCCCCCGGCCTAGGAGATTATACCTACTTGTCTGTATGTCTGTATGTATGTATGCAAGCCTTAATTAGAAGCCAAGACTGCCAACTGCAGGTCCAGCAAGCCAACAAGCCACAACCAGCACCCGATGCGGTGCGCATGCGACACGCTTGTAGTGTATCCGCACGATCAAACCGCGATGGCTGGAAAGAAAACGGAAATAAATTATAAAAAAATGATGAACTGTCGCATTATTAGCCGCGAACTTCTGTTAGTCAGAGTTTAGTTCCTTTAGCGCACTTAAAAACAGAATGAATGGTAAGCGAGCGCGCTGATGATTCTCCAGCAAACATGGCTACCAACGGATGACTGGTGAGAAAGGGGGCGAAGTGAGGCATTGGTGCTGAGAGGCAGCTTGCCGAGTGATGATATGCGGGTTCTCGAGGGTCCCTGCGTGCGCGGCGCACTTACACAACATTGTCGTGGGGTCTGCGCCTACGTCTATGGTTGGTCGCTACATCACGCCATCTATATTGTGGCAGATATGGGCTATGCCGCAGCAGCCACAGGGGTGATTGGATCTGCGAGCACCCTAGACTACAGCGTAGACTACAGGCCACCTATAGGTAGGTATTATTCGGTACATATAATGGTGGTGGCTAGCGTACCTACTTAGGCGTTTCCTATTTCCAACTCGCTATATTCGTGAACTACCTACTATACATACATACAGGTATCTACGTAAGTATGTATGCGTAAGTAGGCTTTCTTTGCATAAACACTGATTGCCCTTCCAATCGGCAAGAGTTCTTGACTAGGTAATCCCCATCTAATACCTACACATCCAGCTATAAAGGCTTTATGTTGCGTCGTCACCTACCACCGGTGACGCAAAAACGCCGGTTCATCTAACTTCATTGGATGTCGAATACCTAACTATCAGTCAAGTCGTACGTGCGCGTCTACATAAAATGGATAATTGACATGTTACCGTTGTCGTTGGCGCTATTTCTAGCCGATTTGTGTTGTACAGTACCTACCATATAATGTACTTAAGATCAGTTACTTAGTCAGTTACTGAGTTATAAGGATTACCTATCTAGGTAGTTAGCTGTATTAGCAAGAAGGATTCCTACAACGTTGCGTAGTCCTTATTCAGCGTACATATGTACAGAACAAGTAGGATGAATTGCCCTGTGTCACGCGGGGAGTCTGGCCCAGTGTTTCTCCATCTCCAGTACATACATATGCCAGTGTCGCATCCTACAACAGCAAAGGAGCTCAAGATAGGTATGGTCTGATGCCGTCTTATCTCGGAACTGGCGGGGACAGACTACATACCTATTCTGTCCTAAGTAGTCTGTATGCTGTGAGGTATTGTGGCGAGGGCAGAATCGTAAGGGAACGCAACTCCTTGAAATCGATCGATCCATACCTATGAATAAGTGACTCGATTACAGAGAACAATTACAGGTCATAAATAACTATGTACCTGAATTTTATTAAATATTACGTTGTTGTAGAAGTTCGAGTCTATTTGGGGGTTTCAAGTTGGTAAGTTTGATGTGGAGAAGATATCGATCTGTACCTAAATGTCACCTAAGCAGCAATTAAACCATTTCTTAATTACATATCCGCCTCATTTTATGCAACTAAACCTGTGAATTATTCCAATATCCACTGTCGGAGTTGTCTAAAATACCTCTTGTCCGTGCTCCGTGCCTGTGCCCGCGCCCGCGGCGCATGTGCATGCAGATATAGCTCAGGTTATTGTAATATTCTTAGATTATTACAATGTACGTACCTTAGCCTGGTACTTCCAAGCTTATTGCTCCTCATCACTCACTCTTCACCACTCATCATCAACGATCCATCATCACATTGCCCACACACACACACACTCCCTCAGGAGTATGCCGTGCATACAGAATGCTTGGCACCTGTTCCTACTACTAACTGCAACTATTTCAATATATTGAGCCCGTTATGGTATTGTACCTATCCTTTCAACGTGAGCCCCCTGTCGACAACCCACTTTCTCATATGCGCCATCCATATGATTTGTCTACCTCTTCGAGAAAGAATAGGTGTCAAGATACCCGACTCGCCGAATGTTGCTACTGTACACACAGACCCGGGGGCGGCGAGATCCTTGGCCGGCTGGAATGACCTTTAATGCTCACTCTCGTTGGTCCAGTTGGTTAGACAATTTGGAAAGTTTCGCCTTCTAGGCCTCCATTAGCTCGGTCTTCTTTCCGGTTCCTTCGCTCCAGCCATCAAAGATCAACTGCTGTCACGTTGGTTGACTCTTTTACGTTTGCGCTGTACTCATATGCACCGCTGCGCATACTGTACTGCTGATACCTACTACTTGCAAACACAAAGCGGCATATATATTTCAGCGCCTTTCATTGTAGCATCTATTTGTCATTACTACCCAAGAGACGCGTACAACGGGGTTGGCTTGTGATATGTACGTTTCTCCCCAGGTCTTCGACGTCATTAGTTATGTATCTCTGCCTGTGCATAACAGCATGTCGAGAATCTTACGTGTGCAGCGACATGCACACCTTTCCGACCTAACGGACCCAGGCTCTAGTGGTGTCGATCTTCAACACTCTCAGGTGACAGCTGTGGAATTGCTGAACAATATCTACTTCCTACACCACTACATCTAAATGCCAAAACCTAAGTGGTGCGGCCGCCCCGTTAAACGCCGGCATTCAAACGGAAGCGCAAACCAAGTGGTAGAACCTATATAGGTACCTAGTAAGTAGGAGGTAAGTAGGTATTGTACTGTCATACAGAGTAGTTAGTGCATGCAGAATACTACCTAGGTGCCCGCCTACTTACACAACCTTAGGTAGGTATCTCAGTCGCAACCTCTGTTTGATGTTGGTTTTGACTTCGTCGTTTCTTTCTACCTTGAAACTACTTCCTCTAGGCTCTAGGCTTCAGTAGAGTGTGCCATACGCCGCATTTCCTGTTACCTACCAACATTTCGCGCACCATTTCCGCATCCCGTGGAGTTCGCTGCGATGGCGGAGCGCATCGCATCGCATTGCTCGGGCATGTCGATGGAGCAATTCCAGGAAAGTGATCGGGAAGTTGACGTCAACTGAGCCATGCCCTGCCTTCGACTCTGGTACTGTAGAGTATCCCCCCTACACTAAGTACACTACACTGCGCTAGGCATCTCGATACGATCTACGCTGGGGTTGGTTCGCAAATAGAAATTCGCCAATAGGATACAAAAATAACAGGATACTTACACTACCTGGCGTACACTTCCCCAAAGGGAACAAAGGGAAAAACCCTTGTCTGAGAGGCTTGGCGGACTGCCCCCTGGTCTTCCCGCGCCCACCAGGACTCCCCCTGTAGTAGGGACTGTAGAGTCTAGGTTCAGCCGGGCTAGGCATCGACATCTCGCCCAGGAGCTAGGGATTGTAGACTTCATGTCACGTCACGCCCCGTCTGCTCCAGTCCTGTGCTGTGTAGCATGGCAGGCGGAGCAACGGGATGTAAGTTTGAATGTAGATATCATGCCCCCCCTGCCGCTACTCCTGCTCCTGCTCCTGCTGGTGCTTCCTACTAGTATCTAGTCCTTCCTGGCGGCCTAGACAGAAAGCCTTGTAATACCCCAGACTCGAGCCGTTATATGCGATGCCTCTCCCCAAGATCTACATGCTTGATTACATCTCCCATTCTTCGTGCCGCCATTATGCTATCTAGATCAGGTCTTACCATTCGAAAGCTCATACCCCACCGGCGGTCAAGTGATGAGGATTTGAGTAACGCTGAGTTAGAAGATGCTCTACTTGTTTCGTGGACAGAACAGGACGGCGGTGGTGGAGGAGCTGGTGGCAAGATCTATGCGGCGAGCCGATCTTATAATCGCAGAAAACAACCACCGGCCCCAATCATAGCCACGAGCCCTCTCACCCATTCCGATATCCTAAGACCGCTACCACCGCTCCCGAGCGAGACACCACGTTCTTCATCAAGCTCATTGTGTAGATGCGAGCGCCACGTTGAGTGCGATTGCCCCCTACTGAGTTGGAAGAGGAGATCACCCCTTTACTCGATACCATCAAAGGGAGACAGCGAAGACACGCTATTGCTATCTTGTATTAACACAGTTGGTCCTGATGAAACTATCACACACCATATACCAAAGTCCCGCTTTTATTTGTCAAACAATTCCAAAAGTAAGGGAGACCTACCCCAAGCTTTGTCCCCCGAAGAAAGACATGACGAAGTAAGGACAAACGAACGGAAGCCGGAGGGGCCGTTACCACAGGCGCTCTCAGACGACGTACAACAATTTATGCAAGAGACCGAGGACGCCTTTAAAGCTATCGGCAGCACCTTGTCGAAGGTCCCCGAGCCTACACCACCCACCCCGCCTCCCAAGGAAACACCTCCGAAGAGTCCTCAGGCCAAAGCACCGTCTACTTTTGACTCTTCTCCCAATACCCCGCCTAAGGATAACAATCTCCTACCAAAGCCCAAGATGAAGAAGTCTAAGACGGCCAAGCAGACGAGGGCAATAAGACCGAGGAAACCCACCGCGCCGAAACAAGCGCCCAGGACTGGTCCAAGATGGACGCTAACAGAAAATGTTTCGGAATTGCTCACGGGCAAACTGTTTCACAGAATAGAAGCAGATGAGATCCTCACACCTGATCAGATCGAGGCCTATAGACAGAAGAGGATAACGAAGCTCCAAGTGGATAAAATGGCAGAGGCTTTGGAGAATGAGGTGGCTGAGATGTCGATGGAGCCCTTCGACCTTGACTTAGGCATTGAAGCAGCGCGTGTCGAGGCTGATATGGAGACAACAGCAGAAGAAAAGTCTGCGACCTCATTTTCTGATGTAGTGCAACGGAAGTATAAAAGCAATCCTTCCCCGCTTCCTCTTGCACCGCGACCACTGTTTCATAAGAACAAGACGTTTCCTGTGGGGTCGGCAAGGCACGTACGATCATCATCTCGTAAACTCGTGACCGAGCTCCCAATCATCCCCGAAACAAGTGACGACCTTTACCTCAACAACGAATCCAACGAGTCTCTCACACACTCTATCTCTTCCGAATATGTGTACCTCAAATCATCAACATACTCTTTAACTACGCCTACTATCCAGCATGGAGCCATTCGACTTTCCAAATCCGACCTGCTACCAGATATGAAACTAGGGGGCGATGAAGGTCTCGACTGGACGGCATTTCAGATGGCAATTCTCGGCGGCGCTGGTGATTTGTTCACGGAAAGTGATGACACTATTCGCCAGGCAGAAGCGGAGGAGATTGCCGATATAACAGAGTGGTGGGACTCCTGGAACTTCGAGAGCACCGGAAAACTCGTCACCAATGACTATGAAGCATCAAGTCCTACAAGCACACTATCTGGAGACGAGATCCCCGATCTCTCTTACGGCGAGATCGAGAGCAATAACCCATACAGCCCACACCGCACATGGCAAGAAGCGCAGCGCAAATCACACGCTTCGGGTCTATACCTAGGCCTTGATTTTACACACGAGAAAAGGCACGCGTCGTCGCATTACTTATCAGATGGACGACCGGTTAGTGCGAATGGCAGCTGGCATCAAGACGGCGAGCAGACGGAAATCATAGTGAACCGCGAGAGCGTCAACAGCCTACCGCCCAGCCCGATGCTAGACCTGCGGGTGATCCGCAGCAGCAACGGCGACGACCTCGACGTTGTGCCGATGGGGTACAATCTCGGGCACGACCTAGGAGACTTCCTGAAATGGGAAGCCGAGCATGCTTATGCCGGCGACTTTAGCTCGCCCACTGGGCTGATGTAGAAAATTTACTGTGCTTTATTCACTTTGCTTATTGGGGCGGATTTACTCATTTGACTGGTCTGGTTGGATAGGATGGGATGACTCTTTTTTTGCTTGGTTGGTTGGCGCATGTACGAGAGGCGTAAACGGATCGGCGCAGAAATCGGGATAAACGCGATTGATACCCTCCCTCTCTGAAGGCGACATACATAGAAATCTCCGGGCATACGCCTATGCATTTCAAATAGCTCTGCCTGCTCATGCTACCTACATGAATACAAAAACTACATACACATGTTGTCACATTCTCTCTCTTTCTCTAATGAAAATCATGACGATGACGACGATCAGGCCACCCCACTTCCGTTTATGATAGCCAGTGCAACTCAGGCAACTTAGGCGTCTGAGCCTGAGGCTGTGTGAGATGTGTAAGCCGCTATGAACCAACCACGCTGAGAGTACATATGGTCGACTTCAGTGGTCAGGTCAGGCCAGGCCAGGCCAGCCCGCCCGGCAGTACCGACTCATCGACAGGGGTGCCTACTCGGGCGGACGAATACCACTTGGTCTCGTATCCATCGGACACCCGTATTGAAACTTTGAGGCCACCGCAAACCCCCATGTCACAAAACCTGCCCCAACGCCTTTTTCTTTCACCGGACTTACGAGAGGGAGTTTGCAACCTCAGGTCACATATCCGGATGGTAACCGTGGTAATGATTGCTTTTGGAATTTTGATTTGATTTGATTTTCTGGTCATTTTCTTTGTCCTCCCTTATTTCACGGCGTTCGCATTGTAATTTACAAACCCGTTGGCTGTAAACGGAGGGGTCACGGCCTAGCGTGGATCTATCCACTAGATCTAGGTAGGTTAGGTAGGTGTCTGCGTACGGTAATTCTTCACTAGTGGCGGCTATCTGCCGTTAGGTTGAGCAGGTACCCAGTTTAGGTAGGTAGGTACTTACCTATCTATACTAAAAACAGTGTATATAGGGATACCTCACAGTGACTGCAAGGTCCTTTTATAGTTACCTTCGTTTATCTAGGTAATACGCTAGATGCGCGAGGGCCGAATCTGCAGTTGAATGACATGAGCAGGACGATCACCCGACTTGCATCGTCATACCCGACAGACCTGACTACCTACGCCGCGAAAGGGCGAAAATGAGATAGGTACGTTATTCGGGCCGCTCATTCGATATCACAAACAGATTGGCACACGTGAGGCTGGGCGCGGTTATCTCGCGTAATTAGGGCGATGAGATGAATGGATGTCAACGCCTGGCTTGGCAAAAGCCACTTTCATTGGAAATTGGCGATGGGACGAGCACCGCCAGACGTTCGCCCGGATTTTAAACTCTACAGCACGTACCGAAACCCTTGCTTCCCGTAACGAACACTTGATCTGCATGCTCGCTTAGCTCGGCGTTTATTATACATAGCTACTTGTTGGTATGTATGTATGCATGTATGTATACTGTAATTATTAGCGTTAAAGGGATGGTGTCGTTGTAGGTGTGCGATGCCTAAAGGATAGGTAGGGCGTGGATAGATATGATACCTAGCAAGGGACAATAGGTTTGTTTGTAGGTCATGAGCGACGGCGAGCAGAACTCAAGCGAACGCCCCGTGAGATGAGCAACCTTGGCGTCCTATAGATTATACAAGGATCGATAAGCTATTATAGTCTGTACTGCAGTAATTACATATTCAATCCCTTGCTATGATAGTCGTTCGATTTCTCTCCGCGATCGGTTCTTCTCTTATCTCGTCTTTTCATTTCACACGTTTGTTCAACTACTTGGTACGCCCATCCTTCCTCTTGAAGTTACTCTCATCAGTCAGTTGCAATAACAGCAATTAGTTATTCAACGGAACTATCCATATCCAATCAGTTTCGGTTCTATACAAAGCAAACATTCTGCAACTTCGTTAGCAAGTGACCCTACAAGAACTAGTGCCCGTATCTAACGCAAGGGATGAATTATATATAGCCTGGGTCTCCAAACCCAACTTTCTCTAGGTGCGGGGGATATTTAAGTTTACGAGCAAGACCGTACTTATTAGAAGCGGGAAAAGCAGTACATATGAAGTTGTCTAGAAAAGCCGAAATCGATTATCGTATAAATATCGACATGTATAACCATTTACGATATTGTAACAGTCTTCGCGAACAAGAGGATCAATGTAAGATAAACGATCTAACACCGAGAAGAAGGCAATGTAAATCCCATGCTACTTATCGTGAAAGTATATATGTGGAACAAAGCCATCTAAAACCAGTAGTGATGAATACCTCGAAAAATTTCCTGTTTCTTATAACCTTTGGTATATAAATAGCTCGTGAAGAGATTTTACTAATTCTATGGGCATAGTGATAAAGCCCTCCGACACTATATATGTGCTCCTACAATGTCCCATCGCCATTTAAAGTGGCGGGAGTGGTTAAGGTTTGAAGGAGGGCCACGTCTCCTCCCGGAATACCTCCAGCTGAGAACCGGCACAAATTTGACTATATGCAGGTAGAGTCGCATAAGGTTGAGTATGTTGATGTTTTAACCTTAGTGAGCGATCGGGGACGAAGATTATGGATTAACAAACGCTCTCCAATGACCCTCAAACTATTTTGTACTAATGCAAAATTTCAGCTAACCCCTTCTTCGTGAAAGCCTTATTATCAAAACCTATGCCGAATTTTATAAATAGCTATTTTCAAGCCGAATGATCCTAGTTAGCACACAGTTTCCCCAGCCGGACGTCGTGATAACAGTCCGGCACAAAAAGCCGAACCCTAAGGGGGCCTTGCTCCAACACCAGGCAAATCTGGACGATTTCAAAAGCCGAGCCTACTTATCTGCGTCATGCCTTTGATTCCGATAATATGAGCCGGATACTATTCACGACTGGCAATGTGAGCCTGCGAATGGCGCTCACTCGGGCTCTGTTCTGGCTCCTGTCAGTCGGAGGACTGGCAGCCATACATCAGCCGTACGATGATTCTATGCTCACCCTCACGTCGATAGGGACACCGGATCCATTTGTAAGGAGCTTTAGTGGGCAATATTATTTGGTGAGTTGAGCGACAGGCCTTACTTACCGACTACCGCTCGTTAACAACGAGCCTAGACATTCACCGCAGGAGATAGGATTGAGATTTGGACCTCGAACAGCCTGGTAGATATAGAAGCTACGGCTACAAAACACCAAATATGGTACGATTAAGAACCCGAGACTGCCTATGATATCATTCCACATGATGAGCAGCCACCAACGAGAAGACCTAAGCTAAAACAGCTTATAGGAAACCACCACAAGGAACAGAACACTCGGCCGACATCTGGGCTCCCGAGCTCCACGCGCTCCGCGGCCGATGGTACATATACTACACAGCAGCGAATCCGAAAAAGGGCAACAAGAGCCACCGGCTATACGTGCTGGGCGGGCCGCCGGCGACAGAGGACCCGGTCCGGGGGCAGTGGGAGTTCCTGGGGCGGATCTACGACATGCCAGACCAGTGGGCGATCGACGGGACCGTGTTCGAGCTCAAGGGCCAGCTGTACCTCGCGTACTCGGGGTGGCCGCTCGAGAGCCCATCTCCCAAGAACGGGTCACACGCAACACAGAACGGGGGGAACAACACCACTGATGCCCATCATCATCATAACACTACAACGCCCACCACGACGGCCCCGGCTGCTGTAGCTGCTACAGCGGCCCCGGGGATGGTGCAGCACCTCTTCCTAATGCGGCTCGACCACCCCTCGACGGCGGGCAGCCGGCCGGTGGCGATCGGGGTGCCGCAGCAGGCGTGGGAGACGACGCACGACGCGGCGGGCGCGCACGCCATCAACGAGGGCCCGCAGTGGCTCGCCGCGCCCGACGGGCGGTGGCGCGGGCTCGTGTACTCGTGCGCCGGGTCCTGGACCCCCGAGTACAAGATGGCCACGCTGCGGTACCGCGGCGGCGAGCCGCTGGACCCGGCCTCGTGGGAGAAGGGGCACGCGCCCCTGCTGCAGACCGTCAAGCCTCTGCCTCTGCCGCAGCCGCAGCATCGGCTTGGAGGGGGGAGAGGGAGAGGGGGTTTGTTCGGACCGGGGCATGGTAGTTTCCTCGATGTGGGCGGCGGCCATGTCGTGGCTGTGTATCATGCCACGGACGGACCGGATGATGGCTGGGATAATAGGCGGGCGCGCGTCCAGCGCGTTGCGTTCACGGAGAGGGGGCCGTATATGGGCAAGTCGTTTGGTGTTGAGGGCCCGTTTAAGGGGGACGGCCTCGTGGCGCGGATTAGGGCTAAGATTGCGCGGAGCAGGAAGAGTGGAGTGGCGGAGACGGAGGACCTGCGGACTTTCTTGGAGGCGAGGCGGTTGGAGAATGAGGCCCGGATGGACGAGATGTAATGCTATATCGCGTGGGGAAAGACTGTAATATGCGGGTGTTATTGGGGGGAGTTGGTATTTTGGTTTAGTGTGCTGCCTATTAGTTCCTTCGGGGAGTGCGGCGTCTTCATAATAATCAGTTGTTTCTTTTCATTACGCTACATTTTGCATGGTAATAGTGCCGAGCTCATGCAACAGTGTCTATCGATATTTGTGTCCCTCGAAAACGGAGGCTTAAGTACCTACATCCAAAGTACTTAGTAGTCTAAAAGTTCGAGCATTGCTTAGTGTTGGTCACCTCACAACTAGCTAGTTACCTGCCTCTCGTCCGTGCCCTTCCCGATTTGCAGCAACAACATGGTATGGGCACGGGGGATTGGTTCCATTGTAGACGAATTGGTACAACTAAGAGGTGTCAAGGGCTTGGATGCACCATCAAAAAGTAGTTCCCCTAGTCAAGGGCTGAAGCCGTCGATAGAGCTATATGACTATCGGTCGGTACTCCAGGATGACGCCCTAAAAATAGCCCGTCCAAGATCACCATGCATCTTGTTTCTCATACGCTGCACCTGCGCATCATCGCCAAGCCGTTTGTAGATTCCCTCAAGGATCGTCACTGTGAAGAGCGTACTGCTGTTCAAAGTTCCGAGCACCTTCTCTTGGTTTTCTAGAACGCCCCTGAGCATTTTCTCTGCCTCAGCTAATCTGCCTTGATCTCTAAGAACTAGCCCCAAGGACCGCCCGATGAAGAACGACATGTAACTCCCGCGGCCGAAGTTCTCCAGCACTCCCTCAAACGCTTCCCTTGCGGCTACTTCGGCTTCTACAAGATATTTTTGGTAGCGTAGGTTTACCGCTAGCGTGTTGAGGGATACCAAGTAGAGCGACGTATTTTCCCCGTGAATCGCTCTGGCCCGCTCTATTACATGTCGGATTATTTTCTCCCCTTCGGCATAGTGTAATGATCTTCGATATGTCATTCCGAGCTTCTGGGCGCTGCGAAGCGTGGATTCGTGATCAGGTCCCAATAACGTTGTTTTGCCTTCGAGAGCTTTCCTGTATAGCTCCTCTGCCTCCGAGTATCTGCTCTTTTCCACAAGGCAGGAAGCGGCATCGTGATACAGCTGAAATTTCTCTACACTGGGTGCATCGTCTGCCGCAAGAGCCAGAAGGGTATCATATAGCTCCATTGCGGTGTCAAGACGTTCGCAGCTCATGTAGAAATTGGCAAAGCGGCTTGCTGCCTCGCGGGACATACCGCACATCACTGAGGTATCTCCGTTCAGATAACGAGCGCTTGTCCGAGCACTAGTGCTATTCGAAAGTAGCCACTCCCTACGCTGTAAATTCATCGAATCTAGATTCTCGCTACACTCCTGGAGGAGCGCGTCGATGACAGAAATCGCCATCGTGGAAAAGCAAGCCCTCTGATCTGGCGCAATGCGGATCCGGAGCCACTCTAACACCATGGGGTGGAGGGTGAGTGTGGCGTATTCGTTACCAAAGTCGATCGTTTCCAAGAGAGATAGCCCGTAGAGCTCGACGAGGATATCCTGGAACTTGAGTTTATTCCATTTTCCGTCCTCGTAGCAGATCTGCATACACTCCGCTGTTTCACCCGTGGATTCCCTTGCCGCGATGGCGAGCTCCTCAGAAATGCAATCGCCATCGAAGAGGCTGAGGAAGGAAAGCATGGCACCAACTCTACCCCGACTAGAATCATCAGTCTCTATTTGCTGCAATGATAGGTCGAACGTCGTGGCAATTTTGAGCTCGACAACTTGTTGGTCCGCCCGTTCCGAATCCTTCTCCTTGTAGTAACCCCACGTGTGTGGTACCGCTGACCACAATTTCAGTGTGGACGATTGGCTTTCTAGTATCCTGTCGAAGCTCTCAAGATCGAGCCTATGCCGTCTCATATAAGACGCTACTTGATCGATTGCCAGGGGAAGACCACCCATACGGGCGACGATGATTGAAGCTTGATCATGACTCACGAGTGAGCTATCTCGCCCAAGTCGATGAAAGAAGAGTTCAACGCCTTCGTCTTTCGTCATACCATTCAAGAACACCGTAGTGCCCAGAGAGGACACATCTTGATGTCGGCTGGTGAACAGAAAAGCGCCAAACCCATCGGGGTTGGAAGGAAGGTAGTCAGTGATATTCCGAAATGTTTTTGGATCGTCAAAGTTATCGAGAACTACTAGCCATCGCACACGAAGTTTTGAAATAGTCCTCATCACGAAGTCGGTGGATGACTTCTCACTATGCGACACTTTGCTGCTGCCATGCGCGAGCTTAACGGCTAGGTCAGTATAACTCCGTACAATCAAGTCGGAACTAGACGCGTTGAGCCAAAAGATGGCCTCGAAAGTCTTAGTTCGCCGGGCAAAGCGACAGTATTCCTGGGCAACTTGCGTTTTTCCTTGCCCTCCCATGCCCAAAATGACCGTGGTAGAGTCCGAGAGACTGCTTGGCTTCTTACTGTCGTACTTCCAGCTACTATGTATATCTTCCAACGCTTTGCGTCGACCAACAAATTTGGACAGTGATACAGATGGGATTTGGAAGTATTTGGCAGCATTGTTCTCGCCGCCTTCCTCGCCCTTAACATCTTGATCTTGTGCGTCTTGCATCATTTTCAGAGTCAGTAGAGTCTTGTAGTGCTCCAAAGCCTGTTGGATCCGGTGCACGTCTTTTCTAGATCGCAGACGCCGCCAAATAGTACGAGTCGCTGTGATGGCTGAGATGGGTTGGCCCCTTAAATTCGTTGATGCTATTATATCTGTAAGAAGCCGAATTTGCCGATTGCAGCCATTAATAGCCACAAGGAGATTTGACTGTTCATTTGAGTCCCGCTGCTTCAAGGCGTCTTGGTCTTGCAAGTGCTTCACTAGGTCTATAAGCAGAGGCATCTGGGCTTCAGCATCAGCAATGGCATCAGATATCTCGCAGCCATTTTGACGTAGATCCTGTACTAAGGCTAAAAAGCTCTTGCCTGTGTCTATAAGTGTTAAAACAGATGCTACGAGTCCTACTACCGCGATGGCGTCGGCCATTATGCGTGCGACCGCTGCTGTGCAACCAGTGCTGAGCGCCTCTAAGCCACGATGTCATCGCAAAAAGACCCTAGAAGTTTGAAGAGGGCACAGAAGCCCATAGTCCAAGGCAGCATGTAAGGCGTTCTGCCCCCGACTCCTCCGACTCCCACGGAGGCACACGCAGACAGAATCCTACTTCAATGGCAGCACCGCGTACCAATAAAACCTAGACAACCAGAATGAAATCTGCTATATTGTGCACATTTAATCGGGTGATCACATACTTTGATCATGAAATGCAACATACCCCGCTTGCTGGATTGTATCCCGCTTACGCCAAGCTCTGGTTTATTGCCCTTTGTAGAAATACTGCATACTAGTCGTGGTGCTTTTGACTCTTGGTAGACGGCGGGAGAAAAAGGGTATAACACCGGTGCAGTTTCTTGATTGCCTCTTCGCAATCACAGAACTTGGTCAATAAAAACCTAGACTACTACTACTCTCGAAAAAAATACACTTTGCGTCAATTCTTGAGTGGCTTATTATGCCTCGTTACTCAAACGAATCCCGGGCTCAGCCCTGGAAGAAGATATACAATCCGCTTGCCGTTAGTGAAACAGGCCAGTGAGTATCTTTATACCTTGAATCTTTAGGGTACTATTTCAAAGTGATACTGATTGTAGACTTACCCAGACTTTCTCAGGCTGCTGTTACCAAGGAAGAGCCAATGGACACTAGGGAGAATATCGTAGAGGGATCTGATGTGGCGCGATTCGAAGAGTTGAAATCGTCTGGTCAGGATTTGTGTCCATATTTGAGCGAAAACAAGTGATTCAGTACTTCATTAGTTGTGGGCATGAGATTAGAAGGATCTACTCGTTTTTACATACATAGGAGTGACAGACACACTATGGTGATTCTATTTAACTAATAAAAGAGTTGGAGAGGATATACACACTCCAAAGCTTTGAAACCGCCAGTCACTGCGATCATCGTGATAAGCGGGTTAAAATGACCAGTTATTAAACTAGTAATACCTTCAATTGCATCATCACTATTATCAAGAACTAGCTGTTTCTCATCTTTCAAGTATCTTCCTCAGTAGTTGCTCTAGCGGAGGGGAAGCAAGCCAAGGTCACTTCAATACTTCTCCGCTTCTCAGATGCACTAACCTCTCTTCCTTTCAGAGCATCAAACGAGGCGTGCGGCGCAACTTAACGGCACAGGGTCAGCGATAGTCTATGAAACCAGTATCGTGAATCATGCTTGTGCCACCTACAAGGAATTTCATAGCCCCTTGTATCCGAATGTCTGATCGCAATGACATCTTCCACCTGCTGGTGAGGAAGATAGTACCACCGATGGCTGGGGTCGTGGTACAGTAACCCATGTTCTCCGACATCATGGCGATGTATCACATCGCCTTCTTCCATGTCTCGATTGACCTGGATGGACTGGAAATCGCATAAAGCCAGAGGCCAGTCGTTGTTCGGGCCTTTGGTTACTCTCCAGAGACTACATATTGGGAATCAGCTGAGGTATTTTGTGATGCGCATTTACACAAACGAACGTGATTAGCTGGAACTGGCGTCCTTGGAGCTCAGGCTTTATGTCAAAGAGCTCCCGACATCTGACTGGGGAGCCAGCTGGGGTGTAATCTGTATATTGGTTCAACATAGCAGCCAAAGCGACGAGGGAGAAAATCCGAAGATCTAGTATAATACTCACCGACATGCGCATATGGCACCGGGATTGAATGTTTAGAGTCTCGAGACACATTCTTGCCGGAAATGCGCCTCTGAGAGTACAAGGTTGTTAGATTGTACTCTTAGTGATTCGGGGATACAAGGGGTTTTATTACATACATGATGTCCCAGGACAAACACTTCAGCTCCTCCAGTAAATAAACGTTGCGCAAGGGAAATCACCTCTGGGTAGTATGACTTTATGATCAGTTGTTCATCATCAAAGTCGGAATCATGAAGCTTTGTAGGAGACACGAGGAACTGGAAACCGTTCTTATTAATCGACAGTGTTTCGCGGAGAGATGTTGCGTCAATAACATCCGTTTTTGATTCTGTTAGTTCATAATTCGATTGAGGATAGCCAAGTTCCGACACGTCAAGCATGATCTTGAAAGGTTTCTCATATCGAAATTTCTCATCCTGTGCTAAATGTACAATGGTGGTTTGGACTGTAGCAGACATTTTAACTTCTAAATGCAAGATGTGGAGGTTGTTAAACGACGAAATAAATTGGCAAGTTGAAATGTACTTTATACAGATCGAGAATTGATAGAAATACTTATTATCTAACTGCAGTTCTACTGTAGATCAGAGGACAGCAGTCTGGTGGTGTGGGCCTGGATACGGGATACGGTCGGGGTTTATCTCCTCATCAAGGTATCTACTAGACTACAAGCTTTACGTTTTTCTCCTATGACTTGAGTTCCTAGCTTCTAACATGTCTTTACCCCGCGAGTCTAAGCAGATACACTATAGACAACATATATGAGTAACCGAGTCGACTTGCGCAACGGCCGCAAATATGAACGATAGTTACTGACATCGAACAAGGAGAGAATGCAGCAACAGCAACAATGAACTCGCGATTCATTTCTTGTCGGCTGACATATCCTATTCATGTATTCTACACTGCGTTACTAGCATCGCATGCGCCTCTCAATAGACCTGAGGGCTATGCTAGAAAGTACCGATCGCCGGTGTCTTGTGGTCGGCTAGTGCTTGGACCCCTGGTCGACCTGACGTTACACGCATGGCTAGAAACTCGGAACCGAAAGATCAGGATGCATGTACACTATAATAGCCTACATGATATACTGCATCTAGCGTTGCATATGAACCAAATAATGATGCATGGTGCGAATGATGTATAGTGGGAAGCATGTAGTATGAGACGACGCCAAACTCGCTACGGCCGGTAGAAGAGCCGACATTGAATGGCGGGCTCGCTACCGGTTATTATTTGCATTCATTATTCGATGATGTATAGGTAGTTCTAGAAAGTCTTCACACCCTCAGAGCAAGGAGCTGAAATTCTCTAGGGCCGCCGTTTTGATGGCATCTAGACGAAGAGGCATAGGCATAGGCATAGGCATGCCTAGAGCTCTGGAGATCCGAATTTCCTATCCTTTCGGCACTTACTGTATTTGGGTAAATGTGGTAGGTTGGGCTGTTATGGAATTTCCAGTCCAGATGTCGAAGTTAGGGAAGGAAATAGGGGCACACCGGGAGTTCTACTCAGTATCAGCATAAATCACGGGCTTCTACATAGTTATTAGGTGGCAGAAAGGGATCTTCTAAGCTCACCGAACTCCCTTCGCGATGTTAAGGAGTTCTTGATATTGTTGAACTACTTGAATGGTCGTAATACTGGGATATGTATTGCGGTGGGTATTGTCGGTAGTAGAGTTGTACAAGTACTTGTTGTATCATACGTCTTGGGTTCTACACATGGTGAAATTGCTTAGTTAGTTTAATGGTACTCGATGTTACCTGTCCTACCTGATCTACATGCTATGTCTTCGGCCCCAACGCGGAACACGGGAAGCCACGGCTGCTGCGTACGACGCCGTGAGGACGGCAGCGTTCTGTTGAACATGTCCGCCCCAAAAGATATGCGTCATCGACATCTCATTCAGCCGCTCATAGTATTGAACATGACCTAATTAATATCGCGTTTGTTAGTTACACAAGGATTGTATTTTTATTCTTTACCAGCACTAGCTAAATATACGTTTATAGCCCCATCTAGCTGTAGCTAGCCCAGCTGCAACCTCAAGATTTGTCAACAACTATCTCCTACCTATGTCACAATCTCTATGATATGTAAAACATAGATATAACTGCTTATAAGGATGTCTTCTATAATGAAGACATATACCGGATAGCAGAAAGCTGAAGCCTGGTAGTTGCTGCTAGGAGGACAGTAACTCTGGGCGACGCCGTAGTGGTGTTTGATATTGTTGTAGTACTACTAGATAAAAATATCAGCACTTGTGTCCTAGAAGCGCTAGAAATCAATGCGGTGGCCTTCTTTTCAATCACAGATGGGGCTTAATCAACATTCAGTTACATGTTATATATAAAATAGTGCCTTTAGCAAACAAGAGGATCACCAACCATGCCACAGAGATGTAGCTAAGGTTTAATAGAAGTGCAAATAGTCATGGCTAGTGGAGGTTACAATGACTATGAGGGATTCTACTAACATCGGAGCATTATTACCGGAATTTGATATTGTGATATAGAGGATACGAGCTGCTGGGTTGGGATACACTACTGTTGTATAAGAGTATTGGGCGAGAATATATCCTTAGAAACAAACGAGCAAGGTTAAGCACTGTAGTAGAGACGGTAAATTACTGCATAACATCTATAGTTTAAGTGACACTCGATCATGATCTGCTATGCCTTTGGAAAAATATGGGAGTCTTAAGTTGAGTTCTGTAATAACTGGCGATGGATCGTGTATATGTTGATCTTTGAGTCATCTACGAGAATGTCACTATAGATAATATCTAGGATTTTCAAGTATATATTCTCTGATATTTTGACAAGCATCGATCATAAGGATTATGATTTTGCTATCACAACTTAAATTTTCCGTGAAGTCACCCCTATTCCAGTTCGAGAATGTTATCAACAAATAGAAGATGGCGCGCTATATATCTCTGTAGTAGGATATGACCTAAATAGTGAGAGCTCCGGCGCTTACACCTATGTGTCGTGTATAATGTATGTATAAATCGCTTAAGTTAAAGCAGCCATCATGATCGGTAGCTTATACCTACTCTCCAACCCTATAGCCTATACACTGAAGACATCGATAGGATTCTGGTGTCCCCATCGCGGTAGTAGCTACAGAGATTAATAATATTGGCTTTACGCCATCATCAAGTTCAATTCATCTTGGTGTACATGCACGACGATCTTAGGCTTTACTATGAAAATTATACTTGTAGAAACGCATTTACTCACTGCTTCTATGTGAGTGGCAACGTTTGCTCTTCTTTTGACGTGTTTTCCTTTTATATTTATACCAAAAATTAGTAGAAGTGATACATTATAGAATAGTAACGAAACAAATACATAAATTTTAATGCAACCAATATCAAGAAGCACGTTCACAGTAGTAACTACACACTATACTTCGTTCTCACGAGATGCATGCTTATCCTAATTAGCTACTTGCTGTCTGGAAAAGCATTTGATATTGAATATGCCATATATAACGAAGTCATCGCGAGAAGAAGAAAAAACATTCTCGACGTTCGATGATTATATCGAGAGTGACGGGCGAGTTATCTAATATATCTAGTACATGCTAGATCATGTACTACTAGCCCAGTGTCCTCAGCAGCTTAAATTGGCCCTTTAAACGAATCTAGGACATGAAGTATCTATGTAGCAATAGATAAAAACATATCCTCGCTAGACCCGAGCTATATTCATTAGGCTCAGGTGTCGAACGCGGTTTATTCAAGGTATTTATTTCGTGAAACACTACTGGCTATGTGAGAAATCGGCGATATAAGAGCATCAATAGAGGTTTACCAATAAATTTATTCTAGTAGCCCTCTGGCCCGGAACAAAACCCGTAGTCGTATATCACTTTCGCGGCTCGCTAAAAGTACACGCAGCGCTGTCATTTCCTAACGGCTGGCCTGAACGAGTGACCGTATCCCCACCACCCGCATCAACCTAGACTATTCCAATACGTGCAAAGCACCCCGCAGACCCAACGTGTATCCCTCACTTATCTCGTAGAACCGCAGGACTGCGACTGACACATCCCTCGTCAATCCCTCCTGGCAGTGCTGAATCGTATTAGACATTAGATGAATTCCCTACCCCTTTCCCTACTTGCTTAAGCCGCTATTGGCTGTCTGCCGCGTTGCTCGCTGCCGTTGAGGCCATTATCGGAATCTAGGACCGAGTGGGCCTGGTCGTCTACATCGGATTCCTCCTCATACTCTTCGTCTTTATGTTCGCCAGCCGCCACCCATGAGTCACGGTCGTTTAGCGGCACATCTTGACCCGACAGATCTAAGCCTTCTGACCGGGCCTTGATGTTGTTGCGGCGTCTCGTCGATAGCGTTCTGGCCCGCGTTGAGAGCTTAGAACTGACAGCAGCGTTCGACGAAACCCAGTTGGTGAGTGCTTCTTCACAGTCCTGGATAATTGCCTTGCTCGCTTCGTAACCGTCGTACGCAGGTCGGGTCTCACCGGGCGTAACAGGGGTGTCATCGATTAGTTCCAAAAGGTGCTTTCCAAACCCAGCGATGATTGCGACTTTCTCGCTGTGCTCACGTAGAGCGTCAAATTGGTAGGTGTACGCGGCTTTTATCTTCTCACGGGTGATATTCGATAGCTGTGCCTCGGCGACTAGGGATTCAGCTTCAGCGCGAACAAGTTCTTGTTCGAGGACCACGATCTTGGGCGAGTTTGGCTCCTTGTATTTGAGCTGGGCGATATGGTCGGCGATCTTCTGTTTTCCTAAGCTGATGTTAGTCTCGTGATACTGAGCTGCCATAGGCTAAGTGGCGCTTGATTGAGCTTACGATCCCTGCTGGGTTGCACCGATGCTTCGATGTTCCTAATACTCTTCATGGTGACACGATATTGGTCGTAACGGTCAACATATTGATCCTCGAGTTCGCCGATTTCGAAGAGGAGAACACCCAGTTTGTCGGTAACATCGGAAACGTCTTCATCACCCGCTTCACCCCAGAGTGAGAGTTGTTGCTGCAGTATGAGGTTAGCTCTGAGGAACAAAATAGCCCAGCCAGAGAAGGTTACGTACGGCTACCTCCATGCGCTCTTTGGCAACTAGCTCCAAGCTGCGCATCACGTTCTTCTCCATCTTGACGAGCTGGGTTAGCTTCTTAGCTAGGTCGGGGCCAAAGGCGCCGGCAGCGTTCCGACGGAGGGCATGCCCTAGAAGGTGGTGTAAGCCCATCGAGTTTCCGATCTTGCGGGGCTGTGTATACATACCAAAGCCGCCTCTACCAAAGAGACGATTGGACTTTGTTGAGGAGGGTGGCGGAGGGGGATTCTGTTTGTGCGCTGTGAGCGCCTTGTCATTTATAACAATGGATGAGGTAGAGCTATCTGCTCACTTGGATCTGAGAGGCAGTTGGCGCCCTAGATTGGCGCATGGAGTATGTCCGATGCATGATGGTAGAAGGATTTCGGTTGCTAAGACGGCTCTCTCGAAAAGATCAGGACGGTCGCGGCGAAAATGAAGGGTCTGGAATAACAATGTCGACTTGTTGACCAAGGGGAAACTCGTGGGAGGAGGATGTAATAATCAGTTGCAGCGAAGCGGTCGAATAGAGCGCGGTGGATATGCGATCGCAAACCAATGGTATCTAGCTTTGATGCGCGATAATTCGAAGCTATGCAAAATGATGCGACGAGGCCGAGTAGGAGGATGCTGGCGTTGTAAGAAGAATGTTGGTCGTTTAGAGGATCAATGACATGAGGATTTGTCTAGGTGTTTGAAGTGATCGCCTTACTTGTCGCACATAAATATGGGAATGGGAGACGACCTAACCAACAAGGATATCGTGGCGGCTGGGAGCTGGGGTACCAGCGCTCCTGGAGCTACGTCATCAGAGCTAGATGGCGCCTTTTTTAGGGTGCTAGGGGTGGGGTGGATGGTGCGATAGGCTTAGCTTTGGGCTTAGGTACACTGAAGACACATTACAATGTACATGTATGCTGTACCTAAGCCAATCGAGGGTAAATATGCAATAGGCACATGTCTGTAAGAGGTATGGGCGAATTAGGTAGCACGGAGCGCTACATTTCAATAGGTACCTTAGGTACCTAGGTAATAACTTGCTGTACTGATCGATGCTTACATACCTACCTAGGTAGGTACCTACCTATGTACTTACCTACGGTATTGTAGGTAGGAACATGAAGACCGTCATGATAGGTACCTAGGTACCTAGGCAAGCGTCATTCCTCGTCATCTTTCTCTAGAAGCAATATATGTCCAAATCCGGCAGTTTGTTACGGCGGTTCCTTGCTGATCCGGCAACCGTTCAACAAAGAAGCCGGTCTCGCTCTCCTTTCCACACCCGCGAAAGCAGCCATATACAATAGCTTTATAAACTACACAAGCATTTCACCCTACCCTATTATATAAGGGAAGAATGTAGTCGCCAATTCTTAAGCCCATTTTTCCTTGCTCATGTTTAACGGACTGAAAGCGTCGGTAATTATGCATCATGGAATGACATAAAGATGTCGGCCTCACCAAACTCTATTTCTATACTCCATGTTCCTCACCTGCTAGCAACAGTTCTATGAGGTAGAAAAAATGGAAGAGAGGAAATGGAGACAGAGGGGGAGAGAGAGAACTAAAACAAAATAAAAAGATATCTCAAGCCTGTATATATGCTTGCTTAATATACACACATAAGTAGTATCACAAGGCATTTTTAAGAGTTTGTGTCTATCTAGGTAATTCCATAATGGATGCAGTGCTCTGTATTAGGTACCCAGAATTAGGTACTCCGTACCCGCAATAAGTAGCTGGCGCCACAATAGTTTCCTTGGTTGGTTAGCCTATCCAAGCCACTTCTCCTCAGCCTCAGGTCGCAAGGGTTCCTTGGCTCCTAACTTAATAAACATAAGGACTCCATTTTGTCCAAGAAGCGCGTCGCTAAGTGAGAGTCGCTTCGACATACAAGTCACTTTCCATACTCGTTTATCTAGTCGCAGGGCTAGAGATCATGTTCTCACTCGTCGATATGTAAGTTGTTCCAATCTGGGTTTTTTATTTTGTTCTTTCCCCTCAAATATGCTAACCAGCCTGCCTGTTAGATAGCAGATTGGGCAGTCTTTTCTGACGATAAGAACGCGCTTGTGAATCCGCAGCAAGAGTGCTGGTGGAGTTTCTCTCTTGCCTCACTACTTTCTCTATCACCTTTAAGTCATTTGTGACTGTTTATGTTTGCTCTTTTATTCAACTCAATTTATTGAAACCTCCATTGCTTCATAAGCCAGGAAGTTGCGCCAGGCCTCGACTAGAAAGAGGATTTTGGCACAATAGGACCTCGCCCTGGCACAGTACAGACTACCACCGATAATTGAAGCCCTGAAGCCCCCAGAGTTATTGATGCATATTTGACTCTTGGCCCGGGCATCAGCAGCAGCAGCTACCCAAGGCATGACCACTCACAATGGCGAGGGCGGACCGTTCTCTTCAAGCTGTCATCTCAGACAGCGAGCCTGATGACGTGATATCTCCTGCCTTTCGAAGCCGTAAGCTTATCGACTCTCTTACGCCAACTAGGCAATCATCGGGAACCACCCAAACTGAACTCACATCGATTCGGACTTCAACTCCATCGAGAACAAGCCAGGGCCCTCCGCAAAAACCAGCCAGCCAAGATATAAGAGGAGGTAATTTCTCCAATTGGGTCGCAGCAGGTGCCGCAAAGAGCGCCACCACTCATGATGATGCGAACTCACCCTCCACTAACCAACAATCTACAAGTCAGAGGACACCGAGGAATCAGACACCTAAGAAGAGTGAAGTGTCCTTAGTGAAATTGGAGTCGTCACTACGGGATTTTTCTCGAGAAATTGGTGTCAACCACGCTAAGCTTACGGCACGGTTAATTCATGATGCTTGGAAAAAGGATGCTCCGCAACAATTGTTGATTAGCAAGAAGGACTGGTTCGCTGAGTTGAAACTTGAGCCAGTGGGCCCCGGCAACAAGTCGTCAGACGCAATGCGTATCAAAACGAAGGTGAGTGCGATACTCCCTCAGAAAGCTGCAGGCCCATATCTGACACTATTTCAGCAGGTTGGCCAGGGAAGGTCAGGCAAACAAGAAAAACGGGAGCGCTATCCAGTGATATGCATAAAGACCAACCAGGAGCCGACGCCTTCGTACAACTTTCATCATGTTGAAATCAAAAAGAATATCCTTTCGCCAAATACGATGCTCACCTATGTCCCGCATCTCCGGGATTTAGCAGATAATGAAGAAAGCGTTTATAGACGTTGGCTTGAAAATCTAGAAACCATGGACAAAACATCCGGGTTTGCCACTCTAAGTCGTCATGAGAAGGTCCTCAAGACTATCCAGAAGGAGCGCGCCACTACACTTCTAGAATATCTTGATTTCTGGCTAGTCAGACTTGGTATTGAACACTGCACCAAAGCAGCACTCATTCGCCACATAGCTACCCAGAGTGATGCAGTGACACCCCAGCAGAAATCAAGCCTTAAAAATTCGTGTGGTGACGATGCTAACTCGCCACGTTCAGCCAAGACCGTCCGGACATTTGGGGAAGCATTTGATCTCGTATTCGATAACAAAGAACTAGGCGATTATGCTGTCCCACTTCGCGATGTGCTGTTACTCGACAAATCCGTCGACACAATTGTTGACTCTAAAAAATATATGAAAGATACTCCTAGCCAAGCGAAGACTGCCGAGGAAGACAAATCGGTCGAATCATTTCTCGAGACTTATTCTCTTCTCGGCTGTTTAGTGTGCACTAGCCACTCTTGTGAACACGGTGAGTACGGAGTCGACAACGAACGGAAGCGTTTCTCTGTCGAAGTAGTTGGCGGCTTGTCGCCTATGATACGTCAACAGCTTGCTCGGAGGCTCAAGGGTATTAACAATGATGACGACTCTCCTCGCACGGCTAGACAAGCTTGCGGGGAGGAGTGCTTTCTCAAAGGGCGTCCAGGCACCCGCTCTCGTCCCTGGAACGAGACCGAGGTTATGCTGCTCAAGTCTTTCTTTTTGAGCTTTGACGGCACGTCCATCCCAGTGCAATGCTCTACTGCCGTGGCTACCGGTCGCCCTTGCTGGGACGTACAACGACAGATGGACAAGCTCGATTTATCCCTACCTGATATTACTGAACCTCCGCCAGTCCAGGTTAAGCCGCTGCCATGGTATGACCGGCATAGAAAGATGCTCATTGGTGATTGGCAAGAGCACACCAAAACTCATGAACATCAACGGAAAGATCATTTTGACCCATGCCATCATGATGGACCCTGCGATAAGAGCTGCCCTTGCGTCCAGAATCATATAATGTGTGAGCGATTCTGCCGTTGCACAGCAGAGACTTGCGCCAACAAATTTACTGGCTGCGCCTGTCATGGTCCTGGGAAAACCTGCATGTCTAAGCAAAAAGATCGCCCTTGTATTTGCTTATTGCTCAATCGAGAATGCGATCCTGCTTTATGTGGAGACTGTGGTGCCAACGAGAGGGCAATGCCCAGCAATATAGATGATGAAGGCTTGCATTCATTTGGCTGCCAAAATTGTGCTCTCCAGCGCGGGAAATCGAAAGCTGTCGTCCTTGGAAAGTCAAATATTGCCGGGTATGGCCTCTTTGCAACTGAGGACATCGCCCAGGAAGAGTTCGTCATCGAATACGTAGGTGAGCTTATCAGTCAGGATGAAGGCGTACGTCGTGAGGCCCGCCGCGGGGATGTATTCAATGAAAGTTCGAATTCCTCCTACCTCTTCACTCTCTTAGAGCAAGAAGGTATCTGGGTTGATGCTGCTATCTATGGGAACCTTAGCAGGTATATTAATCACCAGAATTCAAACTGCAACGTCACGCCTAAGATTATGTACGTGAATGGTGAATATCGGATCAAGTTCACGTCATTACGGGATATCAAGGCTGGTGAAGAGCTTTTCTTCCATTATGGAGAGAACTTCCCTAACTTGACTAAAAAATTGCTACAAGAAGAGAAAGCTGAAAAAAAGCGCCGCAAGGCCAAAGAACAGGCAGCCACGTTGGAGAATGGGGAGAAGATCAAGAAGAAGCCCGGTCGCAAGCCAGGAAGGAAACCGGGTCGAAAACCTGGTCGAAAACCAAAGAAGACTTTTGCCTCCTTGGAGAGTGAAGGAGAAAATGACGATGCCAATGAGGAGCCCACAGATGACCCATTTGTCGATCTCGATCCGCCTCCCCCGCGTAAACGAAAACGAGGTTTCATCAACGACTCAGATTCGGGCGATTACCGGCCCGACATTGCTGATTCTCAAGACGATACGCAATCCGGTACCACGACGGCCGTTCCAATACATCTTCAGCCACGCGTTACGCCCGTGGGTAAAACAAAACGGAAACGTCTACCTAATGGAACATTCGCCTCTGGTTCGTACGTTAGCAAAATTAAAGTAGACGAGGACGACGGACATTCTCCGGGACGGGCAGCGAAGAGATTACGCACACTGCCCGAAGATACCTCCACAACAGGAGCAAATGAAGATGCTCCGGCGCCCATCTTGACCACGCCAAAACGGCGAGGTAGGAAACCGAAGAACCGCGGGAACCCCCCGGTCCCTAATGAGAGCATCCCTGTTGTGCAAGAAAGCACCTACAGTAATCCGCGACCTAGTATTCAAAACAGCAGCCGTTATAGTCATACGGAGGCTCGTCTTGAACTGGATGAGAGATCTCAGCTCGACGAAACCCCTTCGCGGCTTAGGACTCGGCGCACAAATAACCAGACTGTAGAGTCTAGCCCCTTATCCACACCCGGTGACTCGGGTCTCAATTACACAGAAGCCGATAACTCAGACTCTGACGTGCCGCAGCCGCGCAAAAGGGGCCGGAGAAGAATAACCGGAACTGGGGATGATGACTATAAAGGCGATATGTGGTCAGACAGTGATGAGGTTAGGCATCTGGGTAGCCGCTTTGACGATAGCGACGACGACGACGACTCGGGTCCTATTGATCGGCGGCGCCGAAGACGCCGGCCTGCTAGGTACGAAGACTAGGCGCTTCTGCGGTAAAGATAGAAATTTAGATTTGATGGACTGGATATCGTATTGTATATCTATCTAGGTCCATTCGCACATAATATTTGCTCATTCATGGCGCTTGAGGTTAAGGCATAGGTCACTATGGCGGGTGCGGCGCAGAGCTAGGAACGAGTAGAGCTGGTGATGGGTTACCGATTATCACATCGCATGTATTTATTGTACACTCGAGGTTAGCTTGCGGGGCATATTCATTGCTGTTATTCCTTCCCCCTAATTCATCGTGGACTTCAGCTGCAGTTAAAATGTTACTTTTACCCAATTTACAGCAATTGTTGATTGGGTGCTTGGCGTCTTTTCCATTCTGCCTGCGAGTTTGATCCCTAAACCAATGGTTATACTGAATTAATAAGTTTTCTCTTACCGGCGAAATGGGAAGAGTAACTGAACACAGAAATACACTGCTAGAGACTTAAACACTTCTAACAGCAGTTCTAAAGACCTATCTGGCAGCTAACTCGATTTATATCAATTTATACCAAGAGATGATTGTAGTAGCCCTAGTAAACCTAAGCGCCATGTATTGATGGTCCACACGGCCTCCGTAGTAATGTTTGGTATTTATACTAAGGATTGTTCCTAGTTACCTTAAATGAACCTTAAATAAGGTCTACCCCGGGTCTATCAGACTCTCAACGTCAGACATGAAACCTTTTGCGAGCTTACATATAGGCAACCCTCCGGATTTAATCTCTATATATGGAATGCAACAAAGCAAGGGTATGGTACAGACAAAAATCTATTCCCTAGATGTATAAGACTAAGTATGAGTTCTACCACCACCCCATGCCGGCCAACATTCCCTCGCTAACAGACATGTACTCAAATTTTGAGTTGTAAGGCAAAAGAGGATAGCGCGTGCGTGTGTAGCCTTGGATAGGAAGCTACAGTGCATTATTTATTGATTTAAATCTAAAAATCTAACTACTATACCAAAGTAATAGATAATTAGATAATGGTTGATTCCAAGGGCGAGGTTGCTTCCTTTTTACACCACCTCACAGTGGCTGGAGAGGGGCTAAGAACCCCTCCTTTTTATCTAAAGCAAGAATAACTATGCATAGAAAAGGCATAACTCTAAGAAAAGGTCTTATTATACAGCTTATTTTGACGTAACTTTACCACATCACGCTCTCTAATAGCCGCATCAAAACGGCTTCTGGAACTGTAGTACCGAATGCTGTCGCTCGAAGGAAGTCCCGTATAATAAAATGCCCGAGCCACTGCTCTAAGGTCCCATAACAGCTCTCACTAAAATAGCGACCGCCGGGGTGGCGGGCTGTGTGAATATTACAGTATACTCCAGGCGACTCGCTTCGATCATGAACTGAGTCTTGCATATTATTCTTGGGGTCTCCATACCACCTCTTCCCTTCATCCTAGACTTCAAGAAGCCAAGTACTCAAAGTCTAGCAGCTACACTTAGTTCAGTTGAATAGAATGATGAATGACTTGGACATCAAGAGATAGGCAACTGAATCTAATACGTGATATATAAGTGGTGAAAACAAAGACGTCAAGGAAGTGTCGCATTTGAAACCGAAATATAGCCGCTCAGCGATAATGTCGGGAGATACTAGATACTGGATACTAAAGATCCCGAGCCTCCCGGAAAGCATAATGCATACAAGATACGGCCTGGATTTTACACTCAAATATACAAACAAGTCTACGTCATTTGTAGGATATTTTTAACCGGTGGCTTTTTTTGTTGAAGGAGAAAAAGATAAAAAAGGACGTAAGTTGCATCAGCCGTGAATCGAACACGGGGCCCATCGATGGCAACGATGGATTTTACCACTAAACCACTGATGCTTACTTGGAACGATGCGTGGGTGATTAAGTAAATACCTTCAGGTTGTTGTTTAAACCGGGTCCAGAAGTGACTTTGACCTGCGACGTGAGGTACATTGCGCTACACTTCAGGACTTTTCGTTGAGTCACAATCGGCCCGACCATGTGTTCCCACAGTTGGATCTGGGCTGGGGCGTCAGTGAACAGAGGTCCGCAATCGGACATGGATTTCTGTCATTACATTCGTTAAAACAAGGGCATAAAGACTTAGCCTCAATTTTCCGAAATCCACGTAATGCATGAAATACAACACGGGAGAGGATTCATGAAAAAGGTAGCCTCAAATTCTCAGCTTCTCTAACTAGCGATTGATTGAATGATTGATTAGTTTAACGTCGTGAGGGGCGATACTGCCCCATCTCTGACCTCCCGAGGGGTTCTAAGATGCGGCAAGCTCTACCTCTCCTATCTACCTGGTGTGACTTCTGGTTATACAGTTGAGGCAAGATGCCAACTCATGCCTCCGCAGGCTCAACATTCTAGGGCCCGTAGATCTCTCTAACCAGCGATATGAGCAGGTAGCAGCACTGGTATTTATTGAAGATAGAGTTTTCTCTCGATCAGCTCGTTCATGAATGCCACAACTTCAGAATGATCGGCCTCGGAAAGGTGAGTCTCAGGACCCTCGATTGTCACAGTCCCGATTCTGCGGTAGACACCATCGTTGGTACCACTCCCCGAAATTGGAGCCAGAGCTAGCCAGGAAACCAAGCGATAAGGGGCGTTGGGCTGAATTGTCATTGGCAAGACAGAAAACTCATCGCAAACATCCTCCTTGGTATCGAAAATAGCCCCCCAGGCCGCAGTACGAGTTCTGTTGTGCACGGTCTTGTGTTCACCTTCGAGTGAAGCTACCATTCTGAACCCCTCTCCTACAACTCTAATCTGCTCCTCATCCTGCTCCTCCGAGGGCAGCAATGATGCGCGGGCGAGACGTCCCTGGAGGGCGATAGTTCCACTACCGTCATCGTCACTGCCATCACTTCCTCCAGCGCTAACACTTACTAACTTTGGGAGCAAAGTCACCTGTGATGACTCTTCATCCGATACAAGGAAAGTAATCGGTGCGTCAAGCGAAGCCCAAGACCACGATGGCATTGAAGTCGAAATAGACCGATGACCTGGGCGCTTGGCAGTCCAGCCTAGACTACCGGGCAACGTACCCTGCCAGTGTCCAGCAATATAACGTCCGAGGGAGGAGAAACCCTCACGTGTAACCGCGGCCTCGACCTGTACCGCAATGTCGGTAAGACCGCTCAATTTGCCATTCGGTATCCCCGTGTTGTCATCGCCTGCGAGACCAAAGTCCTTCGCGCTATACACCTCGACCACTCTATACCAATCAAGCAGCATCTGTCGCCAGACAACTTCGGACTTCCGGTAAAACGACATATCAAGCGTTGGTTTAAACAGCCGCTTTTTCTCGTCGTATCCGCGCCCGCTAGTCCGCGCTGCCATGGCAGTGGAGCGAGGATCAGGATGCAGCTCGCAAGCACAGGCCGCGCCACACTCCCAAAACACCTGTTTGGAACCAAAGAGCAGCATCCGCGGCGCTAGAAGCCTATCCACGACAAACTGCGGGCTCCTGAGCAGCGGTTCCTTCTGGAGCGTCAGCGTCCATGACCAGGAGCGCTCGAGCTCGAACACGTGCGGCACCGTCGTGCGGTCGGGACCGATTGGTACATTGACAATGGTGGCGACTATGTCGGCGGGATTGCGTGATGCGAAAAGCGAGTCCGTGGTGCTTAGAGCCGCTATGGCGAGTGTTGACCGGCGGAAGGCGGCGGTGCGCTGTGCGCGACGGGCGGGTGGGATTAAGGGGGAAGTGCAGTTCTCTGGTCCATAATTGCATAGGTCTTCGATCCACATGTGTGACCCTCCTGCGCGGGCGGCGGCTTCGCATGCCTCCCGGTATAGGGTGGGCAATTGGCTCAGGGGTTGCCAGTCATGGAAGGTCTGCCTCTTCGAATTGGACAATAGGGTTTTGTGGTCCAGTTCGCCGCAGTGACTGAGTGTCATGTACGGTGTCTCGGGGCTCAATGTGCTTCCCTGGATAAGACGCACTGAAGCATTCGGCATCAGGGGATTTCGCAGCTGTAAGAGCCAGTTTGGCAGGGTGACATTGGGGGAAGGCCGGCAAAAGGTATGCTTCTCGTCACAGCGATTGAGCCAGATCTGGATAGTTGTCCAGGTCTCTTCATCCTTTGTTGATGCTGGGAGCGTTTGGATGATATCGAGATCATTCTCTGCGTAGTGTCAGCTTTGAGTATGCAGGGATTCCTCTCTCGCGTCTTGTTGATATTGAGGAGGTTATACCTGAATACGGAACGAGAACGAAACCTCCTAGGGTGTCGCCATAGTGAACAGACATTTTCAACTGACTTTGGCCAGGGCCCAAGGACACAGTGAACACGGAAAAGTATCCGAGACGTTCGAATAGCTCATTATAATCTATATCAACATCTTTAGGACTGAATCTATTGCACATGATACATCCTTGAGCGATAGAGTGTTGGAACGATGCGAGAGTCTTGTGGTGTCCAAAGACGTATGGCTCTGGTTCCCAAGGCCCGCGTCGGTCCTTGTTAGGGTCTCCTTGAGAGAAGGGGTCGTAGCTCAAGACATCAGAGCGGAGACCGAGACGATTGGTCTTGGAAGGATCGTGGATCCCCTCTAGCCCTTTGTGGCAGATTTGGCAAAGCATATTGATGATACTCAGTAAGGTGTGAAAGATTGAGACCGTCGATTTGCATTTCTACAAAATAGACCAATTGTCAAAGGGGTGGGGGTTGCTTTATATACATCATTTTGCTGTTGGTGCCATGGGATCAGCCGCATGGGAAGCGTTTGCATGTGTGGTAGTTGCATTCGAAATGGTTGCCACGGTGGAGCATGCACACCTCACAAGTTGTAAGCCTGCCTAATGGGGGCATGCAGCCATGACAAGGCCCAATCAGATCGGCTTACTTGCCAACATTCAAAGGTGGAAATATGGGTGAAAAGACCTCCCCACCACCACCAAAAACCACCTTCGGGGGTGGAAAAGTAAGGTAACGGAGAGAAAACCCAACGCATGCGGCCACAGGCGCGTGCAGCCCTTACAGAGGAGTATTCCCAAGCGTTAATAGCCTAGTTAGGTGTAAAACAAACCAATAACATGGTTTGAAAACCAACTTCACTCATTCTAGACCTCGAGTCATCATATTCATTACCCTCGCACTCGGACTTGTGATCTCGGGTTTGCACATTAGTCACGTTGTGAAGGCTTCACTACCAAATTAGAGGTTTCCGGCCACTCCCTCAGTTATCAGGTTGGAAGGTGGCGGTGCGGTACTTGTATTGAGACTTAAAGAACTAGTTCAGGTACAGTAGATGAGAGGGATACCTCCCGTCATGTATCATCTTTCTGCTAGAGTTTGAAGGTGATTCAACACCATTGACGTAACTCCGTAGCCAACTGACTTTGTGCTTGCCTCGGAAGCAGGAACCACAAGCCTCACTACGTAGTAGGCTATGTTATTAAAAAAGGTAATGTGGCTAAGAGGTTATTTCGGACAAGATTTGCGTGGATGAATCCCGGCCCGCGCCCCTAGGAAGCAATGTTGACGGTCAAGGTCAAATTCAAGCTAATGAAACGCCCCTGTTTCTACTTCATTTGCAACAGCTATACTCTTATTTAGATCAGATATGATATAGCTCCATGAATATGAGTTACTTTTCTAGCCACGTTTTGCCTGTTGGATGAAAGAATGCGGTAGGTTGGCTGGTTGAAAGGGTTGTTGGCGATATAAACAGAACAGCGCACAGTACTCGGAAGAGAAAACGCTGTTGGTGCTTGCAAGCGGTACTGTTGGTTTGATGCAAGAGGCGTCGTTGGTTCTTGCAGGGCGGCGCTGACCAAACATCCGATCCTTGGGCTTTGCGCACCCCTACTACGTGCCTGTCAAGCCTGCAGATCACTTTGGCCCCCTCGCGCCCCCAATCCCGCAATTGAGGCGGATATAAAATGTCTCTCCACAGCTTCGGATACCAACAATATCTCTCACTTGTTACGAATCAACATATTCTTCTTGGCTCAGTTCAACAAGCCAACTCCCGGCTTCATACCAACCTCGAAAATATTCCTTGCATTCTCGACACTGAAAACATCGATTCCTGCGAATTCGATTACGGCTCCTTCACTACTGTGAGCAGGTATGTATGCTTTCCCATTTACAACGACCGCGTATCTTAACCTACTAGCAGTAAACATGGCGACAATCATCCGAAGTCACTTGTTTGAAATACTCGCGAGCACTCTCGTGTTTGGGATTGGCTTCGTTGTCGTTATAAGCTTCGTAGCGGCCAAAGGCATCGGGGGTGCCCATTTCCCTCTTACTTGGACGGGCTGGATTGTGCCAACGCTCTCGGCTGCTGCGTGTGGAGGTGCGCTCTATGTCGTCTATCTTGGGCAAATCGAAATGATCCAGCGTAGACGGGGTTAGGCTGTATACAATGAAGTACTCCAGCTGTTAAATGATGGGCTGTTTCGTAATCTAATGTACTATATAAGACTCGAGATAGCCTCAAACCCTTAACGCAAGGGGAGGCAGCCCACGCTTGATTTACATACGCAATGCAGTAACAATGAGTTTCTACCTTATGTAGTTTCCCAATGCCCCATGCGATAATTCTGATTTATGTACCTATGGGAGTGTAGAGCTGCCTTTATCTCTATAGGCAACGAATGATACGGACTATTATGCTCCTCAAACCACTTCAATACCTCCCCTTTTTACCCAATGAAGTCTTCTTATTAAAGGTCCCATCTAGTTTCGAAGGGAGAGCAACTTTTAGCGCAAGCCCTTAAACTTCTAGACAGCTCTCAAGGTATAGGCTAGCTAAAACCTTTTGTCGGACCATGGTGTAGCAAAGAAGAGAATCGAGGTAGCTTTGACTTTGGAGAGCCTGGCGAGTTGCTCTGGTTCGCTAACTTATACTAGAGCTAGGTGGTAAGTCTAAACGCGATATATCGGCTTTAGGAACATGTCTAGGAGCCCCATTTGCTTCTACGGTCATCCTCGATTCTCGGACCTTGCGCGCCAGAGCCATATCCGGCTCTTGGACGGGGAAAAATCCTTGGATGCCTAACAGTCGGCACGAATGCTGCGCTCCATATCCAGACGTCAAGTATCTTGCGGTAACTTGGCCACGGTCTTTTGTAGTCCGAGGTATTGTCGTCCAGAAGCAGACACAATGTCATTGCACTGTTTATACCACTAAACCACTGATGCGTGATTGAAGACTAATAGAACCTAATATTGTAATACTACTTATTGACTTTGCTGTCGGTCTCTGCAATGACCATTTTGCCATACTCATACAGCTCAATTGCTTGCAGCTTTCCGATTGGTAAATCGTGCTACAAGGGAAATAGTCGTAGGACAATTGTTTGGCTGTGATCTCAATGAGGCATATATAGTAAGTACAGTTACACGTGACGTGCTGATTTGACCTTTTCCCCTCTTCCTGTATCGATTTGGGGTGTCTGATACTACTAGAATTACCTACATTGTATACATGGCAAGTGACCACCTTGGCGTCTCTCTCACTTGGTCGTAACCTTGAATATAGTACTAACATTCTTATCAATTTAAAAACTTTATTATGCAAGGGCAGGTAGTAGTTATTATTTCCGGTGCTGGCAGAGGTGAAGTAATATGTTACCTCTCCAAATATCCGTCTTGCTAATAAGCCGCCAAAGGGATCGGGTACGCTTTGGCTCAGGCATACCTGTTACGGTCAAACTGTATCGTTGTGGGGAGTATTCGCGATCATGATGCTCCAGGGGTTGTTGAATTGAAGGCGAGCCCTAAAGGCAGTGGATCTCGATTGCTTCTTGTCAAGATTGATAGTGCCGTGCCTGGGGATGCGGCAAGGGCTGTAGAGGAGATGAAAGTCGCAGGCATTGATCACATCGATATATTGATCGCCAATGCCGGGGTCAGTCCGCTGATGGAACCAATCGAAACGGTCAGCCTAGACGATATGACTAACACGATCAATGTTAATGCCCTTGGCCCTCTCACTCTCTACCAGTCCTGCTTTACGCTACTTAAGAATCGAATAACGCCAAATTTGTACCCATCAGCAGCGCTGCCGGCTCATTCGGTGGGATGGAGACCTATAAAGTTTGGAATGCAGCAGCATATGGCGTTTCCAAGGTCATGCTCAATTGGATCGTCTTGTAAGTTGAAATTCGTTACTATTGCTGCGAGCTGGGACTAAGAGAGACAATTTGCAGGGCGGCGCACTGCGGCAATACGTGGCTCACTTCTTTCGCCGTCAACCCCGGGTGAGTCTCTAGAGGCTAGAGTTAAGATAGGTTTTCGATGGGAACTTAGGAACTGACAGGCATGACTTAGTCTTGTCGCGACAGATATGGGTAACAGAGCTGTTAAGCAACTAGGATTGGAGAAGGCAACATGTACAAAAGAGTTCAGCGCCGAGAAAGTCATAGGTCTAGTGAGTATACAGTCTATCGACATCAGTAACAGGCCACCATTATCTAACTCTGTTAGATTGACAACTCAACCCGTGACAAAACGTCTGGGAAATTCCTCAATGCGGTTGACGGTAGGGAACTGGAATGGTGAAGACAAAAGGGATGAATAGTCGTGTTGAGGGCTGACATGAGAGCTCTATGTATCCGTTTAGGTCTCATTTGCTTATGTCGTTGCATCTTCAGGGTCAACCAGTCAGTTGGTCTTATCCCCCTTTTCCAATACGCGAGGGCCAGTCGGTACCTCTTCCCCTCCCTATCCGATAATTGAACTCAGCTACATGTTCACGACACACGCCATGATGCCACGTAAAGCGATAACCTGGAAATATAACTAAAAGAATAGGAATTATGAAGCCGCAGTGAGTTATAAATGAGATTTCGTCCGGTACCTCGAGCATACACTCCGCTCCACTGTTGAACTCTGCGAAACAACCCGATATCCTAAACTAATACTAATTGACGCGTACTCGAACGCCTGCGCTATTCTTCGGGATTGGGATAAAGAACTCTGACGCCATGTCAACTGTATCCCTTTTAGTCTCAAACAGTTCCATATCAAGGCGCGAGAACATATGCGCGAACGCTAAGTATAGCTCCGCTATAGCCAAATTCATGCCGAGGCACATACGTGGTCCTCTTCCAAACGCCACAAGGTATTTCGATAGAGGCTGCCCTTCAGCTGTTCTTGCATCCCCCAACCAACGCTCAGGGCGGAACTCATCGGGTTCTGGGAAAATTCTCGGATCCCGGTGTTGCAGGTACGTAGACATACTAAAGGCTATCCCCGGTGGGATGACGAACGATCCGTATTGGATGGGTGAGTATGGGTTCACCCGAACAAGTCGTTGGCTTACTCCAAACGACATACGTAGTGCTACTCAACCATAAGCAGTTACATAATGATAATACCAGAAACTAGTGGTTATAAACACCCAGAGTAGATGCCGATATAAGCGGTAAGGGGGAATCTACGATACATCCAACTTGCTTCTAGGAAAGGGAAACAGGGGGTAATATTGAGCTTCATTGATAAACAGATCAAAACTTGACTAACCTTCTTGGACCACGCAGTGTAAATACGTCAAATTCTCCAGCTGCGCTAAAGTTGGCGGCGAAGACAATGGCTCCGGCATAGCGGCTCTTAGCTCTTGCTGTAGACGGTGCTTCACTGATGGGTTCGCGAGAATATGAAAACTCCCTAGTGATAGAGCGGCCTTCGTCGTCTCAATCCCAGCTCCTATTATGACAGCTGCCTCCTGAAAAAATAACTCGACTGTTTTCTCTTCTGGCCGAAGGTCCGAATCTAATAGGTCATTAAACACCGTGGGGTAGACAGACAGCTTAGAAGGGGTATCGCGTTTGCTATTGGCCATGATCAGTTCAATCTGGTCGCGGAGCGCTCCATGAAAGTCGAAGATATGTTTCCTATCGGGGTTCAGCACAGCAACCCATGACCGTGGTAGGTTTTGCATCAGCCACAAAAACCAGGGGAAGTGACCTGACACATGAATACTCATCGCGAGCTTTCGAGCCGCCGCAGCAAATGGACTCTTGAATTCGGGCAAGTCCAAGAAGTTGGAGGAGAGTGCAAAGCTGTAGTAATTGATTACGTCGGATGTCAGAGCAGCATACACCTCGTTTAAGAACAAGATTTTCGTCGGATTATTGCGATACTCGCGCTCAATCCGGTTACACATCTTGTCAACACATTTCTGTACGTATGGGAGGTAGTCCAAGACTCGTTGGCGCGTAAAGAACGGAGCAACAGCTTGCCGTCTGCGGCTGTGCTCGCTATGGGGAATCGCTTCAAGTGTCGAGAGAGGGAGGCCAAGACGTTTTCGCCATGGCTCAAACTTGCTATGCTTTGATCGGGTCGCGTAAAGAACATCATAGAAATCCGGATCTGAGATATGAACTTCCCACGGGCTGACACGGACGATTGGCCCGTATTTCTTATGCCATTGTTCGATTTGGAAAGTGAATTGCCCGCCTAGGACAATGTCAAAGTACGTCTCATACCATCCTGTAGCAGCCGCGAGCTTGGATCCTGGGACTCGAGCTATTGGACTGAAAAACAAGCGATATGTGATCAGGGATATGAAGTATAGTAGAGCACAGAGCGCCGTAGTAAACGTGAGGAAGATGAAACTCTCTGCCATCTTCTAGTATGTGTAAGTACACTATTCGAAATGGTCATTCAACTATAATTTATATAATTGATATCAGCTCCTATATCTCGCATTTTACTTTCTTACATTTATATTGTTTTACACAATTCACGCAGCGTTTGCTAGCAACTTATCTAAAATCTTCTGGTGAGGGGAGGGGGGCAGGGGGCAGGGGCTGTCGCAACATATAGCCATTTACAATAAAGCCCTTCTTGTGCTGCCAATTATGATGGAGGTGATGTCGGACTACGTTACCACGATCAACGGTCTAGCCATCTCCCGACCCTTTCGGGTTGCCCTTTTGGTCGAGAGTTTATCCTCTAATAAGTCATCACTGAAGGGTACCCGCATGACACTAGTATTTATCTAATTATCCCGGTTTCTCACTACCACACAGCTTGATCTGTCTAAGCCAGACTAGTATTCCTCGTTGGTTTGCCAATATCAGTCAAGAATGCCGCTAGAATCGTGGTGTTGCATCAGAGCCGGTGTGACACAGCGTATTATTATGGGATGCGTTAATTAAGGTCCTTAGTAATTACTTTATGTTGAGGACCATGTACATTTAATAAGCAACTTACATGTAGGAGACATGAATATCATGTGACTAGGCTGTTACTGTCTTCAAGCGCACCTCAGACAGTATCAACAGCCGTGAAGAGTAGTATTCCTTTGGAACCAAACCTAAATTGTTTCCATGAAAACTTGACTTTTCCTACGCATTAGCCCCTTATCGCTGTAAACGGTTGACTTTACTCAAATACATAGAGGGGATGAAATAGAACACGAAAGGCGTTGTCGTAACAGGAAGGGCAGATCGCGGGAGTAGAAACAATAATGTCTCAGTAGCCTAATGCAGTCACACATGAAAGAAATAAGAATAGGCAACCCGCCAATTATAGTCATTGCTGGAGAAAAATATCCTTTTGACACAAGCCCACCATTGAAGTTATTTTGGCCACTCGAGTTTTGAAATTGTTAGATATACCCAAGACGCAGCCGTTGTGATTGGATCCTCTCCTTGATAATATCGTGATCAACCCACTGTTGAAATACATGACGCCCCCCTAAGACACTTGCACTTGATCGCTATAGACCATTAATAGATTAATGCTTGCTTATATCCGACTACTAGATTTGGGGGGTAAGTCGTAGTGATGTTTTGAGCCATACAAAGGGCTCGATTGAATCCCGGGTCGGCGGAACAGCTCGACGGAAAATTCCTTTTAGTATGCCGCCAACATGCCGACAATTCGCTTAATGACGACGACCAATAGAACTAGCCTTAGAGAAAATGTCTTGCACTAAAATACTAGGCACATTTAATCGCTCTGTCGCAAGCAAATGAGAAACGGCTTATGAAGAACACGTCACCATGCATAGAATCTTTGATCTTTCAGTATCATGCAGTCACGGAACCATATTCTTGCCCATCCTTGCAAGTGTTACCCTCCAAGGCTTTTTTCGTGGCCACCGTTGACGTCTTCGAGATTGGTGTAGTACTACCTCAGCGCGTCAACAACATCATCGGACTTTTGAGATCTACGCTTTCTCTATCTAGTGTTATTAATCCTGGGGTTTGACCCGGGATTCCACACGAGGGTGGGTATTTTGGCCCAATATGCTTATAAGCCCCCTTTCCTAGAAGTCCTCGTTCAAATATATTGATTTTTCCGATTTCACGGTTATTAACTAATACAGATTATTACTACTTTCGAAGTTCCTAGTGTGATTATTGCTATTGGTAGTCTCGTAGGCTTCTTTCTTGAGCTGCAGTGTGCTGGCATAATCAAGTGCTAGGCCTCTAGAACAATTATAGACTTGTTGTCCGGGTAGTATCTGAGACTGGCAACGAGATCTGTGGTGTCACGGGTGAAACCAAGGAACTTGTGGACACCACTACGATACCATACCTATTAGCACTAGCGTCTCTTACATTCCAAAGCGATATGATGTTAGTATTTTTCTAGAATTGTTAAATATATAAACCTATATAAATAATCCTCCTTTGCGGACGCCGAGTGCGTCATTTAGGAGTATAGGACACTTTCAAATTCATGTTATGAGCCCCTGAGGCTCATTTAGCTTAGGACATCCTTCGAAGAATGGCCCTTCTATACCGAGTTATGATCTGAAAGCAAGAGATATGTGTTATTAAAATCCAACTAAATCAACTAAGTAGCGATTCATTATCTAATTATTATCTTACATTGTACATGGTAGTATTTGCGTCTAATTCCGCTACCGAATCACGAACTCGCCCATGGTATCTTTCCCGATTTGAGATCCGCTTGGATAAAGCTGAATTTGTGCATGCTTCGAAGAATACCGTTACCAGCTTGACCAATAAGCTTTTCGTCAGACAAGAGCCAAGGAAAGACAACATCTCCCACAAACCAAGACATATAGCTGTCCCATGTGTTGATACGGATCATTCTCGCTGCCATGTCACATATCCGTTGTGACTCCTCTCGTCGCGTGTTTTGATATTCCTCAAACGCACACTCGAAAGCCTCTGTGTCTGGATCGGAGTTATTACTCAGCAATTCGTAGAGCTTGTTCACCAATAGCACAGCGGATTGAATGCCATTGTTTACACCCATGCCCGCAGCTGCAGTCATCATGGTGCAAGAATCACCGGCCAGCACTATACGACCGTAATGCCAGCGCTTCACCAGACCTTCGGGTTGATTGACCAGCTTGGTCCACTCGCAGTTCTTGTAAAGCTCTGCGAATGAGAGTCTCGGCATGACCATGACATCGGAAAAGGCTTCTACGAACTCAGCCACTTCGTCTTTATTATATTCTTTCTTTAGATTCGTTGTCGAATTTGGTAATTTTCGATAGATACCGAAATGCATGCGGTTCTTATCCGCCGAGATTTGCGAACTCATATAGGTACCGTGTGTCTCAAAGAAAGTCCCAATCTCTGCGCTTGGGACATACTTTGCTCGACCGTACTATGTTGATGAGACGTGTTAGTCCGAGTGCTTGAAGTACTAAAAAAGAAAGAACCGGAAATTTGAACTCAGATTAATTTACGGAATAAACAGCTATTGGGAGAATCAATAAGGGACTTTTGACTTACCATAATCTGGTAATTGGAGACAATAGGATCTTCCTCTTTCCCAAAATCGTCCCCTTTCTCTTCAGCCAGCTTCTGCACTATAAGAGTTAAGGTGTTATTAAAAGTTACCCTCTAAGGGGGAGATCAAGGAGTTAAGAATGCGTACTAATAGCCCTCGTTTTCGAGTGAACGCCATCGGCGCCAATGACAATAGAACCTTCCTCGATGCTTCCATCGCACAGGTGGACTCGCACGCCCTTATCGGTCATCTCGATGCTGTCGATGCTTGCGCCTGTGCGGATCTTGGCCTTGCCCGCACCTAGGCCATCAAACAATGTTTGAACTAGCAACGGACGAGGGAAATTCATACACGGGTAGCCGTGACTAGGCTTCGAATTAGTAAGGAAGTAGTAGTTAGGGCTAGCTAGGGTAACGGACTTTTCAGAGAGAAATTTGAAGATCAAACCCGTCCGAAGCGGCGTCCCATCAAGACGCGTGGTTGTTTTCTCATACAGAGGAATATAACGACCCTCACATGCTTCGACGAGTCCTAGCTGGTCGAAGATTCTTACAGTATGCGGCCATAGCATGATACCTGCTCCCGATTCAGAGATAATAGTAGGGTGGCGCTCGAGGATTAGGAAATCCAGGCCTGCTCTGTCTAAACCGTTGGCAATCGCGAGACCAACCGGGCCTCCGCCGATGATAATCGCTCGGAACTTGCTTTGAACCATCTTTGTCTCTATAAACGGCTTGAAAGCGAGTAAGTGGTTGTTTAACATAGAGGGACTGAGTATCTGGGGCTTTTCTGAAGTGTTTGAAGCATGATTGAGCCAAACTCCAAATGAGCAGAAACAAGACCTTTTTATAAAGAGATTGAGGAAATTTATCATATATCTATGACTCTACACGGAGTTCGCCATGCTTCCGTTGATCAGGTATCTTTTGCTTGTGTCAGCTAGTGCAATGTTATATTTCCCGATCTGGAAGCAATTCGCGCCGGCGCTAGCGGGAATGGCTAGGTACCTAGGGTTGTGAGCAGGTGGCGTCAACATTCATCCATCGGTACTTTAGATACAGATTGACCGGAAACTTATTGCGGATAGTTTAGAGGTCGACCGTGTACCTGATTCAAAATTGTTCTTGAATACGTGGGCCTTGCTTCATTTCTATCTATTTTTATCATTTGGCACCGGCAGAACAATCTCATAATTCCACAAACCACTTGTCTATATATAGTTAGCCATGATTGGATTACATATACGAAACGTAGGTAGGTATCTCGTGTAAAGATTTATCGTTAGACAAAGGTACTAAGTCAAAGATGCAATTCTCAGAGAACCCTCCTGTTAGTAAGCACCTGTTACCTCTGTATAGCTATTTTGGTAGTTTCTTTTTAAAGAACACTGGAGATGAAAACCCCCTATGCCCTGGTAACGTTTTGCCAAGACTCAATTATAATCGTACCTATTTGGTATCAGCCCCCTCTATCTAACAGTTAACTACCATACGACTCCTAATGATGGCTACATTGACCAATTCACTTCCCACCCTTGTCTTCTCATATTTTCGTTAATATTATAATCCCTATCTATCTCATATCGTCTATGTGGGAATACGGTCATCGTGAATACGGTTTTGGTTACTCTAGCGTTACCTACCTACCACCGCCAGCCATGCTGCATTGCAACTGGTCAATAATTTTAATGTTATGAACGAAAAGATAGGCCCTTTGCTGTATGTCTAAGCCGGTATCTTACTGGCAAGCATGTATGAGGACTAAGGGATTTATCGACTAACTTGACTCGTCAGAGGTCGTATAGTATCCTGAGTCGGGCTCAAGTGCTAATTATTAGGTCTCTTTGGCTTCGCAAAGTTGGCCCTGGTATATCTGAATGATTGATTTGACAGACTCAAGGATTTTCCCTCTTAATAACGCTTGAATACCAAGAGTCGAAAAACATCTCTGCAAGTTTTATCTATTTGTAGAAGACCGTTTTCAAGCTAAGGGCATATAGGATTCCTGCAAAGCCGCATATTATGTAGCCTGTTGTTATCAAACTTGTAACGCATTAAAATAATGCTGTCTCTAATTATATGCTCTTATAAACACATCTTGGTATCTTTAGTTATGAGAGATAACGATTGATCAAATTTTGTGCCTTTCGAAGCTGCTCCAAATTTAAGCTTTTGCGTAGCCGAGTCGGTTATATATATAAAGTAATATTCCCCTCCCCTTTCCGGCAGAAGCCACTCACGGCGCGATGATGCTTTCAGCCGCGACGACGATTGGGGACTATAATACGTCTTAATGAAACGAAGACTCGTTTATAAGAAAAAATAACTTCAAGAGTGTCGTAGACTCGCAATCCTCTGTTGTAGGGGGTTGCAACACTTGCAATACTCGCCGAGTAGACGGAATGATGTTTCCATTCATCCTCCTCCTATCGGCCGCGGCCGCCAAAATCCCAAAGCACCACAGCCAACCCTGCGACAGAGCGCTCCTGCAAGAAGCCACAAGCCGGTACATCGCAGCGCAAAGCACGGGGCAGCCCCAATGGCTATCCCCCCTCCTCGCCCCCAACGCAACCCTCGTCGAGAACAACGCGCCAACCCCCATCGCAGAGAGCCTGCTCCTCAACCAGGCGGTCGCGATCGCGCACGCGCGCCACATCTACGACACGGAGGCCTGCGCCTCGTTCTCCGAGCTCGCCTCCCTCGCGCCGGGCCCGGGGCACCAGGTCGGAACCCAGCTGCGCCTCGACGCGGGCACGGGGAAGATCACGAAGATCGACAGTATTGTGACGACGGAGGGGGATCTCTACTTCAACACGACGCACGCGTTGCACTACCTCTTACGAGAGGACTGGGCGCCTATCGCGCCTGCGGACCGCGACTCGCGCGCGACGCTGCAGGCGGCTGCGGATGCGTACTACGCGTATTTCAGCAACGGGTCGACGATTGTGCCCTGGGGCGCGCCGTGTGACCGGCTCGAGGGTGGTGCGTACATGGGCAAGGGGTTTGCGAACGATACGTGCGATGCTGGACTGCCGCCTTTTAGCGTCGAGATGCGTGATCGGCGGTACGTTATTGACGAGTCCGTCGGCTCGGTGAATATTCTAAGTGAGTTTGGAATCCTGGGACCAGATAGTCATGAGTTCCGTGTCGAGAAAGGAAAGATAAGATGGATTCATGCCATGACGTTCTGTAGGGGGACGCCTAATTGTGACGCCCCTGAGTTTCCGGGGCTGGCCGAGGAGGTTGGGTGGTGATTTTGCTATAGTGTAATACAGTATATTCGGGCGTTATCATATGTTATAGACCGATGTAAGAAAACGCTAAAACCGAGGCCTATGCTCTTTTCTTGGCTTGGAAACTGATAATTCTATGTCACCTATCTTAAGTATCCCCGATATTTATCTTGTTGCTAATCACTCAACAACGTGGCTATTTAGCTCATAAACCTAGACGAAGCTGCGCGATTGATTTACGATGGCATTTACTCACAGAAATAAGCTTAAAATGTGACACATATTCATCTCAATGTCAAGTGGTATTCTTATTAGTCTTGATATCACCTAGAGGATTCGGTCGCTTAGGCCTTAGCCTTAGCCTTGACCCTTCCCTTTCTCTTTCGTTTACTACCACTTTGAGCGCCATCCGCCTCATAATCGCCATCTTGCTCGTCGTCATTGTCATTGGTAGCTGTAACACCCCCAGCTTTGCGTTTCCGTCCCTCCGATCTCGAGACAGGAGTCTCGTCTTCGGCTGGACCGCTCGAGCCAGCGTTATCATTGGTCGTCGTATGAGCGCGTAGCTTATTCACGGCTTGTGCCATGCGCTTGCTGCTCTGTACCCTTTGCCTAGGCGCAAATGCTTCTTTGACCCCGACACCTACACCTCCCTCGAAGTATCGGGTGATATTAGTCTGTGTGCCTTCTGCTTCACGACGGTTCATGTCGCGAATGACGGGTACGAGCACTTCATCAGTCCGCTCTTGACTCCAGCCAATAGTTGCCATGAGAAACTGTCGAAGACCTCCGACGTCGGGGGAACCCCATTGAAATTGCTCTGAACTATGGTCAACTGCCGGATGCAAGTAGGCATCGAAAACGGCCGAGCTCGGGAACCCAGGCGGAAGGAATAGTTTTGTGCCTTGGGATTTGCGAAATTTCTTCTTAAAACTCGATGTTTTATCAGCTTCCTTCGAGCGGGCGGGTCCTTGAACTTCCTGCCACCAGTCATGAAATTCCTGAAGCCCATCTTTACCAGGAAATTCCGAAAGGATTTCGACTGCCGTGACAGGGCCAACACCAGGTAGCCCTTCTGTATAGTCGGAACCTAACAACTGGGCAAGAGAAATCAGCTTTTCACGCGATAGTGATAGTTCCCTCTCAAGATCGCTGCCAAGATAACATTCGACGAACTTGTTACCATTGAACATGTTCTTGTAGACACGTGTTCCCCCAAATAGGAAAATATCAGAGTCGTCTGTAACAATGCCATCAACCAGGCCTAAGTTAACAAGTTCAGCGCATTGCGCCTCAGCCTCCATTGGCGCGGCAATATATGGGATACCAAAATATCTCAGAAGAGCTTGGCACTCGGTGATCATGATCTGTGTTACCTCGTCCGCATCTCTCCGATCTTTCTTCTGTTGTGAACGAAGTGCTTTTAGTTCTCGTTCATATGCATCTTGATTCTCCTTTTCTGACTTGTTATTTAGCTGGCTGGCAAAACGTGCGTGCTCTTCAGCCTCTTCAGCCATCTGTGCAAGTAACTCTTCTTCTTCAGGGTCACTAAACTCGTCGTCAAATTCATCTTGATCAAGCATTAAACCGTTGACATCTTCTATAGTCGCCTCGTTCAAAAGACTCTGCCCTTGATCATCTAGTCTCACTTGTGGTATGCTCTCGGATTCTGAAAGTATAGCCGTCTGACTGCTGGGCCTTTCTAGTTGTACCGGGGGCTGGACTATTTCAACTTCCTCAAATTCCGGTTCTGGTGATGTCGATTTAGATGCTAGTTGCGGACTTGGTAAGGTTATCTCTAGCGAATCTTCTTTATTGCTCTGTTCATGGAGGGTATCTGCTCGTATAGTGCTTTGTAGAGCGTTCTCTGTTTGGGATGAAGTAGTAATACCTTTGGGAGAATTGATTGTCGCTAAGGTAGCAGGGGATGTTCGCGACGAGCCATCGACTTCGCTAGCTGTCACCGGGCTCTTCCTACGCGACGAAGGAGCATCGATAATCTCAACTTCGCTGTCACTGCTACTGTCTGACGACTCAATTTCTATAATTGCGTCTTTTTGCCATCGTTTCTCCTCCTCCAATGCAGCCTCTCGGTCTGCTTGGTTGACTTCTTCTTCACGCTGCTGCTGGGCTTTCATTGACTCTCGGATGTCCAACTCGTCTTGCATCATCCATGGTGGTAATGAGCGAGGCTTGTCATTATCCTCTACGTCTTGTAGGAAGCCACCACCGAGATCCTCATCGTCTGGGCTGTCCTCGACTCTGTCTGTTGAAGATTGTGTGTGCATAGTTTCTTGTTTTTTGGCAAATATGCTTGACTTCCAGTCAAATTTCTCGAAGGGAAGAGGACCATCGAAACTTTTCACGTTAGGTACAAGAGGAACGGGTTGAAGTTTGGGCTGAATCGCCACGGACTTCTTCTTCCTGGCAGCGGACACGGCTGCCCGAAGGTCTACTTCGCTGTCACTGCTATTGATGCTTTCTCGGCGTTTTGGGATAGCTGCGTTTGCTCTGTTATTGACGATATGGGCGATGATGTTGCCATTTGTCGAGGTTACTGGTTTCGGCTGTTCCGCCGCTTTTTGTGTCCACTCAGGAGCAGGTACATCCTCGAACTCTTCATCCTCTTCCTCCTCTTCCATTTCGTCTAGCCCAGAGGACTCAACCCCATGCTGAGTTCTAAGGGATAGAGCTATTGCTCGGCTCAAATCGTCCTCCTCGTCTTGGAGTAAGGCTTCTTCATTTGGTTGAACACCGAAGAGTCCTTCGATATCGTCCTTGGCACCATCCTCGCCGACAAAGAGGGAGTCTTCGTCAAGATTTCCAACAAGAGCACCACCTGAGGTCATTTGGCTTGTGGCACTGCTATGAAGTTTCGGAAGCCGGTTCAAACCTTCAATCGGTACATCTTCAAAATCATCTTCCTCCCAATCTCCATCATCTTCAGCAGCCTGGTATTGAATGTCAATGGCATCAACGTCGATAGGTTTATGTATCTCTCCCCTATCTTTTTCTCTACTCACGACGCCGAGAGCCCAACCACCCTCTACTCCTTCATTTTTAACCAAAATGTACTCGCGATCTTTCTCGCCCGCAATACGTGCATTGACACCCAGTGTAAGGTCGGTGCCAGTCATGCCGGCTTCTTGCATTAGCCTTTGGGTGAGATGATTCCTCTCCCGAACCCTCTCAATCTGAAACCTCGAGAAAGCCATACGGTCGGGGAACATGCCGTCAAGTTGGTCTTTGCTTAGCCCCATTCTTAGCCTACTGCGTAATCTCGCGGCATTCAGTATGTAGTATCTATCGGCCGGTGGGAGACTCTTAAAGAATTCACCCTCAAAGTCGATTTTGCTGAAGTCGTAAAGATTGATATCTTCGCCGTTGTGGAACTGTCTGGCGTACTCCTCGAGTTCTTCGATGCTCATGATGCGAGGATCTTCAGGTCGACCCATACCCTCAATCCCGCCATTCAAATCCGGAAGATGGTAGGCATCTTGTTTATAGAATTTCCTGTTTATCTGCCTCTCTTGCTTGCTCATGCCTAATTCGTCAACGTAGACGAGATTTTCAAGGTCGGGTATCTCTTCAGCGGGCTCCCGAACTTCGGGTCTTCGTTCGGCTTCGAGTTCTGTTCGGCGCCGGCGTTTCTCAGTCTCTTCTTCAGCGATGCGCTGCATCTGCACGGCCAGCAACTTGCCGGCAGTTCGTACGGCATCATCGCGACGGCCTTCCCTTCTTCGCTTGCGGTTCGCAATCGTCTGGCGTTTCAGAGCTGGGGCACCTCCATCGAAGACGAATACAGGGAGTATACCGAACCAAAGTAGCTTGCAGATGCGACGGAAAAAGCCGACAACGTGAGAATTCCGGAGAGCGTTGCCTTCTTTGTCTCGTACGGCTTTCAAGAATTGGTAGATCCAGATAGAGGCATCGACAGCGAGTCGTTTACGATTTAGAGTAGCCAGGTTTGTCGGTCGCGCGCATGGTTGGATGATTGTCCAGAGACCGTTCACACCCATGATGACGATGACGAAATGGCGACTGGCGCCAACTCCGGGGTGCGATGTCAAGGTGGGATATTCGGAAGCATGTTCGATGAAAAGATCTCAGCTAGAGATATAGCGTAGCTGGTGAGGTCGAGATTTTAGAGTACAGTATGTAGCCTCAATCTATGAAAGAGCGGTGGTAAGACAAGGGAGGCGTTCGTGAAGCATAGAAGTATGAGTCGACGCCGGAATACCCAGCCTAGGGGCCTGTCTAGGTAGATACTCGTCTCACTGAGGTTCGAAGTAGAGAAAAGAAGGTAACGTCATACTTGGATGATAGAAAGGGAATAGTGGAATCGCTCAAATAGGCAATTTACTAACGCAGATAGGCTAATCGACCAGATACCTTGCCACTTCCAAGGGTAGTAATTGGCTACAGCCTAGATACTAAGCTTTTGATATTATAGTCACAGTTGCATTGCGAAGCGCAAGGATGCTCGCTATGGCGTGCACGCTCTACTGTAGTCGCATTCGTGACCTCGATAACGCCCCGAATTATAGTATTAGTATTCAATACATCAGACGAGAACAACAGCACCGAGGTAACGTAAGTCTAAGCTCTCCTCGGTAGCCGGCTTCATATTCCCATCTTCGTCATACACGAACCCATTCTCTAAGAAGAGGCCAGTCAGCCTCGCAACCTCAATGCACTGCTGCTGCGCTTTAGACAAAGCTCCCAGACAATGGTAGAATGTAGTCCAGAACTGCCCTCGGAGCTCACGGTGATTCGGGAAGTAGGTCCAACCGTGTTCATTCATAGTCCGGACCCCAAGCATAGTTTCTAGCCCCCCCAGTGACATGCCAAAAGGACTGACCTCGGCGTCCCTCCAGTCGCAGATGCCCACGATGGCACCTGTGTCTGGGTCCACGTGGATATTGTTCTCGAGGAGGTCGGTATGGTTGGGTACTAATGGCCAGTTCTCGTCACAGATACTCGGGAGTTGGGGGATCAAGGTGTCCAGCGTTGCGTGAAAGCGATCGGGAAGCTCCTTGCGCAGCCACTGGAGTCGCGACGAGTAATGTTGAAAAAGCTGCTCGCGATCTGGCCTGCTCGTCGACTTAGGCGTGTTATGATACGCCGAGGCGAAGAATCTACCCCAGCCGAGTTAGTCGCAGGCGTGTTTCCCTGCGTTGGAAGAGCAGAGTCTGGGGGAAGGAATGCGGCCCGAGTGTTGGTGTTAACAAACCTTGCGTAGCTGTCGATAGTGTTTCGCAAGAGCTCGTAGTTGTTTCTTTGCAAAAAGCCCCGGGCGAGATACATGGAGAGGCCCCCAATATTATTCATGGTGTAGACATGGAGAGTATGAAATGTGCCACAGTCCTTGTGCCGTGGCGTGAAGTCTGGATAGGCTTGTTCGATACTATTCATAAAGGTCATGTCCAGGGGGGAGCTTGGAATACGGAACTGGACGATGACTTGCCCCGCGTCGACTGTGTAACTGGTTCCGCCCTGGCAAGCTGTTGGAATGACGGACTTGCCTGATATACTTTTAGCTTTGTCATTGCATTGTTCCTGCGTGACCGGAGCGACTCTATTAAAAAAGGTCTCGATCTGCATCTGGGACAGCGACGACATATCTACCGCCATTGCGTGAAGGGTTATAGCTGTTGCGTTCGTGATAATGATACTATCGCGGGTGCTGGATAGGGCAAATAATCGAGCCTCTTGATTACTATAAAGAAGGGTGGCAGCTGCAGAATGAAGTGTTTAAAGCTAGATGCCGTCTTCACAGTACTGTTCACGATCGATCTAGTCACGAAGAAAGAGAAGAAGAGAGGAGAGAAGAGATTTATGCGTATATTATTAAAGTTATGTAAGGGGCAAGTCCGTTTTATGATAGAAACTACGCTCTGTTTCCCTCTGCATAAATAATACATAAGTGTAACTCCTGAGTCTGAAGACAATGGAGGCGTTCGTGAATCATACTGCTTAGATGTATGAGTTGACGCTGAGATAATAGGTAGAGGATTCACGTCAAATAAGTGGGGACACACCGGTATATCTTTTCCCGATCAATGCTTATACTGTATAGTTGCAATTCTCAGGATAGCTATCTCTATCTATCAGAGTTCACTCATTACCTAGATAGGTACCAATCACACTACATCGGCCTCGTTAAGACAAGAGAACATTCCCTTTCAAAAGGCTAGCTCTATTAATATGCATTCGTAAATTTCACCCTTGCGTCCAGAACTATCAGCTCGACGCATTACAGACGAGTAGCATACGAGCTCAGAGTCTACCATGCAGGCGGTAGTCGAGCAGCTGCGGCGAGCAACAATGAATGAGACGTCGGCGAAATCAGAAGCAGAGACTTACCTCAAGTCACTTATTAACAAAACTTTGCGTATCCATGCCACTGATGGTCGTATGTTCATCGGGACCTTCAAATGCACGGACACTGTTAGTATATCCCTACATCTCTACGCCCGAGAGGATATTGTTAATTAATCGTTAAATCGTACCTAGGACCGCAATGTTGTCCTCTCTATTACCTATGAGTACCGACAGCCATCCCAGCAAAAGCTTACTGAGGCTGCCACTGCCGCCGCGAGTGCCAACTCGCAGACTGTTAAAGCCGATATGAGTTCGAGATATCTAGGCCTCGTTGTGATACCTGGTGAGCATATAGCTAAGATGGAAGTCGAGGAATTCACAAGTCAAGTAAAAGGTCGCTCGATCTGGGAAAGACGGGATATATACTCTGGTATTCGATAAATTCTTGTGAAAATCTTTACCACATCCTAGCCCATCCAACTTTTATGGGTATGACACGATCAGAGTGTCTTAAGTGTGGTCTTACAACTGACTATTTTGGTTGGCAAGTCCACGTCGTCCGAGCCGCACTGGGGAAAAGTCGGCGAGGAGGCACCAGACAATCTGCAGATTTACGACGGGTATCGCGCGGAGGAATTATTACTTACATATACTTCATGAAAACCCATGTATTCACACACTACTCGCCAACCGACAATATCTAATATTTGGGGTGGTTCCACGATTCATTTCAGGCATCAATATTCATAAATTAGTTGGACAGAGAGGAAGTTCCCTCTCAACACTCGACGTTCGCAACAGCCCGCCAAGCCTCTAGAGAATCCGCGACCACGTTATCCAAATGGAGACATCCCGCTAGGGGGAGATAGGATAGCTAGTAGTTGAAGCAGATCCATTCAGGCAGCATGTGCTCTTTTCCCCACAGCGATGTTGGCCTCCAGGATCGGCTATACAAACAGTGACGAGAGAATGCATATGCTGTAGGCAAATACCAGCTTTTAATACAGATGCCTTATTGCTTCCGCCCACATTTCAACATGAGGAAATTTGGGACATGGTGCAACATGATTGATGGGAAATTTAGGCCGATTGACCGAATAAGTCTAGACTGAAGCCAACCGGCTTAACATTATGTACATTGAAGAAACTCGTTGCCTTGCTCAACTGACTTCTATTTAAGAATCAGCCTTGAATACCTATTATAGTACTATATCCTACTCGATGCCAGATTGAATACTAGCTAAAATATGTACCGATTTCAAAATCCGGTTATCCCGGGCTTCAATCCGGACCCGACGGTCTGTGTAGTACCAGCGACGGAGACGACGCCGACCACGTATTTCCTCAGCACATCTTCGTTTGAGTACTTTCCCGGGTGTCCTATTTACACATCCGTTGACCTTGTAAATTGGCGCTTAATCGGACATGCCCTGACGCGCCGTTCCCAAATCGAGATGCGAACGGTTGAGCCCGGCGGCGGCAGTTGGGCCTCAACTCTCCGGTATAGACCACAAGAGAGGCGCTGGTATCTTGCTACGGGGGTATTTCAAAGGTATCGACCGGGATCTGATGTAAGTGAACACATGTCAGGAGATCTCAGAAATCCGTTCGTAGGCAAACGAGCCAGGCAGATAAGGTGTTTTTGCAGATGCATCCAAGCTAACCCTCCTTATAGGAACGGATCTTCCCACGAGGCTTCTATATCTATACAGATCATATATGGGATGATGCCGCGTGGTCTGATCCAATTTACTTCGATAATCCTGGATTTGATCAGGATGTAAGTGGCAGGCCCTCGATCTTAAACATTGCTTTGAAAATCTCCGAAGCTGGTCGTCGCAGCTCATCCAACAAATATACAACTCAGTTCTAACTCTTTATGCACTCTAATAGCTATTTTGGGACGACAATGGAAAATTCTATCTCTCAACAACTGTACGACTCGCTAACAGACAGCCTAATTCTAAGCTAAAAGACTTTGGGATTCACATATCTGAAATTGAACTCAGCACAGGTCGGACGCTGACACCTCCTCGACTCATCCGTGAGTCCCCTTACGGCATTGCCGAGGGCTCGCACATTTTACGCCGCGGGGCCTATTACTACCTTTTCACGGCTGAAGGCGGCACCGAGGCAGGCCATCAAGAATGGGTCTTTCGCAGTCGCGAAGGAGTGTATGGGCCTTGGGAGGCGCAGGGTAAGCCTTTATGGTATAATGGTTCAGATGAGGAGGTGCAGCGTACAGGACATGCGGATGTATTTGAGGATGGCGAGGGAGACTGGTGGGCTGTCCTCCTTGGTGTGCGGCCGGTAAAGGATGAGGATGGCAAGTATATCGAACCTCAAATGGGTGAGTATACACCGAAGCGCACCTCAAGCAGCATTGAATTAATTCTTGTACAGGGCGTGAGTCATTTCTAGTGAAAGTTGACTGGGTCGAAGATTGGCCGATTTTCAACGAAGGACGTAACATCACGTTATCTACTGCAACCCGCGCACCTGTCGAGCAAGCCATAACCCAGATTAGGTCTGGTGATATTAGATGGCAGGCTGACCTTGCTCGACAGACCTTAGAATTAGGCTGGTATCTGAAGAGTGAGTTTGAAATGAACTATACGCCAGGACGCCATCCTATGCTAAACACCGGTGACAGACACGCCGCTTAAACAATGCTATACTCTAACCGAGCGGCCGGGTTACCTACGTCTATATGGCAATTGCTATGATTTAGCTAGCCCTGAGGCGCCGGCTATGCTACTCAGGAAGCAGTGGTCTTACACCGAAAGTTTTGAGGTCAAAATGCAGTTCAGTCCACGAAAGAAAGGGTATGAAGCTGGAATTGTGCTCTGGTGGAGCCAGTACTCGTACGCTACCTATGGGCTGACACTCCATGAGTGTCCAAACGGAGAGAAGGCTCTGGTGATGGTGTCTCGCGCGCCAACAGGAAAGCCGGGGGAGGTGACAGTATGTTCCCCTCGTACAATCATTACCGAAACCTAACCCAGAGTAGATTCGTTATCCCGAATTAGATCCCCTTAGCGAAGGAGATACAACACATAAGATCCTCCCCGGCGATACGATACAGCTATTCATCGAGGCGACTCCGACGGCGTATGAATTATCATTCAAGTTACAGGACTACGGATCGACCTACCGTGTCGAAGCCAAAAACCTTACCGTCATGCCTCCTATTGGTGGTGCGTTCTGCGGCACAAGTAAGTTATTCCCGAGCTATATTTCTTCTTATCCGTGTCAGGAGAAGGGAAATATCTGTTGGAATAGAATCACGCTGTAACTCTGTGTGCTCTCGAAAGGCTTAAAATGGCAATTACTGACTCCTAATGCCACAGTGTTTGGTATTTACTCGTTCGGCCACGGAGAGCCGGTATTAGATCCAGCAGATTTCTTTGAAATCACCATCAAAGAGACGTAGTATTAAGCATCCGCTTCAAGTTACGCAAGTGCTTGCCAGTGTGTGTGACTAGCTCAGGCACACCCAGGCAAGGAGAGGGATCGGTGTTAGTGGCGAGATATACCGTGATCTAGCCGAAGACGAGAGAGAAAATGAAAAGTGGTCACACAGTGATACTATGAATAACAGCATTGAAGACAGAGCTGTGCATATTCAGGTGACGATGACAACGCTGACAGCAATTGGAACGGATAGAATTGAAGAGAGGAAGGTAGAGTGTCTTAGACTACTACTGGCATGTAATATTATAGACCTGATCGTATATATGGGAATCACTCAACATGTCAGATGCATTACGACGATCAATTGTTAGCGATAGCTACGTGTGACCTTAATAGACGACGTAACTGTAAGGCATCTTTTTAAGTCACTAGACATAAGTGTGATTCTTGTAACAATCTCTATTAAAGTCGCTCTAAGCTTAGCTACCCCATTTAGACGATGTTTTTGGTCAACCATTCCTCCCACTGCTCCTTAGTCCAGCCAGAGCTGATATCATTCGCAACCACACCATTGAAGATGACAGTCGGACTCACATGCACGCCCACCAGCCGCGCAATCTTAACCAAGACCTTGAGGTCATTAGTGACCTTATTCCCAATATTCAAGCTGCCATCCGCCGCCGGCTTGTCCGCGATCTCGAGGAGGTCGTAGACCGCGGCCTCGTCCACACCAACGGTAGAAGCGAGCTTGGCGAGGCGGCGGTAGGTCTGGTTGCGCGTCTCGGCGACGACGTTGACGTCGAAGTAGGCCTGCTGGTCCTTGAAGAGGGCGTCGCTGAAGGCCCAGTACTTGGCGGGGGCGACGTGCAGCACGGCGAGGGCGGCCTCGTGCGTGAGGGTCGAGGACGGGTGCCAGGGCTGGACCTGCTGGCGTAGGATGAACTGCACGCTGCTGGACCATTTCGGGTTCGCGCGCACGAGGGGCGCCACGACGTTGTAGATGGTGTTGAACTGGCGCGCCGAGTATGGGCAGACGTAGTCGAGGAAGAGCTCGAGCGTGTGCAGCGTTGGGACCACGGCGGAGCCGGTCGCGGACGGCGCGGAGAAGGCGAGCTTCTGGGCGGCGTATTTTGGGGCGAGCGCCATTTTGGAGTGTATTAGATTAGACAGGTAGATAGATAGATAGGTAGGTAGGTGTTGTCGGATATAATTGTGCGAATTGTAGGTAGGGTCTTGGAATTTGTAGAGCTTGGTGCTTGCTTGAGCTGGACCTGATTTGGCTTGCGAGGCTCGAAGGTGGGATGAGTCGGGAATTTATTATGATAAAGGAGGGGTGAGAGACTTACAGTCTTACATACATGTACCTACCCTATCCCTATCTACCTGAATGGTTACCTCTTACCTGGTGGCCCCGCGGGAGCTGAAGCAATAACAAATACAAATCATTATTTCGCAAGCGCATATGAAACTCCAGTGACGCCATCTACCGCCATATGCAGGTGATTTGGCATACTTTACTACTGTACGCCATGAAGCAGCCATCACGTTGGTGGGTCGGTTGTCCGGTAATTCGGATGCCGTTGGTGACTACTTGATGTAGATAGGAGATAACTACATGTACAGTACCTAGCTGTTCACTAATAGTAAATAGATAGATACCTGAACGAAATGCTCACTCTCGTCATTTTATAATTACGAATGCTGCGGTAGGGGCCTCGAGCTCGGGATGGCGAGACAAAGATTAGAAATTCTTATTTGTCAACGACAGCATACATATGCTGGTTTATGCGTAAATTTAAATCATCTGTGTTTGCTTGCTCGATCAACCAACGGTATTTCTAGCTATGATGCCCCTTGCAAATTCACCAAAGTTAATGTGTTGCTCAAGATCGACCTCGTCTCCCAGATTCGGCTGCGTGAAGACGGCCAATGTGTTTCGAGCCACCCCCTTAGCATAAGCGCCCCTGACTGAATGCTCGACCGCCTTGAATTTGCCGTTGGTGATTCGCTCTAATGCCTCACCGGTTTGGAATGCGATGCAGTCTCGGGGTATCTTAACCTGGACGGGGACGCCTTTCCTATCTTTGATCCATAAACCAGCCTGAGGATCTGGCGATGCGGACAGCTCATTTATTGTCGGCAATGTCTCTGGCACCCGGCTCTCCTCAAAATTGGGAAGCTTGACATTCGTGTTTAACTCATCGACAAACATAGCTGAAGTAAGGCCAGTCAGACATCCGTGGTCTTTGTGCACCGCACACCAGTTATCCTCTTCCATGCCCTTCGCTAGGGCATCGTCTGGCATGGGATAATAATGGAGCAGCCTCGCCTTGGTCGTCGAGGACGATTTGACTACATTCTCTAGATACGCAGTAGGGTACTCGGGGATCTCCTTTTCTGCGAACTTGTCGCAGGCTCGGGCAACGAGGACAGCCGTATCGATGATTAGGGTACACATCTGCTCCATGACGGGTCTGAATCCAGGCAGCATCTCCTTTGGTGGCCACGAGTTTGGCGCGAGATACTCCGGAAATTCCTCCAGTGTGAACTGCTTCGTCGGCTTCGCGGATTCTAGCGAAGGATCCACGTAAAAGGCACAATTGGCGTAGAACGACCCCTTGTACTCATCTGCGCTGCCATCCTTAAGCTTCTCTTTGCCCTTCGACCACCCTACAAGATACTTGGCTGCTTCATTTGTGAACTGTTCTGCACTTTATTAGCAATGTGGGTATCAATATACGTTCGTATTATGATAGTACCAAAATCCTTTTCGGATAGATTGCCCATCCATGAAGCGTAAGACAGGAGATGGTGTCTCAAGGCCGGGAATTCAGCTGGTACATCCTTTACAACAAGGATGCCCAACGAATCCGGACCAAAAGCCTCCTGTAGCGTCTCAAAAGAGATGTTACCTAGTTTCATTAGAGATTATGTCATAATCGGAGGATGTCAGTTCATACCACTCTTTAGATCTGCTAAAGACACCACGACAGGTTGTGCCACGGCCATGACACAGAGATGTAACGTTCTCACTGAATTATATATCTTTCGAAATCACGAAAATGTAATGACTCGATCAATATCTATGCATAAGGCTGGGGCTTTAAGTTATCAGCGGCTGAAGTGCGGCCAGCGAGACAACATAATCCTCAGGAAACCGTCGGCTTTCTCTCTACTAGACCTCATGACTCTAGACAAGCCGGAGTACACCGTGGTGCTAATAGGAGATTCCCGTAATACCTTGTTTGCCTACATACCTACCTAAATAGGTTACGGGTTTATAGATCAGGCCAATCAGTGCTGTAAGTTCTGTCACCAGATATAAGAATTCTCGATAGGTAGCCATCTGGCCTTTGTAGGTATCTCTGGAAAGAGGGGCGCTCGGAGGGGCCTTTGTGTGATAAATGTATATACTCGATATATCGATATAAGAATTATTATCTGCATAATGCCATTCAGCCCCTTTATTTGCAAATGAGCTTGTCCTAGCTTTTGGTAAGCATCGGTACAACCGAAGCTCTCTAGAGACGAAAACAAGACAGCTGGGTCCTAATATATTTTCACAAGCACGCCGCTACGCGCGATTACCGACTCAATGGTTAAGCCACTTACATTCAAGGGCGACAAGAAGTCCAAAAAGAGAAAACGCACTGACGCTGAGTCCGCACCCGAAAGCGCAAGGTCAGGCGAGGTTGCGGTTGCACGGCCTCAAGAGAATGAAGGGGACGATGATAGCTGGGTGTCTGCCGAAGTCGTGGGCGATGTGGTAGGACCTGTGATGCTCGTTCTGCCTACAGAGCCCCCTACTTGTCTCGCTTGCGATGCGATTGGCAAAGTGTTTACCGACCCTATCGAGAACATCATTGACGCGAACCCTGCGAGCGCCGAGCCTCACGATGTACGCCAGGTCTGGGTAGCGAACAAAATTCATGGCACAGAAAACTTCAGGTTCAAGGGTCGATATGGAAAGTAAGTGATTTCAATCAAAGCTTTAGTCTACGACTGTAAACGCTTCGTAAGCTAACGTGTGATCTAGATATCTATCCTGTGATAAATATGGTATCCTTTCCGCCACCTCTGAGGCCATCGCTCCACCCGAGACATGGAATGTTATCGCGACGCCCGATACGCCTGGCACTTTCCAACTACAAACTCTACAAGAAACTTTTTTGACGACAGCAGAGTCTAAAAAACCAAACGGCGCACCCGAAATTCGAGGAGACGCGACAGAAATCAGCTTCGAATCAACTTTGAGGATCCGCATGCAAGCACGGTTCAAGCCCAGGTTAAAGGCATCTAAAGAGTTGAAGGAGAAGGCCAAGGTGAGCCGCAAGGAATTAGAAGAAGCTGTCGGGAGGCGCCTCAACGAGGACGAAGTTCAGAAATTGAAGAAGGCTAGACGAGAGGGAGATTATCACGAACAACTCCTGGATCTGAAATCGAAGAACAAGCACGATAAATACGGTTGAAAGAATGCGAGGGCTAGTAATTTCATGGTTTTGGCATTACGCATTTGCTCTCCAGGCCTTGATAAAACCATCCTCGCCAGCACTAAACACCATCTGTGCTTCATCATAAAAGCAAAAGCTTCTAACGATCTCTTCGGAATGCGCTCCTGGCAAACCGACGCTGTTGGCTCGATCAAGAGCCCAACCCTCGCCCTTGGTGAGATGGATTAACTCAAATGCTTGTTTCCTGTGACGAATTAGCAGCGGCTACGAGTACAAGAACTCTCGTTTCACTCACTCGTGAGCACCAGCACCAATTACGGCTCCGGCGCCATTCGCCTTAGGGGAGATGTTGGCGATGTATTGGCAACCTAAAACAGCCCTCATGTCCCCGAAATCAGTGGTGGCTGCTCCCTTTTCGTATCCCTCGGCCATATCGTATAAAGCGAATCTCTCGTCATGAGAGATTGCGTATACCTCGGTGTCATTTAGGAAAGCCGCGTGGTGTATAGAGGAGTCATGGTTAAAAGTCTGGATTACAACTTCGTCCTCATCACTGATCCGGGTATCACAGATATTTATAAGACCATCTGTTGACCCTGATAATAAGATGTTATGGTCACTAGGATGATAATTCAGCTGTTACATGTTAGTTAGCCAGTCAAGACCAACAAGGGCTGTAGAGGGGCTCAAACCTCGGTTACATCGTCGCTGTGGACCTCCTTATAGTGAAGCTTTGGGGCTGATGTTGCACGAACATCCCTAGACATAATGAGATAAATTCCTGCTAGACACTCTCTAAGTAACTCACCATATTATTATAGAAGCTTGGTGATTCTGTAATTCTGTGCCAGCAGCCACCGAAAAGCCCGTATTTGAACATGCGACTGATAAAACAGGCACCCGATCCTCTTTGACAACTCAGCAATGTTCACACACGGAAGCCAAACCAAATTCGACTTACCTGTTGTAAACCGAGAGACTTCAGCTTGGCGGGCATCTTGTCTTAGATCCCACAATGAGATAGTACCGTTTTCCCCGGCTGTACAGACGACGGAATTGGCTGCATCAAATGCTCTGGCGCAAGTGATGTTACCGTGATTTGTGACAAGATTTATAGTTGGTCCGGTTTTGAGACTCAACGGGTCGAATAGTGACAGCTTCTGGTCCGACGATATTGTACCGGGGCCAGAAGTGAAGGGAATAATGTCGAGTACATATACTTCCTCCCTTGTAGGTATCCTGTACCCGTCTATGCAGGTGAGGGGATACATTATTTCCCAGTACTTGTCTGAACAAGTGTTGGGTGTAACACGTGGGAACTAAATTGCGAATAGGAATTCTGGAGCTGTAAATAATATGGTTTCGCTCAAAGATTTATGCAAAGCTGAGAACACGACAAGTAATAGACATACTATCTGTACCTGTGCTGTCTCGACTTCTTCAAGGTATATTTAATAAATTTATGTTAAGAACCGATTTAATGGCGGCAGTCCGTCCCACCAGGCTAGGGCCCCCACATTATCTAGGCCTAGTGCCGAATTGGGTGCCAACACTGTCTTTGACGTACATCGGTCGCGTTTGCCGATCTGGACAGCTTTACAGTACCGTACAGCTTACATATTGCCTATAACAGGTGTACCTTCATTGCAAAGGGTCCCCTTTTTAACATCTCCTCCCTTAACACCCACCTTCTCTTTTGGTATATTCTACTTCTCCTAAGGAGGCCATGATATCACTACAGCTATTCCCTTCTTGCTCATAGCAGATTTTGTCAGAATGAGGCGGTGGTTCCTCTCGGCGCTCCGTACGTTGCTATTCAGTGGGCTGACATGAAATCTTGAAGCACCATGACTGATTTCTTGCCTCCCGTTCTCTAGTGTTATTACAGGCTATCGCGCTCGCTTGCGCTGCAGATCAGAAAGTCCTCGCGACAGACGATGTGAATGCGCAAGCTACAAACCCCGACTCTGCCGCACAATCCGACCTCGGCCCAAGCGAATACCACACCTGGAACCCTTACCAAAATGGTAGGTTGGCGGCACTCAGGCAGGTTGGGTGACGAGAGAATATTGGACTGACTGGGCTAGGATGGGAACTTGTTAGCGAAGCCATGGTCGAGCTGCGAAAGATCCGAACACCGACCCATCGACGTTCCAAGAAGCACACTAGCTTCTTTACTACTTTGTTCCAGTACGCCTTGAAAGCGCTGCCCGCATTGCGCGCAACCGCTGCGCCCGGCCATGAGCATGCGACGCCTGTTATTACAGGCCCCCTCCTGGAGGGTGTAAAACTGCTCCAGGAAGCAGCCGATCAGAATAACACCGATGCTATTTATCTATTAGGCCAATTTAACTTCTATGGAAACTATTCTCATCCAAGGAATTTGAAGACGGCCTTCGATCATTACTATAGACTGGCCTCACAATATGGAAATAGCTCAGCACAATATATGGTTGGGCTGATGTACGCTACGGGTATCGGTGATGCGGTGGAACGAGATCAGGCTAAGGCACTTCTTTACCATACTTTTGCTGCTGACCAAGGGCACACGCGGTCGGAAATGACTGTCGCTGCTCGTCACATGAACGGTATCGGCGTGCCAAAAAACTGCGAGGTAGCTTGCAAATACTACAAAAGAGTAGCTGACAAGGCCATGACCTGGTTTCGGTCTGGACCCCCCGGCGGAATGACGATTGTTCTAGAAGCATATCGACTCTCTGACGAAGTTGGCGGCGTTTACGGCGAAGGCGCTAGTTTTGTCAGCTCTGGAATTAATGCGCTCAAGGCGAGTCCTAATTCAGATGCCTATGCATCAATTGACGACGTGATCGAATACCTCGACTTGATGTCCCAAAAGGGTGATTTCAAGGCTTCCTTCAATTTGGGCAGACTCTATTACGAGGGGCAACGAGGATTAGAACGAAACGTGGACCTTGCTAGGCGATACTTTCTCGGTGTCACCACTAAATATTGGCGCGCTAAGGATGGCCGTTCTATTGACGGGGCGAAACCGCAGTTAGAAAAGATCGCTAGCAAGGCTGCTGGATATATTGGACGCATGTGGTTGCGGGGCGAGGGTGTCACCCAAGATTTCAAGACGGCTCACAAATGGTTTGAACGCGGTATCAAACATGGAGATGCGCAGTCACAGTGGGGGCTTGGCCTCATGTACCTTCATGGCTATGGGGTGCGCAAAAATGTCCCAAAAGCCTTTGACTTGTTCAAAGCCGCGGCAGACCAAGATTTTAGTCTAGCCCATGTGGCTCTCGGTGCACTTCACCTAGACCAAGGTCAGCCAGACGACTTGAAAGTAGCGAACTCCTATTTCGAAGCTGCCGCTCGCTGGTATAACCTCGAGGCTCAGTACTACCTCGCGGAGATGATCCACCACGGCGTCGGGCGGGACAAAACATGTGGTGTAGCTATGCAATATTACAAGAACGTTGCCGAACGTTCCGAGTCCCTCGTTTCGTCGTGGACGGAGGCCAATCAAGCTTACGAGGATGGCGATCTCGAACTTGCTTTCCTGGACTATGTCATGGCTGCCGAGCAAGGATATGAGAAGGCGCAGAACAATGTTGCCTTCCTACTAGACCCGACACATTCAGTATTTTCTTTCCCTGATTGGGTGAAACGGCAGGCTTCGAAGCCGCGTCTCCTTCAGAACTCAGCACTGGCACTCATATACTGGACGAGATCCGCGATTCAATCCAACATTGATTCACTAGTGAAGATGGGAGACTACTATCTAGGTGGTATTGGGACCGAAGTCGCTTTAGACAAGGCAGCTCAGTGCTACACAGGCGCTTCTGAATATTTTCAGAGTGCCCAGGCCCTCTATAATCTCGGATGGATGCACGAGAATGGAGTTGGCCTTACACAGGATTTCCATCTGGCCAAACGATATTATGACCAAGCGCTGGAGACGAACGAGGAAGCCTATCTCCCCGTTACTCTGAGTCTGGTGAAGCTACGGATGAGGAGTGCATGGAATACGTTCACTCACGGCCGAATCAACTCTATACAAGATGAGCCTGGTAGGTCTTCATTCTTTTTGTGTTCGCAATTTCTTTTGGGGCTGAACTAACACGCCACGCAGCGCCGAAGAAAGAATGGTCTCTGAAGGAGTGGATACAAAATTTCCTACAAGATGAAAATGTATATTACGAAGACCCCTATGAAGGATTTTACGACGAGACGATTACAGCGAGCGATGGCGAGCCGATGGGCGATGAGCTGGATACCGACCTTGATGGTATATTCGAGAGTTTCCTGATCCTCTCACTGGTGGCCTCCATCATGTTCTTGATGTGGTATCGCACGCAGCGACAGCAGGCCCATAGACAGGCGCAGGAGAACGCCGCGCGACAGCAGCAGGCCGGGCCTGGGATGCCGCCGCCGCCGCCACAGAACGGAGCACCTCTAGGTCAACAGCAGCCCCCTCCGCCGGGAGGTCCTAATTTCGGCCAGTGGGGAGCGGGTGGTGTCGGGCATTGAGGAAGCATCCTAGCTAGTTGTTGATGACGAAGGTTCTGTACATAGATGAAAACTATTCCAACCCGTTATCTGGGAATCAAAGGTGACATGCTTAGATATCCCTTCCTACGCATAGATGCTCGTTGCTCCTCTGTGCCTACCTAGTTTATATATGGATATAAGGCCTTTATGTTTGTAAAGGCTAAAGAGGCATGTGCTTTAATTCAATCTATGTAAGCAGCACATGGGCAACAATACGTACGTAGAAAACCGTGGTTGACCTCAGATCTTCGTCTAATATTGGAAGGGCTTCTTATTCTGAAACAGGGGGGTTGTGGACATGTCACACATCTGCCGCAGGTCGTTGGTCGTCCCTCGCTGAGCTGACGACATGAATCCACCGCCATAGCGTGGCGTGTTTGAGGTGAACTTTCCAGACCTCTTCACTTGTATCTACAGACTGCATATTGGGGGTGCAGGTACAAGGCAACCTCGGCAGGTCATGGCGGCGGCGTCGGAATTTCGATGGGATGTTTCTCTGCAAGCATCAGCTATTGATGATCGTCCCCTCCTATTTGGGCATGTAGCTCGAGTCTAACCACATTGTGGCAATTGATATATTTGCTATAATAAGTCTTGGCAATCTCCCCGTTCCCTACCTTCTCAACCTAGGTACCCGGTAGATAAGCACTTTCTTTCCAGTCTTCACAGACTTCCAGAGCATTCTTACATAGTATTTCCCTCTTAATAGGAACGACCTTCTAACCTAACCCGTATTTGATTGGCTTGGCGATTCCAACCCACTGTTGTCAGGTACCAATTTACAGGAGACAAACTCCTAATTTCCGCTCACAATCAAACCATTACACGATTCAACTTTTGTTGTCCTTTTTGCCTCCCTCTCACCTTAGTTTCTGTCTCAGTTCTACGTTGCGTTACGCTGGGTTTGTAACTACGTTTCGGACCGACCTGCACTGAGGATCCTACCTACGGCAGACGCGCGGCGCCCTAGCGGCAACTTCTGTACTTGGTTGCTCGGCCGACTCCTACTTCATCCACTGATACTGCCTCGCCAAGAGTGTCGTCTGCATCATCCCAACAGCCTTGAGGATACCTACATAGAGTTTCGGATTTTACGTTTACGGCAATTAGAGTTTTGAAGAGCATCCCAAGCCAAAACCTGGTGCCGCGGCAAAGGAGAGTGTAGATCGAGGCTTGAAGCTTCTTCAACGCTCCTCTTCTCTTCTCTCGTGCAACCAACCTCGAATTGCACACCACGATACGAATCGAAAGATAGAAAAGACAGACGCAGATACAGACACGATGGGACTCCCCTTTCCACTACGCATAGGCACGCCGATGCAGCCCGGCCACTCATCACCACTCCAAGCGCTGGCGCGACGACAGGATGACGGGCGGGACGACGGCGACTACGTGTGGTTCTGGTACACAACGGTGCGTTCCCTCCCTTCCACCCATCCGCTCTAACAACACCACCCGGACAACCAGCTGACCCTTCCTCTTTCGCAGACCGGCATCATCATCAAGTACACCATCTTCTTCGCCGTGCTGTTCCTCGTCGCAGCATGGGTGATAGGCGGCCGCATACACGCGAAGCGCCGCCTGCGAAAGGGGCTGAAGCCGCTCGCCTACCACGCTGTACGTCCTCTCACCACGCCTCTTCACCCCCTTCTCCCTCTCCTCGCTTGACATCCCATTGCAATCCCTTCCCTGTTGAGCTAACGTAGACTGGGAAAAGTGGCTCCTCTCGCGCGTCGAGCGCGCCCAGGTCGACCCGGCCTACGCCTACGCGGCGCAGAACCCCGTCTACCGCCCCGTCTACGGCAACGGCGCTAACGGCGCGGACTACTACGGCATGCACCCCATGCCGCCCCCCGTCTACGACCCGTCCAGACCACCCGTGTACGACGGCCCGCCGGCCGGGTCCAAGGTCGACCCCGTGCAGGAGAGGCAGGCGCCCGCTCAGACGCAAGGTGTAGAGGCCGAGTATGCGCCGCCTGCTGGGCCGCCGCCTGGTGCCGCTGGGAGATGAGACGGGGCTCGGCTCGGAAGGAACTAGACTACCTGTTGTAGATTTTAAAGGGGTGGGGTGTTGGGTGTACGATGATGTAGAGGTGGAAGATTGGCAGATTGATGATGCGCGCAGGAACGTAATAACTCGCTGGTAATTGTGGTCGCGTAAATCGGGAATAGAAGATACACTTGCCTAGTCTAGACTTGAGAATAACTGGCTTATTGAATCATTTACACATTCTACAGGCCCCGCTCTTTGATGACCATATTGAATGTTTTGGGTATCTTTATGCTACGTAGCTGTACTGTTTTATTTATTCGTTGACTTTGCGGGATCAAATATAATGCCTAAGAATGAATTCATTTGCCCACTGGCGTTTATAAGTGGTTCGAAGTTATATAAACGTTCAAAGTATCATTTCTATCACCAGGACAGCCCAGCCCCAACACCTATACAGTCCGGGCAATGAGATATAACAAAAAAAGGACTTATAAGTACAGCAGGTTATCCAACCAAACCTGCATCGCGATAGGAATCAGTTGCTGCCAGTGATTGCGCCGTGTTTGCGCCTATCCTAAAAGTAAAAAGGGTATCAGTTGTACAACTAGCCATACGCTAGAGAGATGTAATCAGTGATGGGGGTGGGGGGTGACGGCCTCTAGTCTATATCCATTGCATCCGGGTCGTCCTCGACGGGGGTGTTGCGCCAAGGCGTCAAGTTCTGAGCTGTGGGAGTAGCATCGTGACCACTGAACCCATCCATGGCGACATTGACACCATCGGCACGGCCAAAGGTCGGAACACCAGCGACGGGAGAGGGGCCTACGGGGACGCCCATGCTTGGCTGCCGCGGCTCTTGCTCGATCCCGCCCTGACGGTCCAACTGCCTCTGTCTCGCGCGCGCGCGGGCCTCTATTATGGCCTTGCGCACCGAGTCCTGCTCGCGGGGCACCGTCAACGACGTCGGCTCGCTGTAGAGCACCATCTGCATGTCGTTGATGTTGTGGCCCGCGAGCTCGCCGTCGCCGTTCGCGAAGACGGCGGGGGGGATCCGGGCGCGGCGGAGGTGCTTCTTGAAGTCGGGCATCACGACGAGGCGGCCGCGGCCCGAGGTGGGCGAGCCGGGGGACGAGGGGCAGTCGCCCTCCTCGCTGGTCTCGTCGGCGGAGGAGAGCTCGGCGTCGAGGTCGTAGATGTAGACCTTGTGCTTGGTGTTGTCTAGTTGCATGCTGTCGCCGGCGGGGGCAGCTGCTGGTGACGGCGAGGACTGGGTGGGTTTGGTTTCCCCGGGGTGTTCGGTGGGGGGTTCCAAGCTTGGTCCCTCGACGGGAACGTATAATTTGGGGCCATTTCTCTCTAGATGTGGCAGATATTGTTAGTTTTTATTTGCCATGATTTACTCTATCGTAGAGGACGAACAAATCGACTAAGGATGGGGAATATGATGGTCATGGTGATAGTGATAGTTCAATTGGATAGTCTATGCGTAAACTTACCTAGATTGAGTATGCTGAGTCTTTTGGATAGTCGCTCATTATCCTGCGACTCAGCTTTCCTCTTGGACATCTTCGGTGTGGGCACAGGATACCCATAATAATTGTTTTGCTGGACCGAAGCTTGTTGCGCCAGATGGCGATGATGTAAGTCGTATGGGTTGTGATAGCGCGCGTTAGCGGCGGTGATGGGTGAATCCACCACGTTATTGGTGGTTGGCCCCAGCTGAACTTCCATGCTCGCCCTTCTCTGGTTGAGGTACAGGTAGGTATCCAGATAGTGGACCGGCTTGCTGTAGGCCAGATTCCCTAGACCGCAAGAACCACCAACACCACCGGCCGACCGCACTACAACTCTGGACCTCTTTTACCCGTCCACAGCCTGCAAATCAAATCCTCAAACTCAAACTCACCCCCTTCCTACGCCGAGAGGAAGGCGAGATCACACGTGCCTGCCTGCGGCCGTATCCTGTGCGACTCACTACGACAGCTGCTGCTGCGAATATCGGAGCGAAGTATGACTCTTGCCTCCTGACTTTCTCAGTACGCCGCGGAAAGCGACCCAATAGAGCGGCAGATAGATATCTAAGTGATACTACAGTCCGATTGCGCAAGTTTGTATGGCTTGGACTAGAGAAGGGTCTGAGGATTCGAGAGAGAGCCGGGAACCCAATTGATTCAGCTTAATGGAAAGGAAGGGCGAATGCGGCGACTCCAAGGGCAAAGAAAGTGCGGAACCAAGCCAATTATAGGCTGCTTGAGTCACTTGGGTAGAAGCTTCTACACCTTCGGCCCACCTGCAGCACTCACCCACGCCGCCACTATACCTGTACCACGGCAGGCAGCTGGACATGTGCTAGCGTCGCTGCCCCTCACTATTATATTCAAATGCCCCGCAGCGACGCTTCTCGACACGAGTAGAATCGCCTCTGACATTCTACCCCCCCAAAGCCGACACCAGCACTGCACTGCTGCTGCTGCATACTCGCACTCGTTCGCGCCTCAACCACGCAACCCTCTATTACGAAGCTTCCGGTCTCGTCCACGCTCACTGTTATTTCCCCTCGACTTCCCCGCGACGCCGAGCCCGCACAGGACCCTGTCCACCATGGCCCAACCCGAGTGGACGGGCGTGAGGGTGCGCAACACTTTCTTCGAGTTTTTCGAGAAAAAGGGGCACACTATAGTACCCTCGTCTTCCGTCGTCCCTCACAATGACCCAACACTACGTGAGTAACTTGTTACAATCCTTTTCTACTATTGCAACCGACAGCAATACACCATGGCCCGATGTCATTGCAGACAAATCAATACTCCCAGTATCATTTTTTTGTTTGAGGTCCAATTGAGGTACTCCTCCTTATGACCAAAGCTGTTGTCTGCCCTCCGATTTATAACCTATACATGCCATGCACTTCAAGCACATCTTTACCATTGGGCGATAACCCAGACACTAACTCTCATACTACAAGTTTTTACAAACGCTGGCATGAACCAGTTTAAGCCCATCTTTCTGGGAACTATCGCAAGCACCGACGATCTCGCCAAGTTAAAGCGCGCTGTCGATACCCAAAAATGCATTCGTGCCGGTGGCAAGCACAATGACCTCGACGATGTCGGAAAGGATTCATACCATCACACTTTCTTTGAAATGCTGGGAAACTGGTCATTCGGCGACTATTTCAAGAAGGAGGCTGTTGAATGGTCTTGGGAGCTACTCACCAAGGTTTATGGCCTCGATCCTACTAGACTATACGTAACCTACTTTGAAGGCAACCCCGAAATGAATCTCGAACCCGATCACGAGGCCAAAGAGCTATGGAAGTCCGTTGGTGTTCCCGAAGACCACATTCTACCCGGCAATATGAAAGACAATTTCTGGGAAATGGGAGCAACTGGTCCCTGCGGCCCTTGCTCTGAGATCCATTATGACAAAATCGGCGGCAGGAACGCTGCGCATCTTGTCAATGCAGATGATCCAATGGTTGTCGAGGTTTGGAATAACGTGTTTATGCAATTCGATAGGCAAGAGGACAAATCTCTTAAAACACTTCCCGCCAAGCATATTGATACGGGCATGGGATTCGAGCGACTCGTTTCCGCCCTCCAAAACAAGGATTCGAATTACGCTACCGATATCTTCACTCCCCTTTTCAATAAGATCCAGGAAGTCACTGGCGCCCGAGACTACACCGACAAGTACGGCAAGGACGACGTCGACGGCATCGACACCGCCTATCGTGTCGTTGCTGATCATATACGCCTTCTTACCTTTGCGATATCAGACGGTGCCTCTCCAAACAATGAGGGAAGAGGCTATGTTGTACGACGTGTCCTCCGTAGGGGTGTCCGATATGCTAGAAAATACTTCAATGCCGAGATTGGGTCATTCTTTTCGAAGATTCTGCCTGCGCTCGTGGAGCAGATGGGGACACAATTTCCAGATATTATTAAGAAGCAGCAGGATGTCAAAGAGCTACTTGACGAGGAAGAGGAAGCATTTTCTAGGACATTAGACCGGGGAGAGAAGCAATTCGAAAAATACGCTGCCGAGGCCCTGAATAACGGATCAAAAAAGCTATCAGGTGCAGATGTATGGAGATTATACGATACGTTTGGTTTCCCCGAGGATTTGACGAAGCTCATGGCTGAGGAAAGAGGTTTGTCAATGGACGAGGAAGAGATTGCAGAGGCACGAGAGAAGGCTCGTGAGGCGAGCAAAGCGGTGAAGGAATCGTCCCAAACATTTGCTAAATTAAACGTACATCAGCTAGCGGAACTAAAAGATCAGCTTCAGCTACCCACTCCAGATGACGAACCGAAGTTCTCAAAGGGCAACACCATTGGCAAGGTTCAACTAATATACACGGGCACTGGATTCCTGAAATCAACCAAAGATTTGCCACCAAATACCCCTTTTGGTCTTCTTCTCGACAAGACCAACTTTTATGCCGAACAAGGTGGCCAAGTCGCCGACGAGGGACGGATTCTCATCGACGACGTTGCCGAGTTTGAAGTGCATGACGTCCAACAATTTGGTGGTTATATTATCCACAACGGATATCTCAAGTATGGCGAATTGAAAGCCGGTGACGAAGTTATCTGCGAGTACGACGAATTGAGGAGACAACCTATACGGAGCAACCATACTGCGACACATATTCTCAACCATTCATTAAGAGAGGTGCTAGGTGATGATGTCAACCAGAAGGGTTCGTTGGTAGACCAAGATAAGCTGCGATTCGACTTCAGTCACAAGACAGGGGTCACGCTTCCTGAACTACAGAAGATCGAGTCACTATCAAACGCGTACATAAAACAAAACTTCCAGATCTACTCAAAAGATGTCGAGCTGGACTTGGCAAAAAAGATTGCTGGCGTCCGTGCCGTCTTCGGCGAGACTTATCCCAACCCTGTACGGGTAGTATCGGTTGGTATCGATGTCGACACGCTCCTTGAGACACCCGAGAACCTCAAATGGCGGGAAGTTAGTGTGGAATTTTGTGGTGGAACGCACGTGGATAAGACTGGTCTTATTAAGGATCTAGTCATAGTTGAGGAAAGCGGCATTGCCAAGGGAATTCGCCGAATCGTTGCTTACACTGGTGAGGCTGCTCACCGTGTTCAACGTGAGGCAGCGGAGTTCTCTAAGCGAATTGACGTTATGAGTACTCTGCCCTTTGGTCCGGAGAAAGAGGCCGATGTCAAACAGGCTACCGTGGACCTTAATACCTTGGTTATTTCTACACTCGAGAAAGAGGAGCTGAAAACGCGGTTCGCCAAAGTCGTTAAGACCGTCGTTGACGAGCAGAAGAAAAGACAAAAGGCCGAATCCAAGACCGCACTTGACACGGTGACCGGTTATTTCGCCAAGGACGAGAACAAAGACGCCAAGCACTTCATCGCCCACCTACCCATCTCTGCAAATGCTAAAGCTGTTGCAGATGTGATGAACCACTTCAAGAACAAGGACAAGGAGAGGACAGTTTATGTCTTTGGTGGGAGCCAGGCGGAAGGTGCCGTGGTCCACGGTCTATATGTCGGCACTGTAAGTTTAATTCTCGGCCATATATACGCGTCTCTCCCGTATTCAAATAACTTTAGCTGACTTACGATCTTAGCATCTCGCATCCCAGGGTGTCACCGCGGAAAAATGGTCTACTGCCGTTACGGATGTCATTGGCGGTAGATCTGGTGGTAAAGAGCCGACCAGACAAGGTCAGGGCACTAACCCCGACAAGATCGAGGAGGCTGTTGCAGTTGCGGAGAAGTGGCTCGCAGAGAAACTCAAAATCTCGGAGTAAATATACCCATCTAAATACCAATACCGGCTCAACTAGAAGACCGGAATGGAAATGGTTTGATTTAGATAAATCCTAGCTAGTCTATATAGATGAGCTAGAGGTTTCAATCTGTACTAGTAGCAACTGACCATGAATACCATGTTTGAAATATCAGAATTTTGTGCTGGCTCTTGTTGTTCGCTTGTGCTACAGAAACCCCTTTTCGATACTGCTGTTTATGAAGAAAAGACGGGTTCTACATGGCATTTACATCGCCACATGGTATACGAATATAGAAAAGTTTAGATGCAACAACCACACAATATTGTGATATAGAAAAATAAATGGGCGTGAGAATACCACAAAAAGAGCACTACTGATACCATGACATGGCAAGGAGTTCACAATTTGAGAAAATTCACATCAGCGACTAAGTCAAGGTGTTAAATGGTTCAAGTTATACACAACTCTAACTTGAGATCAGTAGATATGCATATATACGTGGATAAATACCAAAGACCAAAAGCCATGTTTTGATATAGTTCAATGCTAATGAGTCCCCGACCACACCTTCTATGTCACGCCCCCTCCCTCGACCATGTGTTGCAGCAGCCGGCTCCTTGCGCAGGGTCAATACTGTTACATCGCAAAGCAGACGCGGAATGCAGTACGTATTTGTAGAGGGATGTGTCTCGCTGGCGCGTTTTCTCTAGATCGGTGGTGTAGATGGTTCAGGGGTTTGGTGGGGTAGAGGGAGGGAGGTAGAGATGTTTATACAGTGACCATCATGCTGGCGTTCTTGTACCAGCTCAGAAGGGGGTTCTCGCCGCTCCGCGTCTCGGTGTCGGCGACGTAGGCCCAGGCGCGCATGAAGTCCTCGTGCGACGTGACGCGGGTGAAGCGGCCGGTGATGGCGCGGTACATGGCCTCCATGATGCGGAAGTCGGTGGGGAAGAGGATGTCGAAGTAGCCCTGGTGGACCTGCGGGGGATATAGGTGGTTAACAATGCGATTTCCCCAGGACTGGGTTGGGTGGGTAGACTTACGAGAGGCGTGGACACGGGCACCATGCGCCGCTGGTACCGCGTCTGCACGACGGGGCTGTTGAGCCCCTTGACGGTGTCGGGGAGAGCGTGGAAGTCGCTCGTGACGAGGCGGTGGGCGGGGAAGTACTTCTCGATGATGTCGAAGAACTGCATGAGGCGGGTGGGGATGTACTCGGGGTCGCTGAGGTTTGGGGCGAAGGGGGAGAGGCGGCGCCTGAGGGCGCGCAGGGTGGCGCTCGAGCTGTAGGGGGCGGGGTAGCGGCCGTCGGCGGCGGCGTGGCGCACGCGCAGGAAGCGCGCGGCGACGGGGTCGAGGACGGGCTCGTAGAACTCGTAGAAGTCGCCGAGCTCGTCGATCAGCACGGTGCCCTGCAGCGGCTCCTCGGTGGCGAGGTCGTAGCGCACGACGTCGTGCGCGAAGTTGTCGAAGACCTCCATGGCGAGGAAGAAGCACGGCGACGGCACGCGCTCGTCCCAGTCGAAGATGGACTTGTTGATGATCTCGACCTTGGACGCGTGGCCCCGGGTCGCGGCGTCGGCCATCATCTGCGAGTTCTGCAGGGCGGCGAGCGAGGGCGAGATCTCGATGATCTTGTACTTGGTCCGGTCGTAGATGGACGGCTCCATGCACCTGATGTAGTCTAGTATGTTCAGCATCAGCGTGCCCCTGCCGGCGCCCATCTCGTAGATGATCAGGTCGTTGTACGGGTACGACACGTAGTTGGCGGTGACGTAGTTGGCCATCAGGTACCGCGCGATGGCCTCGCCGTAGTAAGGGCGGAACAGCTCGGTGGGCGTGTGCCAGAGCTGCCGGGTGTCGTCGTACTGCTTCGCGTCGAGGGCGTCTTCGAACTCGGTGTACCTCTTTCCCACTTCGGCGTAGAACGTCGGTTCGTCGCGGATCGTGTTGAAGCTGAAGGGTTCGCCAGGGCTGAAGATGACGACTTGCTTAGAGAAGTAGCCGTAGTGGGGGTTGTATAAACTGTCTGAGCACCATGTGAGCGAATTGGGCTCCTATGAACGAAGCTCGTGCCGCAGACGGCAAGGACAATGTATATGGAACATGCGTCTCGGCGTCTCGACAAGGACAGCGGCCCAAGACACACACCTTCTATGAAGTCCCGCGTCAACATCTTGACTTTCCGAGGCCGATCCCGGCTCAATCGCAAATCCTTGGCCGTCACCGTCGGGTACTTTTTGTATTCCTCGGACATGTCCAGAGAGAACACCTCGCTCCGCTGCTGCCAATTCTCCCCGGTGTTCTTCTTTGGCGCGTTGTGTCCGCGAGCGGCGTCTCGAGACGTCACCGTCCTCCTCTGCTGCGACGGTTGTTGGCGCTGCTGGCGCTGCTGCAGACGAGCACGACCGCCATGTTGAAGAGGTGCGGCGAACTTCGTGGCGGTGGCTAGCTTCCTCCTCGATTGGCACGCCGGATGCCGGAATAGCTGCCGGAAGAGTTGTGTAACTATAGGAGAGTCCATGATATGAACCACGGAACCACGGCGCGCAAGAATAGGTTTGCGCCAGCGTCTCTCTCTCGTGAGCTTTTGGAAGCTGGTGTGGCTTAACGGGTTGAGTGGCTGGCTACCTACATAATCTAGATAGGTGGGTTGGGGAGCTATCTACGCCGCTACTTGTAGGTGGGCTAGGTACCTATCTAGGTACGTAATACATATATGTTTATTGCTACAATAAAAAAACAGTCTTTATGCGAATAAATTAATCAACGTCGTTAATATCGATACTGCCTATACAAAAAGCTTTAGGTAACTCTCAAATATCTATACTATGGTTTATATACGCTGCGTACATATGTACGTTGGCGTTGAGGTGTACTAGCTGTCAGCTTGACCTTGGGCCATTTGATAGTTCAAGATAAAAAAGGAGGGACCTATCACCACAAAACCGAGAACCGGTTGCCATATGGCGCCTATATTCTACTCACACTTCGAATTGGTTAGTATCGTCGCGGTACTTTGGCGACTATACCCTCTCTGTTTCGAGAAGTAACAGATGCGGTGGATTTCGGCGAGATCCTCGTTATGCTTCATGCCGCCTTTGAAGAGCCCTACAATCCGCTACACAAATGGTTCATGCCGGTCCACACCACGGTTGAAGCTATGATCAAGGCTATAAAAGGAAGACTGTGACCACCTGGAAGCAACATGACACTCTTCTCTAGTTCAAGGTAACGGATAGAATGAATGATTCTCTCACAACTTGTCTTGGTCCATATTCAAAAGAGCTGTAGGGAGGTTAATTTGCTGTAGAGTTGGTTGCAGAAGCAGAGACTATAACTCTTGTCTAGCTATGGGTGATGGCAAGAAAAGATTTCAATTAATACTAAGAAATACTATTGTTCGAAAGCTTTAAGTATATATGTCAACGTCCTGTCAACCGTATACGCGATTTAACATTACTGGGAATATATTATTATGGTAAGATTTCAAGCTGGTGGAGATGCGCGTCGATGCCTAGTGAAGGCATACTGAGCCGGCTATTTTTGAGTGTTTGCAATAGCAAGTGAAGGAACAAATTGGCGATTCCGTTACTAAATGTCTTATGTAAGCGCCCAAAACAATAACATCGTTAAATTGCGTGCATAGATGCAGCCGTTTTGTTGACAGTTTCGCTCTGCATAAGTTCAGTATTCATGAGACTGAGCAAAAGTATATATCTAAGTGATGGGCAAGCTCTGCTACATGCATATATCCTTAAACTAGATTTTTAAGGTATGACCCAATCCCACATGATTAGGGTAAATGGAGCTCTTTCCATAGATTTCAAGCTTCATGAAATCTTAAAACTCAAAATGAGCTGGACCTTATTCAATATCATCTGGGTTATGTATCCCTAGGTACTAACTAACTTCACGACTAGACACCATGGTTTTATTTCAATCTCATCATAAATCACAACCATGTCATTAAGCGACCATCCGAGAGCCTACGGCACAGCCGCCGTGGCCATCGCCTTTGCGGCTGGCGTGCTCGTGACCCTCGGTTTCAAAGACCTATACCCAGAGCTAGAAAGCCGCTACCAGCAGAAGCGCCGCGGCTTTGCACGCAGAAACAGACGCCTCTCAGCCTCCCGCAACACCGCAGAGCCCCGCCGCAGATCGAGCGCCTTCTGGGGTCCAGTCTCACTCGAAGACCACGAGGCGGCGGCGCAGCTACAGGCCGACGAGCTCTACCTGCGGTCGCCGGGCATCGTGTCGGGGATCGAGGGGTGCATCGGCGGGACGCCGCTGGTGGAGATCCCGAGCCTCTCGGCGGCGACGGGGCGCGCGATCCTCGCCAAGGCCGAGTTCCTCAACGGCGCGGGCAACAGCCCCAAGGACCGCGTGGCCCTGCAAATGATCGAGGCCGCCGAGGCCGCCGGCCTGCTCGTCCCGGGCCGCGGCGACACCATCTACGAGGGCACCGTCGGCAGCACCGGCATCTCCCTCGCCGCCCTCGCCCGCGCCCGGGGCTACCGCGCCCACATCTGCATGCCCGACGACCAGAGCCAAGAGAAGTCGGCCCTGCTGCACCACCTCGGCGCCGCCGTCGAGCGCGTCCCCGTCGCCCCCATCGCGTCGCCCGAGCACTTCGTCAACCTCGCGCGCCGCCGCGCCGCCGAGCACACGGCCCGCGCCTCCGCCGCCGACCCGAGCCGCGGCTTCTTCGCCGACCAGTTCGAGAACCCCGCCAACTACCAGGCCCACGAGGCCGCCACGGGCCCCGAGATCGCCGCGCAGACGGGGGGCCGCCTCGACGCCTTCGTCGCCGGCGCCGGCACGGGCGGCACCGTCGCGGGCGTCGCGCGCTTCCTCAAGGGCGACCGCGGCATCCCCGGCGTCCGCGTCGTCCTCGCCGACCCCCAGGGCAGCGGCCTGTACAACAAGATCCGCCACGGCGTCATGTACAGCGCCACCGAGCGCGAGGGCACCCGCCGCCGCCAGCAGGTCGACTCCATCGTCGAGGGCGTCGGCATCAACCGCGTCACCGAGAACTTCGAGGCCGGCCGCGACCTCATCGACGACGCCGTCAAGGTCTCCGACGAGCAGGCCTGCAAGATGGCCCGCTGGCTCGTCGAGCACGACGGCATCTTCGTCGGCAGCAGCAGCGCTGTGAATTGCGTTGCCGCCATCGTCGCCGCCATGAGCCTGCCCGAGGGCAGCCGTGTCGTCACCATATTATGTGATTCGGGCACGAGACATCTCAGCAAGCTGTGGAAGAAGATTGGGGAGATGGGGCTGGAGGATGGGCCGGAGCCGGATGATCTATTCACACTCCTTGCCATTGAAAAGCCCAAATGAAAAATCATGACGTAAAATAAGCACCGAGATTGGCACGTGATCAGTTATATTTCAGAGTTGCAGTTGCGTGGTGACCTCGCGTAACGGCATCACGAAGCGAGCATCCCACGAACTAGTCTATACTACAAAGCTATGCCTAGCGGGCCGAGGCAACTGATAGGAATGCTGTCAGGGCGAGCTGAAACTACACACAAGAGATACTTCTACATCTCATTGACCTCTTCCCCGAGAGGGCCTTAAAATAGCAAACGCCCCCCATCCCATCGAAGCCTTGCCTGGAGAAGATATCACTCCTCACAAGAAAGCAAAACGCCTACCGTCTCTGGTGGTTTTTTGTGACGGGGACCTCATGAATCGTAGCAAAAGAAATAGTCCATAGCCCTACAAAGACGGGACTAGTAGAGCAGGGGATGGATCAAGAGAACTACAACAAGTTAGTTAGTAATAGCCTGATAGAAAAAAATTTGAGAGTTCATAAACAATGCATACCTTCCAACGCTTTCCGCAGTTCATACACAAGCAGAATGTCGTCATCGGCTCATCTGCGCTTCTAGTCTGCGCTTGACTGTAGCTAACCATCTTCTTCTTGCACCCGCTGCACTCCAGAGAATCGCTCATACTCTTTTCTTCCATGGGGACTTGGGCCTTCTTCATGTTCTCTTCCTCAAGTGCCGCATCTGCTTTCCGCTGCTCCGCGGACTGGAGCTGCTTAGACGTCATGACGACGAATTTATCGGGAGTGATGGCGCCGGACATGACGTTACGACCCAGATCCAAGTTATTTTTCACCTTGAGATTCTGGAATAGAGACCGGACCTTCTCCTTGTAGGCCTGAGTTTCACCTTTGTACGCCTTGAACGCTGCCGCCTCGACAGCCATTGCCTTGATGAGCACAGTGTCCTCGGGTTCTGTTGATCGATAGGCCAAGCCATTATACAATACGCCAATGCAGTTGTTGCGGATCTGGGAGTCGGTACGCTTGACGTCGACATGATCGGTGTTGAACTTGCGCGTCTCGGTATTGCCCTCGTAGGCTTTCTTACTGCCGTTGGTGGGGATAGGCTTAGGAGCCGGGGATGCGGCTTTGCTACCGGGAGAGGCGGAATCGCGGATTCTGGCACCAGGTGCGTGCAAACCCTTGGCTTTCTTCTCTTCCTCCACACTCCTTCTCCACTTCGAGACGACGTCATTGGCGGCTTTACCGATGTCCTTATTAGTATGACCTCGGAGCTTGCCTACAACAAGACCAGCCTTGGTAGTCTGCGAACATTAGCGGTTAGATACCAGCGCAAAGTACAATATGCGGAAGGGTCGGCGTCTAGGTTCGGAGGTATTTGGCAGTGGTAGCCGCCTAACAGAAGAGTAGTGGTTGGCGATATATTGGTTTGTCAAGTACATCAAGTCAACATGTCAATACCTATATGGAAAATACATACGCGCAACATCTCTTCAGTGGGGCGAACGTCTTTCCTAAGGCCTTCAAGCAGCGAGATAATGGTTGCGGCAGGAGCTTTCTCGCCCTGGGCCTTGTGGAGAGCCTTGATGCGGCTCTCGAGCTCTCGTTGTTCAGACGACATTGTGAGATTATGGCACGAAGCGGAATTATTAACTTAGAAAGCGGAGAGAATGATATTGGCTAGTGATGCGCAGAGAGTACAAAGAGACAGAGCCACAGAACGGGATAAGGACGAGGTTTATAAGCTGTTTTGCTGTTTGCTGTTTGGCTCGTAGGCGTGCTAAGCGCTCACTAGGGAGGAATCGGAAACAATATCGGCGGCACGATTAAGTTCTAGGCCACGGCAGGTCGTTGGGGAGGATTGTAATTGTATACGGTTGCCGAGGACGTTTCCGTGGACAGTGGAGGCTATCGACAGTCGGGTGTTCTTTTTCGCAGAGGAACAGGCTAGTTTCGGGGAAGCTAAGGTGCGCCAAAAGACAATCCAAGCCGAAGGGAACCCCTCGAATGCCCTTGAATGAAAGAGGCTAGGTGATTCTCGAGCACAAAAATGATAGTGGCCTAAGAATTACGGATTGATAGATTATCCCCGGGTGAGGAAGATTGGTGGACGAGATGAAGACAGCCTACCTATATTAAGCGGATAGGGAAGCACTTAAACCAAGAGGTATCTGTTATCGGGCTGTTCGCGGATGAAGTCAGGTTGCGCCGGGACATGGGGTGCAGACGCACGGACCACATATGTGGGTACATCGGATAATCAGCTGGTCTCCGCTGTAGGAACATACGACCAAAAGCGGAAATCTTCCACATGCCACCAAGCCATTATCTATGTTTCACAACTACCTCTGAGATAGGTTTTACTGTCCGATAAGAATTTCACCTGAGCCACGCCGCTTTTAGCCTGAGCCTGGACTGAGAAAGACCCCACTTTTGCACAAGCTAAATGAACAAACTTGCATAACTTCCAACATACGTCTTACCGTAAATGCACGACAATAGATGGAAAGTGACCGTTTTTACTACAAAACGGATTTGAGTATTCTAACGACTTCCTAGGAAGTCGCTCTACGAACAAAGCAGCTAAAGCTGAATGTACGCATAAAGACACAGAACGCTCACAGGGGAAAGCAGAATATACACATGCCAGAAAAGACAATTATAGGCAATCCAGAAAGCCATACCATGCTTGGCGACACCGACAACGCTATACCTCGGCCCATGAGATGCCTTTCTGTGTGGTGGTATAAGTGCGCAACACTAACACTCATCTCTTGCTCCGTTGTCCATACATGTCCTAGCAAGTTGCCATACTTATACATGTATGCGCAAATATCTATTCATCCTTTCCTAGCAATACAGAATCTGCTGCTGCGTATACTGCTACCCCCCCCCCCTTTCTTTTTATGACTAACTAGAGATTTGCTAAGAATTTATATAGGCATCGAGTCCTTGAACCTTTGCTTACCAGAACGTAACGCATTGCCTAATCTATATTAGCACTTATTTCCGCCCACTGCTATTGGTTACCTTTATAACCGCCTATTTCTTGTTTGTGTGGATAGCAATTCTTTGGGCCCAAACTGTCGGGTCAAACATTCCAAAAAGCAAGACTGAACACTAGCTTTGATTAACATCTTCCAGAGAAATGATGAGATGAACTCGTGGGGTACCTTCAAGATAGGTTTTACCATCTCGAATCGGAATGGGCATTTTATCTGAGCCATGCCGCTTTTAGCTTAAGGCCTGAACAGGACCCGTTTTTTGCATAAGCTAATAACACGTTTAATTGTAAAACGCTAAGAGAACCGTTTCGTTTTAAAACGGATTCGACAGGACCATATTAGTAGAGCGGCTTCTTAGGAAGTCACTCCAACAAATAAACGCTGCTAGAGTTGAACGTAAGCGCAAAGACGCTCGATAGGCGTAATGCGGTGCATTTTATAGCTTGATTCAAGCTTATTTATGTTAGGCCGCCTTATTTTAAGGTACTTTTTTTTATTCTAAGATAGTTACTATTGTTTTATAATCCGATCTCTGGGATAGGCGAAGCAACTTTACAAATCGCCAAAGTCGATCGAATCTAGGTAGTTGCTAGGCGAGATATTTGCAATAAAGCTATAGCAAAGACTACATAAAAGCCTTGACCGACCTCCTTGTTTCCATTCTTACTTTTTCTTCCTGAAATAAGCGTCGTATATAGCTTTGTACTTTAGCTACCATCCGCTGGAAGGTGTTTTGTATGAGACTGTTTGCCATTAGGTAGTTCACATTATCTAAAACGGCGGTTAACCATGTACTTACAGAATCGGCTTCGGCAGATATAAGCTCAAGCACTTGCTTGTCTATCGTCTATCAAACCGCTTCGGATTGCGATTGAGGGGGCCGAACAGAACAGAATAGTAAAATATCTGGTAGGATATCCTGTGCCCTACATATATATATTGCCCGATATATATGTATATATTTGGGAATTGTTTGACCCTACAGTTTAGCATTATCATCCCCATAGAGAAGAGGTGGGGGTTATAATAGCCAGAAGATATATTTACTTAAGTGGGCACAGATGATTGCTAGTATCGATATCAGGCAGTCTACTAGTTTATCTGCAGTTGGTTCACGAGCGTAGGATTTTTTCTTTTTGGGATTACACGCTTTCTAGGCATGGACTTTGTTTATGTATGAACAGAAATCTCGTACTAGCCGGGAATCTCGTCGCCGCACTAGTACTTTATAGTTAATAGTTAATAAGACCAATTCCTTTTTTATGTGTTGTATAGTTTTTATACAAATTAGTTGTCACGTACGAGAGTACGATCGAGCTTAGCAAGTGGAATTGAACCAGTGGAACCAAAACGATCCTGAAAGGTGTATTGAAGTGAGGCCTGCCGAGTATTCTAGTTACTCTAGCTTCCTGATTCTCAGGCTCTATATATACACATACTGTCAGGTGATAAAGTAACAAGACCCTATAGGGTGGTTATATCTATTGATTTGGCTATTTTTAAGGGACCTTCGGTCCCCCTTATAGATCTAGAAGGTCAGGAATCAATGAATCTATCTATTGAGCCCTAACTACACCCTTCTTCCTAGCTGCGACAGGACTTCTATTCACTCTGTGACTTCCTCCTCTGACACATACGCTCCCAGTGGACAACGAGATCGGGCTCGGTGTTTCGCACCCGAGCCCCGATCTCGTGATCGCTTCCGCTCGCCCGCAATAGTAAGCGCCCACAATAGGTGGTGATCTTGATAAGTAGTGTTGTGGGCAGTGGAGAGGCTTCCGCAGAAGCCTCTTTTCAGGCTCCCTTATTAGGTAAGCTCACCTAGGTGGATCCTATGACCCGACCCTTTGGGTTCGCCCCACTAGACCCACTTATACTGTCACATTAGTTATGTATTTTACCTGGCCAGGGGCAAGGGTGGTGTGGAGTCCTGCAGTCAGAAATATCTAAATAGGTCTTATACCCATATACACGAGTAGTTGTTGCTCTCGGCTTCTCTTGTTTCTAAGTAGCCTAGTACCTCTCTAGATAGCACTCGCTTTATATTTTCTTTTATTTTCTCTAGCCAGTTTGTTAAATCTTTAAGTAATTAAATCTTCAATTTCGGCCGATTTGCTTAACTTATATTGACATGTCTGGCGAAGCAGTGCCGCATGGCTAGGAGCCAGAGATAACAACGAGTATTCCTTGTCTAAGGATCGATCAAAAGAGCGCTTGGTGCGATTCCCTTCTAGCGCAAGCATCTGTTACCTGGCTAGCTCTGAAGTTGAGCACATTTAGGACCGGACATAACGGCGGAGCCGAGAAGAACAGACCGTCGCGGGAACGCCCGGCACTAGTGCCACAGATGGACTAGAGGTTCGACTAAAGAGTATCTGTCTGTATCAATCTTGTAATGGCTAGGTTAGTAAGGGCCGGAAGTAGATAAGGCGAAAAGGGCACGGCCTGGGGGATTTCTTTCTCAGAATATAGGACAATTGAGTACAGTCCTTGTCTCTTCAATGCCAGGTACAAAGTGGCTGCAGAGGAGGGCAAATGTTGGTCATCACAGGTGTGAAAGAGGAGAAGCGGTTTGACTTGGGGCTTCAAACTTACTTGGTGGAGAATTGGATTTCCTGTTTACCATGGCGCGCTAGCTTGCGGCGTGTTGGGGAGCGTTGGGAGGCAGACTAACATGATTCATGATTTATGTTTTTGGCAGAGTTGATGGTTTAGTCTACAACCTAAAAATTTAGCTCTTAAATATTTGCTTAAGAACCGGATTATTAATCTACTAGACTCCGACGCATGCTACAACCATGATTGGGTGGTTTTGCAAGCATCTCCACACTATACGTGGCTAACAGTAACCCACTATGCGCACTAGGTCGTCATTGGCCAGGACAAAAAGCGCCCCATTATGGAGATTTTCCGGCAAGATACATACCTTAGTATTTAGGTGGATGACTGCTAATATCGACTAGGCAGTGCTAGGTATGTATTAGGAGGCATTCACATTTGTATGGTGACACATGTATATATAAGGTCACCTTTCTTCCATAGATATCTAGTTCGGTAGGCTACAACAAAGTTGTTACCTCGACCCTATCTGAGTACTTTGTGATACATCCAGAGGGTCTACCTCTTAACACTATGCATAATGCCTGCACGGATTCTTGATAAGAGGAGAAGAGGGAGGTAATAGTAGATCCTACCAGTCTTTTACACTTTTCTTGATTGCTCGTTTGCGCAGCCTCGGGATGGCAGGCTAAGTCAAGGAGTCAAGGAGTCAAGGAGACAAGGAGACAAGGAGACATAGCGGTTAACGTTGTTCATTTGCCTTGGTTAACGGTTAAAACAGGCTGGGACGGTTTTAAGGTCTGGAACCGTTTTGAGAGTTGGAACCGTTTCAAGAGTTATTTCTCCCTGCATAAAGCAATGCAGTAAATGCACAACGGCCGTTTTACAGTCACCTGACTGATACCTGCGAAAAAGCGGCAAGTGCTAAGCCTAGTTCGCTGAATGCTTGGCATCTGGTAATACAGAGTACCTAGGTAGGTACCTACGCTATGTTTTGTATACCCAGACAAACCTTCTACCTCAACAGCTACGTCACGCAGGCCGAGTAAGCTTGATAGCAATCTAATTTGAACTCTCAGTACTACTCGGTACCAAACAATACCTAACTAGGTAGGTACCCTTTTTTTAAAGACCCTGATTAGCATGCTTCTACTGCAGCGTAGCTAACTAATTTAACTCGCATCAATGGACCATTGTATGTCACAGCATTGTTGCTATACAGAACAAAGAGACATTACATGAGAATCATTGTATTGTGGTTACTAGCTACCTCTTACCTAGACTAGTATAACTTAACATATCTTGATATGATAAATTGGCGGTAATGATGAGTTCTCCAGAGAGGAATAATACTTAATTGAATGAGTTGTGTTGTTTTAAATAGAGAAATCAATGTTGGAACGACTTGCTTATTCTAGCAGGCTTGCTTTGATCTTGCAGCGTTGATGGAAGCTAAGAAATGGGTACAGATAATAGAGGAAGCAAGGGGAAATTCTAATATCCAAAGGCAAGCATACTACAAAACTATGCATCATTGCCTCTAAATTTTAAAGAAATCAACAGGTACCTTAGGTAGGTATGCTGTCATTGACTTATAGCGCACATGTCTTCTGGAAGTTGGGGAGGGAAAACCCATTAACGCGTAACGCGAGAATTGACCAAGGTTAGCGGGGCTGGCTGAGCTGTGGCGCGTCCTGTCACATCATGTCGCGACGCTAGCCCCATCCTGGTTCCTAGTTCCATCTGTCCAGCCGTCCTCATTTCCTGATAAACACCTCCTCCCTTCTCTACATTAAATGCGAACCACTGGGAACACATATTGTATAATATTTTCTTAGAAATTAAACTCCATACATCGAAAACTCTTACTCCCCGCACATCAATTCCTTAACAATAACTCTTTAGCACTTGGTTTTCTCTCATCATCGTCAACTCCATCCCGTCAGCATGCAGCTAAAGCGTAAGCGCTCCGAGTCGGAACTCTCGACGTCCACAACAAGCACATTCAACTCGCCGCCTCGATTTGGCTCATTCTCCCCTCAGTCGATAGATGTGTCTATGGATACAGATAGCTTCGGCTTCACTACAGACTTCCCTGTCTCGCCGCTGTCACGTTTCAGCAACAAGACCCTGCAATTCCCCCATGTCCCAGGCCGTACAATGAAGCGCTTTCGGGACAATCGTCCCACCGAACGCGAGGTCCATGGTAAGTCAATCTTGGGTCCGACTCCTTGACTACGGGATTTTGAATGAGGACTACAAAACGGAGTGGGAGGAAATACGAATAGCACGCTCACATACGCCTCGAAACAGAACGCACTCTGAATATGCTCTACGCAGCACAGCGACAGCAGCCGTCTACACAACCCCACGACACCCATACGCCAAACCAACTACAGCACAACGTACCCACAGCCGCCCAGCCAGGGCCCTCGTCTTCCTCGGCATCCTCTCACCAAACTAGCCTCCACAGTTTCTGGAATCTCCCTTCTCGTCCATCCGCCACCACAGCTGCCTACTTACCACCAACATCTGTGGACACACCAACAGAATGCGAGGAGTGCGGACAGAGCCTTGGTAGCGATAGCGATGACATGATGATGGACGTGGATAGTCTATCAGGCGCAGAGGGAGCAGGCTGTGGAACTTGCGGAAAACATGTTTGCTCCCATTGCTCCATCACCAATCTCGGCGAGCAGCGAAGATGTCTGGGCTGTGCAGGGACAACAAGAGCTGGAAATAGTGGTAGGAATGCTGTTTCTTGGGCAAGGGGCATGAGCAATTGGCTCTGTTAGGTGGGGTGCGAACCACCCGGTAGGGAGTAAGATGTTTAGACTCCTTAGGCTGAGTTCGCAGCTTGTCATCTCACCTTAGCTTATTCTACACATACGTGGGCATTGCTAGCTACGTGGGTTGTGGGCGTTATGGCGGCAGTAATCATGCACTCTGCATGCATGGCTGCTTTGAAATCGGTTGATTGTGGGTTGAGTCTTTATGGGTATCTACTACAGGCATGGGTAAAGATATAGGCATCGGCGTTCTAGGCGAACGTATGGGAAGAATTGATGATATTGGAAGCTAGATTAGCTTTGTAGGCATGAATTGAACTCGGAGACGAAATCCAGTCCCTTGTATCACTTCATGTTCAACCGCTATTTAGTAGTCTCCTAGCCAATAGTTGGTTTTAAACAACCAGTTTAGGTTTAATAAAGGACTACAGTTAGGAAAGTATAATAGACTCACTCATGCGACGTTGGGTGGCTTCTTGTTGACTTAAGCGGGAGCGTTACGCTGTAGAGCACGGTCTATCTTGAAAGTTACCTACAATCCTAACTGACTACCCTGACACTGGTGTGTAGCATGGCGCTTAATACAAAGTTTACTTTTAAAAAATGACAGGTCATAGAAATAAGGTATGCGCAGAATGCGACTCAAATATGCCACTATAAGCACTTACATGCCGACAGCCGGGCAAGTGCACTCTGGATTCCGAATTATTCAGCCGGACCAGATTCCTCCGCAATCACAAAGCCGGCCGCCCAAAAAAACTGGACCCGGCGCAATTCATGACCGCCGGCCTTCGCTTCCGGCAGCAACCAACCAACAAGCAAGCAGGCATCACGACACCTCCCCCGCGAGTATGGTTGTATTTAAAAACAGGACGGGAAGCCGTCTTTGTGACTATAGTCAGGAATGGCCTAGCTAGCTCCCACAAACCAGGCTTAGCCGTGATCCATTATCTATAGTAGTGATATCAGCACCAGCAAAAACCATGCAACCCACCCGCCCTCCCCCAAAGACCGTCCTCATCGCCGGCGCAAGCGGCTACCTAGGCACCGCCCTCTCCCACGCCTTCTCCCGCGCCGGCTACCACGTGCACGGCCTCGTGCGCAACACCAACGCCGCCGCCGCCCTCCTCGCGGCAGAGATAACCCCCATCGTAGGCACCATCGGCCCCGACCTCGCCTTCCTCACCGCGCTCCTCGCGCGCGAGGAGACGCGCCCCTTTGATGTGGTCGTCTCCTGCACGGAGCAGATCCCCTTCGACGCGCACTGGGCGCACGTCCTCGCCCTGCTGACGCTAATCGCTAATCACGCGCGTGAGAAGGGGGCGGGGAAGCCGCTGGTGCTTGTCACGTCGGGGTGCAAGGACTATGGGGTCACGCCGCGGCATGGAGAGGCGGGGCTCGCACCGCATGGGGAGGACGCGCCGCTAAGGCCAGTCGACTTGTTGCGCGCGCGCGCGTTCTCTGTCCTGCAGGCGTTTGGGTATAAGGAGCTTTTCGATGCGGTGGTGGTGAGGCCGACGCCGCTATTTGGGTACGGGGGGAGCTACTACGGCGTGCTGTTCGATGTGCTGGGACGCGTGTTGCGTGAGGGGGTGGAAGGGGTGATAGAGGTGCCGGGTCATCCTGATAATATCTACCACGGCTGCCACGTCGACGACTGTGCCGAGGCCTACGTGGCGCTGGCCGCGCACCCCGTGCGCGCTGAGGTCAGCGGGGAATGCTTTAACATCTCTGGATATCGGTACGAGACCGTATCTGAGATCCTAGCTGCGCTGGCCGCTGAGTACGGTGTCGAGGGCGGTATTGATGTGGCGCCGGTGGCGGATGTCCGACCGGAACTCCGCGCGCTGGATCCTGTGCTGGGCTACTCGCAGTGGGTGGGTAGCGAGAAGATCAGGAGGTTGACGGGATGGGAGGATAAGAGGGCGCTGTTCTCGGAGAATGTGGGCGCGTATCGTCTTGCGTATGAAGCTGCTGCTAGAGCGGGCGATGAGGGTGTGGCTAGGATCAGGGACCGCGTTGCTGGGTGGGTGGCCGCTGGTATTGAGTTTCAGAAAACACAGACAGAAAGTACAACCTGAGAGGAACAAATTCAAGCTTGTAGGGACTGTTACAGCGTAATTTTCATCTATTGATAATCAAACATAAACTCCTTCTATACCATGTCATTATCGTTGCTTAGTACGTTGGAATGAAAATGTACAAAAAGAAATCGTATGACAGGCAACGTATGCAGCAGTTATCATATAGAACTTAGAAAATAATGGCCATAAGCAGTACTTTTGATGCCAAGGCTTGTCGTTCAACATTAGGTGCAACCATTCTAACTAGGTACCGACTAGGCACCGACTTGAAAAAACAAAGTCACGCATCTATAGGTGATGCTGTAGAAAGGGGGATACCAAAAAAAAACTAAAGTTTCAGGCATCACCAGTCGACCCAGCCATCCCGAGCATCGGCGCAAAGGTTGCCCCATCGAGAGGCAGCCCACAGGGCAGAGAAATGCAGCGCAAGTAAGATGAGACTGCCTCTCCAGCCCGAGTACCACGCAGATGAGGCGCGAACCGTATATCTAGGCCGACCACCATCTACGATGATATTGTTCACTTGGGAGCCTACAGCGAGGTCCAACCCTGCAGCGCCCACTAAAGGCATGCCGATGCTCATGCTGACCATAAAGGGCCAGCAAATTCTGGTGAGTGATGCAACCTTAACCAAAAACAAGGAGAGCTTGAAGATGAGTGATATTGATCCGAAATGCGCTCGAGAAAATCTACTGATCCGATGCTGGCAAAGAACAACTTGATGGCTAAAAGTGCCGAGTGGGCCAACTGGGGCGGGTAGGAGAAGAGGAGTGTGAGCCGTTGGTGAAGGCTGTGGGCTAGGAGATCTTGAGAAATTCGGGCGGCCTGGAGATGGATGCCTTTCCTGGCTTCTAGATAAAACCATAGCATGGGGTTGGTGTCGAGGGCTATTGGGAGCTCGGTATTTTAGCAAGCTACTGGCCGATGCAGGTTCCGGCAAATGTTCAATGGGAGGAGGGATGAGACTACGAGGTGGTGGCGGCATGAGATCATTGGCGGGGCCTCCGTTGCTGTAAGTTTGCTGTTTCTGAGGTTCGGGTTGGGGAGTGCTAGGAGGCATAGGGGAATCTAGGTTTTGGATTCTGCGGCTCGGTGTACCGAGTGCACCGAGTGGAGGACTTATAGGTCGTGATCCTCCACGCACGGCGCCGTGACCTGACTCGTGATTCAACATAGTCAACACTTCCGTCGCACTCGGACGCTCGGTGGGATCTAGCGCTAGCATCTTCTTAAGCAATTGGTATAGCTTTGCCGGAAGTTCAGGCCGCTCTTTTCTCTCATCCCGGAAACCCGTCCAGCCAGCAATCTCGGCACGAAGCCTATCTATATCTTCTAGCTCTTCTTGGACAACGTTGGCATTCCTATAGGGTAGATGACCGAAACAGAGGAAATATAGAATCATGCCAAGGGAGAAGACGTCTGACTTGACGGTAAAGTTTCCAAACTGGCCATGAGCGTCCATTTTTAAGACCTCAGGGGCGCAGTAGGATATAGTCCCCGTGGTGCCTGTTGATTTGCGAACGGCGTTAGTTGGCTGCACTTCGCCGAAGTCGCTAATCAGGCATGTGAGTTTCCCGTTTTCATGGTGGAGTAGACAGTTACTGGGCTTCAAATCGCGATGAATGTAGTTTGTGCTATGGAGGTAAGCAAGCCCGGAGGTAATGTCTTTGAAAAGCGAATAGATTTCTTCTAAAGCCAGGCGACGTTGCGCTATGTCGGGCGGCCGCTCTCCCTGGCCCTTAGAACGGCGGCGCATCTGGGCCTTTAGCTGCTCTTTCGTGGTCTGCTTAGGTTGGTCGCCAACGACATAGCGCAGGAGGTCTCCACCGTTGCAGTACTGTTGAAGGATGAAAGCGCATGCTACGCTTGGACCGAAGCGATGAATCTGGACATCTTCAAGCCAAACATGACGGTAGGATACGAGATTGGGATGCGAGAGGGCAGCGAGAAGCTCGACCTCGACGAGTACCTTTTCCAGCCAGGCGTGATCGTCCCCCACGGGAACTCTCTTACAGGCGAAGTGACCGAGAAGACAGCCGTCTATCTCATGACGCACCAACAACACAATGCCCTTGCCACCACGCCCCAGCTCTCTCTCCTCAACAAAGAACCTCGTAAAGTAGTTGGGGCTAAACGCATCTTTCCGAATGCGTGCACCTTCTTGTGGCGCCGATGCGCTCGAGATGAATTCAGCGTCCCCTACTGCCTCAGGAGTCACCTCGCCACCACTAGGCAGGATAGGTTGGGTCAAGCGGCGTACGTGGTTGGAAGAAGGTTGACCATTGCGTGAGTCACTCTGTTCATAATGGCCAGCTTGTAGCATGCGAAAGTATTGGGGATCAACCCATGACTCGTGATGTTGTGGCGGAACATCGAAGTGGCGCTCGGGGGAGGAAGATCGTAGGGGCCGTTTACAAGTTGGACATTCGGTGACAGCGGCACCTCGAATCTCGAGTCGCTGCGAGGCATGATCGCGAACAACGAGGGCATTGCGGTGGCGGCTTAATACGCGATGTTGGTCAGTCCATCAATCAATACATCAATTACCATCATTATACCTCCAAGCCGTGGATCAACAGTGAAGTAGGCAAGAACAGAAAGAAAATACAAATGAGGGCTGCAGGCGAAAAGAAAAAACAGAACATACAGAACTATTTGACCCTCCCTCGATGAATATGGTATCAACTCCATAGTTGACTCGGTTGCCCGCTTACTTGCTCGATGACGTTCGTTCAAGTCGCAGAATGCAAAGCTTGCGAGGGGTAATTTTGGCTACTCTCCATGATATATATCAGGCCAGACCATTCGACGGTGGAGACAAAGTATCAGGATTTTGCTTCCTGTCAATCATGGAGCCTCGGGGTGTTCGGGGCGATGGCGATGGCGATGTTGGCAAAAATCATGCCATCTGCAGGTAGTATGTTTTGTTATGCGGAATACTGTAGGTGTAGGTACTTTAGTCAGTGTTGTTTTTAAAGACTGCCCGGGCCAGAACTGGCCGTCTAATGGTCGAACCAATACAAAACTACACTGCTACAGTATCTAATAATACCCGGGCGGAGCGATCTGTACCCCGGAAATGGCGCCTGGCCAATTAGAGAGTTTACAGTGAGGTGGTGGCCAATCAACAACCGCTTTGGGAAACTGGAAACAGGCCAACAATGGCCCCTGGAAACTAGCGGCCTCAGCTGCAAATCACATGGAACAGCTCTAGACCAGCGACGACGTCAGTGAAGGGGGGCATGACTTCGCATGTACCTTGTATACTCTATTACGACGTCGGAAGTTGCAGATTACACCCTTAACCTACCTACTTACATACTTACATACATACATGTATGTAGGCATATACAGAATACAGAATACACGTGTACCTATCGGGATAGGCGCTTCATTTTATGCACGGCTGACTCTTAGACTTCCCTTCGAGTCTGATGACATTCTGCAGGTCGAGCAACAAGTCGCATTTATGAGCCGGCATCATGCTGTCTATCCCAGAGCCTTCTCGATGACGTCTCGCAGCCTTGACAGCGGACTCGACAGGTCGAGCTGCTCCTTGGTTGCCTCATGTCGGACAGCCTCGACCATCCTCTGGCCAGCGATGTCGTCCTCTGAGAACCATGCACCGTGGAGGCCATATGGGACACGTTGTGGAAGACGTACCCTGGCCACGATGTCTCTCATATTCATCGCGTCAATCACCCAAAGCTCACTAGCCGCATCTTCTCTACACTCCCCCTTCTCATTCAGCTGAGATTCGTCAAACACGTACGTCAGCAGCCATCCATCATCTTCGGATCTTGCCTCTTGGCGTGCAACAAACCGCGGCTCTTGCGCATACCAACCCTCTGGCATCTTAAAGAGCTTGATGGGGTCATTGGCATCCGCACTTTGCATTATCTCCCTGATGGTGCGGTTGTCTACACACCCTTTGATTTGCTGTGGCGGATGAGCCGTACCGCGAGCAATGAGCGTCTTGGTGTCGATTTTGGCAAGGTGATCAATCTTTGCCGCCTTCCCTAGTGCGGCGGAATAGTATGATGGCGAGCCCATACTGCAGCCGTAGACGAATTGCGCTTCTGACATAGCGTACTCTGGCGACACAGTTGGGAATTCGAAGGGAATTGCCGATAGTGCCCACTGATTGCGAATCATTGGCCTTCTATCTGAGCCATGCTCCACAAGGGGGAAGTTGTAGTAGTAAAGACGACACTGCTCCTCTTCTGCATATTCTGGTGGCACTGCTTTTGGTGTTGGCGGCGAGAGAGCACCAGCACTGTACACTACTGACGCAGATGTCAGTCGGCAGGCAACGAGATGGACGCACGTCTCCATAGCCGGCTCAGCCGAATTCGTTTCCCAACAGTTGGCCGTGTGGAAGATGACACATGAGTTTGTCTCAAACCACTGGATTTTATTTGGTTCGTAACGCGGGAAAACACCGAAGCGCGAGTGCTTAGCCGGGTCAAACGAGATCACTGGCTTCCCTAGGATACAATGCATAGGATTTAGTGACAATGGGAGATCGAGAATGACGGTATGACGTGCTGCCACTCCGAAATCGTGCATCATCTTGGGCGAATGAACACCAGGAATTGGAACATCGAATGTTGGACTCAGTTGACCATTGTTTGAAGTCACTTTGCTAGCCGGCGGGACGATCGAGTAAAACACATACGGCTTAAGAAACACAGAATGGATAGAAATGAGCTCCTTGGTGACCGGATCGACTCGTGGATGACCCGTCGTCCATTCCTTCATAAAGCCCGCAGGACCTCTGCCGCCGAACCCTGCCTGCTCATCCTCGTAGGGTTCATTTTCCGCTTTTCGGCCATTATACCACCCCACTGTTTCCAGGCTGGGTAGCTGAAATCTCATCGGAGGTCCGCTCTCGCATGTCGCCAATGCTCTACCATCATGATAAACCATCCCAGTATTCGCTACACTAATCTTCTTAACTATCTTGCGGGAGCCGGGTAGTCTTGACAGCATGACAAGAATGACGGCTCTAACTACAGCCAAGATAATGGCTAAGAGTGATCCACTAATAAGCGTCGAGATACTAGGAAGCAGAGGTCGCCGCAGGTTACGATTGTCCTTCGCATTCAGAAACACATCTGTGAGAACGTACTGATTTACAAAATGCGGCTCAACCTTGTGACCGCCCTTGCCTACCCGTTGAAATAATACCCCGCTGAGCATTCCATCGCCATCAAACCAATGCGCATGACGTGATAGGTCCTCGTTGGTAAGCGGATTTGCTCCGTTTCGAACATATTGACCGCCTGCCAGCTCCGTAGGTATGTTACCGGTGTGCGGACACCTTGTCAGAGGCCATGTCCGCTTAATGGGAGCGAAATTCCCCGATAAGTACCTTAGAGCTTCTGTTAGAGGTGACGTTCTCTATGCAGAATAGTGCTGGGTATCTTGTATCTTACGGATGGGGCAATCCAAGCTGGTCCCCCATTTTGATAATATTGCATTATTATCAACACAAAACACTATAACATCCATACGTTAACAACGTGAATGGTTTGCTTGTCGTGGTCTCCAAAAGCTGCGAGGTTCGAATACTAAACAAGCCTTAGGTGTACTACATCGACTTTTCGTGTTTATCTCAGCGTGAGGCTGTCGGACGCCATCGATTAATTTTCCGTCTCAAATCACGATGCCTGGCCACGCGGGTTCATTGGGCGTCTGACACGGAGTGTTGCCGAATATCCTACACTCAACATATGACGCAACGATCCTACAACGAGAATAGGGATGGATATTAGACTATGGCGGTATCATGATAGTTGCGGACAATAGCCAAGAAATAGTAAATTGCTCGTCATCACTACTAGGCTGCCATAAACCTAAAGTTGAAAGGAATTCCCAATTATGAAAATCTGCGTCATAACGCTCGCTATCCGGGACAAAACCGCGCAGCGACATTATAGCACCAAGCCCTGTTCGCCACCATATATCAAAACGGTTTACCTCGACTCCACCGAAGCTAGGATCATAATCGTTAAGCTGACTATTAATACCGATTAGCTAAGGGGTAGTGCTTGCGGAAGTGTGGAAGTTCTGAAGAACAGAGCAAATGATATCATAACTACTCAACGACAACATGATAAACTCCCGCTAGCTCATTTAGCCCCGTGCTCCAACCCATTAAACCATCTACATCGCGATATTAATCTTACTTTGGTGAAGCAGAGATTACCAGACATTCAAATACGCATCGATCGAGTATTGAAGGCTTGCCTAAAAGGACCGACGTTGCAACACAGAAATTATAAGAATGTCCAAGACTATGAATAGTGCTTCAATCACACCAAGCACCCTCTGTTTATGTCACTGTGTAAAGTACAATGAAACACTCCATCTATTTAAGAGACCATGACAGGAAAGCTTGCTCGAGATGGGATCTCGTCGCCAACACCTGTCTAGGACGACTTAGGTCGAGACTTGACTCGGATCATCGATGACAGCATTGACTTTCTGCAATAGCATCCCCCACGAAGCTGCTCATTCGATGGCATATATTAGGGTTTGACGCCGGTGTTTGTCTCTACCATGTGAGGGCGATGAAGTCATCTATTCAAGAAATGGAGCGAAGTACACTTACTAATCGTACTCTTTCGCGGTAAGCTGTCAAATATTGATGTTTCCTCCCAAATTAAAATTCAAATATTATCTTGGGCCTTTTCATGTAGAACGTCTTACAGAGTCGACTGTTATTGAGATTTGATCCCGTATTAACTCAAGAACTTGCTGCTATCTTCACATCACTAGCCACTATGCCGGGAAACCAGGCAATTTACGACAATAGATACGTCGGCCAGCAGGCTGACCTACAAATCACGAACCATGGCTCGGACTGGTACTACACGGTCTGTGCCATGATGGGGCTCACTACTCTCATCGCGATGGGTCTGGCCTTCCGCAGGCCCCAAACCCACCGCTTATTCCATTACATCACGGCAGGAATCACCGCTGTAGCCTGCGTCGCCTACTTCGCCATGGCCTCCAACCTCGGCCAACTCCCCATCTTCGTCGAGTGGGCTCGGCCCCGAAGCCGCTGGGTCCGCGCCGCCGGCACACGCGAGGTGTTTTACGCGCGGTACATCGACTGGGCCATCACCACGCCCCTGCTCCTGCTCGAGCTGCTGCTCACGGCGGGCGTGCCCACGCCCACGATCCTGATCACGCTGCTCGCGGACGTGTTCATGATCGTGTGCGGGCTCATCGGCGCGCTCACGCAGACGCGGTTCAAGTGGGGCTTCTGGGCGTTCGGGATGGCGGCGCTCTTCTTCATCGCGTACGAGCTGCTCGTCGACGCGCGGCGCCACGCCAACGTGCTGGGGGGCGACCCCAAGAAGACGTTCTGGACGTGCGGCGTCTGGCTGCTGCTGCTGTGGTTCCTGTACCCCGTCGCCTGGGGCCTCAGCGAGGGCGGCAACGTCATCCACCCCGACTCTGAGGCCATCTTCTACGGTGTCCTCGACGTCTTGTCCAAGATCGGCTTCGCTGGCCTCCTGCTCTGGGGCCACCGCAAGACCTCCCCGCGGAACCTCGGGCGCAATATCCGCGAGCCTGACCAGAATGTCGAGAAGCACGGCCATGGGGTTGGAGAGGGTGGAGACGGCGCCGGCGTTTCTTCCACTATTAGTGGTAGCACTGCGGGCGCTGGCCATCCCACCGCCACCCCTGTGCCTGTGAATGTCTAGAATACCGCCGACAATGATGTCGGGCGCCGGTCAGTCTCGATTAGCATGGTGTATCGTCATAATAAGGCTCCGATATTCAGCTTCCATCGTTGTGCTTCTTTCACACTGTATACCTTAATACTAGTCACAAGTCAGTCATTATAATTGGAAGGGGTGTGAGTTTCGTTGGTTATGGATATTCAGCGCCGGAAACTATACACAATTATAATGTTGCCGGTGGTCCATAAGCATCTAATCACCAATAGTAATATTGAAATTCATGTATACGCATGCAAGCAGATATTTTGGCTTCTTATATTTATTCGTGATATTCGTAACCTTTAACCGATCTCCCGATTGAAAACCCCTAAAGTCGCAAGATGATAAAAAGACGAAGAAAAAATGTGGAAGACGATTAGACAGGTGTAGTTCAAAGGAGGAGTTTGTCTTTTCTAAGCTCCCAGTTTTCCAAGCAGAGGAGTACAAAGTTGACCATCCATTTCTCACCTTGTTGCGTGAGGTCCACCATTCCATGAAGCTGGACGTTGTTACCTTTGATCAGTTCCAGGTATTCACATGGTGGTGGTGCGACATGCAAGTTGACCCCCGCAAGTATGATGATCTGGGGTTCAGTGACTGGAATGAGACGAAGATTTCGGAGCCTTTCGAAAATACGCAGGTCTCATCATGGTGATGTCTACCCCAAGTAGAACGTGTGCCTTCGGGTTTACCACCTTAGTGTTTCGTATACCCTTGTCGTGGTTGATAGTGTTGAGGGTTGCGAAGTTGAATCTCTGAGCGATCGTCACAACAGCCCAATAGTTAGAGTCAGAAGGGGGTTGCGCCTCATCTTCCGTGATGAGTCGCTCCGGAGGAGCAGGAGCGCTCAATGTTTGAGGGTTCATCGTGAATATGAGAGAGTCAAGATAGGTAAGAGGTTCAGGTCGTCTAACAGGTGACCAGTCCACGGATTCCGTCAGTGGTGAGTAGGTGGCTGGAGAACCAGGTGATGTCGTAGTAGCACAGGGTATGAGGCTTCTGCCTGGGGACCAACTACCGCTCTGAGGAAACAGAGAACCAACTGAAGCCCTGAATTCCAACCTCTAATGTAACTCCACCAACTCCTGTGACCCAACGATAACATGAATGTCCGAGCGACGAGAAAAGTCTACAGACCTGCCCAACGCAAGGAAAGCAAGTATAAACGCAAGGAAAATAGTATAAACTAAATGAAAGTGAGTATAAACGAGAATAAATTAAGTATAAGCGAAAAAGAAAAACCCAAAAAAAACCAAGAAATTGGAAATAAGCCGAGCACCAAGCCAATCACCGCAAGAATCCCATCTCTCTCCAGCTCCGGACGTACAGCCGCACCAAGTCCTCGCCAACGGGGCCGCAGCCCGCCAGCGTCGCAGAATGCTCGCGCGCCTTGGCCGTGTCGAGTAGTAAGCCGCCGCACGACATGCGCACGAAGTTGTCCTCGAGGAAGTCGACGAGCAGGATGGCGGGGTTATCGCCCTCGTGCTCGCGCGCGCCGACCTCGCGCGTGCGCTCCTTGACGCGGCGGATCCACTCGTCCAGCGGGACCATGACGCCCTCGCAACCCGAGGCGTTGTTGTTGATGTCCATGGCGTCCGCGAGGGCAGCCAGCGTTGCCGGCCAGGGCTGTCGGATCGGGTTGTCGATGTGGTATACAGGGTACGGCTTGTCGGCGGCGAGTAGGTCCGCGAGGGTGCCGGCGACGGCGTCGACGGGGGTCCAGGAGAGGGGGCCGGACAGTGCGGGGAGGGCCCCGAGGGTCTGGGAGGATTTGCATAGGAAGGAGAGGTGCTCCATTGGGTTCCAGTAGCCGCTGGTGCTTGAGCCAGCGATCTGCCCCGGCCGCACGACCATGGCGCGGAAACGCGCGGGATGCTGGTGTAGTGTCGCGTCAAGCATCAGCTCGCAGACGTACTTAGCGTCGCCGTAGCCTGTTGGTAGTACGGATTCGATGGACATCCGCTCCTCAGGCACATTGGGGTTTCCAGTCCAGATGGGCCAGTGTCCGACCGTCGCTATAGATGACACAAATTGAAAGGTAAACTTCTCGCCGGCTGGCTGTCGACTAGAGATTGTCCCCGCGACGTCCAGCAGGTTTCGCATAATCTGGAGCTGCGGCTCAAACCGCTTGATGGGCCATTTGGCGTTCATAAGCCAGGCATTATGAATGATATGGGTGGTATTGTCTAGTATGTAGTTGTATTCTTCGTCCGATAGACCAAGACGGGTCTTCGATAAATCCGCCTCAAACACGCGCAGTTTGTCTAGGGCATCCTGAGGTAGCGAGATGCCCTTCTGTGTTAGAGCTTGTAGCTGACGGCCCTTCGCACTGATCTCGAGCTTACTGCGTCGATTAAGGCAGATTACATGGGCGACATCTGTGCGGTTGGCTAGGTTTGCGACGATGTGTGATCCCAAGCTCCCTGTGGCTCCAGTAACGACGACGTAGGAGCCGGGGCTGGAACCAGTTGTGCCACGCAGAGCCGCGGAATTGGCCGACACACCTTCGCCTTCTAAAATGTTGTCGAAGCCATGTGTAAATTGCCGTACATATTCGTTAACGGTGGCTTGCCGCACTACAAGGTCAGTAGGCCGATTTGAAGGAACGGTAGGGATCTCTAGTCTTTCGCACCTCGGGCCCGACGCCATAGCGATAATCAGTTTCTCCTTCTTATTCTCCGGCCGTTGACCGTCGGTCCAGTCAACATGTCCGTAACCAACTGACTGGAGGTCCCTTTCCCACCTGGTTTCGTTCGTGACAGCGTGGGTGCGGCCGTCATCGAAGAACCACCAGCCCTCGAAGAGCCCGAAGATCATATCAACCCAGTACAAGGTGCCCGTCATTTCTAGCATCATTAGGAAGCCGTCGGGTCGCAAGAGCTTGCGCATGTTCGCCGTCGACCCGCATAAGCTGTGCGTCGCGTGGACTGCATTGCTGGCGATTATGATGTGCTGGGTGCCCTCGAGGTCGGCGGCGGGGGCCTTTTCAATGTCGTGTGTTCGGAATTTCATGAATGGGTATGGCTTAAACTTCTTACGGGCCGCAGCGACGAAGGATGGAGCTAGGTCGGTAAAAGTATATTCTACGGGCATGTCCAGTGTAGCCAGAAGCGGGACGAGCCAACGAGTAGTTCCACCAGTGCCCGCGCCCATTTCTAGAATCTTGAGCGGACCGTCTGCCGGATGAAGTTTCGAGGCTAATCGGCTAAGGAAGTCCTCCATTTGCCTGTAGAAGATGCGATTCAGGGGCCATTCACCATACAGCCCCGAGACAAGCTCGCGACCTTCGGGTGTGCCGAATACCAGCTTGATGCCGTCTGTTTTTCCGAGCAAGACCTGCGCTAGGTTCGAACCCGTGTAGAAAGTTAGCTTGTCGGCCGTGTTCTGGTCTGGGAAGCGCTGAAGTAGCTCTTCTAGCACCTGCTTGCTGGAGGCAGTAGGATAGGGCACACCAGTCCGTGTGATGTGCGTGTCATCGAAAACGATAAGCTGTGCTTCTGCTAGCATCTTGTAGAGATATTCTACTAACCGACTATGCTCCTTCGGATGCGTTATCCGCAGGAACTTTTGGTTAGGTGTAGCATCACGTAGGACCACTCCTAGCTCCGCGAATGCCTCCAGCGTTAGTGCGATACACATCTTCGTCTGTAGCGGCATCACCGTATCAACGTAGTTGGTCTGCCCATATTCGGCGATGCGCTCGTCCGTCAATGCCTTTGTCTCGTTGAACGCTTCCATTACGGTGGCGAAAGAGAGTTTCAACTCGGCGCCGAGATCGAGCTCGGATTCCACCTGGGGAGTCGTCCGGCCTGTGGAGGGACCATGTGATGAGGAAACGACACTATGTCTATCATCAGACTTTACACTAGTGCTATCCTCACCATCTGACGTATATTCTTCGCCATCAACTGAAGTACCACTAACTCCAACGGCTTTTTGTACGCACTTGATCAAGCTGGGGATGTCGATGATCTCCATCAGCTCACTCTCAGGCAGCGTAATTTTGAACGCTCCTTCAATTTCGTGTGCCATCTCCATGCCCATGAGCGAGTCGATCCCTAAGTCAGGTAGCAGACTATCAGGTTTAATTTCATGCATTTCGAGTCCCGATAGATCCACTAAGATCTCCATGACCTTGTTGCTCACGTCTGGCTTGGGGGGTCCTTTCTTTGTCTTAGGCATGTGCAAGGTCATCGGCGGTAAGCTTAGTAGTAGAGGTTTGCCAGCCGGCGCTTCGGCTGTCACCGATATATCTTCTACACGGGCCGGTAAGGAGGAAGATATACCCGCTGTCGAAGACTTTTGGCTAATTCCAGGTGAGAGTCGCGTCAACAGTTTTTGCATGGTCAACTTGGCCACCTTTACAAAGCTGACGCCTAGGATTGCCTCGACCAGTGAGCCGTCGTCTACGTCGTAGACAAACACATCTGTTAAGAATGTCTTATCGGAGGTCTGATGGTGCGAAGCTAATACATGGTAGGCTTCCGGCTGCGCGTCTCCTTGTTTAGCCTTGGGCGAACGGATCCATCGTTCGATGCCTGTGGCAAGGAAGATATCTGATGGAGATCGGCCGGTCATGCAATTCACGTAGATGCCACCCACCTGGCAGACAGCTTCTGTCATGAATGCATCGTCGGTGCCCCCGGGAAGCGTCTTATGCGTTCTCGTGACGTATCCAGCGGAGTGGCTGCCGTGCGCAACAAGCTTTTGTAGTCCGCGGTATTCGTCAGAGTACTCGACGATCTCAGAGAAGATATTGTAGATGTTCCTATGAGAGAGCATCTCGTCAACATCGCCGCTACTCATCATCTCTATGTACCGTCGGTGGTTCATAAATCGCTCGAGACGCGCAAATTCGAGCCTCAGCGATACATCATCAGCAGCGCGGAATTCCAATTTACCCGTAGTATGCAGGGATTTGCTACCAGCTTTGGATCCATCAGTGCTGAATATCTGGAAGCTCCAGGACTTTTCAGATCCTTGTGTTTTCTCTTCTGTTTCGATAAACACCTGGCGCGCGGCATTGATACAAAGAGGGGACTGGTTCTCGACGAGCTGGATCTGAGGCTCCAGATTAGCCGCCACGATCTCGGGGTGGACGCTGCGGACGGCCTCAATAACGAGATCTAGTTGTACGATAGAAGGGCAAATGGGCGCCGTCTGTGCGATGACATGTCCTACGACAAACTTGTCATACAGGGAAATCATGGTGTTTATCCGAAACCTCGCCAGCTGGTTCTCACTGTCTTGGTAGCCGAGGAATGTGACCAGGGTATCAGGCAGTTTATCCTCAATTGGCATGGCCTTAGGCGCCTCAATGACCGCTGCTGTCTGAGGTGGACTCTTCAGTTCCAACCAGTGCCTAGACTCATCAAACTGATACGGCGGCAGGAGAAGCGGCGTGTGTTTGATTGACTGCGTAGCGCAATGAGCCCAGAATTGTGTCGTCAATCCAGCCTTCCATAGACCGACCGTGGCATCGACCAAGTTATTCCATCCATTGTCATTCGTTATGTTGACGGCCTGGAAGTGGGACTCGCGCGGGTTACCCAAAGCTTTACTAGCCATCGAGGTAATTGTAGAGGAAGAGCCAGCTTCGAGGAAGACAGCACCTGGATAGCGTTGAGCGAGACGCTGTAATGCGTGGTTGAAAAAGACGGGCTGTCGCATGTGATCAGAGACGAACTTAGCCGTGAACTTTTCTTGCGTAGGGAACTCCGTTGCTCGTTCAATCGGGATTTTGGGCTCGCGGAATGTCAAATCCTGGGCATTCTCTTCAAGGCGAACCATGAGCGGGTCAACGAGGGCGCAGTGGAAGGCGTTGGTCACGTTCAGCTTCTTGACGCGGATTGGACTTGTTGTCTTGGGCATCTTGGCCACAGCATCCGCAACAGCATCGATAGCAGCTTCAGAGCCAGCGAGAGTAAAGCTCTTGGGGCCGTTGTAACAAGCAATTGAGGCCGCCTTGCTGCTGTCTTTGAAGCCAGCAGCCACGTCAGTCAGCAATTTCTCGACGATGGGCAGCTCAGACTCGACGGCCATCATGGCGCCTTTCTCGGGACCCCATGCATCTTGGATCAGCGTGGCGCGGCTGATGATCATTTTCAATGTGTCTTTTACTGACAACACCTGAGAAACGCAGAGTGCTGTAAGTTCGCCGAAGCTGTGGCCTACGACTGCACTAGGCTGAACACCGGAGTCGATCCAGCTTCTGGCGCAAGCATACTGACTGGCAAAAAGAGCTGTCTGTAGCTTGACAATATTTGTGATTGGCGAGCGTTCAAAAATTGCTGGGAATATGCTTTCTATTCCGAGGGATCGAGCTACTGCGTCCACATCATCAAGGTGCTTCCGTAGAAGGGCGATAGACTCATATAGTTGATGGTCTAGCCCAACATATGTTGAGACCTGTCCGCCGAAGCATAGTACGACCGGTTTTGATGCTAGGCGCTCCATGGATGTGATTGGCTCACCCCCTTGCTGGAACGCTACCAGTTTCTGCTGTAGGTCATTCAATGATTCTGCACTGAAAACCAAGCGCTGATCAAGTCTACGGTTGGTCTGACTGGCAAGATTGTATGCAATGTTGGCAATAGAGAGATCCTCTGGAAAGCTGACCTGTCTTTTCAAATAGGTCGTAAGGGCTTTAGTGTATCGCCGGAGACTCTGATCATCGAAGCCACAGAGCCAGAACGGATACTTCAAGCTAGGGGATGTCGATTTCGACGAGACGCCGACGTCTACTCGGTGTCTCGCTGCCAGGGGTGACTCCGTGATCACTATAGAAGCATTGGATCCGGAGGCACCATAATTGTTAATAAGCGCCGCACGGAAATCTGCATCCCAGGGAAGCAAGGTCGTAGGCACATTCATGTTGTCGGCCATAGTTGCTTTAATAGCAGGGTTTATAGTGGTGAAGCTAGCTTGTGGGGGAATTGCACCCTTGTTCATCATCAGCAGCACCTTGATCATGGATACGATACCCGACGTGCATTCGACGTGGCCAACGAGGCCCTTAACAGAGCTGATAACCAGTGGACTCGAGCGGATGGGGCCGCCGAGTACTTGTCGGATGCTGTCGTACTCGGCTGGATCTCCGACAGCAGTGCCAGTACCATGAGCTTCAACGACCGATATCTGACCGGGCTTAACCCGAGCTGCTTTCGTTACTTGGCTAAAGAGATTGGAGAGCGATGGGACGTTGGGGACGAATATAGGAGTGCAGTTCTGGTTCTGCTGAACACCTGTTGCTGCTACGACTCCTAATATCTATTTGGAAGCCATAAGTTAGCCTATTCTCCAAGACATACTAAAAGCAAAACAAGAAGGATTAAGGATACACACCTGGTCACCATCCGCCACCGCGGCCGATAGCTTTTTCAGGAAGACGACACCCACACCCTCACCTCGGCAGTAACCGTCGGCCTTAGCATCAAAGGGCTTGCATTGACCTGTCGTGCTCAGGAATGAGGCGCCTGCGAGGTTTTGGAACCATAAAGGACTGGTCATGACATGCGTGCCTCCAGCCAGGGCCGCGGTACACTCCCCACTGATGATGGCGCGACATCTGAATAATCGGGGTCAGCATGCTTCCTCGCAAAGTGGATTTAAAGCTACCTAGGGTAATTAAATAGGCTTGGATGCGGAATAAACGAGAGATTGATATAATTGAGTTAGGGGCCGTAATGGAGAGCTGAAGAATCACTTACGCTTGATGCACGGCCACAGCAGACGAAGAGCAAGCCGTGTCAATGGTGAGGCCGGGTCCTGTCCAGCCGAAATAATGACTTACTTTCCCAGCCACGAAGCCTTGAAGATTGCCAGTAGCAGAAAAAGCATTTGCCGCATGGCAGGCAACGTTGTTCTCATAGTCGGTGGCGCACAGGCCGATGTAGCATCCCACACGCCTGTCTGGATCAGGGGAACGGAAATAGCCCGAATGCTCTACGGCCTGGTACGCGGTCTGTAGGAGCAGTCTTTGCTGGGGATCCATGGTCGCGCTCTCCCTAGGGCTCTTCTTGAAGAACTTGTGATCGAATTTATCGGGCCCGTCAATAAGGTTGGCAAACCACTTTCGCTTCTCATCAACATCGCGGAACGCCGTCTTCTTAAAAGCGATGCGATCCTGGGGCACCTCTCGGTGCTGCGATTTGGCTGCACAGAGAATATCCCAGAACTCTTCCAGGTTATCGGCGCCGGCGACCTTACATGACATGCCGACGACAGCAATGTCGTTGTCAGTAATAGCTCGCTGGTCTTTCGACACAGGAGCGATGGAGTCTTCGACGTCAGCCAGGTGAACTACCTGGTGACTAATAGCGCGCATGTGTGTAGGCGGTACGCATCGCCCGAAACCAAATGATATAAGAAGCGAGTCTTTCTCAACGAGAGATTGTCGGGCGGCTGTCAGGGTTTGATGCCACTTGGATGTATTTGTTAGGATAGAAGTGAGAGCGTGGTGATGCAGACTCCCTTGTGAAAGCAGTTGCCCTTGACTATTTGAGCGCGTCGGACAGAGTGTTTTGGAAGCGTCGGGAAATTGGAACTCGGGGTTCGAGTCGCAGAACTCTAGGATAGGCGCCATCAATTCCCGGTGACATTCGGCATGAAAACGCCCATAAAGCTCAAGCTCCGAGGACATGAACCCAGAATTCTTTAGCTGCTGATCGAGTGCTCTGATATTCGAGGCCGTCGTCGTGACAGTCGTCAAATTCTCATCATATTCAACTGATGCATATGTCTAGAGAGAGTAGAGCGTGTGAGATGTTAATTGATTCAAATATTAAAACGAAGAAAATAAAAATAAAGAGAGATACAGGCGGGTTTCGCGAAGGGGTAGGGCTTGATCTTACATTTGGGTGCTCCCTGATAATACTCATCATTTCCTCCTTCGACTGCGTCGAATTCCAACCCACGCGAAGCGACTTAGAGACATTAAGTTCTGAGGAAGCTTCCCGGGCATCGACCACCATGCCTACTAGCAGACCAAGTCTTATGGCAACAGCACCATACCGCTCAAAGTCCGCCTTATTTTCCGAGGTAGCAACAGCGAACGCGCTCAAGAGACCCGTGCAGAACCCAACAGTCTCCCCAGGGCTCTTGTACGTCTCATCAACATTGATACCGGTGCGTCCAAGGAAGTCGATGTATTGGGCTAGATGATATATAACGACCAGGGGTACGAGCACCTTGTTAGGTAAGGGATATGAGGTCTCTAGTGGCCGTCCCAAACGAAAGGCTTCCGCCAAATCTAAGACTTGTATGTAGCCTGTGTCGTCGTGGAGGCTTGGAAGAGCAGTCGAGATGGTCTTCCATACTTGTGGCAACTGAGAAATTATGCTGAGAATCCATGCACTGTGGGCATTGCCAACAACGGCTTTTCGCACTCGAGCAACTTGTGTAGGGTTACATGATAGCGACAAAGGTCCAAACATGAGGACGGCAGGATGAGCCGAAGCAGAGCGTACAAGATCAGCCATTTCTGACATAGTTAACTTATAACTGGTCTGGAGAGAAACCTAGCTTGTTTCAACGACTACGAGAAGTGATGATTCCGCCTAGGCCAGAGAGAGATTGTATGAGATGAATGTTCATGTAAAAATAGACAAGCTTTAATAGCACGATGTTAGGTGAGGATGCCTTCGGACGATGCTGGCACTGGTTTTCTGTGTCGATTCGATCATGACTTTTCAAGCCGAGCACGATATAATAAGTAGCAAGGCGGCTAGACCAGCTCTAGTCTATTTACCGATTTTCGCCTATACACCCATAAACAGAAGCATTATCTCTTTTCGTCTACATAGGAAAATAGCGTATCGCTAATGGCCTTCGGTTCCGAGAAGCTTTAGCATAGAGAGCTGTCCCGGTCGATCTCAGATCCCTCGGAGTCTCTGAACGCTATGGCAGTTTGGCATATCACGGCCAACCACTAAAGAGGAAGACAATGGTAAGCATAACCAAACACGGAGCCGCAGAACTAGGACATCTTACAGGTATGCAAGTAGATCAATGTGGCAAGAACCAAGTCAGCGAAGCACATAGCATCGAGTTTCCCCGAGCCGAAGCAACGACAGAGCACGTATCTGGCACATCCCACGAGTACTTCCAGTTATGACAAATTGCACGTTTAATCATCGGGTAGAAGCATTCAGCCCTGCGGTATCTCAGATAAGACTTGGTTGGTGTGGAAAGGGTCGAATCGCAGGTGATGCAGTCAGAGTAGCAAAGACTTGTGAAGATCCCGAGCCTGTCATTAAGGGGCTCGGCACGGGGTATTTCCATATATCCAGTAATCCTAGTATAGAATTCGTAACATACCTAACTCGGGTGGCTTTGTAATAACCCGAGGTTGAATAAATGAACAAGCCAGGATCTTAGCAACCCCGAGGAATTCATGTTGTGGCATGATATGGCCGAACCAACACGTACGACTAGGGACCAGACCTGTCTCTTTTAAACTGCTGGCTGGACTGTTCCATGTGTTAACTAGATATTAATTAGGACTCACCTTATCAAATCATTTCTGACTACTCTTTAACACCGATACCAACCGTGTTGAAGTCTTGTTTGTTTATTGCTGAATTGTCTGTCTCAGAGCGTGGCAAGTCCGAACTTAAAACTTATCACTTGCAATCATGAGTACTGCTGCAAGCTCACCAGGCGGAGACCCGGAGATCGTCATCATAGGGGGTGGCATCATCGGCCTCGTGCTCACCATCGGCCTGCTCCGCGCCGGAGTTAAGGTCAAGGTATACGAGCAAGCCCAAGGCTTCCGCGAGATCGGTGCCGGCATTGCCTTCACGGCTAACGCCATCCGATGCATGAATCTGATCGACCCAGTGATCCCTGTCGCCCTGCGATCAAGCGGGTCTGTTGCAACCTCTAATGGCGGTGCCGAGGATCCCGATGACTACCTGCGTTGGATTGACGGATACGAACGACATCGCGAGGACCCCCGCCAGCAACGCTTGTTCTACAAGCTGAGTGCTGGCCCACGGGGTTTTGAGGGCTGTCGGCGTGACCAGTTCCTTGAGTCCCTTGTCAAGTGCATACCTCCTGAGGTGGTCGAGCTAAAGAAGAGGCTCGATACGATTGAAGATAGAGGACCGGGCCAGAAACTCTTGCTTACGTTCCGAGACGGCACCACTGTGGAAGCAGATGCCGGTATGTTGTACCACATTCTAAGCTACACACCCCTTGCCGAACAGAGCACTGATATAAGATGAAGTGATCGGTTGTGATGGTGTCAAGTCACGCGTACGACAGATCCTCTTAGGCGAAGATCATCCCGCCTCGCGCCCCAGCTATTCACACTGCGTGGCATATCGGACCCTAATTCCCATGGCCCAAGCCATTGAGGCTCTGGGCGAGTACAAGGCCATGAACCAACACAACCACGTGGGGCCGAACGCGAATCTGCTGCACTACCCAGTGGCCAACAACGCCATGATGAATGCGGTAGCCTTCGTCAGAGATCCCAACAAGTGGCCGGACGACTCGCAGACGGTGGCTCAGGGCACGCGGGACGACGTCAAGGCGGCGTTCGAGGGGTGGTGTACGCCGGTGCGCAACCTCATCGAGCGCTTCCCCGACACGATGAGCAAGTGGGCCATCTTCGACCTCTGGGAGTTCCCGGCCCCACGTTACAACAGCGACCGGCTGTGCCTGGCCGGCGACGCGGCACATGCGACGAGCCCTCACCACGGAGCTGGCGCGGGCCAAGGAATCGAGGACGCACTGTGCCTGTCCACGCTGATGCGGGAAGTGGTAGCCGAGATCCGCGAGCACCCAGAGGCCAAAGCTAAGGCGCTCGCGGCTGCTTTTAGCACGTACGACGCGATACGACGCACACGCAGCCAATGGCTGGTTAATAGCAGCCGTCGGGTGTGTGACATGCACCAGCAGGTAGAGTGGGCTGACGACGCCAAGATGACCAGAGCGGAAACAGCCTTTGAAGAGATCAGAGATCGTACCTTCAAGATCTGGCACTTCGACTACGAGGCCATGCTAAGGGACACGCTGCAGGGGTACAAGCAGCGTAGAGGCTGGGCAAACGGGGTTGTCAAGACCACCGCCATCTACTAGTAAAGCACACCGAAATTGTTTCGGTCTCCGAAATATGATAGAACTGAAGAGATCGTGGCCTAGAACGCGCGTTGAAAACTTGGCGCCTCAATGTTGTTTTTGAGCTTTGCGATCGAATCGAATCATGGGTATGTATGTAATCGTTCAGCTCCTGGTTAGTAAGATTACGCCACAGAAGGCCCGTACACCACAACAGCCGCGTAGAGTCGGTCTATGAAGCAAAGTTAGGCGTAGAAAACTGTCGTATCTCATTAGCCTTCCTAGTCCTCCTTCCTGTCTCCTCTCCTCGGTGGGCCTGTTCGTTCGTGAATACCCATTGCATCGTATAATATGCTGGCGTAATATGTGTCTCCATCCCTCAGCGCCCTCAGCGAATAAAGTATGCGACGGCCCGTTGAAATTTTCTTCGCTCCCCCGTCGAATCGCTCATTAGCCACGTATCATTGCGAAATCCCGAGACGTTGAGGCCCACTCTGACAAGCCTCATGAGCCGATTGTCTGGGCCCATAAACACTTCATCGGATGAGTTGATTGCCTTTAACGCGGGTGCCTATTAGCCGACGACATGCATACTCCAGGTGGCATGTAGGATCTAAGGATAGGTATTCCGTACCTAATACTGCAAGTGTTGAGCTCCCTATCACCGATATCGGATAAAAGAAATTCGAATTAGTTCTTACCTCATTTATCGATGCCGCAGTACGTTATTGTCAGAGGTATATTACATTAGAGGAGGTAAGCCGCTGCTGATGTATGAGTGATGAGTGATTCCTCTGCTTGCGCAGACTCGGCACTACATAATATTCCGTATATTCCCCAAAGGGTTGGGATTAGCGAGCGAGGCAGTCAGCCGCAGTAGTGCGACCAGCCGCTAACATTAGCCTCCTGTAAACAAGTACGTCGCCACACCAAGTGCTGTACACTGTGCTCTCTAGGTGCCTGTACAGTATAGGGCTTGTACCTAGTACTTTGTATATGCCGAGTAACCCTGCCACGCGTTGGTGGTCCCTTTTCATCTTTCCTGTACTGTACTCTGTACGCACACACGTGGAAGGCACGCGGGCAGGGAACCCCCGCACTAATTCGGTGGATATTCTCCGCCTTCTGGGCGCAAGTATTCAAGTACTTTGTCACGCAATAGGTAGTTAATATCGTATTTATTAGTGCACGAATCGTGGTTTTCAACTATAAACGCAGTTATATTTCATGTGCCAAGTGCTGAACATTTTTAACCCTTATAGATTTTTATAACTAATCCTTTAAGCTTGTTTTTACCTGTGACTAGATACCGCTTTGCTGCGTTTTCGAATATTTACTTTGCTAGTATATGCTCTCCCATCATTCCAAAATATCTCGTGCTTACACTAGTAAAAATTCCGTAAAAGAAAACATTTCTGTCGCGTCCCAGATCTAGTCTGTGCGTACCGGAGTAGTTATTGTTTTAGAAAATAATTAAAATATATTTATTCGTGCCTGGTACTTTTTATTAAACGTCGAGCTTACGATCTATTTCCGAAAGTAAACGAGGTCTGCTGTCAACTGTCAACTGTCAACAGCCGAAACTCCGTTCTCCTCCTTTCCAATCCCGTGTGCAAAATGTATGGGGAAACCTACTGTAGATCTAGCCCTGCTCATCTAAACACTTCAATGTTGTTGAGGACTTTATGAAAAAACAATCGAATCTTTGGGGGAGAAGACCCTGCTTGCCCAACTACTCTAGAAAGCCCTGAAAGTGCTGGAATCTAGATAATTAAGTATAGATAAAAAAAATCGACGAAAAACCCGAGGCCTAATCAATGCAATCTCTATATTCTCGCTTGCACATAAGTACTAGATATTAGTACTGTTGCGGGTCAGGAGTCAACCCTATTTTTCCTAGAGAGGTTCTATAATAGAGCGGTCGTTACCAAACCTTGACTATCATAGCTCTCTTAAAACCTTTAATAGGCGCTATGCCTCAAATAAGGTTACCGATATGATCGGGATACAAAGTCGCTGACGTGGCTATTCCCTATAGAAAATAGCTGCCTTGAAAAAATATATCCGATTATTATAATCTACGGACAGCCCTAAGTCCTACGCTATATATACCCACTGATAGTTAATCGAGACAATCAATCATGGCAGGCGGCATTACGACAGTAAGACGGCCGCCCCCATATAGCACCACCGGCCTCTCGCAGCATAGTTCGGGCTCTGCTAGAGTAGAGCCTACGGGGCTTAGCTCATGGCAGAAACGCTGGAACATGGAATGGTTGAACGAGGCCTACATCCCTTCTTTACGCCGTACCAACCTGCTCATGGAACGGTCATCAAACCGCGACAATACCTACAATAAGGGCAAAAATATTCCAGAATGCAGGGACCAGTTTCTATCAAATGCCGAAGCAGCGGGCATAGTAGCGAACCCAAAGAGCACCGTAACGCAGACGCGGTGCCCGCACGGAACACGCCACCTCTCATGGCCAATCCGCATGCTCGCCAGCGACACCAAGGGGCTCTGGGGACGCTGGCGCAAGCACAGAAAGGACGCCAAGACGTGGCAGGTGGTGGCGGTGATGGAGGAGCGCGGGGACACGCCTCGCTGGCGGGGCGAGATGAGGTTTACGTTTCAGGAGCAGTTCTTTGCCAAGCACGCCCAGGCAACGAGCATCAATGAAGCGGAATGGATCCCCTTCCCCTCGGGGGAGGATATCAAGTGGTTTTGGATACGGCCACCGGGCGGCGGGCGAATGTGGCTGCAGGGCGTGGAAGATGCGCAGCATTGGGGCCCATTGTGTCGGGCGGAGTCGTGCATCCCTTTCGCTATGGTGAACGGGAGGGTTGTGCGTAATTGTAGGCCCTCCAATGCGCATGATCGTGCCGATGGGAACGTGTTCGATAACTTTGTACAATGCTGTCAGCATTGTGGTGGGAGGACATAGGGAAATGGTTGTGGTTGATCCTCTCTATTTGTATAGGCCGGGCTATCAGCTACGAAACTCCGGAAACTCTGCAAACAATCCCATCATTGCTATGAGATTACTCTATTACGAGTATTTGGTATGGATTCTCATCACGTTCGACGGAGAAAATCATTAAGGGTTGATAGCTGCCCTTGAGGTGGAAGCCTGGAGGTGATAATCTCCCGTGGCTTACCTCGTTCGCCGACACACAAGTGTCAAGAACCTCGATACTTTGAAATATAGCAATATTAAACATTTAGTACGAAGGCGTCTGCTGACTCATTGTAGCATTACAGTACAGTAGCATCATACTGCTGAAAAAAACGGAACCATCGACCGTCCGAACAAACGGAATTCAATTAGGCGCTGTTGTTCGCTCCTACCTTCGTAATGCTACCTCGGCTTTGAGACTTGACAGACTTCGGTGCTACTGATGCTGTACCTTCTAGATTTAGATTCAACACGTAGATAAAAGACGCTAATAAGTTCTTCTGATGATGAACACTCCCTGTTCTTTGAACTGAAGTGATGCATATTTTCAATTGTTTTTATTCGCACACCTAGATTTGCATTATTTCTCGTATTTTATTTTCCTTCTTCGGCCACGTCTATGATGCAAGGCACCAATCAACACCTAAGCTTTATAGTTGTAAAAGCCCCGGCCAAGGTTGTTGAAACGCTTGATATCATTCATCACTTCCTGAACGGCTGGTAAGCGCTTCTCCACTGACTCATCTAGGCCGCTATGCGAATTGAGCAACTCGGAGCATAATGAGAGCGGAATTGGCATCAGGGGATGTATCTGTGCGGGGTCAGTCGTCGGCCCGAAATTAAAATCATCCATGTTACCTACCTTGAACCAATTCACCTGAGCTAGTTTCTTGGCTATGCAAACGACCTCCTGTGCGGCCAGCGAGGAGCGCCTGGCGTATTCTGTCACGACAAAGTCACTGTCGTCCATTGCTGAGACAGTGCGCTCGGCAACTACCGGGACTTGCGAGAAGAGCACAGTAGCGCGCCACATGAGGCCAACAAACATCAGCACCGGGTCGGCTTCCTGCGTGGCTGGGGGGTACTTGAGAGAGAAAGCAGCCATCCTAGGCATCATAACAGAGTTGATCAGTTGATGGCGGTCCCAGAAGTCTCGCGGCGGGTTCGGCTGCGTGGCTGCGAGGTGTTGATGCGATAGAGCCCGGCCGGCCATCGTCGCTACAACGATGCACTCTGTAAATGGTGACGTCTGACTCGCGTCCCTCGAGGCGATGGCGTCGGCAAGACAGCCCGTCAGCACGTAGCCGTCATTCTGAAACGCAGCTTCAGGTGCAGGAAGCCGAATGACGTTCTAAACATAAATAACAAACGGGCTAGGTTAGCAATCTAGATAAGGTGGAGGGGTAATGAGTTTGTTGTGGCTGTCATTACCTGTTCGCTGAAGGTTGGAGGCGAGCCGCTTCGGAGGCTGCAGAACCGATCGAGACAGTATGCCATCCAAAAAGTCCGACGCTTTTGTTCTATCTCAATCCACTGGGCCGGTGCACATTCCAAGCCCAAGTCATCAGTATATCGCGCCCAATCCAATTGAATGAGCCTAAAGGCGCGCCCGGCGCTGATCCATCCGCGGCGGAAGTCGATAAACATGAGCTCGTGGATAGCAAGCAGAAGCCAAGCTTGCACGTGCTCGATCTCGGTGCTTGTTGGACTCGTCAACCCTTCTTCGGGATCCCTGATCAGCCGCCGCGCCTCATAATACAGCAGCTCTCCCATGCCCTGATAATGAGCCGAAGCCGCTGCCGCCGCCGTCCATAAAGTGTATTGTAAACACAGTTGCTGCCTTGTCTTGGTTGTCTGTCGTGCCCAGGATGAATAACGTCCCTGGTGTATTATCGGCATGCAAGAGTCCACCCTGTCGAAATACAACTGATCACTGCCGCTGGTCAATATCCCATCATGTCATTCATGTTCTTGTAAAATGGGGTGAAATAAACTTTTACTTCCATGCCGCCATCTTCAGCCCCCAGCGTTAGTACTCGTAATGGATTCTAACTTACAGTTCCGCTTGCATCAGGCTCGATACGTTGGTCGTACAGAACCCACTCGCATCCTCAAAGGCTGCTAGGCTGTTGCAAGCCTCTGGTGAAGCCACATCATCAAAGGGTCGTGTGGGCGGAGCCGAAACAGCACTCTCCGACCCGGTCGTGGTGCTTGCAGTAGAAGAGCCGTATGGTGGCGGAATCACAAGGCCAGCTTCGTGCAAGAAACTCTCCGTATCAACGGCGGGAAAGTCCCACTGCCAGCCAAGCTGCTCTATGTCGGGTGTGAAGAGGTCATCCGTCCCGTTCTCAATGCAAACAGAGTCGATGCTATCCCCATCCACTTGCTGTTGGTTCACGGCCCCCTCAAGTGCGGCTGCCGTCCACGAAGAATATTAGTCGACCAGGTATTCGAGATAGGTTAGGAGGTACGTGCCAATGCGAGCTTGCATAGCTTTTAAGTACCCACGCTTGGGTCCTCGAGGCGCTCGCGTCGTCGTTGTGTAGCAGGCCACGCCAGCAGCAGCGCACACGCCGCACTGGGGATGCTGGCGATCACACCGCAGCTTTCTTCGCCGGCATTCTTCGCAGGCGCCACCGGGTCTCTGCCGCGATGGCGTACCTGGCACTTCGACCGGCTGCGGCATGGTCGTGTGCCCCCGTGCTTACGCAAGGCTTTATAAGCTGCGCTGAACAGGGGATCGTAGAGGGAGGGGAGGAGGAAGAGGAAGGAGGTACTCACTCGGGGCCGCTTCGACGTTACGGTGTGATGAGGGCGATGTTGGAGAGATGGGTGCAGGAGACTATTCTTGCCGAAACCACCAATGATGTGGGTATCGAACTGGATTTCTAATCACTTAAATAACACAGATATCCACGTGGCAGTCAGGTGTGTCTCTAATCATGGAAGGCCAACAGACGGAGAGCCGGCACAAAGCTGAAATCTCGACAGGTTTTCTAGCGACAGATATGAGGCACTGGCCTACCTATGTAATAGCCGGGGCCAAAGACGCGAAGCTTGATCGGCACGATCGGCATGGCCCAATGGCCGTCTTATCATGGCAGTGAGATATAGGTAGACTACGACAGCGCCTCGTGCCTGTCAAGCAGAGGTTTCTGATCGACATCTACTCTGTATATACTGTATGCGTTAGCGTAGCATTGAGCGCCATGCGCAGAATCCTACGAGAGGGCCATGTCACAAGTACCTAGTTCTCCCTAGTCAACATGCCGTAAGTCAACATGCGAAGACGTAAGACCCGTGTCGGAGGTGTCCGGCGACGGTAGCTATCACCGATGGGCAGGGAGGATATAAGCCGTTCGGCCCTCGATTCGGCTCCTGTTTGGCTGGTTTTCTCTTCTCAATCACGGCTTCCGCCTCCTTTGATAACGACTTCTCAAAAAATTACTACATCTGTGATTGAAAATGAGCATTGAGAAGAGGCTCACCGTCGTCATGGGATGGTCAGCTACAGCCCAATTCGGGCAGGGATTTTCAGGCCATTTCGATACCCCCTCCGGCCTGTGGTACGTACGGGTAGGTATCTCAAGTGGACTGGTGAGGCGTGTCTGTCCCGTTTCGATGACAGTAAGTAGCACGGTCACATCGGCGAAGATGACAGGTTCCGGTGTGGGGGTGGTTACGGTTCAGAGGAGGGAGGACGAATCTCGGCCAGTCTGTCTCGCTCACCGAGGAGGACCGGAAACGAACAGCTAAATACCGAACTACCTATTAGCGGCAAGTTATTTGTTATTAATAGCTAAGCGCGGACTCGAACAACTGCAGCCTCAGAGCGTGTCGGCCAGATGGGGGTTGGTGGATGGGGTGGTGGTGGTCTGGTAACATCCGCGCTGCTCAGCCCGGTGCTATGGTCGTCTTATTGCTAGAGCCTTGGCAACAGCCGTACGAGCCAGAGATGCATAGAGATGCCAGCTGCAGGGCCTAGGCCATACCTTCCGGCAAACACGACATTACTAAAAACATACAACAGGAGACTGCCGAGGTGACGACGCAGCAAGATTTACACAGATGCCCTAGCACTTACATGCAGCTAAAACGTAGCGGCAGATGCAACCCTCAGAGGCTAATAAATAAACTGGAATAATTTGTTCACATGTTACGTACAAGGGTACTGTACCTACCTAAGTGCACATATGTCCTGGAAAGATCCCACAACGATCCCAGCATGCTTAGTGCATCGTATATATATGTACATATGTCTCACGTAGGTATCAGTAGTCAAAAATCATTATTGTATCAACAGAATACCTACTAGACTACCGTAAGGCGGGAAGAAATACCGCACCGGGTTTTCTTACAATCCTGCAGATCACCGTAAATGCAAACGTGCGGCAAAGGTTTGGGATAAGAAACGTAGTACAACCTTATGACGAATATGTAAGTTAGGTATGTAGGTATGCGCCTGTCTACCTCCTTTATACGTGGGTACTTAGTGGACCTAGTGGTCCGGGAAATAATAACACCATGAAGACACAGTTGGCATATTCAGTTAATTGGGTACCTGTCTAATTATGTACTATATAAATACATTTGAACAAGCTGGCTGGAAATCACGTTTTGCCATTCTGCGCTGTCTTACACGGCCTGGAATGACTCCGAATGCAGCAACAGAAACCTAAGGAAATTCTATCTAATAGGTTGCGCAAAGTACAGCACCTACAATTTACGGCAGTTTTCAGATAGTCAAGCCTCTGCCGGAGCTTCACGGCTAGGTACTAATTGTGACGGGATGCACTCGTCCCTATTGGGGTGCCCCTCTTGAACCCCAGTTCCCCACCTGCAGCCACGATCCCGCGGGGTGGGGCCGTCAAATGTACATATGTACACATACCTACTGTACAGTAGGTTAGGTACCCGCCTAAGTACAGTATGTAGCACGGCTCGGAATATCAATCACAACGCGGTAAACCGAGGCACCGGGCACTTCTACTTGGATGTCTATCTTGAAGGTATTGATTATGCAGACTCATGTTTCGGGCACTGCCGTAAGCATCACTGACAATCAACTACTTAAGCCCGAACCGCTCGGGCTCGGAGAATCACCCACAGCATGCGCGCCCGGCCGTTATATCTCACGGAAACTTACACGAGCACTACCGGGCTCATAGGGCCGCATTATGCTAGACGCAGGCGCTTTTGTGGTTACATGTACGCGCGCGCTCTCGACAGGAGCCCGGGTACAAGATCAACATCATGATATCGTTCAAAGGTGCCAGTCTAATCCGCAGTCGCCCTCGTTGGACAAGCATTCTCGCAGCACCAACACCTTCTGCCTCATTCGGTAACTGTAACGAGTACCATCATCGTCCAAGCCTACGCCTTTCTGCCCATTCTTCCAAGAGCCCCTGGTCAAGCCTACATCCAGAATCACGCAACATCACCATGGCTTCAGGTAACAATATGGCTGCATTCATCCCGCACGCCAAGGCCCATCCGTTCGAAGTAGGGCCTGCTCCGGTTTGGACTCCGGGCCCTGGCGAGATTCTGGTCAAGAATGAGGCCGTTGCTATCAACCCCGTTGATGGCAACCTCCAGTATATGGCCTTCTTTCCGCTCAAATATCCGACCATCCTAGGGCAGGACGTCGCCGGCGTGGTTGTTGCTGTTGGCCCTGGCGTAACTCGCTTCCAGGTCGGCGACCGCGTTGTTGGGCATGCTGCCAGTATGGCCAGCGGGCGACAGCAGGACGGAGGCTTCCAACTCCATACCACTATACAGACCAACATGGCCAGCCCTATTCCAGCCAACATGTCGTACGAATCTGCCGTGGTACTGCCTTTAGGACTTTCGACCGCTGCAGCCGGCTTATTCCAAAAGGCATTTCTAAACTTGCAGCTTCCGCTTGAGCCAGCTCGCGAGCCTACGGGCAAGACATTACTTGTCTGGGGCGGTTCCTCCAGTGTTGGCAGCAACGCAAGTAAGCATACACATATAATGCAACCTTGACCTTCGTATTCGCTATCCGTCCTTCGATGCTATGCTGACATTTACGCGTTACGCAATAGTTCAGCTCGCTGTTGCGGCGGGGTACGAGGTCATTACGACAGCCTCGGCTCACAATTTTGACTACGTGAAGAAGCTTGGTGCATCCCAAGCGTTTGACTATAACAGTTCAACCGTGCATGAGGACTTGCTAAACGCCTTCAAGTCAAAGACCCTCGCAGGTGTTATGGATTGCATCGGGGCTCCGGCCTGGGCGATCTGCGTTGACATAGCTTCGGTATGCCCCTTTTTACTCGAATATCATAGAAATCGATTGATTGATTCCTAACCACTTCGTTCCCTTCGCAACAGAAAACCCCGGGAAATAAATTCGTCGCGACGACGAAGCGTGGATTCCCGGATCCGCCCGAGGGAGTAGCCCTGGAGGCCGTTTTTGGACTAACCATCAAGGATGACGAAACCGGTAAATCCATTTACGAGGATTTCCTACCTAAAGCGCTTGAATCAGGCTCTTATAAACCTGCGCCGGAGCCGTTGCTTGCTGGCCAGGGACTGGAGAGTGTCCAGGCGGCTGTGGACCTTCACCGAGCTGGTGTATCTGCGCGCAAGATCATAGTGAAATTGTAACCAACGAATAGTGGAACGAGCTCCGCACACGCCCCCATTCTAGAAAGGCGCTCACGTCAAACATCAGACGAAGGAACCGGCAAGATGGTAGCATCGCATAACCGAGACTTTACTATCTAAACTTTGAATAGGTACTAGGATCAACTTTGTTCTAATAAAACCACACTTTCATTACACACTATACTACAGCTTCGTATATGTGACTTTAGCCACGTTTACATATGCCGCTTTACAGTAAGATAATGATGTCAATTCAACTCTTCTTCACCTCAAACCCTGCGGGGTAGGTGATAGCTAGGATAAGCTTAGAAGTACATGTAGCCAACTGTATAGGGTACCTACCGTAGCTAAACCTAATGCAGCCTTATACATCAAGCTGCATGGCATTATCTTACATAATAGGTGCCTTAGCTCGATTGACCCTTGTTTCAAAAAGGTAGACCTACATCCATATGCGTATATACCTACCTGTTAGCCCACATGGGTGTCAGGATCAGTCCTAGAGCAGCCGGCCGGTGAGTCTCGTCCGCAGCTCCACCGTAGACGACTAGGCAGCCGGAGTTTGATAGGAGGAGTCTAGACTACCGGCAAGGTCCCAGTACGCGAACCTTGTCATACGATCTTCAGTACGCGCTTCTATTTGCGTGATTACACTGCAGGAGAGGGGCTGTCTTTCTATCTCTGCTTCTTTCTCTATTTCAAATTCGAATTGTTCCTTCGTTAGCATCGGCTGACATGACACGACGGCTTTACGGTAGTCTGATAAGCCGGAGCGACGCCGTAAGCTCGACCTCGTCATACTCATCACCTTATTTACCTGCACGGGACACGCACGTAAGACAATCCATATGATCTATCATGTTTCGTACATATAACATGCGGTCAGAATACTGCTTCCTTTTGTTTTATTTTCAGATATTACCCTTATAACCTAGTCTAGAGTGAGCAGCAATAGCATTCCATCTTAATACCCCGCCGCCCTTTACGTTTTCTGTCATGCTCACTCCGATCGTCTTCTATATTGCCCGCTTCGTACAGTTGAAACGGAATGGAGGTGTGAATACCTCGCATCATGACATGTACAGAAGGTTAGTGAGCTACGGACATCCGTACTTTTGTGCTCACTCTTTATCACGCCTTCTTATGACCTGTACTAGCCTATCATTGGCTCATAGGCGGCAAATGAATCCGTCCTAATAACCCAGAAGTTCCGATGGTGAAATACGATTATACTCTGCCAGCTTTAGGCCCGATCAGTACCGTCCGGGCAACAACGTACAGCAGTGAGCCTGCTAGCATCGTAATTCCGGTGAAGAGCTGCAGGCCGAGGTAGTTCTTCCCTCCGCCGATAATGGCTCCGCCAATGGGCGAGCCCGTTAGCGCGCCGATGGCAGCGGAAAAAAGATTCACGCCATTGCGCGTTCCAATTTGCCTGATGTCGCTGATCTGAGCCATGCACGCAGGGAGCAGAGATATGATGCCACCCGACGAGAAGCCAAAAATGCCGCCGTACACGATAATCGCGGCCGTAGACTTGCTGCCTGGGATCCATAACGCCAACGTAATGATGCCGGATAGGGCAGAGATGAAGATCATAGTGTTGAACCGTCCCAGGCGATCGCCGAAGAAGCCTGGTAGGATACGGCCAGGAATACTGAGGGCATTCAGGATGGGGAGAATATAAGGCACAAGCGTAGGGTCGATACCAGCATCTTGGGCTTGCAGGATTAGGTAGTTAAACGGTAGGAAGAGACCCCAGAATAGGAAGAAGGACGCTATCACTACGATGGTGAACTTGGGCTCCTTAAAGGGTGCGACGTAGTCTGAAAGCCGCAGCGGCTTGGGGTGCGGGGGTAGTCTCGATTTGATCGTAACGCAGCTGATGCCACAAAGGGCCAAAAACATGAAGCCCAATATACGAATTGTCCACGGGAAGCCGATCCGGGGGATAAGCTTTTCCATCATGATCGGCAAAACCACACCACCTAACGAGGACCCCGAAACCATGATACCCAGAGCTGTCGCACGACGCTTGAAGAACCAGGTGATAACTGAGTTGGTTGCGCAGTTGAAGACGGCGCTAGCACCGAGGGCCAGCACGATACCCTGAGAAAGGATGAATTGGTAGTACTGGGACGACAGCGAAGTCACCATGAGACCGAAGGAGTAGACAATAGTGCCAACGACGAGAATCCAGCGGGGTCCATAACTGTCGAAGAGGCGTCCCATCTGCGTACTAGGTTAGAATCTAGCTACCGGGTGTGATAATAAAGGTATGAAATAGCAAATAAATACTTACAATCGCATTCGACCCGGTCACGACGAACACATGAAGCGACGGGATCCAGCTAACTTCTGAGTTCGAGTAATTGGAGAGCGGGCCATCGACATAGTACTGCTGGAAGACACCAATACAGTTTACGAGGCCGAAGGAGCAGAACAGGGCCAGAAAGCCACCGAACACCACCAGCCAGGCTTCGCGGCCTCCATCGGGGAAGTCAGACGGGTTAAAACCGGCTGGGGCAGCGGGAGGTGGTGCCGGCGCATTGTCGCCTTCGCCTTTCTCTGAATCCGTATTCATCATAGCCATTGCTGACACGTCCTCCATGGTCTTCTCCTGCACCGAGGAACCTGTTGACTCGGGATCAGGCATTGTGAATATTGTAGGCGTAGATGACTTTGGGATTGCTGAGGTTGGCTGTGCTGATTTTAGGCCTGCGATGTGCTTGAGAATATTTTACCAACCCATATGTGAAGGTTCTGTGTGCAGATATAATAAAGACGAGTGCACAGTCGCCGAGAAAAAAATTGAGGATGTTTGTTTTACACCTAGTAGGAGTGGTGTCATTGACAATGCCCGACTAGTATTAAGTAATTATAGGTCAAAGGAGCAAATTGTCTAGCTCGGTGTTAAGCTACCTAACCAATCAGCACAAGCGTAGTGTATCGCTACAGGTAATGCAACCCTGGTAATGTCGGCGATTGGGCACCTCCTTAGGAGCTCTTTGACAGCTATCTACCTAACCTTCTAAGTCTCGAATTTAGCTCCGGTTCGGAATTACTCTACAGCTGTACTTTATCGCCGGCCCATAAAACACTGGGATAGGTACCTAATTGCATAGAAGGCTTTTACCCAATTACGTAGTATCTTTCGCTGCATCGAGACGATCAGGGAAAGCGGCATAAATGAAATAGTCATCGAATGTTGATATCTCCTTACAAAAAACTATCTCTCTAGACCATGACAAGGATAAGCAGATGCATCCTGCATGCTCGTCACTATCTACAAGTAAATGGTGAGATGATTGATAGGTATGTATTCCCACTTGAAGCTAAGATAGGCTCCCGTCACCCATGCATGACGTTGGTTCGGCACCTGTCCCGACTAAATCCACTCGCACCATGCATTGTCAGACGAATTCTAAGATACTCCGACCCCCGATAGGCTGAGGATTCTAGTCTTCAAGGTGTATTTTCATCATACCGCATATACGTAGGGTACAGACGTGGGATCATACAGTGTAGATAAATGCGTCTAACGGTACACCCATGCCTTGGCCCTTGCATCGAGCTGTGGTGTGGCCCAGGCACTAAAGCTTTACCCTGGTAGGCGGTAGGCCCACACATTCTTCCCGGGAAATATCTTGGCCTTTCTACCCTTATGTAGCCTAGGTAGCTTCATACCCCACTATATCCCCAGGATCTTGATTATTACTCTGTACCTAGTCACTCAGCTCTTCGAACCTCCCTAGAGGCTAGAACAACCTTTAATTATCCAAGCGAGCAGTAAGAAGTACGGGCGTAATGTTAGCCTGTTTTTCGCCATAATCACTATTAGCACTCTGAACCCCGCGTAAGACGGAGTAGAAAGCTTCAAGGCTAGATGTAGGACTTCGGTAATGGACCACCAGGTGGCATATTCTGGTCGACTATTGACATATAGGAGCCAAACAACGCGGTCAGCTACGCCCCTTCCATACAGAATACTTGCGTACACATACATACGCAGTATACCTAGGCGAAATTTACTGTCGGCCGAAGGGACAGAGGCTGCAGATTAAGCTAGGATCTCGGTGATCCGAGCTAGATATCGCATCGGCTCGCATCGGCTCGGCTTAGCGTCCTGCTGTCATCTCGGTCGTCGGCGCTGAATATGATTGGCTCGGTGCATAGATCCGAGCATGTACCAAAGAATATTCGGTGTTAGGACAGATCGCTCGCTAACAGATTGTCAGCCCTAAGTACCCACTCTTTCCCAGCCGGCCAACCAAGAAGCAGAATACGCCCCAGAGTTTTGCTCATTCACTAACACCGAGACCCGGAGCTAAAGACTACAACTTTAGCATGGCAATCGCACCTAGCCTAATTCAGTCAGTGAGTTGCTTATGATTGGCTGCACGGAGACAATTGTCTACCACGTACCGTGAGCTCATTCGGTCACCAACTCAAGGCTCATGGCAACAATTGCTATATCACCCATTGTTAGAGCTCACTGAAGGCATCATTTTTACTAGACCGCATCTAATACAAAATCCTCGCTATTGCTAGGACTATCATTGCCGTGATATAGTTTCCTTGGGAATGAGAACTACCATTGAACTAGGCTGGACTTGACGCTCTACTCAGTCGATGAAAGACAAGGCTAGATAGGAGCAGCCGTGCCGCAATGTGATATGGTGGCAAAGTTACTATAACAATTTTGAGTTTAGGGTAGTATATAGACCATAAACCACCGTGTCGGTACCATACCCCGCGTATTTGCCCACGCAGAACTACCCTTTTCTCCGCAGAGCCTCAGACGAGTACATGTGATACCTAGTGTCCTCCCTTATAAGCCAAGCAAGGGCTATTCCCGGCCTTCCCCCAGAAGCACCAAGCCTAGTAGGGTTTCCAGAGACCGCACCTGTAGGGTGTAACTGTCGCTTTCTCCATGTCCCACACATCTGCCTTAGCCAAGGGATCTGCAGCTAGCATCTGCCACACCTCGTCTGCAGTTCCTGTTCGGAAGATTAACACGCTCCCGGTTATTGGAAGACCTTGCTTGGGGTCTTCGGGATGGCCCGTCAGCGTGGGGCCGGATAAGATGAGAGAACCGGCCTCCAGTAGTGGCTTGTTGTGAGTTAGGTGCGCTCCAAGGTTCTCCATCCGCGTCTTTAGTACGCCGGGCTTGTCGGGGAGATGCACTAAGAAGTCATTTTGCCCGGGCATGATTGATGGTAATGTCGTAATTCTTGAAGCTTAATAGTTTGGTTTTGTGATGTATTTCATAGATGGGTGGGATACTGGTGTAGAAGTGGGACTGCCTTCGGTCGTTAGTGGGCGAGAGGTTTGTACAGAAGATTCGTTGTGAAGGCTCTTTTTAAACGTGACTGACCCTCCTTCCTATAGGTTCGATACTGAAATATTGGTGTAGATGCACACGAAATCTTCTAGCACTACCGTGCTATTATTAATGGATTGCACAACATCCTCCGGAGATAGGGGTGAGTCGTAGTAGTAGCTTCGATCAACCCGATCCCGGTCTGAGATCTCGGACAAGATATTCCGAATTTCTCCGAGATTTTCTGTTTAAAACCTTTGGATACAATCTCCGTTTCTTAGAGTATATACATCATAAAACATAAAAGAGCCAACATTATCCGGGCAATTCCGACGGGTACCGGAGCGGAGTATCTCATTGGGAGCTGGCCGTCACTCATTCCAACAAGTTGATCGTCACACCGCGAAGACTAACTTTTGAGCTCATTTTACTCTAAAACCGAGACAATTTTTGAAGTCTTCTACACAATAATTCCGAATCATGCCATTCGCGGCTCGCGGCGGGGTGCGACGTCTGTCAAAGTAGAGATCATGTAGGTGTGATAGGATCTAGAAAGCTTCCAGAGATGTTTTTTTTCTTCTGTTCATAATAGGGTCTTGTTTCCAGGTAAGCGGTCGTATAAATTGTTTCTTCTTTCTTTCATTGGCAATAATCACGAAACATATCCGACCGCATATTCAAAGATCTATGATCATAAACTTTATATATACTATTCTCTAACATCTTCACAATCATGAGTACTACCAACGAAGCTATCCCAACTGTGGACATTAGTCCCTTCGTTAAAAATGCCCCAGCTAAGGACCTGCTAGAGGTTGTCAAGGCTGTGAGACATGCTTGCACGACCTATGGTTTCTTTTACCTCGTTGGCCATGGCATCTCCCTAGAGGAGCAGAATCGAGCCCTTGACTGTGCCAAACTCTTCTTTACCTTGTCTGAGGAGGAGAAGATGGATGTTTGGATCAAGAAGTCACTTGGGAAGTCGCACCGCGGTTACGAGCCACCAGGAATTCAGACTCACCAGAAGGGCTTGCTCCCTGACACCAAGGAAGTGGGTCCTCCCCTCTTAGCTCACTCCTTCTCCCAAATATGATTGGAAAGATAGAAGCGGACAAGGAAGCCATTTTCACCAATTACTTATATATGTTCTAGGCCTTTATCATTGGCGCCGAGGTCCCAGAGGATGACCCTGAGGCTGGAACATTCTCCACGGGACCAAACCTGTGGCCCAAGTGCCTGCCTGCTGATCAGTTCCGCAATCCCATCATGGAGTACCAGGGCAAGATGCTTGAGTTGGTCAAGATTTTGCTGAAGATCCTGGCGCTTGGCTTGCCCGACGAGTGGGGGTGTGCGCCCGACGTCTTCGATGAACTCGCCGTCAATCCGTCTATGCCAATGCGTCTGCTTCACTACGCACCCCACGCCACCCAGACCGATGTTCAGTTTGGAGGTATGGCATTCTTCTATCTTCATAACTAGAAGCAATGGAGACAAGCTTGAAACTCATTTTGACTAACTCCTGTGTACTTAGTTGGCGACCACACGGATTTCGGCTGCATCGCCGTTCTACTGCAGGAGCCGAACAGAAAGGGTCTGCAGGTCTGGTATCCCCCGACCGAGACCTGGATCCCGGTGCCCGTGAAGGAGGGCTCGTACGTGATCAACATTGGGGACATGATGCAGAAGTACACTGCTGGATACTACCGCAGCGCTCGACACAGGGTCGTCAACGGTGGCAGCGAGCACCGCTACAGCGTCCCGTTCTTCCTGAATGGCCAATTGAAGTTGAATGTCAAGGCTCTCGACGGCTCGGGTGTTGAGACTGTGGTTGGCGAGCACATTAGACAGAGACTCATTGACACCATGGGAGACAGCGGCAACGCACTCAAATGAGGTCACTTGGACATGTGTCGCCCTGAGAGCCATAATTGACTCAGTAGTAGATACTTCGGATTTTCGTATGCCGCTCGTTTATCTAGTAGTCCTAGTTAGGTCGTTTTATCTTAACATTTATTGTACGATGCACACAATCCTGCTAGGGGAAAATCTAGGATAATTGTCTTCAATTAATTTCGCTATTATGACTGGCATGGACGAAATTGAAACACGATGCGATGCCCGTCAAATTTGCCGTTGAGCGATGAATCTTCCCCAGACTACTGGAATTGATTTGAGTAGGTTCGATGATCGCACTTGTTAGTAGGCTCAACGTCTAGGTACAATTTCTTTAGTTTTCACATGTATTATGAGCCAATTTGATGTAAGTATCATTAATAGAAATTCAACTTGCTTGCATTAACGGGGAGAGTTCTATGAGATTATGAAGAAGGCGGGGAGAGTCTAGAGATTCATGGGGTCGCCTTAGGTCTAGACTCGGGTCTTGGCGAGGCGCAAATCCAAAGCACACACTTAGGTTGCCAATTCAAAGAAGCTGCGGACAAGACGGCACGGCGCCGAGGCTTATGTCTGCAGCAATTCCCCCCCGGAAATTTTACAATTAAATGAAACCTTTCAGCTCCCCACATGTTTTATGCCTTTTCCCGCCCCCCGACTCGGCTCGGCGAAACACAGCGAAACGCAACCTCATAGTACACATTAGACGGCCGAGAGGGTACATTCCGACACGGGGAAAAGAGCATACTAGGGTAGGATCTCGATAATATGAATCTTAGACTTTGACAGCATTGAAAATGGCGTGCGCGCAGCATCAAGATATATGAAGTCGCCTTCGTTTGCCTCTAGTTAACCTCATCCACCATCCTCCATACAGCACCATCGTATCAACCAGAACTTAAATTAAATAAACACGATCCCGGCAGTCTTAATTAAGATGACTATCTTCCACATCGTACTATTCAAGTTCAAGGATGAACTCTCGAAAGACGTAGTCGAAAAGGTACGCTGGCTAGTTCTCACTCTATAGGACGTAGGGGGATGCGACCATAACTAATATCCTATTGCGAAGGCATCCGAGGGCATGGTTACTCTTGAGGCTAAGCTTCTACATCCTGTGACTAAGAAGACCTACGTGAGGAATCGCATCGGAGGGATCAACAACAGCCCCGAGGGCAGAGCTGTAAGTCCTCTTCCCCCAGCCTCTACGTGAGGGGCGGGTTTCGGTAGTCTAAAGAGGCACAGGCTTATCATTATCACAGCGCGGCTTCACACATGGTTACATCTGCGAGTTTGATAACGAGGAGGACAGGACGTATTATCTGGAGGCCGACCCTGCGCATATTGAATGGGTTCAGTACGTCAAGCCCTTCATTGCGGACGCTATGGTCGTGGATTTCGTGCCTGGGGTCCACGTATGATGTAATTCAGAATGCGCGAGAATCAAATGGAAGCGATGGACTAGCCGCAACTACCTAGAAAGGAGGTAGTTTGCCCAAGGTGCTAGCTGGTTAGATCAATGACGTGTTCTCAAGTACCTAGGTAGCCTCATCTATAGCATCAGGATCAGTAGTGCACCTTCTACGAACTCTGATTCAATCTGTGATCTAGGAGAGAAATAATGACACTTCAAGTTTGCGGTATTTTAGAATCAGCCTGCGTTAATTACCTGTGAAAACACATATTCTAGCCAATACCTATGATTGGAGCCGAACATCTTATATAGCACGAAGCATCTTGAGCAATATTTAAATACTAAGTTTTTAATTTTAATTAGATTCTTTAAACCTAATTGGTTGATTTTTTTTTTCCTATTAGAAATTAGCCATCTACATCTCTAACACTCTGAAGTATATCCCTAATATTACTTGAGAGTAAGCAAATCATAAGTGCTGGCCTTTTTTTTTTATATGAAATAAAAGCCACAGCATTGTAGTAGGGTAGTTTGTTCCTATCTTAACATTTGACGATCAAGACCCGGGGTAAAAAAGGTAATCACTGCCGCTACGAAATACCTTCATTTTTTTATTTGATTATAATTGGCTGCTGTTGCAGGCATCAAATTCATCTTTGCATTCTGCTGATCTTGATTATTATTACTGAAGAGATATTGAGAACGTTCCTTCCGCTACCATCAACGTCTCTTTCTATTTGCTAAGTACGTGATTGTATAATATGTGGTGCTCAGGCATGACTCACATCCCATGGGGGTAATTATCTATTGAAAAGGAAGGTACTAGTAAAGGTAATGACCTACGTAACTTTCTCATTTGAATCTGAGTACATGTAGGTGTATACCTAGTACCAAGTTTCAATGAAATGATGTATCCTCGTGTGGTATTACACTAGAAGAGGGTACGTGAAGAACAGGCGAGTCTGCTGATCACCCAAGACCTAAAGTATGTAAAAGGTTTAATAGTACCTTGAAGAATTGCACCTATGAGCTTGCTATGTAAAAAGTTTAGACATGATAAGCTTTACGAGTATTGGGGCGTCTTGTACCTAAATAGGTACATGGGTACTTAGAAATAATGTAGTACCTGCCCACTTTCCGCGCCTTCTATCTTGCACGTTCTTAGAGTACAAGGCTGATCTACGTAGTTTCCCTCAAACCAGATCACACAGTTCAAAATACCTACGTAATTGCCTCTTTAGCTTTATTTCAGGTATCTCTGTACCTGATCTCTTAGGCCAGGAATACTGATTCTATCAATTCTACTGATTGTGCGGACTTGATTCTGACAGGGGATTTATTATTTAAAGACCCCTTCCCACCCACTTCCTCTCCCAACTTTTTCATCTTTTTTTTCCAACAACCGACGACACTTGACCAACCCACCTTTGCCTATCACTGCATTCGACGATGCTTCTTAGAACCTCCATGGTCTCTAAGAGTTCATCAGCATTGTGATAAGATCAAGAAGCAAAGAGGTCAAGTTATTACCCCGATAGCGAGGTATGTTCTGAGAATCTTGTATCAACTTTCCTTCTAACCCAGCTACTGCCTATGCCCCAGCACACCAACCATTGCACCCCATCACCAGTTCCAGCACTACCTCTCCTACTCAAACTTCTACCCTCACTCCTTTCGCAGCACTTCTATCACCTCCAATAGCTTGATCACCTCACTTCTATGGCTATCCTCTGTCGCATCTTTAGCATTTATCACAGCCAATTTTGTATGAGGTCTATTAGCCTCACTAACCCTGCCACGCCATTGCACATTGCTTCCACTTTCCCTACTTTTAAACCTTTCATGACTATCCACGTTATGTCATCACACCCCTCCTACCCTATTATTTGTTCCCTAGTATCACATAAAGTGCTATATACCCCTCCCCGAAAAAGCACATCAGCACATCTATGTATCTCTCCCCGCCGTCCTCCGCCGTCCTCTGCTGTTCCCAACCACTATTGTCATATAATATCACGTCTTCTTTAACATTTCCCGCGATACCCTGTTACTCAGAGCCAGCTCATCTTTCCTACCAACACTCATTCTCAACAAAAAATCATGAATTGACACTTTTATCAGCGTGCACGACTCGCAACTTTACTCCGAGCGATTTATGAATTGGCTAATATTGGGACTAGAAAGAGGAGGAAGCAAGAGGAGGAAGTAAGAGGAGGAAGCAAGAGGAGGAAGTAAGAGGTGGAAGTAAGAGGTGAAAAAAGAGGTAAGAACAAGAGTAAAGCGGTGCTTGCATGATCGAACTAACATTGCTTATTTACAGGAGAAAATACTTGGAATCAGATTGGACAGGGACCTACCGCGACGACACGATACGATACGACCATCCTGGATCGACAACCACTCTTCTCTTCCTCAGATTCTGGGAAATCCACAGACGTGCTCAATCATGGACCCCATTATCTCTTCCGACGTTCTAGCCTAGGCTCAGTTCGCCCGTCGAGATTTTCCGCTTCCCCTGGACCCTGTCGTGGACCCCCACGCGACAGGAGAAAAGCCGTTTAATGAGTGCCCTTGCTTGACTCGGAATCGCTCGGGAAACTGAGTTGAGAGTAACCTCCCTCCGGATGAGAGTCTTTCGGGCGGGCTGTGAATCGTTCGGTTAGAGGCACCGATGTGGCTTTGCTCCATTCCAGCCGTGGATTGACCGGTTTCTGAGGTTGAGCTTGCAGTGTTTTTCCTTTGTCTCTTGTTTCCTTGTTTTCTTGTTTTTGATTTTTGATTTTTGATTTTTTTGATTTTCATGCGCGTTCAAAGTTTTGTTTTGCTTCGCCCCTATCCTCCCTGATTTCGCTACTCTATGGATAATACTAACCCTCCTCAGTCAAACATCAGAAGTGCTCTTCGCAGTTCTCAGTCGCATTTCAATATGCTTCATAATTTTTTGTTCATTTAAAGGGCTCAGTTCCTGTCACCTGGTATTACACTGCCTCCAGGTGGCGAAAACACACTTTTTTCATTGCATTTCTCGGCTTGCCGAGGATGTGAAGAAGAGAGTATACCTTATGTGTGTGAGTGGTTATGGAACTTGGTTCTAGGCGCCCGCTTTCAATCCAACGTGATGGTAATATCCGGAATAATTCATGATCCCACTCTTCGCATCGGCAAAGCGTTATTCTCACAACATCCTTTCCCTAATTTTACCATTTATAACTAGCTTGAACTTCATTGAGTTGTAAACCATTCAATAGGGTTTCATAACAGAGTCACAGTCCTTATACTGCAGATTTATTTTTAGCTGAAATCCTCTTGGTTCCTATCAGAGCATGTAATTAATGACTGGACGCATTTTCAGCCTATTTATGTGTTGCACTACGCGCATGTCGGATACATCTCCATGAAGCTCCTCGCTACCAGCCGACTCCGCCTATGACAGCCGGTGGGGATCCCGGAGCATGGATCGATATTTTATAAACGATGCGCAGCTTATTAAACCCAGACTCCGACCGGCGTACCACTCGCTTATGACCTGCATGGTTCCGGGTAATAACGTACATGCCATGGCTCGCTTCAATGGGTTGATGATGAAGTACGCCGATAGTGATGCTCCTCATATCGCACTTAACTATAAAAACTTCGATGTTCGTGATAGTTATCTTTACCGTTCTAAGTGTTCGCTAACTCAATTACTTCTACAACTCTTTTCTAAACGCTACTCATTCAGTCATCATGAGAATCTCTTACTTTGTCAATGCCAGCCTGCTCCTAAGCATAGCTGAGGCGTTGAACATCTTTGAGAGACAAACCAATGTCTGCACATGGTCTCTTGCACCTGATGATTGTATATGTATGAACAGTATGAATGGCGCTATCAGTACGTATCACATTACTACCTATCAATTGATCTCTAATCTAGCCCCGTCAATCGCTTTCACAACCTACACTGCTCTATCCTGTGTCATAATTCAAGTCTATATAGGTAATATAGTAACTAACTAGCTAATATAGTGTCGGATCCTACAATAAATTGTTGTACGAACATGGGGCTCAAGACATCTAATTTAGTATAGAACCTCTCTATCAAACAGTGGATGGATAGTATCGCTGACTCATGTGCAGAAATGTAATGTCAATCATGACTTTCGTCAAACATTCAAGGACTGTTGCAAGTGGTTGGATATCGAGCATTGCATTGGCCACTGTCGCTGAGTACGCTTGTCGCGACTCGTGGGGCTATCAAATCAAGTTTCAACTGTTATCTAAGTCTTCTAAGAATTGGACCGGAAGGATTATCTAAATAAAAGCCAACTCTGTTCTGGCACTTTTACAACATATCCGTGCCTTGCTATCTGTGCTGTTTGGTTTGTTTATAGGCGCCATTGACATCACTAGAGCATGATACGACATTTTTATCAGTTCATGTGCAGGTATCGAAATGGGAAGACCGGGTCAGCAGCGTGTGGCGTATAGACGTAGATACGATTGAATGATATTGAAGTCACAGTGACTAGAAGTTTCAGATTTCCAACTGAAATAAGGGGTAGTATTAGCTTCTCTCGCTTTACATCTCACTAGGGGCAGCTCGCGATAGATGATCCCTCAGAGCGGCTTACCAACCGCATATGTGTCCTTGCAGGATCAAATACGTCATGGAACAAGCAGCACTCTAGCCAGAGGCCCATTGTTGAATCAAAACCGGCCAGGCATAAGGATGGTTGTTTTACTTTAGACGACCTATGAGCTGCATTCTCATCCCTATCGGCAATCCTATGCCCCTATTGTAAGACCTGCTTTATCAAGTGACTCGTGAGGGGGCAGTTCTCATTGGAAAGGCCCCAAGCACCTTCGCTCACTTGTAATTATTTTGTTTTTAAGTAGTCTCGATGTAAGCCTCAAGGATCCTAATAACCCCTTGCATCCAGGCCATTGCACGTTAGGTGTCTCAATGGCAGGGACTTGATACAACAAACCTCCCTTTTCTAGTCGGCTCGAAAGCTACCTACATAGGTAGTTAGTCGTAAGACTTCAAGTTAGTGTGGCGCCGGTGTTAATCGGAGCCCGCCTAACGGGTACTATGCAGGATGCGTAGTGGCCGGCTCGGGTCGACTAACAAGCCCACCCATCAGTTCCAGGGACCGTGTTTACAGAGCTCCCGCGGCTCGGCTCGAGCGGCTAGGGTATGGCCCATGCGGGTGTTGTGCAGCCCCTTGCCCAATCACAATACCGTGCTCGGGGGGATATATCTCAGGGGTGCTATAATGCTTGTAAGGAGGCTTGATAATGTCTCACTGGACATCCGGCCCCAATAGTTAGATCAAACGCGCGCCTCGAGCCATCCCTTGATTCAGAAATGAACCAGTCATGGTTTATTGGTTATCTCAGTGCTAGGCACCAACGTGCGACCGAAACTCATTAGTTTGAGCAGGAGAGCCAGTCCTCCCATTCTCGGTATTTTAAAACAATGACGATTACACCTTTTGCCATCTTTCCCCTCTTGTGAGCTCTAGAGAATCACCTGGGGGTTAAAGTCTATAATGTAGTGTTAAACAAAAATCAATTGACATGATTACATTTTAGTTTCATTAGAGAGGAAGTACTTCCCCTAAGCCCACCAACACTGTCAAGGATTATCGAATAGTATAGATGTAGCTGTTGCACTGGCGGTAGTAAAGCGCCTAGTGGGCTAGCCTGTTCAATATCATACTCGGTCCCACACATTCTATATGTGTATCACCATCATAGAAACGGGTATATGGTTTAACAGTTTGAAGAACCATGCCATAGGCCCTATGCATGGCCAACCATTAGGCGCTGGTTAATTCGCCGACTACACGTATGGTTCGTGATGATATTGTTGCGCGAAGACCCCGTAAACACTTACGTCGGCCATCTTCTTCTACAAACATATTCAGTTTTTGATGTTCTACAAAAGTAAAAACGGTGCTGGTTCTTGCTGATATAACATGAGGGATTAGCCCTGTGATTTCAGCAACTTTTCTTAGCCACTACACTTTACCTCCTCCGATTTAAGAAGCCTTCTCGTATCAACATCCTGCAACTTCAAAATCTCAACAACCACTCCAGCAAACAAACATCAAAATGAGCGTGCCTCATCGCGGTAACATTCACATGCCTCCGGAGTGCATTTCACGCATCTATGATCAATACAATGTCCCTTATGGGGCCCACCCAACTATGAAGCTAAATGCCCTCATTCAGGCTCGCACCGACAACAGCCCCAGTTACCAGGCCTTTAAAAGGGAGGTTAACTTCGAGATCACCCAACTCAGAATTGACATAAATAACTATAGGCAGTAGGGCCATTAAGGCGGCCTACTGGCATGCCCGGTAGCATTCAGCTAAAACAGCGGGCGGAGCATATTGTCCTGAACAGCTGGCACCAATCTTCGACAACTAATTTAAGGGAGCTCAAGGGTTCTTTTTCAGAACGCAGAGAAAAGGTTATCAGGGCTGGTTTTGACGTGCTTAGTCATTCTTTCAGAAAGATATGTCAGGAATGTTTGACATTTGCACTCACTACTAAATAACGCCAGTTTTGGGAGCGAGTCTGAGCTAGGAGGTATTAGATAGTGTCACGGCCCTAACCGTGAGCCTATAAGTGGCTGCATACGGTCAAGGTTCCCAACCTCGACAACGTTCTACTCTTGCATTCTGCACGAGTGGTGTTGTGGTATAGCGTTGCAGTTCTGTTCCGTGACAGATAGCGTAGTAATGAGGCAGGTTAATGTAGGATATGTCTATCCCCAATAGACGATCGCTACGAGATGAATCATAGTTAACAGATGAGGTACTTTCGTTATACCCATCCTCATCATCTTGATAAAATTGATTTCTTCTCTGCTGTCGAGTGTATTAAACGGTTTGTTCGTACAAAAGCCTAATTTTGACCATATTTTCATGCTAGAAGGTTATGTAGTCAACTGTATTATAAGGTTTTATATCTATCCCTTTACTATATCAGCAGTGCTAGTTAAATCATAATTATTATAAGTCGCGTATGGGCCACTATTTGATCGCAAATAATAGGTGGCAGTATCATAACTAAAGCTCAATTCTACTAATTTATGTGTTCTTTCTAAACCTGCGGAGGACTCTTTCTCTGATTCAATAGCGGAACTGGCCGTCAGAATACGCTGGCATGTTAAACAACACATGATTAATTGAAATAGGTGATAGTTTAATGGGTTTCTAGTAGTTTTATAACGTAGTTAAATAGCAACTAGGCTGTTTACTGAGACAGTGCGTGAGACACTGCTACAGGGGGTCATGTTGATTAGGTCATCAGGACCCTAGATTTTTCATTTTTCTATTTATTAGCTAGCAAGGAGATAATTCTATATTAGGAAGCATAGGGGGGACACATGCGCGGCATCGATGCCTTTGGCATCGACCGAATAGGTCGTTGCGCAGCTTTTACAGTAGTTCTACTACACCAATATTATTCGATTGCCTTACTAGGCTGCTGTTTTTACTGCTTCAAATCTCTAGAAGTGATTAAGATGGCCGTGGCCAGTCCTCCAGAGTGCGTTGTGTGTATATTGCACGCTTCGTTTCATTACTTGCACAAAGAATCGGTATTGATGATCGAAGGGTCAATATGCATAACTGATTGAGAGCCCTGTGTTCATTTCCCTCGCCCACTCCCCTTTTCTGCTCACCCCCTCTACTCAATATAACTATTACATCTCTCCTTATAGTGCGCAAAAATAATATCGTGATACAGTCAATACTATATTCCTAGGAGGTCTTCAGTGAGTAGATGAAACAGGGTGAAAGGGAGGGAATGCGTGCCAACTTTTCAGATACCCCAAAGCTTCGAGCGAATAGAATCATGCCGTGTAACCATTTGTCATCTTTCCTATTCTCCCAGGGTCAACTGTACTACCAACAATTATTACAGGATCTGAGCTAATGTATCTTGCTAGGGGGTGACATAGACCGGGCCGGGAACTACACGGCATTCATACGCAATTACCTAATACCAGAACAGACGTTGATCATTAAATCTTCGTCTTAGAAGCAACAGCATTTTCAACGTCTATAGGCTGCAAATATTTCAATTTCTTTTCTCATTATACTCTAAAGTCCTACCGCAGTGAAACATGCTAATCGTCGATAGATTTAGCGTTTGTCCTGAGTTAGGAGTTATTCTCTAAGACGTTCTCGGGCTGAGCTGTTAGCTGAGTAATAGGTGTAACGGAATAGAACTACAACACTACATTACTCACTACTCACGACTGTAAAGGTGGAACGTTGACAAGGTAGGAACCTTGACCATTTACAGTAACTTAACGATAGGACCGTGACAATTGCACTCTTTTAGTAGAAATTTTCTTTCCGATTATATACTCACTATAACTGCTTTCTCTTAGTTTAAAATCTCTAGTCAAACATCCCATTTATATAGAGCTTTAAGACCTTGCTTTTAAAACTACTTCCGACTAATCCAAACGTCTCTTGTTATTCACTCATTCTGTTCGCGCTCGCCTTGCACGTCGACTAGATCGATAAATCGTAGAATTTTTTGATAAACTGCTGATCTAACTAATTAGTATTCTTCCAACTAGATGGTGCTTGTGTGCTTGATCCGTCAACTGTAGAATTGTCTATCTCTATAAACAGACAGTTCATTGTATGTATTCACACTGTTAGTGAAATTTTCGATATTAATAGCTCTTAGGAGCCACAAATGCATTATATAGTCTCGGGTCTCTTCTAAAGGCAAATGCTCTTGATTCCGAGCGAGTTGGGTTCTCTAATTCCAAAGGCTGACGCTCTAGCATATTTTGTTAATTGATATGTCACATTCGAAGGAATTCCGGAGAAAAGCCACCCCGAAGCCGTAAACATACTACATCCACCCCAAATAAGCTCTATGCTGCGCGTGGTGGGCGCAGCCTCATGCTTATACATATATTGAAACAGTGATATAGTAGAGAAGAAGATGGTGTAGATGATCTCACTTATCGCCCAGGATTTTCTTGCTTGAGGTTTCCATGAGACCCCCTATTGGTCTATTCATCGTCTATCCAAGCGGTACATTAGGTCTCTTATACACTAGCAATAGAGCCTCTCCCTATCTTATTTATTTCTCTTTATCTTCTCCTTCTTATTGATGCTAAGAGTAACTAAAGTTGACTCACTCACTAGACCAGCAGACACACCGCCTCTTCCACACTCGGCAAGCAATCTGGCTCCTATTCGTGCTCAGGAAACCGGCTGTGAGACGTTGAAACGTTATGACTAATGAATATATCTATAAGCCATAGTTATCAAGCCACGCTGAGATTATTGCGTCAAAATTGAGCTCAGGGCTAACCCGATGCAACTTGTTACGCCCTTGCGTCGGATTAAGCTAAGAGCGCCACCAACTACGTATTGTTACCTCCACGCCTTGCGATATCTAATTGGGCGTTTTGTAATTTTAAAAAATATATCATTTTAGATAGATATTTCGGAAGCGAAGAGGCGTTCTTTATCTAGGCAAGCAAGTTTCGCTTTCGTCGTCGGGGGCTACTCGTAGATGTATATCGACTAATTATGTTTCACTAGATATGGGGAAATGATTGCTTTTGAATTAGTGTTAAGATACTAAAGTATATAGATACTTACCTCAGAGCATCACTTGGCTATAACGGCAGCAGGTCACCTGTCGGGCATGCGGCGCTGTATCATGAGGACCTAGATCAACGCATCCACATCACCATTTGGTCAGCTGTGTCTTTGAATTGAGGGGTATTCCACTAATTCAAAGGGGCTTCGGACCGGGGTGAGCAGTGTTGATTTACCCGAGATTCAATGGCTTATCCACGAATTCTCATCACCGGTTACGATCGACCCATTTCAAAATCTCAGAAGCCCGATCGCGGGGAACACGACTAGGTCGATTATTCGGGAGAATAAGAATTTCTGCCGCCTTACGGCCCTAATCAAGACTTTAGGTACGCACGATAGCCGCTAATAACAGGGATCTGTGACCGGTAGGTTACTAGCTGATCTGTACCGACAACGGTGCTGAGAATGCCCCCTTACGTGGACCATCAAGTAAAACAGTCATCAATTTCCACGATGGAACAAATATTCCTTCTCAAACGATATATTCTTCATCGGCATTATATCTAAATTATGGAAACAACCGGAATGGTCGACTCGGCTGATGAACAGCTACTCACACCTCTTCTCGCAGACTCTGTCGTCCCATTTTCGGTCTTCACGCCGCTTGAAAAACGATGGATTCTATTTCTCACGGGCTTTGCCGGCGCCTTCTCGCCGTTGAGTAGTTTCATATTCTACCCGGCCATAGTTCCGATAGCCTCAGGTCTCGGGGTAACAGTCGGGCTATTGAACTTGGCGATTACGACCTATATGGTCGTCTCGGGAATTGTGCCGTCTATTCTAGGCAATGCGGCAGACAAGATCGGTAGACGGCCGGCCTACATACTGGCGCTTTTCATCTATTTCGTCGCCAACATTGGGCTCGCCGTGCAGAACAGCTACCCAGCCCTGCTTGTTCTGAGAATGGTACAGAGCGCGGGGGTTTCCGGTGAGTGAGCTATTCATTATCTAACCGAAGGATGTCCGAACCTCAAATTATGTTATCTAGGCACGATATCGCTCGGTTATGGTATCATATCAGATATCGCGACTCCTTCCGAGCGCGGCTCCTACGTCGGAATATTCGCCTTAGGGTCAGCTTGTCTATACCCTCGCGTAAGGTTCAAAAAGGATTGACAACCTTTCTAGACCTAACGTTTCACCGCCTCTCGGTCCCGTAATCGGTGGGGCTATCGCCTCCCAACTTGGGTGGAGATGGATATTCTGGTTTCTCGTCATCGCGGGGGGGTTTTGTCTGTTGCTGATTGTGTTGGCCCTGCCCGAGACAGCGCGACCTATCGTAGGTAATGGCAGTATTCCCGCCACGGGCATAAACCGGACATTACTCTCAGTACTACTTTCTAGAGCTCGAGGTGATGAGGACGATCCAGCCCAGGGTGTGATTAGGAAAGCCCGTCTTGTGTCCTTTCCTAATCCCCTAGCCTCTTTGGAGATTTTGTTAGAACAGGACCTGTTTGTCCTTTTGCTCTGTAACGGAATCTTTTATGCGACCGGCTCCTGCGCCCAGGCATCTTTATCTTCTCTATTCATGCAGATATACGGGTATGAAGAACTACAGGCCGGGCTTATTTACCTTCCGTTCGGTTTCGGGGGCCTCGCGAGTGTATATGTGTGGGGTGAGTATCGTAATCATGACCACTTATATTTGGAAGCTGACAAGCCCCCAGGAAGATTTCTTGATTTTGAGTACGCGAGGGTCGCAAGAGCTTATGGATTTGACCTCGACGAAGCGAAAAGCAAACTGATGGATGACTTCCCAATCGAGTTGGCGAGACTACGCAGTATGATCTATCTCGTCGTCCCGACGGCGGCAGCGATGGCAGGATATGGCTGGGCAGTCCAAAAGCATGTAGTGAGTTCAAGTATTGGTGTTTTAGAAGCACGTGCGCTCATCTTTAACTCAGCACCCGGCGATCCCGTTAGTTTTACAGGGGATCCTGGGGTTTACTCTCGCGGCAGGGTTCGTGGTGAGTTCCTTACCTAATCACTCATGAAATGCCGTCTAGGCTAATTCAACATGGGCCTTTGGTACTTTAAACACGGATTTAAACCCGAGAGGGTCATCTACTGCAGCAGCATCGGCTAACATCGTCAAATGCACCATTGCGGCGGCGGGCACCGCGGCCCTACAACCTATCATCGACGGTACAGGGGCCGGTTGGTGTTTCACGATATTCGCATTCCTCGTCGCTGCTTGCGCACCTTTACTAGCATTCCAGATTAGAATCGGGCCTGAGTGGAGGAAGTTGAGGAGAATCAAGCAAGCGGAAATCGACGACAATTCTACCTAGGGATTAGAGCAGGGACGGGATAGTATGTTGTTACTATGCAGTTCGAGTCCCGACTGGGAAGTTATTGCACTGGACCTGGCCCACAACCTCTATTTATAACACCTGGACGCTATAAATAATGAGAATTAGGAGCTGGGTTGGGGTTGCAACTACGGGGTAGGTTGCGGGGTATAGGGGCCGGTGATTTTCTTGGGCACAGGATAACTCATGAATCCTTCGGAGTCTAGGAGTGGGACAAGTGGTAGAATGGTGGGAAAATTGTCATTTCTAAAAAGCAGCGAGGACTACGGGGTTCGGGTAGCCAAAATATTAGGATCTTCTTTCAAAGGCTAGGGGTAATAGAAATTGTCTACGACTACGCAGTATATGGGGCGGAGTTTGCCATTCTATTAGTTTACTGAAGGGAAATACACAACCGGGCGGGCATGGTAACTAGGTATTTGGAATATCCGGATCATATGGTGGGGATGGGGGTAGTATCAACCTCAAGACTGCAGTTAACACTGAAGGTTTATTACACACCCGATATATATAGAATAAGAAAAGTTCAGGGCCAACTTCGTAGTTCCAAAACTAACTCAAAATGGCGCCTCCTTTCCGAAATGACCACATCGGATCTCTCCTGAGACCCAAAGAGCTCCTCGAAGCGCGCGAAAGTCTGGCATCTCCGTCTCAGATGTACTCGCTTGAGATACCGGAATCCGTCAAAGCAGCCGAGCGCGAAGCCATCCAGAAGGTAGTGCAGCTTCAGATCCAAAAGGGCATCTGGCCCATCACGGACGGCGAGTACGCGAGACACATCTACTACGGCGGGATGTTCGAGAAGCTCGCCGGGTTCGAGGCGCGCCCAACGCTGCCGATCCCCTCGGCCTTCCGCACCGACTTCCCGACGACGACCAAGCTCGCGCAGATGGGCGCCACGACGCGCGCCGCCGTCGTCTGCACGGGCAAGATCGCGTACGCGGAGTCTCCCTACCTACCCGAGTGGCTCGCGCTGCGCGCGACCCTGCCCCCCGACCTCTGGGGCGCGGCGAAGCTCACGATCCCCTCGCCCACGTACCAGCACATCCAGCTGCGCCCCGGCACGGCGTGGACGGCGGACTCGGGCTACGCGACGGACGAGGACTACCTGACCGACCTCGCGGCGTGCTACGCGGCGGAGCTGCGCACGCTGCACGCCGCCGGCCTGCGCCACGTGCAGGTCGACGACCCGCACCTCACGTACTTCGCCTCGGCGGCGTTCCTCGGCGGCTGCGCCAAGGACGGCACGGACGCGGCCGCGCTGCTGGACCTGTACGCGCGCACGCACAACCGACTCCTCGCGGGGAGACCGGAGGGGCTGCGCGTGGGCATGCACCTCTGCCGCGGCAACATGGCCGGCTCCGTGAGCTGGGTCGAGGGCTCGTACGAGGCGATCGCGCGCAAGCTGTTCGCCGAGACGGACTACGAGACGTACTACCTCGAGTTCGACGACGTCGAGCGCAGCGGCGGGTTCGCGCCGCTGCGCTTCCTGCCGCGCGGCAAGAACGTCGTGCTCGGGCTCGTGTCGACGAAGAGGGCTGAGCTTGAGGACCCGGTGGTGATTGTGGATAGTATCCGGAGGGCGGCGGAGGTCATTGCTGAGGCGCAGGGGGTTGGCGTCGCCGAGGCGCTGGACTGCCTTGCTGTGAGCCCGCAGTGCGGGTTTAGTAGTAGCAGCTTGGCTGGTGGTACGGGCATGACGGAGGAGATAATGTGGAAGAAACTCGAGCTTGTGAAGCAGGTCGCGGACGAAGTGTGGGGTTGATGGCGTTATCAGCTGAACCTAGTATCAAACATACAGCAATGAAAAAAATTATTTGTCATTCTCTCCTGAGTTAGTGGTTAAGGGCGGGAGGCCAATCTATCGTAGATGTGATTTCTTGTTGAGTGGTTGCTATCCATCTAAAAGTAGCTGTGATTGCGACTAAACATTGTATACAATATATTAGTTTGCGTTCTTTCACATGTCCCCTTACGTATAAATGGCAGGAGCTCGGCAGTGGTGATATTGATCTTCGCATGTTTATATTTACGATATTCTCGGGTGTTATTCTACTGTAGTGCTGCTTGCTTACACCAAATCATCTTTTCACCCTTCATTCTAGCTGTCAGCATAAGGGAGGGCGCTACATTTCAAGATCCTTCATTATTGAGCTCGGGTGTTTAAGCCTCCGTAGGTGGTTTGAATCCCTGCGTGCGCGCGATGCCTTGTTGAACGTGATAGTCAAGAGCTTAATCCCTTCCATTAATTACTGGTTCTTAAACAACATAAAATCTATAGGTAGAGAGTACCGCACGACCCGAGTTTCAACATGATGAATAACTTACCAAAATGGTAATTGGTAATTGGTAAAGCCCCAGACTTTCTATGAGCCAACTACTTTCGGTCTCGTCCCAACTTCCGAGAAATCTGTATGACTTACATGTTTCATAACCCTGCATGCAATCGCCGTAGGCGCCGGTGATCGCGGTGTTCTACAGCTTATCCGCAACGTCTGTAGATAGACGCTACGAGGTTTGGCACGGTCACACCGAGCTGGGCCGGGTGGAATATCCCCTGAGCTCCAAGGCACGGTGTAACGTGGCCGGAATCACAGGATCTCCGGGCTAGCTTGTGAGGAAGATGGATGGACCTCCGCCCTTGTTGCGTGTTGCGAGGGCCGAGGATTGCGCCACGGTATCAGATAGATTGCTAGTGGACTGATATAATGTGAATACTGTGGAATGCTTTTACGCGATTGCGGTTGCCCGTTCAAGCCACAGGAACCCGTGTAACAAGTCACATCATTTTCATATGCTCTCGACTTTTCCGTGTTACATACCGCTGTGGGATTTGATGGAATCCTCTGAAGAACACTGGCGGGGCAACATGGCTGCATGAAAAGAATCCGACAGCGTGGATCCGTGACTTACTGTAGGGCTATATTCCTTCGGTCCTGTTCGGAGTGTTGTGATTTTTAAAGTCCTAGATCTAAGTAGGTATTAAGGTTTGGGGGCCGTGCTAGGAGCATCCATGGAATATTGGCTGCCTAGGCCGGACACAAGTTTGTCGGTGTGATCACCGCTGCTCGTCCGAAAGTGATTTATCTTCTAATCGGTAAACGCTCGTTTCTTGACCATTTGGCTTCGATGTCGTGGCATATAGGACCTTTTCTTCGCCATTAGGGTAAGACAAACTTTAGCATGCTCATGAACCGACTAACTTCACACGACTTGTGCCTCTTCGCTACTAGTCGTTGCGTGAGAAAGAGACTGAAGGCGGGGAAGTATGTTCATGTCGCCCTATATTTAGGTTTATCTCTGCTCTCGTTTGAAAGTCTCGCTCCTGATTCATGCCGTGACTAAAGCGGCAAGCGCCGAGAACGATTAATCCACCTCCTGTAGCTCACTGAGCAGGCCTGAGGGTGCACGATTCATATGGGGTATAGTCAAGGCGGTTCGGTCTTGTTCGGCCACAAGAGTCTAACCTAATGTGCTGGAAGTTGATAGATGATAAATGATAGATAGATGGGAGCTGGGGAGTTCCTGTGATGACGACACACCATCGGGCTTAGAATTCAGTCGTGTTACCACACGATCTGGTGAAGTCCACCACGGATCAGATAGGTTGTTGTGCTATCATAGGTAGTCTGATGCTAACCGCGGCACCAGCGAGTCGTGGGGGTTCACACCCGCGCGGCATCAACACACTCGGGGCAAGTTTGCGCGGTGTTTGCGAAATGGTGATGAGCTATCTCGCGCCGTTATGACCAATGCCATAGTTTTCGAGACTGCTGCTGTACTTCTCGGGTCATCAACGAGAAATAGTCAATTTACTTAGATAGGCACAAGATAGAGGAAGCAATGGAAGTGTTCGCATCACCATTTAGTTTAAGACGGAGTTGTTTATAGAGTCTGTAGCTAGCGGCCTGCACTAGCTGTCTCAGCATGCAGGTAAGGTATTGGGCGGTTAGCGCGCTCGTTTCATCGCTTTTAGTGGGGTAGGTACCTAGCGTAGATATTCGTGCTGGCAGGAGACGTATAGTAGGAAGGGGAAGTTTGGTGTGTAAAATAATTCCCGCCTGCGTCCAGGGGTTGGAGTTGGTACAGAATCTAGATACAGGGTTCTAGAATGTCACCGCGGCATTGGATTCACAAGCAATTGACTCAGTCCATCAAGGGTGGAGAACTGCTCACTATTTGTTCGGCTTCCTACGTTGGTACTATACCTTTTCCTCGTTAATCGAGATTGCTCACTAGCGTTCTTGGATAAGACATGCCCGCCCGAGAAAAAGCAACGAAAATGAAGCAAGTCATGTGCACATGAAACGGTTAATCTAAATATCTTTTGGAACCGATTCTGTGGCTGAGACTCTTAAACATTGAAGAACAATAACGAGGCGTAAGGATCCGGCACTATCCACTACTTACAGGCCACATACTGTATATACTGTCGAACGAGGCTGTGATGATAGTATATTGCAGGGCATGGGAGCCATCTTGTGTACCTTGGGATGGGTTGAAGCTCTGATGGCTGGTAGTAGTGAGCAAAAAGAAAGTTCACTGTGTTTTACGATATTGAATAGTCCTTCTCGTGTGACATGTAAATCGCATTGTTCCCGAGGAAGATATAAGTTGAGGTCTCTTAGATAAGCTGACTTTTTTTTTCGCGACTAGGTATGTTCTACACTCATGCTTCCGAGGTATCATTCCACGTATCTACCGTCGGTACCTCCTCTATTTCTGTTTAGCAGCCAACGTTATAGGAAGGTATACCTAAGTGGTGGTTCAATCTTATGTTTTTCGGGATAACAACTCATGGCGTACCCTGATAATACCTGATTAAACCCTGCAGTCCAGGGATGTGCCTCGCTTAGGCACATGATTCTTACGCGGTACATACACCACCTGGATGGATATGTGCATTTGGTTTGCGTAAGGTAGCACTGCCATGTTGAAGGCTGGTCCAGGTGAATATGAGCATCGCTATTGCATCAAATAAGCATGTGTTTGGCATATCGGCTCAGTCAGTCGAGGCACACTACCGTTCTTAGATAGATAGTCAGCCCACGAAGGTAAATGCACGTACCCGCAGAACTAGGGAGCATGTCAAGAACATATTGAAATCTCCGACAAACATGTCTCAGTCGAATGTTTTCTGACTCGTAGAATACCTATATTCGCAGCCAAAAGCGCATAGGGAATATGCTGCAAGACTAATTAACCAAGTTGCAGCAAGGACCCAAAGAATAAGTTAATTGTCATAAGAAAATACTATGCACTATGTATTTGGACGGAGGTTAACTTCTACGTGTAGATTGCGGCTTTGTCTGGCTCCATCATGTTAATTATGTCTTGGCTGCGGAAGCTCCCTTACTCATATAAGAATAATTAAATAATTACATCTGGTTGAAACTTGTTAAATATCTTTTCTCGGATCGTCTCGGCTGTCAAGTTGGGGAAATTTGTTCTCCAATTTGTGGGCAAAAGGGACAGTTGTCAACGAGTTAAGGTCTAGGCCTAGCATTATTTAATGTCTTATACCTTAGGTAGTATACGAAGTCATAATAGAAACGGCTGAAAACAAGAATACATGTTTGCTATTGGAATTACGTAGATGGCACGAACTTAGTCGCGGATAAGGTGATGCTACAGTTGATCATCAGATCGAGCGTTTTAAATAGTGTTGAAGGAATACTACGCTACAGCTGGCACCTACTCGACGGCTTCGCCGTGGTAATTTAGGTACACTAAACTGGCCGGTACACTGGAGCAGGACTCAAGGCCCTAGATCCTTGCAACTTTAAGATTCCGGTAGTTGCCCTTCATTTAGCGGCCTCTTGGTAATTACAATACTTTATGCCTTAGATTTTGGCGCGTGTAAGCGAGAACCCGAGTTATCCACGAATTAACAAAGACACTTTTCATTCGTAGATTCACTGTCACTATGTACGTAGTCGATGGTTCGCTGTTCCCTATTTGAAGGAAACTGATTCATAATTAGCGATGCTCATTAGTCGTGTAGTCATGAATAAGAGCCTATCAGTGTTGTTATTAGGTAGACTACAATCAGTACTGCGAAGCCGGAAAGGTATACGTGAGCTTACACATGCACATAGTAGAATGTTGATACAGTGTAGGTCAATGCTCTGGTTGCAATAGGTAATGTTGAAGCGAGCATGTAGAAAATGATGGTATATCGTTAACGCCACTGCTTTGGTTTCTGGTACCTTTGATGGCCTACTAAGGACATAAAGTGAAGACTCAGATGCAGATACGTATAACGTATAACGTATAGTACTTGTAGGTATGCGCCGGTGCAAGCAAAGTGGAGACTGATCATGTACCTGCATTTAAATATTGAATGAGTAGTTTTAATTGGATACTACTGACCCACTTGCCGTAACTTGGGAGACAGATATAGTTAGTCATGTTTGATGCATGAAGAAATATCAAGATCTCTGGCGCGGCTCATACTAGCAGCATTTATCCAATTCTGGCTAGTGGGGCTCTGACATCGCAGAGGACCTAGCAAACGAGGGGTCCTTGCCGGCGTCTCCATATTGTAATTTCCCACGTTGGCTCCCATAAACCCTCATTTCCTGAAGGCACACAACTGTTACTCTCTCAATAGCTTTGAGTTCACGTACTACAATAATTCGTACTAGATTTGAGCGGGTTGAAATCTTGTATCTAGTACTTACATAATCTCTTGTATTATGATAACTGTCATGAGATGTAGTATATACCTAAGATATTACATATGATAGAAGATTGGGGACATGATATTTTTGAGTTAGCGCGAGTTGGTGTCTTTTTGCGCTATAATTCTTTAGCTGTAGTGTCATTGAGAGCGGCGTAGGATGCTTTTGTCGCTGTCCTTATGATTCTTTCAACTCTGCACTCCTTGCCTGACGAACTGTACACCATCTCTTGTACAATGATGTAAGTTACAGTTGTACTATGTAAAAAAGCCTCTACTGTCTTCAGGACTCTTTAAGTGGTAGTGGTACTAGGTATTTGTACGACAATTAATGAGTGGTCTGGAGTAGGCACCTCGGTGGCTCCTCGCTCGTTTTCTTTTAGTTAATTCACACTAGTCTAGTTTAGGTAAGAAATGCTTTGTCAACTGATCTTTATAGGCTTGGCTTGGAATTACAATGAACTGGTCGGTACAGAGGCAGTTAGGTAGCGACCTGGGTTAAGTCTAGCTAGGTAGCAGTGCTGGTTACCCCAGTGACACTTTCTCTGCCCGACAGATACGTGGTACCCATTTCTCGTGTACACGCACAGTACTCTACTGTCTGTACTGTATCAAGGAACGCCCTGTAACCAGTTTCGGGCCAATCTCCTCAGGCACAAGATACCTATCCTATCTCCTTTCCTTCCTTCCCTCCTCCTGGATGCGCCAGAGCCATTCCTCTCCGGTCAGGAATACCTACAGCGGCTAGGGAAAGAGAGAGCCTGAGTGGTTGCTTGTTATCGCACCTCGCTTTGGTGTTATTACTGTTAATAGTGCTGCAGCTGTGTCTGTATCTTTTTTTTTATTTTCTATCGCCATCTGCCTGCCTGGTTGTAGATATTGTCCTCCCTATCCACGACCACCAACTAGCATTGAGAATCAACAAACACACCACTGCTGCAGCCGTGCCAGGGATGCCACCACCTCTGATACGGTAGCCCAGAAACAACGCCGACCGAGCGAACAACCTTGGCCTCCTACAACGCGACCGACGAAACGAAACACTGGTGCTTTGCAATTGAATCGGAAGTATCCTCGCCCGCCAAAAACTTGACTACGAGGGATCAGCGTGCCTAACTGGCCTTATCCTCTTTTACCCTGCTTTTTGTGTTCCGCAGGTGTGCAGAGTACCTATCACAACCAGCCAAAATCATAGCCACATAAAGTCCGGGCAATTTAGGGAAACGCGACAAAAAACCACCATAATAATACCTACCTACACTACCAAGACCGCTCGAACGACCTCGCCTGCTGGCTACACCACGCTTTTGCCCTGCGAACGAAGATCCTTTGCGCTCTCCCTTTTATTAAAGGCGACTAGAGCTGGTGGATGAACGATAACCAACTCCTGCGGCAATACTACGTAAAAAAAAAAATATTAGAAAAACACGGCCGACTTATTGGACACCCAGACGGTCAGACCGCTCTTGGAATCCATTGCATTGATCCGGCGCGTGTTCAGCTTTGTACGCAATCTCACTCACCACCAAGCCCGACTACTCCCTGCCCTACCCTGCCCTGTCTGTGCCTTTGCTTTTTTTACGTGTGGTTGATTGCATCGCATCTCAGCCAATTTAATCCTAGTCAGCCTGATTTCGTTTCAAACATCTCGCAACAGTTACTGACAGGGTGCTGGTTGTATCAGTGTCTCCTTAGCCGGATTCTGTATCTAGTTCTTGCCAACGCCGACATTTTCATTGTTCTACGCGTCGGGCGTAGAAGATGTCATCCGCTGCGTTGCAGTCCGCACCTCATCAGCCGACCTCCCTTGCCGCATTAAATACTCATTCACCGTCCGCTTCCCCATCGAACCGCCAATATACCCCGGCCCAATCTCCAAACCGTGAAGGACGCTATGCAAACAGAGATCATCCATCTGCCTCACCTAGACCCTCATCGAAGCGGCCTTCCGGGAGACCTGGTGGGACCGGCGCTAACCCTACAAATACTGGTAGCTATCTAGAACAGGCACAAGCAACCATGGCCTCGCGCACTACGTTGGCATCACCAGCTCCGGTGGCAGCTACAACTACGGAATATGAGAGGGCCTCGTCAAGCCGGCGTAGACATGAAGCCCCGGTAGCTCCTCCTCGGACCTCCTCAACGCAACATGGCACCTCGGGCTCCGGGGCATCGGGTTCGCGCAGGGCCGCGCGTGCCGAGGACCCTGCTGCGAGTTCTCCCAAGCGGACTCCCGGAGGAAACAGCAGAGCAGGCACCAACGGCTATTCGGATACCGGCCCATCTACATACGACGAGTCGAACTCACGCACCAAAAGGTCCTGGTCCCAAGCCGCAGCCCAGGAAACGTCACATGTGTCGGACGGCTCAAGAGACCAACGTCAGACTGTCTCGACAACGATGCCTGATCGTACCCGAGATCAATATGCAGCTTCAGCATCATCAAAGCAGCCGTCTCGCGAGGCTAGCGAGGTGCTCAATCGCGTCATAGTCTCGCAACCCGAAGTCGACTTGGAAAGAGAACGAGAACGACAAGAAGAGGCTCGATCGCGTCCGGCGCCGACGCGTCAATATGGACAGAATGATATGGACGATACTGCTGCACCGCCTCCAGCAATCCATGCGAATGAAGTTCAAGATGAAACTCGGCGTGGCGGCCGCAGCCGGCATGATCATTCTAAACGGGAAAAGTCCTCTAAGTTTGGCGAGTACTACTTGGGCAATACTATCGGTGAAGGCGAGTTTGGGAAAGTCAAGTTAGGCTGGAAGCAAGACGGGGGTGTTCAGGTAAGACTTTCAGCAGAACTTGGAGTGCTAATCCTATCAACGGGCGACTAACTTCTTAACTTGATTAGGTTGCCATCAAGCTTATCCGCCGGGACAGCGTTGGCGGCAACCCAACACGCCTTGCCAAGATCTACCGTGAAGTTTCCATCTTGCAAGGGCTCTCGCATCCTAATATAGTTCGATTACACGAAATGAACGAGACAGACCGCCACATTGGAATCATTCTCGAATACGCCTCTGGGGGCGAACTTTTCGACTACATTTTAAACCATCGATACCTTAAAGACCATGCTGCCAGGAGACTTTTTGCCCAGCTAATATCGGGCGTCGGTTATCTACATAAGAAAGGCATCGTTCATCGAGATCTGAAGCTAGAGAATTTGCTTCTCGACCGAAATCGTAATATCATTATTACCGACTTCGGTTTTGCCAATACATTCGATGCGGCTGACGAGTTGACAGAGGAGGAAGAGTTGAACCTGCCAGACCGCGACTTTGTCAAACGAACGGGTCTGGATAAAACCAAGTCGAACGGTATGCGTAGGGGTGACTTGATGCAGACAAGCTGTGGTAGCCCATGCTATGCTGCACCAGAGTTGGTTGTCAGCGATTCATTGTACACGGGTCGCAAAGTTGATGTCTGGAGTTGTGGTGTTATTCTGGTATGTGATCTTCCCCGAGTGATAGATGCAAAATACTTACTTTAGCTTCTAGTACGCCATGCTTGCGGGATATTTACCTTTCGATGACGATCCTGACAACCCGGAGGGTGATAATATTAACTTGTTATACAAGTATATTGTTAATACCCCTCTCACATTTCCCGAATACGTCACGCCACACGCTCGAGATCTGCTTCGTCGTATCCTTGTACCAAGTCCGCGAAAACGAGCAGACTTATTTGAAGTCGCCCGGCATAGTTGGCTCAGCGAATACGCACATGTAGTAGAGCTTATTACCAGCACTACAACAACATCTAGCGAGATCCAGAACACTACCGTGCCTTCTGATGAAGCTGAAACCGGGGGCTTGGCGAGAAGTTCTTCTGTTCGCGAACCGGCGAAGGCGAAGGCTACCACCACTGTGGCAGTAGGCGACTTAGCACGGAAACAGGGCAAGGTCGACACGGACGAGTCATCGAATACGAAACAGCAGAGAGATACCAAACGACGGACCGTGCAAGTGGAATACGTCGCCCCTACAACACAGACTCAGAGAGGAGCGGAACAGTCCGAGGTTCAAGCATCTCCGCGTGGAAAGGCCAAGGCTAAGCCTACAAGCCAAGGCCATACCGAAATTCATTCTTCTCCACACGACAAGCCATTACCGAAAGATCCACCTGTTGTAAAAGACTCGTACTCTGGATCACCTAGAGACCCGAGAAAACCACACACCACGCACCGACGTGATGTCCCTCCAAGAGCAAGCCAGGGCCGATCTACAGCTGATCATCCATACATGACCACTGCGACTGGGCCGCCTGTATCACGGCCTGCTACTGGTGGATCGATGCATTCTTCTGGTTCTAAAGCGCTAATTCCATCATCACGAGCGTCGTACGGCCTACCTTTACCCCCTGCCGTTGCCGGTACTAACGCGCAAGGAAGTATACAACAACCGAAGGGTTCTAAGAACTATGTCATATCAAATCCTATCCCTCAAGAGACTTCCGATATAGGGTTTGGGCGGCCGAGTCTTAATATGCCTCCCAAATTTGCTGAAGTTTCGGGATTCAATAACCAACCACAAGCACCGTCGGGCGAGGCCAAAGGTCACAGAAGGTCGAACACGATCGGCGAGATTGGGGGTAAGATTTTTGGCCGCAGCGGGTCGATTTTCGGCGGTCGCAAAAGACGTCCAGACCAAGGAGAAAAGCCATCCAAGAAGTACCCACCCGTCAGTATGTCCAATACTATGCCAGGCGAGTCTAGGACATCAATGGATTCCCGTGCTTCCCGCAGATCGTTCTCTTTAGGTCTTGGAAAGAAGCGTAGCGGTAGCATAATAGGGACTCAAACACCAGCTGAGAGACCACCTAATGCCAGGCGTTTCTCTATAATGAAAGCCATGGGACTGAGCAAAGACTCTTCACCACCACCCGATGCATCACAGCCGGATTTACCGATCCAAGACCCTCCGGAGGTGGATAATTACGGTCGCTATATTGATCAGCCTCAAAACCACAACAATCCTGGGCACCAGCATACGGACGGTATGTACGAGCCTCTTGAATCGCCATCAGCAATACCTCAAACTAGCCATAGCCGAAACCCTGCCCATCGCCGGTATCCTTCAGAATCCCAGGCAACTGCTATTCCCTCTTACCTACAGCAAGGGGCAGTGTTAAACTCAGAATCAGAGTCGTCAATCGATCATCCACCCCGGAGACCACCCAACTCAGCTCCTTATCAGGCTGGTTACGATTCGGACCAATACGATAGTCGTCAGTCGACTGGCCGGCAAGGTGGACATGTGCTCCAAAAGAACAAGAGGTTCGTAGATGCCTACGACGAAGAGGAGTATGGGCGACCACGTGACCATGCAGGAAGCAGCGGTGCGGCAAAGAGGGTCATGGATTTCTTCCGGCGTCGGGGACGAGCACGGGGCGGCGAGGTCTAGGCAGGTGACGGAAGCAAATAGACTCTTCCCATTCAAGTCACTGCATCACGGTTGTCCTCACCAGCCGAACAAGACTCTGGGTCAATCGCACATTCCCGGAACCAGCATCCAGTCAGCTGTACTCCGATTCTACAGTACGATATCGGAATTGATAAGTCAGCAAATGCTAGCTCAGAGCGCCAGGCATCATAACCCACAAGCAACCGGCGAGCTGGTTTTCCCACACATACTAATCGGCCTGGATCTACGGATCATGCGATGTGACTATAGTGAACGATTGAGTTATAATCCTCGATTTTGACAATGGGGCATTGGGTTTGGAGTTGGACGGTTTACATCCGTTCTGTGGTCTTCTCTTTTTTTTCTCTCCTAGTTTGTCATCTCATAGCATCTCCAAATCATTCCAACATATGTGTTCCCCGGTTTGAAGACGTCCCAGAGGCCGTTCCGACTAGTCCGATGGGTCCCAAAATCTGGAGGAGCGTAGCGAAGAAATGATGATGGATATGCTCACCATCTCCACTCGTTGTGTTGTTCCTTCCGGGAAAGACACAAATTGATAATTGGTGGACGAGCATTAGCGACCATGTAGTGTTAATAGATTCCGCCGACAACGGCGAGGGCTGTACGAGGAGAGTGGATAGTAATATACTGATAGAAACTTGGAGTTCATGCGACGCTCAAGTCTTGATGCACCTGCGATAATAAGCCTAAGCGGAGACAGCAAGTCTTGCCAATTATAGTATCTAGTAATAGACCATGATCTTTCAATTATTTGAAGCTTCGGATACTGAATACACATCCTGTTACGCAACCTTCCTGTACGTCATTTAAATCCCCCAGTCATTTTTAGTGCGCCTCCCTTTCTACAGATGCTTCTCACCATTTCGAAAAATGCTAGCTGCCTGTAGGTAGTGTATATATGTCTCTTTTTCCTAGATAGTCAGTCGTGAACTCCAGCCCATCGAATCCATGCATCATGATAATGGAGATATGCCCCTTAAAGATATTTTTCTCTTTCGTCTCCTCTTTGTATCTTTTCATCTCTAGTTTTTTCCTTCGCCTTTGCGCCCCCACGCCTATCGTCGTCTAACACTAGTGGCCTGGACTACAAAGCCCTCTCCTTGCGGTAATTGTCGGCGATGAGGAAGGCGAGCTCGAGGGCCTGGCGCTCGTTGAGGCGGGGGTCGCAGAAGCTGGTGTAGTTGGTGGAGAGGTCGTCCTCGTCGAGCCCCTCGCTGCCGCCGAGGCACTCGGTGACGGCGTCGCCGGTGAGCTCGAGGTGGACGCCGCCGAGGTAGCTGCCCTCGGCCTGGTGGATGCGCAGGGTCTGCTGCAGCTCGGAGAAGACGTCGTCGAAGCGCCGCGTCTTGATGCCCGCGCCCGTCGAGCGCGTGTTGCCGTGCATGGGGTCGCACTGCCAGATCACGGCCCGCCGGTACTCGCTGCCCTCGACGGCGCGGATGTGCGAGGGGAGAAGGCCCGAGACCTTCGAGGCGCCGTAGCGCGTGATGAGCGTGATCTTGCCGGGCTCGACAGTCGGGTTTAGAGTGCGCAGGAGGGCGAGCAGGTCGGAGGTGGGCGTTGTGGGCCCGACTTTGATCCCGATGGGGTTCGCGATGCCGCGGAAGAACTCGACGTGCGCGCCGTCGATTTGCCGCGTGCGGTCGCCGATCCAGAGGAAGTGCGCCGAGGTGTTGTAGTACTGCTGCCGCGGCGCGCCGCCGTCGGTTGAGGGTGGCTGGTCCCGCGATGGGGGCACGTCCATCAGGCGAGTTAGATTCTCTTCGTACTCGAGGAGCAGGCCCTCGTGGCTTGTGAAGAGGTCGATGGTGTCCAGCTTGGAGCTCTTGTCTGCGCCGATCGTGTGCATGAAGCGCAGCATGTCCTGTAGGAACTGCACCGCGGCGGTGTATTTCGCCTTCAGCTCTGGGTCCTTGACGTGGCCGAGACTCCAGTTCAGCGGCCGGTGCAGGTCTGCTATGCCTGCTGAGATAGCGGCCCGTACGTAGTTTAGGGTTGCCGCCGAGTGGTTGTATGCCCTGTGCTTTGTTAGTTCACATGACATAGATAGATCGTCTTGGCTCGAAACACTCTTGCGGTGTGAGACGATATAAGATGGCAGGGTGGACTTACTTAACCAATCTCTGTGGATCCAACTCTCTGTCTTCGAGATGGTATCCGTTCAAGATGTCGCCGCGGAAGGACGGCACCTCCTTGCCGTCGACGATCTCGGTGGGGCTGGAGCGCGGCTTCGCGTACTGGCCGGCCATGCGGCCGATGCGCACGACGCGCTTGTCGGCGCCCCAGATGAGCACCAGGCTCATCTGCAGCAGCAGCTTGATCTTGGACTCGATGGCGTCCTGGCGGCAGTAGTCGAACAGCTCGGCGCAGTCGCCGCCCTGCAGCAGGAAGGCCTCGCCGCGCGCGACGTCCCGCAGCGACTGCTTCAGCGTCTCGATCTCGTGCGGGTGCACGATCGGCGGCAGCCGGCTGAGCTCCGCCGTCGCCTTGTGCAGCGCCGCGATGTCCGGGTACTCGGGGCACTGCTTGATTGGCTTTGTGCGCCAGGAGGAGGGTGTCCAGTCTGCGCCCTCATTATGGCCGTTTGTGTGCTCTGGTTGGGACGCCATATTGTCTTGTCCCCCTCTTATTCTTCCCTTAGCTTAGATTGTAAGAGGGGTCGAACAGCTGTATTCCGTTCGTATATTCCAACTATAACAACTCAATCTGTCTCTTGTTGCCAATTGAAGATCTGAGCTTTGCAAGACTTCTTGTTTAGAATTATATATGAAGCACTAATTTTGCTTTACCTAATTATGACTCAGACAACTGAGCAATATAGAGATGAAGCCACTTTTTACAACGGGATTTAGTCTCAGGCCAGAATTGCCATATTCGGACAGCTTGTGACGATGATCCCGTGTTTGACGAAGCTCTAAACCGTACAGTGCCGGTACTGTATCCCCGTGCCCCGCTTCAGCCCCTCTACTGCAGCTACCCAGGTACTTACGTGCCCACTAAATACAAACTGTGGCGCTAATTTCCTGAGCTCAAGTTGCTGAAGAGATACCTATCTAGCTTTTATGAAGCTTCAACAAGACATCGGCTTAACCTTACCCTTTATAACACGTAACCAACATCGATTCATCTTCGACATCCCCAATTACTTGTACTAGTCAAGAACCGCTGCTACAGTCGACTCGCGATCCACAATCGAAACACAATGGCCGAGCCACAACCCCGCAACGTTAAAGAAGGCGCCACGACCGGCGATGTCGAAGAGGAGGTGACCAAGGCCAAGTCGGCCGAGGACCGCAAGGCCGCTGCTGCGCTCGCAAGCATGGACTCCAACGGCGATGGCGCCGAGGCCGCCAATGTCGATGTCGCTGCCGTCAACAAGGCCATGAAGAACCTGGGCACCGCAGCGTCTGCACCCGCGGAGAAGAAGGAGGTCAAGAAAATCAAAGTTGATGCTGCGGATGTTTCGCTCGTCGTGAGTACCCCCTCTACTTTTTATCTATCTACCCATGAGTCATTGAGCGAGAAGATATGGACGAAATGAGCAACGGTAGTTCTAGAAATTGCATAAATAGGCCTAGAGCTCAATTACGACTATGAAAATGAATAATGGCTGACATCTATATACCGGGTTTACAGATGGACGAACTAGACTTAACTAAGCCGAAGGCTACTGAGTTGCTTAAGGCTCACGACGGAGATGCGGTACGCGCGATGAAGGCTTTTATTACGGTATTTTAAGACGGAAGAATGGAAGAGAAACAATAGAGAGGAGTCACCCACCACATATATGCATTGGAAGAGGCGTCAAGGCTGCTTTCGAGGAAAAGAATATACCTAAAAGCGTTGATCTAGCGACTTAGAAGCGGACAAGCATGGGCAAAGATATGGGTATAGCGCTTCCGGTATTAGCCATGTATTTCTAGGGCTGTTGCGCTTTTGCCCTTACCTGCGGTTATCGGATCATCAAAATACGTTAATAATGTGACGTCCGTAGGTTGGTGGAATGTTCGACATGGACGAGCCCAGAACATAGTGTATGTTTCGAAAGAGTCGACACCGCAAGCCCGCAGGTTACAGATAATGTAGCTTAAAAGATTACACAATCTATCGATGATCGGGTATACACTGCGGAAATCAATGTAACAACTCTGAGATAGCGTGTTGCCAACCTTTTAAGACCGTGTAGCTTGAAGATGTTGGACAGTGGTAGATCAGGTCACGCAATTCATACTTCAGGCATGCATCTACGTTCTGCGTCAACACATGTCCAACGTTATTGTGCTCAGTGTCGCAGCATCAGATACAGGTTGTACACCCCGACGAATCTGTAGACCGGTACACGAAAGATGTAAGGCGACGTTCACGGTGGAGATAGCAGGACTCGTCAATACTAACGGGATGGTCAAGGTTCACAGAACCGTACAAGCGTATATTGCCGACGAGCTGGAACCAACTGCTACCTGGAGCCCCTTGGGTAACGGCACGGGGATTTATCAATTTCGAAAAAGACGTTTGGTAATTGTTGCTGTGGGGGAGATTGGGGCACCATTGATGAAGGTAACAATAATAATGGGCCTCTCTGGAGTAGAACTCCGAGGCTATCTACGACGAAGGAGAGGCCACCGCCCCGATTCAATATATATATAAAAGGACAGGCGAATACGACTACGGAACCATAGCAATAGGTTTTTTCTTCATTTGCCATTCCTAGTATCACAAGTTTGTACTGTCCCCTGAGGCATGCGGAATACTTCCGAACCTTGGGCCGGTTACCTAGTTTTCGGTAACGATACAACGGTATTGATGCTTAGAAGTGCTATTACTTATCAATGATTCGTAGAATGAAGACACTTGATTCCCAATGATTAACCTTATCTAGAATAACTATATTGTATGGCGACCTTCTCTGAGTAACCGTCATACGTAAGCAACCTCTAACCCCTAGACTTATCAAGCTCAATATTGTCCCATTTGGGAAAACCATCCTGCTAGTGCCCGTAAAACCTTAGCCGAGCTCACGCATCCTAGGATCGGGGGAATAATTGAGCATCCGCGGTTCTGGGTATGGGGCTTAAGAGCCGTGGAGGTGGGACTGAGAACATAATAGGAAGCTCTTTAGCTCAATTATTAAACTTGGATAAAAGGGATTGAAGATCCTCCTCGCCCAATCTAGGAAACTCAGGTATTTCTCTATGCCCAGATCTGGTCAAGCCGTGAGCATTTCTCATCGATGACCCAATGTCATGAGCCTACTTAAGACTAGATAGCGTTGGATGCGGCCCCCTCAGCTGCTAACTTGGTCGTAGTATGCTGTAATTAGATGTGAAATACTTTAGATATAATTGTCGCTTGCTTACCCTAGTAGCCCACTAACGGGTGATCACTCGGAAAGGAGCTGTCCCAAGCGGATATTAAATCGTGCTGTGCATGTGCGGATGTGCTGGTAGTTGCAGATCTAGCTGGCACGGCATCTCCAGGTGTTTACACGACACTCAATTGCCCAGGCATCCAGCGACAGCGTGACCCAATAATAGCATCGTATGAGGGCTTTTTTATCGTACTACCCTTTTTCTGCACATGCCTCGGATGCTGTGTATCGGGAAAAGCTGATTAAGTGCTACCCCGACTTACTCTCCTGACACCAAAGTGCAAAGTGGTCCTTCTTCAATGACCTTCTTCATTTGTCGGTACCTCACAGAAGCAGTTGAATGCTCATATGCCGAGTAACGTTCCCGCCGACTTTCCGAGATCAATCGCAGCTGCTCACCTCAGCTCGTCGCCACCTCACCTACGCACATTATCTAGCTACTATCAACAGTTGACCCTACGCCAATCAGTTGTTAGGGGAGTCTAAGCGAGGTAGTTGACCATGTGGCCACCACATGTTCGCTTACATGGTATATTGAATCGAGAACACCAGCCCTTACAAGTACCTTAGGTAAGTACTGTCCATAGATTTACTGCACAGCTGTGCGGCACTAGCCAATCAGATGCGATGGATAGCTCAAAACATCAAACGAAGAACTGGGTCGCCCCACCGTTGTAACAAGCCCTGTCGGGATCAAGCAGATCCGAGAACTGTTGACCGCAAGCGAGGGGTTCAGAGATGTCAAATAGCGACTTTACAGTTGGTTGGTAAGGCCAGGTGGGAAGCGTCAGGCCGAACCATGACCGACAAAAGTACAGTTTGACATGTGCTAGGCTTGATGAGAGCTCGCTTCTCGGAGACCTTCCGTTTTTTATCTTACTCTGCCTTTGTTTGTATTATTTCGACTCGGTTAGTAGATAGAATGAGAACCGGCTGGCCGACTCGAGTTATTATATTCAGTCCGCAAGACCTATCTATTTTGTATCTAACCCCACCACTCATCTAACAGCGGAGAAATAGATACGCAACTGAGCTCTGAGACAGCCTCTTACCACCGATTAGCTCTATCCAACCGTCAGCGACGCCCGCAACGACTCAAACGAGGCGAAACGACAGAGGGGCGCTGTGAGCAAAATGATATCCTCACTACTTCTACTCGCCGGCGCATTCGTCGCATGGCTGGTATTTAAGTATGCCAATGCCCTTCGTCGCAATATCGCTCTCGCGAAATCTACTGGACTCCCGTACCAGGTTGTTCGTAAGTGGCGACTTTACATTGGCATTGGCGTTGGCATGCATTGGCGGTTCTACCTGATACTCACCACTACCTAGCCGTAAATCCAATCAACAACGTAACTCAAGCTTTGAGCTTCCTCTGGCTTCCGATATGGAAGCTGCTTGTTCCTAAAAAATACTGGGAAGATGTAGTCGCGTATGTATACTCGCTTTTTTACCCGGCAAATACTGCGGCATAGACTAACACGGACGATGCACAAGTGTATGTGAATATAATTGGCAGTACAATAAGCAGTTTGCGCCATTCGCGACTATGGGCGAGAATATCCTTATCGTTTCACCCAGTACCCTCATGATGCACACGGCCCACCCAGAGGTTATCCACCAGATCACATCGAGGCGGGAAGACTTCCCCAAGCCCACTGAACATTACAAGATTCTTGCCATGTTCGGCCACAACATCGTAACCACCGAGGGGCTTGTATGGCGCATGCACAGAAAGGTCACATCTGCATCGTTTAACGAGAAAAACTCGGCACTGGTGTTCAAGGCCGCCATCGATCAAGCACAAGGAATGATCGATTATTGGTTAAAGACCCAGAAGGATGGAAGTTTCTATACCGTTGAACATGATACAATGTCGTGGGCCCTAAACATCATCAGTTATGTTGGTTTTGGGCTTCGTCTCGTTTGGCCGGGCCAACCTTTGCCATCGGACGCAGATGCGAAAATGGTGAAGTATGCAAGCTTTGAGCCTCCAAGTGGACATACCTTAACCTTTAGCGAGTCCATTGGTGGCATCTTGAAGCATTTGCTGCCACTTTTATTAACGCCTTCAATTATTATGAGTACGTGTATCAAGCTTTTTATACTGAGATTGGCAGTGAAGCTAATTTGGGTTCAGATCACGTTCCATTCCGTGTATTCAAGGAGGCAAAGGAAGCCAGAGAGAATTACGAATTGTACATGAAGGAATTTCTACAAGAAAAGGTACAAGATGTTCGCCGAGGAGACAAGGACATTGGTATGGATATCATGGGGTCACTAGTCGCCACCTCCTACCAGGACGGTCAGAATAACAAGGCAGGGATTCAACTTAAGGACTCAGAGATCATCGGTAACGCGTTCATCATGTTTCTGGCGGGTCACGAGACTACAGCCAACGTGATGCACTTCTCCATGATAGAGCTTGCAAACAATCCGGCAGCACAGCGGCGTCTACAGCAGGATGTTGATGCCATTCTAGGTCGTGACACAGACCCGGCGACGTGGAACTACGAAGAAAAGGTCGCCTCCATGCAAGGTTCGATGCTTGGCGCCGTTATGAATGAAACGCTGCGCGTCCTGCCGCCCGTCATGGAAGTGCCCAAGAAGACCACGCCTACGAAACCGCAGACCCTCACCATAGACGGCGCGAAGCACACCCTGCCCCCCAACACTTACCTCGGCCTCTGCGTGTCCGCCAGCCAGCGCAACCCCCGCTCCTGGCCCGCGCGGCCCAGCAAGATCACGGGCGCGCCCGAGGACCTCAACGACTGGGTGCCGGAGCGCTGGTTCCGGGCCAGCCTCGCCCAGGACGAGAAGCACGGGTCCGACCTACCAGAAGAAGACTTCGGCGGGTACGCGGGGCCGGACACGAGCGCGTCCATGTTCCGGCCGGTGCGGGGGTCGTACATCCCGTTCTCCGAGGGCCCGCGCGCGTGCCTCGGGCGGCGGCTCGCCATCGTCGAGGTGCTCGCGGCGCTCGCCGTCATCTTCCAGAAGTACAGCATCGAGAACGCCGTCGAGGACTGGGCGTCGGACGAGGAGGTGGCGCGCATGGGCCGCGCGGAGCGCGAGGCCGTCTACCGCAAGGCGGTCCGCCGCTCCCGGGACGTCATCGCGTCGTGCGAGGCGCGCGTCACGCTCAAGCTGTACAATGGGCAGCGCGTGCCGCTGCGGCTCGTCAGGAGGGGCGAGGAGAGGTTCGTGGACTGGTTTGAGGAGTGAGGGGTGAGGGGTGCTGTGGTTGGGTGAAAAGCTGGGGACGGGTTCGTGCATAGGGTACCTATTAAGTACCGAGTGGCTTTTTGGGGCGCTCTCTATCATGTATATATTGCATGAGCATGAAGCTTATTTGTTGGCCTATGATGGAATGTTGGTTATGTCATCGATGCATTTTATGTATTATTATCTATCTCATACGTGGAATTAAAGTATAGGATTGGGATTATGCTACATCTCACAAAGTTTGCTACTATGATTGTACTTGGTTTGCAGCCTGATTTTTATTATCGTATCATACGCATAGATACGAGTGCGAGACACCACGGAATATTCTCGTACGCTCTGTCGTACCTACCTATCCATCTTGTACGCATACATAGGCAAGGATATACGCGTAAAGTGGACTTACTACCTAGGTAGTTCATATATAAGCCCTCGCCCAGAGTGCCCAGAGTGCCCAGACTTATCTCCCTAGCTATCGGTGACTGACGGTTGGCTTGGCAAGTCTTAGAAGTTGCGCTTTTCATTATTAAGATTACGCTACGTCACTACTTCTGGGTAAGTGGACGGAACTCGGCAAGCAACCATGTCATGTCGGAATGCGCCTGCTGTGTCGTGTGAATTGTCGTGAGCCGTGTGCGACATACTGTATTTCCTGCCCGTTACCCTTCGCGCCTTGCTGCAATACGGCGTCATCGCGATAACTTGGCTTATGCAGATACCTCTTGAATGCCTTCGAACGTGATATCTCGTTGTTTAGGTTTTACTCATGTACGGGTTACAAGAAAGTGCTTCAAACATCCAAAATGCAGGTGTCAGTTGAAACTTTACCTTGCAAGAAGCAGGTTTCTTAGTGAGTTTGTCCTTCCATCAAAACAAAAACGAGACCCTCTTTCTACGCTATGACATCTATCAGTATGCAGTAGCGATGGGGGCAACTGCCTCACATACGTGTAAATAGAAAGGGTGAAGTCTACATAAAGCCCACGGTACCGTGCTAGCAACACTTGCCAGGCGATCTCCATTCCATTGTTCCAGCCACTGAGACTCACTCCCTACTTACCTACCTAATGTAAAGGCCGCCCTTGGTTTTCAATTACATCATTACATCAGCAAGACTCTTCGTTGTCGTTGTCGTTGGTATGCTATCTCCATACAGTTTATTTACACTACCACCATTTAAGGCTGATATCATCCTGCAGAATACACCTACTTACGTGGCACACCGGGTTGGTTATACTGTGGTACACCGTACGGAACCATACAACTGTACACCACCCAACGAGAGACTCCGGTCTGTCACCGCATTAGTGTAGCGGCACGCTGCCACATACAAACGGGCGCAGCATACTATTCGCCTGTAGAATGCGTAAGTTTATCATTATCTCATCATCGTTTCGTTTCTTTCTTTCTATGGGTCTAGCGCGCTCCACGTTGTCGCCAGGACAGACCTGGGTCTCGTCTAAGCCGTCATCACATGACGAATCTTTTCGCCCTGTTAACTCCGGGCTGGGCTATGCTGTTGAATCCTGGAGATTAAGTATTCTATCTGTCTGGGAAGCTCGCCTGAAAGAGAGAGCTAGAAACATAAACAAAAACAAAAACAAAACCCCGCCCCGATTATTGGCAATCAATGAATGAATGGCTTAAGGAGATCGATCCATGGACTCGTCATCTGGATAGTGTACACTATATCCGGCGACTGAAAGGCCCTTGTTTCCTTCATGCAGATGCATAATTCTACCCACGCATCAATCCTTATTGGTACCTACCGCCTCGTCTGCCTTTGTCCACCATACTGTGTCAGTACTGTATCAGTTGACAGCTTCCCAGCGGGGGCAAAGTGGCTCTTAATACTGTCAACACAAGGTACCGAGGGCCTAGACACAGTATTCTACAGTCTGGAAATAGGTAAATGTATAACACTGTATACTACCGACTTTTCGGGAAGTGGCAGTCGGAGCTATCTCCATAGTGCGTGCACTTCGCTAGTCTAGATCCTTGTAACTTGGCAGGCCCCCCAATCACATTGATTGAAGGGTCGTCCCCGGACCCTGGAGGCGCTCAGAGGCTGATGAGATCCCGTCATTCACTCTCTTATCTTGTTCGATCCCTCCTCCGGATGCCTATTTAGGTCTGGTCACACCTTCGCCTGCAATCTGATTCTAGCCTTTTCTTTCTCTCTTCTTTTCCTCTATTATCCCTTGTTCTCAACTCAGAACATCCAGGAGTTTGGCGTTGACATTGCCAAAAAACCATACATCGATGAAGCAAACCTCTGCTGATCAGCCGCCTTACACAGATCGCATACGCTCTTGGGCTCGAACTCACGCGTATGGAGGCACGAAACGGTCCACTGGTTCCAGTAGTAACCCTACGCTTCCCTTGAGTAACCCACGAACCCCGTCACAACAGCTGCAATCTCCAACGAGTCAGCATGACACCTCCCTCGCCACCAACGGCGATCAAGGCCCTGCTAGCCAATTCGCAAATGGCAGTACAATCGTCAGATCGGATAGCGATAATGTCGATAAGTCAACTGCGTCGGCATCTAAAGCGGAAGAGTCGGGGACTGTCATAAATTCCGAGGATCCGGAACAAAAGAAACCCAACGTCGTCATCCGATTTTTCTCGACGACCAAGAAAATCCTTTTTCATAGCTGGATCAACCTTGGCTTAGTCTTCGTGCCCGTCGGTATCGTCGTTGCCAACATTCCCAACGCGAATTCAGGGGCTATCTTCGGTATCAATGCCGTGGCCATCATTCCCCTGGCTGCATTACTCAGCTATGCTACTGAGTCCGTAGCTCGTAAGATGGGTGATACCATTGGCGCATTGCTCAACGTGACCTTTGGTAATGCTGTAGAATTGATCATTTTGTAAGCTTCCTGTCCATGATTCTAGTATTTCCGGGTGCAAAATGAATTCAACTAACTATTTACCAGCATGTACGTTTGAAAAATCTTAGCATTTCCTCCTGTTCTAAGCATATCATGCGCTCCCTCCGACATTCGACAAGGAGTCATATTTTATACTTACTATAGTTATATGGACTAACATGAAATTTCTCATGATAGCATTGCATTAGTCAAGGTTTGTTCCGCCGAGCTGAAAAGATGAGGGATATAGCTAATTATTTACAGGGTGAAATTCGTGTCGTGCAAGCATCACTTCTAGGGTCTATCCTCGCGAATCTACTGCTTATTTTGGGTGGAGCATTCTTCCTGGGCGGTTTACGTTTTCGAGAACAGGTTCGTTTGGTGATCTATTCAAAAGTCGAAAGTGCAAGTCATTAACTCATTTTTAGGTCTACAACAGCACCGTGACGCAGATGAGTGCCTGCTTGCTTAGCTTAAGCGTTATCAGTCTTGTCCTACCGGTAGGCATTAGGAGCTGGAGGCGACTCTATTGCATGCTTACTAACAGATTCTTGTAGACCGCATTTCACGCCTCTTTCAAAGATTCAACACTGGCCGATTCACAATCTCTGAAGATTAGCCGTGGCACGAGTGTGGTATGCATTTTTATCTCATATCTCAAGTAACACTACTAACTCATACTAGATTCTTCTATTGATTTACGTGGTGTACCTCCTGTTCCAGCTGAAATCACATGCGTACATGTATGAATCTACACCCCAGCACATCATTGATGAGGAATCGACTCCCGGTCCCGCCGCCGCCTGGTTAGACACGTCCAGTTCTGACTCGAGCTCTTCGTCTGATTCGGACTCGGATTCATCAGCCCAATCACGGAATACCATGTCGCGGCGTGTTAAGCGAGTTATTCGCGCCCGTCGACATAGAAAGTCTAGCGTTGCATCTATCGATACAGATGATGAGAGAGTTCGTACCCGAACCTCTTCATTCAACGTGAGCCCGATGGTAGATGGATCCAAGTCTGGGGAGTCATCAAACGGCCTCGGTCTCTTCCCTCGTACGAACTCGACAGGAAGTGAAGATGCTATAGAGGAAGAAAAGCCCAGAAAATCTCATCGCAAGTATCGTCATAAACATTCTAAACGCAAGCATCGACGTCAGCGCAAGGCCTCAACCCCCCTCGAACCGGAAGCTACGCCTCCGCTCATTGAGGAGAATATTGTCGGCGTAATTCCTGGAACGGTGCAAGGCGGAATGGCGGATGGTGAACCTCGACGTGTTGATTTCGCGGACAATATTGTTCCTCTTGATGGTGCAGCTGAATCTACAGCTGGCGGCGGTGGCAGGCGACCATTCAATAATCTACGTGGGTTATCGTTCCGACCAGTTGCCAAAAGTCTAGCTCCGCCGGTTTTCACCCAGCAGTCACAGGCTGGAGCCAGTCCTGCAGTCCCGGTTCTCGTCGGCCCAATTCCTCACGTAAGGTTAGGTATCCGCCGAACCAATTCACTTCCAGAAAAGCTCAATCAACAATATCCTATCCGTCCTCCTGGCGCCATGTTCCCGGCCCAGATCCCACCGTCAACATTAGCGAATGAGGCTGGTGTAGTTGCTGAAGCTCATGAGGACGATCTCTCGCGGCCTGCGGCCATCATCATGCTCCTCATCACAACGGCTCTCGTCGCTGTGTGCGCTGAGTTCCTCGTCGACTCGATCGAGGATGTCGTGGCCAGTAGCTCGATCAAGGAGATTTTCATTGGTCTAATTATTCTTCCCATTGTTGGTAACGCCGCCGAACACGTGACAGCTGTGACGGTGGCAATGAAGAATAAGATGGATCTTGCAATTGGTGTCGCAATTGGTAGCTCGATTCAAATTGCATTATTCGTCACACCACTAGTGGTTATTCTCGGATGGATCATCGACCAGCCCATGACGCTCTACTTCACACTTTTTGAGACAGTGTCCCTGTTTGTTTCGACCTTCATCATCAACTTTCTGATCCTTGACGGTCGAAGTAACTACCTGGAGGGCGCACTACTCGTAGCTACATATGTCATCATTGCCATTATTGCGTTTTTCTACCCGGAGGGCAACGACGCCAATGAATGGAGTTCATAGGATGGCTCCACTTAGCGTTGTGCCGTGTTCGGTCAATTCTTCTTCACTTGCGCGGTTATTGCGCTGTAAAGAATGATGTGAAGACTGAGGTAGAAAATGAGGTGCTTTTAGTTGCGATTGAAGCTGGGAGAGTATTATTTGTGGTAGATGTGGTAGTGTTTATATTCTGTTTTACAGAATAGGCGACGTCGTCAAGCGAGAAGCTGCGGGGCTAGCGAACACTCAGCCAACTTGAGAGCTCTAGCATATAGATAGATACATAGCTTGCTTACACATATATGCATCCAGACCATATGTGAAAAAAATGAATACATTCATTTAGCACGGTAGAGCAATCCGCTGAGGATTAAGACTTGCGCAATTCATTGTATCTACGGACATTCTAGACTCTAGAGTCTAAGTTTTGATAATGTTTGGTACCTAGATCCCTGATAAACTGAATAGAAACACTAGGTAACTTGGGGTATTCCGGGGCGAGCTGAGGTGGGGTAAAGCCATCTACCTACAAATGAACTAGGTTGGAAGCGGAATGAGGCTGAGCACCTACGCATAGATGCGAAACCGAGTACCTACCTACCTACCCACATAAACGTGGGGGTTGTATCGCGCATTAAGGTACAAGTCCTAGGAAAAACGCGACGACGACTTCCCTTCCAATCGCTGTCATTTGTCTCAGTTGGTCGTACAGCACAGCCTTGATATCAATCACTTGCTTCCTTCAATGCGAGGGGACTATGAGTAGTACAGGCACCGAAAACATAGATGCAAGCAATCTCTAAATGTAATTATCCTAATTTCTTAGCCAATTACACCAAGGTCTGGGCAGCGGCCTCCCATTCCAAATCTTACACACGTTCACCGGTACACTGCCACATCCACCGTTTGTCAGATTGCCGTATCGTCGTCATATCATCACATCGTGTGACAGTCCCTCAAACTCAAAACCACATCACTCTATGTAGCCATCGGATGTGTGTAAACTCTCGAGCGAACCAACTTACCTTAACTATCTCTACGCAGCCTCCACATAGCCACCGTGTCTCGTCATCCACTTATCCTGTAGCCATCTGCAGCTTACATACATACGATATCAGTTCTTACTATATAGAATACTACCTTGAGTAGCTACTAACGAGAAAGGGCTGTCAGCTATCTACTGTAGATACTGGCCAACCAGAACGAGAACTAAACAAAGAACAAGAATCAGAGCAAGCATATAATCATGTGTTTTACCAACTCAGATCGTAACGACGACCCCCCTCCCAGACCTGCCCAGGCACCATCACAGCAGCAATCCGCTCGCATGCCAACGCCCCCGAAAGCAAGCATGCCGCAAGATTTTGCTCCTCCGGCTGGACCGCCGCCCTCGCAGCGCCTACAGAACCAGAACCAGAGCCAAGCAGCCGACTACGAACCACCGTCTGGCCCTCCTCCCTCCCAGGGCTTGCCACCGCCTGCACATCGAGCTGGCGAGTATGCTCCCCCCTCTGGCCCGCCTCCTTCACACGACTACGCAGCACCTTCGGGGCCCCCACCTTCTAAGAACAATCCCTTCTACGAAGACGTCGCGCCACCGTCTGGTCCTCCTCCTTCTCACCGATACGACGGCCAGGCGTCCTCTAATTTTGCTCCTCCTCCGGGACCACCGCCCTCGCAAGACTACGCAGCCCCATCCGGCCCTCCGCCATCCCAGGCGAAACAAGACAAGAAGCACGACTGGGAGATAGCCGTCCCCGATACGGCACTCTTACCCCCGCCGCCCAACTTCTTCAGCGGCTTCGACCGATCACCCGCCAACAATGCCACAGAGGAGCAGGCCGAGGCCGGAGAGGGCTGGTGCAGACAATTCCCCCTGTCCAATCCGCTCCGGCCCGGCCCGCCCGAGCTCAACGCCATGAACTCGGGCAACATCAACATGTTCGCGCCGCCCTTCTACAGAGGCACGCTGAACCTCGAGGCCGTCGGCGTCTGGCGCGGCGAGTCCCCGCGCGGCACCCACGACACCTGCCTGGCCACCTACCCACCCTTGTACAGCGTAGCCGCGCACAGCCCGCTCGCCACGGGCCGCACGAAGGTTATCTACTACGAGGTGCACATCCTGCAGGACTCGAGCCACGAGATCTCGCTCGCGCTGGGCTACACGGCGCCGCCGTACCCCCCTTTCCGCCTACCGGGGTGGCACCGCGGCAGCCTGGGTGTGCACGGCGACGACGGAAACAAGTATATCAACGACCGGTGGGGCGGCAAGGCATTCACGCACCCCTTCCGCCGCGGCGAGACGCTTGGTCTAGGTATGGAATTGGCTCCTGCGCCGGGGGGCGGGATCCGGGTCGAGATCTTCCTCACGCGCGACGGGGCTGAGAGCGCACGGTGGAATTTACATGAGGAGACAGATCTACAGCAGGACTTGCCTGTTACCGGGCTTGAGGGCTTTCACGACCTGTGCGCTGCTGTGGGCGTCTTTGAGAAGGTTAGCTTTGAGATTGTGTTCGTGCCTGAGAGATGGCGGTGGCAGGGGTGGAGGGCGAATTAGGGTTGATAACAAACACCCCTCGCTACGCTGATCCAGAGGACTTGTATTCATAGATTTATTTCAGGGATGGATTCAATCCTTTTTTTCTTGCCAGCCTGGAGGCTTTAAGATGGGGGGCGGGCGCGGCTATTATGAAAATGCTGTATTACGAGCCTCCCATATGCGTTTCTCGTCGATTAAGTAATAATACAAGGATCTACGAATTTTTTATTTGAAACAGAGCGGTTATTGTTCATGTCGTAATACGCGAGCTTTAGGTTGTGCAACAAATGTTTAAGCTACGGCTTAAAAGCGCCCCCGAGATGTTCTGAATCTAAGTTCATTATTACGGGACAAACGCCCCGGTCAGCAAATTTAGGAATAGGTCTACCAAAGATAAGTCATGAAAACTGTGGACACATCTGTAAGTGCTCATTCAGTCGCACGAGAACTATTCTGAGTATAACATAGCACTACTTATAGAGCTCTTTGAAGCTCACGCATGCACCCCATAAGGCACCTCCTTAAACTGTCCGTGGCTGAACTATCACGAACTCAACTGACCACCCATAGTCATCACCACTGGCTACACAAAACTAAGTAAGCAGTTCGCCGTGCTAAGATTCTGAATAGCCTTGTTAGCTGCTGAGACCTAAAATTTATCAATAGCTGCTTAGGCGGTAAATGTCGACGCGTGTTAAACTTTGCAGTTTTGTTTTCTAAGCTTGGTGATACCTAGTTTCCCCCTTTAGCTTTAAGGTGATACTAGGTGTGTTAATCTACTGGGAAATATCTGTTAGCATAAATATATATAGTGTAAACGTGTTCTTCTCGCGAAGGCTTCGTATTAGTTTCGTTCCAAATTTTCCTCTACCTGTAGACTAAACCGATTCAGCGCCATGCCTGTTTACACGCGGGCCGCAAGGCCGCGGGTGCTTTTCTTCGCGGCGGTATTCTTGGTCTTGTTCGTCTATTCTAGGTACTGGACTCTCCCGGACGTACCGTATAAAATACGCCGGATATCCTTTGAGCGTAAGGTGGAGGTCATCACGTCGCTGAGAGACGATGCGGCTAATGCGACGCTTGGTGTAAGTAAATCTTTCATCAGCCCCTTTCCCCTTTCCTTCCAAATCAGGACGGACCACCTAGAACAATATAAATTCGATAAGAAGAAAAGTCTGTGGTAGCAGTTTTAACGATATGACTCACAGTTCCAAAAAATCCTCGCCCTCTCCGTCCGCCCGAGCTGGCGCTCCCGCGGCCTCCAAGCAGCAGCCAGCCTGACGGGCCTCGCGATCGACATCCCGCCGCAGCCGCGCAACGCGGACGCGTTCGTGGCGGCGTTCCAGGGGATCGGGACGGGGCAAACGGGGGTGCGGACGCCGGACCGCGGCTCGGCGCGCGCCTGGGTCGCGCACCTGGACCTGCTCAAGCACGTCGTGGCCTCGGGGCTCGCGAGCGCGCTCGTCGTCGAGGACGATGTGGACTTCGACGTGCGCGTGCGCGCGCAGATGAGGGGGCTTGCGGACCACGTGCGGGCCTTCGCTTCTTCCTCCTTCGCTTCCTCCTCCCCTTCCTCTCCCTCCTCCACCTCCAGCAATAATAACAACAACAACAACAACGATAACAACGACAGCAATAATGAGAATAGCACGGCAGCAGAGGCAGAAAAGGGCCCCTTCGGCAACGCCTGGGACGTCCTCTGGCTCGGCCACTGCGGCGCGACCATCGAGCCCGACGCCCAGCCCCCGCCCCTGCGCTACGCAGACGACACGCGCTGCCTGACGCCCGCGTACGCGGGGTGGTCGGCGCCCTTCCTCGCGGCGTACGTGCCGGAGGGGTACCGCGCCCTGCACGGCGCCGGGCAGGCGACGGTGTGCACCTTCGCGTACGGCGTGACGGCGCGCGGGGCGCAGCGCGTGCTCGCCGCGCTCGGGGGCGGCGCCGGCGAGGCGTTCGACGTGCACCTCGCCACGTACTGCCGCGAGGGCGCGCTGCGGTGTCTGGTGGTGAACCCGCAGCTGTTCCACCAGTACGAGCCGCTTGCGAGCGGGGGGAGCACGACGAGCGTGATCCGTGTCGCGAATGGGGGGGATAGGGAGGCGGATGAGGGGGGCTTTGAGGGGGTGGTTGGGGGCACGGCGAATTTGGTGCTTAGTGCGCGGTGTAGGGCTTTGTTTGGGAGTACGTGCTTGAGGTTGCCTGAGGGGGGGTTAGTTAGATGGATAGGGGTAAGGGGGAGTTGGAAGGCATCGATCTTGCTAGATCTGGGCGCTCGGGGAGAATCGGCTGTGGGCAATGAAGCTATGGGAATTTCTGAATTATAGCGAATTTCGGTCCTCGTTTATACTATACAGTTTAATCACTAAATAATCAGCCAGGGCGCACAATGACCTAGCTCCATTCTTCATCATCGATGTCTAATGTGCCTCAATTTCTATAATTACAGATAGAGGCATGACGGGCATCTTACGGCTATACTTACGAGGGACCGTTGAAGTAACAAGACAATAACTCATAACTATTTATCTCAAACAAGCCTTAATTAAACTGTATTTGTTGATATCAGTTTCTATGTAGCACTAGTGCCGATGCATTCTCACGCATCGCTGTCTTCGTTCTCTAATAGAAACGCGACCTGCCCCGTTGTTTAATATTGTGTACTTAATCAACTTATAGTAGTTGACTCTTCGGCCTCCCCTATAAATTCAATACCCGCAAAAATATCTAACCAATCTTCTAATATTTCTTCTTCGAAACGTTTCAATTCCCATGAGCTAGCTGTTAACGCATTCGCATCACCAGCCCAGAGATAAATATCAGCTTCAACGATCCTGGTATGTTTGGGGCTATTTTCATCAAAAACATTGACAGCAATAGACGCCAGCTTGTATGTCTCGCCTTCAAAATCGTCCAGCTTTTTCCGCTGGCAGGTGGTTTCCACTGTAAGAAGGTAGCCATCTACGGCTGACTGTGGTTCGTGCTTAATAACTGCTGGGTAGTCACAGTTCTTCACCGAAAACCGTGCGTAGCCGTAAATTCTCGCTGGCTGTACGAGTCTAGATATGTCACGGACCTTCGATGCATCGCCCGTTAGTACCCATGCGAGTAGTGGCAAGGCGCGTAGAGTCCCATAGATGAAAATTGGACGGGGTCGAGGTTTTGATGGCTGTGTAGACAATTCTAGCATCGACATGGTCGGGAATTGATCCTGTAATTAAATTAGTCGAACTGAATCACCAGAGATGAATACCAGAGGGCCAACTATTGAGGCCAACCTTTGAGATGTAGGAAATTCGAGGATTCATTGTCAGAAGAAGATGTCACAGAGTGAATAGAAGTCCTGTCGCAGCTAGGAAGAAGGGTGTAGTTAGGGCTCAATAGATAGATTCATTGATTCCTGACCTCCTAGATCTATAAGGGGGACCGAAGGTCCCTTATATATAGCCAAATCAATAGATATAACCACCCTATAGGGTGCTTGTCACTTTATCACCTGACATTCATATATCGGACGGATATTCGCGTTGCGTATAGAAGGTAGATAGTGTTGAGGGCTATATGGCATCAGGCACTAGGCACTGTTTATCTACCTTTGCGCTTACCTTCTACTCGGAAACTATAATTATGCTAGCTTCAATGTTGCATAAGAAAAGGGTTGCCTAGGTAAATAGGGTTTAGATTTGAACTTTATTACCCTCGCATTGCTCATTTCCACCTATATAGAAAATATGAGCATGTCACGGAACACTGCAACGCTAAACCACAACACAACTGATGCAGAGTGCAAAAGTAGAACGTTTTCAAGGTGGGAACCTTGACCGTTTGCAGGTCTTATATATGGGACCGTGACAGTGCTGCGACTGGAGCGGCGCATGCCTCAGTGTAACGCATGGAGTTCGGTATTCTCAGCGTGTTGAAGCATCTAGCGCGGATATAAGTGCTATAACATCCAGATGCAATACCGCAAACCCTATCGCCTAGGGCGAAATAAGCTGTTGCAGCTGAACCGGCTCTTCGTGTAAAAGGGCATTCGTATTAGGAGCTTCGATAGCACTTGGGATATACATTATGCCATTTTGCTCAAGCAAGTTTGTTTCGTTTTCGCTGGGACCAATGATACGTACAAGGCTTGCAGACATCGATTCGCGAGATTCCATATTAAAATTGACATGGGTAAAAGTCAAATTCGGTCTCTCACCTATGATATAGGTAGCTCAGATGGTTAGTTTACCTGGGAGCTGGATCAAGAAATGCTGATATTCCCAGTATCTTCCCAATATCGTTTCTATCCAAATTGGTGAATAGTTCTTCCTCGTAGCCTAAGTCTCTGAAATCCTGCTGGACTCTACTACTGATACCTAAGTAGCTTGCGAGATCTCTGTGATCTGCTCAGGGAATTGCCTCTCCGCTCTCCTTCCCCGACACGACATGGTGGCAAGTCATACCGCAGACGGCATCTTTATCGGGGTCTCCTTGAATGGTGACAAACAAGTGGGTTTTGTCGTTACTTAAACCCGAAATTCGATTCCTCAATAAAACCGCCTTCAGCAAACTCTATGGGGAGCGGAGGGGAGGTCATCTCGGATTCCAGGCCTTTTTTTATCTCTTCCTGGCGTGCAATATCAGGAACTTTGGAAAGGCCAATTAGCACCGTGGTTCGAATCTTCTTTCTTTCAGAGTGGCGGCCAACGCATTCAACGCTTCCCCATTCTATCTCGTGGGTCCGCAAATAATGGAGAATCTTCGCAAAGTCGTTTCGGAATGCGCGAGATTCCTTCGACTTCTCTAAAACAGGGAAGCTCTTTTCCGACTCAGGGTCGTCATCAAGGTCGAAATCTTTATACTGGTTACTGTCGTCAATAATTGATGCTCCCTCATCAGCTCCGGATTCTTCATCGGTTCCGAGTTCATCACCAGTTCTAATTTGCTTGTCATTTCTACCTTCGCTTATGTCCCTCTTCATGGGATATTAGCACAGTTGATCATTAGACACCGGGTAGGCAATACCAAGGTAAACTCACACCCGTCGTAGGATTGGACGGCCCCGACCCTCTAACAAGTGTATCAGACATCTCTATAGTTATCACGGCTAGTTACTTTGATAGAGCACTATGATGAAATAGAGGCAATCTACACGAGTGTAAGCGTAGATAGGAATACCTAGGTTGAAGGAGGGAGGTTAGGACTTAAAAAGTGGAATAGCGGGGTCTGTAATCTACTAATTACAGTACGCCAGTTATTTCTCCAGCCAGCTATTACAGCTGCTACAGCTGAGCAATAATTCTATCGCATATTAATTTACTTACGCAGATATTTTTTTTTCTTATAACCTTTTTTTTTAAAAAAAAAAAAAATATTTTATACATGTAGATAACCGCTCGCTACGCAAAAGTGGAAGTACTGGATAGTATGTAAAATGTTGCAAATTTAGGGGTTAAATTAGGCCCTGTCAATTGATCCCCAAGGATCTAACTAGAAGGGGGTCCCTTTTTGTTCCGGAGGATTCCTTACATAGAACATCCTCTACGAAGAAGTGAGGCACACTTGAACAACATAAATTGAAACATGCCTTCATTCTCAGCTTTTTCTTAGGTACTTAGTAAGGAACAATTTAATCGCCTCCTTTCTTGCGGCTCGCAAAGTGCTCACTTGTTTCTGCAGCTAGCAATCCAAGTTCAGCAATGGATTTGTTCCCTAGGATCTGAACCACGGGAACATCTGTTCGAATTTCTGTTGAGAACCAATGCAGGAGCAGGGAGGGCCATACGTACATATACCGACAAAACTATTTCTTTTCCACGTTCCGTTTTTAGTTTTCAGTTTTTAGTTTTTAGAAAAATATGCAGTGAGCTAACACTTTGAAATAATAAGGTATCAATATTACTTATTTATATATTTTAGTTATTTAAATATTTAATTAGACTTTATTAGACCTGACTAACTTGGTTAACCTGACTGACCTGGTTAACCTGACTAACTTGGTTGACCTGACCGACATGACTGACTTAACTGACTTATTATTAACTTAAATAAACTTCAATTAATTAATTTAGTTAATTATGTTAGGTAGGTTAATTAGGTTAATTAAGTCGGTTAGGTCGGTTAGGTTAGTTAGTGCAGTTAGTGCAATTAGTGCAATTAGGTCTAATTAAGTCAAGAAAGATGCAAAAGAAGGCTATGAGCCGACCGGTATTACCCCGCTCCTGCTGCATGCATCGCATCGTCCGTAAAGAAAGGCAGAGTCTCCTCGACTTCGATTTTTCATTAGAGGTAGTCGTATATCCAAAACTTTTAATACGAATAGGGGATGGACCCTCTTTCCATTGCTGCTAGTGTCGCCGGTCTGGCATCGCTCACTGGACAGGTCTTCAAAGTTCTGAACGATTACCGCAATGCCGTGAAAGATGCGAAACTCGACGTCACAACTCTTGCTACAGAATTGCGGACCCTGAGTGGTATGCTGCATAATCTTTCGCTCCTGGCAACAACTTTGAAGGCATCAGGCTCGAGCCGATTGCTCTTTGGCGAGTCGCAAATCTTCAGCTTGAGGTGTTTCATCGAAAAGATAGAAGCCGAACTGTACAAGGCACGAGACGATTTCAACAACACCAAGCTTAAGGGTGCCATCAGGAGTTTAAGATGGCCTTTCTCAAAATCCGACATCGATAAGATGATAACTGACTTAAGAGCCCACAAGGATACCATAACCCTGGCCCTCTCTGCCGATACACTTGATAAACTTGCCGAGTGTCTGGAATTAGAGAAGGAGATTAGAACAGAGGTAGCGTCTCAGCGCGATGTCATCGAAAGGCTCCAAGAAATGCACGCCAAGGTGAAAATGGATGGTGAGAGGCAGAAGACTGTTGACTACTTCCTCAAGGTCAACCCCCACCCCATGCTTCAAATGAGTCTACGGCTGAGGAAAGATGCCACTGGAGGGTGGCTATTCAATGAACCGCCCGTTATGCGATGGATGTCGGAAACAAATTCAAAACTTTGGCTAAGCGGCCTCGCGGGCTCCGGGAAAACGGTGCTGGCCGGGGCCGTCATTGAACGTGTCGTGGCAACTAGCACGAAGAACACGGCGGTCGCATTTTTCTTCTGTGATTACAAGAACGTGGACACACAAAATCTTTGCAACATTCTCTCTTCTCTTGCCCTTCAAATCGCCCTACAAAATGCCGAGGCATTCGCGATGCTTCAAAGACTTTATAGCCAATTACATCCACCTAGCGGACTGCCAAGACAGCCAGAGGCGAGGCAACTGGTCGATACTATTACATCGATGAGCCGCCTGTTCGACAAAGTCGTCGTGATAGTGGATGCTCTAGACGAGTGCATGGATGACACTAGAGAGGTTGTTGGCGGCATTACCGAAATTGCCAAAGCTTCTGCCTCCATCAGCGTTGCTATTTTCGGTCGATATGAAGACGACCTGAGCTCAGTGCTCCTCCCAGAGTATCAACATATTGAGTTAGCGGCCCGAGCGGACGATTTGGCACTATATATTGGGGCGGAAATGACGAGACGTCCAGCACTAAATCTGCTAGAGCCGCTGGAAAGCGAGGAGATCCGGCAAAAGCTGATCGCAAAGGCAAATGGAATGTAAGTATAAGGCAATATTCACTGACTTGCAATCGCGAACTTACTCATGCAAAAAATAGGTTTCGCTGGGTAGCCTGCCAGCTTGACTGGCTCGAGAGACTCACTAAGATTAGCCGCGAGACCGCTCTCGATGAATTACCCCCAACGCTCGACAAGACCTATGACAGAATCCTCAAGACTCTATCAAAGAGAAGCAACAGTTTTGCCAGACAGATCACTCGGATGACCCTGCACTGGCTATGCCTCGATGGCCATTCCCTCACTATAGCTCAGCTCTGCGAAGCTTTGTCTTTGGCTCTTAAGCATGAAAAGCGAACCAGTCATAAAGTTTGTGCCATTAAAGAAGAGGAGATTATAAAGTACTGTAGTAGTTTGATCCGGAAAAATGACGATGATGATAAATTCGAACTCGCCCATTTCACGGTGAAGGAATATCTATACACAGTAGATACGTCATCGGAGCTGGGGGAATTCAGATACTCTGAGTCCGGAGCAGTTGAATCTTTAACAGTGTTATCATTGGAGTGCATACTTTTGCCAGATTTCAACAGGCGGCTGCGTCTAAACGGAACGATGGCCGAACTGGAGGTATTAGTGACCATGGAGCCATTCAAAAACCACCCATTCTATCCTTACGCGGCAGGCTTTTGGACTCGCCGACCACTATCGCACAAAGCACCGGTGATCAGGAGGCTCCTGAAAGATCTCTTTGGTCCGAGAAAGAAGATTAACTTCCAGAATTGGATCTTGTACTTCGCCGTTGAACGTGACGTTATGTTTCGGGATGCTGAAGAACAAGACAGAGATGCTACTTTGGACGCTCTTATGAAATATGACATCAATCCCCTGCATGTTGCAGCTTCGTTGCCTATCCCATGGCTCTGCGAATGGCTCCTTCAGTCTGGCACAAATGTGAATGCGACAGCGAGATACAGATTCTCTGCCATACACTTCGCTTTGATTGGTCCAAACATCTTCTGTACTAGCCCTACGGAAGAAAAGCTGGCTGGGTTCCTGAAAGAAGACCCCAGGACAGCAAACGATGCGGCTAGCGTAGGGGCAACGATTGAGATTTTGCTCAAGAATAGCATCGAAGTTACACAAACGCCATTGTTTTCCATCGGGGCTCTCGCCTTGGAAGTGTCCGTCGCACTTGAAAGCGACATCCCATTCATCGTTTTGCTCAAATATGCGGCTGATCAATGCCTAACCCAAAGCACTCTTAACAGAATGAAAGCGCTATTTGCCGAACAGGAGCCCGACATAGACCACCCGCTTCATGAGATACTTCAGGCGGTACTCGACTTGGAGTATCATTCGGGAGAAGAGGGCTACATAACAGCGGCAGTGAGTTTCGTGCAGGAGTTACTGAGATCAGGAGCCTCATGGGATACGTACAGCCACAATGAGAACCAATTTCTACCTGCTCATTTCGAGGACGAAGAGTTTGTAGCATACGTCCAGTACATTATTACTCAGAATCGGCCGAAGGACGTCAGTCTCATATTCGAAGACTGCCGGTTTGAAAAATACACCCAACGGGGGGATGAGGTAGCCGAGAACTTTTGGAAGAAGGCTTTAGTGTTGGCAGCTAAAGATGACAGTTCTGATGTGTTTAGAGTATTAATCGACAAGGGCTACAAGCCACTAGAAAAGGACACCCAGGGAAACACAATCTGGCACATTGCAGCACAAAATGACAGCATCAACGTTTTGCTCCAGCTATTCGAAGTTGGCTTGAACGTCCAGTCTTCCCTGGGGGCCGTGTCGCAAAATGGACGAACACCATTGGCCGAGGCCATGTTTTATTCTCGAGTAAAGACAACAGAATTGCTCCTAGACCACTGCGATAACGATCCAGCCCATTTCCAAAGCCAGCCTCCGATCTTACACATGTCTGTCGGAATGAGTTCGCAGCCGTTGTTTCAGAAGTTATTTGCCAAGAACTTTCCCGGAATGGACAAAGCGCTTGATGGCTCTACACCCCTCCATTTTGTGAACAGTCAGTGCGGTAATGAGTTTCTTCAAGCGTTGACAGCCCTTTACGATACCAATGAGCAGCGGGAAGATGGAAAAGTAGCATTCCAAACCTACATAACCTCTGTTCTCGACTCGGGGCTTCCTGAGCGTCTCCCAGCTGGCCAGCTTACCTCTATAATCAAAATGCTAGCCCCTACGAACTTTATGGTCACCCGAAGAATCCATCTTTGGGAAGATTTCTGCCACCAACTCGGCCTTGCTGGTAATAAGGAATGTTCCTTACGCAAAAGCGAAAGCTTTCTGAGCCTCATTACAGCTTTTCGAGACGCGCATATCATAGACTCGTACGAGCAGCAGTATCAGAAACCGGCTCTCGTACCCTTTGTCGAGAATCTTGAATATCTAGACTTCAAAGCGGGGATGTACCGATGGGAAGCTAGTTTTGTGCAGAAAGCCATGGAAGTTCTAAGGGAAACATCTGCCAATCGACCAGTCATGGCGAAGGACCATCCCGCTCCCATAGCTCTGCTTAAAAAGGCTATAGTGCAGGATTATTACCCCCTTGTTCGGGAGTTGATCAATAATGGTGTGTCCGTCCACATTAGAGTAAATGGAAGTTCTGCCCTCGAGCAGGCCTGTTATGATGGATCACTAAAAATATTCGATATGGTCTTACATCGCGCCGATCTCGCCATCATCAACGGGGAAAAGGGGACAAACCCTGACATTCTCTGCCGCATAATAGCGGCATCCTGGACACCCCATAAACTTTCGAGTTCGCTGGCCTATGGTGCATCACCAGATGCAATAGGCTTAGGTGGTCATTTCCTTGGTTACCCAGCCATCACGGTGGCTGCTTGGAAGAAAAATTACAAAATGGTGGACATTCTAAAGCAAGCTGGTGCGGATATTCTTGCACGTGATCCTAGAGGCTGGGATCTGGTGCATTATTACATTTTTAACGGGCGTCTTGATCTGCTTCGTGGCATATCTGATGAACTTGAAACAGATTCCTATGACTGGGACCGTGGCGTCCGGCTAAACCTGGACAACAAAAAGTCAAGGGGCTCTGCTGAATGGCAAGGCTGTACTTCATTGCACATTGCCGCATTTACAGGCATCACCGAGCTCATGGAGTACCTTCTGCAGAATGGTCGATGTGGTAACGTAGACGCAAAATCGAGCGAATCACGTACACCTCTACATGTGGCAAGCTACAGAGGTCATATAAATGCTATCAACTACCTGATAATACATGGCGCCAACGTCAACGCTATCGATGACGAAGGAAAGCTGCCTATTGATCTGGCCCTCATGAACGGCGAGGAAGCAGCCGTGGAGGTACTGAAGTTGGCGTTAGTAGAGCCTAGGTTTGACAGTGAAGACGAGCTAGACAGCACCAAATCCAACACTAACGATAATTCGTTAGAAGGTGCTGCAGGGCAACATGGAAATGAGCACCAGTGGCTTGCTCCGCCTAGAATCGCATTGGCTGAACTTGCAAAATCTATGACGCGAGGGGATTTGACAGGCTGTCAGACGCTAGTAGCCAACGGCTGCCCCCTTGACCGCCCAATGATATCATGCGGTCGTTGCGATGTTTTGACCTACGCCGTCCTCACCGGATGGGAGGATATAATTGCCTGGCTTCTCTTGCTAGGGATTATGCCAAAGGCCTGCCGTTGCACGATGCATAGAGCGCCCAGCACCATCCACGTTGCCGCAACGAAACATGGCATCTCCACCGCATGTATGAATCAACTGCTCGATAGAGCTCTGGAAACGGGGCACGAGTGGCACTTTTACCCACTTAGTCCTCTTCACCTCGCGAGCTTGCAAATCAGCACATCATTTCTCAAGGTCATTCTGGATCACGTAGCTGACCACACCGATGCATACTGGTTTGTCATTCGCAAATACAGGCATTAGCAATGAACCTAGCTGACCCTTCACAGGACGATATTTAGGAAATTCCCACATAAGAGGGACGCATTCCCACAAGATAAAGTTAGCTTCGTAGAATACTTAGTCAACAGCCCCGCGGGAGTGTGCGATGACGAGGTGCCGAAGGAGTGGCATTGTAACCTTGCGTTGATGACCCCGTTACATCTTGCCGTTGCCAATCGCCGCCTGGCCATGGTGCAAACGCTGTTCGACGCCGGCGCACGAGTCAACGTGGTTGATGCCAACGGCGACACGCCCCTTACAGTCGCGGTAATCAATTCAAATGACGACTGCGGCATTGTTGAATGTCTTCTTGATCATGATGCGGATATCAACCAAAAGAATGGCGTTGGCTACTCGCCTATCATGATTGCAGCAGCGAACAACTACGTCCAAGTCGCGAAGTACTTGATGGCAAAGGGCGCACATTTCGAAGATGAATCGCCGTGGGGTCAGAACCTGCTTCACATATCCGCGCGCCAAGGCGCGCTGGAGTGTTTCGCCTTCTTCCATCAGCAGGGCAGCAACCCATCTACGTTGTCAGAATATGGCGTCTCCGTGATCGATATGCCGGCCCAACACCTCCATCTCATGATGCCCTATATCCTTAATACCAGGATGGTCATGGATGCCTCGGGCGAACACAGCAGCCGGACGTTGTGTAGCTACATCGGCTTTCATAAATGCACGCTAGTCTACAAGGCTCTCCGCAGTCTCACCCGGACCCAGGCTCGACACCTGCTAAATACTAGAACGAAAGGTATGTCATCCCCCCTCTGCGCAGCCATCTGCAAAAATTGCATGGTGACGGTCACGCGACTGCTCGACTTTGGGGCCGACATTGAGCTTGAGGGATCGGTACACGGCACGCCGCTCATGTACGCCTGTGTGCACGACAGGCTAGACATAATCCAGCAGCTCGTGCGACGGGGCGCCCAGATCACATACATCAGCCGAGATGGGGTACAGCGAAGTGCGCTAATGGCGGCGCGGGCATTCCCGCGTGTCATTCACTACCTGATCGCTTCGCGGCACTGGGACCAGCCGCGGCTCAGCGCAGAAGCGCACAATAATGTGCCGACGGAGATCCGCTTGCAGGCTGGTCCGCAAGTACGTGTGGTGCAGTATGATGGGTATTATGCCCCGCATCCCGATCAGTCAACCTGGGAGCGGCTACGAAGCCGTGAGAATTTGAAGAGACTAATACGTGAAGGCAAGCTTGACGTACACCTAGTAGACGTAGGATTGTCCTGACGGAAAGCGCATGGTGCTGGGTACCGGGGCAGCCGGCAACTGTCATTATTGAAGTTCCTGAATAGAGAGGGAGTGAATAAAAGATTTCTTCAACCGGACTGTGATTAGTGTGGGCGGACAACATGCAACATTCGCCCGCAACTTCTATATCGTTGGCCCGACGTCACATCGCTCAAAGTACAGACTCGTTTAACTTGTGGACAGTTGCAACGAAGCATGACTTTCCAGCTATCAATCCATGCAGGCGGAAGGGGATGCGGCGCAGGCGAAGATCACATTCGGTAACATCTGACCCAACCCCGCGGAACCTATCGGCGGTTAGAATCAAGTCCTGTGTTCACTGCACCACACAATCCTCGTAACTAATAATGATGAGGGTTACCTAACCCGGTTCAGCCCTTGATCCATTTCGGACCATGCATTGGAAGAAGTTAGAGCCCCTAACCGAGCTGTTGGTTGCCAACACGCATATCTACAACCCTTGTAAAAGCTACACCCTACTGGGGGGACAACCAACGAAGCGGCACAAGGACTATTGCCCATCCTGTACTCATACTAACTAACTAATTTTATTTATATTGATATTAATATTAAATATTAAAAATAATAAAGTTTATAAAATCTTTATAAAAAGTAGCAAATAAAATCAAGATATTTTAACAGAGACAAAAAAATGGGCTACCCTCAGTATTTTATATTAACTATATTAAATTAATGCGGGCATGCTATTTATCTAAATAAACTTAACGTGGGCTTTTTTCCAAGAATATGTTTTTATATTAATATCAACTAAACTAGCTTAGTATTAGTATTCCGATCAAGACTTACTTACACCTCACAACCCCTTCACCACCTGTCTTCCCTTACTACTATCGCGATCAAGATGGGCTCTCAATGGTCACAGTTATTCCCTCCTAAGCCTAGCTTCAGCGAAATCGGCTCGCAGAATGGCAAGACTTTCATCGTAACTGGTGGCGCCTCTGGTATTGGTTACGAGCTCACCAGGATGTTATATCAGAGAGGTGGACATGTTTACATCGCCGGACGTTCTGAATCCAAAGCTCAGGCCGCCATAAAAGAAATTGCGGATGACACACCCACTACGACGCCGGCTGGGAAGCTTGACTTTCTTCACCTCGAACTGGACGACTTGACTAGTATCAAAGCATCAGTCAATGAGTTCAAGTCCAAGGAGACTAAGCTACACGTGCTCTGGAACAACGCCGGTGTCTCACGACCTCCTGTTGGCAGTTCATCCAAGCAGGGCATAGAGCTCCAAGTTGCGACCAACTGTCTTGGTCCGTTCCTCTTCACCCAGCTTCTTCTCCCTATTATGCAAGCCACCGCCTTGACCGAAACTGAGGCGGGTCGCCCTTTCGGCTCAGTGCGCGTCGTCTGGACTAGCAGCCAATCAGTAGAGCTCACGGCGCCAAAGGGCGGCATCATCATGGCGGAGCTGCAACACCCTCCAGCAGATGCTACGAGGCTCTACGATACCTCCAAAGCCGGAAACATGTTCCTTGCATCAGAGCTAGCTCGCAGACATGGAATTGCCAGCATCTCGACAAACCCGGGTGCTGCGTCGACGAATCTCTTTCGTCATACTCCATCTGTCAAATACCTCGCTTGGCCACTTCTGCATAAGCCTGCGATGGCAGCTTTGACACAGCTATTTGCCGGTGTCTCTCAGGATATTGGAGAGGCAGATTTGAAGGGCGGTTATGTTCTTCCTTGGGGTAGAGTATCGACGAATCTGAGAGATGACCTGCTTGAGGCGATGAAGCTCCTGGAAGAAGGGGGGACAGGTAGAGCAAGTGAATTTTGGGATTATTGCACGGAAACGACTTCAAAGTTTTCTTAGCCACGTGGATGATCACGTTTGGAGGAGTGGTTGTGTCAAGACAGCGGAAAGTAAGCGTGGCACACGCATAGGATAGCCCGTTTGGTGCTAATAACCCCCGGGAGTTTCTTCAGCATATATCAGCTGTTATCATTTCGCCCATACCATTTCACTATTTTTTATTTCTCTCTTGAAGCTCTCGCAGATTACATATACGTCTATTGATTGTATGTAAGAAGACATGTGGAAGCATGCACTGTAATGAATGAGATATCCTGGGTATTCCTATACTACTTCAATATTCCAAGCCCCCTTCCTACGTCCACATTGCAACCCCAGAATAAATACCGGCACCAACACCGATAAGAAAAGATAGCCGCACTGAAAAGACCTTAAGCAAGACTTTTGTTACATATTTATCTCCGCTTCTTTGGCATCATTTGCTCGAGGAAATGGCTCATCAGGCACAGGCACCCCCAAGAATTTGCACAGCGGTTCCCAGCCATCCTTTAGGTCCATTTCTAGCAGTTGGTGCTTCGGGACAAGAGATATGACTTTGTCTTGATGCGCTTCAAGGATGCCTGGATTGATTTGAGGCTGCTGGTTCAGACGTAGGTATGATGTTTGTTGTCATAAACGCAGGAAGAGTGGTTTCGTTGCCTTCATCTTCCTTGTTACGATCTTCTCCCTCTTTTGAATAAGCTCTCCAGTTCTAATACCATCGGAGAGCTTTAGCTTCCTTTCTTCTTTTTACTCTTTTTCTTCTCCTTTTTCGACATTTCTTTTGATACGTCTTGGACCTTGGTATCAGAATCCTCATATTCAGGCACAGGCTAGAGACTCTTATAGTTGGGCAACTATATAGAGTATGGGTTTAAGTTAAATCGATTATGCAATTAATAAGCCATACTTCTGTTATATTATTGTAGTTTTCTGAGCGGCTGGAAATATTTAATAGCCGCCGCCACCTGCAAGAAAAGCTCACCCTACTTCAAAATTATTCAATCTATAAATTTTACCGCATAATAACATTATTGTTGTTGTGAAAGTTGTCAAAGTTACGAATGTTTCTATTAAATCCTTTCAAAGTTTCGAAGGTATTGTCCTATACTAAATTATTGAAAATAACACGGCTGGAACAAAGCAGACATATAATAATTTCGATCTGAAATATATCGTAGATCTTGTACTTGTGATGGGTCGATTTGACTTGTCATTTATGATTTTAAAGACCTGGCCTTAGCTGGGGCCTTCGTACCCCTCTCCATATACTTATAAGTGTAGACCTCTCGTGTGAGCTTCTAAGTGCTGTAAGATTCTTCTACACAGCCTATCAAGTTAATATCTAGCCATGTCACCTAGCACTGACGCGAAGATCTGGGATAAAGAGATACCAGTCCCTCCTGAAACCATCGCATATGTTGACGATGCCGTAAAAGCGAGTATGAATTATTTACAACTAACTCCTTAATTGGAAACTAACCACTATGATGTCACAGAGATGCCTGAGGGCACACAAGTAGGGCGCATCATACCTTCTGGCAGCTCTTATTGGGCACGTACCGCTAAGATTGAGACTAAGGATCAGGAGGGAAATGAGGTGCTCTACTTTATCAAGGTGAAGAAGAATTTCAGACTGTCTTATGCAATGAAGCTGCAAACTAATTCGCATCAATGTAGGTTCATCAAGGTGGGGATGGTGAGAAACTAGTCTTCGGAGAATATCATTCCATGAAAACTCTATGGGCCGTCATGCCTGAGCTTGTTGCTCGACCTTATGGCTATGGAACCTATGAGAAGATGGAAGACGTGCATTTCTTCTTGTGCTCCTTCCATGAGCTGTCCAATAAGGTCCCTGATATTAACGACTTCCCTGCCCTTGTCGCGGAGTTACATAAACGGAAACACTCACCAGATGGAAAGTTTGGTTTTCCATACGAAACGTTTGGAGGTCGACTCCCGCAAAACTTTTCCGTTACAAGTAGCTGGGAAGAGACGTTCAAGTCTGGCATGGAATACATATTCAAAAACGAAGAAAACACACACGGATATGATGAAGATATGGCTCAGCTCAGAAAGGGGATCATAGAAAAGGTTATCCCACGACTCATACGTCCTCTTGAAACAGGCCCCAACAAGATCCAACCGCGATTGGTACATGGAGATCTATAGGATGGCAATTGCGGTATGGATGCCAATACTAAACGCCCTGTGGTATTTGACGCTACTTGTCTTTGGGCTCATAATGAATGTAAGTCGCTCCAAAGAGCTATCGGGCTAGAACTTAACTGACTGTTGAAGATGAGCTCGGGACCTGGCAGAAAAGACACAAAATGGATTTGCGGTACGTTGAAGAGTACACCAAGCATTTCGAACGTTCCGAACCAAAGGAGGACTTCGAGGACCGTGTCCTCTTATATACAATGTGGGATCAACCACTCCGCCACGCATGCTTCCTTAGACGACTATGTTAACATCCGTTTAGGAGATTCAATTTACACGCTTCATCTCTATATCCCGGCAACACTTATTTCAGGAACCTGTTAGCCATCCCAACAAAAACCCGCCTCTAAACATTACTAACTAGTCGCAGAGTACGAGAGGATATGCGGAAGCTCGTCATGAAATTTCCCGGCGGATACGAAGCTTGGATTAATCAGAGAGAGTTTGCTCAGAACAATATCGGGGCACTTCTTCCCGACACCCCTGCGAGTCTCGACTCGCAGGGGTCAGCGACTCTACAAGGAAGCGCTCAAGTTGAAGCAGTCGTGTAGTTGGCAATCTATACTCATCCCACATCATTCCACGTCTGTAGTTAGCTAAGTTGAATATAACAAAATTTGATATTAAGAGTTGATCGTCCTTGCGGTGTATGCAATTTCATGCTTTATCTTAGGCTCTATAATACTATGCAGCAGAGAGGGTATGTAGAAAGCATCGATCTTGAAGTGGCGGAAAGAAGCTCGGTATATTAGACTAGACCAACTTACATCTAGCCCATTTTGCCATATTTCAAGACTGCGAAGCCGGAATGTCTCTGAATTTGTCAGGCTAGGAGGAGCGACAGATCTCTGTAAAGTTCGGTATCTGGCTACATGGGTGACAGGGTCTCGTGCCACTCTTCTGCGGTTTGGCGTCCAATCACATATCATTATCCATGCCTTACCGAAGACATGTTTCGCGACATGATGAAGCCGACCAAGTGGTATTGGCGCTCATAACCCCGCACTAACAAGTCGAGTGTCACGAGACAGAGCTGCAGCACGATACAGCCGCATCACTAAAAGTATAATGTTGTCATGGCGTGCACTTGACTACTAAGTAGCCTAGAAGCTGGTTATATAATTATGTTCACAGTTGAGGTCATAACATCAAGCAAGTTCACCTTTGATAACTCCTAAAATCTAGAGTAGGTCCCTAAGTCATTAATTATATGTCTATGCTAAGCGTTGAGGGCGAATAAAGTCTAGCAAAGATTGCAATGCGATCTAGCCTATATAGTGCATTCAAAAAAAGAAAAGAAAAAAGGGACCTGTGATCATAACTGAGTGGATTCTCATAAGTAATACGCAGATACCTCGAGTTTTTGAAGGCAGCCCAACCTCAATGTGACTAATCACAGCTTGAGAGACAATCTCAAAACAAGGGCGAAACACTCTAACATAATTCCAAGTACTAGTCTTATATAATAGGTAAGCATTAAAGATGAAGTGGGAACCGCTTTGAACGCCTCTGAATAGCGTCTTCATGCGCCAAAATATATAATTTAAATAAATAGAATTTAGATAAATCTCTTGTTCCCAACTCCGCCAGCTTATACACGTAGGTTGGCTAGAGGTCCGTGCGCTGTTGGCCTGAGACCTATACGTCGCTTGAGTCCGCGACAGTCACCTATCTCGCATTTCCTTATTGAGAATTAGAATATATAGCATGTAACATATGTACTATTCACGAGAGATAGCTAGACATATCGCAGTCCTAGAAATTATATAACGCCTCTTGCTCTTACTCACCTCGTATTCTTCAATAGTTATAGTCGATAGGGGCTAACAGCTACTACCCTAGACCGCCCCTTAAAACCAGGTAGCATGTCGTATTGTCAAGCCCTATGAATTCAGCCCCTAAAGTTCGAAGTTCATTCATAACTCATTCAATATTTCTGTGTGGAATTTCACGACCTGTGGTATTTTCGTGTTTGTGACTGCATCGTCGAATCTTTACCATTTGCCTTTGAGTAGTCCACTAGCCGCTGTGTGAGTCTCACGAACAATCAAACAGAATTTCTCTGCTTTCGAGTTCAGGTATATGAAAGTATCTGGGCTTGTTCATACAAATACTTGAAATATAAATGAATACTGTCTCTCTCGTCAATTATCTGTCCTATTACTTTTTCTTCCACTTGAAGAACTTCTCTAACTACATGTCGCCATGCAGCTTAGGTTCGATCAAATTTACAAACGTAAGGCCTCACGATCCTACTTTCTAATACCGCTAAAGCCATTTAGGAGTCATTCAGGAGCTATGCGCTAGTAGACTCCCTGTCTTTATGTCTCTAAATCACAGGATAATCAACAGGAGCTAGTTAGAGCAATATGATGGCGCTAAACAAACGTCCAATAAACTAGACCCGACTAGATCGCCTCCGCAAGTAGGATGCGAAGTAGTAGACAAAACCGTCAGCACCCGCGGATTGACAACAAGGTTCACGACGGTATCCGTGACGAGAGCGAAAGGATGGCTTCCTCATGACGGTCGCCGGCACCAAACAACCAGGAGAAGCTATCGCCGTTGTCGCAGACCGGCGCAAATGTTAAAAAGTGAGAGTTCTTAGCGACGAGGAAGAGGAAGATAAGCTTGAAGACTCGCTCACCGTGGATAAAGTATTACGACCCATCGTACGCCGTACTAATCGAGTTGAAGGCACCGCTAGCTAGTTAATACTCCCATGCGCAAGCAGATGATCTGTGCTGTGGTGCAGGAGCAGTTTGGCTGCGAGGTAGAAACTCCCTAGTGACAATGAGGACTGCGATAAAACCCTTGTTATAACGAACTCTCACCATATTTCTTTTCCTACGGTATGTCCTTTTACTGTATTTTCTCGATTGTTAGATTTTTTCCTTACATTTTATCCCGATATGAGACTTTTATCGCCCGGCGGACTGTTTCTCACCTCTCCTTAAATAGTGAGGTAGATCGTATCTCTCCGTTGAATGCTACATATCTCGAAATATGGTAATTGCGGCGTATACTTAAGCCTAAATAGTTGAATATAGTATGCCATGTCTACCTGCCTTCAAAATAGGCCAATATTCTATCTTGGCTCGAAGCTCTGGGACTGGGTGAGAATGTCCGGCGATGGAGTACTGATGAAGACTGAATATGTTTCTATCTTCGTCATGATGGTTTGTCTCACCCGATGTACGTACCGATACGTAAACCGTAATCTAAGAGTATGATAATGTCGGCCAATTGCTTCATTTCAATGACTCTCAAATGTTTCATATCTCGTGATATTGCAATTCATCTAAAAATTAAATACTGTCTAGAGGATGAGCGAGACTGGCTATCTAGATACCTGTTATTTCTTGAGGACGATGTTGTTCGTTAGGTATCATCTGAGCGATTGATTGGTTAGCTGAGGACCACTTTTCTTCGCGGATAGACCAAGACCCCCAATCGTATCTACGCATGTGTAGTTGAAGTTTTCTAGCTCAATCTTGGACGGCTAATAGTATTTTTCTTCGATGCGTAACCCGGTGCGTGGGGGATCAGTTCAAGGTACAGATGATTGACAATTGGTGCGGTAATTGTCGAAGTCAGCTAGGTAGCGCGTATCGGGACTAAAGCGGCCGAAGGCGCCAGCCCCAGCGCCAAAGCAACACCCCGCATTCGCTCCAATCGCGAACTCTTTATGGAGTTTGACCACTGGTGCGAGATAGTCAACTGTATTTCCCTTTGAAAACATCGATGGCTAGCAAACATGCCTCATTGGGGACCTTGTATTCCGACCGCGTGTACAATGGGGGGAAAATGTGGCCCGTCTGGGTACGAAGCTACCCTCCACCACCCGAGGGTCATCGTGACCAGCCCGTGCAGCTACAGCGCACAACGCCCCTCTTTTCATCATTCCTTCATATTGAGAAAGTTCGCTCATCGGTGCTGTCTATTCTTCAACCTTTCCATTTATTTACCAGTCGCACCTAGACCATTGCCTCATCCGTCAAAATGAGCGAAACCGCCACTATCGTTAAGCCGACCAAGGCGAACATTGGCATCTTCACCAATCCCAAGCACGACCTGTGGATTAGCGCGGCCGAGCCGACGGTGGAGAGTGTGCAGACAGGCGATAGCCTGAAGCCTGGCGAGGTCACCATTGCTGTGAAGAGCACAGGCATTTGCGGGTATTCTTTGCAACTGCATCATCGTGTTGCTATGAGCTGACTTGCTATAGATCCGATGTCCATTTCTGGCATGCCGGTTGTATCGGCCCTATGATTGTAGAGGGGGATCACATTTTGGGCCACGAATCAGCTGGGCAGGTCATTGCTGTTCATCCTTCCGTAACAACCCTCAAGGTCGGTGACCGGGTAGCCATCGAGCCGAACGTTATCTGCAATGAATGCGAGCCGTGTTTGACTGGCCGTTACAATGGCTGCGAGAAGGTCGAGTTCCTGTCCACACCGCCGGTGGCCGGCCTGCTACGGAGATATGTGAATCACCCAGCTGCCTGGTGTTACAAGATCGGCGACATGTCATATGAGAACGGAGCTTTACTAGAGCCATTGAGCGTCGCATTAGCGGGGATGCAGAGATCGGGAATCAGGCTTGGCGATCCCGTCCTGGTCTGCGGTGCCGGCCCGATCGGACTGATTACGCTACTCTGCTGCAAAGCCGCCGGAGCCTGTCCTATCGTTATTACAGATATTGACGAGGGCCGGCTCAAGTTTGCCAAGGAGGTCTGCCCGTCAGCCATAACGCACAAAGTCGAACGACTAAGCGCCGAGGACTCGGCAAAGGCCATCGTGAAGTCCTTCGGGGGTATTGAACCAGCTGTAGCGATGGAATGCACAGGTGTAGAGAGTAGTATAGCTTCGGCCATCTGGGCTACCAAGTTCGGCGGCACAGTGTTTGTTATCGGCGTCGGGAAGAACGAGCTGAACTTCCCCTTCATGCGATGCAGCACCCGCGAGATCGACTTGGTGTTCCAATACCGATACTGCAACACATGGCCCCGCGCTATTCGACTGATCGAGAACGGTGTCATCGACCTTTCAAAACTTATCACTCACCGTTTCAAAATCGAAGATGCCATCGAAGCCTTCAAGACGGCGGCTGACCCCAAGACCGGAGCCATCAAAGTGCAGATCCAGAGTGATGACTAGATGGGACGTCCTCAGAAGCGGGTTATTTTAGGGGGGCCATTACAAAACCGCCCGGAGACATTAAGTCTGCCGAAGGTTTGGGGGAAGGGTGGTTAGCCGCATGATCGAATGTCAAGTCCCTTCTCTAGAGATGGGGATAGAGTAGCATCCTGAGTCCACAATTTCAGAGAAATGCGTGGAAGGGGGTGATTAAATAGATTTATCATTCAATTATGCATAGAGTAAAGTAGGTAAGCTAATAAAGGAACAAACGTCAAATATGCATCATATGAGCATTCATGGGAGTTTAACGGCACAGTCCTTCAGAGAGCGAAAAGTTAGGTACGGTATTCGGATAAGAATGAAAAGAATAGAGAAGGAAGTTAAGTATACGTAGGTATAATATAATAATAAGCTCATATGTAGTGGATTAAGGGATGAAGGGAAGAGGAGGCAGGTAGTACCTGCCTATCGAGCCGCAACATTCCTGGGTTGTATGTAAATATGCGTGCTGTAGGTACGACCGGACAGCACCCCTACAGCGCATCTGATTGGTCAATTGCATACTGGACCGGGGCCATTCGAGGTCGGATCGGGTTTTTCCGCTAAAAAGGAATGGAGATTTTTGGAGCAGCTTAGCCGACCACGTCTTAGGTCTTAGCCTATCTGGGAGCTAAGACCTCAAATCGGTTGAGTGTTTTTTTTATCGTGAGACGACTGACTTAAGCAATTCGACGACAACGCCAACGCCGACGAAGACGACCAACCCACGTCTCCGGTCCCCTTCCCTTTCTCCTCTCCTCTCCTCTCCTCTCCGCCGACCGGTTTTTCGACAACACTCCGAAAATAGCGGATCTTCCAATCCTCTAATCGCCAACCATGTCATCTGCTCTCGCGCGTCCCATGCTTCGGCAATCCGGAGCATGGAGTCGCATGGCCGCCCGCCGATTCGAGTCCACCGCCGCGAAAACGAGCACCGAGACAGCAAAGCAGACCGCTGCCAATGTCACTTCCAAGGTCACGGCCTCAGCATCCGAATATGCCTCCAAGGCCCAGGAGGGTCTGTCGAAGGTCTCTTCCGCCGCTGGCCCGGCCATTGCAGGTGCCGCCAAGGGGGTTGCGACATCACTGAGCAGGGTTGGTGGCCGGACTGCTAGGCTAGTGGCCTTTGTTGAGAGTACGTGGCGCTCCTTGGGTATTCTATTGCATGGTGTTGCATAGGTTGCATAGCAGTGTATTATTGTGCGTTGCACTATACTGCAATGTATTCATTTGCGAGCTTTGCTGGGCGTTGACCGGGGGAACAAGAGACTGACCTGAAGACTAGAGGAAATTCCTACCGTCGTGTATTATTCCAAGGTCGCTGCCGAGGTTGCCAAGATCGTCTTCCGCGGCCAAAAGATGTCTCCGCCGTAAGTGTTGCGCAACTAGGAGCAAAAGCGCTCTTCGGGTCTGCTTCTATTGACACGTCTGGGATAGGTCCGTGGAAACTTTCCAGTCCTACTTCCAAAACATATGGAAGAACCCTAGCGCCCTCCTCCAAAGCGCCTCTCAGACCGCCGTAAAGGCAGCCCAGCACCCCACCCCTATTTTGACACGAATTCAGAACGTGAGCCGCGCGCAGCTTGCCGCTGGTGGTGTCATTGCCGCCGAGTGCTTAGGTTTCTTCACCGTCGGCGAGATGATTGGCCGCTTCAAGATCATCGGCTACCACGGCGAGACCCCCTCTGCCCATCACTAAAATAATTTAGATATGTGTGAAGGACCGAAACCTGGAGACCGCTGGGCATTGTATGTGAAAGGGAACTACATAGACACCAAAGGAACTGCGTCCCGCCGCCGGGGATTGAGTCATTACCATCACACACCGCATGGGCTTTAGATGCACCCCATGAGGACACCCGAGGCCGAAACCGATGTCAACTCCGATTTGCCCTACTACGCAGACGTGTAGTCGGAGCTCACCATCCTAAGGTTGCTGAATTAGAGGGGAAATCTATTACACGGGGCTCCCGGGATTGAGAAAACCACGACCTTCCGCCTTGTACAGTTCACCACCTTCCGAGCGCTCTCATAGACCGATTTATTTATCCATTTCCTTTGTGATCCTGTACACTTACATATCATTGAATTGCATAGGGTGGTTGTGTCGGTGAATAAAGTAATAGTCTTCCATATGTAGCATGCGTCACACTGGGTTCCTAACATGGATTATCTGAGGCCACCTAGGACTTCTTGACTTCCCCTCTCTTGCCTGTTTGCCCGTCAGTCTGCCTAACCATTTACTCATCCGCGCACATTATCGTCAGATATCTTCAACCCCCTTGTCTGCTCAAAAATCTCACATGCCGCCCTCGAAGGAACCCGTTCCTGGACATGGATGTTCAGTGTTTGGGGGCCAAAACGCGTGGCAAACAGCAGATCGTCCACCTTAATTAGCCCTGCTCACCATCACTTTCGGGCGGGACCTGTCACACACGGATCGATCCGAGTAGGCTATATCGTTTCATGATATCATGTAGCACAGGACATCTACGCGCTCTTGAGGCCTTTTATCCAGTGCGACCAGGCGCACGGAACCATATAACCAACCACCAACAAAGCTCAGAGTCGAATACATACAAGGCTTGAGGCCTCTTTCGACCACAGCCTATAGGCTCGCTGCCGTTAACCAAAAGTCGTTCTTCAGCGGACGGAAATCGGTTCCTCACCCCCACCTCACACCTTGCATGCTAATATATTTGCTATATATTGGCCTGTTTGACTCACCTACATGGCGAAACCAACACGCATAAAAAACGAACACGAATCCAAACGCAACGTGACGTTCTCTAAGTAGCGGATGAGATGCCTATGTATCTATCTGTATGTTTCTGTATATTCGACATCGGTGTACGTCAAGATACAACGCCTTCATATATCTAGCCTCCGAGGATACAACCGTATTTCAGTTGCATGCGTATATGCATGAAGGCATATGCATGAAGGTAAGTACACATGAACGAACGCATCTCTCCACACCTAGGTGAATGACAGCCCTGACAGACACATGCAGCCCTGCCTTACCTCGCCTCTGCCCAAATCACTCGTACAAGGATCTTGGTCGTCCGGCCTCGGACAAAATCTGCTCCCTGTCTACAAATCATAGCTCAGCCTCTTCTGTCTGTGGCCATCCTCTATACGCACCTCACCGCCTTCGTCTACACTACACGCCTGTGTCTCTAATCGAATGCCTGCACATGTAAGCTAAGCTAGCTCTAAATAAGCCACGGCGTTGCAAGACTACTTCTCCTACCTGCACCTGCGCCATGGAATGGTCGTATTGTGTTGTATCCGTCAACCCGAGTCCTTGGCCCATCCCCGTGGCCTATCTACCTGTCGAATAAGCGATCGATCTACTATGCCTAGGTTGCCTGTATGATCCCAGTTTTCTACAGTTTATGCAACGGCACTGGCACTGGCACGAGCGGCATTCTGTTTGTCTCCTGCTTCCTCTCTTGCCTGCCTGCAGCAGCACCTCATATCCTCCGTTCTGCATATATCCCCATCTTGCGTTATCAAACGCCGCCCAACGCCTGTCCCACCCGACTTTTCCCGTGGCTTTCAGTTTCCTAACCCGTCCAGCTACACATATGTGGCAATGATCCAACGTACATTAGCATATCCAAGTTCGTGTCGTCCCCGGTCGTCTGTCCAGTCCAGGTCCTTCCCCAGAGCCCAACCCTTGGCCACTGACATCACGATGATGCCATTAGATCACGAACATGTCTTGATTTGATTCCGAGACAACAGAAAATCGTGGCATCCTTCTGCGGCTATTGGTTCCCAACCCTAGGCCCAGGCCCGAAATCCCAGCCCTAGCGCCAGCCTGGTCATCACTAGCTAAGTCAGACCAGGCCACGGTTATACCGGCCTAGTCAACTCGTCCTGTGTGTCTTCGCCGAGGCAAGAAGAACCAACACGCATAAAGAAACTCGGGGAGAGCAGCATGCGGTTTTGAATCCCCTCCACTTCTCCCCTTCTGCGCCCTTTGCCATGTGCTAATTGGTAGTGACCCAGCATGCGTTGGCATAATCGTGGCCTATTCACCTAGCCCCCTGATGCTGGTCGTAGTAGTGTTATTACGCTGAGAGTCAGCATGGATGACTTGACTCAGCTGTTTACTCATCATAACGCCCGTTTTCTCGGTCTGACATTTTATCGTGATGATCCCGAGCCCGCCAATACACCACTCCGTCGTGTAGGCCGTCATCGTGACCCGCGATGCCCACGCCTATTCGTCGAAGACATAGATCGATGCTCCCTTTCTGCGCGTCAGCACTCAAACGGGCCCCGCATCGGGCATACATGATCATCTTGATAGATCGCATGAGGCAGACCGCATGAGACAAAGAGACGAAGAACGCGAGCGAATGGAACAAAGGACGGAGGGGAAGCGAGCTGGGCCGTCGTATTAATGGCCGGGGTCGACTACTCACTGACGCCACGCACGACCTATGCCCAGGTCGTCAGCCAGCCGGGGACGTGTTCATTCGCGGGCGACACGCATACGTACGTATTTGATTAATCTCCTACGACATGGCCATTTCTTCCTTCCTCTTTCGAGAAGCCCTGATATAGGTACATCGAGACACAAGAGCTGTACATCTGTAGAAGTCCCCTGGGTGGCGTAGTAAGCCTCGTCTTACTGCTCTACGCCCAGGTCGATACCCGGTACCCGGCTCGTACACTTAGTGGCCTCGGGCACGGTCCTCTTATCCGTATTTGGCGTTGCGAGCTCCCGGATCTAGATACACTGGTGGATGGATGGAGGCTAATCCAAGATCCCCCCTCCACCCTCTCCCATAACGAATCGACTCGTGGCCCCAACTGCCGTCCCGTACGTTCAAAAGTGGCGCGGATGGGCCAGGCCAGAAGCTAGGAGGCGGGCCGGGCCTTCTTTTTCGTCTTCTCGCTGTCGTAACCCGAAGACGTGTAGTAGCTAATCTGAGCCAGGCAAATGCCGGCGTAGAGGGATGTCAGCCCAGATAGAATAGACCCGATGGCTCCCTCCATCCGGTCTCCCTATTTTCCTCTCCTGCTCTTGCTCTTCCCCAGGGTGCTTTCTGCCTTTTTGTCATCCGTGTCGTATCTCCAGGTAGCAACGACGCTCGTGTAGGGTAGGGCTCGCCGTCAAAACCGGCCCCCATAGTAGTAAAGGTAGCCCCCCCCCCGTTTTGGTTGCTTGCGCGCGCCCACGAGCCAACTAGGTAGGTCGTTTTTTTTTTTGTTGTTGGCTCGGCCCAGGAACCCCCGAGGAGCAGATCTGGGGCCGATGAGAGGACAGTTGCAACGTTGAGCCAACTGCATAAAGTAAGAGAGTTAGTCCTGGGTTAGCGGGAGGGTGAGCAGCGTATTATAATGTGATGGAGCCGACCAACTGCATCCGAATAGGGAAGAACAACTCATCATTGCATCTTAGCCTGACTAGGAAAGTGGAGGCGGGGGGCCAGAAGAAACGTTTAATATACGGCCGTCAGCATGGCTGGAGGCATGCTGATGTAGGTACTTTTGTTCTGCATGGCTGGTCAGATGTTATCGTGGTGGTCGGGTTGAGGTATTGGCGTAGGTGCAGGTACTCTAAACCCGCGTGATGATCTAACGAGTAGCAGTTATAAGACTACCTAGGTAGAAGAAAATCATAAAATAATGAATAATTGTCTTGTAAATGCAGAGATAGAGAACAGAGTCTACAGGAGGGTAGAGCTACATGCTTACGGCAGAAAAAGGATCACTTGGCTAATCGTCGAATTGTACGTAGTAGTATAGACAGGCCGGGCCTTAAAGCCAAGCCGCAACACGACGCTGGACGAATATGCAACAACCTATAATATCTTTGATGACGCAACGTAGCTACAGTATGTAGCACCCCAAGGAGCCTAGTAACCAAGCCCGAGGTAGAAGTAAGGCGGGAAAGGGCACTATTCATTGCTGATGACAACCGAACTAGCGGGGAAGTAACCTAGTCTATAATATTTGATATTCAGTAATAAGCTGCTTTTATTGTTCTGTGTTGAGAGGTCAGAAGAGTCCAAAGTCCACCCTGGCACTGTGACGCAATTCAAAGTAAGGGGGATTTCATACTAAAGAAGCAAACGAGTGCTTATTACTCAATGCCCTATGTTCCGCAATGCTGGGATGTTGTATAGGACGGTAGCGGTTATGAGAAAGTTGTGAAGCGTCCAATGTGTTACAATTAGGCATTAGTTCGCCAGAAAGAAAGATTCCGGTAATTATTCTACAGCAAAACGGGCGCATTGTGATCCGTCGCGCTGTCATTAGTAGGCGCAGATAAGAAAGCTCTTAATCCCAGCAGTCTGGTGACGAAGGTCTCAGATGCATACGAACGATCCAATCATATCAGTACAAGAAAGCAGCAGACTAAGACATGGCAATATTAGTGTAGACAGACTGTATTATCAAAACTTGTTTATTATTACAGACATAAAGGCCCTGCGTTTTTTGTTCTATGTAATGATCAAGTTTGGGCCCTGCCTAGACCTCTAACCCATGGCGATCAACTGCAAGTTACTTGATGGTCAACAGCTGTATGCTTTGAGGGTGGGGCGTCCTATGCCACAAGTGTCAAGTGTTCAAAAATGCGCTTGTAGAGGAGGGTAGCATTCATTTGCCCAAATAAAATATGGAGCGGGATCGAATTACCTGGCGAGGGTCGTTCCTTGGGTTGGGGGCTGTAAACTTTTGTGCCGATTCGTACCTCTTCGCAGGTGCTCCGCAGTGAAAAGTCGATGATGCACGCCAAACCTAGGATGCTACACCCAATGCCCCTAGGATAATGGTAGGCGTAGCTCAGGCAATATAAGCCCAATGTCTCCCTATACTGACTCTATGATCCATTTAAAAGCACGAAGAATTACGGACATTCTCGTTCATGGATACTGAGGGGCAGTGCACACTCTGAAGCATCGTGATTCGCTCCGAAGCGTCATGTTAAATCCTTCCCATGCAGCCGTGTAACATTGGGTGCTATTTCAATCGCATGCCGGTCTGTATAGCTGACGGGGACAAAGTTTTCATGGTTGCACTGCTGACAAGGACTGTTATAATCCATGGGGTAGAGCGCGCCAGTAATAAGATATGCGTAGCAGCATAGCCGGTCAGGGCGGGTCGCGCATGGATAGTGCATACTGTTTCAAGGGAACCTCGATCTTATTGTGCTCGGCAATATATGAGCGGTCATATTGCCGTCGAGGTTTCCAGGCAGGTCAACATCAGTCCTTCCATGAGCGACAAACTGTTGAATGGCGTCCACTAGCTGGCCCTCTGTTTGCAACGGAACCTATCCATCACATCGGTATGGTGAGGTAAAGCAAAGAGTGGAGCTAGAAGTGCTAAATCAACGGTTGGTCTCAGCAACTAGCTCCATAGCATTTGCGGCTCTGGCGCGGATTGGTTGTGGCATATACCAAACCGTCAGGCGTGTTATGAGTACTTGTGAGGCTTTCAAGCTCGTCGACCAGGCAATGACGGCCGTTGAGCGACATAAATGTGCCTATTATTTGCGTTAGTATTAGCTTCATATAATTAGGGGCATGAGACACTCACATTGTACAATACGCCCGCCATTCACGTCTGCACATGTCCTCTTTTACTCTTTCAATAAGATCGCGCACCTCCGGCTCCGGAAAGCCCAACCAATGAATGACAGATTCAAATGTCAATGCTTCTAATCCCTGGTTTAGCCCAAGGTTAAACCACCTAGCCATTTCTTTCCTGTGCTCGTGGTCTGGCCAGGGATTGAGGGCTATTGGTATCTTCTTATGTTCGACTGTAAAGCCAATCTCTTCAAGGATCCTCTTCGTATTAGGGTCCATCTCCAACTTCCTTCCGGCCCGTGCAAAACCGCGGTGTACCAGCTGGGACCATTCCTCCATCTTCGACTCGGCCAAGGGTCTCGGGTCACCCTCACACTGAGGCCGCCAATCAATCTCTACCTGTTCGAGGTACCCAGAACCAGGTTTCAGATGCCTGCCGAAGGTGATTAACGGTGTACCACAACAAGTGATGCGTGCGAAAGAAAAACATACTTGAATACTTGGCCGTAAAGTCGCGGCCAGTTTTCAACGCTACCATTGAGCATGCGCATATGGATCAAATCAAACGAATTCAGCTCAACCCCCACCCAGGGATCTTCAAAATCACGGCGCTTGAATGAGACGTTAGGCGGGATTCTGCGATTTTGTTAGCACCACTTCCGCCACTCTACCATTTTGGCTTACGCTTCAGGTTGTGTCAAGTTGAGATCCCAGCCTTCAATATTGCCCAGCCCAGCGGAACGACTAGCTATAAGTCAGAATGCGTTAAAAAATGGAACTAATTGTACGAACTCAGCTGTATCGATTGCCCAAATACCGGTGCCACAACCTAAATCTAGAACTCTCGGCCGATCGGGTAGTCGGTAGGTGTAGAGGCCTCCAAAGCTCGAGTCCTCAAATTGTCTAGCCACCAAGAAAAACTTGTGCATGATATCTAATCTATCGCATTCTACCTGTAAGAGAGATGTCAATGGGAGGCCAAGAGTGGTTGACAAATCTTCCATGCCTACATCATCACAGGGAAGCAGGTACCTGCCCTGCTTGTAGGTGCCATAGTATCTGCCCCATCGAAGGGTGTACCATTCCTGCCACCAATCGGCGTCGTTAGGTTGGTCGATAGCCGTTGCGGTTGAGGAACTGTAAGTATTCGGGTTAGTTCACCAAGTAGGGTAACAGGTATGAGCAACCGAGCATACGTATGAACTCCGTTGTAAGCCATGGCCAATTCAGATCCGGCACACCGAGTTTCGTCATGCGCCGAGCAGTAGTCCCACTACACAGGGTTGGCGAATGGGTATATAACTATGAGCGATCCTATGTGTTGCTCAAAAAGAGCCCGCGGGAGGTCAAACCGGGCTCAAACTAACGATACACCAGCTAGGAGGGCCTCGAAGATGTCGTTCCACTACGGGTATAGGGAGGCAATGCATGGAGTAGAAGCGGGCAGGCGCCGCAAGACGGGGTGTACGTCGACGGGAGATATCGTATAGTCTAGAGGCGATCAGGACATGAAGGAATTGGAAGATTGAGGAGCTGGTGGCGCGCGGTAGGAGTGAGAGAAAGAATGCAGATAGATGAATAAACGGATAGGATATATGTCGTGAACCGAATCGGGGATGGAAAGGGTAGAAGAGCTGGATGTCGAGGACAGAGAGGTTTAATATTTAAACACAACTCAGGCGGCGTGGTATTATGATGTCCGGGTCGCGAAAAGGTTGAGCAAGGAACTGTTGGAAAGATTGGGTTTGGTAGGTAGTGACGGTGGGGGAGTGAAGGTTGGTACACAAGTACAGGGGTACAGACTAGAGGTAGAGAGGTACCGGGCGGTAGGTACTGTACCGTAGGTAGCGGTGGGAAATTCGGGGTGCAGGTACAGTACCGTATCGCGACTTCCCAGTACGTCGGTGGGACGTGGTACGGGGGAGGTACTGTACAACAAGGGTCCTAACTCAACAGGGCTTAGCTACCAGCAGTGGCTAAGTTCTAAAGTACTGGCAGGAGTACAGACACATGGGTGCAGCCGAAACGCAGAGGGTGCGGGACGGGAGGCGCTAACCCACGGCACTACTACGCGCGCAACTCGAGTATAGCTACCTCTACCTCCCGTATGTAGTGTACAGGACACGCCTATTTAGGAATTTTGGAGAGGTTAGGTAATCTCACCGTTGAACCACACGGATATACATGTAGGTAGTGGTTATACTCTACATGTATCTAGGTATGTCAGAGCACACCTACTACCTTAGGTAGGTAGCATGCAGGTAATCATATTGTTTCCCAAGCACGAATCTCTTAGGGCGGTCAGTTTGAGTCTTTACTTAAATCAGGCTAGACTAGGAATATTGGCGCAGACCTGGCAGGAGTGTGGTGTAGGTAGGTACTCACTTAAACATACCTACTGGCACTTCAGTACCCGCCGATAATGACCTGCAGTAGCGCGCGTACTGAAATCAGATCAGACCATTAGTCTTTGCGTTGTTATGTGTATACTAAGTTAATGTGCTCGCAATGCCGCATACACTCGAAGGGAAGCTTCTCACGTCAAACCTACTGAGTACCTACGTAGGTACCTAGGTTCTTCGACGTGATGGAGGCATATGTGGACATGTTGGTAGTGTTGCAGCGTATGTGCGGCCAACAAGTTCAAATTAAACTAGGTAAAACTAGAACTAATATGCGTACTCGAAATACGGAATTATAAATTTGAAGCAAGTAGTACCTAAGTATGCAGTCCTACCAGTTGGTCTTATGCAGCCTAGGGTGCACTTCAAGTGATGTTTCTGTGTTACCTGTACCTATAAAGTGGTGTCTGCCATCAAACATCAAAACTAAGGAAATACCCGACGAACCCACGTAGTACTCAAGCACAGCATGCATGTACGTACCTACTAGGTACATATGCTACAGTACGACAGAAAACTTACGAGGCCGCCAAACCCTCTCCATCTAACCATATGAGGAAGAAAACGTAAAAAGACATAGGTACATAATGGGATCATAAAGTACAGTACCTACCTAAACTTTCATCGATACCTACATATGTACATATATCTACTATACGTAGGTATGTATGTACACTTCCTACATACCTCTGTAGGTACATATGTACCGGTTTATCGAAGTCCTCGGATCAGGCACTCTCTAGCGAGCACGGATATTCCACGCCCAGGGAAGCCATACCGCTTCTAGCATTTCTGCCATATTTCCCATATGGGTTACGTAGCAATCTCCCTCTTGTCTTGAGGACCAATAGCTGTATCTAAGCCTTGCTAGGTGGCGGTGGACAACAGGGTTATGTAAGCATCTCTACCATGTGCGCCCCTGAAGCCGGCCTCTTTTCTCTACACATTATTGGTGTTCTGCCACCACCGCCTGTTCGTGTTGGTTTGACAAGGTAAGTTGTCTGGCTACCAGCTTGCCGTGTCTTGCCTTATCCTGCCGTGTACAGAGCATGCACTTCAATGGTATTGGCAACTGATCATGTCTCTAGGATTGGGCACAACATGACACTAGCCCGCCAGATATAACATCAGCACAATAGTCATAACAATCAGTCTTGCATTTACCCGCTTATCGACAACACCTCTAATGTCGATATATGCGGAGCCCGCAGCACGGCCACGCGGAGCTTGGCCCGGCCCATCAGACGTAAAGCCGGCGAAGACCAGCTCATCATGATGCACGAAGAGCCTATCATCAAGTTTCTGTTGGCATCTAAATCGGCAAGTAGATTGTCTACTGTCGACGTTCATACCTTGTAAAACCAATAAGGGTTAAGTTGTCAAGTTTCTTTTTAAGCCCACTTGCTGCAACAAATAGGCGCCAAAATAACCTGTCACTTCGACAAACTATCATGAACTTGTTACCTATGCTACACAGTAGATCGTTGTCTTGGGCTTTCTACAGCCATATGCCAAGTGCTACCCCTACCTAAATCGCTGTCCTCTCAAAAGACTGTAGAGGGAATTGTTCACAGCTACGCCAAGGCGGGCGACGGGCGAGAAGAGTAACACAAGCTTGCGGTGGCGCATGTTTTAGCTATATTTGCGACACGGCGAAGAACCTACGCCAACTAGTCGGAATATCCTAATAGAACAGCCTATTCAGTGCTTAATCTTCGTCTCGACGTCAATTTTTGTGCCTCGTTAACATCGAGCCTAGATAGTCTTTGAACGTTCGCTCCGAGACAGCCAAAACGTACCTAGAGGTTCCTCCCGCAGAGATGTAGGCTTGTTGCGGTACAAACCAGACGGGGATATCCACACCACCGGGACGTCCCGCCAATAAACCATTTCTCGGGTCTCAGATTGGCGTCAGATTTGGGGGGTCATCCTAGCCAAGGGTCCGTACAACTAGGTAGTTGTACTAGTTACCTCCAATCGTCATGCAATGCGACCATCCATCTATCTCGGCTTGCCGGTGCCAACACCGGTGTCTCGGGGAGTGGGCAAGCAGCGCTATACTCGGGTTGCAGCTACGACAGCTAGGACCAAAGTTCCGACTCGGGGAGCAGCTGAGCGACGTCTTCAGGCTCAGTGGAGCGCAGAGAATCTCACCTGTGAACTTTCCAATCTTCAGTACAAGTTTTCGGAAAAAGTATCGCCTATCACTGCTACCAGAACTAAGAAAGTTAATCCTTAAAGACGGACACTTCTCTGGGCCTGTCCTGCTGCGCTCCACGTAGTGTACTAGTGTTTATTGTTGGCAAAATGGATTACCGCTTCCTAACCCTACAAAGCTGGAAGGTGTTGCGCCGTTTCTGTATCACCAAGGGGTATGGGTACCGAACCGAAGATCTTCAACAGTGAAAGATCTCATTCAATTTTACAACGCACACAACAAAGAGATGTTGGATATATTACGATCAGGTCCTCCCTCTCGATTCGTGCGGTCCAGGGCGTGCAATACCTAGCAGCACGCTACCCTCCAGGGCAAGATCTTGCTAGCCTAGCAGTAACGCACGGCGGAAGACACGAGTACAATTGCTGACGGGAAGACTACTTAACAAGAGCCGATGCAACGTACTCAATATGTATCTCATCCCTGTCTTGGCGTACATATACATCGACGGGATAGGTGGAAGTGGGCGGAAATATGACCTCTCCTTTCAGAACCAATGAACAGATTGGCCCTCTCCCGGCAATTTGGTACGCAATATCCAGACTGCCCTTGTATTCCCCGCTAACTATGTGGCTAATGAATGCCCAATCGATGAATCCGGATGTCTCTCCCTGTCCCTAGTGACTGGGAGAGCAGGTGTAACTGAAGCACACTGACAAGACGCTTATGTCATGAGAAACGCCCCATTCTCGCCAATAATTGCGACCTATGCTCCAAAATTCTTATCGGCCAAGCCTCGGGCCATTTTGGGATAAATCATCAACTCTCAAAGCTCGAGTGACCATTTGTCTGTGTCTTTTGGCCCTCCTTCGGTTAAAGAAGGCGGTATGATGCAGGAGCAATTGATTGATGGCAAGCGTATGTAGTCTGCTCCTCTCTGCTATATAGCAACCCCCCCTTTAAATATTAGGAAGCCTATTAAAGCGTTTGTGCAATTCTATTGATAGCAGAGCTTTGATGCAAGGGCATCAACAATATTGTGGAGTGGATATTGCGTTTTTGCTTTTCATGCAGCATATAACGAGAACACAAAATGCTCTTTTTCTACGCAAAACAATTTTAATGTCTAGAAGAGCCTCCAGTTAGTGAAGGCAGCTAATTGCAGAATAGGGTACCCTCGACTATTGCGTCCTAAGCCCAAATCCATCTCGACTGGCTGTATTTAGCAGGGTATTTACAGATCGTCTGGCAAACAAACTATGCAGCTGCGACAAACCACCTGCCTACGATCTTAGTGCACAAGAGAGTATTTTGAACTAGCCTCAATATTATAGGAACTTCACTACACGCCATGGTGTCTGAGTATTTTAAATCAAGAAGGCCAAAAATACGAGAGTATGATGATGGAACTAGTAAGCCGTTCTCCATACTCATGCGTTACTAGCTTCATGGTCACTCGCTGCCCAAGAGGATGCGGAAACGTCAAGAGCATCACGCTAGCTCAAAACTAAGGGAAATTTACAAGTTTCGCGCCAGGTCGAGGACACCAACCATTCTGCCTTACGCAGTAGTCTTCATGCATATAGCGAGTATGAATGCGGTACTTGTGGGGCTTCCCGACCTCCAAGATACAGGTATTTCAACAGAATACTACTCACCTTTGCCGACGCCATAGCCGGCCAATCAATATCGAAGATCCCTAGCTAGTATCTCAACATCTACCTACCTTGACCCGCGCAAAGATAGGTAGTGGTAGGCATGTATCACCCGCCACGTCAGATACTAATATAACGACTTGGCAATTAGGTCCAGGCCGGTTGAAACAGTTATTATCTTGGTCAAGTGGGCATGGTTGCGCGCGCGCACGCACGCTACAAACAACAGCTAACAGGCGATACCATACATAGGTAGCTAACTCTATAATAAGCCCGGGGATATAAGGAAGGGTAAGAAAATACCCACCACGTGATAAGAACTATCCATAGGGAGAAGAAAAGTCAGCGAGACAAAATAAGGGAAGTCTCATCTTCGCCTACACGGTACGTATTACCTACGACAATCTTGGGGCGCCGATCTATTTAAAATGTTACTAAAACGCATACCTAGTCTAGTCTAAGATTTAGGTTGTACTGTGTGCCAGACTGGGATAGGAGACCGAAATGTTCGCGATCTGATTGGTTGAGTATTTAGCGTACCAGTCTGTCGGGTCGCCTCCTTTTGTGCAAAGACTTCACTAGTCTAATCTCTTCAGCCAAAATGTGCCCTCTCTGCTTTTTCTCGCCAACTCAACACACTATGGGATCCCAAAGGGATACTGTCATACGCAGTAGGTGTCTAAGTATTGCCTTTTTCATGCACTAGTCTATGTGCAAATATCAAAAGAAAGTGACGCCCGACCTGCCTCGAAACGCCTCGACACGGATAATCTTAAAGATTTGCACGCAATACTGATTCCTAGTTTACCCTACGTGGAGATATGGGGCGACCAAAGCCCGAGGTAGTCAGACAATCGACGCATAATTCTGCAACTGTCTGTTTGTTCATTAGCTTATACACGCCATAAGCCATGTGATCATTCGACTAGGTATAAATCCTGCAGCTCACAACAAGCCTTTACCCTATTCGCCTTTCCTCAAGTGATGAGTATTAGAATTCTTAGCGGCCAGAGCGCTACTCCACGACTTAGGTTGTGGGTAAAAGTAAGTTTTCTATACCGGCTTCCGGGGACCCTGTCAACACAGCTTCGGGTTTTCCCAACCTAGTATAATCTTGTTACTAGTTAGATGGGCCCATCCCGTGCTGTCAGATTGATTATGCCGAGCTTGGTACGATTTCCTTCTTCCAGCTGAGCGACTTCCTTCTATCCTCCCTTTAGTATCGTTTTCAATGCCAAGTACCTTGGCTTAGGCCCAATGCTTGTCAAACGGTTAAAATCATCCTTACTCCACGGTGTACATTTAGAGTAGATAACAAGACTGCACTCTAGGATAGATGACGCATTCATGTTTTCCTGAGTCCCGCCTTGAAGGACGCGTTCATCACGACCCCGTTGTAGGCCACACCTGTGTTAAGACCCAATTACCTAGTGCTTATTCTACGCCGGCTAGGATACCTAGCGCAAAATCATATTAACACGACCTAGGCGCGACCTAGCACCCACAGCGCCACAGAATATAACTAGTTACTGAGCGAAGGATGACTGAGCCAGGCTGTCGGGACCCGTCTAACTACGTCGGTCTACGAAACCCACACCTACGAGATCTTCTCAGTCAGAGATTCATCCCTACACCTTGAACAATAATAAACGGAGACTAACAATCTGGGCTAATAGCTGGGCCACGCATACTTGGGCGATTACAGTGCTGGTAAATGATACGAGGCGCCACGGGGCCTCGGACGGATGTTGGTGATCCGTGGCACTGGGCCTAGAAATCAAAACAAGCGGTGTGTCTAGGTAGACATTCAAGGAAACGGATGTCTCGATTTCATTAAGAAGTCATGAGGTGACTAATTTAGTTGAGATTCTGTGACCTCATGTACCAACTAGAGAGAGGGCGGACAAATTACTCCCCTGGCACGGTCTACCTTTTCCATGCATGGAGTTCTAGTTCCACCCGCCAGCCACGCGGTCTCTGTTGGTTTCACCTTACTCACTATTGAGCATGCTTACCGTGGCATTGGGCTTGAAGTCTCACTGACTTATCACATCTCTGTCTCACCGATGACATAGTGAAGCAAGGGTCGACGCCTGACCGAGTTTTCCCAGCTGGCGGACGTTCCTCTGTCAACGACGGACTACCGGCCACCGGCCGGCTCTCTGCTGAGCACGTATCACCGTCACGGAAAGTGTTTGTTCAATGACTATGACTATACCACAATGCCTCCAGTTTAAATAGCATGTGAAGTGAACTTTCGTCCGACCACCGGGCAATCGCGTCTTACACACCGCTTCGATGCGGCTCGCAGCATCGAACGACCAGCCCTCACACCCTGCTTATTGCTAGTACATGACATGCTGGCCAATTCATGCGTGCTCGGCCGGCATATGTAGTTATTCTCTTGGGAATTATCGTCTTAGTCTCACAGCGCAGCTTATACCGTAATCTCACTCGCGCACGTACGAGTCTTCAGTGCGGCACGGTTGCGGCTCCCTCCACGGTGTAACTATAAAAAGGGGGCTTAGTCTCCCATCTGCGCGTAAGAGTAGTAATTGTCTATATCTACGTACTTAAACACTAGCTATCTATAATCAATATGAGACGTCCTTACTCATCACACGGAAATAAGTAGGTTCGAATCAGCCCCCACGTAGGCAGATTCTAAGCTGCCCCTCGAACTTCACGGCGCGCGCGAGATCAAGAGGTTGGATTACGGCGCACGGGTGCTAGGTGAGACTCATCAATGCCCTCAGAAAGGCCAATTTTAGACAGCATGGTTTTCTTACCGCCTCGTGTTGTCTACCTTAGACAGTATCACGCTTACACAGCATGTAAACAACGTCGTTTCGTGATACGTTTCCCTAAAGTGGTGAACTACCAGTATGAACGAATATATCCATGGCTTTTGGAAGTGGACAAACTGACCTAAGTACTCGGCGGCGCCGCATGTATTACCTCTCGTTGCGGTCTTTGTGCACAGTAGCGGAAGAAGCCGTTATAGTCCACCTACCTTTTCTTTATCCCCTGACACCTGAGACGTTAGACCTGAAGCACATACACCAGAATAGAGCCATTCGTATTCAGATTCGTGTAGCTAATATTCGTGTTCATCCCTGCTTACTTACTTCCATGTTGTATCTAGTTAAGCTAGGAGGAGGGGAGCTAGGAGGCGTAAGGGAGGATTTAGGGGATGACAGATGGCCGAAGTAGATAGGAAGGTATGGAAGAAGTTAAAAAACAAACTTCATTTATCCTCCGCCGCTAGGAGGTACTGCACATAAGTTGAAAACGGAATACGCGTCAGACAACAACACTAACCTAGTTCTCAACACGTCGATCACAGGAGAACTGGTAGGGCCTAGCTATAGTGAGATAGACCTGTCTTCCTAATCCTGTACGCCTTTGTGGTATTATGTAGCATTATGGCTTATCAAATCTACCGTTAGAAAAACTTATCCGATCTCATATAAACTCTATCCCTGAGAAGGAGATATATTGGATCCATACGCGTAAGCAAAGAAGGGAACAAAGGGCACATTATAACAAGTTAGGAAACAAGTGGAGGTTGATGTATCTTTTCTTCAGAGGGATAGGGTATTGCTGCTGCCCATGTCGCTGATTCTATAGGAATAGGACACATTGGGACAAATCATTCTACTATCATGCACCATACAAGTCACAACGCCCCTTTCAAAGCGTATGAAATACTTCATTCATATCGGGAAATTCATGGAGTGTAAATCACATTGTCTATAGCATCGTACATCTGAATCCGATGTAGTTATCGGAACCCACTCGTCTGTCTGTTTGATGTAGAGCCACCGAACTCACATCATGCTTTCTTCGTGGACAGACTAAGTCTAAAAGAAACCTATTTTCCATAACGCCTAACAGGACATGAAAATGATGGAGGAAATAGGAAGTGAGAGTTGTGGGAAAACTCCCAAGGCAAACGCACTAAAGACTATGTTCAGCCAATCAACGTGAATGTATATTGAATTGACCGTGAGAAAGAATCATCCTGTGGCTCATCCTGCATCTTTATCCGAAGGCACGCGGGAGCGGATCAAAATGCCTGATATTTGGTCCGACCAAATTGGGAATCCGTCAATCTGCCCAGTAGCTGTAACCACTCACTCTAGTAAAGTTGCGGCTATTGTATGCTCATAAGCTTGCAAATTACGCGATGACATCCTACGTAAATGTAGGTTAAGAGGCTATTGTAGCTCCTACTGTCGAATTACCATTCAAATTCCCCGGTTGCCTTGTGGAAGACGTAATCCTTGCCATTAACGTTTAGGACCCCATCCTTAAGGACGCACTTCCTGCAACGGGATCAATACGACGAGGGCAAAAAAGGGGGACGCATAGGAATAAAAACTCACCACTTGTTCTTCACGCGCTGCACCTTGTCGTACATGCAGAGCATGATTTGACCACCTTCTTCGTCATCCTCGTTTTCCTCAACGTTGTCATCAGGGTCATCAAGGTCTGAGTTGATGGCGTCCTCATCAGTCTCACCATCGTCTTCGTCCTTGATATCGTCATCCGGCCCGTCGAATTGAGATGGTCCAGCATTTGCACTTGACTTATAACGGCGTACGGCTTTACCCTTGCCAGTCCGTTTGAGTGGCAACATTAAGCCGCCTCCCTCCATGGCCTTGGCCCTTGCGGCAATTTGTGCATGGAGTAGATTATCTATCCCTACTCGGCCTATCTCGGTGGTTTCACCGTTGCGAGCCTGTTGAAGGAGAATGCCAACGTGTCCATCATCATCGCCAGATCCGTCTACTTGAGAGTTAGGCGGTCGCTGACCGTTAGTCATAGCGACGCGCTGTTGTTGTGCCGCAGGGTTATGAGGCAGATTGGGTCGATATTGCTGCTGGGGGTTATTTTGATACTGACCCGGATATGCCTGGGGCATTGATGGGTTCACCATTCTTTGCTGATTCTGCGGTTGATTCTGCGGCTGCCCCACACCACCATTAGGCTGCTCTCTCAATTTATTGATAGACGCAGCTGCTCGATCACCATATTGGTTCTGTAGCTGGGCAATGACACGTTGATGGGCAATGTTGTTTGCATCTCCCTGAATAGGTTGAGGAACCGTGTTGCCTTCAAGGCCAGGCTCTATCTTAACACCTGGCTCTGGCTTGATGCGAGCATCACTGGTGGAGTGACTAACTGGCACAGGCATGGGCATGGGCATGGGCATAGACATGGGCACAGGCGCCGGCTGGGGTGCAGGTGGCTGCGATTGAGCATAGCCGTTACCATTAGTGATAGGCAAAGTTGCAGATGGCCCAGGAATTGGTTGAGGTGCTGGGGCAGTAACGGCGGGAGCTGGAGGTGGTGGATCGGGTTTAGGATCCCAAGGGAATTGAGCTAGCTGTTGCTGCGAAAGCTTCTTCTGCCAACCCTATATTGCATCATGTTAGTCATGTAATTGACTATGTGTCGTAGGAGAAATAAGTGTGTGCACTAAGAAAGACAGCGAGAGAAAAAAAAGGCCGAGAGCAGCTATGAGAAACAAGCATTTTCTGGTGCAGCCTCATGACAAGGCAAGTGAGGCTATCAGGGTAGGATATGTGAAATAGGGTGGTGGAAAGGTGGTGGAGCACAAGGGAACGCAGTGGAGCACGTGAGTAGTAAGTGGACTGGGGTTCAATGCCGAAAGGAGCCAATAAGCAAAGTCTGAGTCATCGGGGCTCAGTTGTAGGCAGCAGAAGGGATAAAAGCCCCAAATAGTGCCGCCCGCCCCTCTCCAAACCCGCCAGTTCTCACCACCTCCGGCTGACCGATCGACCGACTCTCTGGCCGCCTGGTAACAAAGGAGAATTTCAACCACCACCACGCTACGTCTGCATGCTGTTTTTCAACCTTCTCAGACTGCCTTCCAAATGCATGGCTGCTGACAAGATGTATTCTGATGGAAAGTGCAACTACTTGCTTGCGCGCGTTGGGGAATTGATGACTTGAGAGAGTGAATGTATGCTGCTTACCTTTCTCAGTTGCTCCAAGACCGTCTCGTCAATACCGCCCTCTTCGAAATCAACACGCGACGCCGCAATCACATCGTTGATGATCTGCTGGTAGATATTCCCAACCTGTGAGTTCGACATCTTGATCCAGGGTGTTTGATTGACGGTGAGGTGGCGGTGTGTTCTGGAAGAGAGAGTCGCGTGGCTAGAAGAACAAACTACGTATTTCCCTGCGTCGATCTTCCCGGTATTGCAAAGCTAGTAGGTCAAAGGAAGCCCGGCTTAGTAGAATTTGTAGTAGGTAGTCCAGATGCGTTGGCGAACAAGAGGAAAAGAGTGTTGGAGGTTGAGATGGAGGCCTGGTATGCAACGTTGAGGGGGATGGTGCAATCAGTCCAGGTAGGTAATACAGTCCATTCGTCGGGTGGTTTCGGCCTAGTGAATTCCTCCCTTAGTTCCCTCTTAATCTTGCAATACCTAAATGGGTGAATCGTTCAATTTCCCAGCATCTCTAGTAAGCTTTTGTGTGCCTGATTCTTCCAAGTTTTTGGTGGTGTCGTCGTGTTCTTTGCGACAGTGCTGGTGTGTATTGCTTTGGCTAGGTAAGTAGTGTTGGGGTCAAGTTGCCTTAGTCCTGTCAATTCCTAAGGAAATGCTCCGTTAGCGCCACCTGCCTGCTTAGCTAATCCTACCTAGGTATCTGTGCACTGCCTTCATACAGTGTACCTAGGTACCTACCGACTTACCTAGCGATAAGATAAGTACCCTGTTATAAAATCTATGTAGAGCAGGTACCGAGCTACATATAGATACAGTATAATACTGTGCCCATTAATTAATTAGATTATGTACCTAGGCATGCTTACGCATATGCTACTTAGCCTTCTGCTTTCAGTATATCTAACTTTCACTTAAAAAAACTTAGTCACGCTCAAATCAGGTCGAGAACATGCATACAGTCAACCATAGCATGCATGATAACTATCTGGTTGACTATCTAAGTAAGCACGGTCTTCCTGCCGTGTTTGCCATTAACTCCCACCGCCAAATTAATTAGGTAAAACAATGGAGGGCAATCTGCCTGCTCCTGGGTATAATAATACAAATTCTCATGGGTGATCCACGCAAGGGCCTCCCCTGTTCGCGTTTTCCCGTGTCGTAGCTCATGACCAAATCACAATCGTGGGGGAATATCGTCATTGCTTCAAGGATCCCCGACGCCGCGCTAAAGTCACCTCAAACCGCCAGTACCAGACAATGCCAGAACGAAACTGTATACCTACTGTTGATGTTCGTAGCTTTTTGAGGCCACCACGACGGCGAGTCGCTTATCGGATTGTCATTTGCTTGGCCATCTCTACCTTGCCGGACGAGGCGCCCGAGCCGATGCCGGCACTGGAGCCGGGTCTCTTCTCGAAGATCTTCCAGAACTTCAAGCTTTCATCAGCAGCTGTGACTATTGTTAGCTAATTTGTATAAAACCTCGGCAATGACTGTCTCATCTTACCTGCAGTAGCGAGCATCTGTCCGTCTGGGCTGAGACAGCTGTGGAGGACACGGCTCTCGTGAGCTGGGATCTCTACATTGCGAACCAGTGTAGGATAACTCCAGATGCTGAGGGAGTTGTCGGGGAAACCGCTGGAGCTGACAATCTCGCGGTAGCTGGTGCTCCAGCGGAGACTGGTGACCTGGGAACCGGTATCGATGCTGTTAACGCGGGCACCGGATGTTGTGTTCCAGAAGTGGATATGACGATCGTATGAACCACCGCCGGTGGCAAGCAGGTTCATGTTCCAGGGGCACCAGGCGAGCGCCTTAACAGCGGCCTTGTGGTTGGTCTTGGTGAATTTGGGAACCGCCAAGGAGCGGGCATCCCAGATCGAAACCAGGTTGTCATTGCCGCCAGTAGCGAGCTGAGCACCATCGGACCGCCACTCGAGCCCGCACACTTCAGAAGTATGAGAGACGAGCTCGGCGACCTTGTGCTCGGCAATACGGACGTCGTGGTTGTAGACAAGGCCACTGCGGGCGCCGGTAGACAGGAGGTGCTTGTTCCAGCCCATCACGCCAACACGGGTGTCGTGTCCAAACATGCTGCGGATCTTGGAGCCTTCAGCGACATCCCAGATCTGGACCTCACCCGTACCAAGACCGACACCGACGTAAGCCCCGTCATCAGACCACTTAACGCTGCTGACATAGGTATCGGGAGTCGTCTCCAAAAGGCAGCTGACGGAGCCCTCGTCGGCTGACCAGACGTAAACATTCCGCTCCAAACCGATAGCAACCTGGTTGCCCGTGCTCCAGTCGAGCAGGTTTAGGTAGTAGTCGTCGATGAGGCCAGGGGCATCGAGCACACGTTCCGGTGCAGTTGCGATGTGGCGTCTGAATTGGGCCGAGCTGGCATTGGCGGGTTTGAGGGGTCGGTTGTACTGCTGGCGGAGATCAATAGGCTTGGATGACTCAGGCGGGGCAGGCTTGAACTGAAGGATTCTAGTGTTGAGCTTGACACCGCACGCACTGGCCAGGGATTCTTGATAAGCAATAGTGTTTGGTGATGGACGCGAGTAGGTGGTCGCATCCTCATCATCGTCAAGGCTAAGTCCTTCAAGGGAAGCAATGGCGGCATCGGTAGCCGAGGACAGAATTGAAGACGAGTCACCGTTGCCTCTCGATTTGGGTCGTGACCTGTCCTGAAGATCTAGCTTTCCTGAACCGGCATGGGCAATTGCAGAGCTGTTGCTCCGGTTGGGAATGAATCGATCACCCGCATAGGCCAATGTAGTCTTGTTGGACCTCTGGCGCAGTGGTACCTTCTTGGCAGGGGTCTTAGTGTGTCCTGTGCCAACGAGGGCAAAGTCTGATACACCTAGCTCAAGGGCCTTTCGCGGAGTTGCCACGCATCGAGCGATGTTTGACTTAGGCGAATCGCGATGGGAGGATCGTGCGCTGGGTTTGGCGAAGTGCGACGATAGGTTTCCTCCATACACTGACTTGCCAGCGCGAGTAGTATCGTGATATTTCTCAGGGGTATACGGCGAGGAGTTCACGGCCTGTGCGATGGTGGTAGTGCGCTGACGGGGAGAGGGGGTCAAGGGCATCCGGCCGCCAGCGACACGGGAGGAGAAAAGTCCCTTGTGGGACTTAAGGGGGGTTGCTACTGAAGCTGTTGCCATGGTGCCTTAATGTGTACTTATGACTAACGTAGTAGTATGCGCGTTGTAGCTTGGCTCAGTAGTGATGTGAGAAAGAGCCCCGATAAATCGAATGAGCTCCAAGAGACTCAACTTAATGGTTCCTGGAATGTTGTTTGGTTAGTATCTGCTGTTGTAATGCTCGATATATCGAAGTGTGCCTTCTGGAAGAATGGCTCAGAGTCGGAAAGCGATCAAATGGCTGAGTAGCGATGAGATCTAGTGGACTCGAGAATATTTCTTGCAAGAAGCTTGGGTTGATGATGGCTTTGAGATATGTAGGTCTAGAAGGATTCTGATGTAGGGTGGGATGTGAGATGGAGAAGAGTGTGATGAGAAGGAGGAAGAGAGAGTTCTATAATTCAGTTCATGATGGGAGCTCTTTTATTTACATCCAAAGTGGGGCGTTGATGGGACAACAATGTCAATGGGCCTTCCCCTTCACTACGCCCCACACCAACCTCTACAGCAATTAACGATTCCGCCGCACTAGCCTAGTGCAACCTAGTGAATGAAGAACCCACATTCGCTTCCACGTCGGGACTCGCCAGCACTGTTTTAGGTTCATCGAGTCTGTAGCGTCGTACCGAAACACGTATTCTCTACGCATACACACCCTGGACAGGTACCATTCGCCCCCCTGCACTGCCACATGAACCTGTGTCTTGCCTGGAGCCGTGCTTATCACAACACTGTGCGATATGCAAAGTCGATATTGATTCCTACCATTTAGGTACCCAAGTCAAACCTTGATCTCGACCTAACTACCGAGCCGGCCTACATATACACACCATTAGCTGCCATCAACTTCAGCTAAGTGTATATTCTGTCTGTTCAATTCGCCAACAGCCACAAGCCGACTTCAGGGTTTGCTGTCCGCGGCCCTTCGTTGTCGTCGCCACTCCATTCAGATGTCGTGCTGATGGTGGCGTAGCAAGCGTCCACTACTGTGACTAGACGTATAGTTCGTGCACTCATCTTCTAACTACATCCAGAACCTACCTACACAGGCTCGGTACAGGCGACCAAGTATGGCGCATCCCTCAACGCCGTCTGCGTCTACGCAGTCTTTATTCGGAGGCCCGGTCAACTCGACTCATTTCCCATCCTCGGTCACCGCTTCTGCACCATCCGTCACTCCTTCGATTGCCAATAGCAACACCAACACCAACGCCAACGCCCCGACCCCTGTCTCCGCTGCCTCCTCCGGAAACACATTTGTTATGCCAAATTCGCCTCTGAAGAACAGGGCTATGATGGATGGCTACCGACCTAAAGTCACACGAACCCTCGGCCAGAGGCCTGCGTGTCTTGTCAATGCCTCGGTAACTTATTGCGGTGACAACCGGATCTATGCCTTCGGAGGCTTTGACCAGTACACTGACGAAGTCTACAACCATGTCCTCAAACTGGATCTTTCGAGTCATCAATGGAGTCTGGTAGACAACTACGGGGATATTCCGGGCGTTAGAATGGGTACGTGCTACTACCCTAGACCTCCTGTGTTGAAGCGCGCCAGCTCACTATTTGGATTGTAGGGCATACAGCTACGCTGTATCAAGGTAATAAGCTTCTAGTTTTCGGTGGTGAGAATGAACACCGCACCTATCTTTCGGACCTCATCATCTTCGATCTACAAACAGCAAACTGGACACAGCCCCCAGTCACCGGCCCTCTACCCAAAGGCCGGGCAAGACACGCCGCTGTCCTCCACGAAGATAAGCTGTTTATCATTGGCGGTATCACCGGCCATGATAACTATGTTTTGGACGATATCTGTTACTTGGACTTGAAGACATATACGTGGTCTAGATCCTGGCGATTTGTTCCAAGATTTGATCACTCAGCTTATATCTGGTGTGTGCCGCCTTCATCTTGACTATTTATTCATGCTAACTATTACAGGGCCGACCGAGTTTGGGTCTTTGGCGGGCTTAGTGGAGATATGGACAAGGTTAGCGAATTATGGTGGCTTGATCTTAAGGGCAGCCCTGCTTTCGATTCACCACCTCACATCGGCTCGACCTCGGATAGACATGCAGTCATGAGCCGCAGTACAGATCTGTCTCGCCCCATTTATTCCATGGGCACGACTACCGCCGTAGGTGCCTCTGGATATGCCGCCAATTCGAGGACAGCTCAAGTCAGCACACCCTCTTTCCAACTTAAAACCTATGCCCCCATGGCACCAGGCGCAGTGTCATCTCTCAAGTTCGTCTCTGGTGCCCATGTACCCTCTCAAGTCCCTGGAACCCACTTTCACATTTACTCCTCGGGCACATTGCTTGATTTTGTAACACCAGCCGCCACAATCACATCAAAGGAATGTTCTTTATCGGCCTTAGACCTAGCATCCCTACGATGGCAAAAACTGGCTGAAGGCCGCGAGATATTTAAATCAGGCTTCCGTTGGCATTACTGTACCATGAACGAAGATGGCACAAAAGCCTGGTTACTGGGATGCCCAACTGACACGGCGAACGACCTTGGTTCAAACGGGTATGAGGAGTATCTGAGTGATATTATGGAGGTAGATTTGCGGCGTTATGGCTTTCTCGGAAACAACTTTGTCTCAGAGCCTCGTTCAGAGCTCTCTCGCCCCTCATCCCATACACGGATGCAAGAACAACCGTCAAAAGGACTAGGTCTGGATCTTGCAAGGCTCTTCAACCAACCTCCGGAGACAGGCAGTGGAACCGATTTTATCATTACTGCCCTTGCTAGTGATTACGAAGACGACGATATGATTACCTCTAGTCTGATTCGTGCCGGAGAGGTGCCAGATGACCGGAATTGGCTTGCGCCAGATGCTCCCACGTCACCACCTATTCACGTCCACAAACTCATTCTCCAGGCTCGCTGGCCGCATTTCGAGCGCCTTTACAACGCACAGATGGCCGAATTCCACACTAAAAAGATGCATATTCCTGAACCTTATTCCGTCGTGAAAGCATTCCTATTCTACCTATATACAGATAGCATACATGTCAATGATGGGGTCACAGACCTCTCCGACGTAGCTGGACTGTTAGTACTGGCTAATATGTACAACATCCCGCGCCTCAGACTCCTCTGTGTAAACCGTCTATCGAAGGAGCTTGATGTTGATCACGCATGCATCATCTGGTATTGTGCAGGTCAAGCGAGCGAAGATTGGTTGCGCAAGAGAGCAGCGAGCTTCTGTCTAACACATTGGGGTCGCATCGTCCGCACCGAGGGATTCCTAACACTTCCTCGCACAGCCTTAGTTGAATTGTCACAGGAAATCGATATGGAAGGTAGAGTTATAGCCGGCGAGGAACTTGACTACGTCGACAGCTACCGCAACCGAAACGAATGGGCCCCGCGGAAAGATAGCGTTGGGAGTGATCGCACCCAGTTGCCCTCTGATATGGAGGATGACTCTGAAGGCATGGATATCGCTTAATCATTCTCACGTTAGCCAACTGATAGGGGAAAACCAACCAAGTCGCTATGGGCTAAGATGAGATTTGTGTGCCGGCCTTTCGCGTGCTTTCCCCCCGAATATCTTATGACTAGCGATGATGGGAAGGCTTGTTGTTTTCGATTCTGAACCGGCGTTATCTGGGTTGCTTGCGGGGTGAGATAAGCTATTGCACATACAGGGCGAAATCACGCATTCGGATCGTGTTTCGCGTAGTTTTCTATTGCCAGTGGTCTACAGACGGGCTCGCTCCGGTGCCGGCGTTGGGGTGAGAGGGTTTCTTGCTGCTGGGTTGGGTGTCTTGCTTGCTGTGCGAACTACGTAGGTAGCTAGGGCACATCGCTACTATACCTTAAGACGGCGTTACTTTGGGCGGCACTACTGTCTATCTGCTACGGATAATGAATTATGCCGCTCATGAACTTGAGACGCTATTTTGCCTACCTATGTTTACGTGACCAAAGAGCTACTGCGTATTAGAACGTCATATGTGACTTGGCTGCTGTCATTGGTCATCACCTAATTAACGCTAACTTCTCGTATATATAGCTGGCCTATATAACATATCCGCCGAACTAGCCTGCCTTCATATCCACGATGGAAAGCCGATGGTGTCCTCTGCTCTTAACAAGTCCTTCTATCCCCCATCTCTTTATTCAACTGTAGAGCCCAAATCAACCAAAACACTCTGATAGCCGACCATCGCACCTTGTACGATGCCCCTCCGCCGATCACCAGTCTGACTCGCGGGGCTTCCGTCGAACTTGGAATGTCAGAGTCCATCATTTCCCTTCGCGGTTTAACACGAAACGGTGATCGCCTGCCGGGGACAACGGTTAGGCAGGTGGGATACCGCGGTATCTACCTAGGCTAGCTAGGCTAGGTAGTATGTAGACTAGATAGATACACTATGTACAGACATGCTCGGCAGGTTTTCCGTCGGTTGTTACCTGGTACGTGTCGAGACTCATGGAGGGTCAGATGGATGGTCGTTTTGCGGCGGTGAGCACTAGTACCGTAGAGGCTTTGGTGTTGGGTTTGTGTGCTCTGTGGACAATATCGGTACCTTGCTCGTCCATGCACTAATCAAGTGGCCGCAATTAATTAAGCCTCTCAAACCTTGCGTCTATACGTGGATGTAGCTCACTTACTAGCACTAGATTCAAGAACGGGATAAGACGTACTATGCAACGACATATTGATCACGAGGTAGAAAACCTTCTAACCTATGGAATTCAAGTAAAGAATTAACAGAACGCTATAGAAAGATCCCTTTCATGCAAATGGCTTATTGCCGGAGGCAGATCCGAGCAGCTACATTAGCGTCAGGATGATACCTCCCCCCTCACAATCGTGTACCAATAATAACAGTGGCTTCATTGCCAAGTCTATGGCATGACCGGACAACTGCAACTTCTGTTGCCCTGACGTAGGACAACTCGAGTATCTCGAAATCCAGACATTATAGAGCTCTCCGCTTGGGAATAGCCGTGAAACCTATGAGATAGAACTCAGTCCCAATATCAAATTGGAACCGAATTTTACATTTTTTCTGTTCGTCATCAACGAGCCGTGGGGCAGTAGGGATACTCTCATGAGAGAATTGATCCGCCATCTATCGTAGGAAATATCCAGAGGGGGTGTCGTAGTATGTGTGGCTGAAAAGCAACCGCCTCGCTATATCCATCCTCGCATCACCCGTCCTATGTCTGTTCCATATCCAGCATCCACTCTTTTATCTATGCCATTCTTCATTTTCTTTTCCCTTGATGATTTGGTACAGGTGGTTTTGACGGGTGATTGCGAGTATCCATCCTAATTTGTATCGTCATAAGTCGTAGCTCTCCCTTTCGGAAGGTGGCGACAGTGGATTTAGTAGACTTCTAAACGAAGGGTGAAAGCGAAGAGCTAATTCGTAAGAAGACCGTTATGCTGAAAGACAGGAACGCCTGAAATGAGAAGTGTGAACTTTTCCGATCCTAGAACTTAGGATGTAACAAGGAAATAAACAGAGGAAGGGGTATCCGGTATCCAGTCTATGTGTAGAAATCTATGGTGTACAGTCGAAACGAGCACGATTTAAAGTTGAAGAGAGAACCCCAGCCGAAGCGGAAAAAACGAGCTGACGTCGTTTTACGGACAGTAGCAGATGCCGAGGGACTAGCCTGGCTGGTGTTTGTTTTAGTTGGATAGCAATGCATCGTGTAGGATTTACGAGCACATTGCCCTAAAATTCCTCATATGACCGCGGAAACTTGGCTTGGGATGAATGAGAATATGAGGTGCTTTACATCTGCATCTCCTCGCCAATACCAGGTAATCCGTGTGAGAGGTTGCCCACGTTGAAAGTCATCTGATTATTGGACAAATTTGCTCGGATGCTTGCTGCTTGGGCTTGTATTTCACAAGCCGACGAATGTTGTTTGTGCTGTGCAGCTAGTTAGCCTTATGTGTCATGCGGGTATCCATATGAGGATCAAGTTTCTTACGTATTTCAGCCCATTTTGGTTCTTATACCGCTTATGACAGTACTCACACTTGTGAGGCTTCTCTTTCTCCATTCCTGTCTCGCCGGGATATGGAGCAGATGTTTCGGGATTCACAATTGAGAAGGTACCGTCCCCGTTCTCATGAAGTTGTTGGTTTTGGTGACCATGTTGTTTGTGATATCTTCAAACACGGTTAGCAACAGACTAAAAATACACTACAACTTTGTTCATAAAAAAAAACAAGCCAAACTTACTTCAAGCCATTTTGGTTTTTGTAGGCTTTTTCACATCCAATGACTGGGCACTTAAACGGCTTGTCTTCCTCGGGTGGCATGGTGAATGTTTCCGGATTCGCTATGGCCCTCTGCAAGGCAGCAAGGTGAGTAGGGTCCATGTGAGGGAATTGGCTCTGATCGAGGCCGAACTGTGCCATTTGCTGCTGAAGAACACGTTGTTGGTTGGCTGAAGTGCCATTCGGGCTATACAACCTCTTTGCCGGGTCTTGGATAAAGTACTCTGACAAAGCTGAGCTATTCAAACCCCCGACCGCACTATTGAGGTCCATGAAGTCAAGCGAGGAATTATCGATGATAGCATCTGATGAACCACCCATGCCGGATTGGTTAGTGGTGAGTGTTGGAGTGTTAACGGACGATACTGTAGGGTTGTTCTGATAACCGAAGCCGGACGTGCCGGGCGTTGGCGGCTGAGAGGTTCTTAGGGCCTGCGGCATGCCTGAGCTATTCAACTGCAACTCGGGTCTTTGTTGACCAAACATCTGCCTCGTTTGTTGGATTGTCCTGTGGCTATCATCGATTTCCATTATTCCAAGAGCATCGTCCATCTCCATGTCACCTACGGCGTCTAGGTCATCATGGGATTGCATGCCACCTAGTTGAGTCTGTTTGTTGGAATCCATACCCATTGATTGCCTAGCCCCATGCAGGCTACCGAAGCCCATGCCAGAACTGCTGTTAGCCCCCACTATCCGGTTCTGTTGGCCGAAGCCTACCTGGCCTTGACTCTGGAACCCTTGGGATTCTGGGCGACCAGAGCCTATGGAGATGGAAGGCCGGCTAGTGGCGGAGAGCCTATGGGGCATGCGAACGCCATTGCCATTTCGACCACCCTGGGCATTTGCCGCGGTATGGACAGTCTCATAATGACGCAGAAGATCATGCATTGTGTCTAGTTTGAGATCGCAGCATACGAAATCCCGCAGGTATTCTGCCTCCATCTTGGGGATGTACGAGTTGGAGTGAAACGAAGGGGACTGAGCTAAGCCGGCGAAAGGCGAGGTGCCAGTCATCGCTAGACTATCGTGAAACACGTGGTCAGCCTCAATAGTACACTGGTTTCCGGGGGAGGGGAGGGGGATGTCTAAGACTCTCAGATGTGTCTCAGATATCTCTATTGAGAGGGTAGAGGAGAGCGTCACATGTATAGGCGGTAGGTTGGTCAACAGGAGAACGACTTACTCATCTCTAATGAAACTTCCGACGGAAAGGCCACCCCAACTCATCCCATTCATCAAACTACCGGCCATGCTTTCGCGCCGTCCTCGATTCGCAAGTTCGCGGTTCGGATTGATCATCGAGATCGGCTTGGGGCCAGCACTCACGAAGGAGTCCTGACGACCACGGCCGATGGCCGAGTCCAGCGCAGGGCCTGTTGTCATATCGACAGCGGCACTGTTGAAAAACTCCGACTCGTCGCAGGGCGCTAGGAATTCGAAATCAAGGTCGCTGGTAGGGCAGACCGATGCGGAGTGTGTGCTGTGGACGCTGGGTGGGCCGGGAATGCGGATGGGCTTGGAGGGTGGGCAGGATGGGTGGATGAGATCAGTCAGGCCAAAGGGATCGTTAGGCGTAGTCGGCTGTGGCGAGGGGGAAGGAGATGAAAGAGAATGCGATGAGGCGGGAGTGGGAGCAGCGGTTGAAGCAACGGCGACGGCGGCGACGGCGGAGGTCGAGGCGGAAGAGGAGGAGGAGGGATGGGAAATATTATTATAGATAGTGTGGCTAGGATTATTATTTTGGATCGCCTTTTGGGACCAGGCCTGGGACTGGGACTGGGACTGGGACGTTTGGTCGGTCCCGCGACGGCTGCTGAAAGGTGACGACGGATTGGACTCGGGCCAGTCGGTGCAGCGGCTTGGCTGGCTAGTAGTAGTCGCAGTAGTGATAGTGGCAGGATGCCCAGTGAACCACCGGCCTGCGATGCCCTGGCTCATGATGGGCTGGGATCTCGTGGTACCGCAGGTACAAAGTGCTGTATGTACAGTGCTGGTCGTGTGTGATGCGACTTAATAGGTGGATAGGGTGGAGAGGGTGGATTGGGTGGATTGTATGTATGGTGGATTGGTGGGACTGGGTGGAGTTCTTGGGTAGTGGACTGCACGTTGTCGATTCGTGGGCGATCCTTGGCGGGCCTCTTGGAGCAAGCGGCGCTCGCGATCCTCTCGGAAAGTACGTACTTACAAGTACAGCGCAAGCAAGCACAGAAGGAGAAACAGGGCGGCAGGGCAGGACAGGGCAGGAGCGGGAATGGACCGTGCGTGTTCCCTGCACACACGCGAGCTGTGCGTATGTGTGTAAGTGAGGTAGGTATGTACCTACTTACTGCGTAAGTGCGAGCAATGCACAATGCACAGTAGCGCGAACAGTGATGTTGCTTGACGTATTCTGTACTGTACTCGGAGCTGGCTTCCTAGGGTTATCGAAGCGATGAAATCATACAACCCCGGGAGGTAGGGTGTGTTCTTTATACAAAAGTATGGCGGGAGTATAGCACCGATCGTACAGTGCTATGTATCACTTTTCAGTTCGTACCCAGGAGACCCGATAACATATAGCGAATACAGTACAATCCAAGCAAGGGATACGGGTAGTATAGGTGCGCTGCAAGGAAGACACGGCTGTTGATTAATAGTAGGTATTGACGAGCAGCCAGCTTTGCCCCAAGTCTTGAGCTTGGGGAGAACAGCTGGGATGATCTACCAGGGTTCTGGCCCGGTACAAAGAATATAATTGTAATAGGGCAATGAGAGAGGCCCCGGTGTGGCAGGTGAGAGGTAAATGGTGAAGATGATGGCAAAATGGCGACGGCGACGGCGTTAGGAGATGTAACCTCCCTGGTCCTGGTATCGCGAAACAGCGGCGAGGTATGCTGTACTTCTGTCTGAACAGGTACCTAGATAGATGTTGCCTCGTTGAGTCACAGCTTTGAGTTCAACGTCAATACTGCAGTAGTGGCGGGCTGCAACGCGTGTCAGTGTCAGTTCGGTACATCAATGCTGGGTAATTAATACTGCAGGTATGCACCTAGGTAGGTATTTTGAAGGCTGCAGTGGGCACCAAGCTGAATAGGTAGGTAGTGTGTTCTGTACTTACATGTATTCTGTAGCTTGCGAAGTTATGGAGGATGGATCCCGGTCTCGTTGGTTTGGATAGTTTAGGTATCTGAGTGGGAAGAAATATATAGTGCTGTTGCCCTCACAAATTACCTTACCGTAGCACTTATGCTCATCAGGTAATGGCGAGATCTACGCATTGAGCCCGGATGTGATGGTTGGGTAGGGAATAGGTACAGAGCACAGCAACAATCAATGAAAAAGTAGCGGTCTCGCTGCTACACGCATGCGTATGTAGGTGCTGTAGGTAATTTAGTTGTGGGGTGCACCAGGTTTAGTAGTGCAGCGCACACACATGGTGTGAATGTCAGCGATAGGTACCTACCTACCTCCTAGGTCAGGTAATGGGTAATACAGGAGCCGGTCCAGCGGGACTTGAAATATTCTCGTGATACCGAGACTGTACCCGTCTAATAAGGTATCGCGCTAGTAAATAGTAAGGTAGGAAATCGATACCTACCAACTAATGGACTGACTCGTGCAAAAGCTTTACCCAATCAGCTTAGCATTATAAACAAGTATTGTGACAATCAGACAATGCTGTGTTGTTATAATGGTTGTTGTAATACCGTTCGGAATAAGTGCATGCAGCAACTTACGTTTACACTTAAGCCCGCAGAGGCAGCGGCTCAGCGTTTCGCCCAGCTGTTCGTTTGTCGAATCTGCTATCTGTTGTCTCTCGGGGAGGGGTGGCAGCAACTGCGCTGGTCCTATCGCGTACGTTCGTTGCTCTGTTCTGACTCAGGCTGCCGTAGCATTTGTTATCGCATACAGAGCAGGGGATGCACCAATGGGCGAGGTAACAGAGAGATTGTCTGTCAGATGGAAGGTTGCAATGTGTGTGTTGCATGCGACGAGACCCAGAGATGACGGACAGGCCTCAAGGTTTACTTGATTGCTTGATGCTGTGCGAATGCCGGTATTACGGTTTGTCGGTCTGTGCTGCGAATATAATCAAAACAATGTGCGCCGATGTTGAGTTTAATATCTACAATATCAATCACATATCACAATATCATTGGCCATTTTCGGGTATAATCTTTCCACCACATTAGCTACGCAGTAGTAGTTCCTGTAAGCAAACCACGCATGGGCCATATATTTGTTGCCGCATGTTGACAGACATGATTAGTTACATCGCCCCAGCCCCCTATTCCCTATCAGTAACTATTTAGGATGCGATATGTATGCACGTATAGCTATGACATAATCGTTGGGACATACATATGAGATCCCATGTCGAGAGGTACTACATATATCTCGGGACAGCATGTACGTGGCCGGTTGATGAACCGGAAGGCTTCTGTCTGTCCAAGTGTCGTATCTGCAGTTCACGAATCGCGACGGCCGGTGGTTCACGGATGAATGACATAACCAAAGAAGTGAGCCACTTATGCGCAGCAGTCTCCTAGTACAGACAGACTATGCTCCTAATGAAGCAGAAGCCGTATACTACAGTACGACTAGGACGGCTGGGCAGCAGCTATCTTAGCTAGATGGAGATGGGCACCCAGCCGGGATGAGGGTAGGACGAACAGCCCCGAAGAAAGCCCAAGGTTTCCAGGTCAGTAGCGGGCGTACACCTTTTATGTATTAACTGTGAGATGCAAGCCGATCATTAGATAGATCAGTTACGATAGGCTTACACTATACCTCCCCTTTCCCTCGGGAACCAAAGAGGAGCCGGCTTCAGGTGGGCTTGCTAGAATGCGCGTCCACCCCGGATCTGCTGTACCTCGCATCGGTTAGCTTGTTTGATCGAGACAAACGGTTTGTCATCTAACCTCGAACTTCCGGCTCTAAACTCGGTGGTCAGACAAGCGGCTTATTAACTGTTTCCCTAAAGTTTCGAATGGTGTGCAAACGGCATTATGTTATGTATACTGAAGGCGGTGAGTTCATGTGGATGATCAAGCTCAACCTCAAAGTGGTAAATGGTAGCTGAGACACGCTAGGGTGGAGATGGCTACTGCTATGCGTAGGCGTTTTCGATTGAGGTTACACCCAACGGCCACAACACACAACACTACGCTACCTACCTACGCATAGAACTAACTGTATCAATAATTAATTATATACATATGTAGATACCTAGTGCGCCTACAGCCTACCCAGCTTAGGATTTTATATACGTATAAAGGTCTTACCTGCTTACATTTCTCAACCCCTCGGGCAAACTATCGAGGGACCAATGATAATCCCTGCTTCTAGAGGCTAGTTTCCGCTTATGGCGATGTTCAACCTGTACAGAGTGTACAACAAATGAGATAATGCCGTCGTCAGATCTACGTTGTCAGCTAAATACCTACAAGGAGGATAGTGCGGTTGTATAATAAATATTAGCCAACATAAGAAACGAAGTGAAACATTGCATAAGCAGATTTGATAGTATTGACAGGTCATCTTCCATCTAACTCACATAGGATATGATATATACTATATACACCTAATGTTATTTCCTTGCTGTTTCACTATCTAGGTAGCCTAGGTACCTAGCCGTATTGGCGGTGCGAGTGGACAGCGCCGTAAATGGGTACCTAAATTACGTACAACCTACAAGTGGGGGAGTTGGTCATAGTTGCTACTTTTGAGTAGTGACTTCCTACTTATGTCACTATATGAAAACTGTACCTGCCATAACTACTGGGGCCCTGGTTTACTTACCTGGCCACCCCTCCCACCTACAGACCTAGCTAGTTTTTTTTTTTACTCATCTACACTTTGGTTCTTAATAAACTGCTACCTTTTGTACCCTAACTCTTTTTGGTGTTTTCGGTGAGGCAATTAATACTGCTATTTTTTGTAACTTTTGTTTTTTATTTTTTAGTACTTTTTATAACTTTAGTTGATTTTTGCAGAAAAAAAACTAGCTAATTATTTTAACATTACTGTACTACTGTTGTTGTATATATATTAGAGTTTATTTTAACTATATTAAACTACTTTATAAATATTGCTTTAAACTTATTGTTTTTTTTATATTTTTAAAATTTAAACATAAATTAAACTACTTAGTTAATTGCTAAATTAGTACTAAGTAAATTATTTTTTTTATTAAATTTACTAAAAGTACTATAAATATAAATAAAATTGTTTAGTTTTGTTTTTATTTATTATAGTTATTTTTTATTTAATTATTTACTTTTTTATATTAAACATATTTTAAATATATTGCGCAAATTTTATTTGTTTAAAATTTATTTTATAATTTATATTAACTAATTTGTATAATTACTTTTTAACTTAAAATATTTAGTTATAAATAAACAAACTTTTATATATAAAAATAAATCTGTTTTTAGTAAAAACTTAATATATAGATTAAGTGTTTGTTTTTTTTTGTTAGCTAATAATACTTTTACTAAAAGTAGAAAGTTTAGTGCTAGTTAGTTTTTTGTAGCTTTTATTTAATGCTTTGAACGTTTTTTCAATTTATTAAATTGTAAACGATTTAATAGTAAAGCTTTTACTACTTATTAGCTACAAAAAGTCAAATAAAAGTTTTAGCAAACTAAAATTGTTAATTATTTAAAAATTATTAAAACTATTAATATATTTTGTAAAAATAAAGCTGCAGTATTTATTAACAGCTTTTTTATTTTTTAAAACTTTTTTTTAAAAGCTTAAAAACGTATTATTAAAAAAACTAAGCTTAATTTTGTAAAAACTGCTCTAAAAAAATAATTTCTAGTTTAGCTAATAAATAGCTTTTTATTATTTTCTGCTAATAATTTTTAAAGCTTAAAACAAAGTAGTAATAAGTTTTTTGCTGTTTATTATTATTATATTTAAGCTTTTTTAGCTTATATAAGTAGTTATAATATATTTAAAAAGTTAACTTTAAATAAAACTTCTTTTAACTTTTTTGAGCTTTTTATTTTAAAAACAGTAGTTAAGTTGTTTGTAAACAGTTTATATAATAATAAGCTTAAGTTTAAATTAACTAAAAAAAACGCTTTTAAAAAAATTTCTTTAAATAACTGTTTTAAAATAATTTAAAATAGTTAGTAAATTTTTAAAAGTTAACTTTTTGTTTAAAAAAAGCAAACTAAAAAACTTTATATAAAAATAATAAAAAAAGTTATTTATTTTATAATAAAACTATTTGTTAATTAAGTTTTTGTTAAATTTTATTTAAAAATAGTTTTAATAACAATACTATTTAGTACTTAATTTTTTTTAAATATGTTCTATTTTAATATATTTGTTTTATTAAGCATGTACTTTTTTATAGCTGTTAATATTGTTTTTGCAAAATAAGTTAGTAACTTTAAGCCTTTTTAGCAAGTATTTTTGTATACTATTTAAAATAAAAAAAAAACTTTTTTTTTTTGATTGCTAATTTTTGCTTTATTATTTTTAACTGCTAGTTTTTTTGTAAATAAAAGCAAAGTATTTATATATATAAGTTTTATTAGTTATAATATTATTATTGCTACTAGTGCTAATTAAACTTTTATATTTTAAAAACTTTCGCTTTAAAAGTTGTTTAAACATTTTTTAATTAACAAACAAAAACAAGTTATAGCTTGAACACAAGTTTGTTTTTGCTATAGCAAAACTAGTTATATTAAACTAAACTATACTGTTTTTAATAGTAATGCTTTTTAAGCTTAAAAGCAAAATTATTTAAAAAATTTTATTAATAAAGTAAAAAATACTATAGTAAACTTTTTATTAGCTTAACTTTTAATAAATTACTTTTTATATTTATTTAAGTTTTTTTAAACTAAGTTAGCTATATTTATTTTTACATTTAATAAAGCTTTTATATATATTAATTAATATAAATGTACATTTGTTATTTTTTGTAATAAATCTATTAATAGTATGATTGTTTTAGCAGAAGTAAAGTTAGCTGCAAATTTTTATGTTAGTTTTTACTGTTGCTAACTTTGCACAAAAAAAGCAAAAAAAAACAACTTATTTACTAAAGCATTAGTACTACTTTATATATTATTATTTATTTAAACTTTTAGTTTAATTAGTTATAAGTGTTAAAAAAATAGAGATTTTAAAGAAAATTTGCAATTGCAAGTTTTTTATTTAATAGTACTTTTGATTAAAGCAGTCAAAAAAGCTACTAAATAATAAAAAGCAGCAGCTAAAACTGCTATTTTTATTAATAGCTTTTTAAACCTAGTTAAAAAAAAAAGTACTAAAGTTAGCATTTAAACTAGTTCTGTGCTTTAATAAAAACAAAGTTTCTAAAAAATTTATAGTTGTTAAAATAAAAGCTTTTTTAATTAAAAAAAGTTAACTGATTAAATCTAAGTTTTTTTTAGTTTTTTTAATTTATTTTAAGTTAGCTTTAAAAGCTTTGCTGCTATAAAGTATATAACTATATAAATAATTATTAAAGCTTAAAAAAAAGCTAAAAAAATCGCTACTGCTAAATACAAGTTGAACTATATAACTAAGTTAAACTATAAACATAAAATAAACAATATTACTTTATATATAATAGCTTTAGTATGTTTTATTAATATAGCTTACTACTTTATTTTTACTATTAAGTTTAATAATAGTTTTAAAATAGTATTTATAGTTCTAGCTAGTAATTTAGCTTAAGCAAATTAAAGCTTAAACATTAATATATTTTTAAATAGTTTATATAAAAAACTGAAAATTTTTCGTTTTAAACTGTTTAATATAAAACTTAGCAAATTATTTGTTAAAACATTTATTAAAGCAGTTTTGTTTGTTTGTTAATATATAATTATATTTATTTGTATTAATGTTATTTAAAAAACTATATAAGCTATTGTATAGTTTAAATCTTTTTAGCTTTTAAGAAATAACTTTTTTAGTATTATTTTAAGTTTTTTATAGCTTTAAAATATAGTAGTTTTTTTAAATATTAAATTAAGCTTTTTGTAAATTAAAAACAAAAATGTTAATAAAATTTAAGTATAAATTAAAAGTTTTTTAATAGCTTTTTTTACAAGTTATTACTTTTTATTTTTTTGTAATAAACTATTTTTAAAGTTAAATTTATATACTGTTATAAATAAGCTTAAACTTAATATAAAATTAAACGAAAATAAAACTAATAATAAATTATTAAAAAATATTAAAGATTATTTAAATATTAAAACAAATAAAAATAAAAATAATTTAAAAAACTAGCTATATAGTTTTAACTATATTATTAAATTAAAAAACTGTTTAATTTTATATATTTTTTTAAATATATTAGTTTTTTTAACTAATTTATTTAATTAAACTTATTTATTATTTATTTTTTATTTACTAATTTAAGTATTTTAAAATAGTTTATTTTTTATATATATAAGTAGTAAAATTGCTATAAACTTTGGGTTAATTTAAAAGCTTTTTAATTAGCTGCTTATTAGTTTTTTATATTTTTTTTAATAATTATTAATACAGAAAAACTTTTTGCTAGTTATTGTGTTACTAAAAAAAAGCAGAGTTTGAAATATAAACTTAAAAATTGTTAACTTTTTGTTTTATTTTTTACAAACAAACGTTTATAAGCTTGTCGAATAGTTTTTTAGAACAAAATGTCCAATAATACTATTAAAAAGTGGTTTAATTTTTCTAGTGTTTATTTAAGCTTTTTAGTTTTTAACTATTTAAAAACTAAAGTTATATATATTATTTATATTTATTAAAGTTTTAATGTTTTAAATATTGTAAATATAAAAGCTATAAATTTATATATTTATAAAGTATAACTAAAACTAAGCGTAAAACTATAAAATAAATTAAAGCGAAAGTTTTAAACAGTTTTGTAGAAATATTAGTTAAACTGTTTAGTACAAAAAAGTATTAATACAAGTATATATAAATCAATTATAACTATTAATAAAAAATTATTAAACTAATTAAGCTAACTTGTTTTAGTTAATAAAAATTTTTATTATTTAAACTTTTTAACTAAGCTTTAATTAATATTTAATTATAAAAATGTTGAAAAAAACATATTTAATATATTTATTACTTTTATAAAAAATATATATTAATACTTTTTAAACTTTTAAGTAAGCTTGTTTTTAATGTTTAATTTAAAATATATATATTGAACTATATTATTATACTTAAATATATACAAAGTTTTTATATTTAATATACTTAGTTTTTTTTAGTTACAACTTATAAAAATGTTTTAAAGTTTATAAACTGTAAGCTTTTTAATAACTAAAGCAATAGTATTAGCTATAAAAGTTATTTTAAAACTTTTAACAGAAAAATTTTTTTTGTTGCTTTAAATATTTAGAAGTTTAACTTTATTAATTTACTATATAAATAATATGTTTTTTATTTACGCTTTTTTTAAAAAATAGTAAATGTTTATATAAAATTATTTTTTTTTACGTTTAAAGTAAACAAAGTTTAAACTTTTATTTAAAAAAATTTAATTAAGCTGCAAAAAAATTGTTATTTTAAAAGTTGTTTATTATATTTATAATATTATTAAAGTTATAAAAAAAAAATGCAATAAATTAACAAACTAGTTTGTACTTATAATATAAACTAGTATAAAATTTTTTTTTAAAGCTTTAAGTTTTATTTAAAAGTAAATAAAAAACTGTTTTAAAATGTTTTAGCTATTTATTTAATTTACTAAAAATGTTTTTTAATAATAAAAAAAAAATAAAGCTTTATTTTTTGAGCTATTAAAAAAGCAAGTTTTAGCTGTACTAATAATTTATAAATATTAATTTGACTTTTTTTATAATATTTATATTAACGTTTTAAGCTATAAAATAGAAATTGTAATTTTTTAAAAACAAAAAAGCATAAATATTTTTTTAGTTTATAATAGCTTTTTATTTATAAAATTTTAACGTAATTATAGCACTTACAAAAAAAAACTTTTAGCTATTATAAAATTTGTTTAAAAATATTTACACTATTTTTTAAATTTTTTAGAAATTAGGTTTATAATTTATATAAATTATATACTTTTTACTTATTTTTTAGACTTAGTGTATTATAAAAATATTTATGCTCGATAAATATTTAAACTTAAAGTTATAAATGTTAATATTAAATATATTAAAAAAAAAAAAAACAAAACTATTAACGCTTTATTAAAAACTATTTTTTTTAATAATAATTGCAAAAGTGTATTTAATGCTTTAAATTTTAGTTCTATAAATTAAAATAAAATTTAAGTATAAAAAAATAAATCAGGCAAATATTAAAAGCTGCTGTTAAAAATACTTAGAAAAAAAGCTAAATGTTTATTAACTAGCGGGAAAATTGCTATAACTTTTAATTTTACTATTTGTTTTTTTATTATTTAGTTTAATAGTAAAAAAAATCTTGACTTTATTATTAAAAAGTTTTTTAAAAACTTTTTTAATATTTTAAATGCTATATTTATATCGACTATTATTAAAACTTAAAAAAGTTGGTTCAAATATTTATTTGATTTATAATACTTTAATATTATGCTTTTTTTTTTTACAAGTACTTTTAATTAGTAGAATTATATTAATAGTTAAGTTTTTGTTAATAAAGTAAAAAAATATAAGTTAATAAATAATCGACTTAAATATTACTAAAAAAGAGTTTAAAAAAAATGTTTTTGTAAAACTAATGTTTTTTAAGTTTTAAAAATAGCTTATAATAAAGCTGGTTATTTTTTTCTGTTATTTACGCTTTAGTACTTTAGTTAGTTTGTTTACTAGCTTACAATAACAATAAATATATAAAACTATTACTTAAACTGTTTATAGTATGTAAAGTTTAGCTTAAAAAAGCTTAAAACTTTTTTATTATTAATTATAATATATGTACTATTTTAAATTATTATAGTTGATTTTGTAGAATCTTTTTTTTTTACAGCTGTTAAAAATTGCTACTTTTTTTTTATAGTTAACTATTTTAGTAGATTTATTTAAGCAAAATTAACAAAAAATACTAAAGCTTTTATAGCTATATATATAATATTAACTTAAAAGTAAAAAGTTAGTACAACTTTTTTAAGTTATTATTTAAATTTTAAAAGCGCTTTTATTTTTAATAAATTGTACTAGTACTTAAAAAAAATTAGATTTAAAATTGTAAACGGCTTTTTAAAATTTTATAAATTTACTAAAATAATGAAAATATATTACAAAATATTACAACTAATACTATTTAAACTTACAATTGGGTTAAAAAACATTATAATTAAAAAATAAAACATACTATTACTTAAAGTTATTGTGTTAATAAATTTTTGATTTATAGTTAAAGTAAACTATATTTTATTTAAAATTTTATATAATTGTTTATTTAAAAAAAAGTATAAAATATATTATTTTTGTACTAAAAAAAAAAAACTTAGATCTGTTTTAGCAAATAGAACATTTGTGTTATTAACTTTAAAATAACTAAATAAGTTGTATATAAATTATATATTTAAGCTATAGTGTTGTTAAAAAAACATTAATAAAGATATAACTGTTAAAAAAAACTTTTGTAAATATGTTTATTTAGTAAAAAAGCAAGAGTTATTAATAAAAAACTTTGCTATAGTTTTATAAAAAAACAAACTTAAAAAACTGTTACTGCGTTAAAAAAGTTTATTTATAATTTATAAAAAAGCTAAAAAAGCTTTGTTTTAGCTTGTTAATTTAAACAGTACTGTTATATTTATTTATATTTATTATAAAAACTTTTTAAAACTTTTTAAGCTTAGAAATAGTTATATTAAACAATTTAATAATTTTATACTACTATTTAAATAAACAGTTTGTTATAAATAAAATGTGTTTATATTAGTAAATAAACTTACAACTAAGTAAATAATTTAAGCACTTAAATATTTATTTTGTTAAACAACTTAAGTTAAATTAAGTATTTAAATATTTAAATGTTTATAATTTAGTAAATAGTTCAAAGTACTTAAGTACTTATAGTAAAGTAAATAATTTAAGTGATTTTTAAGTATTTAAGTACTTTAGTACTTACAACAAAGTAAATAATTTAAAAAAGTACTTAAGTGTTATTGCTAATTTAACTAGTAACTGTTTGATTGCAATAAAAAAGTACGCAAGTATTTGCTAAAAACAATAAAAAAGCATACGAGTATTTATTAAACTATAGCAGTAATTACTTAAAAAAATTAGTAAAAGTTTTATTTATTTTATACTTTTTTATTTACAACTTTTATTTTTTTTTCTTTTTTTTTTTATTAAACGTTTATTTTTATTATAATTTTTTAACTTATTAATGTTAATACTTATATTACATTTATATTTGTTACTTTTTAGTTATATTAGCAATTATTTTTATTTATTTCAGTTTTTTTATTGTTAACTTTTTTATTTGTTATATTTTAAAAATTTTCGTTTATATTAGTTTAGCTAATAGTTATTTTTTTTGTTTACATTAGTTTAGTTAGTAGTTATTTTTTTTGTTTGTATTAACTTAGCTAATAGTTATTTTATTTATTTGTATTAGCTTAGCTAGTAAATATTCTTTTTATTTATATTATTATTTTGTTTTATACTGTTATTGTTTTTAGCTGCTGTTATAAGTATAACAACAGACTTTTTTTTAAAAGCTTGTTTAAGCTAATATTTGCTTTTTAATATAAACTTTCAATTTAGTCGAAACTTTATTTTTGTTAAACTGTTTTTTAGTTCTTTAAAATATATATTATGTACTATTATTACAACTACTTTAAACAACTATTTCAGTATACGTTTTTATTTAAAAACTATAAATAATTAAAATTATATTAAATATTATTTTATACTTCAAATAACTTTATTTAAACTTAGTACAGTAACTGCTATAAAAAAGTTATTATTTAATATTAAGTGGAACTTTATTTTAATAGTAAAAAACAACTTAACTTTAAAATAAGTATACGATTTTACTATTATTTGGTTTAATAGTTGTTAACTTTTTTTAAACATAAATATTTTTGCTTGCTTTTATTATATAATTAAAGCTAATATTTCAAACTTTTTTTATAATTGTATACCCGCTTTTTACTTTTTTTTTTTTTTTTTTTATATTAATAAAATTATAAATGTTTGTTTTAACTTTATTTTTACTTTTATATTAAGTTTTAATAGTTTTTATTATATTAGCTTGTTATAAATTTATTATAAAGTTTATTTAAAATATTATTTTTGTTTTAAAAAAAAGTACAATTTTGCAGTAAACTTTAAAAACTTTGTTATTAATTTGTTTTATATTTTTAATAAATACAAAGAATTTAAGCTTATATTTTTTTTTTATATAACGTAAGCAGTATATATTAAACAAAAAACTATAGTGTTTAGTTTTTAACAATTTAACAATTTTTTTAAACGTACTGATTTATTTAAAGAACTTAAAAATATACTAGTTAGTAAATTTTAAAAAAACATTGAGTTTTTTTTTAACAGATATTTTATACTTAAAAATTTGCTAAAAATTAAAAATATAACTTTTTTTAATATTAAGTAGCACTTTTATTTTATTTAGTTAAATTTTACTTATATTAAATCTGTTTAAAATACTGTTAAAACGTTAAAAAATATTAAAAAGCTTTACTTTTAAATAAATTTTAAAGCTATTAATATAAATAATAGTTTTTAACGTTTTAATATATTTACTAACGCTATTAATGCTTAAAAAACTTGTTGCTTTAAAACAACTTACGCTATATTTTTTGCGTTTAAACTTAATTTCACTTTTTTTTATTTATAACTAGCAACTTATAATAAATAATTTATATTTAAGTTTGCTTTTTTTTTTATTTATTTATAAACAGCTGTTTTTTTTTATTTGTATAGTATATTTTATAAACTTACTGCTATTAATACTTAGTTTTAATTTTTTTAACTATAACTATTATTTTAACTATTATTTTTTATAGTTTAAGTATTTGTTTTTTTGTTTACATTTAAAAAAGTAGCTTTTTAAAACGTTGTATTAAATATTAGTTTACAGTTTATACTAAAACTTATTACTAAATGCTGTATTTAGTAGTAATATTGTTGTTACTGTAATTAATTATTTAATAACTTAAATAATTATTTTAAGTTTAATTTATTTAAACTTTATATATTTAAAGTTTATACTAAAGTAGCTGCAAAAAAAGCAGTTATTTTTTATTTAAATTTAAATGCTTTTTAAAATTAAAAAAAACGTTTGTACTTAGTTTTACTACTTATTATAAATATACTAACTTAAAAAAAATTTAACTAAAATAGTTTAGCTTTAGCTACTAAAAAAAACTATACTATATATATTAAAACTATATTTATTAAAATTAAAGTAGTTATATTTATTTGTAAGCATTAATTTTATAAAAAATATATTATTAATTAGTTTAATTAAAACAATTTATGCTTTATATACTAAGCATTAATACAATAGTTTTTTGCTTTTAATAAACTTATATAGCTTTATATATAATATTTACTAACTTTTTTTTCTGTTGCTACAAATAAACTTATACTTTTTTATATACAAATGTTATTAATTATATTTTTAACTATTTCGTTTGTTGTTTTAACTAAGTTTATACTGCTTTATATGCAATAATTACTAATTGTTTTTCGATTTTTTACATTTTATATTACTTTAGTAGCAGCTTTTAAGTTTTATTTTTTTATACTTTATATTATTTTAGTAGCAGCGATTAATTTTTAACTTTTTATATTTTAAGCTGCAACAATAACGCTTTTACAACTATTTATACTTTTAGTTATATTAGTAGCTGCTTTATTTATACTTTTAAATATTTTTAAAAATTTAAATAATTTTACTTTTTTGCTTAAAAAAAATTTTACGTTTGTTCAAAATTAGCTGTATACTTTTTAAACTAAAATACAAATATTTATTAAGCAAAATTTTTTTAACAATTAACAGACTTTAATTTATGCTATAGTAAAAAAGTATATATAGCTGTTATAAAACTTTATTAATACTACTACAAAAAAAAACAACATTATTGTAACTAAAATACAAAATAAAAATAAAAGCTTATAATAAAGTAAATAAATTATTAGTTTAAAAGTTTAAAAAGTAAAAAATTAAAGTAATATAAATTTATCAAATAATTAAAAAGTTATAAATTTAAAACTTGTTAAAGCACTATAAAAAAAAGTTCGTTAAAAGCAGCTTTTATTTGTTTAGAAGTAGTAAAAAAGTTAGTTATAGTTGCTACTTTTAAGTAGTAACTTTTTACTTATGTTACTATATAAAAACTGTACCTACTATAACTACTGGGGCCCTGGTTTACTTATTTAGCTACCCCTCCCACCCACAGACCTAGCTAGTTTTCTCTTCTACTCATCTATACTTTGGTTCTCAATAAACTGCTACCTTTTGCACCCTAGCTCTTTTTCTACAATGCATGGATATGTACGCTACAGGCAGTGTATAATGCAACCCTGAGACATGGCGCGGCAAGAGCTTGATTGGCAAGAATCACTCAGCTAGGTTCCGAATGTAGTCTGGAATGACTCAGAAAAACCGGATCTTTCACACTTGCCTTTGAACTACCTACATAGGTATGTTAATACGCAGCCATCGTACAGTACCGTATATTCTAAAATGCAGGGGACATCTTCTCGGCTCGCCACCGCAGTTATTTGCAGCCTCATACGTATACATATAGCCCTGTGCTCATTATGTGTACGCTTTGACCTGTCATACAATCGGCTATACGCGCCAATCTACCTGGTATATTAGGTATCTCATGATCGGTGTCTGGTCCGTGCATTTTCGATCTTGACCCAGGCACGCGGGTTCCCCAGGCTACCGCCGCACACATCTATCAAAGCTACCGAAGATGCGCCAACTCGCTTGCTGAAGACCAATCGATCGTGTTGCGGCTGGGTTGCCTGAGAACCGACATCACTATTACCCACCTACGTAGGATGTTTTGCCTGTTGTAGAAGGCACTCGGGATACCTATACAGTCTGCCGGCACTGCCGCCAAAACGTGTACCAAGGCCGCTAACTATCGCAAACGCAGTAAGGACGCCGAAGTCTTGCTGTTGCAGATCGTCACCCTTCCGCTGCGAGACTCCGATTGGCCTCACCCTACCCAGTGCGCAGTGTAATGCTATCGGCACCACGACCTGTACACAGTACCGCGGCACCATAGGTACACTACTTAGATGAGATGCATGTGCTAAGTCGGTCTCATACCGAGGTCCCCCTACTCTGCCCTACTGCGTACATACGTCTTAACGTCAACCGCACTGTCTTATATCAGCCGCTAATATAATGCCAATGATGCTATCTGTTAACAAGTTATTCTTCAATTAATTCACATACCTGTATCCCTTAGTGAGAAAAGCAAGTGCGCCTACGCAAGCAGCTGAAGATGGATTACGGCCAAGTACAGTCGTAACAGCAACGCTAATCAGCTGAGCTTCCAGGCGATACAATTGGATGGAGCTTCTGTTGGGAGATTTATTTTGATTCAAACAGCTTCAAATTCTAACATCGTGTGATCAACGAAAACATACACCCTACAACCCAGCTGTCGTTGCATCTACGGGTATATACAACCCTAGTTTTACTAAATACATAGGTAGCAAATGACTAGGTCCTACAGATGCCAATACCTACTTACATAACTATACTCGTGATACCTATCGCTGTCTCTTGTCCTGCCCTCACAATGAATATCTCAGAATGTGTGAGTCCACCAAGGTCAAGAGTTATTTTTTATCATATAGCACCTCTTACCCGAGCTCCTGTCTATTATCTGAAGTAGAACCAATTTCTCAAGTTTCGACAAGAGCAACGCATCTATTCCAATTAGGACTAAGCTCTTACAGCAGTCCTATGACATCACATAGATACGCAATACTTGGAATTAATGAATAGGACCACAAAGTAATACGGAATCTTCAGTTCATCATCGATGCACCGGCCAGTGTCGCTTATCATAGGGATAGGAGGAAAACCCAAATCTTCGCAAGCGATCCAAGTCCTCCTTGCTCATCCTGTATGCGCATGTAGTATCCGTAGGGCCGACGAATCAACTACGTACGCAAGGCGCATCACAACATTACAAGTAGGTACCTCTGAGTATGTATGCGCGGGTACTACACTACTAAGCCGAATATGTTATGGTCTTACCTGACGTTCAGCCTCTTAGTAGTGGACCTCTCAAAGTATGTAGGTACTGTAATATGAGAGGTTTCTTGTTCCTGCAGCATCCGACTAACTTCCAGAGGAGAGCTTGCTCACATGCTCGTTGTAGAGGCCTGTTCAACTTTGGCGATACCACACAGCTCGATCAATCGCGTCCTATCAGGACATTCATTGCTCACCATGGCACACGCCAGCTGATGAACGGGGACCAATCTTGAGACTCACCGCTTCTTAGGACTTCAGTCACGGGGTTTATGCGTAGAGCCAATATTGCAACTATTATGGGCACCCGCTTTGCCAAGGCAAAAAGTAAATGGCGATGATCCTCGCTCCCCTTGTCGACCGCTAGCGCTATCGACAACGTGCATCCCGCAGAAACACCTCGAGACCCTGAATCTTGGCGACTTTGAAACGATCTCACGTGTCTACCGACCTGGTTGAAGGATCTCATTACCTGCTAGCGTTTCCCGTGTCTGGTACCTCCATCTACAGAGTACGTAGCTTCTGTACGTAGTACTCCATCATCAATTCTCCCCTACAGTACTGCGTACTGCGTACGCGCCAATGTTACTTGACGTGATAAGGCATCCATAAGCAGGGGATAATACCAATCGCAGCAGTCTTAGAACTGCTCAAATGACCGGGTATGATCCTAGTTTGCCACATGGTCCCGATGACGGCAGTTCCGATGACGGCGTCAGCTCCGCCACAGAAAGCTATCTACATAGATCAGAACCCAGATTGATGCCCAGATGTCTACCCAAAAATCAAGTTATACCGGTTAGGTAGGTGTTACGTCCTAACATAACTATATTCGTTAACTGTTGCCTAAGCATTGAGGCAGTATCAAGAGGCAGCCTTAGAACTAACCTAAGATTTGCAATTCCCATAGTAAGATCTTAACACACGAGGTTATTTATTCATAATTAAATTTTACTCAGAGCCGACTATACTAGGAAACACGATTGGATTTCGATTACTTGTGTCTCAGAGTTAAAGGACTAAGTACCATTGTTTGAATAACCAATTATGGGATCTAGTTTATGCTAAATATATAGCATTCGCTCTAGCGATCAACTAATACTCTAATACTTGACAGATACTTCGTAGTGCTCTCCTAGATTCTAAACTCGCGTTATAATCGAGCTCCCGTCTACTTATGTGTACGCATACCCTACACAGGACCCGCCTACTTAGAGATCTGAGGCATAATTACGCTACAGACTGTACTCTCCACATAGGTACAGTAGATAGAAAGCTTCAGCTCCGAGCTAGCTGAAATAAGTGAAATTACCACTGCCGAATTAGACGGAGCTACGTACGGCTACACTACACGCTACTGATATGAACCTCACTAATAGTCTGGCGGTCTAGAAAGACGGAATAGTGCGCACTACTAGTGTTATAGCTAATAGGGCCATCCACCGCAGTCCACGTATAGTAGGTAAGTGCATTGAGGTAAACAAATAAAAGTTGGCTTCAGGAAGCCAATTACCTCGATAACCAAAGCGCCGGGTGCACATACCATTGACGCTACCACTAAGAGCCAACATATTGATAATGACTTCGATCCCATTTACTATCGACATTGTCATACAATCTAGCTGTTCTGTTCGAGAAACTGGTCTCCTAATATTTAATTCTCCGACTGCAGAAGACCCTTGTTTTAGAAGATCCATCGTCTCTAACTACTAGCATTGGCATCCTCCCCTTTAGCTCTATTTTCTCGTGAATAGTGTACGGTAGGTAGTCGACGATGTTCAGTCCAAGCACAGTTAGCGGGAATATCCGTAAACCTGCGGTCCCATGTTTTTAAGTTTAGGTAATTGATGTGTCAAGAATATTTCTGGAATATTTCTAGATCCCATCTAGCGCGATATATTCTTTTCAAACACTAGCGCCTACGAAGTGAATACATACATACACGTATGTATGTGTGCATGGTATATCCAGGTAAGTGCATCGGTATGCGTAGTGTACAGAACACCTACTACTATATTCGGTATCGCGCATCATGTCACGACAAACGATTGATCCACTCATCGGGCATCCGATTCTTTTTGGGCTACGCATTACAAGTACGATGCCAAAATAGTTACTATTTCACGACACACAACAAAGATTAATAACACTGTTACTGTCGAATAATTGATCGGCGGTTAGCTTGCCTAATTCTCTAGTAAGCAATTATTATTAAGAAATCGCCTTTCTCGCACCTTTTTGTTTGACCGAGCTAGAGCGGGAAACCTATAGTGTTGTAAGACTATCGTCGTCTAATAATCGTATAGTCTACACCTGGTCTACACCCTGTACTAGATAAGCTGACTAACTATTTGTGTCTGTGACACAAGTTGTGTGTTTTCCATCTCATCGTCCCCATTGACCTGGGAAATAAATATCCCGGCTCAAGCTTGATTAGAGACTCAAATAACCTTTTGAAGCCCGGAGTGATTTTCTAGTGTGTGCACCACTAGGAGTTTGCGATGCGTTTGCCTCTCCTCGGTCTCCAGACTAAGGGATCAGGTACCCGAATACGCGAGATGCCCTACGAAAATCAGGCACGGCGCATTTGTCGGCGTGCGGATTCTGGTGCGGGTGGTGGGCTTAGTGAGGTACAACAAGAGCAGACGCCGAAACGGCGAGAACCGGATAGTGGTACAATTTATGCGCAATTTACGAATAAATGAAGTTAGGCATTGGTTCGGGGGACCGTATTTCTCTAAAAGATTAGACTGTCGCACTGAATGTGCGACTGGGATGGTTAACATGCGCCACTTATGCTTCTATGCAGATGCGGGGTTGGCCGGTAAGCCTCACTAGATAGGTAGCCTTACCATTCGGAATTAGATCGGGATTTGAAAAATCGTGCCACTGCGAACGAATTACATCATAAAAAAAGACCAACTCCGGCCTATCCCCTTCGCCTCACCTACCCATCCGCGCCGCTTTCACACATCGTCCGATCGCTCGGTAACTACCTACAGGCCCTTACCACGACGCCGAGAAAACTTTCCTATATCCCGAATTCTGGGATACCGTTGTTTGCGTCAAGTTTCGATAAATATAAGTTAAGGAATTAGCGATTGATTCTAGACTGCCTCAATCAAGTTCATCAGTCACACACGATAACAACATCCCACTATCCTCCCACCTTCGATCCGCTCAGACCACATATATATAACCATCCCACCTGAAGATCAGCATTTGGTCAGCTTTAAACAAACATTCACTGGCCCTCGCAAACATCCTCCCGATCAATTCAACCGATAAAGATCCACAGCACCCGAGATCGAATTACCCAGCAAGCAGAGGAGCGATTAATCCGCCCAAAAGCAAACACCTCACCGCAGTACAAAGCGACAACAACAACAACACCACCACCAACAACCACAAAAACCACCACCCGCCACCATGAAGGTCATCAGCGCAGAAGAAGAGAAGGCACACTACAGCACGGTCCTAGAGGGCGGCTTCATCGGCGGCTCGCTAGGCGTGGGCCTCGGCCTCGTGGGCGTGCTCGCCGCGGGCCGGCGCTTCCCCGCCGTGAAGTCGCTGACGCTGCCCTTCCGCGCCTTCCTCGTGACCTCGGTGGGCACCTTCGGCGCCATCGTCAACGCGGAGCGGCACTCGAACGCGTTCCACCGCGCCAACAACCCCATGAACTTCTACCGCGACCAGGCCTCCCGCGACGCCGCCGCCGCCCGCGCCCAGGAGTCCCCCGCGCAGCGCTTCCGGCAGTGGGGCGAGGCGAACCGCTACTCCATCGTCTTCGGCTCCTGGGTCGCCGCCATGGCCCTCGCGCTCGGCATAGTGTCGCGCAACCGCTTCCTCTCCACCTCGCAGAAGCTCGTGCAGGCCCGTGTCTATGCGCAGGGGCTGACGCTGGCTGTGCTGGTCGCCTCGGCCGCCTTCGAGACTGCTGATGCGAGCCAGGGCAAGGGCCGCTGGGAGACTATCATGGTGCTCGACCCGAATGACCCCGAGCACAAGCACATGATCGAGAAGCGCATCCATAAGGAGGAGTACCAGGGCCAGGACCTGTGGCGCGACATGGTCGCCGCTGAGGAGCGCCGTATCGCCGCGCGCAAGGAGGAGAGCCATACCGGGCCGAAGTCGCAGTAGAGGCTACGGGCGTCTTATCGATGATGGAGCATCAACAATCCCAATCCCAAGTCGGGAAACCACGGCATAAGCTCGGAGGAATCTTCCCTTGTCAGGGAGAAGAGGACGGAAGGGAAATTGAACCAAGAAATATCTATCAACCTAGCTGTATAAATGGGTTTCTAAGGTTTAGAAGAAGAAAGGAGAAAGCGGCCGGCATCGGCCCAGAAGGCATCCAGGCCGAATCATTGATATCGGCGGTGCTTCGATAGATGGATCATGCATCTCAGGCGTTCCGGTTCGGGTTTGCGGCGGGATAAAAGCCGCGGCGGTTCAGTTATTGTTTCGAGTGGGTTACTCCCCTCTACTTTGTATATTACGCCGTGCGCCCTATCCCACGGGATAGGGGCAGCGGCAACCGCATTGAGAGGAATTTCATAGAGCGGGCATGTGGATCTCAGTAGACAAAAGTCGGCGTTGATAAAGTCAATACAAACCACGTAATACATGCATGCACGGGAAGAGTTCGTCAAAAGTGGTTTGGATCTATAGGTTTTGCTATTTACCGGTCACCACCTATTCCAAGAGTCAAAATGATATGGTAACCTAAATTCTTATATCCCACTTGCGGAAAGCCGACGCCCTCACTTCGTCATAGAGACTGGGTCAGCTGTCTTAATTAAATTTCGGTGATCTAGTAACCAACCGATCGCCGGTCGCGGCCCCCGCCATATATGCATGCTGTCTGTACTACAAAATAACCAATAAATCATAATCTCGTAGCAGTGTCTTTTCCCCACTGCCGTGCCTATTCGTACACGCGTGTCCTACAATCGATATATATTGAACCTTGGGAGTAAGTAGTAGTCTTACACCTCGATGCTGAAGTGGCTAATCTGCGAGTAGTAAGCGTGGACGGCGAGCTCGAGGACCCAGACGTCGCCGAAGACCTCGGTGCCGTCGAAGCCGCCGATCATGAGCAGGCGGCTGTCGTGGAGGATGGTGCCGTGGTAGCCGCGGCCGGTGGGCGGCAGGCCGTAGACGCGGCGCTTGTCCCAGGACATGGTGACGAGGTTGAGCAGCAGCACGTCGTCCGAGTAGTCCTCGCCGTCGTGGCCGCCGATGATGAAGAGGTACGACCCCACGAGTGTCGACGTGTGCGAGAGCCGCGGGAACGGCACGGGGATCTGCACGCCCTTCCACACCTGTGCGTCCACGTCGTATACCCACACGTCGTTGAAGCACTCGCCGCCGTCCGAGCCCCCGTACACGATCAGCTTGCTGCCCACCATGTTCGCCGTGTGGTAGCCGCGGGCGCGGGGCCTCGTCGCGCCCAGGTCGGTGTTGCTGCCGTTGCCACCGGCGCTCTTGCTCGATCCCGACACCAGCCGCCAGCTCATCTTGCTCATGTCGGAGACGTCGAGGCGCCAGATGTCGTTGAGGGCGCGAACGCCATCACCGCCGCCAAAAACGTAGATGCCGCTCTTGTACAGGCAGGCCGTGTGCGCGCGTCGCGCGCTCGGGACCTGCTCGCCGATGATCCTCGGCTTGTGCCACCGGAAGTTGATGGTGTCGAGCACGTAGACGTCGTTGTAGTAGGCGGGGCCGTCGCCGCCGCCGAAGATGACGAGCTTCTTGCCCACGGCCGTGCACGTCATGGCGCGCAGCGAGATCGGCACGTCGCCCGTGACGCGCGGCGTGCTCCAGTGAAAGGCGTCGGCGTCCAGCACGGACAAGTCGTTAAAGCATGTGCGGCTGTCGCATCCGCCGAACACGTACACGTTGTTGCCCACGAGCGTCGTTGTGTGCGCCCGCACCGGCTTCTGCGGCGCCCCGGACACGGGCGCGCGCGACCAGTACATGCCCGATGAGGGCGCTGCTGGTACGTCTGCTGCTGTCGCGGGGTCTTGGAGAGCCGGGAATGGTGTGTAGACAGCCCGCGGTTGGCGGGGGGGCACGGCCACAGAGGGTTTCCGAGCCGCCGCGGCCGTCGAGCTAGCGGGGATGGCGAGCGAGGATGGCTTGGAGGCTATGGCGGACGTCGAGCGCATGGCTAGGGGACGGCGGGTGTCCGACTCCCTGCCGTCGGTCGAGGACCCCGCCTGAGAGTCGTTCTGGGGTTCACCATTGTTGCGCCGCACGGCGAAGGTGGGCGCGGGGGTCGGAGTCGGCTGCGGCGGGGGAGGGGCGTAGGCAGATTTCGCGACGGCGGACTGCGAGCGCTGGCGGATCGAGGTTTCGGATGCCTTCCGTCTACCGCTCGGCGGCGGGCCGCCACTGCTACTGCTCTGGCTTTGGCTTTGGCTCTTGGAGGCGAGGTGGCCGGGTGTGTGGCTCCGGAGGGGAGGAGCTCGGTCGGAGGCCTCGCCTCGGGAGGAGGATTCGGCCTCGGCTATCTTCTGCGAGCGCACGGTGCGTGACCGGCTGGTGGACGAGGCGTGCGGTCGGGAATCAGACATGGCGGTATCGGGGGTTCGTGAGCTCGCAGGTTTGGGCGCATCACCGGCTTCGTCGTTTTCGTTATCGGTGGCGGTGGTATCAGTGTCGTCACAGGGCTCCCCAAGCTCACCGGCTCGAGGGCTGGCAGCAAGGGTACCGAGTTCAGGGGTAGGTAGGTAGGTAGTAGAGGAGGGTCTACCTGGAGGTCAAGGGAGCGACTGATATCCGGATTGGCATGAGGAATGTGTGTAAAATGTTTAGAATTCTAGACACAGAGTCGACCACGCTTCGTCGTTAAGGGGGAGGAGTGTAAATGCTCGTATATTGTGCGGTTTCTAGGAGGTCTATGGTTGTGTGCAGCGGTATACGGTAGTATACCTGTGGTAGTGCCACTGTGCAGGTACCTAACGTCGAAGACCAGTGTCGAAGTGAAGTAGGGGGTCAACGGACTTGTCATTTATACGGGTATTGACCACGATGTGTACGCTACCTGTGGTTTTTGGACAAAATCGGTGCCAGTCGACAAGGATTGTGGGCAGATCATGCAGCTCTGCCCGCGCACCAGATGTAGGATGATGGATCCTGTCGCGTGTTATAGAGAGACACTACCACTTGACTGGTCGGATTGCACGAGTTGCAGAAGTCAGATTGACGATGTCGGTGCTGAGTGGATGAGCGATAGAGGTATCGGTGACAACACAATACCTACTTAATCTGCAGACGAATAAACAACCGTACCTGAATTTGGTAATGGAAATTAAGCCCATGCCATGGCAGTTGCGTCGGTGCGATCCCTGCACGAGGTTGATTGTTTTAGGATCAGGGGCATACTTCTGCACCTCCAACCAACAGAATAGAATTACCTAAGGTACCCTAGATACGCTAGCATACGTCGCTGTCCTATCGTGATCCCCCGCATGCCTACCTGGTACCTCATAGATAGGTAGGTTTTACCGCCCTGAGTCGCGATGCCGCTTTTAGGCTGAGCCTGTGCCTGAAAGACCCGCTTTTGTACAAGGCCAGATGCATATCTAGACTACTTAAACCTCATAACTTTCAATGCACCTATGACGTATTCTATATTTATTAGGCAAGATGCATTTCGATGTGTTTCAACACATGTGACCGGTCAAGCCAGGGCCTTGTTCATTATAATTCGGAGTGGGAAAGGCGTCTCGATTTGCTCTCTACTCACGATCTATACTAACGACGCATAACGGTCGATATATGAGCAAGGAGTATTATCTATGTAGGTAGGTGTAAAGAAAAAAAGAAGGAAAAGAGGAATACTTGGACACAGCTATTACACAAGTAGCTCTATCCTAAACCACTATCTGCTGCGGGGCCAGTTCAGCAGTCTGAGTCTCTTTCCTTGTCGGCTTTCCTTATATGAGACGTTAGGTTAGAGTGTCGCTCACGCGATGTGTGTGATGCCTGAGACCACCTTCCCGGCCCAAAAGGACCCGCTACCTCTGATACAATGAGTCGTCAGCTCCCATTGCTTGATCAACCCTATTCAAGCTAAGTACCGAAGGGAAATGAAGAGGGCCTAGTGGGAGAGCATTTGGCTGTGGCTGCTGGGGCGATTGCCAAATGACGGGAAGGGAAAGAGAAAGACGCAGATATAGACCGAGAGAAGAGCGATTCCCCCATCAAGTATATCTAATGTATTGACGCCGCAAACAGCGGAGACGGAGGGCTTGGCTCGTCCATGCAGCGGTTGTCTCCTTAAGGGATTAAGGACCTCATGATGCCTTATCATGACACACGAACTTGGCGCTGATTGAATGATGGCTTTGCAGTCCTGCTGCTACTTTCATTACTCATGCTCCCTACTCCCGATAGTCCTTCGGGTGATGGTGGTAATGCTGAAGACCCGATATCCGGCACTGTGAATATTCGTTGACTACTTCTATTCTTTAAGCCAAAGTCCTGTAAATACCCTCTTAGGTTCCCGCAAATCCCGGCTCTCAATGCTTCCTCTTGATGGTCGGGTTTTCGTCTGTCGTGATATCAGGGTTCCTACGTGAATATTGCGTAAATATTGGTACACACCAGAATACTGGTTGTTGTCAGCATGTTAAGCTCTTTATTTCACTCTTATGGCTTACTAGGCAACCTAGCCTCTTGCATGAGCTTCAGCTCTTCCTATGACTCTACTAGGTGCTTCTCAGGACATACAAAGTTGTCTCCCAGCGCGGAAAGACTAGCCCTTGGCACTTGTCTCTTGCCAAGTCAGCACACTCCTTATTTGCTTCCTAGTCGTTCCCAAGACCAGTACTAGACCGAGGAGGTGTGAAGATGATGGGACAGTCCCTACACCGGGGCACCGCGCGGTGCGGGCAGTTGGCGAAATCGGGGTTCGAACAGTAGCTCCCACTGCTAATGTAGCGACACTGACAGCACAAGAATCCTATGGGCTGGTGGAGTTCTATTGTCGATTGGCTGTTTCTTCTGCCTCTTTTGAGGGTTTGGTTTGGGTTTATCGGTATCCGGTGACACGGGGTGTTATATTTTGGTGTTAGGGAACGGTTTTCGTCTTGTGGTGGAGCGAAATTTCTAGCAGGGTGAGGATATCTTGATGACGAGTTTGGGGTTATTTTAAAGCCTCCTAGGCAAGAGGCATATTGCCGCAACGATATGCCTTGAGTTCTGGATTTGCTCCCGTACTTCCGGTGTTTGTGATGGCTCATTGTGGTGGAGATAACTTAACATGAGCTTAAGAGCTGTGAGAACGGATAGCTGAAGATGAAAGTAGAGACTTTAAAGCAAAGAGTAGAGTTGTAGGAACTAGGAATATCGGCAGTATTAGAAGCTAGTTTGAAAAAGTCTTAAGCATCTATACAGTGTGACTCAATATCCCTAGACAACGAGCTTCTGCTCTAAGTACTGGAATTTTGGCGCAAAGGGTGGATTGTGTCCTTTGCAGTCTTGGGCACTCGGTATCTAAGCATTCTTTTAATCTATATCCATTGTCATACTAAGACGGTCTTACATGTGCTGCCTCTTCAAAACTAATTCTGGGCGTGTGCTCGTGTGCTTGTAAGGATTAGAGAAGAACATCTCCTATTGTAGGGGATATGGCTACTGTTAACTATACTCAAAGTTGCGATGCGCGGACTTATGAAGACCAAAGCAGACGTTATGAACAATCTATCACGACAAGGAAAGAACTTTATAAAAAAAAAAAAATACTCACTACTCCAAGACACAAGAGCATAGCTTTCAAGGTATGAAACTGGATGTTTCTCTCTCATTCTCACCCTTCGTAGTTGTACTGAATATTATATTCTTTCTGTTTAGGCTTAGGTCGGAAAATCAGCATTAGGCGGGCCAAACTCTATAATCTTATTCTTTAACCAACGCGCCATCGCATCAGATATGATCGTCCTTCTCCAGCTGATGGTACTGTAGCGGATCGCTTTTTTTGCATCATCCTTCTGCCTCGTGAGCGTGCTCGGCCCCACAGTGATATCACGATATGGGAATTTTGGTTCACCTGGTGCGTCGAAATGAACTAAATCATAACCCTCGCGGATATCATCGAGGTGGTAGGACGTGACTACAGAATCTACTGATGTCAAGTAGTCAAATATAGAAGTCCAGGCCCCTGAGATTAGGCGAGTATCGGTTATCGTCAACGCTGTAGGCTGGAAGGCCTTGATATACTCGAGTAGGTCGCTCTCGACAGCGAACAAGCCACGTAATCTGCAAGTTTTAAGGCGTGTGGGATTTACGTAGCTGCGAGTGTCGATACTTATCATGTGATCCCCTAGCATAGTGAGATGGTCACCTCCGATATTATACCAGTGTACATCCATATCTTCCAGTTCCGGCATGAATATCGACATCTCTAGGAGGCCTTGGAGAAGCGGTATTCCGCGCAGGCCATGTCCGAAACCCTCTTCAATCTGAAGAGTACTTGGTGAGGAGAGCTTCATCGTCAGCTTCTTCAGCGAGTTGAAGATACGAATGGACTCGAGCTTCTGGTCGAGAGGAAGAAAGGCCTTGTACACGAGACCGCACTCCAAAACGCCACTGAATAGATCAAGGTGGCCGACCAGAGGAAATTGGGACCCACGCAAGGCTTCCATGGTGATATTGAAGGTCCGCAGCGCAGCGTCCCAGACATCTCGCCGCGATGGGTGCACATAATCATGGATGCCGTCAAGGAATGTGATTAGCTGGGGGCGCGCAGCTACACTTAGGTGCAACGAAGCAAGGCCTACCCGGGGAGAATATTTCTGTAGATTGATGAACGCCTCCGTGAGGAGACGTACAAGATCGAAAAAATCTGCTGCGAGACTTACGTCACTTACTGCGACGCCTATGATAGTACAGTGTTTCAGGAGACAGCCCGCTCGGCCTTGACTTGTCATGTAGACCATGCTCCTTAGATCTTCCAGGGTTAACTCGACGGACTTGCTGTCGAAGAAGTGGGAGAGATGTCTCGGGGCGAGCATGCTCACTAGAGTGCGACTTGTAAGTCGCAGGCAGCGAATGTCACAGAGGTCCAGGAATGCCGCGATGTGGCAGACCAACTCGACTGGGAGAGCTTCTAGGACGGATTTCATAGCCGCTTGCAGTGAGCGTGATTATTTGTAAAAGAAGGATTGATATGGGTTTTGGAAGGGTGCTTAGTTCTCGCCCTAGTTTAAGGAAAGTGCTGTAAACGGCGACGAGTGTCGAGCTACTATGTTAGGATGGGAGTCATGGACTGTCTAAGTAGCTGTAGGTAGTTGGGGAATGGTGGAGCGGATGTGCGGAGTATATATGTAGATCTGCGGAGCTTGCAGATTCGGAAGGACGGAAAGGTGTGGGGCATTGAGGCATGGGGCGGGTCAGGAACCTGTGTGGGGGGGCCACAAACACGCCGGGATCAAGACCCCGCATCCCCCACAAGCTTGCTCTTATTATACGTAGTACTAGATCAATGCTTGGGAGTGCTTCATCCAGACAGTATGAGAGAATTCCGAAGCTAAAACGCATGAGACTTACTAGAGTGGGCTAGATTTACGAGATTTGTGTTAGGGTTTTCCTTGGTTGAAACGAGAGCGCCGACTTTCCCCAGAGCTAAGATTCGATGGTTCTCTGGCATATATTCTTGAGTGCCGGCTTAAACAATGAACACCTAGTATCCTTTACGTGCTGGGCACTGAATTGGTTCTCCTTGGCTGCGGGTTGAACATCACGAACCCGTGTTTCGGCGCTGCTGTGGCCGAGCATAAGCTTCCGCACAAGCTGCATACTCAACAATAAGAGGGTTAGCCATTGGTATCGCCAACCGCCTTAGGCTGGAGGTTACGAATGGATTGGCCTAGCTTTGGAAAGTTTAGTTTCTGATCGGGCTGTTTCTCTAGGGTCAGCTATGTTGAGGCTTGGAATACGAAAATGCTATGTCTACATATAGTTAAGTGCCCAAGTTAGGTACTTAGATACACACAAGCTGTCCGAATCGTGCTAACATTAGCGTCAAAGTATCCTAGCCTACTATATACACTTATCATGATATATTTTATGACCCTATCTAGGGTTTCAGTGAAAACTAAAGGGACTATATGGGATTCCTGGTTTGCTAATATCTTGAGCAATTACACTGTGGACGTTAGTGTGGAAGATGGTATATTCAAGCAATTTAAAGTCAAGACAGAATTCAATCACATCTTTTTGCATCTTTTTGTTCAAAGAGTACACTTTCTTAGCAAGTTCCTAAGCCTATCTCCCTTCAGCACAGATGCAGACTTTCGCAAACAATGTAACCCAGGTACAGGGTACAGGGTACAGGAGCCCGATTTTGTCCTACCATTGACTTAATCACTGACCTTGATTCATACAGTCAGTCCCTTGTAGATAACAACAGGGATATAGTCGAATTTGACTGGGGATATCCCAAAACTCTAGATTATGACATCAACTGCTTACATTCCTTAAAAAAAAGTGCTACCATCTTTAACTAGGAATACTCTACCCCGATCACTACCCCGGCATCACTAGTACTTGAAGGGGCTCCCGATTTCCGAGACCAGTGAAGTTGCCAACTACATCATATACATGATATGGGATCCTCACGGCCGGTGGGACCATTATAACGGCCTTAGTGAGTGATTTACTGCATCTCGATAATCAAGGTGTGAAGTTCAGGTGCGAGGTGTGCAGGTATGCTGGTGTCATCAAGGGCTATGTTCAGTCTACGCCCACTACCACTCTGCTGCCCACTATGGTCACTATCATGCTCACCCCTACTGCCGACTGCACTTCCTAGTGTGTCAGCAACGAGCCTTTCCTCATATTGGTAATCCTGGAGATTAATACCTTGATCGTATAGGGTCGAAGACGTTCACTATGTATTCGAAATCTACAACATAGCCTACTGGGCCACCGACGGCGGCTCGAAGCTCCGCAATGAGGAGAAGGGATGCGGCACCCTCACAGGGTAGGATTAGCACGCTGCGACCCTAAATACTGCCCGCGGTGTCCTTCAATTTATTTTTCTGTATAAAAGCTAGACGCGAAAAGTATATGATTAGCAACTATAACTACACTGCTTTAGCTGACGCTTTTGAAGAGAGGATAGATCTATAATAATGTTTTTCAGAGAAAGCAATTAGGTAGACAAAGCGTCAATTCTGTTTACTAGCTGGACAATTGTACAACCCTTTTGTTAAACCGTATTAGGTAAGCTTACAACAGCGTTATCTACCGAGTACAGTATATGTGCCTAATGCTACGCTCTCTTTTTAAGATACTAGGATTTTCAATTTTTCCTGCGACCTTTTATTCGAAAAGAAATCATGCAAGGAAATGTCCTGTTGTACATGCTACGTTATGTGCATGTCTCCATCTAGAGATCTAGATATTGCTCTACTGCAAATGATTAACATACAGAATACACGTGGGGCTGAAAGATACGCCACAATTTAACTGGCCAGTAAATAGCCCAGATGTTGCTGAATGAGGCAGGCAAATCTAATTTATTGCGGGGCTCACATAGCTCCGAGAAAACTTTATGCATATGTACGCATAAGCTTGATCGAAATAATGGACCTTCGATCGATTAAAATCGCTAAAAGTTCGGGACCTCTCATCGAAACTCACAAATGAAATAATCTGTTCTACGATGCTAAGCACTGCATATTAATGGTAGTTTGAAATTGGAGATTCACGGTCATCTTGAATACAACAACGGTGTCACCAATAGGAAAATAAGCTACCACCATGCCGAACTCGGAACAAGCCGAGCCTCTTCCTGCGGCAGAGGTTCGCACCGCGGAGGCGGCTGGTATCACCTCTGAGACGAATGAGCCCTCCTCAAAGCGACAGAAGCTCAGCCACACCGCAACTATAGACGAACGCGACCGAAAGCAGGGCATTGCACCTATTAAACCAGAGTGAGTCCATACCTGCAAATCACTCTTCTATACTCATTACCTAACAAGCTGCTCATTAGATATCTCATCTCATTAGAGGCTCAAGACGTAGTTGATGACGATGTCGCCGAGGGTGTCATTGCTGCTGATGAAAATGTTGCCGGAAAGCCAGATCAGCGAGACGGTGGCGGCAAGAAAGGAAAGAAGAAGCAGAAAGGACAGAACCACAACCGCACATTTGGTCACTTTGAAGATTCGCTGCGACTTTGTAACAGCCGTGTCTTGAGCGACGAATTCTCCCCCAAGTCCTGCAAGTTTGGCGAACGTTGCAACATGTGCCATGACCTTCGCATCTATCTCGCTAATGGCCGGCGCCCGGACGTCGAAGCCCTCGGTGGGAAGTGCCCCGTCTTCGAGAGCTATGGCCGCTGTCCATCGGGTTGGAAATGCCGCTTTGTAAAAAGTCATTCTAAGGAGATTCAACATGAAGATGGACGAAAAGAGCTCGTACTCATTCGAGAAGGCGATCAGCCAGGACTCGACGATAATCAAGACGCTAGGCCCGGTGTAGTCAATGTCGCATCAGCCGACATCAAGTGGGATCTCGCTCGGAAAAAGACTGTGCTTGAAAAATCTGAAGCCTACATAAAATGGCTCGATAAGGACTCGGAGATCACACACAAGATTTATAATAGGAAGCAGGGAACAGAAGATGCCCCGGTAGACCCTGCTCTCCTCGAAGAGCTTCGGGCTCAGTTCGTAGATCCTCCGTTTAAGCCCTCTGAGAAGCGGAAGATCTACTTTGGGCGAGAGACGCCCGTGTTAGCACCGCTTACAACCCAAGGTAACCTTCCCTTCCGGAGGCTTTGTGGCGATCTCGGTGCGCAAATTACGTACTCGGAGATGGCGATGGGTCTGCCCCTTATCCAGGGACAGAAAGGTGAATGGGCTCTCATGAAGACTCACGAAAGCGAACTGACCCCTCCTCGCTTCACCCCCGAGAGCGGTAAAATTGTTGAAGGCTACGATAACTCTAAAGATATGAAGTGGGGAGCACAGATATCGGGCAATCAGGCATGGGTGGCGATGAAAGCCACCGAGGTTTTGACGAGATTTCTTCCTCATCTTCGAGTAGTCGATCTCAACTGCGGTTGTCCGATTGACCTAGTCTATCAAACGGGAGCTGGGTCCGGGTTACTTGACACCCCGAACAAGCTAGAGAAGATGGTTAGGGGCATGAACGCGGTTTCTGGGGAAGTTCCTATTACCGTCAAGCTTCGGACCGGTGTCCGTGACGGTAGACCAACCGCCCAGCGAATCATTGAAAGGCTGGCCTTCGGTAACCCTGATTTCCGGGATCGACTAGGGGCGCCCGGAACTGCGGCCATAACATTACACGGACGTAGTAGACAGCAGCGGTACACTAAGAAGGCTAATTGGGAGTACGTCGCGGAATGTGCGGCGCTAATCCAATCATACAAGAACAAGAAAAATGATCTCACCGACACGGTCATGGAGGCTGACCAGAGCACTCAGGCGAACACGTCAAATGACAAGATCTACTTCATCGGAAACGGCGATTGCTTCTCGCACGTGGACTATTTTGACCACATCGACAACGCCAGGGTCGACTCGGTCATGATCGCGCGAGGGGCCATGATCAAACCATGGATCTTTGAAGAGATCGAAAAGGGGCAGTACCTCGACAAGTCGGCGTCCGAGCGGCTCGGCTACATCGAGAAGTTCGTCCGCTACGGACTGGAAGCCTGGGGCAGCGACGAAATTGGCCTCGGGCACACGCGACGGTTCCTGCTGGAGTGGCTGAGCTTCACCTGCCGGTACATCCCGATCGGCCTCCTAGAACACCTCCCTCCCAATCTACAGGACAGGCCGCCAAAATATAGATGTCGTGACGACCTGGAGACTCTACTCGCCAGCACCAACTACAAAGACTGGATCAAGATCAGGCAAGTTATATATATCATTATGGGGAGTAATGAAGAAGGCGTGGATGAAGTAGGTTATGCTAACTTTTCGTAGTGAGATGTTTCTAGGTCCCGCTCATCCTAACTTCTCCTTCCAGCCGAAACACAAGTCTAACAGCTACGAGATCGATGCGGAGGGTTAGAAAACAGGTGCAAAAGAGAGCTTTCCAATTTGGGTAGATAAGTGCCACCAGCCAACAACCCTTTTCTTAACTTGTTAGACCTCCAGCATTATAGACGGCTATAGATAGAGAGAAGAACCGGCATAATAAACAGGATCTAAGTCACCTAGTACAAGTGTAAATATTGTTGTGAGGTAGCCTCAGTGGTCGACGTGTCAACCAATCTCTTGTAACCAAAACAAAATAATGTTTGCGTTGCAATTGGCCGTAGATTTTGGTCAAGCTATTATTGTCCAGACAGCACAATTTAACAAACTTAAAGCGACCCTTGTTTACCCGTTGTTGGTATCACGTTTCGTTGCCGCTATCAGTTCACTGTGGTACTACAAACAGAAGACAGCAGTGATATCCGCATGCACAGTCACGATACTGTATTGAGCACCGTATACAATATACTTATCTGCCTGAGGGTGAATGAGCCACTTACAATGAACGATGACGTAGTCCCTAGCTTGTATCGAGCTAGCTAGCCCCGCCACCTGTCCACTAAACAGGTACCTACCGTCATCACACCACACAGTTCAGCTTTGAATCAATATCGTCACTCGGCAGCCAGCCAGACTGACAGGCCACCTTCCCTTAACCCAACCCAAGCTCTTCAAGGCTGACTTACTTATTGCACACTCGCACCACGACTTGCTTTGTCTTGTCCTCCTCATAATCTACGCCCCTCGTACTACTCAATCGACAATTCTCCTTCCATCTCTGAACTACTCTATTCAGCAATATCGTTGAGAGCGACAGCTCACCGGAGACAACTCAACCTACCCCTCGCATCCTTTGTCTGGACGAGACAAGCTGTGTCATCTTCCACCATGACGCTCTACTATACCCTCGTATGTTTCCACGTCTTGATTCCGCATTATCTAGACCGTTTAGACCGTTCAATTCCCCAGCTCTGCAATAGCAATGGTGCTAGACTTGCTAACGCTGTACAACCAGGTCTTCCTGCTCCTCGTAGCAGAGATGGGGCTCTTCATGCTGCTCGTCATCCCGATGCCTTTTACCGTAAAACGCCGGATGTTTACGTACGTCGCAATATCTCTCTCTACCACTAGAACCGCTTTCTCCAGTCCCAACAAGTTCCTCGAGCTCCAAGAAGCATAACATTGTTTCGCTGACTCTGGCTAACGTTATTCCCCGCTGCAGCTTCCTCTCGGAAAACCCCATCATCGCTAAGATTCAATACGGCCTCAAGATTACCTTCATCTTCATCTTGATTCTCTTCCTTGATAGCGTTAACCGCGTCTACCGTGTTCAAGTCGAGCTCGCAATTGCTACTGATTCGAGTAAAGGCTCAGCGTACGTCCTACCTCACCTCTTGCCCAAGGACCGATGCATTATTTTGGGCTCTTGGGCTCTTCACTTACTATATCCTTTATCCTCCTATACGGAACTCTTGGTACCTCCACATAGCCAATCTAGCTAACCACAACGCCATTACAGCGCCGTCATGGGCCACGAGCGACTCGAAGTCCAAGCCCGCAAGTTCTACAGCCAGCGAAACATGTACCTGTGCGGCTTCACACTGTTCCTCTCGCTGATCCTGAACCGAACATACACGATGATACTCGACATGCTTCGCCTCGAAGAGAAGCTCAAGCAGTACGAGGGCACGGACAAGAAGACCATAGAAAGCGAGAAGCTCGCCGTCGCCGGTAAGCCCGGCGAGATCGCCCGCCTCAACAAGGAGATCGAGAAGCGCGACCGTGATATCGAGAACCTCAAGAAGCAGGCCGAAGGCCTCTCCCGCGAGTATAACAACCTGTGTGAGAAGTACGGCGAGACGCAGCCTCCCGCTGGCACCCGCAAAGATAAATAAGAGAGCTCCATGCCTCGCTTATGTTGAACAGCTAGAGACTTTCTGTACAATGGCGTTCAGTAGGGCTATCTGGAGTTGTCTATCCTTCTTGTCCGCATTCTAGCTTCGGGCTGCCTCTATGTATTCGCAAAGAATTACCTGGGCCCGTTTCATACTCGCCCGTGTGGAGGATGACGGAAGAGTACTACTATATGGCTGTGGTAGACAAATAAAAAGGACAAGTGTATTGGAGTTTTCCGGTTCTATAGTAATGTTCTTAAAGATATCACGGAAAGGCGGAAGCAAAATTGTGGCCTGGGAGAGCATCTCATGCATGTTGTCTGATGATCTCGCGGCTCAGGCAATCAACGACTGTAGAACTTACGTAGTTCATACTATATCTCCCCAATTTTTTATTTTGATTCGTTTCTTCCCCGCACGCGTGAATAGTAACAATATACGGTCTTGCATATTATTACCTAAATCTAGTCCTGGCAATAAGTCCTCTATACTATCCAATCCCATCCAATCCCATTCATAGTCCCGCCGTGGCAGAATGTAAAATTCCAAAACCAGCAAACAAACAAACATATCCTTCAACCCTATAACACTCCTCGCTAAGATAAACAAGCACAACGTAAAAAAACCCGTCGTCCCGCTCAGCGCCTACCCCCTTTCCTCACCACGCCATCAAACCGATCCGGGAACAAGATCTCGTTCGCGAGCCTTAGCACCCTACCATCCTTCCTATTCCTCTTCTTCTCCCTGTCCCTGGTAGCGGCAGCAGCGCTCTCGAAGGGCGCGAGCCCCATGCTGCGCAGGCCGTCCTCGCCGCCGGCGTCAGCGACATCTTGAACGCCCGCGCGCCCGGGGTGGTCGCGCTCGCCCGCGGCGCCGCTGCCGGGCTCGGCGAAGTCGGGGGCCGCGAGGCCGAGGAGGAAGGCGCGGCGCTGGCGCGCGAGGTACAGCGCGTTGGTCTGCGTCAGGGGGCAGGCGGGGATGTAGAGGAGCGTGGCGGCGCCGCCGGCGCTGTTGCTGCCGCTGCTGCCGGTGTTGCTGCTTCTGCTTCGGCGGTGGGCGCGGGACGTGGGTTTGGCTATGCTGCTGGGGTGGTGGTGCATGTGGTGGTGGGTGTATGAAGGGGAGGGTGCTGAGGAGGTTGTTGACGAGGAGGCGAAGCTCCCGCTGCTGAAGGTGAAGCTGGAGAGGGAGCCTGAGCGGGAGCTCGAGACGGACGATGTGGGGGGTGCGAATGGGGACGGGGGAGGCGGGAAGGTGTATGCGGATGGTGTTGGGTTGAGCGCGAAGGTGGGCGGGGAGTAGATGTTCGGGTTGAAGGTGCTGCTGGGGCTCAGCGGCGGCGGCGGGTAGGAATAGGAATAGGAGTACGCGGCGTCGACGGCGTGCACGGCGTCTGGGTGCCAGATGACGTAGTCGCCGGGCTCGAGATCGGGCACCGACACCATGGTGCGGTGCAGCTGGAGGTGCGGGTGCAGCGCGCCGCTGAGCTCCTGTACATACCCCGGGACGGCGCCGTGCAAAATGCTCGTCTGCGTCACGTTGAGGTTCCAGTTGTTTGGGTGTAGGAAATCCCGCTCCGTCTTCCTGCCCCCCGCGCCCATGCCTAAGCCCATACCCATCTCGCCGTCACCCATATTAGCCGCTGGGTTCTTATACCGCGGCGTGAAGAACGGCCGGAGCAGGAGGTACGCCGTGCTAAGCTGTAGCATGGGACACACTGTCAGGGCGCCGCTACCCGCTGGGAGAGCCGACAAGCTGAGGAACCCCTGGAACATCCGGAACATGCTGCAGGAACCGGAGCGGTTATATAAGTCTGTACTGATCTGCAGACGCGGGCTGCTGTCCCACGGATCATGGTCCTCCCACCGCCCCGAGAACACCGTGCTGTACGTCCCCGACGCTCCGTACCCATCCGGCTCCCAGCGCTCCACGCTGCCGTTGTCCACGTGGGCGCTGCCGACGGGGGAGACGCCGTCTGGCGCCCTCACACGCACGCGGTCCGCGTACACGACCGGGCACTCGGCGCTGACGAGGGCGTGGTCGTCGCTGCAGTGCCAGGTGGCCATCGCGAAGCGCTGCGCGTCGAGCAGCCGCGAATCGACGCGCGCCCGGACTTGGCTCGGGCTCCAGTACAGGTCGAACAGCTCGGGGTCGTGCGAGGGGTGGCCTCGAGCGTGTGGGCTGTCGGCGATGTACTCTAGCGTCTCCTCCTTCCAGGTCTGTGCAACTGTGAGCGGCACCACGCGCTTGATGACGGCGACGCCGCGCCTTCTCAGCGCCTCCCGGAACACTGACGCCTTCTCGCCGTCATGGATGTCGAAATAGTCGATCGTGGGGATTATGTCAGACCCCCTCGCCGCGATGTTGTCAGCTTCCCTGCGTAGGGCACGAAGCAACCGGTAGAAAGACTCCGCTACGTCCTTCTCCCGACACGCGATCATGTTCCGCTTGAGCTTCGCGAAGCGAGAGGAAAGCGGAATAGGCTCCGAGGGGTCGAGCATCGAGGCCATGTTCATGTTATGTGTGCCTATGTTGCTTGCTTCTCGGGGAGAGTGTTGTTGTTGTTGTCCGCTGGACAGGTTATTCGTGGGCTCTTATTGTTGACTAAGAGCTTGTCTCGCTACGATTGCTCCCTCAACCTTGTTTTAATGGCAAGGTGAGTGGTGAAATTCGAAACCATCTTGTAAGATGGACGTAAAATTCTCTCATGTGTTAACCTAGGAATAGTTTGGGCTCGAAGCCGGTGAAACGTTGCCGTTTTGAGTGAGACTGCTTCGAGGCAAGCGAAGGTATGAGTACCTATACCAATGCCTAAGCTAAGAGGATGGAGATAACCCTGCAGATGAACGAAGCGAGATATTGGGCCTAGTCTAGTCTAGAGCCGGCTGTAACGCCACGCTTGACATGTGTACCGACATGAGCCCACACAGGCGAACATCAAGAACGTCGGGTAGATGGTCCGACAGTCGAGAGGTCGTCCCCCCATCGCTCGAACAGTCCTCACAACGATCCCCTAAGAAAACTGGACAGCGTCCCATATCTGTGGCCTCATTACCAGCGGCCTGCTCGTATCCCGGGTAGAGGATAAAGAATATAAGCAGTAAGAAGTAGATAATTCTGAATTAATTTCATATTAGTCGATGACAGAACTACCTGCCAGTAGTGAGCTTGACGAGACGCCGGCTCCTAGTGTGGCGCTTCCACGGGCCGTCGAACCGTGGTCCAGCGTGTCGGAGAATTTCCCTTACCGAGCCTACCGAGTGCCAATGGGGATAGTTTCCGGGGCTCCATGAGGCGAAATCGCATTCTGGACTTTACCGGTGAGCGTGCCTTGCAGGGCCGCTGAACCCTCACTATATCCCGCGATGTTACCAGAATCGCATATGTCGATGGGCAGAATGTTCCATCGCGTTACTGACCGTCCCTTTCCAGATTCCCAGATTGCGTCGTGCATGGTCCAGTACCGGCTAACAGAAAAACCAGGTACAGCCCGGAGATCCCTTCCTCGTCTAGTTCATCGGACAGTTTATCTTTTCGCCAAGAAAGGCTGTCCTTTGCTGATATAACATCTGAATATTTTTTAGCTTGACCATTTGTGCTAAGTTCTAACCAGGCGGTGCGGGTTGCCGTTCGCCAATACAAATCATTTAGGCCATGAAAGGCCGTCTCCTGTCATCAATCAAACTATCTATGTACCTCTGCTCGGGTACCTATTCCGGCATTGTAGAACTAGCTTCAAGTATTCGATGAGTCTCCCTTGTCCTCAGACTAAGGATACTAGCGTCACGGTACAATAAAGCACGTGCCGAAATATTCTTTTAATGACGTTTTAGCGTTGTTGTTACATCCATGTTTGGACAAATTGGGGATAGGCTGCCATTAGGTATGCTGACAATGTAGCATAATAAAATAAGATTTATATCCTACTACTGCCAAACTTCTGTAAACTGTGCTGCAGCATTTCCAGCCAACGTGAGGTACGCATCGGTGGCCATGTCATTATCAATGCCCAGAAATCTCTGATTGGTGGGCAAATCATTGGTCCTCAGGACAGGGAAGATGGAAGTGCCCTCGTTCATCTCGTCGAACATGGCACCAAAGATGAAAGTTGGCTTCAATGACACAGCGCCGTCTAGCTGCATCTGGTAGAACGTGCCGTTCCATCTTGGGAAATGGTCGAACTGCTCGTTTGGGTTCGCGTTGCTGCTTGACCCGCCAGGCCACACGACGATGCTGCTATCGATGCCAAGTTCCTGAAGAGCCCCGGCGTCTTCGACAGCTTGTCGCCCATTCAGAAAGTCCTGGTAGCCGTTGATGTCGTAGGAGCCTACTGTCCAGGGCTGAATCATGTCCGCAAGTCGATACACTGGACCATAGTTGCCAGGCTGGTTTTGTACAAGTTCTGCATGCCATGCCTGCTGTACACCGAGGATCACGTACCAGCCGGCGTTCTTGAGTGCCGTAACAATGGCGATGCCATCATCAACCGTTACCTCGTTGACAATACCGAAGCCCCAAATCTCGATGACAGGCTTGCCTTCATGATGCATGTAGGCGGGCGACGAAGTGATATCACTCAATGCCGCGAGGTCAGCGAGATACGTCGCGGTGACGTTTGTGGTTGCTGTGTTGGCGCCATTCAGGTCATATTCTATCACAAAACCACGGCCATACTTCTCTGCAGCTGTCTTGGCCGCGTTTAGGATCTAACGACTATCGTTAGAAAAAAAATCCGTCACTCGCAGTGTATCAACGCCACCTACATTGATCCAACCTCCATTGGCCTCGTTGATGTAGCCATAGAAGCGCTGTAAGAAGGCTCCGCTGATGCCATGATCTGTCATCATCTTAAAGTGAAGATCCACAACTCCGTCGCAATCATTACTGTAGAATTGGGCAACTGAGCCGTCTGAGCGGGTAAAAGGAGTATCAAAGAGACAATCGGCTGGATAGCTAGTCACGTCCGGAATCATATCGACGCCCACTATGAAGACAATTAGCTTAATTTATATGGAGATTGATATTTATTGTGTACTCACCATGCCCAACTTCCGGTGAAGGCGTATCCCTGTATACAATCTGTGAGTTAGGGCCAAACTTTTGTATAGCATTTTTATACTCACGTAGTCCAATGCGAGTTGCCATCATCTTCAAGCGGTTTTCGAAACCATGCTTGATACCCGACAAAGAACTTGCCGTTCAATGTAGATCGATCAATGGTAGAATCTTGTCGCTTAGCTGACTCGCCTAATACAGAGCTACACAGCGACTGGCCTGCCAGACTCAATGCGGCTACGATTTGAAATGCGCTGATCATTTTTGAGATTCTTTGATGTCGAGCCACAAGTTTCTTCACGTAGGCTGTTTGTACTGGACGGGCGCCATCATTTTATAGTTGGCCCAACATGAAAGCGCCTTCTTCGGATCAGCAGGATATGGACGTAAATGCTGGCGCCAGCCAATCTATTCTAAAGGGGGCTGAGTAAGCCTCTGGGATATTTTGAGGATATTCCCACAAAATAAATCCCATAGTACAGTATAAATGAGGTAGGTACGTATGTAGGCTTAAGGTTCCAATCGTGGCAAAGCGAGCATTTATGATTAGTTGCTTCAAGGACAAGCCGTTTAGTTCGGATGCTCAACAGCTAGACGAGGAGATAAAGGCCCAGAGATTGAAACACTGTTAATGTTAGCGCTTAAGGCTAGATACGAAAATGTGGGCGATTTCACAACATTGAAGTGACCTCTTCTACATCGATACAAGGACGGATTCCGATTTCCCCGACCTCGGTTGAATTAGCCTTGCTTGTACATAAGTAATCGCTGCGACTTCAGCTGGCCTTTTGGCGTTGTGACCGCCGAAGTGGCGTATCTTTTGTGTCTGTAGCTGAACTATTTTTCCTTTTCACTGGCGCCTTTAGTGTAACTTCATCGGCTACTTTACCCTTTTTTATAGTGGGTTTAGTTTGTGGCTGGCTTATAGAAGAGTCAGGCTGGCGGATATCGTCCTTCATGATAGCGTAGGCTACCTTTTCGAGATCCGTAGCCCCTACTTGAAGTCGTTTGATGATTTTTTCTGCAGCAATACTCAACTGTTGATACTCTTTTACGTTATATTTGATTGGCGACTTGTGCCCATCGCAGCATAGCCACCAGAAAGCTTCGTCTGAGAAGAAGATGGCTCGTTCGGGGTCGTGAACGGAGAGAAGAAGCGAGGCTGTCGCCGGGCCTATACCCTTGAGTTTGGCAATGGCATCCGTCGCTTTTGTAATATTGTTGTCGGACCAGTACTGCGCCATTGCCTCTCGAATGGTCTTCTTGACTACTTCTCCATCGTTTGATGAGACAAGCTTCATTAATGTTGGCCGAAACTTTCCATGGCGTCTGAAATAATGTTAAGTAATCCGATATGAATCTACTGGTACATGGAGCAACGTCAACTCCGAGGGCATACTCACAGCTTCCAATCTACTAATGTCTTGACATCATCATGTTCCATCTGCCGCTTTGGCTTGCTAGATTGAAATGCATCAACGGCTATTGTGTACCGGTAATTATCAAGCTCAAGGAGAGATAGTTGGCCAGTTTTAGGGGCTATATACACGGCCGGTCAGTAAGGAGCGTACCCAGTTACTATGTGCAGTATCACTAATCCCGCCCACTCACCTTTCTCGGAGGAAATAGACTTGATCAGCGAAGAATAGCGGCTCAACAGTTCATTGAAGCGGTCTAAAGAAATGTTTTCTGCGAGGGTATCGGCACCTGCCATCTTGAATTGGATCAATTGCCTAATATTAGTACGTAAATATTGCATGAACAAATCACTGAAGGTGTTGTAATTCTGTATACGGAGATATCTGTCTTAATATGGAGGATAAAGAATGGAGGCTTGTTCTCCACGTTAGGTGCATACTCTACTGTACGCATATCCCGGTACAGTATGTACATTGGAGCTAAATCCAGCGAAACAAAAGCCCCACCAGCAGGTATTTCTACCTAGGACTTATACTGCCTGGGTAATATATGGCAAGTACTTAAGTGTAGCTGCCGAGGGGCTGTTATACAGGCTATGTCATGCGATTGGCCCCTCAAACTCCAACTGTAGCAGATATAATAATTTTCTTGACATTTGCTTAGCCTTTCCCATTCTTTTCTTTCTCTTTAAACCCACTGATTGTCACAAGCCAAATCTCTTTGACCAATTTCCCAATCTTCAAGTCCATCTACGGTTCTCTACGCATCATCAACTTCTAAGCGATATCTTCACTTCTTCCAAAATGGGTAACGTACGTCTACCCGTCCGGAGAGATAAAGTTATCACCATCTACAGGTCCACTAACACGACTTGCCTTTTATCTAGGGAGCCAAGGCACAGCAGAAGCGCGAGCGCAACGCGAAAGACGGCAAGACTGCCAAGTCGCAGCTCAAGACTGTACGTAATCTAATCTCTATCCACGTTCTCAGTGTTCAAAGTAATCAAATTACTAACGCCGGGATATAACAGAACACAAAGGCGATGGACATCCAGTGCAACATTTGCAAATCGACCTTCCTAAAGACGACCCGCGCTCCTCAGTACGTCTCTCCCTACACCTCCTTCTTCCGACATGAGGGTTCTCTGGCATACTGTCTACGCCCTTATTAGTGAAGACTACTATTTGCTTAGGAGCCGTGCTTACCATTGTCCAGACTTACCGAGCATGCGGTCAATAAGCACAGCAAGACGCTGAACGACTGCTTCCCCGGCTACGAGGTCGCTTAGACATGACACGATGCGATGGAAGAGACGCGAGGCAGGTAGACTACATAAAGCGTGGGGAAGCGGTGGCGCATTTACAGGTGTTCAGCGCAAGACTATTTGAGACGCAAGGATGGGTATTTTACTATTTAATGGGCATATGAATACATGACAAGCTACTGATTCAATCCTCTTCCTTGCTGGACTAATGATATCGCTCTCGTCCTGGCTCATCCCAAGCCATAGCCCGCTTGCTTGCATTTCTTAATGTGCCTCGACAACCAGCCTGTTAACATCAACAGCCTCGCCCTGCACACCACCACCGTCCCCCTGCCCCGCCCCCAGCGCCTCCTTCTCCAGCGCCTCCCTGGCCTGCTGCTCGCGGATGCTCCGCAGGATATCCGGATACCACCTCTCGCCCACGTCCGGGTGCGACTTAACCCTATTCCTCAGCGTCGCCTCCCCCAGCGTCTTCGCCGCGCCCCCGCTGCGGAACGTGAACTCGACATCGTCCAGCCGCCTGCCCCCGTTCGCCTCGAGCACCCGCCTCCGCTCCTCCCGCGCCGCCTCCGGTATGGCCCCGACGCCCACGGCCTCGAGCTCCGCGAAGGTGGCGCTGCCCCGCACGCCCTGGAAGAAGGGCACCGAGAAGCGCGCGCCGGCGCCCGCGCGGGGCGACAGCACGCGGTGCGTCGTCGAGGTGCACACGCCCCGCGTTAGCGCCTCGAGGCCCTGCCCGATGGCCACGACGAGCGTGCCGGCGCGCGGCGGGCAGTCGATCCACTCGCCGCGCATGTTCTGCACCTGCAGGCCCCTGTGGTCGCTGGCCTGGAGGAGGTAGCTGGTGAGCATGCTGTCCTTGTGCGGGCCCACGCCCTGCCCCTGCACGCCCTCCCCTTCTCCGTCTTTACCGAGCCCGAGCCCGAGCTCGGCGACGTCGGGGTATTTCACGATCTTGAGCTTGTGCTGCTGGAGCTCGGGCGCGGCCTCGAAGTAGCGGTCGAAGGCGGAGGCGGGCAGCCCGATGGCCTCGGCGATGAGGGAGGTGAAGGCCACGGAGATGCGCCCCATGCGCGCCATGTAGTCCGTGTACACGCGCCGGAAGTGCGGGAGCACGGCGGGCGAGGGCCATTGGTTGGGCGCGAGCAGGTTGTCCCAGATGGGCGCGTCCGGGCCCGGCAGGGCGTGCTCGGTTGACAGGTCGATTTGCTCCCGGTGGTCGATGGCGCCGGCTGTTATTTCTGCTGAAAGCTGCGAGTAGCCTAGGAATGAGGGCGCGTTTTTCATCTCGATTTTCAACCTGCGGTGTCGGGGGTATTAGTCGAGGAGAGAAAGACAGATAGACATGCAAAATCTAACGAGTCGGATCTGGCTATGCGTGCTCCTGTCCATACTCGAAGGGACGCGATTTGTGCTGGACTCCTAACGGTAGTGCGGTGGGTTGGGTGGTAACATACTTCTCTTCCCGCGGGATGTCGAAGAAACCCCGCCCCTCACTGATGACCTCTTGCCACAGGGTCTCAGAAATCCCGACGTTCTTGAGGTACAGGAACCCGACCTCCATGAGCGCATGCCGCAGCTCCGCCAGAAACTGCGGCTTCGTGGCCGGGTCGCGCGACTGCGCTAGGTCGAGGATCGGGATGGACGTGAAAGACATGGCTGTGGAGTCCGCTGTGTAGGTAATTATAAAATGAATAATATGGATTATTAGTTGATTTGATGTAAGGCTTTAAAGGCTAGAAGTTCCCTCGGTATACGGCCTGTCTGTAGTTGAGTACGATGTATGAATTCTTATAAACGAAGTAGGATGTGGTACTAGGCGGATACTATGTGTATATCTACATCCATCTACTTGTCCTAAGATGAGAACTAAATGTAGAAGATAGTCCGCAGCACTGCGTGCCTATTCCACAGAAAGGAAATAGAAAATAAACAGATCAAGGTCCTAGGAGACTGACATATATCATATAAACGGTTAAGATAAGATAGTGTGTGTACGCTGTAGTTTCGCAGACTATAATTGTATGTTCCTCAATCTCGACTACCGATGATGGGGTGAGGTCAAGTAGAGAGCTGATGTCGCAATCCCGCTCCTCGGCCGCTATTACCCCACCTTCGCACCACCGGGAGGGTATCTTATTCCCAAGGTCGGATGTTTTGGCTAATAGAAGCCAATTGCAAGGACCGGTACAAGCTTGCCGAATACATGCATGAAATAACTAGACCTATTTAGTTGAGGTTGGTATAAACTGCGAGGCAACTTTTATCATCCATTTTACGTTACCACATATTGTATGTGTAAGTAGGAAATCTTTGCAGTACGAGACTAAAGCACAAGATCGCCTATATGTCGCCCTTTTCGAACCCTTTACAGAGCTAGGGAGTTAAGACAAAGAGATGATCAGACGGTAATAAAAGAGCCACCCAGTATATAAATTTTTGTCAACTCCAACCATGCAAAGTAGCTATTATGACGCTTGAAAGTACACTATAATTCATCATCTTAGGATGACGAAGTCCCTTGACTCCCTCCCGGGTATCACTCGTCTAGATTTAGGCTCCATCCAAGAGAAAGCATCTTCAAGTCGCGAACTAGGTGCCTTTTGGTGCCTCAATTCCGTTTAACAGCCTCTGCCAAACTCGGCGATTTTTGTAACGAGTTGGCACACGTTTGGGCACGTTCAACTTCGCCTTGTCGTGGTAGTTTACATCTCCATGGTGGAACAATGCGAAACTTCGACGACAATCATACTTTCGAGTGCTAGCTCTTATCTTAGGGCGCGGTGATACCTGCAAGCTCTAGCAATATTTAGTTAAGATAGCTTTCAACTAAATCTTAAGACTCTGATTATCGTCACAAGCAGATATTCAGGTATGATTCATGCTAATGCCCTGAGCGAAGAGGTCTGCTTTGAAATTTGCCGCGAAGCAGCGGATTCCATCGTGCTTGAGCCCCTTCGACAAAGACCCTAGCCCTGAATTATACCTGATGAATGCTGTGATAGGTCTTATTGGTGCGGTTTCCAGTATTTTCCCTATCAAGACGCAGAGACAGCAGTCTTAGCAGAAAACATTTTGGTAACTTGATAGAAGATGTCTTCAATAGGCGGCATGGCGAAGGATGGAGCAGTGTCAAACAGTTCTGCGAGTCTTTGTGGTGCAATAACAACAGGATAGATCGTATCGCCATCGACTGCATCGGCCACATCGATGTCCATGCCATCCTCGCTGACATCGTCGTCCTTTTCTTCGGTTAACAACAACGGTGCGTTGGTTATCTCTTCTTCGTCTGCTACAGGCTCTTGATCTAGCTGGAGATCTGCTAGTGGCTGAGCGAATGCTAGAGACTTTGTATCCATACTTTCAGCAACAGACCAAAGTCGGGCCGCCGAGTCTAAGACTACGAAGCCGCTAGAACCAGCAGAGGAGACTAGGGATGTAATGGGACTCGGGAAACTTTGTACTAGCTCCGGTTCGCATCCATCAGGGCTAAAAATTGCAAGTTCTGAGCGTACTTTGGTTGATCCCTGTTTTGCCTTCGAAACGGCCACGGCGAAACGGCCAGTCTGGAAATCAGCTGTTAAATGGGTCATGACAGAAGCGCCCCGATCTTCTGTCTCAGTTGCTTTTGAGTTCCTCAGCTGAACTCCATACCGCAGCTCGTCAAGAACAAGGTCGTATACCGTAAGTGTGTCTGACAACACGACCAGGTTTGTTGAAATAATGGAGATGCCCTGAACACTCCCCTTGATGAGGCCATTGAGTGAGTTTCGAACCCTACCACTCTCTGTATCAATGACTTGAACTATCGACCCGTGCTTATGGGTTGCCGCGCACACCAGAACAGAACCGTCCTCGGAAAATGCTACCGCACCAGAACCTCGGAATTCGTTGGAGACATCTAAATCGCCCGTAGCTTCATTCCCATAAAGAGAAATGGCCCGTGAGCAACCCCAGCTGTACAGCTGACGTCCTTTTTTACCCTGAATAAGTATTCCATCTTTTTGTCTGATATTCGGTTGCCACAAACGAGCCATTCCATCTCCTCCGATGGTCGCAAAACGGTCGGATTTAGGGTCAGCCGCTAAATCGAACACCGGCTCAACTTGGTCAGAATGGTGTGGCGCATCGATGCGGGTCATCAGATCCAAACTCTGATTTTCAGCGGATACAGACCAGAATTTTAAATAGGTCTCTCTCCTCTCCGGAGATGAGCCCTCAAGAGAATTGATATCTCGAGAGGGTGGCTGCCATTCATCGGTTGTAACAAGCCAGCGGCCGTCATGCGAGTATTTCATGCCCGTTACTCGTGGTTCGGTGATTGGATGCCCTTCAGATGTAACGTTCACGTCAGTTGGATTGGTTCGTGTTAACGCCTGTCTAGAGACGCTTTGCATAGTCGTTAGATCTAAAGCCTGCATCAACGGCATTGACGGGCCACTCCCTGACGAGCTCAGTTGCTGCCCGTTGGGAACACAAAGGAACATCTGCGATGAATTAGAAGGAGAGATGGCGGCCGGTATACTAGTCAGCCGATCAGAAGAATGTTGCCCAATCCGCTTGACGCTGTCATCTTTCGAAATGAGTCTAGGTGATAACATAGCTTGGATCCCGGCAATGTATGTGATAGGCTTCATCTCAGCAGTCGAGAGCACCATCGCAGAGTTATCGTCCAAGTGAAGAGCGTAAGCAGAGCCGCGTTTCGAGACTACAATGTTTTCAATGGTGGCAGAGAGGTGAGGTAGGAAGTCCATCTTCTGAGAGTCTAGTTGCCAAAGCACCAAAGTCGATTCCGAACCGCCCGAAAGAATATAGTTTCCTAGCAAATTTTAGTATTAATAGCAGTGATTATCAGTGCTTGTCCTTACCATCTCGGGACCATTTCACTGCACGGACAGCCTTGCGGTGCCAGTGGTACTTGCGAGGCTGAAGAGCATGATGACGCGTTTTGGGGGTATTTAGCAACCGAATCCGGGGCAAAAGGTCGCTGTAAGCGAGTATGCCTCCTCGGGCGCAGCCGATTACTAAGTCTACGACAGGCATATCGATCGCTTCTCGTTGAGATCTGCGGATTAGGTGAACACGGCCAGTAACTTGTATGTCGAGGGAGGTGATTTCATCGCTTGCATCAAGGGTTACAACCTCATAAGCAAGATCTTCGAAAGTAGACGCGACCTCATGGGTCCGAGAGCCAAGGATGATGTTTCGTTCGGTGTACGCGGCGAATGTGTGCCCAAGGTGGGCAACCCTTAGGTTTTCAATCGCTGAGGTATACGAGAAGATGGTTTTAGAACCAACTACTTCCAAATCACGAATATCGTGGGCAATAATATGCCAAGTTTGTTCCTTTTTTGCGGAGACATATAGGATGTCTCTAAAGCTGTTACCAAATTTCATGGAATCGACAAACATGTCGTGTATACGGTCGCAGTCTAAAGAAATAGGCGCTTCAGATCCAGCGCCAGTTGTCCAGTTAATGAGCCATATGAGGCCCTCATACGACGCCACCCAGAGAAGATTTGGGGAGGTCGCTGAGGGACATACGGCAGCGATTTGGTCTGTTCGGCCCTGATCTCGTCGCCCGCGGATTCGTGTAGAGACATGTATTTTGCGCACTAGGAGGGAATCGGAAGCCGAGTAAACTTGGAGTGATTTCTTGTATGCAAGAATTAGATGCCTATACAACTGTTAGGAGCTTGCGGAGTATAGATCTGCTGCGACTGTAACTCTTACGTCTCGTCATCGGTTAAGATAGGGTCAATATTGAGCATTCGCCCCCCTAGCGGCTTCGAGACTCTCCATTTGCAAATATTGTCCGTTGTTGCGCCGCCTTTATGGGCCTTCGACCGATGCTTGCGCTTTTCTTGCTTTTCGACTTGGCCATCGAGCTCGACTATATCTAGTGCCATTTCTTCTTCGTGATTTGAAACATCTTCCAAGCCATTAACTGGGACTGCTAGGTCCGGCTTAGGTATTTCCCCCTTGGCATCGTCGGGCTTCTTCAAGGTGCGGTCGTGCCTCCTTCGCTTTCGCTTGCCATGTTCGTCGAGTTCTCTCTTACGTTTACTGGCGACGGCCTATTCAAAAGTAATTGTTAGAAGACAGCTAAGATTGCGGCTGGTTAAAATTATTAAAAGGCTCTGTAACCAACCTCGTCTGTTGTAACGGGTGTCATATTTTCAAACTGGTAGGTTTGCCCTTGCAGTGGCGGGCAAATGATGTTACTCTCAATCTCCGTCAATGGATGGCGGGCTAAACTTAAGTAAAAAAGTTCACGGCTTCGAGCTTGAACGTTTTCTCTACGGCTATTGCGATAAGAACCCGATAAGAACTTTTTGTCTACAAGGTGGAGAAGTCAGCCCCCCGTCTCCCGCTATTATTGGTCATCCATACTGCAGGTACAGTATGTACTTAGGTACTTACACTAGGTACAGTCATTAGCGCAACATGTGGGACCCTCGAAAAGCTTCGACTCTTCTCTTTCAAAGGCTAAGCTGGCTCTCTATCGGCTCTCTATCGCCGCTCGATTCATCCATTGTCTTTGTCGCTTCAGGATCAGTCTACGCTCGCCTCTCAATACCGATCACCCGTCGTCGATTCACCCAGTTTTTAGTATTCTACAGGCGCGCATTATCGACAAGCAAGATGATTATTCCGATTCGTTGCTTTTCCTGCGGGAAGGTAGGATTCCCTCCCTCCAACATTCGCGTTCTACAGGATTAACAACTAGGACGCAGGTTACCGGTGACCTTTGGGAGCGCTACCTAAAACTGATAGACGGAGGCATTGGTGATGGGTTCGTTGTACTCGATGACTCCCGGCCGAAACATAACACTTACACCTTTCTATAGCGACGCGATGGACCAGCTCGGGCTCAAGAGATACTGCTGCCGTCGCATGGTCATGACACACGTCGATCTCATCGAAAAACTTCTAAAGTAAGCCTCGAGACCTCCCTCCCGAAGCCGCCCGAGAGGGCGCCCGAGAAGGACGGCGGAAGAATTCGCTACTAACAGGCATTCAAGGTACACGCCAGACGGACGAAACGAGAAGAAGCTCCAGCTAGGAAAGGACGACTAGCCACTTAATGGTCGCTACAAACCCTGGCTTGGGAAGCAAGCCAGCGAGATATTGCATCACGAGGCGTTTTGATTCAGCAGGTTTTTTACTGGCGTTTGGTTCTGGGTATGGACAAAAATGCTATTATAGCCGAATACAAAGAGCGATGGAAATAAGCATTGCATGCTCATTCGACCGAGGTCCACGTACGAAGAACAAATCACCCTAGAATGGTATTGGAACTTAAGAAGCCGTGTCGCCTTCTACTCGGCCACAATTCTTATTCCAGGGATATCGGGCTCACGTCCAATTATGAAGAAGTAGGCCCATGTATGCAAGGGCGAAGGGTAGCGGTTACTAGCCCTCACCAGTTGCTTAGATGACACGACAAGGCGTCAATAAGTGTGGTTTACTTGAACTAATATACCCTGTTTACTCCTACTGAACCTGGGTCTTTCTGCTGCGGACTGTGGTTGTATACGACCATCATGAATCAAATGATTGGACTTGATATTTCACATCTCGTACGCCAACCTCCATTTTTGACGGTGCCTATTCCTTATCTTCTGCGTGGCAGAAAATCTCACGTCATTCGTAATCCTCTATTACGGATATTGGTCTCACAGGTGTACATCGGGTCACATCACGACGATGTTTGTGAGAGCCCTTGTGATAAGATATATCAATCTTAAGAACATCGTGCTTATTAAGGTTATAGGTAGTAATAATGGACGTGCCATTTCTCCAGTTCTTGTGAGAGACAAGATATCACACAGGCTAGCGCCTTGGCCGTTTGTCTGTCGTCGCTTTAAATATCTTAGGGATGTTAGCTGGCAACTCGCAGACTCTCTACCCAATCAATGCAATTATTTTGTCAGAGAAATAGCATTGGGACCGGTTTCAATCTGAGATATATGTTAGGCACACATAACAGCGGTCAGGGCTATCTTGTTTGTCAAACACATTCCCTCTATAGTCGGCCCGCACCTTGTTTCTGGGATTTTACCGCTTGGTAAGGGCTTTCCGGTGTACCACGAATAACCGAGTGGTTTCTTTACAATTCACTTCGGTAATCTCTGACAGCGATGCTCGATTTCCCTTGTATTACGTCTTGGGGCGTCTGAAGGCTCCTGGTCGGCTAGCTCCCATACCGGTCACAAGTCTACATTGTATAAAAGGTAGAAGGATTATGTCCTTGGGACATCTTTACTAGTGTATTAATCCCGCAATAACAAACAATTAGACACCACGTGAGCATTTTTAGACAAGTGTTAGATTATAGACAACTGCAAGTACGGTTCAACAATCTAGATGCAACGACTTCATACAAACCCGTAGCATTTTCTTGTATCCTTGTATATGGGTGCAAGTGAAAGTCCCTACAAGTCCCTCGATCGCTACATCCAAGTGTGAGATCATATATCATGTATTGTGCCAATCGATCGGATGTCGGACAAGGCCATGGTTTAGAGATGAAGAGATTACATCTAGTTGTACTTGTTCGATCATTGACGCGTTTCTTTTGGTTTTTATTGATATAAATGCATTCCTTCTCGCGCCTATTCGTGGCTTGAGCTGGCTGCATCATGCTCGGCGCTAGCATACCCTGACATGGCGCCGGATTTCCGCGGCTCTACGGACCGGGCAACGATCTACCAATAATTGCAGAGGGCGCTTCTATTGGGTCGTATTGTGTCGGTCTCGTATGACAGTGTTTGTGACGATTGACGTGGATATCACAGCGGAAGTCTCAGGTGAGGGTTCAGCCTCTCAGTCATTATGTAGGCTGCCGACACTAGCTATCTGGCATGTGCCTACACTGCTTGCATACCCCAGCGGGCTACTAAGTCAACGGAAGCCAGCGGGAATCAGTGGGTAACCTACGGGATACCTATGTATGTCTGAGGTGCTACAGAACTCAGATATTGACGAGGTGGCGGAGATGGGTTCACACATTAACCTGGGGTAGAGCTTTAGCAATGTTACCAACCAGATAGGTAAAAACGGAAATGAACAACTATTAGACTCGGAGATCGAGTAGGAAGCTGAGTAGGGGGCTTGCTTCATATGAGGCTTGCTAATTAGCTTGTGATCCCTAGAGAAACGCTATAATCTTAAACATGAACGAGAGTAAGCCGAGCTGTTTCCAGCGTGATATCCTGACCGACCCGAATATATGGGAATATTTTAATATCATCGGCCCGCTCCTTGTTTCCTCACTACCCAAATTCACATGCTCCTATGTATCTTCACCTCCGGAGTATTGCCCATGACCTACCTATAATATCGTTCTAAGCCGATTCGACTTGGTAAACCTAACCTCGAGCCAACAGTTACCAGAGCCTTGGGATAGCAGTCGGTGATTTGTCTTTCCTAGAGTTAGGTATTGCAAGAGTCCAACATGCTGCATTAGCTTTGCGTTTTGTCAGCATAGCCTACCACATGTCGGAAATTTCCTGGCCTCGCTTCTGGAGGATCATGCACCCAGGCGCGTATGCAGCCCGGGACCAACAAAAGAAACGAAAAAAACGTTCTGGAAAAGCGCCCCCAACAGAAACGATACTGTAGAGCTAAGCATTGTACTTTTTGTTCCCTTGTCCTCGCACCGATTCTGTGTACCCTATCATGAGAAAATTGTGACGCCACGTCGCCCATCACCCCCCATTTCTCGATCGTCGAGGCCGTCGCCGCGTACCAAAAGCTTGGCCGTGTCTAAGAATGCTACTGGCTCGACCTAGCACTGGGAACCCTGGGTGTACCGTTCAGTTGGGTGAGCGCTAGTTTAGGTAAATGTGCGATTCCGCCGCAAGGGTCAGCGGCCAATGAAACGTTAGATCGTAGATCTAAGAATAACTGGTTATAAGTCAAAAGAACTGGCGGGGGAGACCGCCATCTCAAAACGGCAATATCTCGTCGCTCACAACAGGTAGGGCAGGCAGGTAGATATTGTATGTAGGTATGCATAGTCCACCGCCGTATGCAGGTAGGAAAGCAAGGCGAAAGAAATGGCGAGCGAGTGGCGCTTCAAGCTGACCGGGGTGGCTTACTCCCGGTTATAATTTCGACCAGTAGCCTCAGATTTAGCCCCCAACAGCGTCAAGAAGGTGAGAGGTTAAAAATGGGGAAAACTATGGGCTTTCTATTACACATTACACACATTACACACCTGCATACACACTCTGACCCGTGATAGGTATGTCATTCTAGCTAAATAGAAGAGTGCGCCAACCCGCATTATAGAACCAACTACACATGCCACGTCAGTCAGGGCAGCTATAAGAGCGTCTTAATACCGAGAGAATAATCCCTATCGGTGTAGACCTAACTCGTAAGTCATGTCATAATCGGCTCTTAAATACGTATAACTCGCAACGGCCCACAAGGTGGCCTAGTTAGTTCTAATAAAAGACACAGAACCAGATCTTCGGGACACGACTAGAAATATAACTCGGCGAGAGACATTGCCTAGCTAATTAGTGCACCAACTGACATGTTTTAGAAGATTTGGTCTGCCTGAGCTGTAAGTAAGTATTCCAGATGGTGCGTACATACAGTTTACCTACCAGGACTAACACCAAAAGATCTACCTACATCGGGCAATATCACCGAGCCGTTACACTACGTACAACCTAGTAGGTAGGCAGAAGCAACTAGGTATAATTGTCAGAGGCGGATATCGCAATTACTACAGAATTGCGTATTGTATAACGTATTACTTAACTCAGCGTTGGACGCAAATTAAGGAAGGCTGCGAATGCCCTGTTGGCAACTTGTGTAAGCATAAGCGAAAGAATCAAAGGTATTTCGGCTTGTGCACCTTTCATGGTCTCACCAGCTCGATGACCCCTATTCTGTATTTTCTTCATCACAAATTGTTAAGCCAAGCTGGCTACAAGAAAGAAACCTGATTACCTACATACCTACCTACATTCCTCTCAGAAGACCTGCACAATCGCAGGCATCGAGTGATAAAGACTACCAGACAGTAATGTTAGGCCGCCATTTGTGACATCATTTGAGTTATTATTTATTTATGTATTTCTTTGTTTGCATGATTGCATGCTTGCTCGCGCTTCAGGCTTCATGTAGTACAATCGCGCAAAATAGTTCCTGGTGGCTTCAATCGCCGAAATGGAATGAAGTAAGTATTAGTCGATGTAGGTAGGTATTTCGGCGTCTGTTTTTTCCCCTCCCTCTCCGCCATGTTTCCCCATATGGAAGCAGGGATATGCATGGAGGTGATGGAAATGCACTTTGCTGTGACTCGTCGGATGAAGCGATCCACTCGCGTTTAAGCGCCGAGGGGCCTGTATACCAATGTGCCATGCAGCGGGCGCCCAGCAGAGAGACCCTCGTCTCCCTGCCCAGACTCTCAGCTTGGCTGCATGTCACTGGTCGACTCGTGCGCTCTGCCATCGCGCAAGCTGCAGGCTGGAGTGGTGAACTTGGCTTAGTTGCGCAAAGGTAAGCTAGATAGACTGCGCTAGTTGCTGCTGTACGCTGGACTCACTTAACCTCACTCGCTCGCTCAACTCACCCGCGTCTGCATCTGCATCTGCAGAGTCCTAAACGTGCTCCCATCGCCAGTCAGCCAGCAAGCAACGCGCGCGAGACAATCGACCGACTAGGCCAATGCCAACGCCAACGCCAGCTCGATTCTCAGCAAAACTTCTGATCTGCCAATTGTTCCTCTTCCCTGCCCAATTAGGCGACAACGAAGAGCCTCCGTGCAACCTGACCCGAGGGCAGACTCGGACTACAAGGTGGAGAGATCCTTCGGCCAGGACAGGACACTTACAAGTACTTGTACAGGTGTTAGTGCGCCGATCTTTTCTGGTAGTAGGTATATGTATATCCTATTATTACTCCCAATGCGTGCACTTTTTCTTGCGCACTCTTTTCCACTTTGCGCAGCATCCTGGACTCCACCTGTTTTTTTATTATCACTTTTTGGGGTATCGACTTAAGCTACAAGCACAGTATTATTCTGTACAACCATCCATCGCGAAGGATCCGCAGCCCTGCTAGCTTAAGCAGTCGACCACCTGAGTTCCGAGGTCTGCGCACAGAGTACAGAGAGTACCGTACCTACTGTACAGTATAGGCATAGCTGCCATAGCATACCTACCGGACCTAGACATACCTAATACGGTAGCCGGTTTAGGTTACAACCTCGACGGTGGGCCTCTTTTTGGGACCTGATCGTCGTTGAATGTCGAGCGCAAGCGCGTCGTCTTCTTCTTCTGCCCCTCCTCCCATTAAACACTCGCTCGCCAAACATCCACTCTGCTTGCTCTGTTCGGCGCCTTGCTGGTCTGCGCCTTTGCGAATACGTTACACCTATATAGATATTTTTATTCTTTTTTTCTCCTCCTCTATCGCTAGCGCATACTTGGTTTCCTTGTACTCCCATACAGGCTAGTCGCCCTGGTCCGTAGCCAATTCCACGGATCTGGGACTTGTCAGGCTCTCGCTCTCGTAAACAGACCGTTTGCTTAATTGAGCACTCGCTGAAACGCCACTTTTAGTCGTCCTTTACACCGCTAAGCTCTGTTGGCCTATCTGGTGCCGAGACACGAGCTTAGACCAACCAACTACTTAGTCATGGCCCTCGAAGGCCCATTGAGGTCTTCGACGGGGAGTATAATATCTAACTTGTCATCTCATTCCGACATGTCCGTCCCGTCGCCAAACTCACCGGCTCTTCATCCTCCCTTCCGCCCAGTGTATGTGCCAATCAGCTCAATTCCTTACCATGGCTTATAGCAAATTGACTCGTGTAGGTCCTCGGGCTCTATAGAACACGGCGCGCTGAGGCCGTCTTCAGCTGCTGCCGCTCGATCGTCGCCGGCCCCTTTCCAACTCTTGAGTCCCAGCGACATAGTCGGGCCCTCGCCGGTCACGTCGGTAGGAACAGAGACGACGGAAATTGAAGACGAGGCCTCGGACGAAGCTCAGTCATTCTCGAGCGCTGCTAATCCCGAGCCTCACTCACAGGTTTGTCGCATGTGAGATAATGGTAGCCATAGTCACTAATATCTACATGTAAAGCTACGGAAACTGCGGACCAACCTCTCTGACCAGTTTCGGCAAACAGCCAACGAAGAAGCAGTCTCGGTCATTCACGCTCCCGAGAGTTTCCAGAACTGGGTTAGTTGGTTAGTCCATGCAAAGCGGCAGACATGCTCATCATCATAGGCCGAGTCCGACACACCTTCAAAGCGTTCAGACTCCACCCAAAGACCTTCCCCCAGACGATCACCCAAATCTGAAGAAATAGGCATCTCGACCCCTAATGATAGGGCTTCAAAGGTATGGCATGCCTATCTGCGCAACCCATAATCCGAGCTAATCATGTAGACTAAATCAATGGGACTCCCAACACCGCCGCCTCTGTCCACGGACATCAGACCAATTCGGTATAGTCTTGACAGCGCAACGCCCAGAGCTCAGAACCTTCAGGAAGTCCTGAGCGACTCCTCAAGGATAAGATCCAGCAGCACGAGTAGTCTAGAGCGTAGGTACCTTGAAATCTTAATCCCCTTACTAGATCTAACGTATTTAGTCATTCCCGAGAGTAAGGAGCCCGAAACAGATGCAGAGCCAGATTTGGAGAGCTACGACGACGAAGACTATTCAACTCCAGTCCGAGTAGAGGTGCCGGAAGATATGGAGATACAATCTTTACAGTCAGCCCTAAAAGAGTGCTGGGTCTTATGCAACACCCTTGCAAGCCTAAGCACTCATCACAGAGAAAGAGTTTTCAGCACCTCTGGTACTCCCGATGGGCACGAAAAGGCCTGGAAATGCTGCTGGAAACTCTGCCAACGCCTCTACGACAACAGGGACGAGGCCGATGAATCATTTAACGTAAAAATAAATTTGGATCTCTGTAGGGACTTCTGCCAAGCTCTTTTCGACGTGCGGCCGCGCCAGGATGAAATGGCCGATTCCATTCTGCGCGTGAGCTTTGAACTTAATAACCAGTGAGTGGTATTGAATCGTCTGGTTTGCCCTTAACGCTGACCTCCGGTAGTCTATATAGCGCACAAGACAACCGGAACCTCCCGGAAGCTTTCCGCGAGCGGACCTTGGACTTTTACATCACGATATGTCACAGATTAATGAAGCAGCGCGGACAATTAGCCGAGGAGACGGATTCGCTCCTCCGCGCCTGTTGGTCCTTGGCGGAAATGCTCTTCAGTCTCCGCCAGAATAAGATGGACGGAAAGCAGCCGGACGAGGAATTACTAGGCTCCGCCGTGCAGGCGTGCTGGGAGCTGTGCGACATATTCCGCGAAGGGTGGACGCAGATACGGCCGGACCGGGGCACACCAAGACCCAGCCAACCGGGCTTCTTCACGTACGGGCGCGATACGGAATCCTCCGCCTCCACCGCTGCGGACGGGCGCGCGAGCCGGCAGTCGAACCGCAGCAAGCGGGACTCGGCGGAGAAGCCGCGGAAGCTGCCCCTCGCCCCGCCGCCGCAACCCCCGCCGATCCCGGAAACGCCGGTCACGGAGTTCGAGGACACGCCCATCTCGCCCGACAGCGCGTCGCCGCAGGTGCCCAACATCCTCGTGCTTGGCACGGAGAGCAGTAATAGGGGCGGGGGAGGGGGGGGGAGATGGTCGAGCAGCGCGTCGAACCTCTCGAGCTATTCGCAGAGCAGCCAGCGCACGTCTAGCACGGCCACGACGACGGCGACGGGGGAGGACGCGAACGTTACGCGCATTAAGGCGCTCGTGCTCAAGGCCGCCATGAACGTCGGGTTCTCGCGGGACGGCGCGGCCGACGGACACGGCGGCATCAGCGGCATTAGTAGCGGGGGGCAGGTAGCGGGTGCGTCCCTGCAGGGGTTCGTGAGCTCGCTGCCGCCCGGCTCGTTCGGGTCGCTGCCGTGGCACGCGACGCTGCTGCAGAGCTACAAGGGCCTCGTGCTCTCGGACCCGTCGTTCCGGCAGGCGGCCGCGCTGCCGGCGCGCGGGAGGCGCGTCGCGGCGGCCGACGCGGCGAAGAGCGTGGGCTTCATGACGCATCGGTCCGCGCAGTATGGGTTCTTGCGCGACCTGTTCAAGCTGGTTTATGGGTTCCATGTCGACGAGGTCGATTCGAGGAAAAACGTTAATATTATTGTGTGAGGACGGTGTGGTACGGGACTTGATCGCGCGGATTACAGTACGTGCTTGGTCTTGTTCGCGATGGGAGGAGGCGGGCGGTTGTGACGTCTATAAGCCTCAATATTGAGTGCATTCCTACCCATGTAGCAAGAACAGGCGCATGAATATGGATACTGAAGCACGACGAGACGAGACGGGGTGGAACCAGTCAGTTCGTTGGTTCCCCTACCTACCTACTTAGATCGAATCTGCCGAGTCCCGGATTTCATTTGTTCGGTTCTGTTCTGTTCTTTCACTGCCGTCTCCCCACGGATTCTGATGATGATACCCCTATCCTATCCTATCTCGATTGATCGATCAACCGATCAGTCAGTCAGTCAGTCAGTCAACCAGCGGGCGCTAAAGGGTGTCAGGAGTTTGTCTTTGAAGCTTTTTTAGAAAGTCTTTCCAGGGCGGGACACGAGATGGAGTCCGAATATTCCAAGACTAAAATCAACGAAACGAAACTATCCTACTACTATCTTTCTCTATACCTTCACTCCTCTCGATCGCTACGGTTAGGTCATGGGTATGACGATTTGGTGCTGCGGTGGTGGGTTGGGTGGCAGGGGTTCTGGATATGAGAACCCGCTTGAGGGCTTGGCGATACCCTTTGGAGCGGTATCGTCGCCCGTGTTATTGACGCAGGTGAAGAACACCATGTACTCGTCGCGAGTGGGCCGTTTGCCCAGGTGCCTGCGTCTCCGTAGTCTTAGCCTTGTTTTACTTGGTATAATATCCGGCATTCTATAATACCTATGAATAATTGACATATTTGTTTCTGTCATTTGGCTTTATTGGTCCGCATTTGCTGGATACCTTTGCACTTTGTGCTAGTAGGGGTTGGGTATTTCGTTATTATCTGCCTCTCGTGAGATGGCTAGACTAGTAGGTCGATCTCTTGGTCGCTAATGGGATTGAGTACAGAGGACAATGGTGAGGAGGACTACTAAGATTAAAATTGGTGTTGTGGATGTGCTGCAGGCTTTAGAAGCCATCTAGACCAGAGAATTATATCTTATTTTGGTTGTCTAGCACTTTAATCCTTTTTCAACTCCGACGGTCGGAAGGACTTGACAATATTACATGCGCAGTTGGTATAACCTATTGGGTTACTAAGCACAGCTACGGTAGCATGAAATTTTCAAGCGACATGCTTCTACTCTACGATTCACGGTCGAATTCTCGTAAAATGGTACACAATGTGTTTTTGTTATCTATAGGAAAGGATCGTGAACTCTAACAGATCGTGCCATGTTGGTGTCACGATCAAGGTTCCCACCTCGACAATGTTCTATATCATTTTGGTAGTGTCGTGGTTTAGTGCTGCAGTTCTGTTCCGTGAGAGTTGGGGTATTAAAGCACAAGCAATCCTGTGCAGGGACATGATACCAGTGAAACCTCAGTTGAGATTCCTATTCTGGTTTACGTGTATTCGTTCCGCTAGCCGTTTCCTGTCTTGAGTTTGCCGTATACTCTAGAAAGTGTTACGCTTGTGTCGGCTTGGTAAGTTGTGCGATGAGACGAGAAGGAGGAGAAGGAAGAAGAAAAAGAAAAGCAAATCCGCCGTGAGGGTACAACCATCATGCCGCAAATCTTAGCCCAGCATGAGGGTCTACAGATCCGATTCCCGCGATTCACCGTGTATACAGAACACAATCTCGACCTCAAGGCCTAAGTTACTCGATAGTAACAGCACTGAGGAGGATGAAAAACAGTCTGCGTCAGCAGCTGTATCTGTATCGCCGTTCAAGGCATAGGTGACAGCAGGGATACGACATTGCTTTACTCGTCAAAGTCATTAAGGTCGGCAATAGTTTGAGCCGCTTTCGGCTTCTTGCAGTTGCAGTGCTTGCAAACTTCGTCAGAAGATTCATCAACAGCAGCACTATCGTCAATACCGTCACCAAGTGTAGCGCAACTAGCCGTAGTGGCAGGCGAATTGGTAATGGCGCTCGAGGCGATAGACTGGGGCCGCGCGTCGGCAGCGTCCCGCGTTATCTGCTCGTCACGGGGGGTGGCGGCAGCGACGGGATCGACAGAAAAGATACATGGCGGGCGATACATAGAAGCAAGAACGAGATCGCCGAAGATGTTACGCCTCTGGTTGGGGGGAGTACGCGGGCGATTATGCTCTTGCACTACAGCGTTGCTGTGTGCGATTCTGACACGCTTTGCCTGTTGTTGTTGTTGTTGCTGTTGCTGTTGCTGCTGTTGCTGTTGCTGCTGTTGCTGCTGATGTTCGAGAGCATCAATCCGGTCCAATGTTGCCTGGTACTCGGGTATGTCTTTGCCATGTGGATGTTTGCCTAGGACTGTAGTCGATGGCACTCCAGCTGCATTGCCTGCGTTAGGCTTTTGCATTCGAGCAGCAGTATTAAGACCTTGGCCCTGGGAAAGGAAGAGTGCTCTGCTAGCCTGTTGAGGTGCCCGCGTAGCCGTAGCTCCCGGCTGAACGGGCCTTGCCTGGCTATCGAAGTTGCCACCATTCTGGCTCCCAGTCTGGCGCTGAACGCCAGAGGTGGGATCACCGTGGTTTTGGCGGAGAAATGTGAAGCTAATGGAACGGTCGGGAGCCTGCGATTGCGTGTTCTGAGCTTCCCGCTGGGCCGCGAGGCGTAGATGCTGCTGGATCATGAGGCGCTCTTGCCGACGCTGGGCAATTTCCATTTCAAACTCTCGGTCGAACATGGGATGAAATGGGCTTACTCTATTGGCATTGGCCGACGGGGGGTTAGACGGGGGGTTACTGGCGGATGCTGCTACTTGCTGTACTCTACGCAGGGGTTGAAGCCCTGCTTGCGCAGTGCTCTTCGGCACGCCTTCATTGATGCCCAGTCCAGCACAATGGCCACACACAGTGTGCATGGTCTCTGCCCCCGTCTGGTATGCTGCTCTACGCGAGAGAAGCTGGTGTCGAAGAGCCTCCTCCGGGAGAGAAACCATATTTGGCGATACGTAGCGTTTTTCCTTGACCAGCTTGGCCCATCGAGTTCTACAAAGACAGGTCAGCGGCTTGAGCGATGTGCAGCGCTTTTGTTGGCTTGCAAGGAGCGAGATAGAAACTTACCCGTACAGGGGATCCCATCCGTATCTGTCAGTTACGAATTGTGCTTCACGTACCCCGAAATCCTCGACACCGTACTCCTGCCTGAAGTCCTGGGCTGTCTCGGCAAAGAGGTCAACAGCTTTTTCTCGAGGGAGAAGTTTCACGGTCCTATCTAGGATGAAATTAATTTGTTCAGGCGTGTACTCTTTATTGTTAGCCATCTTGACCCAGATGTGTTATATGTCTTGAAGTCGAGTAATGTGCTAGCGGTGCAGAAAACACGATTTGTGTGTACGAGGTGTTGATAAAAGGGAAAGAAGGGAACCGGTAGTCTAGCTTGAGGACTTTTGTGGTCTGTGATGATGATTTGCGGCTTAGATAGTTAACTCAGTCCGATGCAGCGTGGAAGTGGCTCAGATGTTGTAGAAAAAGGAAAGGAATCTTCGAAGACACAAAGGCCCTTAAGTAGACAAAATCCTACGCGGTTACAGGATCATTCACTGAGGGCAGTCACACTAAATTGCGAAAATACGAGTTGCATCATTCAAGTGATAGTGAATGCTATTGCCATGTATTCAATAAAACGCATTGACTCATTGACTCATTGGGATGCAAACATAACCCGGAGGGCCACTGCTGTAGTGAATGCAGCCCAGTAATACCCTTTACTAACGCCCACACGTTGAAATTTATCAAGGGTACCTAACAAATAGGTATTATCTAGACTACACATAAATATACACACGCACACAAGCGAATCAGAGCAGACTTCCTACTTCTGGTGGCAACTGACACAACTGACATAGTATGAAGCAAGTCAGTGTCCTCAAACACAAAGTAGATATGCCCTTGTTTGCCTGATGGCATGGCCAATTAGATAAAGTGTAGGTACGCTCATTTGTTACGTCAGTTGTTTCCCAAAGATCGCCCACCAGCATTCTACCGCCTGGAACTCGCCATCATTCCCCCAATCGTCTTGTCCTGTAAGGACATGCTCCTCGAGGGCTACCAGAGATAGGGTACCACTACTCATGTGTAACTGGAATTGGGTGACCAGTGCCTTCGTGATTTGATCCCTTATTGGCACCATGATGATAGCTCTTGAGTCTGGGCTATCAAGTAGCTGTGTATGGATCGCCGAGGATAGGAGGGCTGGGTGATCGTCGTCGTAAATTCCATCAGCTGCGAGAATTATCTAGAATGTGTTAGAGTAGAATATCACCAAAAGGCTAGCACTCACGCTGAATTGATTCCCACGTGAGAATCTCGTCGCATTCCCACTTTCACATCCCCAAGTTAGTGTACCGGAACTAACTTTGCCACCAAGCTGCTCAACAGTAGCTCGGTTTTGCTCGATATTATAATCCAAGTTTGGCATGATATTAGGGAGATCACTGAGGATGACATCTGCTTGCCACATGGCGGCAGCGGCGATACCCAAGAGACCTGTTCCCGAACCAAGCTCCAGAACCTCTAAAGACTCTCGGCGATCTGATGCAAGAACGTGGGCTAATGATCCAGATGTAAAACTGTCCAGTAGTTGGGCCATGAGAAACGAAGAGCCCCACGTTTTATGTCCCAAAGAATCGCCAGTAATAGGAGGCTCCCGTACGATTAATTCGAAAGGAATTAGCCTGTCATGGAACGGCCACCTTCGAGTAATCTCGCCCATTCCTGCTCGCCCACATCGCTGCGAAAGACAACGACTTGCCTCGTCCCAGATCATCTCCCTGTGATCATCGTCCTTTATCCATTGAAGACTGCTGCTGATCATGCTAGAGAGATATGAGATCACATCACGACGGTAGCGAGCAGTATTTGATGGCCCCTGATCCTCTTGCAAGAATTCCTTTGATATGGCAGAGTTCCAAATGGGAGGTTCGATGTGGAGTTGCTTCAAGCAATTCATCAAGTCCTCGAAAGGTGGTCTCTGCCAGACTTGGGGGAAGTCCTCTGGACTTACGTCACGGTATGATTTAGCCATGCTTGATGGCCTTGAAACTCTAAGGGCTAAGAATTAAGAAAAAAAGGAAGCTAGGTAACGGATAACGAGACATAGTGTAAATTTTTTATTGAGAGTCGGGTGTATATATTGCTTTTACAATCCTTTTCTTCTTTAGTTAGCATCTGAAGTTCTCAAAAGGAGAAGAAAGTCAAGCCACACGTGGACCCTCCCTTTACCTAATTAGAAAGCGTATAAGCCACATCTAGAGGGAGCTCGCGCCACAGCTACCCTGGTAACTCTGAGGTACCCACTTCTCTCTTATCGATAAAGCTTAAACTCTCACGACCTATGACTCGAAATTTAAACGTCCACAATTTCCAACTCTCCTCCTCCTCCTCTTTTCCTTCCTCAAGCATCGTCCTCATCAAGGCTGTGTTTCCGGGCTTCACACAGAACAGCTGCGCTCGTCGCAGCAGTTCACCGGCTTCGCGCTCTTCGGAGCGCAAGCTGTATTTTCTTGCCCGTGAGAAATTCGGAGTACGCTTCAACCTCACCTGTGCCTCACCTTGCGTGGGGGCTCCCACAGGTCTGTCCGTGAGGACCTCGCGTGATGTCACGCATATGATTGGCATCAGAAACGCAGGGCCTTCCCGTCTGCGCATACCCGAGAGGGGAGCGTGGCCGAGGTTGGTTCCTATGGGAGAGTCGTCATGAAGCTTGTGCGGATCACTTCAGTGCAATACACAGCCTCTTCTATAGAGAATTCAATTCCGATCACTCTGATGGGGACGATGCTTCACCCTTTTTTTTAAGGTACGTTATGTGATAACCCCCCCAATTCTTGTAAGTCTAGGATGCTACTAACGAAATGAAATATTTTTGAACTACCTAGTCAACCTCGATAATGCCCTTGGCGGGTATACTGTTGCTTAACTCGTCTACGTACATCATCAACACGTCCCCAACAGTATAGTTTCCTTGCTCCATTCTCGGGCCCACAGACGTCTCGGTTGATATTCTCATCGTCGTCACTCTGCCCAGCCGTTGGGGTTAGGGTTGTCTTCCTCTCCATAGTCTCCGTGTCCTCCAGTCGAGTCTAAGCCTTCGGGATCCTCCCCTTCTACACCAGTTGCGTTCTGTGATTGGCCCTTGGCGATGCCCCCGGTAGTACTTTTGGAATCGATGAACTTTTCCAGCTCCGCTAGTTCTCCCATAAGATCTGTGCAGGCCGCCTCGTTTGCGACAGATCTTTTACTCAGGCCGACAACCATATTACCAGCTCCACGTATCTTGGCTAAGTGATGTTGCTGAGAATCATAATCGCTGCTGTAATCGGATGACAAGACTTCTGCTAGGAGCTGTGTAGCTTCATCGACTTGGTTTAAACAACTTTCCAGCTTCATACTTTGGATGGCAAACTGTTGATTGTCTCCCTTATCCCCGAATTTGTCTTTCCTGCTGAACGCTACCTTCTTTCGCCAGATTTGCTGGAGGACGTCCGCTCCGACGTAGAGTTTAATACTATTTACTTCCGCCAAGTATTCATCTCGAAATTCCTTCCAGAATTGTTTACTCTCCTTGACCTGGTCGCTCAGCTGATTTACTGCAAGAGACACTTTCATCTCCGCCATCATTTTTCTTACACCAGAGGTCTGTTGAGAGCGTCTGGCTCGAAGACTTGGACCATCTACTACAGCTTCTGAAGATTGTCGTCTTGTTCGTTCAGCGGAAAAGCCATAGTTTCCCCGGCCTTGGGCATAGGGATGAACAAAGAACGGAGGAGCATACATATCATGAACTACGGTTCGAGGTAGGTCGAGATCGGGTGGATGAAGTATGATTGGGCTATGGTTATATCTTGAGTAACACGGATAGAAGAGTTGATCAGAAGTGAGGTGTGCCAGCTACTCTTCTGCGCTCTTGTTGCTTTACAATATCTGGATAGTTTTTATGAAGAATATATATTCCATCCATGTTCTCAGGGACCATTTTGTCAACATTGATTCCCCTCTGCTGATACTACAAGCCTGTTTTTGTGATCGTTTGTTTGAACTGTCTACCACGCAAGCATAGTGAGCTTGCACCAGAATCCGCAGTCTGCCTCGTTATATCGTAACAATTTACTATGCGTCGTACTCTAGGTTTTCTACCTCAGAAGTATAAACAACTCGTTTTCTTGTTTTTTTTTCTCACTAACAACTGCACAAATATTTGCCTATCATTTATTTTAACAGTAGAGAGAGTCATAGCTGCACACACGTCGACACCCGCCAAAGTAAAGCAGCATCCTACGCTTGAGACACGAAGGTTATAGGAAACGACATGCATACGCTCATTGATGGTATATGCCTATTCTCTTCCTCGCTTGAAGCTTTAAACTAGAGAAATACTGGGCTATCTATAAGTAGCTTCTCCTATACTAAAGACTAATGGCCCTAAAACCTGTCTGCTCTACATTGCTACCTCTATTAGGCTCACTAATATACTTTGAGTTGACCCTAAAATACCTAATAGTCCAACAGGGGCGAATAGAGGTAGCTAAACGTTTCAATTTAACATTAAGGTATAGGTCATATAATTGTAAAGTTTCTCATCTCTCCACCTACGTTTTTCAACACTATCTTGACCCGATAGTTTGGAACTACAGGGATTCCAAACACCCCAGACTATATGAGGGACCACATCGTTGCATAGCTAATGCAAGCAATCAACGATACCAAATTGCTGCGATATAGGCAGGAGATAGCGATAGCCGAAAGAAATGATCAACCGGGCATGGATATTTGTGCTTTTTGGAAGCCGGTGACACCTAATTTACATCTATTTATCACGGACTAGAAATAGGAGACGATTTCGGGCGGACAGGGGCTCCCCGATGTACCCCGATGTATTTACCATGGCTAGTCCGTGGACTAGATGTCCATTTCAACGTGACGAATTCTGCTAGCAAGGTCAAGGAGGGGAAGTCCTTATTATCTTTACTGCCCACAGCCACCTTATAGGTTGAATGATATCCTGTCATACCTAAATATAGGGCGAACGGCATACTTCAGTGTAGTACAAGCCAAGCAAGGAGCGCCTCCCCAGTTGGCCACGCATGGCAGTATCTCGGGCGGCTACTAGCATGTGTAGCCAGCCACCTCGAGGCTACATGTCACACCTTGTTGCGATATCGAGGTTTCCGATCTATCTTTGTTTTAGCGCGCTGTAGGAGAACTGGAGGAGCCAACTATCGTTCCAGGTCGTTTGACACTCCATACAGTGTGTTGAAGACTACTCGTTCAGTAACAACCACATAGTTTTTAAGTTTCAAGGACACGTAACGAACAGAAACCCAGCTACATACTAGAGAATATACATATAGCGTACAAACCCTATGAACTAATAATACCCAACATATGTACAAGAAACCCGCGTACACGTTCCGTTCCCACCCCCTTACCTCCTCTCATTGTCAACGATAGATATAGTTATCCACACCATAACCTAGTATTCTACAGCCCCAAATCTTGTTCCCGCGTTACATCTACCGACCACCGTGTACTGGGTCTAGGTCTGGAACTGGCTGTGTGTGTGCCCTTATAGCAGCGCATCGAACCATCTCCACGCATACAGCTACCTATCTCGAAATGGTTGTTTACCTGTATCCAACATGCCTACCAGCCTAGAATCGCGCGTGCCCTCTTGGTATATTGATCCAACGGGGAGACGTCGTACGCCCGTACGTCAAACCGCTGTGCCCCGTTTGGCAGACAGCGGGTGTAATTCCGGCCGGCTCGGCGGTGTCACCTAGACAGGTCGCGTGGGCAAATATAGCCACGATTGTCGTTGGTATTGAGCTCTCCAGGCTCACACACGCCTCTAAGCACCGTGTAACTCCAGCCCACCCTGTAGGCCTTGTCCGCCTTTCCGGCCTCATGTGAGGCCGTATGGTGCTGTCTCGTCTCTCTCACAGTAAGTATTCTGCTCATCCACCCAAAGTGCATGCATGTCTCCTCACCCCGTACCAACTGGACCAATCATGGGAAATTGGAATTGTCAACTGTCTTAGACATTGGGCATCTCGCTGATAGGCGTGCCGTCTTTTAAATAACTCGCGTTGCTGCTACCTACCTCGCCCTAGTCTCAAATCCTGCTACAAGTAGCCTGCCTACTGATGTCTTGAGCGCCAACCACTTACGCGTACGTGCATGCAAACACCAACTTAATTTGCAACTAGCCACTACGTCATCGAGGATGTACACACGAACTGCTCCTCCTAACGAAAACTCTTGTATTCTGGATATATGCCTCCCAGCCAAGACGGGCCCCCGATACTCGGCACTCGCCTGACTGCCTTGCATTGCCTTGCATCTTCCCTGTTTGCCTCTGCCCGTGCATACACATACCCACCACATACATGCATTGCCGTTGCGCTGTTGCTGTGGCGAAAAAAGACGAGCGGTCGATCTGGCATGCGCGCCGGGGTGATGCCCGTACCAGATCAGAGCTCACAGTGGTTTCGATACTGTAGGTGAGATCAGGCAAAGGTACGGTGGGAAATAGGTCACCAGTCTGCCTACGTGCGTAACCGGAGGCACGCAGCTGTTTGTTTCAAACTTAACGAGATGGAAAATGAACGAGTTTTCTACGCCTTAGTATCACTCCCACTTTAAGTTTTTGGTATTTTGTTCACAGGATTTAGAAAATAGTAAGTGAAATTAGTAGTACGGAATTTTATTCTACACCATATATCTATCCTATGGGATTATACCCAAGGGTTCCGTGTTTGAGAAATCTGGGCCGGGGTCTTCATATCATGCTTAATACATCACGCTGCTACAAGTGGCCTACGAGTTTACACGCGCACACGCCTCGTCTACTACATGCTATGCATGCAGACCGCCACGCATAGCTCTTCACCTAGAGTCTATAGTTTTGGGAATAACGATGTAGCAGGGAAGCAGCATAACCTAAATTATTACCTTAAGATGGTTAGTAGGATTAAACAAGAGCAATTATGTAACACTCAAAACTATAAGACGAGGAGTATTTGAGTCAGCTGCTCTTTGAGTAGATATATCCAAATTATGTTTTTGTTACTGGTAGTATTGACGGTGTGAATAAACGTAGTGAATAACCTTGTAGGTATTCTGCAAGGAGCAAATGCAACCCTGTCCGGATCTTAGAATTGTAGCCATCCTAGTTTATTAATAACGTGACCTGAGGTGGTGAAAATCTGGAGATGTATCATATCGAGGTTAAAAATATACCCATGACAGGCAGAGCATTGATATTGAATTAATCGAGCTGATCATTAACTAGTCACTAGAAATCAAGTACTTAATTCGCTCGAATCGCTAATCTAGCTAATGGATACGTGGTACTCGGTTTTTCTGAAAAAGCTGGCAAAGTTATACATGGGCTGCAAAGAATTCCCAAGTCGAGGCAAACCCGCCTCCTATCATCGTTCTAGGCCTGTATCGTGAGGGCATGTTTTCTATCCACCTTTCCCACCAAAGGCCCAAATTCCGTACGCCTATCCGTGACTATGCCTCATTGCTTGCCTCCCGGTTTTCGCCCGCTAAAAAATGGGTTGGTATCCTACCACCTGCATCCTTGCGCTTTCTTAGTCCTTATCCCAAAAATACCAACTCCTGTTGTGTGATAGACGTGAAGATAACCTAGATAGACCCTTCTCAGGATCTAGTAGGCTCTTTGGCCAACTCATCACATAATATGATTCTAAGCTCCGGCTGCGGCAGCTCGCTGAATTTCGTCCTTCATAATGGCAAGTCTCTCACGCATTTCAACCAAATCGCTCAGTTTGTCCTCGGGTGGTTCTTTCAATTCGGCTATCTCCCAATGAAGCGCCTCGTACTTCTTGTAAAATTGCGTAAATTTGCGGGCTTGAAGCAAGATTTCTGGGGAGATACGGGGCTTCTTTGTAGGCGGAGTTGGTGTTGTCTCAGGGGACTCCTCTATAGACTCTCGGGGCTTTCGCTTCTTACTAGCTGCCACTGATGATGTCGCCGAATTTGATGATGTATTATTCGTAGATCCGTGGGTCAGACCACGGTCACGCGCACGCTCTCGATCACGCACGCCATTGCGATGTTGCTGTGGTGGGTTTTGCTGCGCGTGGGTCAGCGGTCGTTGACTTGCAGGGCGCTCATCGAGATCAGAAGCATTTGTCGGCGGTGACGTAACAAGAGGCGAGGATTTCGTGGGTGATGTATTCTTGCTTTTCATCGTGAGACTCGAGGATACCGTGCTGTTGGTTCCTCGAGAGTTTTGGCTCGCATCCGATGCCCGATGTTTCATTGCCTTGGGGACTGTAACCGGTTTTGGCAGCTCCTTTGGCTTGATACGCTTGCTCAAGGGAGCACCGGAACTAGAACTACTCTCTTCATCTTCCCGGGGACGTTTTTTAGGTGATTTATTTGTGGCCCCTAGCGCGCGGGGAGCCCGAACCAGAGGCTTTGGTTTCGGCTTGAGGGGAACTGAAGGAGCCGGCGGCTCTTTTGGCTTCGTAGCCACTCTCCTCACAGGTTTTTCGGCAGGTTTCTCAACTGGTTTCTCAGCCGGTTTCTCCACTGGTTTCGGGGGGAGCTTCGGCTTCGGAGCAGCCGTAGTGATTTGCGAGAGAGGAGCATCCTCTACGCTGGTATCTGTGTCGTATACATATTCCTCAGAAAGAACCCTCTTGCCTTTCTCCTCGGCAGCCTTAACCTTACTAACCGGTTTCTTCGGGGGAGGTTTCTTTGGGTTGTTGGAGAGGAGCCGTTTCGTCTGTGCCTCCCGCTCACTAATTTTCTTCGGCTTGCTAGTGATTGGTTGAGAATTTGACCTTGACATGGCCTCGCCTTTTGCTTTAGACGAGTCAATCTCGCTCTTATTGCCGTCCTCTGCTTTCTGGGCTGAAGTCTTGGGTGCTGGAATATTCGTGCTCTGTTTGGCTATTGTGGCTTGTAGCTTGCTCAGCACGATATTTTTGTTTCGGTCCTTCAACGGAAGCAGCCTGTCCCATACTGCGTCGGATAACACCACCCTCTGCTTGTCGTATACTTTAATAGCATTATCAATGGCTGATTGCCGATCTTCTGGGCTATCGTAGTCGTAGTTCCAGACATCTAGTTCTTTCCAATGCCTCTTCTTCAAGCTCCACTTCTGTGTGGACTTGATGAAATCAGCAACCTTCTCCACTGTCGGGGTTAGATCCGCATCTGCACCAGTCCAAACATCTTTCAAATGGTCAAATGACTGATCTCTCACAGCCAGTTCGTGGACCAATGTAGACCTCTGACCCTTATTCTTCTCTAGTATTTGCTGCGAAGCGGTGAAACCCGGGTTCGGCGAAGATACACCATTGAGGGCGGGGCTCGAAGGTAATGATCGGGTTGTCGTGCTTGATAAAACGCTCGCCATTGCGGATTTCCCGGTTGTGAGGAACTTAGAGCCTTTGGGGCCACCATTGCCAGGTTTTTGCCTGTTTATCGTTAGCTCCGCAAAATGAGACCCAACCGAAGTCACCGTACCCCTTTCCGCTCCATTGAGCGTGTGAGCCAGCTCGAGTATCAGCATCCGAGTCAACCCCAGAAGACGAGGCACGGCTGGCATGCTTCGTCGTCACTTTCGTCACTTTCTTTGTGGATAGAGATGTGGGTGGTTTCTTCCAGATGGACATAGTAGGGTGCGGTAGTCGCTGGGTCTTGCTTTCAGAACCCGTGAGATCTGTGAGATATAGATCGTAGTTTAAAGAGCCCGGCGGGGCGGAAACCTTTTCCTCTCGCGATCCATAGTGTAATGTCTAAGTAGAGCATAGTTTGGTTAGCAAGTCCACTATATCTCCTCGTCTGGTCTCTGTGTAATAAAGAACCCGTCCTACGCGCGGCACCTAATATATAAAAACAAAAGGAGGCGGGTCGTTTCGTTTATGCCCAGATGTAGCTGGTTTGGTAATGGGTTAGGGGTAGGAAATAGCCAAATCCAAACTTACGGGAGAGTTTCCTAGAGTTAGTTCGACGGACTGTCCACTCTGGACACTTTTGATCATATCCTCAATCATACTACTATTCAACACGATCCCAAAGGCCTGTAGGGGAAGAGAGTCCCTCGAGCTTGGAGGGCTCTCTAGCTGCAAGCCCGCATCTGGAACTCTGAGAGTCGCCATGGCTGGCATTTTGGACTGTCGATTTCGCTAGGCGTCTGAATGAGTCGAATATGACCTCGATAAACCGGACAATATATTTTCGTATTAGGAGCTCTGAGAAACAACTGCAATCTGCAACCTGCACCTAGCCAGACTGTCAGGAGTCCAACGTTAGAATAGTGGGCTTCTCATGCAGCTGCATTACATGGTCTGGGTTGCCTCTTCGCCAGTTTAGTCGGTCGTCGTATCGAGTTGTTGGTTCTTCGGAAGGTCGAGGCTGGGAAGTAAGAAGTGGGAGGTAAATCGCGAGGACGAGGTTAATAAGTACGAGACGAGGATGGGGACAAAGCGTTGGTTAGATGAAGAGAAGGCTCAAGTGCAAGCACAACCAACTGCACAAGGAAAGAAGACAACAATGGCGTCCCAAGATACCGGGACAGACAAGGTCGTGTGGAAGAGCCTAGCTGTTCCTTGGTCAAAAGAAAGAAAGGAAGTCAAGGCACAATGCTAGACAAGAGAGACGGAAGATGAGGTGGATGGTTTGGTCGGTTTAGTTGGATAGGTACTGGGCAGGTAGAGGAAAGACGGGTGAGTTGGATGGGTGGGTCAAGGATGGGGAGGGAGGATTGGAGGTGGAGCAAGTACCAGCACAACACAGGTCTGTGAGGCGTGGGTATAAGTACTAGCCAAGTACAGTACAGCACTACGCTGCTGTACCACAGGTCTGTTTAGTTCACCCGCCGAACTAAGCCAGGCCAGTCTGCTGTGTGAGGGACCCACCCATCCTTTTTTGCCCGTTTGGCCTCACATTCGCCTGGGCACTGTGGAGGAAACATGCGCGTAACACACTATTGCCAAATCTAGGTCCACGCTAGAAACCTTAGGTAGGTACGATGATGTACTGCGGAGATACTTAGGTACCTGCTAGACCATAGAGCAGGGGGCTATCTACAGCATGTGTACGGCAGGACCTACACTAGTCCAATGGGGCCCAGGGCCTGCGCTATTTCCCTTGGGATGTTCCGACTCATCGGCCAGCATCTTTGACAATGGAAACACAGATGTCAGTCACCAATCACTCCCTGGCCGACCAACCGATCACCGAACACAGCAATTCCTCTTCTACATACAGTATCTTTCTTGTACTGTGCCGCTGTATGGTTAAGGTAATAGAGCTATTCCATTCCATTTCATACTTTCGCAAAAGTAAGAAGAAGAAAAAGAACAGCAAAGAACCACATCATCGACCCATCAATCAGCTATGACCATTGACTGCATCGGCCTGTTTTCTAGTATGTATGACCTTGTATTTCTGAATTTTACCCTCCATGTAGCGTATTGTCCTACCTACCGACATACCTACAGTACACGCTACATAGCACCTACCACTGTACGTATGTACGTATATGTAGATATCCTATGCAGTATGGAGACAGATTCTGGCCCTCTGTATGTTGGCTAATCTATAATAGGTAATAGTCTACGAGGTTAGTCCTGTAGCTGTACTGTAGCTTATGTGGATATCTTCTAAATGAGGCACAGACGCCGGGTCCGTTTGCAATTCATGGCTTCACGATATTCAGACAGACCGCCAGAGGAGAATAGAAGAGTACAGGGATTTTGAACTCTCTCTATCTCTCCAGTGGCATGGTTCTATTTGCCTTATTTATGTCGCGATGAAAGACGTGCTCGAAGAAAAAGGCAATCTTGGAGAGCCCAACCAGCCCGCCAGCTCTAGTGTAGTTTCGCTGGCGGCTCCGATATGTCAGAGAGGTAGCTATGGTTACATCATTGAAGGGTCCCCTTCGTGTTGTGCTTACGTTGAGGTACCTTACCGCTGCACCCAAGTAATCTACGGTCGCCCACAGGGCTTACTGTCTCATAATTCAATTTGGTAACTACGCCGACACCACTAAGGCCCACCTTTTTCTTCCACTCTCTTTCTTAAATCAAACTTACAACTTAACTTTTTACAATCATTTTTTCAATTTAACAATAATTTATTTAAACTTTTATACAAATTAATATATATGCAGTTAATTTAATTATATTTTAAAATAGCTATATAAATTAAATGCAGTTTTTTTAAATTAAATTTGTTATATATAATTTATAAATATGCTAGTTTTATATAGCTTATATATTTTACTTTTTTATTAATTTTACTTTATTTGCTATAATTGTTATAGTTGCTATATAATCTTATATAAATAAATCTTATTTTTATATTTTTAATAATATTAAAAACAACTGCAAATGTTTTTAAATATTTTAGTTTGTTTTAAATTGTATAAGCAGTTTTTAACTTGCTAATAAATATATTTGCTAGTTATAACTATATTTTATGCTAATAAATATTGTTTTTATATTTTCAGCAATATTAACTTTAACTGCAGATGTTTTTAGCTATTTTAGCTAATTTTATACTATATAAGTATATTTTAACTTACTAGTAAATATATTAAATAGCAGCAACAATATTTTATACTAATAAATATTGTTTTTATATTTTTAGCAGTATTAACTTTAACAGCTAACTTTTTAAAAAACTTAAGGTTTTTTTGTATTATATAAGTTTATTTTAACTTATTAATAAATATATTTTATAGTAGTTACAGTATGTTATATTAATAAATATTGTTTTAATATTTTTAAAAATATTACTTTTGATTGCTAACAGTTTTAAAAACTTAAAAATGTTTTAAATAGTATAAATATAATTTAATTAAACAATATATATATTTTTATTAAAGCTAAAAAATCCAGTTAATATATTTTTCAATTAAAACTTTTAAAAATAAATCTATATTATTAACAAAAATATAAATTTACATAAATATATTATTTATACTGCAACTGCAGCAGCATTACTATATAATACTTCGATTGTTTTATTGATATATTATATAACAAAATATTTAAAAAATTAAAACATAGTTAATTAAAGCGGAAATAATATTATTAAATAGTATGTTTTATTTTTTAATTTTTAATATATTGTTTTTTTTTTATTATATAAAATTGCAGTAATTTTGATTATATTATATAAAATATATAAGCAGTTTATTAAAATCAAACTTAATTAAATATATAGTTGATAATATAACATTATTAAAGTTTATAAAAGTATAAAAGTATATAAAACAACGTTAAAATATGCGATTAATTTAAACATTAGTTAATTAGTACAATTTTTTGTTTATTAATTTGTTAGTATTTAAGCTATTTGTTTTCGCTTTTTATACTTTTCGATTTTTTTGTGTTTTGTAAAAATCTTTTTTTATATGTTTTTGTTATGTTTTATTTTGCTTATTTTTTCTTTATTATTTATATATTGTTAATTTTTTGCTTTAGTTATTATTATGTTTTTTCGATTATTTTTAAACTTTAAAGTTAGCGATGTATTTTTGTTTATTTTGCTTATTATATATATATTAGCTAATAACGTCAAAAAACAAACTTTTTTTATTATTAAAAAGCTTTGCTAATATATATACAACTAAATCCGCTGCTTTTTAAATACAACTTTTATATGATCTTTTGGTATATTTTATATTATATTAAGCTAATATAATTTGTTACAAACATTTGTATACTATTATAATTTTAAAGTTATTATATTAAACCAAAAATACTAAAAAGTTAAATATAAAAAAAATACTCAAAAATATTATACTGTTATTACATATTACTTGTTTACTAAAAATATAACAGAGAAAGCATATGCACAATATATATATAGTAAATCTTTTAGCTCAAATAATAAATATATTATTTCTAGCAGCAACAAGTTTAATAGCGTTTGTACTAATTACTTTTATTTAAGTACTAGTTATAACTGTTTGCTTTATATTAATAAATTATAACTTTAGTTAATTAAACATAAAAAAACAATTATTAATTTATGTTAACTTAAAAAAAAAAAAGCAGGCAATTGTAAAAAAAGCTTAAAAATCTTTTAAAAAATTTACAAAAAAAATCTTTAGTTAAGCATTTACTAAAAAGTTAAAAAATTAGCAGTTTATATTTAAGCAAGCTATTTATAACAAAACTTCAGTTAAATTGCTTCGTAAAAAGCAATATATATAAATAATAGCATCGTAAATAAAAAATAAGCAAACAGAAAATAAAAAATATTTATATAATAACATTATATTATATAATATTATAATAAAATACTAAGCTTTATTATATATATAAAACTTAATATATTAATTAAACCGATTTTTTATATATACTGAAAAATTTAAGCAGTTTAAACTTATATTAACTTAAAATAAAAAATCTAGTGTTAAAAAACTTTAATTTTTATAAAAATGTAATTATTTTACAATATTATAACGGTATATTTATATATAAAATCTGTTAGTTTTTATTGTAAACATATAATATTAATATAAAACAAATAACTTTATATTATTAGTTTTAAGTATAAAGTATAGCACTTAAACAAAAGCAAACAATTTAAACTAAAAGCTTTAATAAAGCAATTTAATACTGTTATTTTAAACTTAAACTAAATAATACAAAAATTTTAAAAAAGCTTAAAAAGCAACGCTTTTAAATTAGCTAAAGCAGGCTTAAACAATATCGATATAAGCTAAAAATATATTAACAAAAAACACTAAACCAAACTATATATTTGCAAATACAGTTTCGCGAGTTTTTTAACAAACAGTTGTTATTTTTTTATATAATACTACATTTATTGCAATATAACTTATATTAGTATATATAAAAAACAGCAGCAATTGACTTTTTTTGCAATATTATATTTAAAACGTTTAGAAAATATTACTTTCAAATATTAACAAAGCAACTATAAACAATTAAAAGCAATTGCATTAGCTAAACAATACTAAGTTTAAACTATATATAGTATATTAATAAATATTGTAAGCTGCAACATTGAAGTTTTAAAATATATAGCGCAATTAATACATATTTGCGCTATATTGTTTAGTTTTATATCAGAGCAATAGCTATAACAGAAATTATAATACTTGCTTAATATATATATTATATTTAGCAAACAGGTTTTTTGTTAATAATAATACGCTCGGATCGAAAATATAAAACAGTGCTAACTGCAATAGCGCATTATTAGTTTTTAACAAGCAGTAGTAACATACGCTTGCTAAAACTGCATTAAAACAAGCAAAGTAAACTAGTATACAATTTAAGTTAGCTAAATCAAGCTTGATCGACTTTTAAAAAAAACGCTGAAAATAAAGCACTTTTGCTTAAATTATAACTACTTTAGTTTAATAACTGCTAGTTTTATAAAAAAAGTACAAAAAACCAACAGATTAAGTTTTGATAAAACTAACTATATAAAAAACATAGGATATTTTAGCAGGTATATTATTTAAAAATATATTTAACTAGTTGTTTTCAAACTAATTAAATAAACATAAAACTATTTCCAAAAACTTAAAAGCAAAAAATCATAAAATAAAACTAACCAATTTAATTAAATTGTATTAATATATATTTATATGCTTCTGCTTTAATATAAACTAAACAGTTTTAAAAATAACTAAAATACGTATACTATTCAAAAACAAAAAAATTGCTAACATATTTATACAAGCAAACTTTAAGTGTTATATTATTAACTAAATCTAACTTAAACAATTAACTGCTATATTAAATATAACAAATCACAATAAAATGTATTATATTAGCTTATTTAAATAGCAACAAAACAGTATTAGAAATATTTACTTACAAATATATTGCAAATATACAACTAGTATATAATTAAATGTTTTTAGTTTAATACAAACTGATTAAATTACAAAAAGCTGTTATTAAGCAAATATTATTATTTGTAGCAGTATTTACATAAATATAAAGCAAATAATAAAAAACTAAAGCTGTTTTTACACCTACGATCAGAAAAAAGATTTGAATATTTCAAAAAATAAACAGCACAAAACAATATATATAAAAGCAAGCTAGAAAAAATAAATCAAAATAATAATAAATAAAACATTGTTTAAAAATATAAATTTAAATTATAATACTATTAGTTATAATAAATAAATAACTAAAATAAATTAAAATAAATTAAAATAAATTAAAATAATTAAAATAATTAAAATAATAATAATAATTATAATAACTATAATAATTAAAATAAATATAAAAATTAAAATAATTTAAAATAAATAAAATAAAATAAAAATAATTATAATAACTATAAAAAATAAAATAAATAAAAATAATTATAATAATTATAATAATTAAAATAATTATAATAATTAAAATAAATTAAAATAATAATAATAATTATAATAAATTAAAATAATTATAATAAATATAATAACAATAATAATTAAAATAAATTAAAATATATTAAAATAATTAAAATAATAATAATAACTATAATAACTATAATAATTAAAATAAATATAAAAATTGAAATAATTTAAAATAAATAAAATAAAATAAAAATAATTATAATAACTATAAAAAATAAAATAAATAAAAATAATTATAATAATTATAATAATTAAAATAATAATAATAATTATAATAAATTTAATAATTAAAATAAATTAAAATAATTATAATAAATATAATAACAATAATAATTAAAATAAATTAAAATACATTAAAATAATTAAAAATAAATAAAACAAACTAAAATAATAATAATTATTATAATAATTAAAAAAAAAAAAAAAATAATTAAAATATAATAAAATAATTAAAAATAATAATAATAATTAAAATAATTAAAATAAATATAATAAACAATATATATAAAAATAATTATAATTATTAAAATAATAAAAATAAATTCAAATAAATTAAAATAATAATAAAAATTATAATAATTATAATAAATAAAATAAATTAAAATAATTATAAATAATAATAATAAATATAAAAAATAAACTAAATAAAAACAATTATAATAATTATAAAAACTATAATAATTAAAATAAATTAAAATAAATTAAAATAATTAAAATAAATTAAAATAATTATAATAATTATTATAACTATAATAATTAAAATAAATAAAATAAATTAAAATAAATTAAATAAATAAATTATAATAACTATAATATATAAAATAAAATAAATTAAAATAAATAAAAATAAATTAAAATAAATTAAAATAAATATAATAATTATATTAATTATAACAATTATAATATATAAAATAAAATAAATTAAAATAAATAAAAATAAATAAAAATAAATTAAAATAATTAAAATAAATAAAATAAATTAAAACAATTATAATAATTATAATAACTATAATAATTAAAATAAATTAAAATAAATTAAAATAAATTAAAATAAATAGAAATAAATAAAAATAAATATAATAATTATATTAATTAAAATAAAATAAATTAATTAAATAAATTATAATAATTATAATATATAAAATAAAATAAAATAAAATAAAATAAAATAAATTAAAATAAATAAAAATAAATAAAAATAAATATAATAATTATATTAATTAAAATAAAATAAATTAAAATAAATAAAACTAAATATAATAATTATATTAATTAAAATAAAATAAATTAATTATATTAATTATAATAACTATAATATATAAAATAAAATAAATAAAAATAAATAAAAAAAAATTAAAATAAATTAAAATAAATATAATAATTATATTAATTAAAATAAAATAAATTAATTATATTAATTATAATAATTATAATATATAAAATAAAATAAATTAAAATAATTAAAATAAATTAAAATAATTAAAATAAATAAAATAAATTAAAACAATTATAATAATTATAATAACTATAATAATTAAAATAAATTAAAATAAATAAAAATAAATAAAAATAAATAAAAATAAATAAAAATAAATATAATAATTATATTAATTAAAATAAAATAAATTAATTGAATAAATTATAATAATTATAATATATAAAATAAAATAAATTAAAAGAAATAAAAATAAATAAAAATAAATTAAAATAAATAAAAATAAATATATTAATTATATTAATTATAATAACTATAATATATAAAATAAATAAAACAAATTAAAATAACTAAAATATATTAAAATAAATAAAAATTTAATAAATATAAAAATTAAAATACTTAATATAAATTTAAATAAACAAAAATAAATAAACATAAATTAAATTAAATTAAAATAAATATAATAATTATATTAATTATAATAATTATAATATATAAAATAAAATAAATTAAAATAAATAAAAATAAATAAAAATAAATTAAAATAATTAAAATAAATTAAAATAATTAAAATAAATAAAATAAATTAAAACAATTATAATAATTATAATAACTATAATAATTAAAATAAATTAAAATAAATTAAAATAAATTAAAATAAATATAATAATTATATTAATTAAAATAAAATAAATTAATTAAATAAATTATAATAATTATAATATATAAATTAAAATAAATTAAAATAAATAAAAATAAATAAAAATAAATAAAATAATTATATTAATTTAAATAAAATAAATTAATTAAATAAATTATTATAATTATAATATATAAAATAAAATAAATTAAAATAAATAAAAATAAATAAAAATAAATATAATAATTATATTAATTATAATAACTATAATATATAAAATAAAATAAATTAAAATAAATAAAAATAAATAAAAATAAATAAAAATAAATAAAAATAAATTAAAATAAATATAATAATTATATTAATTATTATAATTATAATATATAAAATAAAATAAATTAAAATAATTAAAATAAATAAAATAAATTAAAACAATTATTATAATTATAATAACTATAATAATTAAAATAAATTAAAATAAATTAAAATAAATATAATATTTATATTAATTATAATAATTATAATATACAAAATAAAATAAATTAAAATAAATAAAAATAAATAAAAATAAATTAAAATAATTAAAATAAATTAAAATAATTAAAATAAATAAAATAAATTAAAACAATTATAAAAATTATAATAACTATAATAATTAAAATAAATTAAAATAAATTAAAATAAATTAAATTAAATTAAATTAAATTAAATTAAATTAAATAAAATAAAATAAAATTAAATTAAATTAAATTAAATTAAATTAAATTAAATTAAATTAAATTAAATTAAATTAAATTAAATTAAATTAAATTAAATTAAATTAAATTAAATTAAATTAAATTAAATTAAATTAAATTAAATTAAATTAAATTAAATTAAATTAAATTAAATTAAATTAAATTAAATTAAATTAAATTAAAATAATTTTAATTTAAAATATAAAAACTTATTTATAAATTAAACTTTTTAAAAAATTTATAATTATATTTATAATATAATTTATAATTTATTTTAATTTATTTATATATATTATAAATTTTAATATATTTAAAGTTTTTTTATATAATATATTAATAATATTATTTATTTATAATATAATTTAATATATATATAATAAAATATTATTAATTAAAATTTTATATAAATTATAATTTTTTTATAATGTTTTAATTAATTATATTTTATTATATAAAATATTTATTATAAAATTTATATTAATATTTTATTTAAAATAAATAAATAAATTTTAATATATTTTAAATATAATAAATAATAATAATTAATTTTAATTATTTAATATAATATTTAAATATAATTATATTTATTTTAATATAATATTTTTTATATAATATTAAAATAAATATATAATTAATTTATATTTTATAATATAAATATAAATAAAATTTAATTATTATTAAAGTTTTAAATTTTGTTAATATATTATATAAATTTATTTTTATTTATATAAAATATTATTTTATTATTTAAATTATATTAAATTTTTTAAAAATCTTTAATATTATAATATAAATAAAAAAATAAATAATTATTTTAAATTTTATTATTAATAAATATATATATTTATATTTAATATATTTATATAAAATAAAAAATTATTTTTATATTTTATTATAATTTTATTATATATATTTTATAATAAAGTTTTAATTTTAAAACTTTATATATTATAAAATAATAACTTTTATAATTAATTAAATTTAATTTAAAATAAAAATTAAAAATAAAACTATATTTTATATATTATAATTTATTATTATATATTTAATAAATTATTAAATAAAAATTTATATATTAATAATTTAAAACTTTTTAAAAATAATTAAAAAAAATTTTAATTAAAACTATAATAAATTTAATATTAAAATATATTAAATATATTTAATAAAATTTAAAATTAATATTTTTAATTTATATTTAATTTTTTAATATATTAATATTTATTAATAACAATTTATTAAACTAATAAAAAAAATAATTATTAATTTAAAAATTTAATATAATATTTAATATAATATTTAAAAAATTATTATAAATTATATTATTAGTTATATTAATTTAAATAATATATTTAATATATTCATAAAATTTAACTATTATTAATTAAAATTAAATTAATTTCAATTATATTTTTATATATAAATATATATTATTATTTAAATTTTTGAAATTATTATAATAAATTTAATTAAAAATATTAATATATTTATTAAAAATAATATAAAATATAATAATTTTAATAATTTTTATTTAATTAATTATTATTATATAAAATTTTAATTTTTTTATATTAATAAATATATATAAATTTATAAAGTTTATAATATTATAAAATTAAATTAATTTTTTAAATTAAATTTATTATTAAATAATTATTTTTTAATTTAATATAATATTAATAATAAATTATTAAAATAAATATAAGTTTATATTTAATATTATATATTTATAATTATATTTATTTTATTATTATTTTATTAAAAAAATATAATTATTAATAAATTATAATATTTAGTTTTAATTAAATAATAAAAAAACTATTAAATAAAAAATAATTAAAAGTTTTTTTAATATATATATATTTATATATAAAATAAAATAAAATTTTATTTAATATATAAAATTTAAAATTTAAAATAATATATTTTAAATATAATAATAAAAAATAAAGTTATAAAAAATAAAAAAAAAATATTATTTTATATATTTAATTATATATAATAACAATTATTATAAATTATTTTATTATAAATATATAATATAATTATTTTTTTTTAAATAAATAAAATATTAATTATAAATTAATTAATAAAATAATTAAATTATATAATATATTTTATATAATTAAAATATTTTAAAATAGTTTTAAATATAAATAAAATATTATTATAATAAATAATTAAAAGTTTATATTTTTAATATTAAAAAAAAATAAATTATATATATATATAAATTAATAAATAAAAATTTTATTAAATATTATTAACTTTTAGTTATTTTTAATATTAAAAAAAATAAATTATATATATATAAATTAATAAATAAAAATTTTATTAAATATTATTAACTTTTATTAAAAAATAAATATTTTAATATAAATTATTTTATATATTATAATTTTTAAAAATAAATAATTATATAATTTTTTTTAAAAAATATAAAATTAAATTAAATTAAATTAAATTATATTAAAATAAATTATTTAATATTTAAATTTAAATTAAAAGTTTTAATTTTAATTATATATTTAATTATTATATTAAAATAATTATTAAATCTTTTATAAACTTTATTTTATATATATATTAAATTAATATAATTTAAATAAAATTATATTATTTAATTTTTAAATATAAAAAAACAATATTATATAATATTAATTTTATAATATATTATTATAATTTGAAAAGATTTATAATATTTAAATAAATATAATAATTTAAATTATTTTAAAAAAATATTATAAAAAATTTAAATATATAAATCTTTTTTAAAATTTTATTTATATATATATTTTAAATATAATAATATTTATTAATATTATAAATTTTAATTTAATTAATTATAATAATAATTATTTTATTTATATAATTATAAATTTAAATATATTAATTATTATAAATATTAAAATTATTTATATAAATTTATTATTATTTGATTTTTTAATAAAATTTATAAATTTATTTTTAAATATTTTTTAATATTTAATAATAATAATTATATTTATTTAAATATAAAATTAATAATAATTATTATTAAATTTTATTATAAATATTTATATAAATTATTAATTATTACATTTTTAATTTTATTTATATATAATTTTATATATATTATATAAAATATATTAAAAATAATAATAATATTTTATTATTTTAAATTAATTATTTTTATTTTAAATTTTTAATTATATTTTAATATATAAATTTATAATTTTAAATTTATTTTATTTATATTTTTATATTTATTATAATAATTTTAAACTATTTTTAATTAATTAATTAATTTAAATAATTATTTTTTTTATATAAATAATTAAAAAATAAAACATAAAAGTTATTTTTAAATATAATCTTTTTATATTTTTTTTTTAATTTATTTATTTATAATTATATATTATAATTATTAATTAATTTTAAAATAACTTTATATATTTATATATAAATTTAATTTAAATATATATATATATTAATATTATTAATATTAATATAATTTTAAATTATATTAAATATTATATTTATATAATAATTTATTTTATTATAGTTATTAATTTAAAAATATTATTATATTTAATTATAAAATAGTTTATTGTTAATTTTTTATTATATATATAAAATATATAAATAATAATATTTTATTAATTTTAATAGCTTTTATATAAAAATATTTTTATAAAACTTATTTTAATATAATTAAAATATATTATTTAAAATATTATTATATATTAAATTTAAAAATAGAATAAAAAAATATTAATTAAATAAATTTAAAATAATAATTTAAAAACTTTATATAATAAATATAATTTTATATATAAAAATTAATTAAATAATATAAAAATAATAAAAAAATAATAAATATTAAAATTAAAATTATTATATAAAAATAAAACGTTTAATAAATATTTATAAAGTTTATAAATTATTTTAAATTTATATATATATAATTTTATTAATAAATAAAATATTAAAATTATTTAATTTTATTTTATTATTAATAAAATTTATTTAAAAAAAGTTTAAAAAAATTAAAGTTTTATAAAAATATTTATTTAATATTTTAATAATTAAAAATTTAATATAAAATAATTAAATATTAATAAAATAGTTTTATATAAAAAATAAAAATATAAATTAATAAAACTTATATATAAATATATTTATATAATTAATATTAACTATATAGTTAGTTTTATTAATTTATTAATATTTTATTAAATGTTATATTATTATAAAAAAATTATTTTAAACTATTTAATAGCTAATATTAATTTAATATATTATTTATTAATAGAATTTATAAATTATAATATTGTTTTTAAATTTATATAATAAAATAACTTATTAATAAAAAATAAAAAAAATAAAAAAGTTTTTATTATATATTATAATAAATAATAATATAATCTTTTATTTAATATAATTAATATAATAAATAAAAATTAAATTATATATATAAATAAAAGTTTTATTAAATAATTAAATAAATAAAAAATATAAAAATTATTAAATTTTATAAAGTTTATAAATTATATATATATATATAAATTATTAATATATAATTTTTTTAATTAAATTTTGTTTTAATATATATATTTATAAATTATTTTAAATTTATATATATATATAATTATAAAATAGCTTTTATATTAAACTTTTTATTTTTTATATAAAAAATAAATTATATTTTATAGTTATTAAAAAAAAATAAAAATTATTAATTAAATAAAAAAAATTTAATTATTATTAAATTAAAAACTTTTTATATTTTTATATTTTTATATTTTTATATTTTTATATTTTTATATTTTTATATTTTTATATTTTTATATTTTTATATTTTATATAATATTATAAAAAATATATATAATTAAAAGTTAAAAATAAATAATTTATTTAAATATATTTTTAATATAATAGTTATAAATAATAAAAAATTTAAAATATATAAAGCTATATAATATAATAATAATAATAATAATAATAATATATTTATATAAATAATTTTAATATTAATATTAATAAATATATTAAAACTTTTAATTATATAAATAAATTATTTAATATTATATTATTATATTTATATTAAATAATTTATAATAATTTAATTAAAATAAATTAATTTATTATATTTATAAAAGTTATAATAATAAATTATATAATATAATATATATTAAAATTAAAATATTTATTTTATTTTATTATTAATTTAAAACTATTAAAAAATAATATTATATAATATTTTTAATATTTAAAAAAATAAACAATATTATTTAAATTTTATTAATTTAATATATAAATAAAATAAATTTTATATAATTTTTTATAATTATTTTTATATAATAATTAATTATAATAAATATTAAATTTATTAAATTATAATTTTTCATTTATAAATAAAACAAAATAATTTAAAAAAAAATAATATTTAAAATAATAAAAATTATAATTATTAAATTATAATTTATATAATATATATTAAAATTTAATTATTATAAATAATATTATTGTATATAATAATTATATTAATATATTTTAATATATTTAAATTTAAATTTGTTTTAATTAATTAAAACTTTATATATATAGTTTTATTGTTTAATTTATAAATAAATTATTATTATATAATAAATATTTATTTTATTATTAAATAATATAATATTAAATATTTAAAATAATTATATAATTATCATTTTAAATAAACTTTTTTTTTAAAATTATAATAATTATATAATAAAATTAATAAAAGAAATAATAATAAATATAAAATAAATTATTATATATAATATTTTAAAATAAAAAACTTTATTATATAAAAATTATAATAAATTTATATTAAATTATAAAAATAATATAAATTTTTTATATAATAATATATTTTATAATAATTTAAATTTTAAAATTAAAAATAAAACAATTTAATTTTTAATAAATTTTATATATTTTTATTAAATATTAATATATATATATATATATTTAAAATTAAATATTAGCAATAAATAATTTTTATTTAAATAATTAATATAATTAAAATATTATTTATTAAAAAAAAAGTTTTATATAAATAAATTAACTTTAATATTTCAAATATAATATTTTTATTAATATTATTATTATAAAATATAATTATATAATAAATTAATATAATAATATTTATTTTTTAATATTAATTAATTAAAAGTTATATTTAATATTAAATAAATATATATATTATTTTATTATATATTTAAAATTTTATAAATAAAAAATATTATTATAAATAATTATAAAAATTTTAAAAAAATATAACTAAATTAATTAATTAATTAATTATTTTTTTTATTTTTAAAGCTTATTTTAAAATTAAAAAATTAAAATAATATAAAATAATATAAAAATTAATATTAATTAAATTATATAAATAAAAAAAAAGTTTATATTATTATATAAAATATTTATTTTATTTTTTTAAAATAAAATTATAATATTATAATTAATATAATAAATAAAATAATTAAATTTTATTATATATAAATTAAATTATATTATTAATAAAAAATTATATTTAATTTATTATATAAAATATAAAATTTTATATATAATATAATTAAATAAAATAATTATTATAATAATTTATATAAACTATTAATTTTTATATTTAGTTTATTAATTATAAATTAAAATTTATATATTTTATTATAATATAACTTTATAATTTTTATTAATATATAAAAACTATAATTTTTAAAAAAACTTATTTTAAAAGATTTATTTTATAAAATTTCTTTTAAAAATTTTTTAATTAAATTTTATAATTTTAATTATAATTTTATTTATAGTTTTATATATTTATATATTTTATATAATATATATATATAATTAAACTTTTTTTTTATTTTTTTTTATTTTAAATCTTTTAATTAATAAAATTATTTAATTAGTTTTTATTTTTTTTATAATTATAATATAATTTTAAAATTAAACTTTATATTTATTAATAAATGTTTAATTTAAATATATAACTTTTATTTATTTTATATAATTTATATATTATAAATAAATTATTTTAATTATATATTTAAAATAAAACTATTAATTTAATATATTATTTATATTTTTTTAAAAAAATGTTATTATTTAAAAATTTCAAATTAAATTTAAAAATTAATTAAATTTAATTAATTAATTAATTATAACTTTAATTATAATTTTATTTGTTATTTTATTATTTATAAAATTTATTAATAATAAAAATAAATTTAATAAATTAATTTTATATTAACAATTAAAAATAACAAATTAAAACAATAATAGTAATTTTAATTAAAAAAAAAAGTTTATTATTAACTAAAATATAATTATTATATATAAAATTTAAATTAACTTTTATTATTAATAAATAATTATATTATAAAAACAATTTAATTTTATTATATTTTTTAAATATAAATATAAAAGCAATATTTTTTAAAAAAAATTATAAATATTATTTTTTAGTTTTATAATATAATTATATAATTTATATTTAAAAAACAATTAATTAAATTTAATAATTAATATATAATTTATTAAAATAAAACTAAAATAAAAGTTATATATTTTAAAAATTTTATTAATAATTAAAATAAATTTATTAATAAATTTAAAAAAAAATAAAACTATTTTTTATAATAAAAAAAGTTAAATATATTATTTATTTTTTTAATTTAAAAAACTTATTTTATAATTAATAAAAGTTTATTATTAATTTATTATTTAATTATTTAATAATATTTAATAATATAATTAAAATAATTTAAATATTAATTATTATTTATTATAATTTAAATTAAATTATAATAATTTAATTATTTTTTATTAAATATTATTATAAACTTTTTAAATAATTAAATATTTATTAATTTATTTTATATTTTAATAGTTTTATTTAAAACATTTAAATATTAATTTCAAAAATAAAAATTTTAAAACTAATATTAATTTATATTTTATATATAAAAAATGTTATAATATAATTATTAATAATTATTAAAAAAAAAAAATTAAAAAAATTAAACTTTAAATATAAATAATTTTAAAAAAAGTTTTTATTTTAATAATAAATTTAATAAAATTGAAAAAAACATTAAATTTTTTTAAAATAATAAATATAAAAAATTAACTAATAATTAAAAAAAATATATTAAAATATAAATTAATTTAAAAACTTAAATATTAATTTAAAACTAAAATTATTAAATTAAAAAAACTAATATTATTAATTAATTTTTATAATAAAATAATTAATAAAATAAATTAAATATTAATAATTATTTTAAAAATTTAAAGTTATTAATATTAATTATTAAAATAAAACATTTTAATAAATTATTAATATAAATAAATTATTTAATTTAATAATATTTTTATTTTTATATAATTGTTTTTTATAATTATTATTTTATTAAAAACTAAAATTAAAAAAATAATTAATTTAAAAATTTAATAAATTATAAATTAATATAATAAAATAAAAAAAACTTAAATATAAAATTTAAATTAAAAAAAAAAAACTTTAAATAATATTAAAAAATGTTATAATATAATATATTAATTAATAATTTAATTTAAAATTTTAAAATTTATATTAATAATATAAAAGTTATAATTTAATTAAAATAAAATTATATAAATAATTTAAATTAAATTTATTAAAAAAAAGTTAATATATTTAATAAATTAATTTTAATTTAATATATTATAAAAATATTTAATATTAATTAAATTATTAATATTAATATTTTTTATAAAAAATAATAAAAAGCTTTTAATAATAAATTAATATTATTTTTATTTAATAAAAATTTAAAATATATTAAATTTATAAAATAGTTAATATTTAAAAAATTAATTTATTTAAATTTTTTTTTTTTAAATTTAATTAATTAAAATATTATTGTTTTAATTTAGTTATAATATAGTTTTAAAATTTAATAATAAATTTAAAAATAATAGCTTTTTATAATATTATATATTAATTTAATATATTTTTTTAAAATAAAAAATAAAAAAACTATTAAAATTAAAATTTATTAAATTAAATATAAACTTAAATATAATATTTATTTTATTAATATTTAAATTTTATATTAATTTTTAATAATAAAATTAATAGTTAAAAAATTAAATTATTTAACTTTTTAATTTAAAAAATATATTTAAAATTTAATATTATTAATAATTAAATTTTATTTTTAAATTATAATTTAAATTAAACTTAAAATTTTTGATTAAATAATATTATTATTTAATTTAAAAATAAAACTTATATAATAATAAAATTTTATTAATATATATATTAATAATATTTTAATTTATTTTAAAATTATTATTATAAATTATTTAAATATAATTTTAAAAATTAACTAAAATATTAAAATAAATTTAAAAAAATTAAAACAATTAAAAATTAAAAATTTTAAAATTATAAAATTTTAAAAAAATATTTTTTTATTATATTAATAATATTTTTAAATTATTTATATAATTATTTAAAAGAAATTATAAATAAATATTAAATTTAAATTAATATAAAATTTTTAAAATAATAAAAAAACTAATTATATTAATTTTAATATATATTAAAATAAATATTTTATATAATATAATTAAAAAAAATTATTTAATAAAATTAAAAAAAAAAAAAAGTTATTAATTATTTTTTAAAAATTATAACTTTATATAAATAAATTTATTTTATATAAAACTAAAAAATATTAATATTAATATAATTTTTTAAATATTATTATTATTTAAATTATTAAATATATAGTTTTAAATAATTATTAATTATTAATTATTAATTTATTTATTAATTAAAAACGCTTTTTTAATAAATTAAATTAAATAAATAAACTTTTTAAATAATTTTAACATTATTTTTTAATATTAATAAAAAAAAACAATTTTATAAATAATATATTTTTTTAAAAAAAAATTAATTTATTAATAATTAAAACTTAAAAATAAAATAAAAAAACTTTTATATTTATTAAATTAAATATAATTAAAAATTTTATAATTATTTTTTAATTTATTAAAATAAAAATATTAATTATAAAAATTAATAATTTAATTAATTTAATTTTAAAAAAAAAATATAATTTTAAATTTAAAAAGTTATAATAAATAAAATTATTTTTTTTAAATTGTTTTATTATAAAAAATATATAAATTCATATTAATAATTTATTAAAATTAAACTAAATTAATATAAATATTTAAATAAATTTATTATTAGTTTTTTTTTAAAAAAAAATTATATTAATATATTAACAATTGTTATAAATATAAATATAATAAAAAAATAAAAAAAAGATTTCAAAATTATTATATTTAATATTTATATTATAAAATATTTAAAAATATATAATAATAAATAATAAAAATATATTTTTAAGCTAATATAAATATAATTATATATAATTAATTATTAATAAATTTAATAAAATTATTGTTATTTTATTTAATTAAAAAATAAATAATATAAAAAAACTAATATTTAAATATTATTATATATTATACTATATTTTTAATAATATAAAACTATTTATTTTAAAATTTATAAAAATAATAAATTTATTAATAAATATTAAATATAAATAAAATAATATTTATTATTTTTAAATATAAAATATTATAAAAAAATAAATTATAATTTAAATTAAAAATTATATTTTTATATAAATAAATATTAAAAAAATTAAAATAAATATTTGTTAATTTTAAATTTTATATATAATTTTTTATAATGTTTAAAATTAAATTTTAAAATTATTTAATTTTTATATTTAAAAAAAAAATTTATTAATAAATAAATTAAATAAATATAAAAACTAATTATTTAAATATAATAAATTTAAAAAATTATATATAAAGTTATTAAAATTATATAAAAAAATTAAAAATTTTAAATTAATAAAAAATAAAAGTTTATTAATTTTTTTAAATATAATAAAATATAGTTATAAATTAAATATATTAAATTTATATAAAAATAAAAACTTATTTTATATAAATAAATTAAAACAAATAAATAATAATTAAATATTATAATAATTATAAAATTTAATATTAATTAAAAAAATTAATAATAAATTAAAATTTAAAATAAATTAAATATTAAAATTAAAATAAAATAAAAATTTAATAATATTTAATATTTTATAAAAAACTTTAAAAATATATTTATTATATTAAATTAATATTATTTAAATTAATTTATTAAATTAAAATTATTAATTAAATTATAAAACTAAATAAAATTAAAAATTATAAATAAATTTATAAAAAAGTATAAAAATAATAATAAAATATTTAATTTAAATATTATATTTATTTAATTTTTAAAATAAATAATATAATAATTTATATAAATTATTAATTATAAATTAAAACTTATATATTTAATTATAATAAAATTTTATAATTTTTATTAATTTATAAAAATTATTATTTTTAAAAAAAACTTATTTTGTAAAATTTATAATAAAAAAACTTTAATTAAATTTTATAATTTTAATTATAATTTTATTTATAATTTTATATATTTATATAATTTATATAATATATATATATAATTTAAGTTTTTTTTTTTTTTTTTTTTTAAAGTTTTTAATTAATAAAATTATTTAATTAATTTTTATATTTATTATAATTATAACAGTTATTTTAATAAAAGTAAACTTTATATTATAATAAATTTTATTAATAATAAAACAAAAATAAATAATAAAAATAAATTAAAATTTAAATTAAATAATTTTTTTTTATTACTTTTAAACTAGTTTTTTATTTTATATTATATTTTTAAATTTAATATATAATTTTATTTTAAATAATATATTTTAATATAGTTTTTTTTAAATTATTAAATAATTATAATTTTAATATAAAAATAAATTATAAAAGTTTTATTATATTTATTAATAATTAATATTTAAATTATATAATAAAAATAAAATAATATAATTAAACAAAAGTTTTTTAAATTAAATTTATATAAAATATAAATAAAAAAATGTTTAAATTATATTAAACTATAAAAATAATAATAAAATTTAAATTTATATATAAACTTTAATAATTTATTATAACTTTAAAACTATTATTAATATAAAATTATAAAATATTATTTAATTATATAGATAATTATATAAAAAATTAAATTAAAAATATTTATATTTATTTATTAAAAATAAATATTTTATAAATATTATATAATTATTATTAAAAATTAAATATAAAAATTTTAATATATAATTTATATTTAATATATATTTAAAAAAATAACTTTATAAATTTATAATTAAAACTTTTAAAAAATAATATTTTTAATATTATATTTAAATTGTTTTTATATAAAATTAAAACTAAAATTAATATTTAAATAATTTATTAAATTTATATAAATAAATTAATTTTTTTTATTTGCAAAAATAATTATTAATAATATATTATTTTTATATATTAATTATTATATAAATTTAAAAATTATTAAAAATAATATTAAAAAATTAAACTTATAAATATAATAATAAATTAATAATATATAAAAAAATTATAATTAATATTTTTAAATTTTAATTAAATAAAAATGTAAATTTTTAATTTAAATTTATAATTATATTAAATTATAAAAACTATATAAAAAATAATAATATTTATTAAATTTTAATTAAAAATAAATATATTTTTTTAATATATTTATAAATAAAATAATTAATAAATTTAATTAAATAATTATATTATTAATTAAATATAAAAAAACAATTTAATATAAATAAATTAATTATTTAAATAAAAATATATATAAATTAATTAATATTAAAATTAAAATTAAAGTTTATATATAAAAAAAATTATTAAAAAATTAAATAAATAAAAAATAAAAAAAAATATTATATTTAAATTATATAATTATTATATAAATAAATTAATTTAAAATATATTATAATTTTAATTATAAAATATTAAATATAAATATATTTATATTATAAAAGTTTTTTATTTTAATAAAATAAAATAATTAATAAAATTTAATAAATATTAAAATTAAAAATATTATTTAAAATTTTTTATTAAATTAATAATTTAATTTAATTTATATTTTTAAATATATAATTAAAAGTTTAATTATATTATTAAATAAATATTAAATAATTTTTATTTTATAATTTATAAATTTTATAAATTTTATATAAATAAATATTAATTTAAAATTTAAAGTTAATATATATAAATAAAGTTTTATTAATATTAAAAAGTTTATTTTAAAAAATATTTATTATATTTATAAATATTTTATAAATAAATTAATATAATAAAACTTTTATTATAATTTATTATTAATTAAATTATTAATAAAACATTTTATATATATATATATATAAAGATTTAAAATAATTTATAAAGTTTAAAATTTATTTTTAAGTTTTAAAGTTTTATATTAATTTATATATATATTTTATAAAAAAAAATATAATTAAAAAAGTTATATATAAATTATTTATATATATATATATATAAAATTTATAAATTTTATAAATTTTAATAAATTTTTATATTTTTTATTTATTTAATTATTTAATAAAAATTTTAGTTTAAATTTTAATTATATATATTTAATATATATATATAAATTTTATTAAATAATTAATTTAATATTAAAGCTTTTTTTTTTATATAATAATTTTAATTTTAATACTAATTAATTTTTTGTTATTTTTTTTTATTATTTAATTGATTTATATATATTTTTATTTATATAATTTATTTATTTATATTAATTAGTTTTTTTAATATTTAATTAAATATTTTTTTTATATTAATATTTATTAAGTTATTTTTATTATTAATTTAATATATTTTTATAATTTTATAATTTTTATATATTTTTTAAATTAATATAATATTAATTATAAATTATTTTTTTTATATAATTTTTAATTTAATTAAATATTTATATAAAAATTTAAAATCGATATATATAACTAATAATATAATTAATAGTTTTATTATATAAATAATTTTTTAAAAAATTATATTAAATATAATAATATAATTAAATTTATTAATTATATTATATAATTATTTATTAATATATTATATATAATTTATTTATATTTAATTAAATTTTAATAAATAATTTTATTTTTAATTATAAAAATATTTTTTATAAAACTTTTATTAATTAATATAATTATAAATTTAATTTAAAAATTTAAATTTTTATTATTTATAAATATTTTATTAATAAAAATAAAAATTTTTATATAATTAAAATTTAAAAATATATAATATAATTTTTATTATATATTATTAATTTATTATTATATTTATATATTTAATATTTTAATATTATTTTTTAATAGTTTTTAAATTTATATATTAATTAATAAATTATATAATATTTTTAATTAATATATCAATATAATATATATATTTTAAATTTATTAAATAATATATTATTAAAAATAGTTTTTTATATAAAAATTAATAATATATAATTATTTGATTTATTTTTATTAAATTAAAAAAGAAATTATATTTATTTATTTAGATTTTATTTTTATTAAATTTAATAAAATATTTAAATATTAATTTTAGTTTTAGTTTTATATAAAATAATAACTTAGTTTTTTTTTTATATAAAGATTTTTTAAATATAATATTAAAAATATTATTTATTTAAAGTTTTATAATTATAAATTTATTAAATTATTTTTTAATATATAATAAATATAAATTATATTTAAATATTTTTATATTTAATTTTTAATAATAATATTTATAATAAATTTTATTTTAATATAATTTTAATTTAATTAATTTATATAATAATTATATAATTTAAAATATAATATTTATTAAATTTTAGTTTTTTAGTTTTTTTAATAAATAAATATAAATTTTATAGTTTAATTTATTATATAATTATATATATATTTTAAAAATATTTTATAATTTTATATATATATATTATAGTTTTAAATTAATAATAATTTTAAAACTATAATAAATTATTAATTTATATATTAAATTATTAATATTTATATAAAAATTTAAACTTTGTTATTATTTTTATAACTTTATATAATTTAATTATTTTATTTTTAACTTTTTATATAAATTTAATTTAAAAATTTTTTATTTAATTATATTAATTTAAATTATATTATATAAATTAAAATATATTTTAAATTATTAATATATTTATTTTAATTATATTTAATTATTTAAAAAATATATTAAATATAATAATTATATTATTTTATTTTAATTATATAATTAAAATATAATTATTAATTTTTTTTAATATAAAATATTAATTATTAATAAATATAAATAACTTTTTTAGTTTATTTTTATATTAAAGTTATAACTATTTAATAATTTAAAAAAAATTATATAAAAAGTTATTTTTTTTATATAATAAATTAAATATAATTTTTTATTAATAATATAGTTTAATTTATATATAATAAAATTTAGCTAATTTATTTATTATATTAATTATAATATTATAATTTTTAATTATAAAAATTTTATATAATTTTATTTAGTTTTTATATTTTTTTTATATTATAATTTTATTTTAAAAAAATAAAAAAAATATTTTATATAATAATATTAATTTATTTTTAATTTATATAATTTAGTTAATATTAATTTTTATATAAATATTTTTTAATATTTTTATATTTTTTTATATAGTTTTTACTTTTTAAATAATTTTTAATAAAAAAAATAAATCGCTATTAATTTTAAAATAAACTTTAAAAATTAATAAAATAAATATAAAACTATTTAATTTAATTATATTATTTAAAACTTTTATAATTATTTATAATATTATTTTTTTATTTATATAATAATTGATTTTTTTATATAAAATATTAAATATATAATGAAATAATATATTTATTTATTTAATTTTTTTAATAATTTAATATATTTTAATAAATATTTTTTTATATAAAGTTTTAATTAGTTATATATTATTATAAAATTTTTTAAATAAAAGATTTATATTAAAATTATATATAATATAATTAAATAACTTTTAATATATTAAAATTTAATATTAATATAATATATTTTAAATATTATATATATTTAAAAACTTTAAAAATTTAGCTATTTAAAATAAAATATTTATATTAATTATATATAAAATTAATTATTTATTAATTTATATAATATTAATAATAATTTTATAATTAAAATTATATTTATTTTTTAATAAAAATTTAAATTTTTTTAAAATTTAATTATATAATTAATAATAATAATAAAATTTTTTAATTTTTTAAAATATTAAAATATTAATATTATTATATTTAATTTTTTATAATAATTTTATAAATTTTTTTATATAAAAATATTTAAATTAACAATATAATTTTTAAAATTTTTATTTTATAAAATAATTTATAGTTTTTAATTAGTTAATATTAAAAAATAAATATATAATTAATTTATATTTTATAATAATAATAAAAATAAAATTAATATATTTAAAATATAAAATTTAATTAATTTAATTAATATTAAAATTATTATAATATTTATAATTTTAAAACTTTTAATATTATTAAATCAAATTATTATATTATTTAAAATTTAGTTTATTTATATAAAAAAGTTTTTTTATATAAAAGTTTTAGTTTAAACTTTTTTAATAATTAAAATTTTAGCTATATTAATATTTTATAAAATATTTTAATATTTTATATTATATTAATTATTTAAATAAAAATTATTTAATATTAATATTTAATTTTAAATATATATATATTTTTTTTATTATATAATAAAAATATATTAAATTTATTAAAAATTAAACTGTTTTATTTTTAGTTTTAAAATTTAAATTGTTATTAAATTTATTATTATATAAAAAGTTTTTATTATTTTTATAATTTAATATAAATATATTATATTTTTTATATAATAAAGTTTTTTATTTTAAAATATTATATATAATAAAATATTACTTTTTTATTTTTAATTTTTTTTATTAATTATAATTAATAAATTAATAATTAAGCTTTTTATAAATAAAACATTTTTTGTTATTTTTATTATTTTTATTATATAATTATTATAGTTTTTAATAAAAAAATTTTTTAAAGCTATAATTATATAATTATTTTAAATATTTAATATTATATTATTTATTAATAAAATAAATATTTATTATATAATAATAGTTTATTTTTTAATTAAAAAAAATCTATAATATTATTTATAAATTAAAAAATAAAGCTTTATATATAAATTTTTAATTAATTAAAATAAATTTAAGCTTAAATATATTAAAATATATTTATATAACTATTATATAAAATTATATTTTTTTATAATAGCTAAATTTTAAAATATATTATATAAATTAAAATTTATTAATTATAGTTTTTAATATTTTAAATATTATTTTTATTAAATTATTTTATTTTATTTATATAAAAATAATAATAATTTAGTTAATTTAATATTAATTATAATTAATTATTATATTAAAATAATTATTAAATATTATATAAATTTTAATTTATTTATATATGAAATTAATATAATTAAAATAATATTATTTAGCTTTTTTTTTAATATAAAAAAAAATATTATATAATATTATTTTTTAATAATTTTAAATTAATAATATATTAAAATAAAAATTCGAGTTTTATTATATAATATATTATATAATTTATTATTATAATTTTAATTAAACTATTATATTTTAATAAATATAATAAATTAAGCTGTTTTAATTAAATTATTATAAATAATTTAAATAAAAAAAATTTTATATAATCGATTTTTATATATAAATAAAAATATAAAATATATAATAAAAATTTTAAAAGTAAATATAAATTTTTAAATTTTTATTTATATAAAAAAAAAAAATATTTAATTATTTATATTAAATATTAAAATATATATTAATATTATTAATTTTAATATAATCGGTTATAATATTAACAAATTTATTTATATAATAAAAAGTTTTAATATATTAATTAATATAAATATTAAAATTAATATTATTTATATAAATATATTATTGTTTAATTTATTATTATTTTTATTTTTATATTTTTAAAAAATATAAATAAATTTATTATTATATATTATATTATATAATTAAATATTTATATTATTTTTAATTATAATATTAAATTTTTGTTTAAATATATAATTAATATTTATAAATATAAATTTTATTTATTTATTAAAATTTATTATAAATATTTATATAAACTGTTTTTTTTTTTAATTTTTAATTTTATATAGTTATATAAATATTATATAAAATATATTATTAATTTTATAAATTTTAAAAAAATATTAAAATTAATAGTTATATTTTAATATTTTAGATCTGTTTTTTTTTTTTAACTTTTATTTAAATATTACTATTTTTAGCTATATTTTTATATATAAAGTTATTTTTATTATATAAAACTATTAAATTGTTATTTTAAATTTATTTAATTATTATAGCTATTATTATTATTACTGCTTTTATTGTTAATATTAATATAATTATAAAAAATAAAAAAATAAAAAAATAAAAATTATAAAATAAATAAAATAGTTAAAAAAATAAATATATAAAATAATTTATAGTTTTATTAATTTTTATATAAAAATTAAATAAATTATTATAAAAAAAACTTTAATTTTTTAATAGTTAAGTTTTATTTATTTAATAATTAATTTAATATATTTTTAATTAATTAATAAAAATAGTAATTTATTTTTTATATAAAAAAAAAAAAAAAATATAATACAAAAGTTATTTTTAATAATAATTAATTTCTGCTTTTTTATTTTATTAATTTATAATTATATTTTATAATTATTAATTAATATTAATAAAACTTTATATATATATATATATAAAAAGATTTAAAATAATTTATAAAATTTAAATTTTATTTTTAAATTTTAAAGTTTTATATTAATTTATATATATATTTTATAAAAAAAAATATAACTAAAAAAGTTATATATAAATTATTTATATATATATATATATATAATTTATAAGTTTTATAAATTTTAATAAATTTTTATATTTTTTATTTATTTAATTATTTAATAAAAATTATAATTTAAGTTTTAATTGTATATATTTAATATATATATATAAGTTTTATTAAATTATTAGTTTAATATAAATTATATTAATAATTATAATTATATAATATTTGTTTTATTAATAAATTAATTAAAAATTTATAAATAAATATTATAATTAATATTAAATTAAGTATAATATAAATATAATAATTAATTAATATAATAATTATATAAATATATTTATATATATTTAAATTTAAAATTATTTTAATTATTTAAAAAGTTTATATATAAAATATTATTATTTTTATTTTTATATAATATTATAATTTTGATTTAATTAAAAATTTATTTATTATTATATATTAAATATATATAATAATTTAAAATTTTTATATAAAAACTTTAAATATAAAAAAATTATTTTAATTAAATTAATATAATTTAAAGTTTTTATTTTTATATTTATTAAATATTTTAAATTAAATATATATTATATAATTATATAAATATTTTATTTTAAATAATAAAAAATTTAAAATATATTATATTAATATTAAATTTTTTTTATTATAATATATATTTAATTAAAATATTATATTTCAAAATAATTATTAAAATATAATATATTATTTATAAAATTATATAAATTTATATATAATTTTATTATATATTAAAAACTTTGTATAAAAATATTAAATAGTTATTTATTTAATTAAAAATTATATTTGTTTTAAAATATTAAAAATTAATTTTGTTTATATATTTTTAAAAAATTTAAATTATTATAATTATTTTAGAATTTTTTTTATAAATTATAACTTTATTTAAAATTATAAAATACAATTTTAAAATTTTAAATTTATACAAATAAAATCTTTTAATTAAATTATATAAAATATTATAAAAATAATAATAAAATAAAATAATTTATATTTATTACATTTTAATAAAATTTTAATAAATTTAATATTTTAATTTTTTTTATTATATTAACTGTTTTAAATAAAAAATTATATTATTTATATTAATATATAATAAAAAAAACTTTTTTTTTGTTAATAATAAATATTTTATTATATAAATTTAAAAATACTTTTATAATTTATTAATTTTATTAAAAAATTATATATTAAATTAATATTAATTATTATATAATTATTAATAAATTAATTATAATAATATTATATTTTAATAAAATATTAATAAATTAATAAAAATAATTATATAATTATAATTATTTAATTTTAAAAAATAAATATATAATAATATAAATAAATTATTTTTAAAGAAATATTTTAATAAACTTTTTATTATTTATTTAATTTTTTGCTATTAAAATTAAATTTAATTATTTCGTTATAATTTTATTATTTATTTAAATAATAAATTTTAATAAATTTATAATTAAAATTGTAAAATAATAATATTTTAAATATTATATTTAAATAATATTTATAAATAATAATTAAATTATTATTTTATATAAAAATAAATTAAATATTTATATTATATTATTATATTAAATATAAATATTATATAATTTATTAATTATTATATAAATTAAAAAATTATAAAAAATTATAAAAACTTTTATATTTATTTATTAAATATATAATAATAATATTAATATTAAAATTTAAATTAAATTTATATTTATATTAATTAATAACAACTATATAAATAATATATTATTAATTATAAATAAAATTAATAATATTAATAAATTTTATTAAATTTATTTATTTTTTATAATTTTTATATATAATTATTAAAATATATATTTATAAAATAAAATAAATTATTAATTTAATATTAAAATTTTTTAATATAATTATTTAAATTATAATATAAAATAATATTTTATAAATTTATATATATTAATAATATTATATAAATTATTATATAATTAATATTTATATTATAATTAATTTTTTAAATATTTAATATAAATTTATTTTTATTGTTAATATTTTATAATTTTATATTTTTTAAAATAATATAATATTAATTTTAAATAATTTTTTTAATATTGTTTTTAATTTAATTTAATATTTATATATAAATTAAAATTTTATATATATTATTAATAATATAATTAATAGTTTTAATATATAAATAGTTTTTTATAAAATTATATTATTAATTTATTAATATATTTATATAGTTAATATTTTAATATTTTATTTAAAATTTATTAAATATTAATAATAATTATTAAATTATATAATATTTTTAATTATAATTTAAAAATAATATATTATAAAAAAAAAGGTTTTATATAATAATTAATTTTTTATAAAAAAAAAAAACTTTTATTTATTTATTAAAATATTTAAATATTAATATTATTTAATATATTTAAAAATAAAAATTAAATTATTATTAATTTATAATTTTATAATTATAAATTTATTAAAATTATTTTTAATATATATTAAATATTAAATATATATAAATATTGTTATATTTTAATTTATTATAATAATATTTATAATATATATTAAATTAATATATTTTTAATTTTATTAATATATATAATAATTATATTATTTTAAATAAATTATTTATTTAATATTAAAATTTAATATAATAATAATAGTAATATTAAATTAAATTATTAATATTTATATTAAATTTAAAATTTTATTATTATTTTTATAATTTTATATAATTAAAATTTAATTATTACTTTTTAATAAATATAAATAGTTTTTTTTAATTTAGTTTTATATTAAAGTTATAATTATTTAATATTTTAAAATTTTTTATATAAATTTATTTTTTTATATAATAAATTAATTATAATATTATATTTTTTAATTATAAAAACTTTATTTATTTTAAATTTATTTAATTTAATTAATATTAATTTTTATATAAATATTATTAAATATTTTTAAATAAAAAAATTTATTATAATTAATTTTAAAAATTATTTTAAAAATTAATAAATTAAATATAATATTATTTAATTTAATATTATTATTTAAAAATTTTATAAATGTTTATATTATTTTTTTTTATATATAATAATATATTATTATAAAATTTATATTAAAGTTATATATAATATAATTAAATAGTTTTGAAAATATTAAATTTTAATAATAATATAATATATTTTAAATAATATTTATAAAAAAAAACTTTATAAAATTAATTATTAAATATAAAATATTAATTTTAAATATTTAATTATTTATAATAATTTTATAATTTTTTATTTTATAAAATAACTTTTAATTTTTAATTAATTAATATTAAAATAATTAAATAATAAATTTATATTTTATAATAATTATTTAAATAAAATTTAATTAATTTAATTATAATTAAAATAATTATTATTTAAATATATTTTATTTATATTAAAATAAATATATATAAAATTTTAATTTTAATTATATGTTATAATATATTAATTATTTTTTAAAAATATTATAAAATATTAATATTTAATTTTATATATATATATATTATTTATAATAAAAATATAATTAATATATTAAAATATTATTTTTTTTTATTTTTTATTTTATTATTTAATTTATTATTAAATTTATTATTTTATAATAAATTTATTTTATTTTTAATTTTAAAAATTTTTTTATTAAATATTTATACTATAATTTATAAATTAAAAAATAATATATTAATTATAAATTTTTAATTAATTAAAAAAACTTTAAATTAAAATATATTAAAATAAAATTATATAATAATTAAACTATTTAATATATATTATATAAATTATAATTTATTAATTAAAAATTTAAAAATTTTAAATATTATTTTTATTAAATTGTTTTTTTATTTAAATAAAAATAAAAATAATTTAATTTATATAATATTAATTATAATTAATTATTTAAATTAAATATTTACTAAATATTATATAAACTTTATTTTATTTAATTTATAATTTAAAAAAATATTATATTATAATATTTTTAATATTTTTTAATTAATAATATATTAAAATAAAAGTTTATAATTTTTATTAATATAATATATTTTTATAAATTTAATATATTTAAATATTTAAATATTATTAATTATAATATTATTATTTTTTTATATATAATTATTTAATAATATATATAAATTTGTTTTTAATTATTTAATTTTAAATATATTTATAAATTATTTATTTTTAATATTTAATTTTATAATATTTTTAATATATTAATAATATTAATAATAATATTTTAAATTACTTTAATTATATTTTTATAATTAAATTTATTTTTATTATATAAAGTTATTAATTTATTAATTTATATTTATTATTATTATTTTAAATATAAATAATAATAAATATAAAAATAATTAAAATAATTAAAATAATAACTTAATAATATATTATAAAAATTATTTTTAATTATAATTAATTTTTAATATAAATATAATTATTAATTTATATTTATATTTTATAATTATTAATTAATATTAATAAAATATTATATATATATATATATATAATTTATAAATTTTATAAATATTAATAAATTATATTATATTTTTTTTATTAAAATTATTATATTTTATATATTATATATTATATATATTTTAAAAAAATTCAAAAATAATTATATAATTAATAATTATTATAAAATAATTTTTAAAAAATATAAATATTATAAAATAATTAAAATTAATAAATAATTAAATTAATATTATTATATTATTATTTTTTAATTTAATTTATATAAATATATTTAAATATATATAATTAAAGTTTTATTAATATATATAAATAAAATTTATATATTTATATATTAATATAAAAAATAAAAAATTAAATATATATTTAAATTTTATAAATTATTTTAATTATTTATATATATAATTTTAATAATAATTATATATATTAAAAACTTTAAAATATAAACTTAATAATAATATTATATAATTAAATAATATAAAAATATTTATTAATTAATACAAAATTATAAATAAATTTATAAAATTATTATAAAAACAATATAAAAAAATATAAATATTTTAATATTTTGAAAAATTAAATTGTTTTATTATTAATATTAATTATAAAATTAATATAAATATTTTATTAATATATAAAACTTAAAATCAAATTTAATTTTAAATTTATATTTTATATTAAAAAAAATTAATTATAAAAATAAATTAATTAATTTATTATATTAAATAATTTTATATATTTTTTAAAATTAATAATATTTTATTTATAAATTAATTAATATATATAAAATAATAACAATATTATTATTTATTAATAAATTAAAAATTTAAAATAAATATTTTAAATTTATTTATTATTAATAAATAATAATATTATAATAATAAAACTTTATTTAAATTTAAAATATTATAAAAAGAAAATATTAATAATATAATTTAATTTTTATATAATAAAATTAATATATTTATTATATTTAAAATTATTTATTTATATATATTATTTAAAATATTACTAAAATAATAATTATATTTTTATTTATATTAAATATAAATATATATTATAATATTATTATATTAATTATAATTTATTAATTAATTTATTTATATTATATTTTAATATTTTTAATTTTTATTATATAAATAATTTTTTATAATATTATATTAATTATATTTTATAATTAATTTTTATTTTATTTTATTTTTATAAATATTAATATTTATAATTATTAATATATTTTATTTAAAAAATTAAAAATTTAATAATTTAATTTTTTATATTAATATATAATTTAAAATATAAATTAAATTATTATTTTTTTATATTATAAAGTTATTATAACTTTATAATAATAATATAATTAAATTAATATATTATATTAATTATAATTTTTTATAATATTTAATATAAAATATAATTTAAATTTTAATATTATAAATAATAAATTATAAAATTTAATTATTTAATTTAAAATATTTATAATTATTTATTAAATTATATTTATTAAAATTAAATTAAATTAAACTTTAAAAATTAAATAATTTAAAATAAAATATTTATATATAAAAATAATTACTTAATAATTTATTTATTATTAATTATAATTTATAAATTAAATTATATTTAATTTTTATATTAAATTTAAAACATTTAAATAATTAAATTAATAATTAAAATTTTTAAACTTTTTTTATAATATATAATTATATTTTATTATAATAATAAAAATAAAATAAATATATTTAATATATAAATTTTAATTAATTTAATTATAATATAAATTATTTTAATTATAAAATTAATATTTTATAAATATTATTATTATATTAAAACTTTTAATTATTTTTTTTATTATATTAAAACTTTTAATTATTTTTTTAATTTAAAATAAATATATTATATTTTTTATAAAATATATTTATTTATTTTATAATATATAATTAAATATTAATTTTATATTTATATTTTGTTTTTTATATAAATATTTGTTTATTTTTTTTAAATAATTAATATAGTTTTAAATAAAAGCTTTTTTTTAAAAAGATTTATATTTATTTAATAATAAACTAAATATCAATTTATAATAATTATTTATTTATAATATAAAACATTAAAATATAAATATATTAAAATATATTTATATAATGTTTATATAAAATAATATTTTTTAATAAATAATTACTTTTAAAATATATTATTAAAAATAAAATTTATTTATTATATTTTATAATATTTTTAAAATTAGTTTTTTTTAAAAATATATTTATAATATTTTTATTTTAAATAAATATAATTTAATAATTTTATTAATTTATATTTATTTTTTAAATTTATTAATTAATATTTATATATTTATAATTATAATATTAAATAAATAATATATATTTAAAATTTTAATTAATTATTTATATTTATATATATTATTAATTTATATTAAAAATATTTTAAAACTATTATATTTTTATAATAATTATAATAATATATTTGTTATATTTAATTTTTAATTAAAATTATTTAAATTTTTTTAAATTTAAATATTATTAATTTATTTTTATAAAATTTATTATATATAACAAAATTTATAAAAAAACTTATTAATATTAAATATATTTATTATTTATTATTTATTATTTATTATTTATTATTTATTATTTATTATTTATTATTTATTATTTATTATTTATTATTTATTATTTATTATTTATTATTTATTATTTATTATTTATTATTTATTATTTATTATTTATTATTTATTATTTATTATTTATTATTTATTATTTATTATTTATTATTTATTATTTATTATTTATTATTTATTATTTATTATTTATTATTTATTATTATTATTATTTATTATTATTATTATTATTATTATTTATTTATTATATTTATTTATTATTATTTATTTATTATTATTATTTTTATTATTATTATATTTATTATTATTTATTATTTATTATTATTTATTTATTATTATTATTTTTATTATTATTATATTTATTATTATTTATTATTTATTATTATTTATTTATTATTATTTATTATTTATTATTATTTATTTACTATATTTATTTATTATTATTATTTATTTTATTTTTTATTATTTTTTATTATTTATTATTATTTATTTATTATATTTATTTATTATTATTATATTTATTATTATTTATTAATTATTATTATTTATTTATTATTATTATATTTATTATTATTTATTAATTATTATTATTTATTTATTATTATTATTTTTATTATTATTATATTTATTATTATCATTATTTATTATTATTTATTTATTATTATTACTTTTATTATTATTATATTTATTATTATTTATTATTTATTATTATTTATTTACTATATTTATTTATTATTATTATTTATTTTATTTTTTATTATTTTTTATTATTTATTATTATTTATTTATTATATTTATTTATTATTATTATATTTATTATTATTTATTAATTATTATTATTTATTTATTATTATTATTTTTATTATTATTATATTTATTATTATCATTATTTATTATTATTTATTTATTATTATTACTTTTATTATTATTATATTTATTATTATTTATTATTTATTATTATTTATTTACTATATTTATTTATTATTATTATTTATTTTATTTTTTATTATTTTTTATTATTTATTATTATTTATTTATTATATTTATTTATTATTATTATATTTATTATTATTTATTAATTATTATTATTTATTTATTATTATTATTTTTATTATTATTATATTTATTATTATTTATTATTTATTATTATTTATTTATTATTATTATTTTTATTATTATTATATTTATTATTATTTATTATTTATTATTATTTATTTATTATTATTTATTATTTATTATTATTTATTTACTATATTTATTTATTATTATTATTTATTTTATTTTTTATTATTTTTTATTATTTATTATTATTTATTTATTATATTTATTTATTATTATTATATTTATTATTATTTATTAATTATTATTATTTATTTATTATTATTATATTTATTATTATTTATTAATTATTATTATTTATTTATTATTATTATATTTATTATTATTTATTAATTATTATTATTTATTTATTATTATTATATTTATTATTATTTATTTATTATATTTATTTATTATTTATTAATATTTAATATTATTTTAAAATTTTTTAATAAAATTTTAGTAAATTTATTTTTAAAAAAACAATAAAAATGTTTTATTAAAATTATTACTAAAGTAATTAATATATAATAATATATATTTAATATTTACAAGTTTAATTTTACAAAATTTATAAATTAAATATAAAATACAGTTAAAATAATTTAAAAATAAAAAAATATATTATAATTTTAAAACTTTATATTAAAAAGTTTTAATTATTAAATAAATATATTGCTACAAATTTTATATTTTAACTTTTGTTTCTATTAATAAAACATCTATTTATTTCGCAGTTTTTTTTGCTGCTTGTTCTTTGTTTAAAATATTACTAAAGCGTTTACGATTAAAGTTGCATATATTAGTTACAAATATATTCAATATATTTAAAACTTTCTATAGTAGCAGTAGTTTATTTAAATTATCAAATTTTTAATTAAGTAAACTATAAGCTTTTTTACTTATTATTTTTTTCTAATAATTTAATTTAATTAAGCTTGATTTACTGTAATTACTTGTAACAAATAAAGCTGCAGCTGCTTTAAAGTAGCTTGTATAAGTTCCGATAAAATTAAATTTGCTAGTGTTTGCTTTACTATATATCAGTTCAAACGCTAGTATTAAAAGCAAATTATATATTAGCTTTATAATAATTTTATATTAATAATTACATTTATATTTATAAGTTTAACTGATTATATTTTTTTTAATTTGTAGTTTATTTGTGTATTTTTGCTTAATTTAAATTCTATTATTTACAACTGCTTTAGTTGCAATCAAAACTGTTGTATTTGCTTTTTTGTTTTTTAACTTGCAACTAGTTAGCTTTAGAACATCTAAAACTAGTTGGGTTTTTTAAGCTTTTTTTAAATCTTTATTTTTTTCGTTGTAAATATAAAGTATCGCACTAATATTAATTATTAAATTATTGTTAGTTTTAACTTTGTAATATTTAATAATATCGTTTAAAGTAAAAAATGCATAAGTATTAACAAGTAAAATATTTGCTAATGCACTATTTTTTAAAGTAATTTGTTTAAAAAAGCTTATGTTTGCTTTTATATAGTTTCTATACACTTAGTTTACAATAGTAAAAAAAGCAAAAACTTAATTAATAAAGCTTATATAATTATTATATAAATCATATATATATATATTAATTAAATCGAAACTATAAATATGTTCGATTTTATTGATACAATTGATATAGTTAACACTATTGCAAATATACGCTGCTATAATTAACTAAAATATAAACAAAACTTTTTTGATTATAAAATTTCGATTTAAAGTAGTTTTATATATGTTTTGATTTTTTGCAATCTATACATTTTGCAAAACTAATAAAAAAAACAATAATAAACTAAAGCGTTAAAATAGTACAAGCAAAACAAAAAAAAAAACAAATAACAATATATTAAATAACAGTAAAAAATTAATTAATAAAAACAAAACAAATAAAAGTTAAACCAAAAATATAACAGTAAATAATAAAGCTTGTTAAAGTTGTTGCAACGAAAGAGATAAAGATGTAATAATTTTCATTAAAAGCAAATATTAATTATATACGCAGACTTTTTAGCGTAAATTTTGCTTACGCATTATTAAATATAAACGGTTTGTTATAAAGCAGCATTTATTACATATTGTATAAAGTAACAGGTACAAACAATAAATAAAAAAAAACAGTAAATAATAATAGCAAATAAATATAAAGTGTAATAGTTAAAAAGATACAAAAACAATATAGCTAAAACAAGTTTGATTAAATTAAAACAATACTATATTTTATAGTTTGAGTCTAATTGTATAAAAAGTCGGGTATACTTTGTAGTATTTATATATATAAAGCTTTATATTTTTTTAATTTATTTAATTTTATATTATTAAACTTTTTAGTTATTAAATATAATAACTTAATTATAAACAGTTTAAAGCTTTAATATATTATTTATTTTTTTATTGCTTATTTATTTTTTTTTTTGTTATTAATACATTTATGTCGCTTTTTTATAATATATATAGCTTTAGCTTGTACTTTGATTTTTTTTTTAATTTAACTAAGCTAAACTTTTAACTTTTGCAAACTTGCTATTTCTGCTATTTCTGCTATAAACCTAGCAAAAATTCCTAAAAACTTTGACCTTTTTTTTTTTTCTATATTTTTTAATTTTATACTAATTAATAAATGTTTATTTATGTTTAGTTTACTAAAGTTAAAACTTACTAACATAAAGCAAACATTTTTTGTTTTATTTAAAATAATAGCAGTTTATACAAGCGCTTTTAAAACTTGTGCTATTTATAACAATATATCGCTTTATTAAGTTATTATAATTTTTTTGCTAATATATATAACATATTACTTCTGTTTTAGTTCTGTCGAATATATACAGTGCAATAGCAGTTGCACGTTTAACCCAATTGATCTTTTATTTTATATTTTCTAATTTTCTGTTTTTATAAATTATAACAAAGTTAATTAAGCGCTAAATAATTTATAACAAATTATATTAGCTCAGTATAATATAACATATATTAAAAAATTATATTTTAGATTTATTTAAAATGTAGTAAACTTTGTTATAAAAAAACTAAAAAAGCACTTTAGTAATTTAAATAGTTTTAATTATAAAAGTGTTGCAGTTTTTAAAATAGTTAAAAACAACTAGTAAATATCGCTGGTTATATCAAATAATATTAATTGAAAAAAAAAGCATAATAATAACTAAAGCAAAAAATTAACAATATATAAATAATAAAAAAAAAATAAGCAGAATAAAGCGCAACGAAAGTACATAAAAAAAAATTTTTGCAAAATATAAAAAAGTTAAAAAGCGTAAAAAGCAAAAGCAAGTAACTTAAATACTAACAAATTAATAAATAAAAAGCTGTATTAATTAGCTAATATTTAAATTAATTATATACTTCAATGTTGCTTTATATATTTTTGTACTTTTATAAGCTTTAATAATGCTGCATTATTAATTGTATATTTAATCAAATTTGATTTTAATAAACTGTTTATATATTTTATACAATATAATTAAAATTACTGCAATTCTATATAGCAAAAAAAAAACAATATATTAAAAATTAAAAAATAAAACATATTGTTTAATAATATTATTTTCGCTTTAATTAACTATGTTTTAATTTTTTAAATGTTTTATTATATAACATATTAGCAAAGCAATCAAAGTATTATATAATAGTGCTGCTATAGTTGCAATATAAATAATATATTTATATAAATTTATATTTTTATTAATAATGCAGATTTATTTTTAAAAGTTTTAATTAAAAAATGCGCTAACTAAATTTTTTAGCTTTAATAAAAATATATATACTGTTTAATTAGATTATACTTATATTATTTAAAACGTTTTTAAATTTTCAAAACTGTTAGCAATTAAAAATAATATTTTTAAAAATATCAAAACAATATTTATTAATATAATATACTATAGCTACTATAAAATATATTTATTAGCAAATTAAAATAAGCTTATACAGTATAAAAAAGTTTTAAGTTTTTTAAAAAGTTAGCTGTTAAAGTTAATGCTGCTAAAAATATAAAAACAATATTTGTTAATATAAAATATTGTCGCTGCTACTTAATATATTTATTAGCAAGTTAAAATATACTTATACAATATAAAGTTAGCTAAAATAGCTAAAAATGTTTGCAGTTAAAATTGATACTGCTAAAAATATAAAAACAATACTTGTTAGCGTAAAATATAGTTGTAGCTAGCAAATACACTTACTAACAAATTAAAAACTGCTTATGCAATTTAAAACAAACTAAAATATTTAAAAACATCTGCAGTTGTTTTTAATACTATTAAAAATATAAAAATAAAATTTATTTGTATAAAATTACATAGCAACTATAATAATTATAGCAAATAAAATAAAATTGATAAAAAAATAAAATATACAAGCTGCATAAAACTAGCACGCTTATAAATTATATATAATAAATTTAATTTAAAAAAACTACGCTTAATCTATATAGCTATTTTAAAATATAATTAAATCAACTATATATATGTTAATTTGTATAAAAGTTTAAATAAATTATTACTAAATTAAAAAAATGATTGTAAAAAATTAGGTTGCAAATTTGATTTAAAAAAAAAGGTAGAAAAAAAAAGTGGGCCCAGTGGTGTCGGCGTAGTTACCTAAATTGAATTATAAGACAGTAAGCCCTGTGGGCAACCGTAGTAATCTATTAAATATAGCACTGCCCATCTGGCATGCCTAGGAGCCTGATAATACCTACTTTTAAAGGCGTGACATGTAAGTTTGCCTTTACAATTAGTATGGATGGAATACGTAGGCATGTATCTACCTAGGTAGATACGCAGTAGATTAATGATTAGTATTTGCGCGCAAGTAGCGGAGGCCAGGCAAGCCAGCTCATCACATGCAATCCACCTAGGTAGATTATTTTCTGAGTGAAGCGGGAGCCCATAAAGATTCGGTGAGTGTCCGGCCTCGTCCGTAATTGCCTACACATTACCTACATACCGAAACACCTAAACAATACGAATCAAGTACATATACTTCCTTATTTCAAGATCGTATACCTACTTCGTCGTAAAAGAGCATACGTATTGCGCACAGGTACATGTAGATGCTGTAGAGTCTAGACACGAAATAAGTACCAATGGATACCTACATAGAATACATACCTCACTTACGCAGTAGCTGCGAGGCCTACTGTAATAAATGGGCCTGTCTGTTGAGTAAATACTGTACCGGCAAACAAGGTACGCTAAATAACTTACCTAGGTACATATGTAGGTAGGTTAGGCAGGCAGGGTAAGTTTCAGAAAGACAAGGAAAACAATACAGAAAGAAGGCTAACATAGATATTTATCGTAAACAACAATGGCTGGGCGCAACGCAAGGGGATACAGCTAGCTATATTTATATGTTCGAAGAGAAAGAGAGAAGCCAATCTGCGTTTTGTATTCCTCATGCATTCGTATTCCATACTTGCAGCAGGATGGTACAGTGTAGAGCTGCTAGCAGGGCACCGTACTGTACCTCCCTACCATGATCAAGTGATCAGGGACAAGCCCACTACTGCTACTGTGATGTACGGCAGGGTATCAAACTGTACAGGTCCAAATTTAGCACGAGACTCGGCGGTATAGGTATAATTGTATGTACCTACATGTACGCAGGAAAGATACACTTGGCGTCGTAAACGTGCTGTAGGTGTCTGTACGGAGGAACTCATACTATAAAAGGAACAAGGTTCCCCCCTTCAACTGGATCTTTGCCTTGACTGGAGAGTATGCGTAGGCAGGCAATGCCACGACATACCTATGCCTGAGTATGCCTGAGAGTTAAGAGTTTAAATGTTGGCGATTTGCGTATACCCATGCACCACCACCAAAGCACGAGAGAGGAAAAAAAAGCAAAAAGAAAGATAGTCAGCTATCTTTGGTTTCCTTCCCACCTACCGAGTAGTTTACGTACATAGCTGACTGACAAGTTTTACGTGCCCTTGATGTGCCCGCTCAGTCAGCGCAGCAAATAGATGATGGCAGCTGCTGCGGACGCTGCTGACCATGCAGCGACAGATGGGACGCAGACCTCCTGATTGGGACTCTGGGCATCTTGGTCGTCGGCTGCTGGTACCCAATCCGGGCACACTCTCGTCACGGGGATACAGAGACACTAATTACTGTAGGTCCCAGATCTGACCGAGACAGTTCTGTGCAGTCACATCTCTTTTCGTTTCTCGGTTTGTCTCTTTGGCTACCTCAATGCGCCGGGTGGCTGAAGCTTACCAGGTAAATAGGGCATAACTTGGGGCTACATGTAGTCATGTTGAATAATCTTTCTTCTGTATGGATGGGAAGTCCGTCACAGATATACGAAACAAGAGGCTTCCGTCGGTCTACCCGCAGAACTTAGTTGCATCGATTCGACTGTCTCAAGAATTACCAACACTATCTAGCCTAGGTAGGTACCTACCTATCTAGATTATTAGTGAGTGGGTAAGGGGTTCAACATGAATACTACCGCTGTTGGATACCTACTTTACCAACTATAAGGTTTCTCATCATACATACTTTAAATTATGTTCATGATTAAATTTGCGAGGGCGTTGTAAGGTTCGATACCTAGTGCAAAGAGTTGCTATTGATTAACTCTGACTGTATCTACCTAGGTGGAATAGCGAGGCAAGCTTTCAGGTACCGATCGAGGGGCACAGCCTCTGGTGAGACGCCTGTACGCTAAGACATGGCTACTACCTAACCACCTGTTGACAAGATTTGGCAGGCGGGTAACACGCTGTGACTGCCGAGGACTGATTCCTCACCCAAATATTGTACATTGTGACCAAGTAACAACATACAGTCTCAATCAACACCACGGCGGATATGTGCACTGTATCCACAATTCGAGCTGAACTCCATCGACATTTATCTAATAAATACCGACCTAGGTATGTAAGTCTCATTAACAATGGGATTGACCTGCTTCTTCCCACGCAACGCGAGACTATTGCGTCTTGTTCAATCAGGTAATCTCGCTCGTCAATGCTCTACCAAACGATTGGAATACTAGAGTATTCAGAAGCGAGACTTCGTCAACGAGAGTGTCTCAACTTAGCTGGGACACCCAGCCAGCCATTTCTCCATGACTATTCGAGACACTAACGAGCACCTGCAGCTCAAGATGCGACCGAGATTGGTAGGTACAAGATTTTCCGAGTGGCAATTCGCTCATCACATAAGTACCAACCATATGTACATCATGCTACATGAAGCATAAAGTGTGGCATGACTTTCAAGTTCTTGTTGCTGTGGATGCAAGCCGTTGCATACCTAATCAGCACAGTTGTATGCGAACGCAACCCGGATTATTATAGGTATCGAAGCTCTGCTCTGTCATCCTGCTCGAAGACAGCCCACTGTCGAGCTGACCGACTTCCGATAATAGGAGCAATGCTTGGCCTGTCCCTCTCTTGCTCTACACACTTGGGCAACAGGTGTTGCTAATTACTCTGTAATTCCAGTCCCTATTCAGCAGTGCGCATGACGAAGTTCCGGCACGTGCAACGAGAGACACTACCTATGTACTAGGTAGGCACGTCGTCTAAAAGCTCCCAGGTTGTCTAAAGGTTTTAGATGGATTTGTTACGACAAACTTCGCCGGCCGGGCCCTCGGGCTGGTTTGCCCGAACTACCATATCCCAAAAGGGGAATAGAAGAATCAACAGAGATAGAGATAGGTATAGCAAGAAGAGTGGGCCGTACGTACCTATCTACGCAGTAGTGTGCGCACTTGGGGCGGGTAGGGACGGGACGGTTCACCCACTGCACCTCGATCACTTGGATTGGATCTGCTTCGATATATATGTATATATATATGCGTATATATCTATATATATTAACGTCCCCTTTCCCCGCGAATGGGCACCGCTGTCCTCGCCAACGAAATCGTCGCGATCATTTGATCGTGCAGCTAGGCCAATATACCGTTTCCCGGTTCAGAGTAGATGCCTACGTATGAGAGTCTGGGGAATGTGGCCATCCTCCATCCGACGGCCCAGCTAGCCTTCGCTCCTGGCTGTTTACTTACCTGGTACCATCACACAGGTGTGTCTGCGTAGCGTGAGACCGGAGCAAACCACCCTCAAAGCCACGCGGGGAATATCTCCTGTACTGTGCTCGCCGTCGTAGCTACGGAATGAGCCGTTGCACACACCAACCTAACCTCACCTTTCCTCCCTCCCCATGCTCGCTCCTCCAGAGAAGTAAGTCCGCTGTATTCCGACTCAACCCACCCCACGCTTTTTGTCAATGCCCTATCAACAACGTAACCAGATGGAACGTCAGGTAGATAAGGAAGCGATTGATAGGCATCGTCGAAATGTTCTGCATCTCTCTGGAACTTCCTAACAAGAGTCTCGCTTATTCGGCTCGGTTCCCAGGTTCCCACCTACGTATGCACCGTTCATCCGAACGAGTAAGCAAGGTACCAGTCGCAGATCGCCCATTCGTCGTCGATGATCTCCGCAGGGTACTTCCTGTCTCCACGCCAATCCATTAGCAAAGCCCGGCGCTCTTCAGCGCTTCTTCGCATTGCCATGTCTGTCCGTCCAAGCTGATATCTAGTTTCAAAGAGGTATAGATGTGCGTCTTTTTTGGTGTTCGCGACTCTACTCAATCAGTACACAGGCGGCTCCCCCGCCTTTGGTTTGGCCTTACAGCCCCCCGGATGTAGGAAGTGGTGTGCACTAGACCGGGTTCTAGCCAACGAGCTAGTCCTCACTTCAGTAACTAGCCTTACAAATCCAGCTTAGAGATGCCTTACAAGTTACAAATAAGTACATCATGTACTTATGCCATAGGACTGCGAACGAGAAACGGGCAGTTGGTGTTCAGTATGCGTCTCTATGTGCTTCCCATGGCTCTCTTAGATTCTTCAGCGGACTATTAAGCTTTAGTTTATCATGCACCACTCATAACGAGGTTCGTTCTGTTCTAAGGTTAGAGTCTAGCTAGACTAAATCCAAAATAGCTCGGCTGGACATTCAAAATTGAGAATAGAGGGATCATGCGCTGTTAATTACAGAATTTAGTATACGAACTTCCATTGGCGACTAACCTAAACTCCTTATGCGTAAATTTACAGCCGCCCCGTGAGAACGAATTATAATACAGACCTGAAGAGCAAACATATACCCCCTCATTATTTTGTACCTCAGTCACCGTCACATAACTTTATTGTTTTTAGGAATCCTACGGGAGAATAAGTGCGAATGCGAAGAATTTGGAGGACTTTGGGAAGCTTACGCATTACTTCACACTTTGGACATCGCTAGGCCGCGATTCGGCCGATGTTTCCAAACGTTTGGGGTCCACAACGACGCTCGAGAATGTGCCCTAGGGACGCGTCGCCTGTGATATGTATAGGACCGCGTAGCTATATGTGATAGAAGCCCTATATTTCACTCGCATGGAACATTTATAATAACATCACTATTATCTAGATAGGCACAGATATCAATTATCTACGCAGTAGAAGTAGAACGAACCCACGCGAATGAGGGATAAGCGACATGGATGCAAGTAAGCGACTGGGCTAATTACCTCGCTATGTACGGTATCTTGGGTGTCACATGGCGATAGGTATTCTGCCCATGCAGTATTCACTGCTGTACCTACAGTAACTATAAGCAACGAGCCTACACATGCGTACGCACAGAGTTGCGAAGCGTACTTGTGAGGTTAGAGAGATAAGTTGGTATAATAAAGCCGCGTGTACTGTGTGCGGATGGGGTCATCTACGTTGCGGCTAAACCGCCTCTGACTATACGTACGCAGGCTTGATAGGTAGACGGGCCGAAGCGTGCGACGGATTGGGAATTGGCCTATCTCGGTATCTATTACAGATTACCAGACTTGTCAATGCCCACGACAACTTCTCAGATTCCCGGGATCTGCTCAAGTTGGTAGGTAGTGTGTATTTATCTCTAGATAGGCTGGTGGGAGACAAGACGCCACCCCGAGCTGAAAATTGGGTGGGTATCGGTAGATGGGAAATTATTACCCCAGGTGACTTACGGGAGTTGTTAGATGGGGAGGTAGTTGAGTATGGTGTATGGTGTACCTACATGTCTAAATATATGATCCCGACATATCTACCTATCTGATCTGTGGCTTGAGGTATCTAATTACTTAGATACTAGTAGTTATTGCGTACCTATGCATAGTAACTTAGGTAGATGCCTATCTTGTTACTGCGTACCAATTTATTATTGTTACGGCGGGCTACGTATACACTTGTGTTATGTGACATGTACTTTGGCTTTTATCTTATTTTGCTTCTTCACATACATGTTAGAATTTCCCGAAACGGAGATGAATTGCAGACTACCAACAAACCTGCCCCCAAACGCCACCAAAGGTAACTGTTGGCCAGATAAGTGATCCCTTAGTATTTCGCCGAGTAGACTACTTATACGGCGTAAAGTCCTGCGCGCAAGTTGCACGACGGGCACTTACACGACAGTCGCCCATGTGGGCGAAAGTGGCCTGAGAGCGAACGCCTCCGAGTTGTCGACGGGAGCTCGACGGCGCGCGGTATCAGGCGTTGAGGGCACATCGCATTGGGGCCCCGCGATGTCTTATCTTGGTGGCTTGTTCGTGGCACGCAAGCGCGGCATGACTTGACTTCCTCGTCGCACACGTACGGGTCATTTGAGGGCTTTCGAGACGGTGTTCTCGCCGTCCCGTGTCGTCCACTGGTACGAGGGATTCGAGAACGTGCACTGTAGGTCACCACAACCACAACCACAACTACTTGGGCGTCGAAAGTACCGTCTGCGTACTTCTGCTGCTGCGCTGGGGAGTCCCGGCTGCGATTGCTTGTCGGTTTGATGCTGAGGTGCCAGAGACAGGCGTGGGATGGATGCGTAGATTTCCTATCGGCGTTGTAAGTGCGTAGGGTCACATTCAAGGCTGGCCAGGCTGTCCAGGTCCGGACGCAGTATATGCGTGTCTCTGCTGCCGTAACACGCGATATCCCGGCTCGTCAGCCACGTATTTCTACCCGAGGCCAGTTGCTGCTAGGGCCATCCAATCGAGCGGTGCAGCATCAGCACACCACGGATGCAGGTGCGCGCAAGTACAGCATAGGTACGCATATCCCATGTAAGTAGCTTACATACTTGGGTATGCGTGGAAGTTCAGTATGTAAGCATGCAGGCTGATAACCGAGTCGCCCGCCCAATGACGTTATTCCTGGATTTATCACGGCCTGCTATGTATGGAAACTCCTGCTTATTCCCACATAGTGGTTGCATGCAGCGAAGTCCTGGGGGTCGTTGGCCGAACTTTAGTCTAGACGTTGGTAACTCTGGATAGATTAAGCGTAGCATTCTATTTGCTGCCTAAGCTGCACACATAATGCATAGGTGAGCATCTATATAAGTATGTACATAGATAATGAGCGAGTACGATACCGTCGGAAATCGGGATCTTGAGACTACATAGCTAACCTACCTATACTGCGATCCAGCGCCTATACTACGATCCAGTGATTTGAATCCATGTGGCTCAGACAACGCCACATAAGTGATCTGTTATTGAAGGAGTGTTTCAGTAGCTACATAAGCTTTGGGATCCGTGCCTTGATTAGATTGATTTTGATTTCAATTTGACCCACGGCAAATCCAGGTACCGTGGATGACCCAAAACAGAAGGCTCTTAAATCGGCGGCTAGGATAAAGGTGAATTGAGACAGTATCTCGGCTGGCAGATCCGATCCGATCTGAATGGAACGAAGGTTTCATTCAATCCAAATCCCATCCCCGCGTACCGATGTGCTAGGTATGGCCTATGGTATTGTCTATGGTATTGTCTCCCTTTCCCTACTTACACCCTGCAATGATTCCCTCTAAGGAACGGCCTGAAACATAATTAATGCGATCGATCGCGTTAGGCTGGAGTGGCAGTACTTATACGCTATATGCTATATGCACCGGGCTAGCAAGGCGAAAAGAGGAAGGAGGAAGGAATAAAAAGAAAAGGGAAAGGAAAAAGAGTCTGCCTTGTTTCAGGTCTATATGCGAACGCACAATTGAAACACGGCCTCGTTACCTAACCTTGACAACGCCAACAAGCTGACCACAGGATCCGACATAATGCGAGGCATTCTGTAACCCTGTGACAATCCGGAAGCGGGAAAGACGCCATGTAAGCTACCTCCTGTAACTGCCTTGTTTTCCTACCCCGGAAACCGGGATTTCGGCAGGCAGTGTGAAGCTGGGCTGAACGTGTTGGGGGGGTTTCTAAAATTGGCGGCCGACGTCATGGAAGAAGAAAGACATCGACATGGGACGAATTTTCAACGACGAGCGATGATTGATACCTGATATCTCTTTCCAAAGAGTCACCTTACGTACCTAGGTAGGCCATAGGTTAAGATGATATTGGCTTACGCACTGTTGAGAATATGCTGTATATTAATTGCCCGTCTTAGGTCCGCTCCACCTTACGTCAAGTCACGAGAAGGGAATAAATAGAGTTGTGGGTTATGTTGGTTTGTATTGTTTTTTTCTGCTGACGAGCTTTGCGAAATTTTGCATTGTGCACAGTTTTCTTTGGTTCAATTGTTTGATGTCACCTCAGAAGACTGACGCGAGGGTTGATAGGAAGGGGGTAGGTTGGCTCAGTCTCTCCACTCTACCCGGCGTCCACGTATCTAGTGAGGGCATATCTATTTGTCCCTCCCATTTCTTTTTCCCCTGACCGTCGCCGGCGCCAATACCAATGCAAGTCACCAATGCCAATGACAGGAAGAAATATTACCAAAACAGCTGGCTCGGTTGTTCACATATCGCGGCTTCAGCGGTTTACTACTGAGTCTTGAAGAGTAGAATAGCGCAGTGGCCGAGGTAAAAGTAGATGAAGTGCTTCGTCTCTGCCAACCCAACGTATTAGTATTCCAACAACGCAATCGTGATGAGGAATTAGATGCTGAGTACCATGAGTGACAAAGCTGCCAAAGTTTCTTCCTACGATGCAATGCCACGTAGGGCCCTTTCGCTCGTCGAACTGGTTGCGGTTAGTACCCTATCCCAACTAGTTGGGTGTCGACTAAGAGGGCAATCCTACCGTCTTCTTGATGTACTGTGCGATATCCTTCTCAATAGTGAACTTTCCCATCGCCTCTTGAGCTATTGCCTGTCAGATATACACCTGTGCATAGGTAAGGACTTGACATTATCGCATACCGACGTCGATAGCTTCCTGCTGCATATCTTCGGTCTACTGTCCGTTAGCATACTAGTTCGCCACACCCTACTATACCATTGGGGTTTCTCTAACCATATCTGCTGACTTGATCTGTGCTGTGGCACAAGAGGTCCCGTTAGCTAGAAACATGATCGACTATTGGGGTTTAACGGGGTAGGTTTACGAACCATCGAGCTTCTCGCGCGTAGCCGGGGGAGGTGATGTTTGGTCCGCCATGGTCGGGTAAGCGTTTTAGGGGGCAAGATGTTGTGATTCTGTGATATGATATCTTAGTAAAGGCGCGATAGCGTGGGGTCAACAATAAGTAGCTGGAAGCTGTCAAGCGGTCCAAGGAGGGATGCTAATATTGTCACATAGGATTTTCGCAATGAAATTTTAAACTTACAATGAAATATTAGTGCAAACTGATTGTTGCGATTTAAGGTCGAGTGAGGTAGACTAGAAGGCTGTGCCCGATGTCGCGTTTTTGGTGGTTTAAAGGGTACAGGCACCTATCTAAGGGGGTTTTAGATAGAGGCTTCGCGTGCCTGCCTAGAGGCAGTGGTCCCCTACAAATTGTCCGATGTTTGTTTCTATGCGTACACAGGTGCAGGGAGGTTGTGGAGCTCTGGGTCTGGGGCGATCTATTGGATAATATGACTACACATGTACTATGATTGGCTCCTGGAAAAGGCGGGATGGTTCTAATCACGTGAAGATAAGAGCAAGCGTCTATTCTGTCCCCACCAAAATTCTAAGGTGCAGATAGGCATGTGTTTTCTAGTCTCAGGTCCCAGCTTTTTTTTTCTTCTTTCTCTGAAGCGCAATCAAAACAAAGAGCAACAGACGCGAAAAAGCGGCATCGGGATGTAAGTTGCGCATGCGATGATGGAGTCCTCACGTATATTTGTACGTGGCCTCCCGCCGACAATAAATGGTGAGCTGCTCTCCGTGCGTGTGAATTTCAAATCTGTATTGACATATCACCTAGAGACTGAGTTGAGGAAACACTTCAGCACAAAAGGCCATGTTTCAGACATCAAGTGCTTCCCACAGAGGAGGATAGGCTATGTTGGTTTTAAGACTCCCGAAGAGGCGGCCGCGGCTGTCAAGTACTTCAACCGTTCTTTCATCCGCATGTCCAAGATAAACGTCGAGATAGCTAGGCCTGTACGTGGTTCATCTCCTGTACAATCTACTTACATAGCTAACTTTGTCTCTGTAGATATCGGATCCTTCCCTTGCTAGAACCGAATCCTCCAATGCGTCGTCTACTAGAGCCTCAAAGTCCAAGCCGGCACAGCACTCAGTGCCGAGTGAAGAACAGCCCGATATCAACGCGAAGAAGCGCAAGCGAGAAGCTCTGAATGAAGCTGATCCAAAACTTCAAGAGTTTCTGAATGTGATGCAGGCGTCGAAGATCTCAGCGAACAAACTACATGGACATGAAGATGATTCTGTTCTTGAACCTCCTACGAAAAAAATTGCTACGAGTGACGAGGCGGAATCAGACGACGCGTACCAATCTATGCCCGCGTCGACTAGGAAACGAATTCCAACACCGCCACCTAGGATAGTTCCGAAATCGCCACCGATAAAGCCACGGGCTGTGCCGATTGTTGACTCGTCCATAGACGAACCAACTTTCCCAAATAAGCCTACGGAAGAGCTAGTTTCTCACCCCGTTGACACTTCACAAAACATCACCACTGGCATGGGTGATGACGATGACTGGCTCCGCAATAGGACAAACAGACTTCTAGACTTAGGCGACGAGGATGACATCATCCCTGTTAGATCACAACCAACCACAGCTATGACATCCGAAGAACAGGAATTTGAAACTGTAGCGCCGAATAGCGTGGACATGACGGAAGAGAACGCTGTGGCTGATATAGGAGAGATGGTGCAGGAGACAGATTCACAAGACGCTGCTACTCTTGATGCTATTCGGAAGACTGCGAGAATTTTCTGCCGGAATTTACCATACGATGCTACTACCGAAGATCTCAGGGCCCACTTTGAAAAATTTGGTGAAGTGGAAGAGGTAAGAGACTAATCTTTCTTCAGATATTCCCCCCTTGATTTATTCTATGATGAAGCCCAGATAGGGACAGCTGAATTATTTTTGATGCGAACCCTGGGCCAGTATTTTAGTAGATGCTCTGGTTTCTGAGAATCTCCCTTTGCTAAAGCCAATAGCACACCTCATCCAATGTTTTCATTCCTGCTAAAATGAGGATAGGTCCATGTTCCAGCCGATGCGTCAAACAAAAACCGGGGTGTAAGTTAAAATCACATAATCATTATTCGGACGTAGTGCTCACATAGTTGAAGATGGGGTTTGTTTTGTTTCACCGCCCTGACGCCGCTGTCAAAGCATTCCAGTCGGATCGCACCACATTTCAAGGCAGAATTCTACACTTATTACCAGCGAAGGCGAAAACAGACGACCTCGACGAATTTGCACTTGCCAAGTTGCCACTGAGGCAGCAAAATTTAATCAAGAAGAGGAAGAAGGCGGCCGCTTCAACGTGGTCTTGGAATTCACTGTACATGTCACAAGATGCTGTCAATACATCCGTTGCCGATCGTCTTGGGATTTCTAAGAGTGAATTATTAGATCCGACTAGCAGTGATGCAGGTGTTAAGCAGGCTCTTGCTGAATCGGAGATAATACAAGACACCAAAACTTACTTTGCCGCCAACGGTGTCAACTTCGAGTCTTTCAAGCTGAAACCTCGATCTGATGATGTGGTTTTGGTCAAGAACTTAGATGCAAACACGAAATCCGCAGAGATACGAAGTTTATTTGAGGAGCATGGGAGAGTATTAAGAGTTTTGATCCCTCCGACAGGCGTGATTGCAATTGTACAATTCGCCTCTCCATCTGATGGGAAACGAGCATTCGCGAAATTAGCATACCGGCGCTTTGGGTCGTCACAATTATTTCTAGAGAAAGCCCCTCAAGGATTATTTTTCGACTCAGTCCCAGCAGCAGTCGAGGAGGTCTCTGTCAAACCGGTTACTGTCGATAATTTGTCCGCATCAGATCTCCTCGGGGAGGATCCCAAACAACCCTCACCGGATGCCACTTTATTTGTGAAAAACTTGAATTTCGACACCGACACTAGTGCACTAGCCGATGCCTTCCAACATCTAGAAGGATTCAAGAGTGCCCTCGTGAAGACAAAGAAAGATGTGAAACGGCCCGGTCAAACGCTCTCAATGGGCTTTGGCTTTGTTTCGTTTGAAAATAGTGACTCGGCTACTGCTGCAGCAAAGGTCATGGATGGTCATGTCCTTATGGGTCACAAACTACACATTAGAGCTTCTCACCGTGGTGTAGATGCCGCTGAGGAGCGAAAGAAGAAGGAGGATATGGCTAAGAAGGCTACCTGCACACTGATAGTGAAGAACTTGCCATTCCAAGCAAGCAAGCGCGAGATTAAGGCGCTATTCTCTGCATATTCTCAGATCAAGGCCGTGAGGATGCCTAAAAAATTCAACCATGCTGGGAGAGGATTCGCGTTCGTAGACTTCTCCTCGAGCAAGGATGCGGCTTCAGCACTGCAGGCGCTGGAAGGGACACATCTTCTCGGCCGCCGCCTAGTTCTACAGTATGCAGAAGCAGATGCGGTGGATGCTGAAGAAGAAATTGCCAAGATGCAGAGAAAGGTAGGTGGACAGGTCAATAAGGTTGCTCTACAAGAACTCACGGGCCGAGGCCGGAAAAAGTTCACGGTTGGGGGAGACAGGGACGAGGGAGAGTAATAAACGGCGACAATTAAATGTGTGTCAATTCTGCCCTGTGCCTATAATTGTGCCACTTAAGGAGTAAGTATTGCCGTTTTGGGCGAGAACATCTGATTCATTGGTTACGTGAGACTCCCTTGCCCAGTAGTATAAGGGGCTCCACCCGTCAAACCCAGGCAGACGGGTCGCATACATGACACCTAAGTAGGTAGGGACGGGTATGTTGCAGGGAGGACGGCACACATAGAAAAATGCCCAATATACCGAGGTACATGCTGCTGCCCTTGGGACCTGACGATCTTAGTATTGGCATTGGCATTGGTGCCTCAGTCAAAGTCACATTCCCGCGGGCCAGCACTCCAGGTCTTGTAGTGTTCACCGGGCCGAAAGGGCCAGGAGACATCGTTAGCAGACTCGTAAATTGAACATTCCCCTGTAAGTGTGTTGTTGTCTCGTTACCATCTCGATCTTATCTCTTTACATACCAATGGCATACATCTCTTATCCCATAGCAATCGATCGTGTCTCGATAGTGGCGTTTATACTATCTGAGACCTTCTTCACGACGCCCTTGACATCACTTAGCGGGGTAGTGCCTAGGGCGTGTTCCTATTCAAGCCATGATCCCTCTACTCAGCAGTGCTCCTGAGGGCCAAGGCAGAGTTCATATAAGATAGGAAATCATCTGCTTCCATGCCAGTTCTCTCGTCAGTTTAAGCATCTTTAACTGTATCCTAATAGGCAATTCTTGCCACTGCCATTCCTTTCCACATATCTTAATCTGGTTCCCAGCGTTCTTGGGTTCCCTACAGGCATTCGCTAGAATTCTCAATCTTTACATGAAGCATTCTTTTAATCCTTTCATTCATTCACTTTTTCACGATGCAGCTTCCACGCCCAGTGTTGGCGTCCCAGCGGTACTCACAAGCGTCTGACTACCAATACGATAATCATCATGAAGGAGTTGTTACTACTGGTCGGCTGCCACTAAGCGAGTCAACTGGCAACGTTCAGACTCATAGCTTCGCCGGCCCTGCTGGTCTTTGTTATAGCCAGCTCTCGGTATCTCCGCCCATTCATTCTATACCAACTCCGCCGATACTTCCCACCCAAACCCTGGCTTCGAGCTATGGCACCAGCCTCCGGGGTGAACGCTCTTTACATCGACATGTATCTTTACAGGACTTACCAATGGGTAACTCACGGGGCAGGAAAAACCCTATATATCACCACAAAAACTTTGCAGACTACAGAAACAAGGTAATGCAAAAAGAACTTGACAAGGAGCAACCTGTATGGCCGGATTGGTTGGAGGACGCTTTCCTTGATGGTATGTCCCTCCCAAACCAATTCTGTCGGCGACGGAGTCATATGGTATTAACCCTCTACCTTAGCGCTTCTCCTAATTCCTCAGTTGGGTCGGAAGAAATTTAGCTCAAAGACAATTCTGTACGGCCGGAATATGCTGATTACGGAATATCTTTGGATCTATCATTGGACTCTTCATCCACCTAAGAATGGCGAACGGATCCCATGCGGCAAGCAGAGGGAGAAGACTAAACAAAACCCCGGGCACCCCATGTTTAGGTCGCGAAAACAGGTGTCTAGCCACATACAGGTGTTGAAAGGGTTCTTCCCTACCCTGTCAACATGTAAGCCTATTCGGCAGCTTGGCTAGTCACCCCATGCTAACCACTCGGCGTAGTCCACTTCATTTTCCCTAGACAGAAGGATGGACTAGATGATGACAAGAAGCTCGTAAAGGAGGAAGAAGACACGGAATCCTTCAAGAACAACCGAGTGCTCATCTCTATAGCTGATGGGCGGTTACCTGACGAGCGACCGAACTATGAGTACTTCTCGCGGCTACTGAACGCCGAGAATGACGTATTCATTCGACCCAAGCAGTGCTGGATCTTTGTATCCTCATCCAAGGTAACACTCAAGGAGAAGCACATCCCGTTGGAAGATGGCACCACACAGAAGCAAATAATTGGTAGCAACCCAGATGGGCTGTGCTTGACAGAGGCAGACTACCCTCACCTCAAGCTCAACGAAAGCAAGGACTACAAAGACCTACCACGCCAAGGAAACCAGCCGACTGTGCTGCTGCACGAATACACAAGGACTTTGGCACAGAAGGAGTCCTCTTCGGTGAAAGAGATTTCAAGCAGGTGGGATGTCAGATTCCCTGAGCTCCGGGAGAAGCTCACTGCTGCCCTTGACGACGCTCAACCAACTGATGAGCAGACCTCGCGATGTGTCGTTGGGCCTTGTGATACGTTCCATTTCGAAACTGTTCTGGATCTCCACTCAAGTTCCAAATTCCCTCCTGGGTCTGACCTGAACGGCCTCGTTGAATTCACGATCAGCAAGCCTGACCTCCACAATCATAGCTGGCGATCAAGGACAAGCGTTATCAAGCCTGACGAGCTATACATGTCTGACGTAGAGAACGAATTCTGGGAGGAGAGCAGTGCCATCGATGTGATCCCATCCCATCGCGTTGGATGCACTGGAGCGGGTCGTTGTGACTGCACTGCGCGTGGAAGCCGGGACACAATTTCCATCCCATTCCCAGCCGTCAGCTGGGCTAACACATTCATTAAACTCGCTCCGTACGTGACGGCGGAGAGAGAGAAGAGAGATCGTGAGCGCGCAACACGCTCCACTGCGAACGGCCGAGCCGAGCGTGAAGCAGCCCGCATGAAGAAGGAGAACGAGGAGACATCGTCGCACCTCAAGTCGAAAGGCCCTACCCCCAAAGACCTCCTCGCTCAAGTTGCCATGTACCAAGAGATATGGTCGGCACCTCAAGGCGAAGCGGTAAACAGGGGTGGTGACGAAGATTCATCCTCTAAGCGAAGCCGTGGGAAGTGGACACGCCGCGGAGTGATCCTGTGGACATTCGTGCCCGTCCACGACAATACCGACGAGAAGGGCAAGACTACGGTGGTGCCCCCAGGAACCAACTGGCGCTTTCTTACCAAGGTCGACCCGACATCATCATACCACCAACAGCAGGCATACGTGTCTGGGTCGCAGACGGCTGTGTCACGGGACACCGTGATGAGCCCGAACCCTGGATTTGCACACCATCTCAATGCGGCGATGCATGAAAATTTCAGCGCTGCTTACGACACCGGCCCCACGCCTGCTTTCTCTGTGCCCAGTCACACTCATGCCCATAATCATCCTCACTTACACATCAACACAGGTCTGGGCGACATGCTCGATGGCTTTTCGAACGGACTTGCCACCCCGCCTCCTACGGCTACTCTGTCGAGCAACTTCCCTCACAGCTTCCACGACAACGCCACAAACATCGACTCGGGCCACACACTGCACCATCACCTGAGCTTCATGTCCGACGGAACAAGCGGCACAAGCACATCAGACCATACCAGAGCTAGCCTCCTCGCCAGCAGCGGTGCGAACCCTCCTGACTCCTTCCTATCTAGTCTCGAAGTGGCAGACTACATGCCCGACTTCCACACATCCGCGGCGCACCAACTCAACGACCTAACAACCCGCTACATGGACCACGGCCACGCCGCACCAGACGTGGCCGGAGTCGGCTGGGCCGACGCAGGCGCCCTCCAACCCTCCAGCACGATGGAACCCCAATGGGCCGCCATCGCCGCCTCCGCCGCCGGCGCCCACCCCTGCGGCCCCACCGACCTCGCCGCGCACAGCGACCTCCACGACGCATGGACGTCCTGGCCCTCCGGCGCGCTCACGCACATGTCCTCCGACTACAGCCGGCGGACATCCGGGAGCCTCTTCGAAGAGGGGCTCGGCGACCTCGCCGACGGCGAGTTCACCCTCGGTACCGGCACGGGGCTGACGCCGCTGCGCAACCACGCCCAGCAGCTGGGCGGCGGCAGCGGCCACATCCCGGCGTTGCTGTCGCACCCGTCGCCGACGATGGCGGGGCGCAAGAGGTCGCGCACGGAGAGCGTTGGGCTCGATGGGGATGAGGATGGCGAGAGCGTGGGATACCCCGTGCACTCGATCCGCAAGCTCGCGCATCACCCGGCGCCGGGGTCGGCTGCGGCGGCGTTTGCGCCGCGGGGCGGCGAGGGGGTGCCTGCGGCGGTTATGGATGAGGGGTCGGGATATTTGTGAGGGGTGGGATTGTTCAGACATGTCGGCGCGACTGTTCTACAACGCGGTTTCTCTTTCCTTCCCTTGGAGCGTTTTAATGGCTATTACTCATCGCTCACTACTTTGCTGGAGGTCTCACCCCGCTCTTTTCTAATGTCTTACTGCGTAATTGCTATTTAATGGGTCTGGGGCGGGTATGTTTCATCTTTTGTCACGACATCCCAAACCTGGGGTTGTTTCTCTTCCTTTTTGTTGGTTTAAGGAGTTGGTTGGTTTGCTCTTGGCGCTGGTGTTGGAAAGGGGAAGCGGCGGAGTCTTAGGAGTATGTCTTTGGGTTTTGCTTGGCGTGGTGGAGAGGATACACATCGGCACACTGGCTTCGACCAGCTGGATAATACGCTTGTTTGTCTGGCGCTAGGAGGCGATTTGGGTTGATTGATTGCGTTACTGCAACACGAACACGTTCGCGTTTTGAGATAGTTTCTATAATATCAGAATGATAGGCCTTGGCCATGTTAAATGAATCTCTACAGTCAATTCCCTTGTGATGTCATTCCTTTGTGAGGTAAGTCAGTATTGATTCACTTACCCGTCGGTCACTTGCAGTAGTCCCAGACCTGAGACTATTCAACACTCTACTCCCCTTTTGCAGGTCCCTCTTATCCTAGCTATATATTTTGTTGCAGACAAAGTATCACTCGCGTCTTAATTGGATTCACATGAAACCACTTAATCACACGCGTAAAGTAGATGACTTCGCGTCGCGTTACATTGGAATTCTGTAAGACCATTTACTATCATTTAATAGGTTGTATGTATGCATGTACGTGAGCTTATCTAGATACCGGCATCTCAATATCCAACAACCCCTGTACACCTACCAGCCCTACTAGGGTTTAAACTCACACCACGCGCTAGCAGCGACAGGGGTAGATGCTTAATTAGGTGCTTAATTTAATTAAAAATAAACTCAAAGATTTAAGTTGAACGGATGATTCTGGATATTGCTTCCAAGGAGCTGGAATCAGATGCTCTACCGCTGAGCTACGAGTCATGCTGTTGTTGGATCCTGGTGACGGATAATGGTGTGAGATCGGTATGTGAGAATCGCCGATCGCATGAGAGAGCATCTGTTATACGTCCGAGAAAGGGATGAAGGACTCAGTAGTCAATAGTCTATTGTCGCCCGCCCGCCGCGACTGTGAAAATACCTGTGCGTACTTGATGGGGAGTGGAAGAGTCGCATTGCTAATGTTGTTGCAGGCAGGACTAGATTACCGTGCTAGAGGTAATCATTAAATCGTGATAGTAGAACGTCTTGATTTATCTACATAGATCATGTGGCTTCGAATGCCGAAGAAAGATATATGCTGAGTAATCTAGTGGGTGTGATTGACCGCGAGCGTTGCTATCTAAGCACTACCATATTGCCCCCATCTTTCTCACCGAACAAACACCTAGCAGCAAGCCAAACCTAGGTAGCTGTTAGCCACATAGCTTTGCTCGCCTCTGCCTTGAGCCTTCTCACTACGTAGGTGGTTGGAGGAGGTGGAGGCAACCTGGACTCCAGCTAGCCATGTTCTATTCTAGTATCCTTAATGTCCTGGAGATCTATACCACTGCATGATGAGAACGATGATAGGGACTACTAGCTGCAAATGCAGAATCAATAAGTATCAACGACCACCCTGCCCCCTTCTCCATCATCTAACCCCTTTATGACGGCCTCGCATACTACAATGACTCTAAGTCCCTCTTCGCCAGTACAGCCTAGTCCATTCTCGATGGAGACCTTGCCTCTGACGATGGCGATAAAGTAGTCGAGCTAGCGATCAAAGGGAACACGAGGGTTATCATCCCATTCCATATGCTAGACATTAAGCTAGTATTCCCAGCTTCGAGCCTCATCCCCGCATGTCTAGAGCGTCATATCCGGAACGCTAAGGGTCCCATGTGTACCGAATATACGATAAACATCAACGGGCTCTCCTTGCGACTGTCCCTTGGTCTCGGCCTCGTCCGCCAGCTCCAGCGCCACGGGTACGTGGTGCGCGTTTGGCGTGCACACGATCGCAGCTTCTACAGCCAAGCGATCAGCGGCGGAGAGCATCTCAGCGACGCTCAGGGAGCAGGGCACGCTAGGGGCTATCTAGACGGCGAGGTTAGGAGCGCTTGGCGCACCGTCGAGAAGGGCCACGAGGGGTTGGCGAGAACGTGGCCGGTGTGCCGGCGGCTGATGAGGCATCCGAAGCCGAGTATGGCGATGCTGACTGGGTCCGAACCCTGGGTTGCGGTGTTAGGGTAGACGACATGATGTCACTTGTGTGTGCAACTCGTTTCGCTGTCTTGTGTGCGCTTGCCTGTGTACTGCTTTGGACGCTTCAAGATGTGGCATTATTGACCATCCAGAGAATGGGAGGGGATCCCCTCAATGTAGTTGCCATTTACTATTGAGCCTTGAGCGACACCGGACTATGTCTTGGGATCTTCGCGGATAGGGCGGAGATGGAGAGGGCCGGAGGAAAGCATATCCAGACGGCGCGGTCCGTCTGCGATGCCTCCGTATATATGTATCTTTCTAAACCCAAAAAATCTGGGAAGATGCCATTAGCTATTTAATCCCGCCTCGCTTTGGCAGTTGCGAACTATATATAATCTCCTAAGCCCTTATGTCTTTGATTTTAGAATAACACGTCAACGCACGCTCGTCCGCAAATAGTGTTATACGTGCTAAACCGCAAAAAAACTAATAATAAAGGAAATAGAAAGATAAGAGCCTCCTATACGGCGTATCGCTGAAATCGACCGCTCGATTAGAATGGCACTTGTTTACTACAACTACTGAATCGAGCGTGCCAAGACTCAATAAGCCTCGTTTAACCTCAATCTGCAAGAACCGACATGGGGGAGCGATTGGATAAGGAACTATACATCGTGGACGCCTGATGTGCTGCGCCGCATTCTGATTGTCTACATATAAGTTTCAACAGCCCTGATTCGAAGCAAGCAAGCATGACTTGGAGGGTCCAAAAATGGCCTAGAGTATAAATAACCATCTACATACAGTGTACAGCGATCATAACGCTCGGCCTTAAACATATGTAACTAGATAGTCGGCTATAAACAAAATGTCGGTCACGCATACCTCTGTTGTCTTCGAATTTCCCACACGTACTGGGTCTAACTACGGACCCTTGACCACAACATTCACACCGGCGCCGTCCTGCACAAACGCAACTAATGCGATAGCTTTTGGCTGTAAGCACTATCCTAGAGCCGTTTGAAGGCTTGGAGACGACGATGTTCCGTTTGGCTTAGCCTAACCTCGCTACCCGCTCGCACATCTCAAGACTAGCTAGCCCTAGAGCACGACATCTAACGTACATTAGATCTGGACGGCTACTATGCTTCGTCTCTCGGGTTCGATGCGTCAGGATATCCAACATGTTCTATTCAACCTTATGGCGATGCCTGCTTTCCTTCCGCCGACAGGTGGAATTCAGAGAACAGCGACATCTTCAAGACGAAGACCGCCGTGTTAAATTACTTTTCGCCCGGTATATACTGTCCCGAATCCTGGACCGAAGCCGCGCACATCACACGACACGAGGGTACCGTATCGGGTACGCCGAATGTAACCGGCTCGGGCGCAATTGCCCATAATACCGATTATCAGAATATCCTTGCGCTGTCTAACACGCTCGTGATGTGCTGTCCCGAGTAAGTGGCCTTGGTATCCGCTTGGTCTCTGCCATAGCGGTGCCGTTGAACTTCCACGTATGACAACCCGCTAACCTCTCCCTCGCGTGTCCTTGAAGCCAATACACAGGAGACCGCCTGGGCGCGTGCTACTCACCCCTCCCCAGTACACCACTTCCAACAGAGCCATCATCGGTGAGTTACTGCGTTTACCCCACGCCAAGCGAGGACCTCACGACCGTCTCCGCCACGACGGTGCTCGCGACGGCGCCGTCGCCGCTGTGGCTTGTCACGCGGGTCGTGTCGGTGACCGAGGTGCAGAAGATCGAGCCCACGACGACGACGGTCCGAGTCTCGCAGGTGTCCGCCTTCACCTACATCCCGGCCGTGGTGCTCGTACACGCCAAGTCCGATTTGCCCAGTGCGGGGCTTGGGTTTGCTCATGCGCGGCCGTTTGTCTCTACGTTATTACTTTCGATGTGGTTATTGGCGGCTCTGTTTTGACTGTTTAGCTCGAATTGACCCGTTTTCTCGGCTCACTATTAAAAATTAATTCAGACTATATCGATAGCAATGTTCTTTCTGATAGTGCGTATCCATGTCTATGACCTGTTAAAGAAAAAGGAGAGAGGAAAAAGTATTGCCCACTAGCGGAATCGAACCGCTGATCTTGTCATGACATCTAGTTAGTACTAGTGACACGCTATACCACTTAGCCAAGCGGGCAGACGAGTCATCACGTGATGTGATACATTGCGTAGATAAGCTGTAATAAGTGATTATTGACATGTGAAATGAAGGTTAGGGAGGAAGGGTTAGCCTAATACCTAGGTATGGCCGAAGGAGTTGAAGTTATCCCTCTATTGTATGGAAATGAATTACGGTTGTTGAAACAGAACTTACGCATCCCTAAGCCTAATTGATTTATGGAGAGCTAGGTCACTCGCAGGTGGCGGCGTCTGAGATTCTTTGACGTCAAATGATTCAGCTGGCGTCTTAACGTAGTAAGACTGTAATACCGAAGCTCTGGTCCTAGCCATAGCTTTTACCTAAAGGATGGATAAAAGATACTAACCCCTGCAACTGTTCTATCGAAAAGATTGAAGATTGGTGGAAACCTTTTTAAGGTGAGACAAACATCAATGTCAGCCACGTAAATTTATCTTTCTCTTGCACATGCCAACAACAAATGAGAGCATTGTAACACCAATTTTTATGGAGAATTTTAAATGATCGGGTGCTTTGAATACCAGCTGATGTACTAGGAAAAACAGATGCATCTATGCGTACGCGTAATATTGTAAGGTATCTAGATTCTAAAGTGGCAGCTAATAGGGCTTAGCGTGATCGCTGGGGTGAATGATCGTCCGGGGGTGGCTTCATGGTGGCAGATGAACAAGGAATAAATATCGAAGGGCCAAGGGCGATCATCAGTACTCTGAAACCACAAACGTCACGACCGTGGAGGGTGGAGGGTAGGTAGAAGTCGATGACGGCGATGGGTTAGACACGGGGTTCATTTTGCGCAATTATTCTTGTTCGGCTCATTATTTGAAGCAGAAGCGAAATGAATTGTCGGCAAGAAATAAGGCCCGGTCTTATGTTGGGGTTAAGTACCTAGGGAATGGCCTGGTGAGATTGCCTGGGCGGCAGCTGACGGCCGGGTCCAACTGCCCACTACGCGCGCGTTAGCCGCTCGCTTCTCGGACCTATCTAAAGCCAGGACGAGGTCAAATTCAATGTCGCTTCGGATGCAACCGACGTCGCTAATCGCATGAACACGATCTTAGCGAGCTATCTTACAGAGATAATGTATAATATTGATAATAAAAGATGGACCTATAAGTGTTTGCACTAGATGCACAAAATAGAGAAGATCAAACGAACATGTTTTGCATAGGTTACCTGTACCTAACTACCTAGATGCTCCCTGTCAATGAATAGCCTAAATCGCTTCTATCTTAAAGTGATTAAACAGCCCACCTTGCACAGTCGCCTGATAGAGCAGAAAGGACTGCTAGGGAATCTCAGACATGAAAGTGAAAGAGGGTGGCAAACACCCAAGGGATGTCTAGGACACCCTCAAGAAAGAGCTACTTAATGCGAGAAAATGATCCATGATCCGTCCTTGGTATACCTCTGCACGATTATCAGGGATTGCTAGTTTTTGAATGTGAGCATGAATAAGGGAACAAAGGTAGGAAAATAAGAAGCGCTGTCTCTTGTTAAAATAAAAATTGACGCTGCGGTGGAGCATGAGCGTTGTTAGACCCATATTTTTGATTTGGCGTAGACGCGCGCATCTTCACACAATTTCCACTGTCCAGGCCAAGATGACCGACCGACTGATTTCTAACAAGAGCTCTGAAAACTGAGGCGTTTGATAATAGAAAAGGGCCTTAGAATGTGGCCGTAGAGATAGCCGCCACAGGTTGGATGGGCTTCTAGTACATTTATGCGGCCTCGAGTTGGTTACAAAACGCAAATACTACAGAGATTGGTTGGCGGAGAACATGCCGAAGAGTTTTGGGCGGAGACTTGGGCGCAACGAGAAGCCAGAAGTAGGACACCTAGATAGGTACCTACAATACTTACCGGCTACAGGTATAGGTAAGTGGGGTGCTTGGGGAGGTACCTCCAACGAAAGGCTAAATGTAGAAGCCATGCAGGTACAGGCATCGATGGAAGGTACAGTTAAGTACCAAATCTGGGTAAGGCATCAAAATATTAACTTAATCACAATAAAAGTTACACACAAGTTACACATTCTATAGCGGATGGGCCCGTGCGCTTGTAGTGTATGCACAGCACTATAAGTATACCTACTTGATCTACCCGCGCGGAGCCCCTGATGACCCCTGCAAGCAGTTGCACCTTGGAGTGGCGGTGGCCAATCAGCATCTCATTAAGGCTGAATTTGGGTTGGTCTCGGCTCTGCATCCTTGCACAGCAAACCATGTACCGTTAAACCTACTCAACCTCACGATACCCAAACAGCGGATCTAGCTCCAAGCGCTGGCGCGTATACCATACCAACTCAAACAGCCCACTTCAATAGAAGAAATATTTTTGGCCTGTCGTGTATCTGACAGTCCCGAATACTCTGGTAAACAGCATCGCATCATGCCCCACATCATTCCTTTCCAGGAAACAATCCCGGTCAAAGACCACGGAAGTGATAATATTTGCCTGGGGCCCTATTCGAAAATTGAACCTGATAGCAACGAGACCCGCAACGCACAGCGTCACGAGTCTGATTCCACATAGCCCAACTGTGTAAAATTAGAGGTAGGGCTACTTTTGACCTTCTGTTAGCACCTCTGCGCCTCTGCGCCTCGGAATTTGTCATTTCCTTGTTCCGAAAGCCCACAGGGAGGAAAAGCCTAGCTTCACGTTGACCGTAGCCAGACCAGACCCATGCAGCAGCAAGAGAAGAGATAGAGGCTGCAATAATAAGAAGGCGGCTCACCGCAACCATATTCCGCTCCCGTGTCCATGATTGATCGCCAAGCTCCTGCAGTAGGTAGTTCGTCGCCCTTCACTTGTTACAGCAATACTACCTCTTGGCATCTTATATTCTACGCACTATCTACCTTTCTTTTCTCACCACACATATTCTTACATGTGCATACGTACAGGATACAAAGCACAGCGCACATAAACACTTCTTTTTCTTTTGGAACTCCTGCGACCATTGTCTCCGGCGCCGGCGCCCTCGATTTAGCGCAAGGCAAACAAGTGGCTTAGTTGATTACCCGTTGTTTCTCAACTAAGAGGTTCTATCTATTGTTTAGCACGTTTTGCTATGCGAGTCTAGACCGGCACAAAGAACTCGGTTTTTCTTATTTCCAGACTTACTCAGAGAAACATCTGTTTACAAACATCTTCGGTCACTTCTCTCATATTATTTACCCCATTTTTGACTACAAACTTTAATTATTTCTCCTCTTTTCTTCTTCACTCCTCTTTTTCTGAACACCGCACGCTCCCACAACCCCTCAACAACCTATCTATTCAGGAACTCAACACTGACGGTTACGCATGCGGTACTAAGTTACACTACCCTATCTTCTCTTTCCCTTCTCCTCGGTCTCGCTGGCGAGACCACGAACCGACTTCCACTTTTTACCACACCAAAATCCTGTATTTTACGAAGATGCGTCTAAAGGGCGTCAATGTCGCCGCCATCTCGCTGCTGGCTGCAGCACCAACCGTTAATGCCCACACCTGGGTTGAATTTCTCTACCACATCGGCTCCAGTGGGACCTTTACCGGACAGCCAGGCTACCCTATCGGCTACCTTCCCCGAAGTCAAGGAATAACCGATGAGCAGCACCAGACCAAGATACTAGACACCTCAACGAACCCGGCTGTCTGCAAGCCGCTGTCATCAAGCAACACTGCCCAGTACCCCCCTCTTCAAGCTGGTGCGGGCGACTATATCGCAATGCAATATCAAGAGAATGGTCACGTCACGCAGCCGGACTTGACGCCACGGCCTTATCGCGGCGGCAATGTGTACGTCTATGGTACCATGGAGCACCAAGATTCCGATGGCATCAATGACGTATTGAACTCGTGGACCGCTGACGGCAAGGGTGGGAACCAAAAAGGCAAGCTTATTGCTACCCATTATTTTGATGATGGCCAGTGCTTCCAGGATGCCCCAGGAAATGCCATCGCCGAGGAGCGACAAGCCAAATTTGGGGTCAACCAGTTACCCTGCCAAACAGACCTTCAGCTACCGACCGACTTGCCTTCCACAGGCACATATACCTTGATGTGGGTTTGGAATTGGCCGAGAATCATCTCCAACACCCAGAATGTGACGGAAATCTACACCACATGTGCGCAGATCAACCTCACTGCATCATCTAGGAGCGAGTCTATCATTAAGTTCAGCAACAGTAACGCCGATATCCAGAGCGCGGCCATCTCATCGCAAGTACACAGCCTCATTGAGGCGACGGCGCTCGGCATCGGTACCAGCAGCCCCCCTGCACCCACCGGCCTTGATGAGGCGACTCCTACTGCTTCAAGCGGCGCAAGCCCGACCAGTTCATCTAGTAGTAAGAGCCACGGCCACGTTAAGACTGTCACTGTTACTGCGGAGCCTGCGACCGTCACTGAGTACCAAACCGTCACTATGGGTGATGGTGATGATGGCGACGGACAGGCTACCACTGCACAGTCATCTGCATTGACTACTAAGAAGCCGTCTACATTTACCACCGCCACCGCTGCCACAACTAAGCAAACCGTCACCTCCGCTGTGAACTCGTTCCCGACGTCGTTGGTCCCAGTCACATCCGTCCACGGGTTCCTGAAGGTTAGAGCTGCCCGCGTCACCGGCCACACGCGACGGGGCTTCCACGGCTACTAAGCACACGAGCCAAGAGCTAAGAGTAGGGCCTACGAAGCCTACTTCCCAGGCCACCCATCCCACAAGGGCACATAGGCCAAACACAGATTGATAACTCTTCTTATGTACATATTCCCCAAGTCATCCAGCCCACATCATGGGCCCCTTATTTCCTTCTAGCATCAGCGGGTGTCTTACCTAGACACGCACGCGGTTTGGGTTCTGGTTAGGTAGGCGTTCGGTCAAGACAAGTAGATACAGGCATTTTTAACAAGGGGACCTCGGAGGTATACATTTGCATTGACAGGAAAATACCCCGGAAGGCGTTTGGCTTAGGTTCGATCAGGGGGGAGGATTACTAGCTGCATGTTATAGTTGCTGCCGCTCGCTGTATTTTTATATCATCCCATCCCTCTTGCCTCGTACTGGGTTCCGAATCAGGCATTGCTGGAACCCCCGTGAAGGTACAGGTGAATCCAGAGGCGATTACTAGGCAGGTTGCCATAGCGGTCTAAGAGAATAACACTCTTTTTTGTAAACATGCTTCGGAGCTGGCACTACGTGCTGGGTCTTTCTTAGTCTTACGTGATAAATAGTATAAAATTGATGTCTTAACTCAGAACGAATAATGTAGATGTCCATATCTTCAACCTGCTTGTGCATTCGTAAGTCTGCGCCTCTTTCTAGAACATGTTCTATGCTGCCATCTTATGTCCTTACCTAATTAGTTTAAATATGTCGAATTTACTCAATCTACGATGGAAAGAATCTTTTACGTTAGTTCTCCTACTGTTAAAGTTTTATTCATAAATCAAATCACGGCATCATGCAGCTAGAGAAAGTAGAACAGTGATAATTATTTTAAATCTCGGATAAGGATGTAGAAAAAGGAGGTAGATCTTACGAGTGGCATTCACTCTATGTAGCAATGAAATTTCTCGTCTATAGAGGTTGCATGCTTAGATCCATCATGTACCTCTACAAACCGGGGCTGCAAACCTACCTGCCTAGACAAACTACGCTAAGGCGCCCGCGACTACGAAGATCAACATAGTAATGATGACGACGCCATAATACCGAAGAGGCGGCCTCTAAGGGTTCTTTGATGTGGCGTTATCAGGACCATCAAGCTTCTCGACGTCACGCGAGCTCTCAGTCGGCATATTTCTTGCGATACCCTCGCACTTTGAGAGATTTGCTTGATATGAGGCTATCGACATAGCGACTGAGGTGCCGAGAACAACAGCTGCTATGAAAAAGTTAACGCATACGGCGAGGGTAGACATATCGGAAGGCTTTTGTTTCGGACTGTGGGTGGTGGGAGGAAAGGACAGGTCAAACTTTGGCGGAATAGGAGAGATGCTAATGTATGTTTTGCGAGGCGAGGATACAGGGGTCGAGTTGTGTGACAATGTGGCCATTGTCTTCCTTGACTCTTTGTTCGGCTGCGGCAAAGGTTGTGGTTCACTGTTCTCTAAGTATCTGTTGCATACTCTCTTTAGCTATTGCACATGGATGGGTACCGAAAAATTAGTACTTCTATCGTTTTTAGCATGGTCCCCCTCTCACTAATACTAAGAGATCCTTTTTTATAAGCTTAATTGTTGTTAGTACCTTAGCTATTAGCTTTGCTGCCCTAGAATTTAGGGAGACCTTGATGGCCCTAGTATATCATGCTTTCAAGTTTTCTATTATCCGGGGTTGGCTAGGAATCTTTCACTCTCTAGGTCAGCGGGACTAGTTCTCTAGAACCGTACTCCTTACGTTTGAGTTCCCTGAAAGTGGTGTTAAAAATAGACTAGGCACAATGATGACTCAATTAACAAAGGCCTTGTGAGGCAGCTGAGACCATTCATAATACGTATATACGTAACCTAGGCAAGGTATCACGAGCATAAACTGTCCTTCATACCCCATACTTCTAGAAGGACTCCGATTCATTTGGAACCTTAAAACAACCAGCCCCCCTCCCCTCTTTCAGGCAAGTACATTTTAGACGGGACATATATATATTTCTCAAAGTTCACAGTACTGAGTACCTACTTTCACCACATGTGTCGCAAGGGAGGGTGGTGCGGTTTCAGGGGTACTAATAAGAAGCCCTAGATCCGGGTCTCAGGTAGTTAGCAGTTAGAGAGCAGGAACTATAGAAAGAAGTGCCTCAATGAATTATTCGTCCATGCTATATTATTATGAAAAACGTAATTCTGTCCGTGACCCAGACTTGTCCTGGCCTTAATCCCCGGCACTACTAATGATGATTACAGTTCCTCCCCTAGACAGGTGGCTTTTCCATCCCGTCAAAGTCAGGGGCCAAAAATGTGATTCAAGTATCTCGATTGTTGCTCCCTATGGCCTTCATTCGTCATTCCAACCAGTGCTAGAGCCATAGCCATTTCTTGCACTTATCTTTCTCTTAGAGTCTTTAGTCTAGATGACCTACGAAGGAAACCCTCCGTCGATGATGCTTTTCGTTCCTGAGTATTGCTACTACTGCAATACTCACTTACACAAGAAAACGATTTCGGGAACCTGAAGTCTTGTTATATTTGGACAAGCGTTTCGGTTTAATTGAAGTCAGAGGCGTGGGTTCGGGCGGCTGCTCGACCATCTCTTCGCCCTGGTCTTCATCTTCGCCCTGGTCTTCATCTCCGTCCTCGTCTCCGTCTCCGTTATCATCTACATCTCTGTCTTTATCTCTGTCTCCGCCTGTCTTTGTCGTATCAGGTGGCTCTCCTCCTGACGCAGGAGCCCCTTCGATGGTAGATTGTAGGCCACCATGAAGCTGTTTCCAGTGCTCCTTCAGCTGGTCTCTTAAGGCGTATGACCGTTCCATCGCGTAGTCTTGCTGATTCCTGAGTTCTTGTCGGCCCATTTTAAATCCTTCGTAAGTGCTTACAAGATTTGTTGATTTGATAAGATACTGGTTGTATTTAAGCGTGCCGTCTTGTTCCGATAAAGTATTATAATGTGCAAAAATATTAAGATGAGAGCCATCTGTGGTAAAGGTTGTTACTTCAGCGTGACCTGGCGGATCGGGTTTCCCGATAAACGCCAGTGCCTGGTTCCGAGCGTAAACAAGAGCGGCTCCATTATATGCGCTTTGCATTCTCGCTGTTTCCATATCTCCTCCGCGTCCTTTGCACTCTCCGGCTATATGAGGTAGAGTTAAAGAACTAGGGCCATTTTCATCAATGACAACACTGTCAATATACTCATCGACTAAGAACGGATCGTATTGTCGCATCTGAAGGCCTTCAACAAAGCCAGGTTGCGGGGTAGGAAAGTTATTATTAAACCCCACGTTTTTTGGAAAGCTTGTAAATGCCTGCTTGAATGCTCTTCTGTAGCCTTGCTCTTCGTGCTGTTTTAGTAAACTTAAGGCAACCTCAATAACCATAGTCGCTTCGTTGACGGCTTCTCTAACTCTATTGACGTAGCCCCTATATTGTGATCCGGGAGGTGAAGCGGCTTCGCGGGGTCTAGAGAGCCGCGCACGGAGATCTTGCAGATTTGTGGGCGGTTTGGAGTATTCTGGTTCAACGAGACCATTCTTGTAGGCCTGAAGAGTATCAAAACCAGATGTCGTCATTGAAGTAGTCTTCGTTGTTGATGGCTCGGCCATAGAGTCGGGGGTAGCACACCCTAACATCTTACTGGTTGGTTTCTCCGTCAATCGCGCTTGTTTCGGCTGACGATCGCTATGGCGGCCGATTTTGTGGTTTGCTGGAGAACCTTGTTCTTGCTCGTCAACAGTAGGTTCACGAAAGGTATCGTATCGGCGCTTGGACTTAAGTCTTGAGTGTTGTAGGTCAGTCTGCAAGATCTTTCCGTTAGTCGTTGAATTGCGCTAGGTGACATTCTCAAGACGCGATAAAAGGCAGATCACAATCTCACGAAACTAAGTAAGCCAAATTATCACGCTCCCAAGCTAGCATGAGTTAATCTGTAGCATAGCCATACTTTACTCACCTGCTTTGCGTCTGAGTGCTGATCTCCAGACGGCCGCGCCCCGGTCCGAATCAGTGAACGTCTCATTGTCCGGAACGGTTCAACCTCAAAAGCCGTGTTGCGCTGCCGATTCCAACTTGAAGGAGTGTCGTGAGCGAGAGCTCCAATGGGCTTGGATGGGGGCAATCGGTTCGCGCCTTCCAAACTTAGCCGCTCATCATACAAGATGCGTTTTGTACTATTAGTGCTCAACTTGGCCCATTCAACTGGCTGCCGAGAGACGGATGCATCAAGGTCTTTCAAAGTTGTATGTATGTAGATTGACTGTAGAGACTGGATACCAGAATACTGAGATAATGTGTCGCGGGAATGTTTTGGCGAAGTGAAACGGCTGAAGAGGGATTGGCTACTGACTTCTAGACCAACCAAGTGGAAAAAGTTGTTGTATTGAAAACAGAAGGCTCGCGGGTAAGTTGCCCCGCGCGAAAGCTAGAACCGGATTATGTATAAGCACTTCCTAGAACTGTATTAAACAGCAGGTAACCCTCGCTAAATTCCTCGCGCCCGTTATGTACTTTTCACCTGTTCCGTTTCTATACAACAAGTCACAATCATTTTAAAGAGCTGTCTCAAGATGTATGTTGCTGTTGAAATTGTATTGTGAATAATGAGCGAATGCAACCAGAACTGTAGATCTGAAGCTAAACCATAAATAATGGACGGGCACTACTAAATGTGGCCACATAAAAGAAAGGCTGTTGGGTCGGAGTAGCTCAGCAAAGATTGAGTAGTAGGGCCCCTGTACCTACCACTTTACCTAGGTAGGTACTTAGCGAATAGGGCGAGTAAGTATGTGTCAGGTGATAAAGTAACCAGCCCCTATAAGCTGGTGGACTTCTATTCACTTTGTGACCTTCTCTGCTGACGGTAGCTTGTATAGCTCTGGTACTCCTTCATGATCCAATTCGTATCCCTCCTCTACACGGCGGAAACTCCAGCTTTCTCCCTGGCGGAACAGGGTTGCAACATGTATGCTCTGAACATTGCTGTCTCCACCAGATATGTCGAAGCTCGCAAGGTGTCCGTTTTCCTCTTCTTTGCCATCGATTCCCTGGAACAACCGACAGTGTGCTTCCTTGACCTTACTGAAGCTTTGGCCACGAGATTTGGCTTTGTAAATCACGATCCAGATATCCACCTCTTTTATATTTTCCGCCACTGTGTTCAGGGTAAACCAGAGTTGTTCATCGTCACCATCTCCCTCGCCGGTAATGTTATCCTTGGAAAGACGAATAGATCCACACTTGCTTTGCTTTGCGGCATAGTTAACCATCTCGTTCTCCGAGCCCTTGTCTGCCATGAGAATAGCGTATACATCCAGGTCGAGCGGTTCGGTGGAGGGCGCCTGCTCGATGGGGTCCCACCCTACACCAACGGTGAGATTTGTGAGGCCCTTGCTGAGGTTGATGGCTTCTCCATTCTGAAGGATATGAGACATCTCGTAACTAAAATAGTTGCCTGTGACTGAATAATGTTTACTAGAGCGGTGATATAAAAGATTTGTGTATGTTGTCACTTAAAGGGATTTCTGAGGTGGACTGGTGGATGGATGAGATGAAGGAAGATAGAAAGGTGGGAGGTTAGCTTTTATAGGCAAATATTCAGGGCTAAGGGCCCATATGATAGATAGCTTCCAAGAAGCAAGATAAGCGATGAGAAAAAAAACTGATATGTTCTTCCAGGGGCTTTGAGATATACACAAGGAATGTTAGAACGCCAGGGAAGGTAGCAACGTAGTACTGAAGGGTGGGTAACATCATAGTTTACAACATCGCGTTGCCATTTATTAGTTTGTTTTTCATCTTATTTAACATATCATTGCTTCGTTTATATGTAAACAGTGTAGTCATTCCAGGATAGTTTTTCTCAGGCGACCGCTCAAATTTCTCGTACCTTTCGTCCTTAAACAGTAATATTGCTTACAGCCTCAGCGGCCTCAGTTAGGCCTATATTGTGGCTTTTGTCGTGTAACAATAACAAATCTATAGTCAACAAGCCCCGGCAGAAATTGAGACATTAGATGGAGAGATTAGATCGAGCTCAAGAGCGCAGCCACAAACATTGAAATAGTGTAGAAACCGGTGGTTGCACACGCCTAACACCTTGTACGCCAACTCTTTTGGCGCAGTGTCACAACTCAGATCTGATAGGTCTATCGTTGCCATGGCTAATGGTCTACTAAATAAGAGTTTTTCTGCCATCAAATAAAACAAAACAAAGCAAACGCGTTATTTTGACTTGTTTTGCTTATCGGGAGCACTGCCTCTATTGCAACCGTTTATAGAACTTGTTTACATTAAACTCTTCTACCGTATGGATCCTTCTAATAGCCCCATGTGCTAGAAATTGGTTTGTTCTTCATTCACTCTAGCGCTGGCCTTTCCCATTCCATGAAGGTCGCTGTGAAGAACCCTAGAGCAGCGCCTGCAAGATTGAGATAAAACACCTTGCTAACATTTCGAGCTACAATCCCAGAGACTTCGCGGCGAGTGTTGGGGTCCAAACTGTTAAAAACCGACGAACCAACCCGGCTTGTCGCAGCCTGGATTAGCGATCGTGGGTAGTCAGGGAGAATCTCCTCGGTCGCCCGGTTAAGGAACACTGCAGTCGCGATTCCTAGAGCCAACACCAGGCCAGCCATCTAAGAACAAGTGAGGAATGCCGTCACTTGGCCTAATTTAGACCGAGGGACTTTAGCTTGACCAACTGTGAATGGTAATTAGACGATAGGCCCGCAACTCACTCCTTGGATAACGGCATACCCGGTTATCGCTGCACGAGAGGTACCGTAATCGATCGAGGACATCAACCCGCCGCTCACTAACATTAAAACACCGGCCCCCAGGAACCAAACATTGTAGATGGAAAATTTTGGAAAGAGAGGACTAAGTGGGCCTCCACTGACGAGAAGGGCTGCGATGAAGGGTAGCGTCCAAAGGGCGGCAGGCAGTAGAGAATCGTTGAAGGAGAATTGATAGAGAAGGGGAAGAGAGTAGATGGTGACAGTATCGCTGGCGATGGCGAGGGACGACCAGCAAAATAACAGTACCATGTGCCATGTGCCTGCAAGCTCAAGTGGAAAGATTCTATCAGTTGTAGGACACCAGTTTCCATTTTCTCAAGGCAGCAAGTGCTATTCCCTTAGCAGGAGAATTCTGAGGGCCAGGCTGTGTGGGAAAAGGATAGTCACTAAAAGCCCCTGATATACTCAGGCACGCAACAATACCTGTTGTTGACGATACCGAGACCTCAGATGTAGGGATGCAACTTCAGGATGACAGAGCCCTAGTGCGCAAACTCCCTACCTATCTAACTGCAGATCCCTACTATATGCTGTGAATCCTCTCTCTTTCCTCAAGGGGATGTGACAGGTGATGAAGTTACCAACGCAGAGTGTCTTGACTCGCGATTGGTTGTATATAGGTATTAATTATAATAGAACCGGTAGAGTAGACGAAGATAGAAAGCTAGTAAATCTAATTTTAACTTGTCTAAACCCATAACAATAGAATAGGAGAAATTGGACAAGATAACAAACTAGGCTCGCAGCTGAATTTGATGGTTTCGCCAATGTAGAACTAGTATTATACGGGAACTCTGATTGCTAATTAGACCAAAGTAAGAGCTGCTTACATTTCAGGTCTGTTTATGTTTAGCAACTCGATCTATTGTAATTTGCTAATCGACATGTTCTACTGTTGACCAACATACTTTGAACGCGATCCTTAGTCATGATACCCAATGCTCGAGAACATTATGTTTAAGACTGCTCTGTTGTAGTGTTTTAGGTACATAGCTCCCAAGCTCTAACAAGCTCCAAATCCAACCTGCCCTTCAGCCAGGGGTTTATCAATGCCTGGGGCCTTCATGGCTGCATTAAGTAACATCTGTAGGCAGTGCTTCATATGCGGAATAAATTCGGTAGTAGCATCCATCCTTTCACCAGCTTCCTCAATATCCGCACGTCTCATGAGGACAAACGCGCAACTGAACAAAATGTAGTTAGCAACTGCTCGTGAAGAGGTAATTCAGAAAAATGAAGAAACCGTACTGTGCTAGATGCATTCTATTAGTCGACACCCATGACATATCGCCCAGCGGTCTTGTTTCAGCGAACAAGGACATTTCCTGGTCGGTGATTTCTTTCGCGGTGGTACGGTCTTCCCAATAATGCCAGCCCGTCATGTTGACCATATTCAATGTGGCAGGAAATTGAATGTATTCATCTTCGTAGTAGCGTGGACACTCGGCCGGAAGCCAAGCTTTGGTCAGCCGGTCAAAAGAGCAACCAGCTTTCCGTGCTTCTGCGACTGACGTCCCGCATGTAAGTTGTGGCCGAGGGGCATATTGGTGTAGCAGCCGTAGATACAATATTGATATAGTGATGGATGTGACGGCGAGTGCTGCTAGAGCTATATGAATAATAGCGAGGTGCCAGCGTGAAAGATACGAGCGCATCCGTGATTGATGCTCCTGGAGAAGATACTTATCATCTGCGGCAAGGGAATCCTCCTCCGAAAGACGAAGGCTATGATATTTTACTTCGGGAACACGAATTTTAGCAAAGAAGTGCATCGTGACTGGAAATTTAGAATGGGATCAAAGAATAACGATAGAAACGCAGATAGCATCCGCGTTGGCTTTTGAAGCGTATAAGGCAAGAGAGTGATCGCCAACAGGTATACGGTTTAGCTAGAGCCCATGTAAATAGCTATCCGAAATGCCATGGATCTGCCATGGGTCTACCATGAAAACCGTAACTAATGCTTCAGTTTAAAACTGCCATATAGCTCATTAACTTAACACCGGATCATAGGACAGCTCTAATAGCCTGACAACATGCCATTTTGATTTGCAATCCTAGTAGTTGCATCAAGCTAAGGTGATTTACTAATCATCTGATAGTTTTGCCTAGAACCATTTTCTCAAGACTATTCCCTAGCCGTTAAGGCATCATCTCAGGGGATTCTGAAGCCGTATTGGTGGACTTTAAGGATCCTATAGTCTTGCTATGCGATCTAAGTATTGCTATGTTTCACTAATTCGCTAGGCGCTGCACTGATAAGGCAGCAAGGGTGAGATTTTGGTATAAGCTACTTACTCAACATGGATAGCGTGTACCCTGTGCCGCAAGCCCGCGCTTATGCTAGACTTCCGGGAGTGCTCGGCAATAATCCTTTTGAGGCAGATTTGAACAGGGGTATAGGTTCCTAATCCTAGCTAGTAATTACTTGGCTCCGTATACCGATGTCACATATGTAGGCAAACCTGGCTTAAACTAATGAGTTTCAGTACAAATCTTTGCTATAAGGCAAATAGGTAAATATAGTATAATTTTAGGTTTTATAATAAGTATGTTATGAGGTTAAGGCTGTCTTTACTACATGACTATCTTGAAGATTAAGACTGCTTTTATTGCATAATGTTGGATGAGGTAGGTAGTAAATAAATGACGATGATATTAATTTAAGCAATAATACACTTAGTGACTCTCGTATGCTATACAATTTTAACATTAGGAGTCCCTGCCGACTCCCAGCCCAGGTTTTCCATTTGGGTACGATGGCCCTAACACAGGATGAACAAGAACACCGGGCGCCATGACATCATACACATGATCGTGAGCCCAGTCCTGAATGTGATCCCAGTTGACACATTCATGTCGACCCGTGAAATTAGCCAGAGGCTCCCGCGTGTGCGTCCCCCAACGCATAGTCAATAAAGAGACATCGCCGGCGCACTGAACGCTCTGGCGCAGGCTGTCAAGACAATGTGCTTCCATGTGTTAGCTATACCTAGTTATGGGCTGTTAAAGAGCTTACCTGCATGGCGACTGTCTAGGAATCGCTCTTCTGCAGTCATATTTGGGAAATAATGATCTCTATGAAATACGTGGTGGATGCGCCGCTAATGTCTGTCAGCAAATTGCAGCAGGCGATGTATTATGTCATAAAGAATTTCCCTTACCAAGCAATGGAGATCGTGAAACACAGCTAACGTAGCGAAGTAGCCGTCATCTGGAAGCTTAATCCCTTCCTCCAGCCGGCCTAGTCTTTTCATGTCTGACTCAGGAATCTGTAACCATTGATCTTTTGATGAGTGAGCATTTCAATATCGCAATATTGAGGATGATAAGTGGCATGCTTACATTTCAAGAGATCTCTCCATCTTGCGTCCAATTCGGGTGTCGGCTTTCCAAAGTAGTCATCGAGATCATCAATTTCATCAAACACACGAGTTCCGTATTCTATTGATGAAGTTGCGGATGCTACAAAATTAGCTATCAGTATTTTCAAAAGGGAGGAAATTCTCACATTCAATGCTATCCGGTAGTCGACATTTAGAGTCGAATTTGAAGTTCCAAAGGGTGAAAAGGAAGAATAGTGTGTATGTTGCGATGATAGCGGTATGAAAGAGTAAAGGTAAGATCCAGGATTTCTTTTTCCAGATTTTTGCTGCTGGATAGTTTTCCACATCGTTCTTGCGAAGCAAACGCGCATCTGAGGATAATCCTTCATCTTGAAACTCCTCATCAGAAGACTTGTCTAGAGGGTACGACATGATAGTGTATCAAGCGACTATCTCTAGATCTGCGTTCATGAGCGTAGAGTTAAGTTATCAAGGTGATACTCGGGTGAGTAGAAGGCGACCAGCTGAGCAGTCTTGTGAGAAATTCCAAAGTGACTATCACAAGACACGCCGCCGAGCCAAGAAGAGAATGCGGTGAAGAAAAAATCTCCTAGTCTGTTGATATCTCCTAGAGGTATTAATCCTGGTCCCTACTGGGCACTGCACAAAAATGTTTACCGACAATCCTTCTTGGAAAAGTACCTACTTACGCAAGAACGCCTTTCCTCCAATGCTTATGTAGATAAACAGGGGCTAAACAGGCGTAACAATGGACGCGTAGTTAGCTAAGTACCCCTACGTAAACTAAATATTAGGCTAGACAAATCGGATGAGGAGCGGTCAAGTTGTCTCTTCCAATTAAGAGGTAGATTGAATTACCCGGTACTTTTAGTTTGATATGGTAGAGCATCCTAATGTTTATTATCCGAAGATAGGTAATCCTTCTGCAGTCATCATTAAAGGAGTCAGACTAACTAAGAACTTCCTGAATGTAGTGTAGTTTCTATATGGTATCTCACTTGTGTCATGTTCATGGCTTCGGCGGCTCTTTACTTGCGGAGAGCCAAAAAAAAGAACACTACGCCTGGTTCGCATCTTTACCCGAATAAGAACCCCACTAACGGAATCCTACAGCACATCGTACTTCTACGTATAGGTATTATACGATGCTTGGCTGTTAGCTCTTAATCCCCGGATGGCGTCGGAGAGATGTGCGGTAGGTACTATGTAGGTTCTCTTATCAATACCTAGGTACAGAATATGCATGGAATATAGACGCATGCGAGTGGGTACATCATGTCAAACCCTGGGCTGCATCTGCATGATATGCGGGGCTGGGCTGGGCTATGCGGGGGATGACACTTCATGACTAATATTACAACGACAACGATAGTATTGCATTATCTTCTGTTTGGAAGTCGACGGCAGAAAAAAAGGCTAAAGCTCTAATTAATCTAGCTCTGAGGCATTAATTGTAATAGAATTGGTATAGTGGACAAAGATAGAAGGCTAGTAAATCTAACTGTCCAAGCAGACAACAGCAGAATAAGAAAAAGGGGACATGACAGCAAAAAGGACTCGAAATTTATATCCAAGGGAGTTCCTAATAAATATAGCGGCAACCTAATTTATGCAATTCAAGAATAAATAAATGGGATGTATTCAATCATAGACTGTTCCGTAACGGTCATCTTGAACTCTAAACTATCTATCGTATATGTCGCACTGGCGAGCCTAAGTACATGATCTACAATATTTCGCCATGTTTGCCAAGTGGTTGATGTAGATAATGAGTCCCTACTATTGCTTCCCAACTCATATGATTTGATTTTCTTTACTCAGTAGGAGCTGGCTCCTCAATATCGTGGACACTGACGACCAGCTGATACTGGCGCTCTTCTAGCGCTCGCTTCACCTTTGACTCTGGCGCGGGTTCCTCAATATCATGAACACTAACAACGAGCTGGTATTGGCGCTCGGCGAGAGTAGATGAGCTTTCCACCGCTCGCTTGGATTCAGGTGCGGGCTCCTCGATATCATGAACGCTAACGACCAGTTGATATTGACGCTCGGCGAGAGCCTGGGAGCTGATTATGTCGCGCTTCTCGGTTGGCGCTGGCTCTTCAATGTCATGGACGCTAACAACAAGCTGGTACTGGCGAGCTGCTAATTCTGTTGAAGCTATAGCAATATTAATATTCGTGAAAATAAAGGAAAATCTGAATAGTCATACCTTGGTGAACAACTGGCGCAGCGAAAGCAGCTGTCATAAGAGACAAGAAAGTCAAGGCAAATGAAGTCTTCATTTTGGCTTTCGATTTGGATACCTCGGTGGATAAAATTGAAGTAAAAGAGTTAATGAGTCAACTTAGAGTGGGTTAAAAAGTACAAGACATATAGTGAAGATGTTGGATGCTCTGTACGATGTTTCTAGTCATAAGTCTCGGGGGAGAATGATATTTTATACTACTTCGAAGACGTGATCAATACTACAGCTATCTAAATACAGCACTAGCCAAAACCCCATGCTCTAATAGCAAGATCCGTCATCAGGCTCACCGGAACGACTTATCCTGATTTCCGGAATAACAAATAGTACCGATAGAATAGGGATCCGCACGCTACTCCTGTTGCATGTTATCAGCCATAATCCTCTCAAGGGGTCTTGTCTTCCATTTAATCCATTGGCACCCCACTTTCCCATTGGTATACAGTTAAATCTAGCGACGGACTGTATACACCAAGCACCGCTTCATCTCTGTTCATCCAACATTCTCGTTCTAAAATTATTGCCATACTCTTCTCATATTATTCAACCTACGCCTTACATTCAGCCATATAATAGCCACTCTGCATATTCGCCGTATATTATTCTCCATTACAATGTCGTATTCTACCGACTATGAAAAAGTAGTCCAAAGCGTAGATGACGCGAACCAGCTAGGGTTTGACCTTCACCATCGACCTCAAACGAGGTCACATTTACGCAGTGCCCTTCTTGCTGGCCTTGCAGCAACCATCACCTTCATTATTGGACTCGGCGTCGGCTCGTCCTCAAGCCTCCTGTCCAGCACTGACTCTGGGCATCCTAACGGAGGTCCGCCGGCAGTTCAAGGGCCTTTCGTCGAGACCTCGCAGTGTGGCAAGACACCTGCAGAAGCTCGGGCCCTTGGGTGCTCTTATGACCTGCTCTCAGCCACCTGGTGGCCCGCGGCTTGTGAAGACCAGTCTACGGCAAGGGAATTCGAGGAATGGCTACGTTCACCGAAGCGTGTGCGGCCTTGGCCTTTCTATCTCGATAAGAATGGCACGCAGCACCTTGAGACACTTGAGCAATTATCTGAGATGGCCGGCCAGGACATATGGACTACTCAGGAGTTTCACACTGGACATTGCATGCTCTGGTGGAAGCGCCTACACAAGTCTATGGAAGGGAGGATTGCCACCAACATCTGGGCGGGCGAATATCATCATACAGCCCACTGCAGTAGTTTACTCCTGACGACGGACTGGGCTACCGTAGGCGAGATCGTCGCTCGGGTTCCCTCTGGAGGTGGCTATGGTTGGTGCAGACAGCCAATTAAGACAGGAAGTGACTTAAAAGCCTAGGTCAGACACTCTCCCTAGAATGATAATGGCGGGCTGTAGGGCGAAGACATTCAGGATATTCCATCGGCAGATAGAAATGTGAACTATATCATCGATGATTTCTCACTATATTCTTATTATATTTAGTCCTCTAGTATAATATTACCTACTAGCTACCTAGGCGGTTATTAACAACTAGTTAAATCTCGTCACATCAAGTTCAATCAGCTTCGCTGAAATATAAATTTTAGCTCTTTTTCTTTCTCTACAGTACTATTTACATAAGAGCCGTATTCTACGTAGAGACTATGTCAATTTAGCAATTGTGCTTACGTGCGTAGATTCCCAGCTTCACATGGCCATCAACCTACTATGTCGATAGATAGTACTTGTGATAACCATAGAATTTCAACGCCACCTTGCCAAGGCAGAGAATTTGCCTAATTCGGTAATTTCTACTTTGGCACCAGCGCCCTTGTGCTGACAGACCCGGTTTTCCTAGTGTATAAGCAGGGGGTGTATATCCCTTGGTAGTTTCGAGAGCTAAAACCACACCGCCACCTCAGGTTGGAACAAGCCCTTGCACATCACATGTCGGTCCCACGAGCTGGGTCCGGTTGAGGCGAACGGCTCGCATTAGAGCGAATAGAGTCCTCTGCCTTAATGGCGCTATTCTGCCGCCCGCTACGGTTCGCTATCTAATGTATTGCCGGGAGCTTAGAAATTATGCCCGCCTTTTCAGCTACTTATGACTAAAACGCCACACAGCATAGCTGCCGTAAGACTACCGAGACTATTGAGACTACCACCGGTAGAAAAGCTTATATTGCTAACTAAAAGCGCAAGAAAATTTAAGCAGAGGGACGTATTAATACTACACATTTGCTATATATGCGTACGTTTTCTACCAGCACGGCTATTTCCTCTACTCCGTAGGATTCCTAGCTTCCCCAACTTTCGGCAGGATCGCAGTTCTGGTAAGTGTTCCGCAACTCTACAAGGATCACTAGTTCCTTGTCGAACTTGGAGATGAAGCTATAAGCACAAAATAGGCAATCAAGTTCACCGCCGGCAACTGTTCAATGTGTAATGTGTGATAGTGTAAGCATATGCCACTTCAATGCTGGCGACCTAGATCATGCAGCCGCTCTAGTGTCTATTATTCAAGGATAGCACAATAGAGCTAATTCTAGGCAAGGTGCTAGCCAATGACAGCGGCTGCAAGTGACAACTCAGCAAAGGCCAAGTTCCCGTGGTCAGGGTAGGAAAAGATAAGACACCTTGGCAAACCTATACATACCTAGTCTCGAAAATTCATTCGTCTATGTAAACTAATAATATCTAGATAGGTACTAGGCTTAGCAGGAGTGGTGTTGGCGTCTAGCCGACTAGTGAAAAGTCTCTAGGGTACTAACTAGTAGCCGAGGATCCGAGGAGGCGAAAACGTGGTGGGATGTATGTTCCCCACGAGGCATGGCTTTGACAAGGATGGCCTTGGCCTCAACAGGGATCTCAATCCTAAATTCATTGGATCGATCGAGCCAGTGGATCACGAATCGGTCAGATATTAATACCTAGCGGAGATAACATATCATTTTCCAGCAACTGTGGGTAACAGGCTAACAACGGCTAAGAATCAGGGGGTTCTGCCTCGCAGTTCAGATCTGGTAGCTACCTAAGTAGTTGAAGAGCATTATTACCATGGGTTCGTGTATATTTTATCGTCGCTGACAAATTTGCAAGCGGGGATGATGCATATAAGTGGCACAGTTAAGAGAAAGCGCGGATATAACGTACAATTCCGGAAGAATCCGTTTCGAATCCGTTTCTATTATACTTACCCACATGCTTAACTAATAACCACGGGTGGACTATAGTCATTGATTGAATACTGACTGCATGTTTTCTGCATTTCAAAATTATCTATAGGACAGCTAGTATTAGGCACTGCAAACCCAAAACCTACGACATTTGTTACTATAGTCGGGCCACTTACTTGTAATGATTCTATATCGTTCATATACCTAGCCCTCTTAGTGAGCATCTTCCATCAAAGGCCTCTACAAGATGGCTCTGATTCAATTTTTGTCACGCGGCTTCTTTGGGGTTATATTGTTCTGTTCTTGGGCTACGGCCGCAATCCAATATTGCCACAAGGACGAACTTGTGAACTTGTGTCTGGGCATGATCACAGCCAAAAATGAAACAAGCAGTGGCACAGATCTTTTTATGACGTTGGGGTTTGAGGGGAGCGCCACGAAAGGGTGGATGGCTCTCGGAATTGGGGAGCAGATGGCTGGGGCTCTAATGTTTCTCACGATTACCGACCAGAAGAAAAGTAGGCATACACCCAGCTTGAGCATTAATCTGAATCTCTAACTAAGCTCATATGCAGATGTAGTTGTCAGTGTTCGTACAACCGAGTATGTGTCATTATACTGAGATCTGAGAGTTAAACTTGATCACTAACGTTCAATAGTGGGCATTTTCAGCCTCAGATGGCACCGGATAAGACACCAACCGTTGAACTACTCTCAGTTAACTCTCAGACAGACGTATGGCAGGAGTACAGCTTTGTTTGTTACGCGTGCGACAAATGGGCCACTTTCGATCCCTCGCAGAAGAGCCATCCATTCATATGGGCTCGTGGTTTAAATCAAAAGTTTGAGATAGTAACATTGGACGCACGAATCAAACAGCACGATCATTACAGTAATGCCTTCTTCTAGCACTTGATTCTCAAAGGCAGATCCACTGATGTGAGCAATAGGTCTTTTCTGGGTTGACATGACCGCAGGTATCCTCGCCCCAGGAGAAGTAGCTGTCCCGCCTACATTGGATAGAAGTAAGGGATCTTTCGGCGCTTCTGACTTTGGATCTCCATCTGGAGGCTCAGAGTCGGATGTAGATCCAGGATTTACTGCGGCCAGAGCCCATGGGCTTCTGCTTGGACTAGCGTTCATGGTTTTCTTCCCTACTGGGGCCGTACTACTCAAGAGCGGGTTTACTAAAGCGTTCCGCGCTCACGTGGCTCTTCAACTGATGGCCAGCTTGAGCACATTTGGTGGCGTTGCCCTCATTGCATGGCCAATCGTGAAAAACAACGCGGTAAGCTAAATATCTGAACGTGACCGAGTTTTTACTACATTTTACTCATATCTATTATTTTAGTTTGAGACGCTCTTAAAAGGCCACCCTTTCTTGGGAACTGTTATTGTCGTCCTTGTAGGTATACAGATATGGTTTGGCTGGTGGCATCATCAGAACTTTTTGAAGTTGCAGAGAAGAACAGCACCAACCCTTTTGCATCGATGGAACGGAAGGTTATTACTTGTCCTTGGTATTTTTAACACCGGATAGTAAGTATAGATTACCCAATGTGTGTTGAGATCGAGTTTTAATTGTCTAATAGTGGTATTCTATTTGCGAAAGAAAAGGCAGCTGCCAAGCTGGTCTGGGGGACTCTCGCTGCTATTGAGGCTATCGTTTTCTTGATTGCAGTACCCGAGTTGAGTCGCAGAAAAGAGCAGTTCTATACAACAACTGCTAAGCAACAAGTTCATACCGAGGAACGAGGGCACCTTTTGGAAACAATTCCATCTGAGCAGTGAATGGCATGATGAGAAAAGGTATTCTATAATAAAAAATAAAACTATATTAAGTTTATATACCTATGTGCCTCGGAACTTATTATTTCTTTTGAGTATGTATAGTCCGTAAGGTAAAGGTCTGCTTGCCGCTTGTCATCTACGCGGTTACTTAATATGCAGGTGCTCCAAATTCCTACCGCAGCCGCTGTCAAACTGCAGTCCCCTGCTTTACGAACTTTGATCGACAGTTTCCGCTGTGTCGGCAATACGATGACTATATAGGCACTTCGGCAAGAAGATAGCGAGGCAGCAGGTCGCTGCAGGTAATCACCCTAGTTGATTAAATCTCGGTCGATCTTCATAATTAGTTCGCCAAATCACCGAGGAGCGAGGGCGCAGGATGTTTAGAGACCAAAGGGATGTCGCGCAATGGTCAACTACCGATGTGCAGCATAAAGTACGAACAGAGATGAAGATAGCCTCTCAAACCTCTTATTCTATGTATTTAATATGGCTAGTTGCAGTCGAAGGTCCAACGGACAGTTATCGTATCTTCTAGGAAGCTTCGCTGTATTACCTATGAATAAAGGTATAAAGATCAAAGTAGTATCATCAATCGGGTATGCATGTCGAAAAGTAAGAGAGACTCAATGTAGTGAGATTAGGGGGCTTATTCACGAGCTTAAAATTCTGGAATTAGGGGGGTTATACACAACTTACTGCTTGTGTAGCAGTCTAGGTTAGAGAGTTAACTAGATTAGGATGCTCTTCTAAGTCTAATTCTATGTCTAAATAATCAATATGAAGGCGAAAGTGACAGGAATATGGCGCGTCGGAAACGGTCTCTTTTAGCAGCTCGTAGCTTTATGTTACTGCACTAGCTGCGACAAACCGGCCTGGTAAATGTTATCTTCCAGCGTTCCGTTTAGGGTGATGCCAAAAGGACCAGTTTCAAGCGCGCAGTAAGAATCATTTCCTGGTAACTGGGTATATTGAAAATAGGCGTTCACTTTTGCCTTCTGGCAAGAGTTATTTGTAACCCTTGACGTGTGCTTTAAACTAATCAGTCTATGCTAGAAAACGACTTATGAAGAAGAATATCACTCACTCCTGTGGCGTCAACGGTGACGACTTGGGCATCCTTGTAGTTCGGTGCAGCTGCGAGTGCGCTTTTGATAACATCAGCATGAACTCGACGGAAAAGGATAGGATATTGTTTACTCACTTCGTAACGGGTGAAATAGGGTCATAGGTGTTACCGACGAATAGGATAGGGGTTGCTGTATCGCCGCCAAATGGACCAGAAAACACATCCGTAGATTCGATAGACCATCCGAGACACCCAAGCATTGACTTAGCAACGATCTCCCCGACAATGCTTACTTCCCTAAGATGCTCAATAGCAGGACTCAAGTCTTCTAGCGTCTTATTATACCACTTATTACTCTGGTCCGTACATAGAGTACCGAGTCGTAATTCCGGGTTCGCCTCGCCGGCCGCGGTAGGGTCTCCGATGACGGCCACAATCTGCTCCGTCCATACCGCAAGCTGTTGGAAAGCAATAGCTTGTTCAAGTGTAACCATAGCTTCAGATAAAATGCCGAATGCAGACTCTGGCGCTGCGACGGAGTCGTACAGAGCGGTTTTCATTGTCACCAATGCTGCCTCGAGATCTGTTGCATTTGCCCAATTCTCGGCTTTCGCCCTTTCGGCGTCCAATTGGACGAACGACTCGTTGAACCGATTGAAGATGTCAAGTGCTGAAGAGCCGGTATAGAATGAACATTGGGATGGCCCAACTTCGAAACAATATATGAAAAAGGATGCGATGATGCCATCAGCCGGGGTCGTTACATCAGTCAAGTTCTCTCCCAGGACCAAGTCGAGGCTCAAAACACCGTCCAGAACCATGTTGCCGACTCTGTCGGGAAACATTGAGGCGAAGACTTGTCCGAGGAATGTGCCATAGCTGTAGCCGAAATAATTCAGAAGATGACTTGGCTTCGCACTGTTTTTCCCATCTGCAGTTTTCGTAAACGCGTCAACGATGGTAAGCATATCCCTAGCATTTGTCGTAGTTGACATATGAGGGCCAGCGTCCATTTCTCCGCCGACTGATTCTTGGCACTGTTCACCCAGTTGTACTCCAGCTTGAATATAATTAATGAAGAAGTCGTCCGTCACATCTGGAACAAACCGAGAGGATAGCGATGCGTTTTGAGCAGTTTGTGGGGTGGACGAGCAGTTGATATTAGGCTCGCTACGGTAGATCCCTCGAGGTTCGAATCCGACAATATCCCAATTATCGCCAGTTAGGGACTTTTGAAAAAGTTAGCATCATATAACGAAGGGAATAACCAATTCACTAGCACTGGGGGTCTGAATCAGGAATAAAAAAAAAGGCCTGCAAATTTAAATTTTACTGGGCAAAAAGTCTCAACAAAAGGCTACTAACTTGATAATAGGCGACACCGTTGTTCTGAACTTCATCCACACCCGAACCGCCTGGCCCTCCAGGATTGATCAGAACCATTCCTTGATAAGGGCCTGCGGATGACGTAGTATTGGCTGGTAGTTTGATGAGAGGGACAGAAGCTCGACCAAGGGTAGGGTTTTGATAATCTAGAGGTACCTATACAATTTATTTAGCATGATGATGAGGACGGATTATGGAGTAGGTAGGCTCACGTCAAGTTTCGCACAAAAGAAGCCATTGTAGCAAGAGCACCAAGTAAGAGCCTGTGAAGGTGTGATGGTGTCCCAGGTACAATTCCCAGAGCATGATGCAGTTCCCAAAGAAGACAAGCCAAGTAGGGCAAAGAAGGTGGAATTGAGCATAATGAAAAAGGGAGCGAAGAAAGAGTTGGACAAACTTAATGAGTGTGAGTTTTGAAAGCTGAGAAATAAACTTGTCTTGGTGTTGTTGTGTCACAGAGAAGTGCTGCTAAGTTGCTTCTTATACATTATTGATGATCAATAGGATGCTGCCTAGAATGAAGTCTAGCAATGGCCCTGAAGCCCCATTACTTTGTTTCACTAGAGCCCCTTTAATGGAATACGGAGATCAACGACAGTTAAACCCACGATTCCATAGAGTTCAACTATATGTTGAGGCTGAGCTCAGGAGGCCATAGACTTTATTCAGGTGTTGAAGGCCGGGATTATTAGCCTGGTGAAGTTAGAGCGACAGGGTTGATGTGGATATTACAAGGCCCTTACGAGCACACCAATCAGACACGCTTGGTAATCCATGGAAGTCAAGTTAAGCTGGTAAACTATGTCTCTATCCTACCTAGTGTCAACACAATACCTAGCTAAGCCGACAAGGGGATCGCATCAAACAGCGGCTTAAAATAGAACATCATAACCATGCCCAAAGCATTTGTAAACATTCATCGTAGGAGTTGATTCTTCACGCCATTTATTTCCACGCAACAGACTTCTCTCATTCGCTGTCGAACGCGAGAGTGCAATAGTCTGTTGGAAACGAAGTGCCAGATGACTAAAGTTAAGAAAGGGAAGAGACAACGGGCGTATCAGCCGAAGACTCAATCAGGGTGTCTCACTTGTAAGAGTAAGTAATGAAATAATAATCCTTGATACAACGTACACATCTAACCTAGCAATCATTGGTCAGTAAGACGAGTGAAGTGTGACGAGGGATTGCCAGCCTGCTTCCGATGTACATCAACAGGCCGTAACTGTGACGGCTACGCTCATGTCAACGCGCCCATCACACCCGTGCCAGTGCTAGCAGGCCCGTCTTTCGAGATCCACGCTTGCCAGCGTTCCCAGCGATCATTTTCGTTCTTCGTACAACGCACGTGCTCTCAACTAGCTGGCTTTTTCGGCTCCAGCTTTTGGGAACGGATTGCGCTCCAAGCTGCATATCATGAACCCGCTATACGTCATGCCATCGTCGCCATAGGATCGAGGCACGAGCTAGCCATGCAGCAGACGGCAAATAGAGGTGCGGCGGGCATTTTTGCATTAGAGCAATACAACGTTGCAATCAGACGATTACTAGATCCATCCCTTAGCAAGGGCCATCGTAGCGTTGATATTTACCTTATATTGTCTATCCTCTTTGCTTCCTTTGAGGTACAGTTCATCACTCCATATTTTTGCCATCGCGCTAATAGTCATTGTTGAGTTCTATAGAACATACAGGGAAACCATGCCTTATCCATCACCCATATTCAAAATGGCGTGAAGCTGTTACGAGAGACTGTATATGATCGGGACACTGGAGCTCTCCGTCACCAACACTTTGGGTCTATGACCCGCATCAATTCGTACGCCTCGTTGGAGGCTTATGCCAAGATCTTCGCTTTATTAGATTTACAGGCTTCTAGCGTAAGACTTTCCCCCTCTATCTCAGATAGCTATACATCATGGCTGATAAACTTACCACAGATCATTGGGGATTACCAGCGCCCCTTGATTGCGGCCTCTCCTTCTTATGCTAATCAGATTTATGGTGATGCACCGATTGAATTCTCTAGTATCGATGAGGCTAAGAGCACATTTGAAAATGGCGCTTGTCTGTTTAGTGGCAGTCTGGATGCCAAGTTATCAGACGACTCTGTCCAACTCCCTAACAGCCTGATGAAAGACCCTAGAAGCCATTTGGCAAATCTCACGTTGAAATTTTGGCATGCTGTCCAAGAGCTCGTGCGATCGAAGGGAGAGAGCTTCACGTTGAAGGAAGAGCTTGCCGCGGCCGTGCTCCAGCTCAATGTTCTTGTCACTTGGATTTCATTTGAAGTCGAGGTTGGATCTTCTACCTGGGATGATTTCATGCCACAATTGGAAGAAGCTTTACTGCTTGGTGAGAGAATTATCTTTTTCATTTTGTCTGAGAACAATTGCGAAGGAAAGATAACCTCTTTCAGCTTAGAATCTGGTTATATTATCCCAATGTATGCGGTGGCTAGTAGCTGTCGAGACCTTACTATCCGTCGACGAGCTATTGCTATTCTTCGTTCCGTGTCCCGTCAAGAAGGCCTCTGGAATAGTTTACTTGCAGCACATGCTGCCGAGAGGATCATTGAAATCGAGGAAAGAGAACTGAGAGCTGCGGGTCTTTGCACAGATAATATTGCGGCACTCGAGCTGTTTAGCTCTCGGCCGCTGCTAAAGATCGATGCAAAAGGAGGTCGTCTTCATTACACTAGGAACGCTCGGGGAGAGCAAACCGCTCAGGAGATAGTTGAGGAAGTTTTCAGTTGGTAATTGATAGAAGACTGAAAATGTAAATCAAATTACCCTAACTTAATTTATTATTTACGCAAAGATAATGATAAGTCTAACCCAAAGTGTGCCGGTTATTGCTGACAATTTCCGGAGGCAAACCCTATGTGCCCGATGCGTCGTTGCGAAACATTGGCGGGCAGGAGATAAAAAGAAGAGATGATAACGTAAATTGCAACATTCAGATCTGACCTTCTCAATAGCCTCAGGTCTCTCTGACCCTAGATCCTCCTTAAGAAGAGGCCTAGTTGTTTTAAAATCCAGTTCTATTGGATATTCACATAAGTACACAACAATATTAGCTTCCAATATGACGAAGAAACTTCTTGGGCAATTCATCGGGGCGCTGAAGCTAGAGATCACCAAATTTAAAAGTGTTGTGCTACAAGCGATAGAACCGATTAAGATAACTATGTGAACGAGGGGGCGAGCAGCGATGATTAGAAACATAGACAGTAAGCGGGCCTGGTCAGACTACAGCTCTATGCTTTAAAGCGAGTCGGCTCATATTCCGTCGCCCCCAAAAGGACATCTAACTGTTCTAATTATAATACCACTCTAGGTATTGTTCGTCTCTATCACCTAAAGGCTAGCTGGCGCCTATTTGAATGTCTAGATAACCGGTCTGGTTGATGCCCCATTCTTCGGCTCAACCAGGAAGAGCTTCAACTGTGATAATGGGGAAAATATCTGAGATATTAAAACAAGGGAATTAGTCGAGCGCCTTCTATCCGCGCAATCCAGTGGTGTACATAGGTAGTCTACGAAGACATTAAAGGCCCGCTCAAGGTCATTGGCCTCAGGGCTTTGTAGTGTCGTCGCCCGTTCCCCATCTCTTCGTCTCGTCTCCGCCCTCCCATTCCTTCTCCACATAGCCCAGGATCCTCTTCACTTCAGCCACCTTCGCTGAGTCGCCTGTGTTCTTCCCGACATTGTCGCTAATCTTGATGGCAGGATTACCGGCGGCAGAACTCAGTTTGATGACAATATTGAGAGGGACAGATTTCTTGCCCGTTGTCAGTTGCGTGAAATCGTTCGTTAAGTAGGTCCCAACGCCGAAGCTTGATTGAAAGCCTTGTTCGTCAGAAGCCCGCTTGTATTCGATGCATTTTTCAATGTCGAGAGAGTCGGAGAAGACGATTGTCTTCTTCTCCTTGATGCCCTGGCTGTCGTAAAAGTCACGCATGATCTTAACAAAGTTAGTGGGATCCCCTGAATCCTGGCGGACACCGGTGAAGATCTGCGCATACGTCCGCGGTGATTTAGTGGCGCTAGTAGTAGTATCGGCCGTCTCGGGAATATCCTGAATAGGCTTGCTGAACGACCTCAGGAAGGCAGGGGTACCGAAGGTATCCGTCAGGGCGATTCCTAGCACGCCTTCGCCGAAGCAGGCGACCCAACGGCGAAGCGCCTCCTCATTGGCACTCTCATAGTCATTTGTGATAGCGGCAATTCCCATGAACCATTCATGAGCCACTGTGCCAATTGGGGCCAAATTGAATCGCATGGCAAGGTGCACGTTGCTAGTTCCGGTCAATTTACCCTGGAGTCCGCGATTTGCAGCCTCCTTACTCGCGCTGACTAAGCCCCGGAACACCAATGCCTGAGTGTGGTAGTCTCTGCGTCTCCGGGTGCCAAATTCGGACAATGTGCAACCTGCCTCTAGAATCTGTAGTCCCTTCTCGAAAGCTTTCTCCTCCTGCCCCTCGTAATTCCAGTCGCTGTCCATGAACTTGAAATAGGCCTCGGATGTCAAGGCTAGCAGGGGGATCTCGTAGAGGATGGTGTCTACCCACTTGCCGCTGATTTGGATGTGGATGTCTCCAATGACGTCGTCTGCGCCTGTGTCCTCTCCAATGGGAATAAAGGTAGGTGTTAACTGCTCTCGCGGCGAGAGGCGGAACTCGCTGAGGAAGTTGAGATATGGAGTAGTCAAGTATTTACAATGTGACTTTAAGAACCGCAACTCATCATCTTGGAGAGAAATGTGGCCAAGCTCTGAATGGCAATTAATACGAGGATGAACTACATGGATATTAAAATGTAAAGGGGTGATACCTACTGTAGATTTGATCACATAGCCAAAGGAATGCTTTTCTCGAGAACTTCTTTTCCGGGGTTCGATTCGTGAAGGCGTACGTCACAGGGACATCTGGGTAGTGCTGGAAGACAGCGTTTTGCATGGTTAATTTGTAGAGATCGGTATCGAGGAAGGAGAGCACCCCTTCCGGGTACTCAGAAGCCCAGTTGAAGTCCATGTTTCTAGTCTTCGGGGAGGAGTAGGAGGAATAGGAGGAATAAGTATAGAACAAACGGCAATAATGTGATAGCGTCCAGTAGTAGCCGGGGTAGCGCGAGTGGAGGGGTTCAGCAAGGCTGAGTGTGAATGAGATGGGCTGACTTTTCTTTTATTGTGAAACGTCGATTGCTCTGGTTAAGATGGCAGATAGAATAGAGTGCGATGTATCACGGACGAATGGACGAGAATTTACTGGATCTAGACTTATTGCTGCTGTTGATTCGATTAAATGTCATGTTTTGTTTGTCACCCTCTGCTGTAGTTATCGTTGTTATTGATGAGCCGGAATAGAGACAAAGTGCTGCACCGAAGGGGAAAATGACTCATATTATTGGTTAGACAAGCTGCACTGAGCCGACAGAGGTCTTTAAACTTTGAATAGTTTTAGTGTTGGTAAGCTGTCACGTAAATCGTGTTTAGCAGTCGCAAAGCCCCCCTCGCCCCCCACATGGCTCTATGATCACAGATGGCAGGAATTTGGCCGAGAACGTTGTTGGCTTCTTACTTAATGAGTACCTACTGGAATCGGTAGCGGGGTTTGCCGAGCTGCGTCATGTACCTAGTATTATAGCCACACCCCATTTATCTGCAGCATTTATCTTATCGGATTAGACAGTGTGCTATCTATACTGTATTTACTGTATCATATACTAAAGTGGACCATATCGGCCCTCGGCGAAACCTCCTTTCCACGCAGTGGCCCCGCCCATCCTGGAATCCCAAATCGTGGCCTCAATTGACACGATAGCTGGAATTGGGTGCAGCCCCAGAGTATGTATTTGGAGGTAGCTTAACAAGTCCATACACCTTCAATTTAGTACTATCTCAACAACATCCATCATACCACACGAATCACCCTTTCACCTCCTCTAGCCTATTTACTGCATTGAAGAGCGTGTCTTAATAATCCTCTTTTCTTTCATTGTCTTCTCTCAAAATGGTACGTTGTCGTCTAAGACTTACCGTCGCTTCTGAGTCCCAAGTCTCGTCGTGTCGCAACCAGCTCTAGCGGCTGCCGCGTGTGCAACCTTACAATACATGCTACAGATACTTCACATTTATACCCTAGACGAGGAAAGGAACCCATCTAATGCTATGTCATATTTCTAGTCTTCTCCTCGCGCGTCTTCACCCGCCTCCTCGCCTGCTGCCTCGGGCGCAAGCACCGGCCGACCTTTATCCCCTGCTCCCCCAGGAGGTGCCCGAACCGCCATCCGACGACGAGCCGCAGCCGACCAGAAGGAGAAGATCGCCAATGTGCGACCCAGCAGCACAAGAGCCGCCGGTGCAGGTGGCAGCAGCAGCACGATGCTGAGTACGTGGAATAGGGGTATCCGTGCGTGATGGCAAAGGCAAAGGCTAACATGGGTTTTAGGGCTCTACACCGATGAATCCCCCGGCCTGAAGGTTGACCCCGTTGTTGTCTTGGTGCTGTCTCTAGTCTTCATCTTCAGCGTTGTCGCCTTACACAGTACGTCGCTCCCATATCCTCAGTTCGAATTGATAGTACAACGACATGAGCTAATTTATTCACTTAATAGTCATTGCCAAGATCACGCGGAAATTCTCCAGCTAGACAACTTCCAAACAGAATGCGATGGCATTCCAAGAATACACCATTCCAAGCAGTTGTGTGTGTCTGTTGGTGATGGCGCGGCGGTCAGTCCGAGCAGCTGCGACTCCCAATAAGATGACACTGAAGGAAAGCGAGGAGGGAGGATGGAGAGAAAAAACCAGCATCGGCACCGATACTGTAAATGAATGATACGTTTAGTCGGGTACCAAAAGCTGGGCCATTTGGGTTGTCATTAATTGTACCATATACGGACGGACCTTACAGGCTCAAATCAAAATTTCATTTATACGTCAGTTCTGAGCATACCTGCGCGACGCTAACACTCAAAACTCTTTTTTTTCTCAAGCCAGAGTCTAATGTCTTCCGTGGGCCGCCTTTTACAACAACGACTACTAAATAATGAGAATGTTAAGGCCGAAATTCGGCTGAATCGAAGTAGGGATCCTTGGTGAACTATCTTCCCAATTCAGGGCGATGCGCCATTGCCCGGCTCAGTGATGCATTTCCTCACTTCAATTTCAACCAGTGTCACTAGTTGCTGTCCATTTGGGCATTCAATCATGGTCAAGAAACCACGGCGTTAGCCGTACCCTAGAACGTGGTTCAAAGCTGTCATAGCCAGGCTCGGATCATGGCAATCCTCAGCGAAGGAGCAAGGTAGGTATGTTATTATTAAGGTACCTATTGTAAATATGCCTTCAACGGCCTCTTAATTCAGATCTAAGGCGCTTTGCTATAGCCAATCAGCTTCAGCGACGTAAATTGATTATCGAGGGCAACGTCAATGAATCGAATCTCTCTTAAAAACGTCAACGCGATGACTTTAGCATTGCTGATAAGACCAATTAAAAATAATACCCATATTAGTACCTAAGGCATATAGGTTACCTAGGTAGTTTATTACCTTAGGTGGGTCTAGTAGCAGCCAATCTCCACTTAGGTATTAGATGTACCTAAGGTACCTAGTTGTCTAGGTAGTTATATCAAATCTACAGCGTACTTAAGGCAATTTGTAGGTATAGGTAGGTATCAATCTAAACAGATATAATAAATTCTGCTTACGCCTATTCTGCTCATCTACTAGCTAAGAAAAGAGTATCGAACAACAAATTGTAGGTGCTGTGATTTGCTACCTTATGCAGGCTTAGGTATATGCCTTAGATTAGGTAGGTACCTACTGAGACTGCTGTAGGTACCTGCTACCTAGACAACAGAGTACTGTAGGTCTCTGTATTTCTGCACCTGCTTTTTTTTACCTACACAGTAGGTTTCTAGATCTACACTAGGAGAGTGTCATCGGGGTCATCGGGCTTTTCCATCCCAGACCAGCACCTCCAACTTATCGCCGCAGCTGTCTCTCTCCACATCGATTTCTTGGCACATCCCATCCCATCAGCAGTCCCTTTCCATCATCTCAACACGCCTCTCCATCGTGAAACGCGAAACGGTCGTCACAGGGCGCGCTTCCAACAACTAACTTACTTCGATGGAGGGCCATTAGGCTTCGCAGCTTATTATTAACTTTCGGTCCTCCCTCTGCTAGATCGATAACACTGCGTCGCACTGCTGCCTGCGATGCGAGAATCATTCCACACCCTCGTGTGAACGAGTCCGACGAGGTTACCATACCTCTCTCAACACCTGCCACCTCTCTACGCATAGCAACCCACCCTCTTGCTGCTGCTGCTACTGCACCGTGCCGCGTGCATCCACGTCGCCATGAACGGTCCTTTGCAACTAGCCCCGGCCGTCGCGCCCACCACGCTGAACGGCATCCACGATGTCCCGAGCCCCGTTATCAAGCAGGAGGCCATGGACGACCACAACGCCGCCTCGTTTGAGGATATTGATTGGACCGAGCAGGAGCGGAGAGATGAAGAAGATATGAAGATGATGTTTAATGACGACCCGAGAGGGTCGCAAGCGAACGGTCTCGACCTGCACACATTCGGTGACAAAGTCATCGACCAGACAAACAAGGCCGACGATGCCATCGATTATGAAGACATGAGCGATGATGACCTCGCCAGCGACACTCGATCTATCCATGGCCTTCCTGACAACGGCCTCTCCCAGCCTCCGGGTCTGACAGAGGACGGGGACACGAGCCATGACACCGATCACCTAGACGATCTATTCGGCGGCGGCCTCGAAGGCGACAACGACTATCTCCCCTCATCTCCTCCGCCCGAAGAAACGACCGCTACCGCTGCCGCTGCCGATGCGGCGGCTACTAATGCTATTGCCTCTGTGACCCCTGCGCCCGCTCCCGAAAAACAACCAATCCCGAGCATACTGCCGGTCGAAGCTGAGAATGAGAACGAGGTCGATCATGATGGAGACGTCGACATGGCGCGCGAAGTAACAGATGAGGCCTGGCAAAACATGACGTTTGAGGAGCGCTGGAAGCTCAACTTCCCCCAGTACAGCGTATCCATCGACAAGTGGATTGGCCAGACCGATGAGGGAATGCAGAAGCCCCTGCAGAGTACCGAAGATCTACTGCGCGAGAAGTTCCCTCATTTCGCCGAGCACAAGATTCTCCATTTCAACAAACTCCTTCCTGAGTGGCCGGCCGAATTTCTGTACAAGGAGCCTGCGAATAAGGACAAGGACCCTCCCGAGTTTGTGCCTACTAAGCTTGAGCTGGAGCTCGACGCCGATTGTTCCAAGCTCTTCCGCATTCCCGACAACGTGCTAAGCATAGCCAACCAGCGCACTACATATCACGACGCTAATGATTGGGCCAGTCGCTTTGGTGGCGCCGTTCTTCTCGATAAGGACGATGGTTTCTCTGACTCTGACGATGAAGAGCTTGTGGGAGGGTTCACCCTCGATGAGATATCGACGATATGCCAGGACTGGTGCTCTCTCGCTGACAAACAGCCAGTCAATGCAAATGCCACGGCTGCGCGAGGTATCGATGACGATGACGAAATGGACGATTGGGATCGAGAGTTCCTACAGTTGCAACCTAAGATGAAGCGACCAAAGTACGAACCCGGCCTGCCCGATACATCGTCCTATGAGACTTGCGGCATCGATAATTTTGAAGCATTCACAAAGCGATCTAGCAAGCGCGTACGCCTCGATCCTTGTGATCCATATCTCCTGCTTGAAGACGTGCAATCGGCACGGCCTTCCAAGCGCCAGAAGTTGGAGGAGAAGACCAAGCGTATGGCTAGCGGTCAACTTCGGAGAGACGTCATGCGTCATTTCAACATCTCCAATGATGATGCGTACGACGCGTTAAAAAACAACCACAAGAGCAAGGTTCGAGCTACGTTATCTAGCGTTGGCGTTGAACACGGTCTGCCAGCCCTCAAGTTATCGTTCCCCTTCTATCGCACAAAGTTGGATGGGCAACCCTGGGAATTCCATCGCAAAAAGTTCGACGTAGACAGGATTATAAAGCACAGCGTCGCCGTCCGGAAATCCGGCAAGGTCAGGAGAAAGGACATCAAGGGCCGGGGCATTCAAGAGATCTTCAAAACTACGAAAGACCTCAGTCTTAATGACAATTCTACCGCTGTGCTCTTCGAGTATAGCGAGCAGTTCCCGACTGTGCTGTCAAATTTCGGTATGGGTAATCGGGTCATTAACTACTACCGCCGCAAGGAACGAGGTGACGATGAGAAAATACCCAAGCTTGACATTGGCGAAACTCATCCCCTCCTCCCAGAAGACAGGTCGCCGTTCAGCATCTTTGGCACTGTCGATCCTGGCGAGACCGTCCCCACTCTCCATAACGAAATGTATCGCGCACCCATCTTTAAGCACGAGCCACGGCCGAATGACTTCCTTCTAGGGTATACTACAAACGCCTCAGAGGGCCCTAGGTGGTTCCTCCGGCATATTGACCATGTATACACCGTCGGTCAGGCTTTCCCTTCGATGGAAATACCTGGACCCCATGCCAGGAAAGTTACGAACACGTCGAAGAATAGACTGAAGATGATCGCATTCCGAATGATGAAGCAAAAAGATACACTGGATGTTTCTTTAAAGGAAATTACACCACATGTCTTCGAGAAAGAGGACCCGCAAAACAGACAGAAGTTGAAGGAATTCCTCGATTACAGTAAAGAATCGAAGACATGGCATCTCAAGGAGAGCGAGGCTATGATGGACGAGGCCGCTATCCGTGCTATGATCAAGCCCGAGGATGTATGCTTAGTCGAAGCTATGCAAGTTGGTCAGCAGCTCATGGAAAATGCCGGCTTTGATCCTAAGGACAAGGAAGACAACGATGACAGCGTAGATGAACCCCTCGTCGTTCAGCTAGCACCTTGGCGAATCTCCAAGAACTTCCTTGATGCCAGTGCCGGCAAAGCGATGGTTGCACTACATGGCGAGGGTGACCCTACCGGTCATGGCCTGGGGTTCAGTTTCATCAAGACGTCTATGAAGGGTGGTTACATCAATGCTGTGCAAGGGCCACTAGCCACATCAGCAGATGCTATCGAGCGCGAACGTAAGGCGAACGGAGGACATTCGTACAATGTCAAAAAACAGCAGGACATGTACAACGCTGCAATCCGTGATATTTGGGAGAGACAGAAGACGACACTCAGCAGCAGCACTACCCACGAGGATGCCGATGTCTTGGATACGTCTAACGAAGACGATCGCTTTAATCATAGACACGCCGATGCCACACCCGCCCCAGTGGACGATGGACGAAGTCAGTTCAGTCGTTTCAGCGCGGCTAGTCGCAGCGGCAAACGGAAGCTGAAGATCACGAGAAAGAAGAGAAACAGCACCGGCGAGTTGATTACAGAGAACATCTTTGTGGACGATCCGCTCGTTATACGAAACTATATGAAGCAAAGATCCGTCCTTACGGCAAAAGACAGAGAGTGAGTAGAGACGTGTGCTAGCAGAGAGCAGTCGAGTAGAACGCGGGCTAATACAAATGGGTAGTGTATACAGCATCAAACCAACTGCAGATGCCGATGATAACCGCGATAAGGTCAAGCTGTAAGTTATTCCCTCGTCTCGGTCAGCTCGAGACTCGGAGGCGATGCTAACATCAAATAGTGTCGAGAAAGAATTGTCACGCCTACTCAAAAATCAAGATCGACGTCAAGTGCGCGAGAAGCAAGGCAAAGGCAAGAAGAAGGGCGCGACTGCGACCGCAAATGGGAACGCGAACGCTGCTCCTGCTGCTGCATCCCCCGATGCTTCTGGCGATAAAGCGTTGGGAGGCACGACCCGAAAATGCGCGAACTGTGGACAAGTAGGACATATCAAAACTAACAAGAGGTACTGGCATCACTGTCCTCACTGTCATTCTATTCTTAACCCCCCGCGCCCTTATTTCTCTATTACCGTCTCTAGGTGCTGAAGCTGTCGACGAGATGTCGACGGCTTGCCTTCCCGAGCTGTCGCAGTGAGACGAATACTTGACGCTCACTGCCCAAGTTGGGCTTGATCCCCTTCTATTTCCTACATTTCTATCGTTTCTCTCATTTAAAAAACAGCTAGCTGGTTGGAACCTCCTCGTGGGTCAACCGGCCTGGTGTGAATAACACTTAGCTCATATTCTGTCTCCTACTTTTATACCCATTTATTTACCCTATTACATCATGATTTATCCCAGACGTCAGAGTTGTGCTAATATGACCATAACACAACAGTAAATGCCCACTTCTCAACGGTACAATAACCGCAACCAATCAAGGTGGAGATCATGGAGGTTTCGGGTCATTCAGTGCATGATTTCTTTTTGTTTTATTCTGGCATTGAGCAGCCGGAGATACCACGAGCAAAGAGGAAAAGGAAAGGGCAGAGAGGCGGGGAGAAACAGACATGAACAGAAGCAGTACCCTGTATCCTTGGTATACACAAGTATCAGGAGAACGAGTCATGCATACTTAGCATAGCCTTTGAGGCGGCTTTCGCCTATGTCCTTGCTTGTTGTCGACAGAAACGATCAGATCTGGCAGAAGAAGAAAAAACGTTTGAATGAATGAGATCTTCAGATTTTGCTGTGCCAACCTGACCCTGTATGTATGTCAGATCTACAATTGGAACCACATGGATGGCTTTGCTATGCTACTGTCTTTTTTCTCTCTGCTGCTTCCTCCCTCTCCCTGTCTGCATGCACATATATGGCGTATGTGTACTGATATAGGTGATATGGATGTGTACCCATCCACGCAACATCACGACAGCGCCAGCCCACCCCTGTTCCCATTTTTTTCCCGACGTTCCAGAAATTCCAGAAATTCCAGAAGTATTCCGTTGCATCGAGGATTTGCCCGAACCCTTGCACGCACGTGGGCGGAACAGTCAGTGCCTGCCTGTATTATGGGCCATGCGTGTGTGCGTGCGTATGTGTGTATGCGTCGGTGTGCTCTCGACGGACCCGTAAGCAAGGGGCATTGGGAGCGCTTACTTTGCATACGCACTTACTTACATGCCTCGAGAGGATGGCTGTGTTTTTTTTCCGTTTGGATATCTGGCTTCTTCTCCTTCTTTGCGTGTGCTGTATTATACCTTGCCGGAGTACTTGCCGTGTATTAGCTGATTGCTGTATGCATGGCTGTGGTGCGTGTATCGCTGGTTTAAGTATCACTAATATAACACGGAGTACCGCGGCGGAGGGAAGTGTGGTAAGGAGGGTGGGTGTGTGTGTGCATGGGTATTAGATAGGTTCGTGGATCTGCCTACCTATCCACGAGATAAGTAACCAAGGTAGGGTTAGTCATCGGGAGATGTAGCACCACAGAGGCGTCTATCTCTACCTGTGTCTATCTATCTACCATAGTTCAGATTGTCTAGCATATCGCCCGTACGCATACCTTACAATAGCCAGTACATAGACAACCAACGTGAATAACAGGGATGGGAGACCAGAATAAGCCCCCCTCGCTAGCTGTAAATGGCGGGATAATATCATCCAATGGCGGGTTTCATAAGCTATCGAACCCCGATGGAAGACAGAAAGAATAAAAAGAAGGCGTAGACAATGGAAGATCCTCATTGCTATTCTTAGACGAACGACGCGCGATGACATGCATTCCATGTGTCCGCGTTCGGTTCGTTCAGGCCAGGTCAAAACGTGGGAAAGGCGCGGACGACCTGGCCTACCTGGTAACTGAGCTAAGGTAGGTACCAGGAGATCACTGCATGTGCGCGCTATACGCGTGTGTATATAGAAACAAGACAGTGAAACCATGTATATGTGTTTGCTTATACAAGAACAGCGGCAGGCAAGATGGGGAAGGACAGGTAGATGGAGAGAAAAATACACATATACGAAAAGGTCGAAGATGATATTGCATGCTCGTCACGGACAAGATTAGTAGATACCTACCTCCTCTACTTCCTTCTCTGTAGTATTTTCGACTGCCTACCTAGCCTATTTGTCCACCTGTCGGTGTGCATGGGTATAGGCATAAACGTATACGTAGGCGTGCCTATCTATCTATACACGTGCAGATACCCAGCAGCATAAGACGATTACTTTCCTCGCCTACATATGTGCGTATTTCCAAGCGGGCTGATCTCTACGCGAAGCGTACGGACGAGGCACAGAAGAGCCGGCGGGCAGTGTGCAGGGTGATATGCAGAAGAGTGAGAAAGTGAAAAAAAAAAAATTGAAGCCCAGCTCGATTCGGTCGCGAGCCACGAACCCCACGAGCGACGGGACCGACGAACCCAGCGTACCCGACACGAACGACCATTGAGAGGCTGCACTGGAGGACATGCACCTCACATACATGCTGAGCATGCGTATAGCCACATGGATACCTAAACCTATACGGAAGAACATCCCAGACGATAGTGCCGAGAAGGGGAATAGGAAATAGGAAAGCAAAGAAACGGTGAAGGAAAAGAAATCAAAGGGTGACGATGACGATGCAAGAGCCAACTAGTCGCGCTTGATGGTGGTAATCAAATGCAACCTCATTTTTTTACCGAGGCGCTGGTATTGGACGTCGGCGTCCGGCATCCACTCATTTGGTGGATGACAGACGATACAGTACAGGCAAAACCCAAACTCGGCGCGGAGGTGGGGTTGACGCCTATCCGGGTCGAGTAAGTAAGTAAGTCTGTTGGGTATAGGTAAGTAAGCGAGTCATCATGAAAATGGAGAAGAAGACATGGACAGACAGAACAGATGGGATTGATTGACCGACAAACAGACGGGCGGACGGAGGACCCGGCGTACGCTAGAATGAGAATAATCACGGTATAGCGGTCGTTGAGGCTGGTCCGTTTCGTCTCCATCTTCCCCAATTCTCCCCTTTCTCCTCCCCTCATCGCGAGGATGAGATAAGCTTATACCTCACCTTTCTACGCGCTCTATACCCAACTGAGCTTCTTGGCTACCATCACCAACCAAGTAAACATGCAGGTTTGTTGGAACAGGTTGCGTTTCAATCTCTACGGTCGTCAGCAGGCGCAGATCTCTGCTGCTGTCTCTCTCTCTCTTTCCACCTTCTGCCAGTGCATATCCTGGTCTCTTGTCGGGGTGCCCGTGGATTCTAGGTTAGGGTGCAAGCCGTCTACCGTTGACCATAGCATATGACGCCTAGATAGTCGTGGGCTAGGTTTAAACATGCAATGCACTAGCGCTCAAGGATATAACCAGTCACTTGAGAGCGGTCAGTGAGTTGCTGACCGGCGTAGAGCGTCATATCAGGTCCATGAAGTTTGCGGCTATAGCGAAAGCCAGCTCGTATAATTCCGTCACAGATAGGCAAAGTACGTACGCATAGGTATCGAGCATGTTCAATGGATTGAACCGCGATATGTTACGCCTGCCACTGCACAGTGAGTAAAGCTGTGCTGGGAAACCTGCACAGACAAGTATCTCGTGACATGTTGCTAAAACGAAGCGGCTGAGACAATAAGCTATAGCCACGACGACGATCCGCCGATCCGAGGCGTCCCGGCGGCATTACTCAACAAGCTTCACCGAATGTCTGACAGCCTTGAGACTCCCTCCAGTAAGTAGACAAGAAGAGAGCCGGGAAATTATATCGCTGCGACTGATGGGCACGTTAAGCAACGTGCGAGACGATCTAGTTTTATTAGATCACCATGAGTGGGCTTGCGTTCATTCGCTGGTACACGATGCTGGGTTGATCGTTTGTACCATGAGATTTAGTTTCAGACGCCGTAATTTCTAGATAGATAGCCCGAACACAAGACCCTTGAATGACATAAGGCTGAGACAGGTATCGCAGGTAACACGAGGTTCCTATCGTCGCCGGCCCGTTCAAGTTCCTGCCAAGCCGTCGTCTTATGTAAGCCCTTCAAGTCCAAGAGGTCGAATCAGATGTTAGGACAAACGAGCACGAAATGATACAGGGTCTCTTTGCACATAGAAGGAGTCATGTGCAATAAGCCGTCGGTAGGGTGGTGAGGTTCGCCCAATTTGTCATGTCGAAGTGAGGTTTTACCCTTCCCCGTGCTCGGTTATAGTTGGTAAGTCGCTCGAGAGTGAGTCGCAGGGAAGGATGAGTCCACCGAGCCTTTTTCATCCACACGTGACAGTGAGGGACCTTGGGCGGAGATATCACGAGAGAGAGGGAGACATGGGGAGGACGGAGGATGCCGCGCGACAAGGTTGGGTTCCCTATCAATTTGTCACAATGCCAAACGGAAGACGCAGATTATGCCGCGAAGTAGTAAGTATATAGAGAGAGACAAACAGAGAGAAGACGCTTCGTAACCTTGTCGGTTACAATGGTAGGTAGGTTTACCAAAAACCCCCCCGGGCATGCCAGACTCCGGAAACAGGGGAGACTTGGCAGGGCCATGGTCCGGGTACTCTGTATAGCGACTGTGCCTATTTACCTGGTCCTTCATATGTAGGTCATAGATCTCCGGATGGACGCAAGGATCTAGACCGACCAGGGGACAGGTTTCAACGTTGACTTCCTCTGGACCTAATACCTAGAACCCTGGATACATAGTGCCCGATACCTACAGTATGCGTAGTCAAGAATAAAATAACATAATATAAGGCCCGTGCTTGGGTGATATAGTGTATGTACGGCGTACTGCGTAGGTAAGTATCTTGGTGTAGACCGCGTGTTGATCGTTGATGGGATTACGGACTCTCGGCAAAGACGTCAACTACATAGTATTGTAGAGCAGAGTAGAAACAGCATTCGTCACGCCGTAAAGGTATGTGTAATGCTTCAGACCTACATACAATACGCATATGTACCAACGGGCGCGGGCAGTGCCCACGTCTCTCTTGGCATCTACCTAACCAATCGACCTAGCGTGCGGTAGGTACTGGCTATACTCTCGTCGTACGAGTGGCTTTTTGTCGGCCTCTTTCATTTTGGCCGAATTGCTTAGGATTTTCCCGGTGAGGGAGGGGGTAAATTGTCATCGGGTCAGCCATTTTACCCACATTGCCTACAGCGCACTGCGAGCCGGCCGTCTTGATTCGCTCGACAACAGAAAAGGCCAAAAGGGAAGAATTATCAATCTGCAGGCCGTGGGGCAGGGATGCAAGCGGGGGAGACCACAGAATGAAGAATGGGTAGGTACATACAGTAGTCTACCTACCTCACGCAGAGAGAGCTTGCCGTTGGTGGTTCGTGGTTGGTGGTTGGCGATGGAGGCATGTGGGTAGGTCGGTACCTAGCGTGCTCCGTAGTGTAGGCATCGTGGGCATTGTGGGTACCTATTTCGAAGGCGTGTGGGCATGTGGACATGTGGTTGCTAAAAATAACTATTTATAGCACATCCGGCTCGGTAACCCTGCATGGACCGAGATCCATGCTCCATGCTCCATGCTGCTCGCTCCATGCTCGCTCCATGCTCGCAACTCGTCAAAGCCACAGCCTTGCCTGATTGCTTGCAGCTCACCAGCGACCACAATCCAATGGGAGATTTCAGAATCCGCCATTGTCGATGCTCATTCGAGCGTCCGTCTCTGGCCGGCGCTTATATTCGCCATTGGCTGTATTCTCTATTCTGTATCCTCTCCTGTCGGCAATTGCATCGACAGGTTGCATCGTCAAGCAAGCTCTGTCTATCTCTTGGCTGTATCTTGGTTGCCTATACATAGTAGATATAGGCTCTTGCAGACCCGTTTCCTCTCTACTTATGCGTATGTATGTGTATGTGTGGACAAACCTAGAACTATGGATGTATACGTGCGCAGGTGCGGCCCGGAATGCGTCGCAAGCCCCATTTCGAGGACTGTTGAATTGTGCACTAATGTGAGGAAAGGTGTAACGGTTTCCCGATTGGAAACATGTTCTGTATGTATACTGTAAGAACGATACCGCATACAGTGCGAGCAGCGCGAAAGCGGGAATGATACATGAATAGAGCAGGTCGAGCACCTACTCAGTCCCCTCATTACATACTAGATAGGTCGTCATAGCTGGTCCTGGATCGTCACGCAAATATTGGCATCGAATCGACTGCCTACAAGGTAGTAGATATGCTGGGTAGGTATCTAGATGGCTGAGTGGTAAGTTAGTCTCCATTCCCATTCGTCAAGCCAAATGCCTACAGTGGATCATTTGCAAACGAGGGATGGAAGGCATCTATCTAGTTAACTGGTCTACTATCTTCGGTGACTTTCATTCCCGAGAGGCAGGATACCACCTCTCCGAGACATCAAGGATGGAAGATAGAGTAACCGCCAAAGCATCGCATCACATCGCATCGCATCGCATGCATCTCTACTCGACAGGGGCCGACACCTCACCTAGCGTAGTTCTGTCTAAACTTGGGTTCCAAGACGCGCGATGCCAGCCACGGCTGCTGACTCTCGAGAGGATCAGTGATCAGAGATCAGAGATTAAGCGAGGGACGCCCACGTTCTCGGGGGATTACTCTGGCCGTCCGGCGACGTTCGTCCGTAGGCGCGCGAGAGATCTTCACCGGCGATCTTGAGCGGCTAGCTAGCAGACGCGGGTGCACGCTGACATGATTAACACCTCTGTTATTACCCTTTAGAGGACGAGATAGTCTATGTTTGTCGTCCCGGCACATGGCGGAGAGGCTATGATGGTGAGATAATCGAGGATAAGCGACGTGAGAACCGACTCGGACTCGGACGGCGAGCGCTTATTTGTGTGCCGTTCTAGTGTGATTGGCCTGATGCGGGCGAAGCATAGCTAGCGTACCTGGGTATAGCCGCGATTGTACAACAGGCTGTACAACCTATATTGGTGTATGGAGATGAAATATTGATTGCCTGCTTGGCCGTAGTTGGACAGCGAAGACGAGTGGTGGTGTGCAGTGTTGGTGTGGTGTGGTATGGTGTAGTATGCCGTGCCTACGTATAATGGTACTTGGGTAGGTAAGTGTAGGTAGGTGGGTAGGTGGGCATGCAGTAAGTATGCAAGCAAGAAGCTCGGAATGCATGGTCTCTGCAGTCTGCACTCTGCACAGACAGGCACAGGCGATAGACGACGACAGACGACAGACGAGGTGTGCTAGGAGTAGTGCTGCCAGGTAGTACGTAGTAGTGGTGATGAACGAACATACATGGACATGGGGAAGAGTGGGTGGGCTTGTAGAAGAATCAAAAAGCTTGTTCGTTCCAAAAATAAATCCCAGGTGCCACATGAGGCTCAAGAGTAACCAAAGAGGAGGGCTGATGGGCGTACCTACATGAATAGGACGTTGAGTGAGGGGGAAGATGGAGGGGTAGAGTAGTAAAGACGGCAGGGTTGGGGGGCAGTGCCGTTATTTTATACGTCGGTTTCTATCTATCTACAGGTACAGTTATGTCTTAGGTAGGAGGTAGGTATATTTGTACGCTAAAAAAAAAAAAAGACACTCGGCGTTGAACTCTAAGATCTCTCAATAGGTAGGTAAGTAGGTAGACTGGAACAAAGGTTGAATTGATTGATTGATGTTGATAGAAAATGTTAACCACCTATCTACATAGATCTAGATATTAGACTACCTAACACTAGGCCATATGAGGTAATGAGATGTGGTGGATAGATTACGGATGTTTGACCCACCCCATTAGGTACCTACTGTACAAGTACATAACGTATGCCCGCAGTAGGTACGCACTGGTAGGATTCGAGCACCATTCGAGAAACGTCCTATCTATTCTGTACAACTTAGATTGATAGAGGCTAGACCTAGATAAGAGTCAATGGCTGAATCCGTACGCCAGCCCAGGAAAGTCAATGCAACTAAGATATTACCCTGGGTATGGTGTAGTAAACAATGTGAACCTTAAACCACCTTAGTGATTACATATAATCGGATAGAATTGCAGTACGGTACAGTACTTATACGTGGCCAAAAGAATATGGGTATACTTAGTAGATAGGTAGCATTGCAACCCATTTTCAAAGATTTCAGAGATTTAACATAATTGCCAATAAATGGATACTCGAGACCTTGAGACAAGAGTAGGTACCTAAAGTAGGTACGCAGTTATGTAGGTAGGTCGCTCAGCCACGCCAGCTTTGACACTAGCGTGGTGTACTTAACCGACTGCAGTAGGCGTGCATGTCTTGGCACACTGTATTAGTTAGCGTGGAATAGGACCACTTCGGGACGGCTTCAGTGGGTTATGCTTAAAACACCAGAGGTACCTACCGGCTCTGCGGTAGTAATGAGAAGAACGGCTCTATAATACAGTGCCAACATATACCTAGAGCACATACCTATACCCGGCCAGCTTGCAGATTTACAGGATTTACAGCCAATGATGGTTTTCTCCGTCCCCTGTCGAGTAAAAAGTACCCTGTTTTTTTTTCTTTGATGCGATACTGTCTAACTCAGCATGTACCTCATGTGGTCCGTCTGCCCTCTTGCACCTTTCCTGGGTACCTAGGCCGAACAGTTCCGCCTTCAGGTTCACACGACTGCCTCCCATCGAAGCTCTCTCTCCTCTCCAACGGGCTACAGCTGCCTGCTGGTCGGCTGGCTCCTCTCGTTCTGTGTGTCTCTTTCTCTTTTCTCTCGCTAGCTCTCTTCTCTGCCGCATAAACCCACAAATCGCACACCGCACACTCCCGCACCGATACCTACCTACTGTACTGTACGTAACCTACAAAAAAAAAGGACGAAAAAGGTGGTGAACACGATCTCTTCTATTATTAGAACCAACCCACGCCAGATTCAGCCCCATCGTCCCTGCAGGTCAAAACACCATAAAGCAATCGCATTGTTTTGTATTGTATTCTACTACGCACATATAATATATCAAACCTATCCGTCCGATCGTGGTGTATTGCTGTACTTGATTCATCCGTTCTTCACCCAAGCCGGTCTACGACCTCGTCGTCCTCATCCTCGTCGTCCTTCTCCTCCCTAGCAATTTGTCGATTACGTACCTCTTCATACCTATTTTAATTACTTGCTTCCAAGTCGGGATATAAGGTATACATATACATATACATGACTACGAATGCCTTATCTACCTAACCTTCCAGCATGATCGGTAGTCTAGTCCACAGTCCAGTCCTGTACTAGCCTTACGTGCTCTCTCCACTATAACTATAGGTTAGGTAGTTACTATACGTAGTACACCACCTACACCACCTCTCTGTACCTCTCTATAATACCTACCTACTCCGAGGTACCTACCTACATAATTAGACCTACCTACGTACCGGCCGCATAACCTTCCTCCCGCCCACCATTCCACAAAGTACCTACAATCAAACTTGAGCGAGAGAACTTAGGGTGGATAACCCCAGATTCATATAATCACCCTTCTTCACCCGTCGTTCTCTCTTCGACTCTTCGAACTGTTTCATATTTCGACAAGCCTGGCCATCTTCACCGTCTTCAATCTGTTCCTCGTCATTCCGCTCACTTACTCACTCCTTCTTCTCTTCCTCCTTTTATATCTCAACAATCAATAGTTGCTTATTCCATCTGGCCGCATCATCGTCTCCGGGCTAAAGCCTTCTGTTCATTGAGCCGTGCCGTGTATAAACACTCCATTTTTTATCGGTTTGGCCTTGGCCTCACTCAGCTTTTGCCTTCTCTCTGACGCAGCGATCCAATTGTCTATCTCTGTTGGCCTGTTGTTCGTCTCCCGACAGTCAGCTCACGACTCGTCGTCTCTGTCTTGAAATATACGCATATACATACGCATATACATACGTACCTACATCATACCTACATACGACATAGACATATACCCGCCTGCAATCGCCCGTTTTCGACCGCTGTTTGTTCTTAGCCTGAAATCAGCCTCTCTTTTGCCACGCTGGATCACCACGCCTCTCTCTCCAACCCGCCCTCGGCCAGCCTGAGCGCTGCGGACTGTATAGTCGCGTAAAAGGGCGCTCGACTACCCGTGCGTATTCGACCTCGTTGCCTGTGTCTCATCGCGCGCGCGCGTCAAATCCTGTCAACATGGGACGAAGAAAGATTGAGATCAAGGCCATCAAAGATGACAGGAATCGCTCTGTGTAAGCAGCCTAACCCAGCTCAGCCCAGCCCCTCTCCCGACCCTTCTTGGCTCCATCTCCCCTATGATCTGACTGCTACTGCTGCTACTACCACTGCTTGCCGTATTCGCTCTATGCGATGCGATGTGGTACAATGCGGTGCGATGCGAACAAATGGAATAGCGACTAACGCATGCCCCCAACAGCACCTTTTTGAAGCGGAAAGGCGGCCTGTTCAAGAAGGCTCACGAGTTGTCGGTGCTGTGTTCTGTCGATGTAGCCGTGTTTATCTTCGGCAACAACAAGAAACTATACGAATATTCGTCGACGGACATGCGAGACCTCATCACCAGATATCAATATGTACGTGGCAAATACCCCTGACAGCCCTGACAGCCCTGACAACCCCTGGCACTCTTCTTCTCTGGCATGTACTGATGGAAGCGTACGTATAGCATGGCGGTCCCAATGAGCACAAAGGCCCCGGCGACTTCCACGGTGGCGGCGATGACGACGACGAGGAGGATCTCGAGGGAACACCTCCCCACGGCCACGAAGGCTCCGTCGAGCCTCAGATGATCCCCGCACACTTCCAGGGTCAGCCAGCCTTCACACACCTGAGGCATCACACGCCGTCGGCCTCTCCCCCCATCAACGGCATGCCTTTCGTCCCGCGAGGCCACACTCCCCAGCCGCCGCAGATGGGGTCTCGTCCCCCGTCGCGCAACGATTTTCGACGTCCTCCGAACGTGCCCCAGCCCGGCAGCGGCCCGGGACCCCAACCCGTTGTGAACGGATATGCCTACATACCCCAGCCTACCATTTACCAGTCCCAACCTTCTCTCCAACACGCACCTCCGCCCGCCCCATACCAGTACACCCCGGCAGCCCATCCACCTCAGATGCCCCCGTATATGGAAGAAGCACGGCGCTCTTCGGGCCCTCCTAGCTATCCACCTCCTCAGCCATCCGCGCGGCCTCAGCCATCGCCCCCTCAAGTCCACATCCAGCAACTTCCCCCTCAACCCGTGCCGCGCATGTCGCCTCCGCAGCCTTCACCCCAGCATCTCGAAGTCCCGGTTGCTGCGCCCCAGAAACAGCCGCACATACAGGCACACCTCATCGCAGAACCCCAAATACAGTCACATGCGCCCATGGACCCGCCCAAGTCCGAACGGCTCCACGACCGTCCCGCTCAGCCTGGCCTCGACACGTCGAGCATCAGAAAGCTACCGCGGGGAAACCAGTCCGGTAGTATCTTCACACCCATCGATGACAACCGATCTATTTTGGGACAACACCTAGACTCCTTTCATGCTGATGCCCACCTCAAGGAAGATGGCGGTAGCCGGTCACAGTCAATTGACGTCGGTGCCGTTTCACGGATCAAGTCATCAAATTCGCCACCCGTCCCCCAGCGTGCCAATACGAGTGCCGCGTTCCCCAAAGCTCGTGGCTCTATATCCACTATTCCTGAAGGCGGCTTCACACCCCCTTCTCGCTCTAATAGCCTGAAGATGGACGGTGCGTCGAGGCCTCGGCTACGGGTGCAGATCCCGGATGAGGCCTCCGACGCTGGCAGTAACACAGGTGAGCCGGCTACCAATTCGCCTCGGGGTACGGCAGATGCGTCGGCTCAACCTGCACGACGAAACGGCGCCGACGCTCCCAGGTTACCACCCCCATCTCCATCGACAACTACGATACTCTCTGCGGGTGCCACAGGCCCTCCCAACCCATTCGCCAGACCGCCTCCTCAGGCCCATAGTTCGGGTATGAATATTGATACGCCTGTCTCGGCGCTTCCTTCCCGATTTCTTAACAACGAGTTCCTCCCCAGTCCCAGCAGTTTTTACCCTGATTGGAATTTTCGAGGCGATAACAGCAACACACTACCGAGTCCCTTAAACTTCGCTACCCCGGTCGCCGCATCGGGGCCTTCCTTTCTGAGGGACGACAGTGGGCCAAACATGACGAAGAGGAAAAGCCCTGACATCAGCACAGGCGGCCCTCATTCGGACACGCATGAAGGTTTCGAGCCTAAGCGCATCAAGGTGGATAGTTAGCTGCCATCCTCGTGGGCTTTCTCGATACCGTCTAATAGTGCAACCCTCATATTAATAGCTTGCCTTTCCCACTTCCATAGTGGGGGCAATTTTGGTGGAAAGAGCCGGTTCGTCACTATTGAGCACTTCTCTCCTCCTTTAGAGACAGATATCAATAGTAATGGCGACGCTCTAGTGTATGCCTTCTTGTTACATAATACTCTTCGATTCGTCGTGGCGGATTGCCACTCGCTTCTTTTCTGCGTCGTGCAATTAACTTCATTTTGAGCATGGCGTGGCGTTTTTACCTGGCCGAGGTGCCTCAGCACCTTCATTCATTATGGTGTTCTGTACGGATCATTTGACAATACTTTTTAAGTACCTTAGAGATGGATACGAAGAATGAGTTCACGGATATTCTTGGACGCTGGTCTGAAATCGAGAGACAGGGTACGGACTTCAGAGGCCACTGGGACGGCGTTTACCGGGGTAGGAACCAGATGGATGATGTAGTATATCAAACCGTGTGCGGATATTCGGGTGGTCACCAAAAGGAACTAATTGAGCGCTTATACTTGTTGATACTTGAGGCTTACTATGCGGTACAAATGCTATTGGTGACTTGATTTGATTCTACGTCTACAAAAATATACAGGTAAACGAACTTAGTCTTAGGTAGGCTCTGGACTTTTAAGCTATATGTGCCTTTATCTTTATATAGGTAGATATACGCGTGAAGTCTTCTAGTACCCCCCCTTTTTCTCAAGTCAGGAGCTTTGCTATCAACATAACTGTTATATACCCCTTTATTTACCCCTAATCTTATAATACAGGGATTTAGCTCTATGTTCTTACAGATGCCTCCTTGTACTAGTTCATCGTCTACGTATATCCATCTATCTCAAGCGAAGTTTCCATGTCGCCCCTCTCCCTAGCATTCCACGTCCTACTAAGAAAAAAGGCTATAGAGTCTTAGCTGAGCGTATGTACATGTGCAACAGGTATAGGTAAATAGGTAGGTAGGGAGGTGAATACGCAGTCAAATATGTATCGTATTACTCGGTAAGCAAAATCCGTGCCGTTAGCGGTACAATTGTGGACTACGCGCAGTTTGCATGTTCATTCTGTTTCAATCCCAACATAAGATGTACTTCCCCTTCAATGAGTGAGTGCTATGGTGCGCTGCGGCACGTCATGGTACGATGCCGCTAAGACTGAATAGCAATCATAGCGAACTGGCACAGCTACGCACCTAAGTGTTGACTACCGCACTATGCAGCCCAAAATCTCACTTTCTCTTCTTTTCTCATAATTAATAGCTCCACAGACTTCACCGTTTAAGACAGAGTTTGGATGAACCTTGAAACATTAAGCAGATGCCGACCTACAGATACACAATCTCTAGTGTAGGTAATAAGCAAAGGAAACCGGGAATTTCCTACTTGTGCAGACCGTTGCAGTAACAACGCTGCTTATGAATAATCAGAATCAGAGTCATAATCATAACGGAAGAGCACCCTCCTTATGCGCCACGGGATATTTTTAAACCACGCTGCCAAGTTGCCAGCGGGAACCCTGACCTTTTGCCCCAATTTCACCTGCCACTCTTTCCTCTCATCAGCTGAGAGGTTAGAGCCCCATAGACCAAGAGCCGCGACTAGGTACGTACCCCCCGACAGGGCCCCTAAAACGACCCAGAAGATTTTCTGAGTCGTGGTGATTGTGTCAGCGTCGAAGATGTGCATACCAAAAAATGTCTATTATGCCCGTGTTAGCCGCTATTAGGCGATCTAGGTGTCTTGGGCCTTGGCCTTGCAACTTACAGCGACAAATGTTGGAGGGAGGAATAGAATTGTGACAATGGTGAAAACCGTGAGATACTTATTTAGAATTCTACTTTTACGGGCTTCTGTGATTGACTGGACGTTGAAGAGCTATCTCTTGTTAGTCAGGATGTAAGTGTTCTTTAGCCAACAACAACTATCAAGAAATGCGTGTTGTAAACTTACCCCGCTTTGAAGGCTTTTGACCTCATTTGAAGTCCGTTCCAATTTCGCAATGATTCTGTTGGAAGCGTCGCGTTGTCGTTCATTCACAATTTTCCAATTGTGCTCAAGGACATTGCGAGTAGCCTCGGTGTGCGGGTATGACTTCTCAAGCCAAAAGTCCGTAGGGATCTGCATGTAAACGTTGTGCGACAGACTGTGCAAATAGGCCGGGGCCGCGCGCACCATATCAGAGAAATTGTTCAAAATCTGGAGAACTTTGAAATATAAGACGGAAGCATCGGCGCCACTTCCAAGCACTAGGTTCCTAAGACGCTCGTCATTTTCGAGGACGTTGAGCTTCAATTTGTTAGTTCCTATCCCTCTTCAACCCAAAAATTGGTCGGTATTAAGCTCACTTTTAGAGACACCATTTCATCAATCCGTGTAATGGTGGTAGTCCAGTCCTCCTCCCATAACTCTATAAAGACACATATCTGAAACTGGAAAATGGAGATACCGGTATATAATCCCGCTGGGTATATGCCAAACTTATTCCACGGTATGGGGCGGCCCTGGGTATTGAAGTCACCCCCTGGGCTGCTATCAAACATGTATCTGACATCTTCTTGTTGACCATCGCATATCGAGACCAACGTGTAATGTCCGGCAGGTTGTTGTAGTGGAAGAATACAGAGAGCTGTAGAGTAGCGTCTCTCGATTAGTTTCGTCGTTGTGCCGTCGTAGAATCCCTGGAAGGTTACATGCTCCCTAAGACACTGCAAACCTGTGCCGTATAGCCCTCTAGACTTTCTCTCTTCGTCGAAGCGATAAACAGTAAAAGACCGCATATAGTGCATGAAGACACCACTTAGCATAACACTATGTTGTGGGGGTAAAGAGGGGGCCCAAGGGTTGTTAGCGATTTCCAAGTCCCTCATACCACACCGGTGAAGCAGTGGCCGCTCTCGCCATTTTGCAATGTGTCCATCTAGAAATTCCGGGTTACCTTCAGGCGTAGATCCGATTCCTGGAACGAAGGCGAGAATAGCGGCTGCATTGTCCAGATCAATAACGTTCAAAATTCGACTGACAGAGAATTGACTAAGACATATGTATCAGGCTTCGTGTTTGCACTAAGAGATCTGGTACCACAAACGCTATGATACCACATATGCCCCTATTAAATCTCAATGTATATAAGAAGTCCTAGAAAGGAGAAATGTTAGGTTTAGTAGATTCCACTAACATAAGTAGTCTTATTTCAATACCTCGTTATGTGCCAGCTCAACACGAAACGTATCTCTGAATGTCCTTGGCGAAGCACAGGTGACAAAATTGCGACAACCAGATATGTGGATTTGTTTGAATGCCTGATAATCCCAGGGCTCCTGTGACTCTAATATTTTCCACGTATCCGGCCACATATAGTCAGCATTGTTTGCCAGTTGACGCGCCCTAATTTGAGGATAGACAAGATAGTTGTTCAGGCCTATAAACCATCTGTCGAAAACGATCCTGGTTCGCTGCAAATTAGTAGAATCCTCCAGGAATATCGTCCCTGGATTCAGAATACTCCAATAGGAATCGTGACCGAGCCCTTCCCAAGCGTTTGTGCCGCTTTCCCAAAGCTCCTGAGCAACTCGGGGAATATCGTGTGCCAGCCCCCATCTCTTCTCACGCTGTAGTGACAGATATTCCCGTTGATCATCTCGTAGCTGCGTAAGCACGAGGAGTATCTGTGATTGCAAGTCATGCCGCCTCTCTGTGTCTTCTGGCGACGCTTCTTCCGATTCCTGAGGAGCGAGGCCCGGAAGGGCTGCAATCGCCGAGGGTTGCTGGTCCATTGTTGACATGGAAGATATTTCGCGTCGAGTTCGTCAGATAATGACGATTTTCACTTCATGGGTCATTGGCGATGTCAAGAGAGTTTCCCTAGCTGACCGTTTTATTCTATATATGAAGAGGGGTATCGCGAAAGGCTGCGTCGTAGCCTACTTACAGGTATAATAAGCTGACGATAAGTGTCACGATAAGTAGGTATTTTAAGGAGTGGTCCGTGCCCCACCACGCCGGGTGCTAAAATAGGTAGAGAGCGGAGCGGGCCGGAGGGCCGGACCCGGTGGGCGTTGGCTTTTCCTATAAAAGAGAAATGTTTATATATAGCAACAAAGTACAACTTCTCTACTTTTCTGATACCTACAACGAAGAGCATATATTGTAGCAAATTACTCTTTACTGTTAGCAAAAACTAAATAAATAAATTCATTCAAATAATTTTTTAAACTATAATATTATATTTATTTTATATTTAAATAAAATTATACTATCAAAACTGATATAAAAATAACCTTTATTTAATAATCTCAAGCTGTAGCTATTTTTCTTTTTAATTTTACGTTTTATTTCCACCTCATCCTATTGGATATATACCACCTTAGAAATAAAACCAATAATTGACTGGTCACGCCAATCTTTTGGTGCAGTGGTAAATCTGACACATCCTTTGCCGTTTGGGCGTCCTTATCGCTCCACTAATGAGGCGCGAAACCCGATGCTTGTGCCTCGTTCCGGCTCGCAGATCAGCCTACTACGACTTCTACAACATTGGCATCCCGACTCGGAGGCTTACGCATCTATGATGCCTCCCATGAGAATTCGAAGGGGTAAGTAACAAAGTCATAGGTGCTGCTATCTACTTCGTGACACAAGCGATCCTGCTGTGTATGGTGCAAAGAGCTCGTACCTAACCTAGCGTGGCGAATGATATTCAGATCATTCCTCGGGATTTCAACTTACTATGTCTAGGACAAAAAGGATATAATGAAATCCGACTGAACAACATTGCAGAAAGGTGCGAACTCCTAGGTCGTGCAGATGAAATGATTGAGCTTTCCAACCGGTTTTGTCATCCCGACAGGCCACCGGCTGGCGAAAAGTTGATTCTGCTCGGCCCCCCCGGGGTTGGGAAATCCGCACTTTGCACGAATTGGTACAGGGAAAACAGAGACTAGTATGTAGTTTTGATACAGCCTATGAGTTTTGATACAGCCTATGGCCGAAGAGTAAACCGCAACTGACGCTGGATAGTTATTGGGCTTGGTGGATGATAAATTGCGTGTCTCAGACTGAGATTGACGAAGGGTTTCACCGAATTCTGTCCTCGATCAGTAATCCGATTTTAGAACGGGAAATTCAAAGTCTTTCGGAAATAGACGCGAGCGCCTTATGTTCGCTAGTGGTTAACCATATCAAATCATTAACGAAGCCCTGGTTCTTAATCCTAGAAAATGCTGGCAATGGATCACTGGTCGCTCATAATTTCAAGGGCCTTCTAGGCGCTACCTATGGGGGGGCTCTTGCTATTATCACGTGTGACGAACAGATTGAAAAAGCATTGCCCGGCATAGAGCTCCTCCGGCTAGGTCCATTGCCGGTTAACTCTGCAGTGCAGCTGCTCCAGTCCCGCATCGTGAGGTTGACAAAGAAAGAGGTTACTGACGCGAATGATTCCTTAAAGACACTTGTGCAAGAACTAGGCTATCTACCAGCCGAAATTGTGCTCGTTGCCGAAGATCTCTGCGAGGATTACCGGTTCTCGAACGACAGCTTTGCATTACGAGTTGAGGAATACCTCCAGTCTTATAAAGAGTTAGACAATCTCAATGCAACAACGGTATTGGAGCCAAGATGGAGAATGCGAATTGATCTTTTGAGCCAACCCGGCGTGGATGGGGCTAATAACGCCATTCATCTTCTTTACTTATTGACTTTCCTGTCCACTAGCGGCATACCTGTTAGCTTACTGCTTCGGGCAATGGAGAATTCTCATAATTCTGCAGATGCACCCCAAAACACAAGTGATTCTGAGTCAACCCATTGGACCTCTTTATGCGGTTATGGTCCAAGAATTATAAAATGGTTTCGATATCCAACGAGCTATCTTTATCAGCAGGCTGCACCTCCGGTAGTTTCAGACTGGCCTGGTATACCATGGCTAGACAACCCTGGCCGAAGTCTGCGAAGCAAAAGGGAGATGCTGAACCAGTCGCTTCGCCTGCTTGAGAGATGCTATTTGATTGAGTTTTCGGAGTCTGACCGATTTATCATCATCAAACCATGGATTCGACAATGCGCCATCAATTTTATGCATAGGGAAAGATCTTCGCTTCGAAACTACGCATTAAGAAGCCTCATTACGATATCGCAGGTAATCGATGGAAAATATGATAATGAGAGCACAATATTTAGGCGAAGCTTAAGATAACCACCCCCCTCACAGGCCACCCCCTCGCGGGCCACTTTGGGTTAGGCTTAGCGTATAAAATCGAATAAAATAGTAAAAAAGATGGGACTAGCGCTACAATAAGTAACAGTAATTTATATTTAAAGAAAAAAATAAGAAAAAATAAAATATATAATATAATTATTTATTATAATATATTTAAAAAGTAGTATAGTTTTTCCGAGAAACGCTAGTTTTAAAAACTAGTCTAAAAACGGCTATTTATAGTATTTTAGCCCCACATTTAAAATATAAGCTTATAAATAGCTATTATATTTTATTTAATTTTTGTTTTATTTATTATATTTTTATTATAGTTATTATTTAAATATAAGCTGTAAATCCATTGATATTTTTAGTACTTTCAGTATTTATTTTATGTGTAAAAATTTGAAATTTTTGTCTCACCTGTTTTTACTATATTTTTACATATAAAATAAATACCGAAAAAAACGGTAAATTTATAGCGTATATTTAAATAGTAACTATAATAAAAATATAATAAAGAAAACAAAAATTAAATAAAATATAATAGCTATTTATAAGCTTATATTTTAAATGTGGGGCTAAAATACTATAAATAGCCGTTTTTAGACTAGTTTTTAAAACTAGCGTTTCTCGGAAAAACTATACTACTTTTTAAATATATTATAATAAATAATTATATTATATATTTTATTTTTTCTTATTTTTTTCTTTAAATATAAATTACTGTTACTTATTGTAGCGCTAGTCCCATCTTTTTTACTATTTTATTCGATTTTATACGCTAAGCCTAACCCAAAGTGGCCCGCGAGGGGGTGGCCCGTGAGGGGGGTGGTTATCTTACTCTCTCATATCAAGGCCCATAAAGACGCATATCCTGATCGACAAGATTTATTCAAGATGTTAGATGTCAGAAGTGCACTTCTCCTGTGCATGAAAATGCCTTTGGTCTATTATCAGTCAGGTGAAATTGGCTCGGCAAAAGAAATTCAAGATGCGGCTGTGAAAAGGGCCAACTCATTACCTCTCGATGACGACCTTTTGTTACAAGCCAAATTGCAGCTTGCTGCAAGCCTTTTCAGCTTAGATGGATATCAAGACCGCGAGAGGGCTATGGAGCTACGCTACGATGTCATGAAACGACGTAAGGTGCTGTGGCAAATCCAGAGGGAGAAGCTATCTTGGAGAGCTTATCTTCACTCGTTGTCTGACCTTGCCGATAGCTACGACCATATCCCAGCTAAGGTTCGGGAGACAGTTGCCTACCGCGAGGAAGTGCTCAAAGCGCTGATGAACTGGGGTAGAGGCGGCTCTGAGGAAGAACGTACTGAAGCCACGCTGAGACTTGCCCGCAGCTACTACCGCAGCGGACAGCGCAATAAAGCGTTGCGGCTGCGAAGTAGAGTTTTCACTGACATTACTGGGTTGCGTATCGAATCACTCTCACTAGCAAGGCTGGAAAAAAAAACCGATGAGATTTACTTGGCCGTTCTAAGCGACATGGCTGACAGCCTATGCTCTTTTGGGATCTGGACTCAAGCTATGCAGATACGAGAATTCGTCTTGGAAATTAGGGAGAAGCATCTTGGAACCAGACATTATGATACCATAACCGCCAAGGCCAATTTAAGCATCAGCTTCCTAAAGTTGCGTCAATATCAAAGGGCCATCGAGCTTCGGGTTGAAATCTTCGAGCTATACAGATCCGTGTTCCAATTTCAACATGCCGTTACGCTGAAAGCGTACGGTGATCTGGGCCAAATCGAAGCTGAGCTCAACCCCTTAAAAGGCTATGCGATTCAACGTGAAGCCCTGCTAGAGTGGGACTGTCGCTACGGGAAAGATGATCCCTATTCAGCGGAGAGAACTGACCTCATGGCACAAATGGCGGCTTCATTGGAAAGATTGATGCGTAAATCCCCGACGTTAGAAGTGTTCCCTTTGTTCCCTTTTCTGCCCACCGGAGCTAGGATCTGGGATGAGGCCGTCGAGCTTCGGAAAAGCATCTATGACAGCAAGAAATCCAAATTCGGCGAAGATGACCCTGAAGTCTTGTACGCGAAAAGCTTGCTGGCGGATTGCTACATGGCGGGTGGCAGATCCATAGAAGCCTACGAGCAGAGGGAAGGGCTATTGGAGCGCTGGCGGGCAACAATGGACAAAGGGCACAACCTAGCCACCGATATCAGATACCTGGCGGCACTCCGCGCCTGGGCACGGAATTGTGACCGATTAGCGGCGTTCTGGGCGCCTATGGGACAAGGAATATCCCGATCGGTGGCGCTATCCGCTACTCAATCTCTGGCAAAGGATAACGTAGGAGACATTGCTGTAAAGGCTCTATCTCCGGATGGCTCTTCGAGTGATTCTAGAGAGAGTCGATCCAGCGATGCAAGAAGTAACTATGGTGCAAAGCATATAGCTCTAAGGTCGGAATATGTCCGCAAGGCGCAAAAGGCTTGGAGAGAGCTGCTCGATCTACACCTCGGCGCTTGTGACGATGAGTGGAGCTACGAGATACTGAGGACCAAGAGGGACTTGGCCGACTCGCTATTGCAGTATGCAGGAGAAACAGCCGATGAGTCGATTGAGCAGTTGGAGGAAGCAAACAAGTTGTGGGAAGAAGCATGGAGTGTCCTCGCACGACCTGACCGGCTTGGGCCCGACCATCCCGAGGTTTTAGCCTTAGGAGGACGCCTCCGAAAACTGGCTCCAAGCAAGAGAGCTATGATAGAATCTTGGATCGAGTCGGTAGTCGAGCCGAGTGAGATAGGTGTTCCGATAAACTAATCATACATAGGCCCGACAGCCAAGAATATTAATTTTCACCTCACTTCGTTCAAGCATAAGTACGTAGTATTCCACAACAAGGTTCTCACCTAACCGCTGCATTTGTATTCGTCCGGAGCGGCCTGCGGACCACTATCCACGTTCGCACTATGACGATCTAGAATGATAGTTAAAGTAGTACAGTCTTCTTCTGTCTTCTTGTCCCTCCCCATATTGCCAGCCAACTCGCATTAACCACCACAAAACGTCTTAGATAGAAACCTGCAAGTCTCATGTCCGCTAACAGGACAATCCATCATCAAATTATTTCATCTCGCTCTGATTGATTAAGTTCTTGATCTCTCTCTCTTCTTCTTCCTCTTCGTCTTCCATTATTATCGCAGTTGTAACAACACGAGAAAAAAAGATCTGGTCAATAGCCAAAAGCTACGGCCTTCACTTACGTCTTTCCAGAGTTGCTTGCTGTCCAGCTAACTAGAACCTGTCCATCATACGGAAAAATAAAGGCAGAATAGGCAACGGGGGAATCGAAAAAAGGGAGAACATTGTAAAAGGTGAACGCCGAAAACGCCGAACGCGGGCTCGGGAAACAACACCGACCGTCATCCAGTAGTAAAAGGAGTAAAAGAAAATAGTGGTATAATGCAATCTTGTTTTCTATCTTCCGACGGTCTGATTCTCGAAAACTCGTTCTAGTGGTATCATCGACAGCTGAAAAAGAAGATTCAAGACTAGGGCTGAAGGGGTATATGAACTGGCACCGACAGTTCGAATGGGGAACTCTGAGGGAACGTGATAAGATATAAACAACAAATCGAAAAGATGGATTCGACCGGAGAACTGTATTATGATGCAAGTGTTGAGAGAGGCAACTTTATTATCACCCGCGTATCCGTCTACTATGGCCCCATATACCGTCCCTAGCGGCGTGTTGCTGGCGGCGGCGTTCCTGGGGAACCGGTCCCTTCCATGTTGCCCGTCAGCTCAGCAACACGGGCCTTAATGCGGGCTACGCGAGATTCGATGGCTGTAAACTGTCAGTATAGAAAAAAAAAGAGACTAGGGTCGTGTTGCATAGACTAGTTAGCTTACTCTCTTCACCACTGGTTTCATCATCGCCATCTGTGGTCTTGCTGTATCCGCCACGGCTCTGCTCCTCACTCTGGCGCGCAGCCCGTTCCGCGGCATTCCTTCGGATAGCTGCCCACCGATCTTGTGTTGCAACAACGGGAGAGGGCGCTGCTTCTCCACCAAATTCCGGCTCGGCGCTGCTTGCATGGCGCGCAATAGGCGGGGGAACGGCCTCATCATCACTTTCGACGTCAGGCGGAGCGAATGCCGGCTGATCCGTCAATGGGCCTTGGTCGAAGCGTGAAAATTCGTGACGAGCTTCGTCCGCTTCTCGCGTGTTGACGCGCGAAAGGTCCTCATCGGCAGAGGGGTCGTAAACGGGCTCGCGTCTCCCCACGGGAGTGGAAAGTTGGGTAGGAGTCTTATCATCCTCTGTACGTACCGAAGCTGTCTCGCGGACAGATTCATTGATCGTTGGTTGAGGACGGGGTGTCTCTGGTACCGGAGATGGAACTCGAGCGGACTCGGCTGTCTGGGTTGACTCGATAGCTAACAGGTTATTAATGTCGGTAGCAGCATTCTCAGGTAGCTTCGACTGTCTGTTTTTATTCCTGCCAAAGAGCTTCCTAAAGCCGCCGCCGGCTTTCTTCTCTGGCTTGTGAAGTTTATTATGCTTTTTACTTTCGGGACTGCTACTACCGGGTTCGGGGGACGTCATTGTCTGGCGGGCGCCCAAGTTGTCTTCTTCCTGTGGCAAGGGAGGTAGCGGAGAGTTACGCCCAATCGGATCAGGGCGCTCGGCCGGGTGGATGTCTTCGTAGTTCTTCTGCGGAACAGCTGGCGCTTCATCCTTCGCGAGTATGGGTGACAGCATGGCAGAAGGCTGAGGCGAGAGAGGCTTGTCAGGGACTTCTGGCTTATAGGTACTGCCGTTTTTCATGCTGCCGTTTGATTCATTCGTTCCATTAAGCTGTCCGAGACCACGTCCAGCATTCATATTGCCAAGATATGCCTCTCGGATAGCGTCTTTGTCATACTTGCTAGCCCACTTCATGGCCGGAGAAGCCTCCTTCACTATGACTGGCTGTAGGGTCAAGACACTGTTAGTTCTGTCTCCCGTCATGTCCGGGTCAGCTCGTCCGCGCCTCTCTGGTAATTCCTCTCGCTGCTGCTGCTGTTGTCGCGCACTGAGTTGCTGTGCGGCGGCTTGGATCCTGGCTTGCTGGTCCGGTCCAATGCTAGTTTTGCTGAGTACACTTCCAGCGGCAGCGTTTGGGTGAAGTCGATCGCCCCGGTCAAAAGCGCCTTTACTAGTGGACTTGCTGCGCGAGACGCCTCCTCTGCCACGTCTTGTCCAGCTGAAGAAGCCCTTCTTCTCCGCAATATATGCGCCTGCATTAGGCTCAGGCGCAGCGCCTTTGACCATTTCTTCCATAACTAGCCATTTCCCTGAACGAACGGCCGTCTCAATCACGGCACATCTGCCAAAAGCGGATTTGCGCTGTGCTGTCTCCTCAGGGGCCAAGCTGCTCATCCAAACCCACCAAAAGGCCTCATCGATATCAAAACGGATGATGCTGGCCAGCTCGCCCGGTTCAAGTTGCCGCTGTGACTCAAGTCGAGGCCGATGGGATTGCGAGCTGCGCTGCCTGGGACTTGTCTCAATAGGGGGGAGGACCTTATCTGGTGGGAGTAACATGTTTGAGTGCCCGGAGTCGTCAACAAAGCCTGAAGACAAGAAGTCGGCCCACGAAGGGGTTGTCGGTCTTCCCAGGTTCACTCCAGACGCTGGCGTTGCCCGCAATCCTTGGGAGTGTGGGAAATCGATCCTCACGAATTCTTCATCTTCTTCTACCTCCTCCAAACTACCAGCAAACCCAATATCTTCGAATCGCGACCAGGATGCATCGCGCAAACCTGTGGAATGCTTGGAACTGGACACGTGGGACTGGTTCGCCAGCGAGATGGCTTTAAGGACTCTGCGACACTCTTCGGTCAGGGCTTCTACTGGGTCTTCGTACTCGGAGAACTCTTGTAGGGGTTTGTCGTCTTCCCGGTATTGAAAGTGGCTGGCCCGACGGAGTAGAGCAAAAGGCGTGGGTGAGACCGTGTCGACGATCATGGAGACTCTGTACGTCGATGAGAGCATGAGAGAGGGCGTTTGCGGAGGGTATTCGGTCTCCTGTAGTAACTTCTGCAAGGATATAGGTAGCCGCGAGATGGCGGTACCCTTGGGCTGCTGAGGAGATAATGATCGGAGGTAGGCGAAAAATAAATGACTTGAGGCATCCGCAGCGCTGCGAGGTACCAGATCAATAAGTCAGCCCGTCATGCAAGATGTAACTATAAATTGCAAGATGATTGCCACTGTACCTCGAAAAGATCTTGTACCCCCCTTCAAACCCATTGCCAGTATCCCTGTGCTCGAATGCCCACCATGCCGCCATGCGTGAAAGTATGCGGCCACCAAACCCGTTCACCTTTCCATGTGCCGCGATTGCAGAGAGAAGATCGAAGTAATCAAAGACAATACTGGATCGCGCTTCGTTCTCAACGCTGAGGGGAATGAAAGTCGAGAAGGAATCCCGAGCCATGTTCGAGTCTAGAGTTACGCCAGGCTATCAGTAGGTTGATTCCTTGATTGCTATACCCATGCATCTTATTTCGACATATTATGAAGCTATCCATACCTTGTTCTCCAACCTTGAACAGTTCATAAGCATCCCAACCGACTAAGCCACCAGGGATTCTGCTCCAGCACCACCTAAGAACATCTGCAATGACCTAAGAATAGGATCATGCAGGATTAGCATGACAGCCCGGCACCATTGGGGAAGCATAAACCACATACCATGGGCTCCGTCAAGCGCAACTCATGCGCCAAGGCGTCCCCATGCAGACCAAGAGCATCATTGAAAAAGTGGCGGATGAAGGTGCGCACGGCGCTGGGATCCGAAGTCGGGCGGAAGGGCAGCAGGAGAAATGGAAGATCGAGAGCTATATGGCAGTTGCATTACGGTCAGCTCTCTGCACCTGCGTCTATGAGGGCGGAGTCGGTCCAGGCATTTACCTCGCGCTTTCAGCTCCACGGTGCATCGATGGATCAGGTCTTGCACCTCCTCTGGCTCGACGGATGTTCGCGCATAGGCGTCCTCCCAGCGCGGTTTGGTGGGCAGTTGAGGGGTCGAGTCGGCATGTCTATTCTTCTTAGATCTGAAGTTCCCGTCCTTGCCCCGTATCCGCGAGAATAGACTAGGCATCTTGAATTTGATTGGCAGGCCGAGGATGAAAATAGGAAGTCGGTAATGGAGCACCATACAGACCCAGACAGACCCAGACCCAGATGAACCCAGATGAACCCAAAGATATCGGTGGTATGGAGACCAATTGAGTGACAGTTGTTCACTTCACGCAGTCGGGCGGGTAGACCCTAAGATTAGGTGTATTACGTGTTTTTAAGAAAACAAGAAAAAGAGAGGGAAGGAGAGAAGAGGTCAGTTGCAAGCAGTTGTGACAACTCAGAGGTGGTGGGGGGGGCGTCTGGTTGGGTACAGAACTGTATCAGATGTAATAATATCCGATTTGTATAGTGGTTAATGCACGTCGAGCTGGCCGGACAAGGGTGACGGGTCGCCAGTAGGTACTGTAGTGCACTGGCTGACTGGGAGAGAGGGAAGAAGGGACGCAGGTCGGTAGGTACTCTGTACAGAATACAGTACCTACTCTATCTACTGTATGCGTATGTGCTGGCAAGTTTCCGTCGATTCGTCGATTCGCAGCAGGGGATCCACGAGTTGGGAACTTGCTTGCGCAACAGTTCGCTCCTTCGTTCGTTGGTCCGCTGGCTAGTTTGTCTGTTTGTACCCCTACTCTAGTCAACCTCACGGGAGGCTAACAATCGATTGGTAGCTGGGAGCGTACAAGAGGTATGTAGAGAGAAGGGGGGAATAGAATAGGGAGCCCTTCCTTAGTCGAAGGGGGAAAAAAAGATTTAATGAATGATTGCCGCTAACAAGACGATCCTGGATTAGGCGTGGACGTGGGTGGTGTCCATGTGCGCGCTTGTGTGCGTCACAACTGAACCACAAGATTAATCAATCAATCAATGATTGGCTAAATGAGTCAAAAGAGTGTATGTATCTAAGCAGCGTATGTATAATGGAACGGATTATCCGACTGTATACAGAATACCTAGATAGACCAACCGACGAGGCGAACGAGTGAACCTACAACGAACGAGAAGGGAAGAGATGGGATGGGATGAGATGGGGTAATCCAGGGTGGTAGGTAGATTGATTGATCACAGCTGGGAGTGTTACATAGAAGAAAAAGCCGGACGGTCAGGGGTTTGATAAAGGTAGGTACCTAACCTACCTGCCTGGTACGCTAGGTAGGTACAGCCGCAATGTTCAACGGCGCCATGTGTCTTAGGTACGGAGTATCTAGGTACCTCGACTCTGTACCTAGCAGCTAGGCCTAGGTAGGTACCTATCTAGAATCTATTTTTCACCTATGAAGTTCGCATATATGTAGATATAACTAGACATATACTTTTATCCATTTCTTTTCCCCTTAGATAGGTAGTCTAGTGTAGGTCGGGTACCTACCTTAAAGGCACCTCACAAGCTTCAACCAATCACCAATCGTACCAATACAACACCGTCATTTGTCTAGCGTTCGCTGCTAGTGTAACAGGTACCTAGACATATATAATAGAGGTGGAGATTCCCTAAGCCTGGTCGCTGTTAATCTCATTAGCTCCCGGCCATATCCAGTAGGTAGTGTATAGTAAATCCACTCAGTACCACTCAACACACTGTAGCCGCTGACAGGAAATTACAGGATGGGGAACTAGTGACACTAAGGTAGGTACATATGTATGTATAAGTAGATGAATGGAATCTTCACATCCAAGACCTCACTATTTATACTATGTAGAAAGATCAGTTCTTGTGTCTTGATGAGTTGCACGCCTTCTCTACATAGTATAGATAGTGCGACTCGGTAATTCGAGAGGGAGTAGGTGAGTCTCTGCTATGCTCTATACTACCTACCTGAGTATTTGAAGCAATGCAAGAACCAAACTTACCTACATATGTATGTAGATAGGTAGATAGATTACGTAGAGGAAAGAAAACCACTGTCCAGGTGCCTGTGTCTGAGTATCTGACCCAATACTGTATCCCATTTCCTTTTTCTAGTTATTTATAGACAGCACGTCACCAACAATATAGACAAGTACATAGCATGTAAGTCCTCCTCTACTACTACAAGTTCGTAGTAGGATCGTTTCTAGAACAATATTCGAGAAGCAGAAAGCCACATATCCCATCGAGACGTAGCAAAATGGTTAAAGTAAGGTAAGCTTCCCATTTAGCTAAGTAAACTAAGACTTTTTAGGCTAAGACAGAAAACTACCTAGGTAACCTTATTCTCTCATGTAATTTAAAAGTGTCGATTCAGCTATCTCCTAAGGCAATCATATCGGCTGCGTACTCTAATCCTATGCATATTATACCTATGTCTGCAAAGACAGCATTTGGGCCGAGTGGCATCCATTTGATCGCAAGGTTAACCCTTTTGCGCGACATTCCGGCAAGTTTCCCGTTCTCCGGGTCAGAGGCATCCCGACCAATATTAATGCTAAGGACTAACTTGGCATAGTGCAGCGAGCGCAGTTTACTTAGTCAGATAGGCCAACCGACGATACGGGAAGCACTATAAATTCTTGGGGAACGTCAGAATATATCAAGTTGCACCGCAAAACCACATGTCCGGAATCACATAGGTAGGTACACTATGTAGATAGGATAAGTATTCGAATGTACGCCAAGACGGTGCCCCCTATTTTTTCCCAACTGTCCGATACCTATCTATCCTCTTCCCACCAACCTACCCACCACTCACGATACCGGCCGCAACGCCGACCTGCATGAACAATGTCGAAGCACAGCTCATCAGACCCGCAGCCAATAAGTCGACCCCGACCTGCCTTCCCGTATCTGGTATCACCATTGGACGAGAAGTGGCCTCCCACGATTCGCGAGCGTCCAGTGGGACACAGGAGAGTCATTTCGCCGGGAATGCAGGCATCGACAGCGAACACCGTACGGGGGGCACACCACGATCAACCCGGATCACCATCCGCCATGTCATAGGTCCGCGTCATTCACCTATTACCTACTGTATTGTTTATTGCATGCTACCTCAGCAAATCATCGCTCATACATCCATGTCGTCTCCGATACCACGCTATATCCCGGCCCGTCAAATTTTGTTCGTTTTTCTTTTTCGCGTTTTCGTCTCGTCGGTTTTTTTCTTGTTCTATTAGCTAATATCTGCCCGACTAGATAATACTATCTATCTAGCTACATAACTCAATCTAGATAGGTAACTATTCCATCTACCGGCGTCGTGCTCCCTGCAGTCCCACGATGCGATGCCGGCTTACCTGCTGCAGTGCAGCCGTGTCGCTTACTGCGTAATCGCGCGCATTGCCATACCATATGTAAGTGAGGTAGTAGATGTAGGTATTGCTGTAGCTGTACCTATGACCTTAGGTAATCATTAATGCCTGAAAAGGTGGCTTCGCGGGAATGCAGCCCCCTAATGCGAAAAGGGTGGGCCCGTACATAAATGTCTCTCCACATTCCCAAAAGGGCAGGTTTTCTATATTGGATGTAACTCCCATGCATACCGGTACCTGTAAGCTCGAATTTAAATACTTCACCGACCTACTTACACAGAACACGGGACAGAAATTTTTTGATGACTTACATACACGCTATCTAAACTTTCCATTCCCGAATTCCATCTATAGCAGTAATTAGATAAGGCAGCACGAACGGAATCTATACCAATGTCAGCCTTAACCGACCAATGAACAGTTTCCATTTTCAGTTCGAGCGAGCGAGATATCGCCGCAGGGAAACACAACGAGTAACAGGAGTACGTAAGCCGGTGTGCGAAATCGACGTCTGCGTCACCGAGATCCGTGATCCGAAGTCCATGCTTAATGCCGCACAACCTACTTCCCGTGCAACTCGTGATCGGAATCCATCCTGTTCAACATGCGGTGCTGCGATCAATCGTAGATGGGCGACAGCTAACCAGCCAGTGAATTGCCCACGATGAATCAAAGACTTAGACGTTGGTCGATATATATAGAAAACAAAACATTCAATATACAGCCGAAGACAACAGTCTCGTCTTCTTCTGTTGTCACACATGTATTATCTACAAATTAATTCCCTACAGCACCGGGTGTCTGCTATGAACAGTACACTCAGCGGCCATCCTGTGAAGTATATACGTATCCCATGCAGGCAATGGGTTTTATCTGCATGCCACGCTCGTCATTTTTATACAGAGTATACAGTCCAGCCATTTTTTCCCTTTTGAAGTCCGCACACACAAAAACGCCAAAATCAAAGAGGCATCTGAAATCCGTAAGACAAACATTAAACGCACCGGCCACACGAGACTTTGTACATCCCACTACTCGTCTTTTCCATCCTCGCCTTGTTCCTCGAGGATCTTACTCTTTTCCTCCTTACCCTCAACCTTACCAACAGCCACAACCGGCGTAGCCTCACCATCCTTCACCCCCTCCTCACCCTTCTTCTCCGCCGCAGACGTAGTCGGCACGCCATCCGGGTTGAGATTCCAATCGATCTCCCCCTCAGGCCCGTATCTCGCGTTAAGCCACTCATTCGTCTTCCTAAAGTGGCCGCAGTCGAAGAACCCCCTAGACGCGCTGAGGGGGCTGGGGTGCACGCTCTTGAGCACGAGGTGGCGCTTGCCGTCGACTTTCGCGACGCGGTCGCCGGCGGGCTTGCCCCAGGCGAGGAAGACGACGCCGCGCGTGCGCTTCTGCGCGACGAGCTCGATCACCTTCTGTGTGAAGGCCTCCCAGCCGCGCTTCTGGTGCGAGTTGGCCGCGTGCGCGCGCACCGTGAGGCACGTGTTGAGCATGAGGACGCCGCGCTCCGCCCAGGGGGTCAGGAGGCCGCCGTTCTTGGCCGGCGGCACGAAGGAGGGGTAGTCCTTCTTCAGCGCCGTGTACATGTTCTTCAGTGAGGGGGGCGCCGGCGTTGGGGGCCGCACTGAGAAGCAGAGGCCGTGCGCTTGGTTGTGGTTGTGGTATGGGTCTTGGCCGAGGATGACGCATTTCACTGTGTGGAAGGGGGTGTGGCGGGACCTAAGAAATTAATGATTAGCAGTTACTCACTCATTCGCTCGCTCTATACCCATATATAACTAGTTTTTATGTATAATAGATGATAGTACAACGCTAGAGACTGTACAAAGCCAGGAGACTAGACGAGTAGACAATCCGAGAGAATACAAGACATAAAAGTCGAAGCATAGCTTACCAAGAATAAACATCATCACTAGGCGGGAAAACATCCTGACCAGAGCGGACCTCGCCCTCAATAAACTTCTTGAGGGCGATAAACTCGGGCTTGACAATCTCGTCCTTCAGCAGCGCTAACCAGCTCGGGTCGAGGGTATTGATTTCCAGCGCGAGATGTTTCTTCTGCTCGGGGGTCAACTTCGCGACCCACGCCGCCTTATCGAACTTGGACGCCGGGTTCGCCGGCGAAAAGGTAGACGCAGACGCAGAGCCGGATGTCGAGGCAGAGGGTGAGGCCTTCGGGGCGCCGAAGAATGACGTGATGCTCCCGTTCGTCTTAGCCTTCTTGCTGGCCTCAGCAGCTGCTGCGGCGGCGGTTTTGCGCTTCAGGGAAGACATTGTGCGGTGCGTGTGTATATGCGTATATCCTCTCGTGTGGAGTTCTGTATGCGTCCTATAGAGAGAGGGACGCTGCTGCAACGCTGCTCCACTCGTACCGTAGCTCTGGAGACGCAGCCAGAAAGTCGCAGTGAAAGATGGACTGCGGGACTGGATCAGCGTACGATTCCGCGATGCAAGCACTGCGAGACCCCTCCTGGTTGAACGCAGACACGAAAGTAGCGTTGTAGCGAGAGTTCCGAACGTAATTTCTGAAAAGACTGAGTACACCCACACAGCTCAGTTGATTTATATCCTCTACAATAAAAAGACCAATTGGATAGAATGAACAGCGGGAACCAATTGAACGGAGACGGTCTAGATGCTCGTTCTAGGACTTTATAAGATTGCGTAAGCAGGTAGTGTGAAATGTATACCAGGTACGTTGGATGGGCAGCTGTACCAACTTGGTAGATGGATTGATTATCTAAATTAAATAGGTCGCGTCTTTGCAGACGCGAACCGCGTTTAGTAATTAACACACGTACTCTACGCGAGTTCATGTGGCACGTGCATGCGAAACCTGGGAGGGCTGAGCTTAGTGAAGTTAGGGGCATCCCTAGCTTCTTCTTGGCCTCTGGGGTTGTACCACACTTACAGAATTAGCCTAGACGAGTATGTACCAAGGACGACGGTGCCTGAGACAACTGTTGTACAGTATCTAGGAACAGCGCATGATCTATAATCCTAACATCGGATCATAAACGTATCACATAGGAAGATGAATACAAACACCTTTGATAACCAGTCCAGGAAGTACAGCTATTTTCATTATGTAACAGGTGATTGCGTACTCGTACAATCCTCCAAACTTTGTGCGAAACGACTATGTGTATGTAACAATAGGTAATCAGCTCAGGCAAACCACCTTACCACGCAGGATCTACATAGATATTCCCCAACCACCGTCTTGATTTTTGTTTTGTCTTCTTCGTCTTCTTCGTGCTCGCCCAGAACTACTCTATAAAGAGACCTTCTAGAATGTTGTTCAGATACAAACCTAGCGGTACCGCCCTTTTTTCCCGTTCCGGTCCAATGTATATGCGGTCCCAATGCATCGCAGAAGTGAGGTATCATGAAACAAAAACGCCACAGCCAACGCCGGCCAAAATGCAAAAAAGGAGTCGAGTGAAGATATGCATGTCAAGCCGCCTCCTCCCCTCTCTCTTTCCCTGCCTCGATAGTTCGTTATGTAAAGCCGTTATAGTTCATCGTTTTGCGCTTCCAGCTCTTGTCTCGCGTGTCGCTCGTTAATACCCCGGAATACTCTCTTGCCTACTTCGTAGCTACTAATCATAATGGCACAGGCCGGTGCCACCTTGAGAGTTCGGGGAAACCAACCCATCCAGAGCCCAGCCACACCTTCGGTCCTAAAGATGTGCCATAGTAGCCGTGCCATGTTGCCTTCTTCGGGTGCTAAAGCTTGTCCGGCCGATGTCGCCGTCTTCTTAGCCGAATCCCGGTATACCTGTGTTCTCGTCTTGCCGACGTCGAACGGCATCGTGACCATAGACGCAATGGCGCCGGACAAGGCGCCCGCTGTGAAACTGTCCATCAAGACAGCTGTGTGGTTCTCCTTGCTTTGTGACCTAGCCCTCTCCCTCGAGCGAAAGCTGGGATCGCGTGATAAGGAACGGCCACGTCGGTCCTCGCGCATGTCGGTCAGTTTGTTCCGAATCGTCTCGTAGCCCAGCCAGTACAGTCCTGAGAAGGGTACGTCGCGCCACAGATGGAGAGTAATGCCTCGCCATAGTGAGCGGTAGCCGCCCTCGGCGACCATCTCGCGAATCCCCTTGAACGTGTCCTGGAGGTGGCTCGTCGCTGTTGAGCCGGAAGAAGCCTGGAGACGTGTCTTGAAGAGCTCGACGGGACTGACAGCAGCCACTGCGAGAATACGTGCCGTAGAGCCCGCGGTCACAGCCTTATAGTCGTCTCTCGTAAATCGACTGATGGGGCTCTTTTTGTTGTATCGTAACCAATCGTAGCCCGTAAAGTAGATGATGTTGGCTGGAATGGCCATGAGAAGTGTCGGTGACAAGCCCCTCCATAGCGTGGTGAACCCCTCGTTGCGCGCAATCTTTCGCATGCCATCAAAGGTAGATGTGAAGGTGCGCTTCTGTGCCTCCTCGACTGCGCATTCGACTGCGCCCCCGTTAAACCCTTCCAGTCTCGGGCCGGCGATGCAGATTTCTGGGTTGTTGTGCATGAAGAATACTTCTCGGCAGCAAGAGGTTATACCAAGATTCCCGGGTCGAAAGCCATTGGGCGTCGTAAGGGCAAGTTTCTGGAAGTCGGGGGCAGCGCCGTTGGCAGCAGCAGAAGCAGCAGAGGATGGTAAGGACGAACTTTGTGATTGTAATCGAACGCGCACAACATCGAGCGGTGTGACTGTAATTGGCGTGTGTCAGTATGCGGTCTATTCGCCTGGTTGGTTCAAAGAGGAGCAGAATCACAAGCAGGGCTTGAGACAAGCAGAGGCAGAAGCAGATAGTGGCAAACCTACCGAGAAGTGATGTCAGAAGACTACCGGTGATTGCAGAGGCCATCTTCTGCCCGGCTGTGATATCCATGCCGTCGGTATGCGCATGGTCGTCGGATGAAGAGACCATGGTCGACCCAGCAAAGGCGTCCTCAGCGTTAGGTGATCTGTCGTGGTTCGTCATTGTGCTCGCCGTAGAGGTGGGTGGATGTGTGTACTGTAGGTAGCTGTCGATAGGCAGCTATTCGTGGGCCAGCTCCGGGGTTCCGGAGAACACCCGTCGGAGTAGAAGCTCGGCGCAGGAGAGTTTGCAGCAAGAATACAATTCGCGTCTGCGATGATTCTAAGAATGATATCGAGGGGTTGCGGAAATGAGGAGCACAGAAGTACGCAGTTGCTTAGGGGTGGGTAGATAGATGTAATAGGGTGGAACGGGGTAGAAGCTTTCCTAGGTCGAGATAGCGCCGCAGTAAATCGGAGTGTGTAGGGGACCCGACTACATCGGTAGTGACACAGCAAAAAGTATAAAACCCTTCAAAGGTTAATTACGTAGAGACGGTATAGGCGGTACAGTAGTCTTAGGTAGTTATCAGCCTATCAGGGTAATTGTTCCGCATCACTATATCTGTACAGAATTTACCTATCTAAGTACTAAATAATACCTATCTACCAAGGCGCTTTTTTTTTTTCTGAGCCCATCTGCTCCGAACACCGCTCCGACCGAAGCCGAGCCTGGAAAATCGCCCCAACGATCCGCCACCCACTACCTAATTGTCATGACATCACAACCAATCAGAGTCAGTATACAGATCACCATGCCTATTCTCTGTACAGAGCATCTAACATTCTAGAATATGTTAGTCAACACAGAAGCCAATTGGTAAACATAAGGTAACAATACAATTATATCTATAGCTTTAATGCTCAAACCAGACACAACATCTACTAAATTACCCCTACTCATAAGGTACTACTCAAGACTACCTATCTCTTAGCACAGTGTAGGTATGCTGAACGCTCGGAGTTAAGAGCCGGAGTTGAGTGACACCTCTAGTTGATGCAGATCAGATTGTATGTAGGTCTCATCGGTGTGACTGACAGTCTGGTCTAGGTAGTCTAGGTATGGGTCCAATGATAACACCGCTCTCTCACTTACTCTCATTCCTCCACGAATTGCGGCATCCTAGGTAGTCTTCAAGTTTATATATTACATGTTACATATTACAGGCTGTCCATAGTTATATTTTCATGAGTTTCGAAATAATCATCGGGATTGAGACCGAGATTGATATTCCCTAGAGACACCCATTACATCATTCACTATAGGTATACACCCGCTCATACCCGCCACTTCTTCATACCTCTAGATAAGCAATCATCATGGAGCAGTCGCCGGCACAGATTCAAAGCGAGCTAGAGAGTTTCAGACGGCAATGGCAGGAAGAAGTCTCATCTCGGGCAAGGAACCCAGCAGCAACCCAATCATCCACATTGACACCAGCATCGGCATCCACATCATCAACAGCACAACAACAGCAACAATTACAGCACAGGCCAGCTAACCGTGGTGGGCCGTCATCAACTTCCAACAGACCACATCGAAGACATGAGCCTCCCGCACACACCAAAGGGCCAACATCAATCGGTAAAATCGGTCAATTAGATGACGACGATGATTACGTCCCAGCACCCGTCTTCGACGGCGACGGTGCATCATCATCGTCAGCCGCTAAGGCAAAGGGTGCTCATACGTTAGACGGCGAAGGAGCCGAGGGGCCAAAAGAACCCAAGACGGCCCTCGACTTCTATGAACATGCCGTCGAGAGGGAGTCGACGGGTAAGCTCGGAGATAGCCTCCAGCTCTACCGCAAGGCCTTCCGCATGGACGATAAAGTTGACCGCCAATACCGCGATAAGCACTTCGCAGGCCGCTGGACAAAGCCAGCACAGCAGCAGCAGATCAACCCATCCAATGCTGCTGCAACAGTCCCCAACACCGCCCATCACTCACTAGAAGGTAGTGGTAGCGGCAGCGGCAGCGGCAATGGTGGTAGTGGTGATCCCGTCGTTCCCCTATCATTCCCAGAACTTATAGCCAGCTTCGCAAGTTTGAAAGTAGAGGGCTCGCCACCAGAATGCGAAGGCGTGGAACCGCCTCCGTGCCCCATCGCTGCCCTCCCAGACGAGATCCTCGTGCATGTCCTCCGCGACGTCGCAACAGCGGACGTAGGGGACTTCGTGCGGCTCTCCCAAGTCTGCAAGCGCCTGGCCTACCTGGTGGCAACCGAGGACCAGATCTGGCGACGCGTGTGTGTCGGCCCCGAGTTCGGGTTCGCCGGCATGCACTACCACTTCCAACAGACCATCGCCTGGGAGCCGCTGACCCTCTCTGAGGCTCTCGTGGAGTCGGATTCAGAAGCTGACTCAGCAGATGCGGACATATACACGCTGGAATCGCTACGACATCGCCAGGAAGCCGAGGCGCATGCCACAACGCTCGCTCTATACCGCGGCGTGGCTGGCTACGCATCCTGGCAGGCCATGTTCCGCCGGAGGCCGCGCGTGCGCTTCAACGGGTGCTACATCAGCACAGTGAACTACATCCGGCCAGGGCAGAACTCAGGGCAGCATCTGACGTGGAACACGCCCGTGCACATCGTCACCTACTACCGGTACTTGCGGCTCTTCCGGGACGGCACGGCGATCAGCTTGACAACAATCGACGAGCCCGCGAACGTCGTCCACCATCTGACCCGGGACGCCCTCTCGTCCCATCGCAGCAAGACATCACATCAGCACGGGCACCAGCATCTCCCTTCTTCCGTCATGGCCCTAGCGCTCAAAGGCCGTTGGCGCCTCTCCTCGCCGCGAGACCAAGACCGCAGCATGAACGGAGACGAGAGCAACCTCCCACCACAACTCATTACTCCCAAACCCGCCTCCTCATCAACCACGACTGCCGCCAACGCTCTCTCGGAAAGCGAAGGCGACCTATACGTCGAGACGGAGGGCACCATTGGCTCCGTGGGCTCCAAGTACACGTACCGCCTGGACCTGTCGCTGCGCAGCGCCGGGCGCTCGGCGTCGTCGCGCAACAATAAGCTCGTGTGGCGCGGGTTCTGGAGCTATAACCGTCTTACGGACGACTGGGCGCAGTTCACGCTCAAGAACGACAAGCCGTTCTTCTTCAGCCGGGTTAAGAGCTACGGCACGGGGGAGTAATTCGTAGGTGATGCTAGTGAGTTCAAATGTAGGTGGCTACTTGGATAGGTTAAAGGGTGGTAAGCAGGTAGGCCAGTGCGTTAGACGCGGAAAGGGGCAGAGGGGAGACTCTGGTGCTATTACGACAGTTACGATAGTTTAGCTGAGCTGGTGCCGCATTACGTTCTCAGCCCTTTTGACACACCTCAGCGCTTCGCCGTCATCCGGAATTGTGTTTATCCTGTTCCTCTCTTGTGAAAATCATTGCAAAGTAGCTCGTGTTCGTATTTGCTGTCCTTTGAGCTCTTTTTTTCTACCGTAATGACAGGAACTCAGCCATTAAGACCACAGCGTCCCCATTAAAATCGCCTGACTTCCTCAGTGTACGAGGCGACCTATCACGTTTTGTTATAAAGATCCCTATCAAGTTGCATAGCGAGCTTCAGGGCAGGCAAGGGATCAATGTTCATCGAATTCCTAGATTTAATTGTCATAGCAAGTTAATTTAAACTTTGTTACATAAAATATACACTGTGAACATCTGATACTTCGCAGTTGTGAAGTCAGCCGCAAGGTTTGGCAGTATGTAGCACGTTTTTATTTTTATTTTAAGTAGGAAGCGTGGAAAAGGAAAATGAGCAATTAGTAACAGAAAGCAACTAGGTGATATTACTATTATGGAACCTATGAAGATGAGCCTATCAGCAGCCGTGAGGAGTTCTTGGCACATCCAAATGTCTTATGTCGCGTACTAGTTCTTACTATTTATACCGTTAACCGCTATCGCGTTGAACGGCGTCGTTTTCTCGTATTATCTTGACATCTCACTGTGTGTTTTTGTACTTAAGAGACTTAGGAACTAAAGGTTCGTTCTACACATGAAATACGTAGAAGGCATTGAATATATATATTCATCCAAATATCATGATTCTTTTCTGACTAACAATCTTGAGTTATAAATAATTTCTAGTCTCCTATTGAGGTAACCGTTTAAAGCTTTCCCTCCTATTGTTATCATAAACCTAACAGTGTTTCTAATAGGATTTTTAATTTCAGCCCTAATATTGAACAGGTGTAGAGTTATACCTTTCAACAGTTTTATGACCGGATCTTCTCATGGGATTAGCGATGATGAAAACATATAGTAAAAAGATCGGCCATGCATGTCTATCAGCGAAGTGGTGGCTAAAATGTCTTCTACTAACATCATCTCGGCGAATCGCATCTAGAATAGCAGTGGCGAGTGTCCAGACCTTTCTTGATTGTCCACTCCAAAGGACAGACTTGTACTTGTTTCCTTAGTAGCCATATAGACAACCTAGAGGAGAGCATTGTCAGCAAATCCGTCAAATTGGAAACTGCTACGTTCCTAGTTTGCAACTAGTACTACATGAGCTAGATAACCGCCCTCAAGGAAAAGAAATAGAGAATAGGCTGCGACCTCTGACTAGGCTCGACTATCTAAGACCATAACGGTGTCAATGCAAGGGACATCGGAGCTGTTTCTCGGTCTCAGTTAACGCGAGCGATGTAGTTAGAGCAAGGTATATTCTAGCGAAATTATAGGATCGGGCCTTTCTGGTTGCTAACTCGCACAGAGCTCTGACCCCAACGTCATCACGCTTAAGCGCTCGTGCTTAGTTCATGCTATGTGAGACCAGATGAGCAAAGGGGTTTAGACATAATAATTAATACCAGGTTCTTATTGGCTACGGGCAGAGGTCAGACGCTCTCTGTGGGAGGGTGTTATCTTTTCAGTGTGTCACGGAACAGAACTGCAACGCTAACCACAACACAACTAATGCAGAATGCAAAAGCAGAATGTTTTCAAGGTGGGAACTTTGACCGTTTGCAGGGCTTATATATAGGGCCGTGGCACAGTGGCATTAGCCAGAGCAACCATTTCATCTAACTGACTTCAGCCTCTCAGTGAACCGCGTTCTGTCGGAGAGGTATATTACCTCCTACATCTCGAGGAGGCAGCGAAATATTATCTTTCAGTTGTTGAAAGAGTGGGCGAAATAACCCTTTCCGAATATTCCCTTGGCCGATACTTGTTGTAGCACGTAATTCACGCAGTACTCAAAAATGGGTGTCTCACCTCGTTCCTCGTCGTGCATAAGAAGAAATATATGTCTCTCTTCGGTGCATCTAGACCACCCAACGACATGTGGCAGATGATGTAAACTAGTGTTTCCTTCTATCTTAAAATTCATTCAAAAGGGATAAGAACGTGTACAGAGGGGTGGCCTTCGTAGTGTGTTTTGTACTACCATTATATATTGCCTGCTCGCTACATATTTCATGCTGTACGAGCTACACGAGTTGCTCTTCTACTTACTTTCAAGTCTGCGTTATAACAAGCATGCCTTCCAACAAGCGTCGATTATACATTGCCATACACCCTAGCGGTGTTGCGAACAATGAAGAACGAAAGTAAGTGAAATAGCCGGTGGGATATTCTGAATAGATCTGACTCTTCTAACATTAGGTACCACTGGGCCTTCTTGATCGGACCGAAAGAAGAGAGTCGAGCTGTGGTAGGCAGTATGGGAGGTATACGCTACCACGTTGTCAATTCCCCTTTTGGGTGGTCATATGAAGAAACTAGAGTACCTAATGTCCAAAAAACCAACACCCTCTTGGGGCGCATACTCATTGCGAAAATCACCAATGAGAAGCGTCTCATTACCCTTCTCCGTCAACTTCCAGTCGTCCAGGACGATCCAAACTGGAGATGTCGTACTTGGATCGCAAGCGCCCTACATAAGATAGCGAAGGATGGGACTTGTGTTAGTACCGCCGAGCTGGATTGGAAGAAGATTGAGGCATTCGCAAGACAATACGTAGGAGGCAAGACTGTTAGTGGTCGCTATAAACCTGGTGCGGATTGGGAACTGCCGAGGCCAACGTGGAATTTACTTGACAACACGGAAATTATACCTTAGAAGCTAGTAATCATAGCAGAACAGCCATTAACTTCTTATATTGTAATGTTTAGAGTTGTAGTTGTTCTATTTCTTAGCAATGATATGTTACTAACGAGCAGTGCGAGAATCCTCTGAAGGTATCTATACATTCAAAGCCACCACATTTGATCTTATATACCCCACCATTTGAAGCGAATCTCATCCATTTTGAACTCGTCGGGATGTGGTCGATCGAGAATCTTGTCAATCTTAGCCTGCCATTCCGTTCTTATAAGACTACCAAACCAAGCCGACGTGTATTCCCAATAATGTGGATACCATCCGGAGAATTCCCAATCGATGAGTCCCACCACCTTACCGTCACGAATAAGAATATTAAACGGACTCAAATCGCAGTGGGTAAAAGTGGGCGGCGGCCAAGGCCCATCCTGTCGTCTAATCATCTCTACAGCGTCATGCCAATCCTGGTCCTTCTCTCGACCTTCAAGGTCTTCGAGTTTCAAGTCGTGTCTGAGCCAAAAATGAAATTCTTGGATTGTCTTGAAGGGGCCGAAACGGGGATTTCCACGAGATATGCGGGAATCGAACAACGAGCCTCCAACGCAGCTTTCGACACCCGTACCTGGGGGAGGCGTTAGAGAACGTAGCTCTTGCAACATGCCTCTTAGCTGTGCGAAGACACTCTCGCGTGATTCTTCAGACAAGCTTTTCCAGGCTCTTGATAGGGTGTCGCCGTGTATCCTCTCCATGACGATGTACGCAATGTTCTTATGCACGAAGGAGCAATACACCTTGGGGACAGGAATGGTTGTGTTCTGGGCTAGATATTTCATTGTTGCACCTTCGGTCAGGTGGGTTCGAAACCCCCACTTGACAATTTTGTGTTTCGAGATTGGGACGCAGAGACTATGTTGCGAATAAAACTTGGCGGTTGTGTGTAATGCTAGTCTTGTTATAAAACGGCGGAAGAAGGTGTTGTTAATAGCGAGATGTTCGGTGCCGTCGTGCTGGGTATCTATATGATATTCAGGTGGAACGTATGAGGAACCCATCTTATGAAGGCGTATTAGGTTGAAAGAGCGTAGATTCTCTCGTGTAAAATGCCGAAGGAGAAGACTGCGTTGGCGTAGATGTAGGTAGTGAGTAAAGTAAAAGCGGCCTCGCACTTATAAGAGGTGTGACAATAATGTACTTGCTACGCATACTACGCATTAAGTAGAGTTTATGCAAGGATAATCTGGGGTGCAGCGTTAGCGAGCCTTAGGATGGCGAGTTAAGATTCAAACCGGAGGAAGGAGAAAGACGAGACGACTTATTATAGGTGCTACTTACACCAGCCACATTCATTCGCCACATTGTCTCACTTATTAAGAATCGACGCCTTTCCCACCAACCTCCTCTTCTACCTCAATTTTCAGTAATATTAACTATACAGCCCACCAGATCTTATTGTATCTCCAAAGGCTCTTTTGCAGTCCGCCATTATAGCACAAGAGGACCTACGGCACGAGTTCAGTACATATCTGGCCCTAACATCCAAACCAGTATCGCTTAGCCATATCTTTACAAAATATAGTCATGTAGAAATGATTTTATTGAGAACCTGCTCTGTTCTTCTGGATACACGCAGGCAATTCTGTTCGTACTGATACGAACGTGACTTTCAGAAAGCATATACCCACGTGCTATCATCACCTAACATCAATCTTTAATACCTGTAATAGCGCAGTATGTCCAAGCCCTCGCCTCCTGATCTTACTGCGTCCTCCAATTTTAATAATCATTCGATCTCGTAATAGTGTCGTATTATAAGGGTAGAATGCAAACCAGAAGAACCAAGAGATACCATCAAGTAATCCTGATAATATGTCCCAGACTGTACTTATGGATGATCGTTGTTGTGAACAAGACGTGCAAAAACAAGAAAGTGCAGGATTTTTCTGCCATAACCTACAACAAGGAAGGCACGATGTAGTGTAGGATTTATTTGGGAGGAAGCATATGTTCTTGACCTCCTAGATTTCCCGCTATTCTCTTGAATATCTCCTTGTCGCTATATGTTTCGACGCCTACGGTCGTCCGAGACGACCGCCGCCGACTCTGTCCCGGATATTTATGGGCTATTACATCCTCCGCGGCAGCCTGAAGCTCTTTGAGTGAAATTTGTTTCCATGAACTTGCCTGCTCGCTTTTTTTGATTGGTTTGGGAATTTTCACACCGGTATGTGGGCTGCTACTCTTTTGATCACGGACTGGACGTTGATTGGAAAGTGTCACTGAAGAGCTACCAGTGTCTGATTCGTCTTCAGAATCAGCTACCACCATTCTATTGCGTGGTTTTCGGTCTATAAGCGGAGCATATTAGTATCTTTATGTCGCAAAAAATTGCACTCGTTCTAATATAACAACCAAACACGGTGCGCTTATGCCGAGTACCATAGCTATCGTACGACTTACAGGTATCAGGCGTCCGTATGAATGCATCTTTGCTAGGGCTGGAGCTTTCGTTGCTAAGCTTCGCCTTATATTTCAAACGATATGTATCTTCTCGCTGAAATAATACTGAAGATTTGCTTTTATCGTTGTTACTAAGCAACCAGCTTTTCTGATTTTCTGATTTAAGATATCGATCAGATTGTTCGAACTTCGCCGTTGGATCAGCAGAAATGATATCTATAGGAATATTGGCTTTAGCATCAGCGGGAGTATTCTGTCGGTATTGCTCTAGAATATGTATATTCGCGTTTGCCAGCACTTTAGCGCTGTGCAAGAGGTCTTCGTCGTCGTTGTCGTTTTTAAATATATCCGCACGTTCTTCTAGCTTAACCATTAAACGTAGATCCTCATGGCTCTTATTGATGATCTTTGAGAATTCTTTGTGCAGATTTTCTCTAAATTCAATAACGGCATCAGACGCTATTCTCCGCATGGTCCGAGCCAGTGCTTCGGCTAAGTAGTCGCGCCCGTCGCGGCGCTCGACAGAAGGTGAGATCATATCCTCAGTTTTGTCGATTCTATCACTCGGCATTGTGGGTTTACTGTGTTAATGCCATCTTGTGTTAATTTGAAGTGACACCTGAATTGGAGCGACTTTGGTGTAGTAGAAGTTGTGCATACCTTAAGGAGGGATAGTCTTTTTGACTGATGAAATGAAGTTAGATTGTAGAATAAGGTGGACACTGTCTGCAGAAGATGCTCTGGGTAAGACCTGGTGAGAATCTGTGTAGATCTAATAAAGGTCAATAATAATTATATTAGAGACTGGCGGCGGGAATTGAACCAGAAGAAATATTTGCAGGAGGTAAACGAAAGAGGCTGTTGTTACATATTATTCCAAGGTTGAAAGGTTTAAACAATACAACAAATCGTATATATACTGTAATATCAATTGTCGCATTTTGGAATATAAAAACTGTGCCTGGTGTATTTCTTATGTTACCTACCTAAGGTAGGTAGTTTCTAAGCACCTACTTCATGAATTTACCTACAGAGCACCTTCTTTTACATAGCACCTTCCTTTGCACCGCACCTTCCTTTGCACAGCGACTTCCTTTAAATAGCACCTAACTATATTTTAAAGAAAAACCCTACCTACTTTTATATAGATGAGATTTGAAGTTTGTTGAAGTTTCACAAGAGGCATCTACCTAGGATCTAATACTTTGGTAGGCATAAGCATATATTTCGTCGAGAAGAACTACAGTACTATACCGTAATATGACTCCTAAAGGAAAGTGTTATCAAGTCAGGCACCTACCTAGGTAAGCATCTGTAGTCACTTCTATGTATAACTTACAACTGTAATCATAGCTACGTCTTATAGGTACCTAACCGAGCCCCCCCGGCAAAATAGAAAGCCCTGGGTAGGCCGGTAATATGTTCGCATTGTTATATATTTATTGCAGGATATCTAGGACAGTTAGACTTATGAGGTGGATATTTCGACTGCAATCTTATCTAGCTCATGGCAGCTGTAACAGTTCAATTGCTTAAGATAATAACATTTGATAAACCTCACATAGTGTTGCAATATATCTTTACGTTGTTAATACTGGGTGAACCTAGCTCTGTTGATCTAATTGCTATCTAGGTAGTAAATGTGTCGAAAACGTAACAACTCATTATCGTAATCTGTTCTCTATCACATAATGTGTTGCAAATGTGGTTGGCTGGGTACATAATAGGGCTCAACTCTACCTAGCCAGTTATTTTAGCAAGCTTAGGAGAAGGGGGCTTAGATTCTCAGAGGTATACCTATCTATATGGTGAACCAAAGGCTATAAGGGACGATGAGAATCACATTTCTCTCATCCTCACGCCGGCAGCTCGGCAGCTCGTGCAGTAGTTCTTTCTTTAGATTTTCGAAGGGTAGGACGAGGTCTAGGCTAGGACTAACTCAACAACCACACGGCGAAACCCAGTAGAATACTAGCAATATAGTGGCTTCATTACATAAATCTAGTTCCATCATACAAAGCCTGCGACTTTCACAAGGAGTAGTTCAAATGGAATAGCAAATATCTTGTCGGCTAATAGCTAAATCTGGAGTAGACTCTACCTGGTAGGTAATTTCCAATACAAGCTATTATGCAATGATAGAAAACTCGTTTGAACAAATATGAGCCTGCATTGGCATTGTTACTTCTTACTTGGCGCCTCGGGTAACTGATGTATTCTTAGGCTGGGATAACCGGATTTACCTCGCCTGGAAACTAATAGAACTATCTACTTATATAGATAGGGCTACCTAGCACACTATGGATTAGAAGTAGTTAGGTTACGATCTCGGGACTCTTTTCCACTCAGACCTCCACAGCAGCTACTAAACTGTAATAGAATACTTAACAGACTTGCCTAGAGAAAGATAGGGAGAATAAAACCTGCCTTTTTATTTAGTGTGCTTTGGGACGCAATCTTTTGTCCCTCAAGAAGCTTATCGTGAAACCAGGCCACCTTGTAAAGTCGATAACAGTAAGTTTCTTGCAGAGGACAATTTTCGGTCCTAGAAACTGGCCTCTGTAGAATAACGACTATTATAAAATAAATTTCAAAGGACCTCTATTTGCCAGGGGTATGTCCACGAAGTCAGGTAGAAGCTAGGTCGCAGTATAAGGTCAGGGCTTCATTTCATTGATTCCTGAGTCCTGCCTATATGTTTGGGCAGGACTTCTCTCCTTATATAATACATAGTAGTCATAATTGATACAAATACCCCCCTGGGGACTAGAAGCGCCCTTGCTGCGACTCGATCCCCTAGCACTATTATGCCTGCGTTTGCTTTTTTTTTTTTTTTTTTTTTTTTTTTTTTTTTTTAAATTTTATTATTATTATTGACATTAGATTTAATGTCGATGTTACGCTTCACCTTACAAACAAATTCTCCATTTTTCTCCTTTACCTCCTTATAATAAAAAAGTCGAATAGATGGGTTATAAGGAATAAATAGAAGTGAATAAACATATCACTTGATACAAGCAAGGGGGTGCTAGGTTACCTGAATATACTTGATAATACTGATAGGTGCTAGCATATAGTACCTTGGCTATGTTGTACAATGTAAAGATGCGGCTGGTTCTAAGAACCCTTGTTATATCTTGAAGAAATCTCTCTATGTTCATGTAACTAGAGCGGCCTCACGGGCTCGTGGATCCAATCGATAAAAAACCTAGGGTCTTCGATGATCTGACGGAGTCGAGCGAAAAGCCGAACGGTGTAGTCTCTCTAGGCTCGAGATCTACACGAAATTAATGTTTAGAGTAAGGCATGCCACGTATAAATAATACCTATCATATAATGACCCCTGATTTGCGCGAGGAGCCTACAGCTATGTGAGCTCGCTTATAACGGCCATGCATGAGGGGCTCCGTACTGGCGCCCTAGGCTGTCGCTTTTCTACGCAAGTTCAGAGTTATGAGGTTGATAATATACGTAGATAAAGGGGTGAACAAGGATAAATGACAATAAACAATTAGGGTTTCAATTAAGTCAGCTTTGTGTACTCACCTGATTGGTAGATATTGGAAATTCTATAGAAAAGGGTAATATCCACGGTGGTTGGTACTTAATACGAAGCACCAAGAATTAGCATATGAAATACGATACGATATTATAGGTATGTAGAAGAAGTAAAAATTAAATAGATAAAATAAATATTGTCTACGCATAGGTAGGTATGTACATACAACTGATTGTGCAGGGGATCCTGGGCTTTCAAGGTTGTCGGTAGAAGCCGCCGGTTCAGGTACGCAACCTTCTCTGTACCACGTTCCAGGCCCTGTACATTATGTACCTATCTTTGTGCTAGGGCATAGCATAGAGCCACATCGTAGGTACCTGCTTTAGGTAGGTAGGGTAGCACAGTACCACTATCCAAAATGCTAAGGGGCTAGTCAGGTACTTAGTCTACCTATGTACCTCAGGTAGGTACTCCTCCAACACACCGAAGATTTCGCCTTTTTTATACTAGGTACGCATAGGTACTTGCACAGGTCTATCTGTATGATCGATCAACCATGTATGTAAGTTTGGGTACAGAATAGATGGGCATGTGTATGTGGGTGCCTGCACATAATACAAGCACATACAATATATTGTTGTCCTGTAACTTGTAAGTTTTCTTGCAAGGATCTAACGAACCATTTTGTGTACATACCATCCCATTTCGTGTACAGAATATGCCCTCCCCTGGCTTGGCTTGTCTTCTTTCGATCCTGTGTACATACGCATATGCGTACCGTACATACAACACTCTGCAGAACTCGGCAAGCTCTGTAAGTACACTCCACCACTGCCTGCCCACCTTTTAACATTAACACATGCAAGGGACCATTTTATGACTTCTTCCCACTGCTTATCCGCTCCCTACCCAACACGATGCACAGATGCGCTTGCGAAAACTCTAATGTAGAAGCATCCAGGCTGTTGGTAAGTTATTATGCGCATCTGCCAACCTTATTAAGTATCAATGGTTAGGGCATCGAGCCTTGAGAACCGAGGTTTATGTAGGTATGTGTCCCTAATTCAACACCAATTCGAGAGGGTCAACGGCCATCGCATGCTACCTAGCTCGCCGCCCTTGCTTACCTACATAGGTAGCAGTAGCCCTTGCTAAGTAGCTCTTTCTCCGCGGCGGCCCTGTCGACCCCCCACCATGTCCAATCATGGCCGTCTCGCGCAGGCCTTTCTTCAATAGTCGCTACCTAGACTCGCCTAGGTAATCAGTTACTTACATACACACCTATTCTGTACATACTTACAGTACAGTACGTATAGTACGCATGTCTGCCCAGCCAGTTAGCTAGCATGTGCCCCTGGACTGAACCAACGAGTTCCCGTTATTCTCTCGTTATCCCCTGTCGTGTCTCTCTGCCTCCCTGGTTGTCTGGCGGTCTCTCTGGCTGTCTGTGTGTCATCTCTGCCTCGTTTCTTCGCCTCGACAGTACAGGAGTGCTCTTGAGGTATCTTGTTATCCTTTGAAATTGTCCATCTATTATTTAGTATATGCCTTCAGCTCCTATTTTATTTGACCTTGTCTACCTACTCTATGTTCGTGTATCTTCTTGACGAAACTGGCACTATAACCACCGAGGCTTTTTGTCTTGGCTGTTCTCGAGCAGCTTGACTGCCTACCACACTCGCTGTCCCTGCCGCCGCCGCCACTACTACTACTTAGGTGCTGCCACCGCTGTTTCTGCTTGATAACACACAGCACCAGCTCTTCATATCTACCATTTAGGAACGGTACAGTACTGTACACTACCTACTTACCTACTTACCTACCAACATATATACAGGTATCTCGCATTGGGTTAGGTGGACTTTCAGCAGCCAATTTGGCGCATTTCACGATTCGAGTCGGTTTTGTAGTTCTCTTTCGGTAATCCACGCGGCTATCACCTGAAGCTGAAGCTCGAACCGACCCTGACACACATTCAGACGTACCTACACCCACCTTCCGCCTCCCACCTCTCGTCGTGGGCTCCGCCATGCGCCTTCAGTGCCACCATCCCACCCGGGTCGAGTCGGCTTGAGGAACCATCGAAAACCACCTACGGTCCTCTGTCCTCTGTCTGGCCTGTGTCTGTTTTTTGTCATATATCAAAACTGTCCCGTAGCGCCTCGATAATTGGCCCGCTGCCGGTGTCTTGCGACGTACCTCTCCGAATCATCGTTTCGGCTGTCTGCTTCAGCTCCTTGGCAGCATCACGTCTTGCTCGCCCCCATTTTGGACTCTACCCGAAACTGTAGTCTTTCCGCCTCAGAGATATCTAGTCTACACTAGGTCTCGGGTGACACTAGCTTTATTTTCGTATCTGGTAACATATGGTGGCCAGCCTTTCATATGCTATTTACGGTACACACATCGGATACGATTGATTGCTCCAATTGGTATTGGACCACTCCTTGTGGTAGGAGTCAATAAAGAAAAAAGTTGGATAGGCTAGGTGGAGCTCCATCGTAGGCGCAATATCAATCTAGTTGCTGCTACGCGCCCGCCATGGCGTTACCCCTGTCTTTCCATCACGACGAGGACCGCTCTGTTCTTCTCCTCACTGATTCCGAAGACGACGACGACCTGTTCCCTCTCAGTCAGCGGACACCCGTCGTCGAGCCGAAGCCATCCACCGAAGCCATGCGCCAGAAGACGAAGGAAGCCGCAGCCAATGTTCCTATTCATCCCATTCCCGCCATGCAGCCGGCCTTTGCCGAGTCTCTCCTAGAAGCAACGAACAACGGGGGGAGTGTAAAACCGAAGTTGAGATTCGGCGATGCGAAGCAACGAAGGACACGCCTCCTGGATAGTCCCAAGGGAGCTGGGCTGCATGCTGACACATGGAGATACCGTCCGGGACAGCAGCATCATGAACTGTGGAAGCTTCTTGCGCAAGTGTCGTTCGGCGTGTACCTACTACTAAACGGGATCGCCAACAGTAATGAGCAGGTTGTCGACATCCTTCAGAACCATATCGACGAAGTAGACGAGTTCCTGGAGACTACGCTAGAGGATGTCAACACTGCCTTGGAAGACGTTCGGGAGAGGATCGAATTCCTCAAGCTACCCATGGAAAATATGAAGACATTTGAAGAGATGTTGGAAGATCGCGACTTCCGCCTGCAGATTGTGACGGGGAATGAGAAGATTGAGCATATCATCGACAGGACGACTCTCGCCCTCAACGCTATATTTCAAGACGCCGAGGAGGGGCTGAAGGCTGTGAGAGAATTTGCGGTTTACCTAAGTAGCCAGAGCGACCGACCTTGGCGTCAACAACGGCCTGAATTTGGGGACATCTATGATGCCATGAAGGGCAATGCGCAGGGATGGTACCAAGCCTTGATCGACATACAAGACAGTGCCTCATCGCTGGATACCATGCTTGCCAATCTCAGCGATATTGTAGTAGAGATGGACCAGAAAGCGGGTGAGGTGAGCCGTAGGACAAGGGTAAGTGGAATTTGACTCTGGCAGAGAGAGTAGAGAGGCTTATACCAGTGTGGCTGTAGTTCTCAGTAGCACCTTTCTCAGGACCTACTAAACCGTTACACTCGAATGGACCTTTAGCGACGTTATCGTCTCAAGTGTTTCAAGGACGAGCGCCGGCACCCCAGTCTCCGCCTAGAACTGTATCTCGAGCGCCTAGACCAGACTCGCCGGCCGAGAAGGAGGTGGTCTTCTTCGAAGAAAAGGAGGTTGCTTTTGTGCATCCTGTAAGTACTCCAGCAGACAATGTGAAGCCGGAGCTGCAGGTACCCGATGGGGACGAAGGCGTCTATCTTCTTCAGCCGCGCACATACACGCCTCAGCCACCGGAACCCCTGCCCTCTCCGATGATTAAAAATACACCATCATCTCAATCTCCCATGTTCCAAGATTCAGTAGCCCCAGAAGCAAAGCGGACCTCATTGCGGCAGAGGGTATCACTGAAAGGTGGCAATCTACCCGAAGTCATCCATGTACCACCTCGAAATATGGGCGAGATGGCATCATCTAATCTTCAGTCGTCTCAATATCGGTCAACCCCAGCCGACCATCCTGGTCGCGACTCGGAATACGTCTCTGGCCTCGAGGTGCAGGCATCGCATCACTCACCGGCAGACAGTCTAGGGAAAATGTCTGTGCCGAGGTTCACGAATACTATACCGTCACCACGGTCTGACCAGCAACAATATTTTTATCCGGTGCGCGCCAGCCCACACTCGCCACTACAGCAACGGCCGCATACGTCGGCAACGGCTCGGCCACATACATCCCACACGGCCCATGTGCGGGATCAACGGTCGGCTATGGGCATGAGCATGCTGAGCAATGTGACGAATGCTGAGGGCCAAGACGGCAAAAAGCTGAAGAAGAAAAAGAGCGCATTTGGCTGGCTGAAGAAGGCTTTCACGCTGGATGACGAAGAGAGGGAAGAGTTCCAGGCGAGAAAGCAGCAACAGGCCGTGAATCCTTACTACGAAGCTCGCAGCCCCAAGTTCCTAGACGGCAAACGCCTGCCAGACCCTAAGCGTGTCAACCCGTCCCGATCCGGCTCTCGAATATGATGGGTTCCCTAGTTGAATTGAGCGATGCGGGGGTGTTTTTTGGTCTCTTTCTCTCGGAGTCGCATTGGGGAAACCGCATTACATGATATTGATCGACAGGATCGACAGGCACCCGCGACACATGCATCAGCGGCTACGGGGAAAAGAGGAAAGAGTGTCCTCCAATCAATGAAGGGGGGCAGTAATTGGCTGATCTGGGTTGATTGATTTAATATACGAGCAGAAATAACGACTACTACTTATAATCATGTACGATACAGATGTTTTCGTTTTGGATTCTAAAAAGCATAGCGACGCATGATACAACGGATTGGCGACGGGATCGATTACCAGGGATCTATCTATCTTTAGACATAACGTGCTGGGTACCTTATTGGTTAACGAGGACCTAATTCAGACTTATGATGAATACGAACAAACACGAAATAATAGTTCAAGGTCTCGTTGATTATACTGTATATATGTGCATTCTCCTATTTGCGACTCTTTACTTACATACTTAGCTCCTACGAGCATGCGTGAGTTCTGTATAAGTTAGGTAAGTAAGGTAGGCTGTGTAGGTAAGTACCTACCTAGGTACATATGTACGAGGCACGCATTGTGTGCACTAGGATGGATGTAGAAGCCCATGTCCGTCATTGGTAGATCTCCGTGCCCTGTAGGGATCCAGTGCCCCGGAATGTTTACCAACGAAGCACCACTAACGGGCCCCATAACTCTAAACGGAAAAGAGGCTACCCCACACAAATCTAGCATTGGCGCAGCATAGATACCGTGAGTAGGTCCTTAAAATAGCGCACCATAAGTACTACATACCTACGTATGATCAAACATGTACAGGAAAGGCGCATGGCGAGAATATTGAACATACGGATAGGTACAGTATATATTAGGTAGCTAAGCTGGGTACTTTTAAGACATGCGTACATCGTTACCATGTAGTGTAGGCTAGGTATATACCTAGGCAGGGACTTGCATGTTCGCATCTCTAGCGTACGCAATTACATGCAAGGTTGACTAGGTAGACCCACCAACTGCTCCGGATCTCATCTGCCGTAAATTTGTTCTCGCTGTTAGTTCGTTCCATTACGTGTGTAGCTACACTAGCGTCGTTACTGTGCAACGTTGGTCGTTATGCCTTTTTCTCTTCGTGTTTCTTTGCGTTTTTTTCTGGGGTATAAGGATCTCTGTTATGACTCCTTCTCGATCCCTCTGCTAGGTACTTGTCGCCGATCGAGGATTAGAGTTGTGATTCGGGGTTCGATAGGGACGCTCACCTCAGAAAGTTAAAACTGAGGCGTTGGTCTCAGCCGCCCGTTGTCTTAGTGTCGGTCTCTCCCGTGGCACGAGGACTAGCTAACGGACACCTCGCCTCGCCTGGCTGACTTGACTGAGGACTGGAGAGACACACACAGAGAAGATAGTGGGCGAACTTGTCAGACACAACCCGTCTTGTGACGAGCCAACGAACGAAAAGAAAACATCCATAGTTTAGCGTTCCGTTCCTACGACAGACAGTATGGCACGCCTCTTCACCTTGGGGGAGAACCCCTGGGATCCCTCGCACCGATTCCAGACGTCGTGGCTCGTGTCGCCGTATGTGTTATTTGGCATTCGTGCCCTACTGGTGAGTCGACTTTACTAATTATTTACTTCTCCCCCCTCCCCGTGCTTGATTGATTGGAATTTCGGTGTTTCGAAAGAAAGAAAGAATGGTCATTGGAAGATTTCCATGAAACGTGACACGATGTCCTAGTGCAAGAAGAATACCCAGTATCCAGTCACGCGACCAGCCACGATACCCTCATTTCCCCCTCCCTGAAGAACCAACAAAGAACAAAAAGACCACATACTAACTAACATCTCCCTCGCAGGGCCTCTACGCCTTATTCACCCTCCTCTTCAACATCGGCTACAACTGCGCGCGCCCCTCCCTCGGCGGCTGCGAAACCTCCCGCGCCGCATTCTCCTACTTCACCGTGCTCTCGTACTGGGGCCTCGCCCTCTACTTCCTCGTATCCGCCACGCACACCCTCCTGTACGCGCGGCGCGGGCGCGCGCCCCTCGACACCTTCCCCCGGCCCCTGCAGCTCCTGCACGCCATATACTACAGCACCATAACCACCTACCCCCTGCTCGTGGTAATCGTCTTCTGGGCGCTCCTCCGCTCCCCGACGACGCTGGCGACGCCCTACTCGGCGTGGAGCAACGTCTCGCAACACGTCCTCAACAGCGCCTTCGCGCTCCTCGAGATCGTGTTGCCGCGCACGCGGCCCCCGCCGTGGACGCACCTGCCCTTCCTGCTCTTCTTCGTCGCGCTGTACCTCGCCCTCGCGTACCTGACGCACGCCACCAAGGGCTTCTACACCTACAGCTTCCTCGACCCGAGCCTGCAGGGCTCGCTGGTGGCGGCGTACGTCTTTGGGATCGCGGTGGGGATATGCATTCTTTTCGCGGTTGTGAAGGGGCTTATCTGGCTGCGGAGGTGGGTTACGGAGGAGAAGCTTGGGCTTGAGGGCAGGTTTGCGCATGGGGGGAGGAAGGGAGACGAGGAGAGGGGGGTGGAGGGTGGTGAGGGCAAGGTGGGGGAGGGGGAGCATGAGATGGTTGATGTCCATCCTGCTGTCTAGGTTATTACCTTGATAGGAGTCATGAGAGGAATGGTTCGCGCGGGGTGGGTTGGATAGATATTGGATATACCCGTAGAGAGGTTTAGGAACGGAGGTCCAGGAAACCAGCGGTAACCCCATCCATACTCGTATCAGAGGAGAGGGGGTGGGTTACATAAGAGTACCCTATATACCTGATGCTGCGACCAATATTAATACGTCGAAATAGCAATAACGAACATGAATCAACATATTTTAGTTTTTGCGACATGCTTGCTTCATTCAGTGTATTGATAATTAGTTGGTGCATGCCCTCTTTATATATAATACAACAAATACACTATCTACGCATAAGCCCCTTACGCCAAGCCAAGCCAGCAGCCGATAGATCGATACCTTATCAGCATTTCAAGTTAATGCCCCGCCGTATCTCGGACTCGCGAATTTCGAACATGATCTGGATTGCCATGAAGAGCACCGTGGCCGCTAGTGTCACGAAAAGCACGCCTAAAATAAAATAGTGCATCGAATTAGCGAAACCCAAACCCCACCATCTTCAATAGCGTCGAGGTGCAGCGCGACACAAGCTCGTGATTGAGGGGGGGGTAACTCACCAGAGAAATGCCGAAAGATGCCCGCCAGCACGGCCTGTAGGCCCTCGACGCCGATGGCGAAGCCGACGAGGTTCGCCATGATCATCATGAAGACGTTGGCGAGGGCGCCGAGGCAGCACAGCATGCGGTACGCCGTGGGGCTCCCCTCCCACCTGCGCTTGGGGAAGAGCACGCCGGCGGCCATCTCGGGCAGCATGAACAGCACGACGAGCCAGCCCCAGATGAGCAGGCGCATCTTGATGTCGTGCCAGAGCCCGACGAAGGTGAACACGAGCACGTACGTGACGATGGAGCGCCCCGCGTCGCGCGCGCTGGCGAAGCTCGACCCGCCCAGCGGCACGTAGATGTAGCGCAGCGACCAGCGGTAGAAGCTGCGGTGCCACGACCGCCAGAACCCCAGCGTGCTCCAGTTGTTGTTGACGCAGCGGATCATGTTCTCCGGGGGGTCGACGCCGTCTGTGAGCGACCAGAGGCGGAAGAAGCGCCACGGCAGCAGGAGCTTGAGCCAGATCAGGTGCAGGTTCAAGAAGCTGAGTAGGAAGAGCTGCGAGGCTGGGTACTCGTGCCAGAGCGGGCTGATGGTGCCGATCGCTTGTACATAGTTGAAATGGAGGATGATCTCCATGGCTAGGAGGGCCAGGGCGAGGCGCACGCCGTACCGGATCGTGCGTGAGAGCTCGATGGTCGCGGGTTTGTAGCGGAGCTGGGATATGTAGTCGTTGAAGGTGATGATGGGCCCCGTGAGGTAGAGCGGCGCGTAGATGGCGTATGCGACGTAGTTGCGGAAGGAGAAGTCCTTGGCTTGTGCGGGTGTCGAGACTCGGTCTCGTTCGCTTAACGAGGAGGGATCGAGCTGTTTCTTCTTTAGGTTATTAAATAGATCTATCGCGTAGCATTCGGGCAGGGGAGTGGGAGAGTTTATATCATACTTCGATAGGGCTGGAGCTTCTCCTATCCAAGCTCCAGTAGTAGTCCAGGTTGAAGCTGATGAGGCGCAGAACGGTGATGTTGAAGAGAATCTCCCAGCGGCTCATTAGTCCACCGTAACTATCGAGCCACCTTCCCCAGTTCACGAGATTGCTCTCTGATGCATCGACCAACCCGCCCGAGAAGAACAAACCGATATCCTTGAAGTGGTAGCCATTGCAGAGGTCGTTTGCGAACAGAATGCCAACGTTAAATACCCACGTCGCAACCGGCACCGACTTGCGGGGGAGTGTAGTGGCTACTTGGTAATTCAGATATAGAATACCGAGGATCTTAAAGACGGAAACACCGTGGAGAGCGACGAGATATATTATAGCAAAGCCGAAGTCGAAGGATGCCCGCTGGTTCAACCGCTGATCTGCCTCCTCCAACGTCGGCCGCGACGCCTGGCTGCCCGAAGTGACTCGGTATATGAATGCATTATACAACCGTCGAAGTAGAGGGTGGAAGACGACGAGGGCCCCGAGATAGGGCAGGTTGCCTCGAAAGGTGCTGTACTGAGGATCAGTTATATCCTGTCGACTCGTAAGTAGGCGCATATATCACGGGCCACCTCAGCAGTTCCTTACGATCTTGCGGCCGGGGATCCAGCCGGGGGACAGAAATCGTTCGTAGTTTTTAAAATTGGGGTGTGAAGCTGCCGAGAAACAAACTGTCAACGGAACGAACAGGGCAAAGCAGATGAATAAATGCGGCGTAGAGCAGAGTCAAGTCGTACGTTGTGAGGCCTCATAGGCAACCCAGAGCATAGCGGGAATTGCCAATGCGGTGCCAACCAAGTATACGTAGAATTCGGGGGTCTTCCACCTCGATTCCGACGGCGGCCGACTCTTCCATCGTGCAGCCCGTTCCTTGCTCGCGAAGGCCGTGTCGTTCCGTGACTCTATGACGGTTTGATATGGCGTGGTGGATGTCACGGTGAAGCGAGTGTCGAGCGTATCGAGGTCGTAGACATTTCGAAAGAATGAAAGTGCGCCCATGGTGAGTAGAGTGACTGTAGAAGCCGCTAGATGCCTTTGGCAGGCAATGGTGCCAACAACCAGTGTATGCTTCTAGACTATCGCAACATCAGGAGATGGACATGGGCGACAGCAATCTAGTAGTTGTGGTCATATATAGACATGCGAGATCCGGAGGTCGGGAAATCGGGGTAAAAGAGCGACGTGGTAGTAAGTATAAGAATTACCTATACATAGTATAATTGTGTTGAAGGTTTGGGACGACAGGGCCAAGGCTATCCGTATACTGTATTCTGAGTACCTATTGGGAAACCACTAGCGCGCCTGCTATATTATATTTTTACCTGTCGCGGGATTGGTAGTGGAGAAAGTGGACTAGACTAGGCGTGTACCTACGACAGTCTCAAGCATCTGTACGAGAGTAAAGTGGGGCCATATTAATTCCCCCCCCGGCCGGGAGACGGGAGTTGACCCACACCGCCTCCTTTCTTCAGCTTCATCAGCATCTGTGCATAGTTTCTATACAACTTGCATTTTAACAGTTTAACGTTACACATCAATCTCCTTATAGCCCGTCCTTCATGATAATCGAATTAGAATAATAAATCATCCTTATTCTTTTTGCTCTCGCGTGTACTATAAAGTCTATCTAGTCATATAATTCTCACATCGCCTTTATGTCTCTTTTACCCCTTTACACCTTATACCGCTAATTAAGGGGCGAAAAATTGATTGAATTTCAACCCGCATCTAAACGTGACGATTATATACACATAGACAGTTATACAATAGATATCCTGTGAAGGATATGAGCTCGGAGAAATGGTTCACTCAAAGAGGAGCTTTCGGCAGCAGATCCATCGCCCTTAGACCCAAGCCTTCATATCAACAATCCGCCGCAGCAGCAGCAGCAACACGATGGAAACCCCGGGGGCCCTTTCGTTTGTTCAACTTGCCACCCGAACTACGCTATCAGATCCTCAGCTCTGCTCTACTAGACTGCGAGGAACGAGTCCAAGTTTTGCAGATATTCTTAGTCTCTCGGAGGCTATACGCAGAGGCTGCCGAGATCTTCTATCATGACACCCTACTGGATATCACGGATCGAACCTCGCCTCCCGGCCTATTAGCCGAGCCACTCACCCCCCTATCGCCTAGACTTCATGTCTGTACCGTGGATCTCAAGATTTCCCTACAGAGCAATCTTAGTTCCTTTGACGAGTTTTATGTCCCTCCTTTGCGTGAGATGGCAGAGCATGGTAACCTCCGCACCCTCCGCCTCGAGATCGACAGCAGGTTTCCTCGCATAGATTTCTGGACAGATCACTGGTCTGACGCCGACGAAGAATTCTGCGACACCGAGGTGCCGCTGCGTATCGGGCCCGAGACAAGCCCCAACTACTTGGGTCCAGCCTTTCTAGCCGCCCAGCCCTTCCAGACCTTTCTAGACTTCCTCTCAAACCCACGGGTCCCCGAGGTCCTGCTGTATATTTCCAGCGCGGATCATTATCCATTCTGGTGTGCTTTTCATCGCCGGCTTTCTTCCAAGCTCGGACTTCCGTGTAATGGCGGTTCCTGGCGCGGCAAGTCCACGCGCTTAAGAATCAATCAGAAGCTTTTTCTTCCACTCTTCCGCAATGCCCTAGCCGTGCAAACCCCGGCTGTAGACACACCGCCGCCGCCGTTGAGTCAGCTAACCTAAAATGCGTAACTACTGCGTATATTAATTCCGGCATAGCTCTTCATGTGGAAATTGAGAGATGGCGGATATAAGAAATAAAAATCAACGCCTACGTGATACATACACCACCCGCGACATCCTGCAAGTATACACTAGAATGCGCCTTTTAAATTACTGTTTATTGAGATACCAGTGTGGAAAGCTGCCGCATTGCAGATACATTGGCTGTTTATCCGTATATGTTCATCCAGGGGCATATATTCTGATCTAAAATTCAAGAATGCTCTCATTCTTGCGCCTCTCCCGATATACCAGCGCAAAATCCCATATATATTGTCTTTTCCAACATTTACGATAGCGATTGTGAAAGTGAGTTGACCAACCACACTCCTCACTCAGCGCAAATTACTATATCTTATACTATCTCGTTGGAGCCATCAAAGGCATTGGGAATAGTCTAACATCTTATCAGCCGGGAACCATGATAAAGAAACAAGGCTCTACTCACAGTCGTTCAGTTTCTGGCACGTGTACGGGCTTACACACTAGAATCGCAACTGCGTCAGCTCGCTTAAACGTCACGATAAAGCCGGAAAACCTACAGTTGCCGCACCCGTCCATCCAATACCACCGCATTGGGCGTAATGCACTGCTCCTACTCCAGCCGTCGTTGTGGCCGCTGCGCTCGTGGTAGTTGTCAGGGTGGTGGTTGGGCCACTGGTCGTGGTCGTAGTACTCGAGCCCTACGTTAAGAGGATATCAGCTGGCCAGCCTGAAGCCATTATACATCATGATTACGGAAAAGGGAACTTACCGTAAAGCCAAACCATTGCATATCAGCATCGCCGAAGATATCAATATTATGCGTTATACCCTGATAACCTCTCAGTTAGCGCCCAATATCACTCTTATACCAATGTTTATACCAAGGTATATACCAAGGCAGCCGGGAGACCAGAGGGCCAACCCATCAACTCACCTCACCCAGCACCCCCTCGACATTCGGCCCAAACACATAGCGCGTGTACGGGCTCCTAGGCGTGTTAGGATACGTGGCGACCGGCGTGGTCGAGTACCCGAAGACGCCGGTCCACTGCTTGATGGTCTCGTAGTAGTTCTGCGGGTACAGCGTGGTGTCGGCGGTGCCGTGGTGGATGCGCATGCGCGGGCGCGGGCCCGCGTACCCCGGGTATGCCGCGAGCGCGGCGCTCGCCCAGTACTGCTGGGACAGGTTCAGCTGGCCCTGCGAGCACGTGCTGTTCCACCCGTCCACCGTGCCCGTGTAGAAGCACGTCGCCGGGACGCCGGCGTACGCGATGCCGGCTGCGAAGACGTCGGGGTACGTGGCTGCTAGGACGTTCTAGAGTTCGATACGATATGAGCAACGATCCGCAAAAGCAAGGGGTCATGATTATGGTGGATGAATAAATAGATAGGGGTGAAAAACCAAGGGAAAGAAGAAAGAAACAAAACACACCGTCATCATAGCACCAGACGAAGTCCCCGTGACGAACACGCGGCTCTTGTCCCCATTATACTTCTCCAAAGTGTAAGTGACCATGTTGACGATGGAGCTGCTATCGGCGCCGCCGCCGTGCGTGAGCGCCGCCGACGACGACACGTCCCAGCAGGTGCCGCTGTACGGCGACTCCGGGTAGATGACGACGAAGCCGTACTGCTCCGCCAGCGCCGCGTACGGCGTGCCGGCGTAGTACGCCGCCGCCGTGCCCGAGCAGTAGTGGATCGCCACGATGACGGCCGGGTTCGTCGCCAGGTTGTCCGGCACGTACGTGTACATCTTGGTGCCTGAGGTGTTCGCGCCGAAGCTGGTTACCTGCTGCAGCGACGCTGCGGCGGCGAGGCCGCTGAGCGCCAGCGCTGAGCTGGAGATTGTGCTGAGGAGGCGCATGGTGGTGTTTGCTGACTTTCTGTCTCGAGCCTACCTATTTGCGACGCACTTAATGCGCTAGAAGAGGGTTGTGAGGCTTTACGAGGGCACCGGACAGATGCGCTTATATAAGAATCCCAGCGGTGCAGTCTCATGACTTGTTGCGGATGCCATGCCTCCGCTCCGGCGCGGAAAGCCGGATAAGACCGGTCAACACTTGTCAATGATCGTGTCCCGGATCCGTGCCGAGTTGAGCGACGACGGCGGGGCGCTCAAGCCGTGCTTACATTTATCTTCAGTAAAGCCAGATCTTTTAAGCTCCCGACTCAACTCCATCTATATATCATCTCACATACATCAAGCTCGTAATTTCACAGCTCGCCTCCCCTGTACTAAACAGTATCTACTCATCCATCGTTCTGTCCCCGTCCGGTCTAGTTCGGACCATGTCTCACCGGGAGTTCGGAAGCGAGGTCCGCAGTCACAATGGGCGGAAATATTTACACCAATTGACGGCGGCAATAGCAGCTCTCCACAGTGGAAGCTCGGAAGCCAAGGCGAAGAAAAAAACAGTCTATGGATACCTAATTTTCTTTTCTTCGGTGCGGGGATAGTAGGTTTGATCTTGGCAGCGTTGGGCGCCGGACCTACTATCCATCTCTACGACTGGACTACTTACTTCCAGAGCACTAGAAAATGACTACCTTAGTTTGTCGTATACTAGGTAATCGGGCTAGCTAGGTAATAGGCATTTGCTGTAGTGCTAATAGAAATGCCACTATTTTTGATATTATATATCTTACGGTGACTGGCATATGAGTAAATGATATAAGTTATGATTCGATGATTCATTACATCAATTGCCTCATTCAGACAGATCTCGATTGGTCTAGTGGTAAGGATACCTGCTTGTCACGCAGGTGGCCGGGGTTCGATTCCCCGATCGAGAGATCTTTTTGGCTATTTTTAACTTGGGGCATTATACTATCCTAGAATTGTAGTTAACGTTTTGGAAGGTTAAAAACATTATACTTTAAACTAACAGCTTATTTCCCCATTAACCCGGTAGTTGTTGCAAGATAGCATTTACAATTCTCACATACTGCCTAAGTTCACTTACATCTACCTATACCTTCATACTACCCAGGCATCTGAATTGAAACGGATCTTTGTTTTGGTGAGCTTGGCTCTTGCACACACGGGGCCAGCTATTCCCTGTAGAAATCAGGCCATGCTTTACCCGACAGTGCAGAACAGTTTTAAAGCCTTGCCGAGCTTTGCAACATCTACCTAGCGCTTTACTAAGAGGGCTCAGTTATAACGCACTAGACAGAGATAACCCACACAAGATCACACACAAGACCCTCTTACGCACAGACACTAACAGCAACACAGATAGGTGTGTAGACGTAATCACCAACTACATAACTACATATAGCGCCAACTACATATATATAACACTGGTTGCTATGCCCCCGCCTTCTAGATGTTTCCATGGTATGCACGGTGTAGTACGCACCAATCCAGTATGTAGTTCGCCCTGAACCCCGGGTCTGTCCGAATACCTACATTACCACGGTAGGCAGGTACCTATCGGCATAACACAGGAGTTATATGCTATGCAGTGCACGAGTACAGTACGTACAAGAGGCGGATACGTCTCCAGGCTTGGGTGTATGTGTGCTTATAGGCCAAGGACAGAGGGGAGAGATACCTGTAGACACCTACATACACACATAGTACATGCATACCTACAGTATAAGTTCTTGGTAGTAGAGTACATGCATGCTGACCTACATACTTACATACTGCGTACATACCTACATCCCATCCCTTTACCACGCAAGCCAAGACACCAGCGAAACAAGCATACAAGCGAGAAATGTCATGCCACGCAACTTATATCACCTATCAATCTACACACACACAAAAGTACCCAGGCACCGCTACTACATACACACATTGTTACCCATACTAAGAAATGTTTATGGATACGCCAGCCGTGTGGTTTCTCCCGCAGAACCATGAGGTGAAGATCTCTGGTTGAGTGAGCATGGGATCATGGTATCCTACTATACGTACCTACTTATATCCATATACAGTAGTCTATTATCCTCTATCCCTACTTTCTTACACACATATACACTTACACTACAGTATTATATAATACACTGTACTGTACTGTATTATTCCCAGGTACACCGCGTGATTTGACCCCCAAGAACATTATCTCTATGGTTCCGAGGAGGCATGTATGTAGGTACTTTACACAGCATTGTCTATCGGAAACATACAACATAACTCCGAATCAACTTCACTCAACGTAACTCAACTCGCCAATTCAACTCAGCTTAATTCAACCCAATCCAACCCAACCCGACTCGACATAGCGTGACATGACCTTAGTAGGGTGCTACCTACACTACAGGACATACACATTCTACATACTACATACCTACACATAGTGTATATGTAATACATATCACTTACATACCTACTTACACCACCCCAGTGGACACCACCTTCATGAACTACATACACTCTACGATAGAAGGACCTGAGACAAGAGGGCAAGCGAACCAAAATACAGGCATGTAATGCGATGCAAAGTGCGGCTGCATGTGACAGCCAAGAGGATGGTATCATGTCGCCTCATCGCCGTCATCCCAAATAGGAAGGCTTCCAGATGTTCTTCTGCTATCTCGAGCTGACGACAACCCGCCCACTCACCTACAGGCTACCTACTGTACATACACCCAGCCTGCCCATACATACTCCCGCAACCCATCTACCAGCCTTTGTTTCCTCTTGGTCTCTCTCTCCTCTCGTGTGATATCACGCATGCCATGTTGTCATGCTGTCATGTTGTCAACCAAATCTTGCAGATCAGATAACTAGAGCAAACCGACTTCCTTTCTCTCTTTAGCCTTGCTTCTCTGTCTTCGCTAGTTCTATGTAAGTCAAATATACTATGTCCCCCCTCCCCCCCCTTGTTATGCTATACCACTAATTGGACTCCCTTGCAAGAGTCCAAAACCGTCACCGAGATAGGCTAAGTTAGGTGACGTTGGATACTAATTATCTTACAAGAACCCTAGCACTCGCACACATCCCCCTCCGCCTCCCCTCCACCAACACGAGGACAACCCGCCGCGTAGAGATAGGTCCACGATAAACAAAAAAACATATGTGGCGGATTGCATCTCAGCTACTGTATCCGACCAAAGTAGGCATCTGGGAAAACGTAAACAGGCCCAACCACAGCGTAAAAGAGACCAATCACCCGTGGCCTCGTCTGCCCCCGCGCGGCAGAATCCTCAAAAGAAAAGCTGCAGGTGAATTAAGTAAGCGTCCGAGTAAGGAAGGTCGCAAGTCGAGACAATCATCATGCCAGGGACTCGGTACGACTTCAAAGTGACTATCTACGGCTAGCACATGCGTCTATCTACCTACTGTATGTATACACATGCACATGCCGACCTGGAAGACTTACCTAGTTGCTACTTACTTACTCACTGAGTTATATGCTAACTAACACAACAACCCAACATACATACATACACATATAGACATGTAGACAAATAGATAGATATAGACGAGACACACATGTATATGGATGTGTTATGGTACGCGCTAAATCCACCTCCCCTCACACAACCATCCCCTCCTCTAGCTAAGCGAGGCCAGGCACGTTGAGATACACCCGAAACTTTGATATCTCAAACCGGCCCTCGACAGCCAAGAGCACGGCCACAACCACGAGTACGACCACGACTACAACGCAACGTTCTAGAAGGGTAGGTAGAAAGCTTCTATGCCCCTTACCCACTCACTCGTGGGATGGGCAGGGCCATGATGCAATCGACATCATTTCTGGCATATCTCTTCCCGTTTCAATGGAACCCCAAGCAAGCGAGCAATTCATGCCACCTTCCTCCCGACTTCCCCCTCGTCTTTGTTGCTGAGTTGAGATACAATTCCAAGTCTGCCGAGGAAGTTTGTTCTATTACACTCTAGTACGGTCCTGTATACTTCCATTTCTGGACATACCCTTCGAACTTACACTACTTTCTGAGATTTTGTATTGCTGTAGAGGAGATACCTAGGGGATGTTTATATATCATACTCATAACTATATATATAATTGTATACAACCATATACACTCATACTCATATTCCCATGATAACCTACTCACTTTCCATAAACATATTCATAGATATCTATCTCTTACCTGATATAAATGCAGTGTAGCACACCACTTTAGATAATTCAAAAGCCGAACGAAACAAATACCGAAGCATTCCAAAAATAAAAATGAAAAAAATTGAAATACCTGCACAATGCCTGTGCCCGTGCCCTTACCCTTGCCCTCACCCTCGCCTTCACCCTCGCCCTTCCCACCCACCAATCCAGGCATCAGTAAGGCACTGGCTACGTGACCCGGGACAAGCAACCCCCCCAAGCTAGATTTATAACCGATCGGATATGACAGATCGATCTATACGGCACCGACCATTTAAGGAAGTGTCCAGGCTCCACAAGTCCTAATGGCAAGCCAGAGGGAGACACAAGAATGACGAGATGTCCTCTACGATTTGCCAGCAGCAGAGTCCCAAACCCTAGTTTCAAACACCTACCGACCTCCCCCGTAGACGAGAACGAGTTCGACCCGGGCCTCGACTAAGCATACCCCCCGTGCTCGGGATAGAATCCCCAACGTTTTACATTATCGCCGTGCCAATGCTCAACACTTCCACGACGACAAATAGCACGGCATGCTATATAGTGTATGGTAGAAGGTATAGTAAGTATCACGTAACTAGTTGCACTTCATCCAGGATATTATTAACCGTACCCCTCCTCCCTTTCCCTTCTCCCTTCCGTTACCGCGCCCCTCCCACTGAACGACTTAGGGAAAACAAGTCTCCGTATAAACGAATACATAAATAATAAGCTTAAACTATCAAATAACCTTAAACTATCGAATAACCTTAAAAACAACCATAAAAAAAGAAGCAATGGTATATAGTTATATGTAGGAGTAAATAGGTGTAAATTGAACCTGGAATATGGTAGTAGATCACGGAGACTCACTTAGATGTAGGTTACCTACCTACCTACCTAGTCTAAAGCACGTATAGCAAGTAGGTTTATCGTATTCAGTACGACAACACGACACCGCCAACCTAAAGGCCATAACCAAAAACAGTCATAAGATATTCGTTTGCAAAGAGAGAAGGAGAGAACATAGAACCCCCCAAACTTCGAAGCCACAAAAACAAGAAATACAACCTCGCGTCCTAATCATACCCTACCCTGCCCTGCCCTGCCCTACATCTCATTCGCCTCTCATTATTAATATTATTTTTAAAAAGTAATAGGCACCTTACAAGTAAATATCTATTGACCAATGCTCGAGGAACCCGTCGGCCGATTCCGTGTCCAAAAAGTGACCCTCATCGGCCCGGGCCGTACGCCTTAAATCCAAACACCTCGCGGTATTAAGCCGTATGACGAAAGAGAACTAGGATGAGAAAGAGGAGGAAAACGAGGATAGCGAATAGCAGTAATACGAATAAGGGAAAAATATTATAATATTGGTAGTAATACTGTCGTCCAGACATAACGCTCCCCAGCTCAACTCCCTCGTTGGTATTGCTGTGTATCGTACACATGTCCGGGTCCTTCCTTCTACTTTCGCTTGTACCGGAAACTCAAAACACGCGAGACAGCTAGAGTCCGTATATGCCTTTTAGTAGAATACCTTTGCCCGGCAAGGCAAGCATGTCCGTCCATCCCACAATATCCAAAAAGTTTTGTCGTAGATCCCATAGTCCATCCTTCGTTCCTGTTGTACATGAGTATTTTTTTTTCATGAAAAAAACTCTTTGTAGAATATATATATGTAAATGCCGTCTCTCCCATGCCCGATCCTAATGCAGTGCAAACCGTCGACTGAGTCAAGCCAGTCGATCGCCACCATACAAACCGGGAAGGTGGTATTGATCCTCGGTTTAGCATAATATGGCACGTCATGGCGTGTTTCGGGGGAGCAAAACGACCCCCAAACCGCCACCTCATCGCCGCTTATTCATGGTCTCCGCGATGGAGGCGCCTCCACCGTCGTAGTCCCACTGCCTCTTGAGCCCACCAGACTCGTAGACACTAGCCACCGACTCTTGCCACATGGCCGGCGTGACAAACGTCTGTGGGCCCGAGTACTGCTGGTGAGGTAACTGTGCTGTCGAGGCTGACAGGGGCCCGTTGGCAATGGCTATATCCTGGCTAGTAGGGACTTCGGGAGCACCTGAGGAAACGTTTAGAGAACTGGATTGTGGGGTTACTGAGGCCGGTTGGGCATGAAGCGGCGTACCAAACGTTGAATTCCATTGGCTACGGGCGTGCGGGTGTTAGCTTCTTGGACACGGCAAATATATACTGTCTACTGGATAAAGCGGAGGTAAAGGGGGTTATGACGTTGTTATGTTGGAGGTGAGGACCACTTACTCAAATATTCGGGATGGGTTCCACGTAGGAGGATCTACCAAAGGCAGGCTATGGGAGAGTGGTGGTTGTGTACTTTGACCGGCACCAAGCATGGGAAGCGACTGTATAGAAGGAGAGTCACCCTTGCCGTCCCCCGAGGCAACAGATATGGGCGTGATGGGGTGATAACTGACGTGTGAATGATGACCGCCATGGACATCCAGGTTTGGGTCCAGGGAATTGGTCCGGAGCATGGGAGGTTTAAAAGTAGGGGCCCGAGGTGGGCTCGACTGCGTACTAGGATGGGGACTACCATAGGGGAAACTAGGTTTCAAGACAAATGGTTTCCTGGTATCGGCAGAGAACGCCTCCCTCACTGCATCGATCTGCTTCAGCATCTCTGGCAGAGGCCAAGATGTCATGGTTTTCTCTAGAATTCGCATATGGCGGGTGAAGTAATCCCGAGAGTCAGTATTGATTTCCGGATCTGGAGAAGTTAATGCGACCTATTCAATTGTTAGAATTGCCTCTCGTTGTTCTCGATTGAGGGGGACGAGCGACGCACAAGATGAAGGACGATGCAGGATAGGATGCCATAAATCGTGAAGCTGATGCCTCTTTGCATGCACTGAAGTCCACTTAGTCCAAATGATTGTAGCATAGACTCCTGTAGGCGACACAGGGCCTTCGCCGAAGCATAGGACGTCATCATATGTGACTTCCACTGCCCATCGAGGCTCATGGGCTCCAAAAATGTCAGCTGTGGCCGACGAAGCAGAATCGTGGCTAGATGATAATAAGAGTGCACGTTCCCGATAAAATGGGACGGTAACCAAGGTGGCGATCCATCTCGGGGAAAGTTGACCGTCATATGTGGCGGAAGTTCGTTGAGCCAAGATCTGAGCTGTGGGTTGAGCTGCACAAACTCGGGGTCTAGACCCCAATCCTTCCTCTTCTTCACTTTGATGTATACTGTGTTCATCTTGCTGACCATGCGTACGATGCGGACGAAGAATATAAAGTCACGAGATATTTGATGCTCATCATCTTCTACGCCATGCATGGGCTGAGGGATGTTGAAATCTAGGCTTTCGAGTTCAACAGACAAGTCATTTCGCCCTGAGAGCATTTAGCAATTATATATACAACAGCGAACAGCGAAAGGACCTACCTTGTGGGGCGGCAATCATAGTTTCACAGATGAATATCGTCTGCCAAACGCGTGTTTTCGTTAGACACTCCGCCGGGGTCGAGCCGCATGATTTTCCGGCCTTATGATTCTCAAAATGCTCGTCGAGGCCGAGATCCCGGGCCATAGCCACACAATGAACGATGGACATCCACGACCGGTAATAGTAGCCACGCTTTGGCACTGCTTCCCGAGCCTTGAGGATGATGAGAAGTGCTTGGAGAGTACTCAATCGCGGGACGTCCATGAAGGAATCCGCGTGCTCTGCGCAACATAATCGTAAGTATCGGCCGTAACCAAGCCAACGATTTTAGGGGAAGACTTACTGGAGGCGAGAGCAATCCATTGCTGGCCTTGCGCAGGTTCATCTGCGAGCCGTTCAGCAACAGCAAAAATAGCTTCTAATAGTAGAGGAGATATGGATTCGCGATTCGTGTTCCATTGTCGATATAGTTGCGCCTTGTTGAGGACGGGGACGTATGGGTGTACGTGGGTGAAGTAGAGATCGAAGTAATGCAAAATAGTTTCCTCTGGTGGCATTAACTCTGGTGGAATCCTTATTTTTGATCCTGGGGCGTGTACGGTTGGTAGAGTATTATTATATTCGTCCGCCTCCTCTAGAGCCGGTTCTTCCTCTTGTGACAGGGCTTGTTTGTTATTAAGGTACGGTGCTTAGTATCAAGTTAGCGCTTTCAACTAGCTACCGCGACAAACTGCTAACTCACCTGTGCCTCTCTCGTCAAGTTTTAAGGGGCCAAGTAGGTCTGCTAAATCATGCTGGCCGTATTGTTCTGCATGGTAAGACTCGGGCGAGGATTCTGAGGGCGGGGCGGGCATCTCTTGCAACGGCGGCGTTGGAAAGACACCCGCGGGTGCGTAAGAGTGATCTAACACGCCGACGGGAGGTACTGATCCGTATGACATGTGCTGCTGCACGGGAGTGGCGTCACCGTACTGTGGCATGGGATATACCGCTTGATGGTGAGAGTAAGAGCCGGGCGGGGTCGCATAAATGGTCGTCTTTGGGTGACCACCGGCCATCATGTGTTGAGAGGTGGATTGCTGCATGGCCATCTGTCGAAAGCTCTCGCGTCCGGCATCGAATTCGGCCCTCGAGGGCTCGTAGGCTTGCGTCTCCTCGGGTGATCCCTCGTACTGGGCATTGGGGCGCACGCAGTGAAGCTTTAGACGAATACATGCCGAACATGGCCATGTGTTGGTCGTGGCGGCGTCGCATTTTATTTTCCTCCTTCGACAACCCTCGCAAGCTCTCATTACTATCGATTCGCAAGTGCGTCAGTTATATTGATCGGAAATGGCGACAACAAGAGGGGCCCATCCATACCCTTCAACCGCTTATGCCGATTATGCTCATCCACAAAAACGTAATCTGCAGGTATCATGTTAGAACAACCAAACACGGGTCTGTTGGGGCCATTTCGGAGAGCGAACTCTTTTGGGTCTCCCTGGGAGGCTGGTATGACGGCGGCACGAACGAGAACGAGTTCACGTGTGCGCTTTGCGGCAGTAGCCTGCGCGCCGCGGCGGGATCGTTCGACGACATGCTGGGACGGCGACTGCGGCCGATCGATCGACCGACCAACCGACTGACTTAGCTGGTTAACCGAGTTACTGGGTGGTTAGTTGACGGACTGTCGCAGCAGCAGCAGCAGAACCAGCCCTCGACGTTCAGTCGCGCGCAGCCTTAAGCCCCGGTCATGCGCGAAGGCGTGTGTGAAGTTTGGGTCGAGTAGGGGAATTAATTAGTGATCGAGTGGACAAGACAACCAACGAATCCCTACAGAGCCGGAGAGTTAAGAAGTTGGCAGCGATTGGCGCAATGCTATATTAGGTAGGTAGTCGCCGTTGCGGCCGCTGGAACCATCGAATCGTTGAGTCGTCGGGTCGTGGAGATTCCAAGCTGTACCAAACCAAGCAAGTGTGGATGTAGGATGTTAAGGCGGCGGCGGCGGCACACTGATCCTGAGAGCCCGGGAGCCAGAGAGCGACAGAGCCAGATAATAAGAGACAGCCAGAGAGCTACTAGAAAGGGGTGACACTTTGTCTCGGTATACTATACAGTGCTGTATAGGATAGGTGATCGCCTTTGCGCGTGCGCGCCACTGAGATTCAAGCTTCACCACTCGACAATTCTCAATCAGCTCGCAGGTAGTCTCAAAGCCGGTTTGTCCCCTGTCGTTGTTCGAAATGGCGCTTAATGGCCAGCCTGTACCGTGACAAGTTAAACTTGGAATGTCGTGTCGTCTATACCGGTGCCAGGGAAGACCCGGCTTTCGGGGTTTTGACAGATGAGGGGATAAGTCTTTATTATCAAGGCGGCCATTGGGGGGGGGGAGAGGGAGAGAGGAGAGAGCCCAAGGTGTATGTAGGTGGGCAGGCATAGTAGGTACCGTACAGGGTACACAAGTACCTGCTGGGGTGTGCTATAGCCAGGTAGCGGTAGGCGGCGGTGGTCTACCTACTGCCTGAGTACCAGGTGTACTTGCCAGAGTACAGAATATAGCTTGTCCAAGAAGCGGGACCATTTAGCGTAACCAGAGCCCACCGGTCTAGAGGAGGAACCGGGACTAGGGCAGTAGGTACCTACATAACAGTAAAATGAGGGGTGGGTGTGGGCATGGCGTGGTGAGGGTTGTCCATAGCGCACTCCCTGTCGTCTGCTTTGCCCACTGTCCCGTGTCTTCAGTGGCTGCAGGGCGGGAGAGGATTCAAGTACCAACGCCGTGTTACACCACGCACGTTGTTATTGTAACCAACCTTGACACCGTACCGTGTGCACTCAACCGCACTGTGCCAACTAGCCAACCATGACCGAGTGAGGTGCCCGGATAGATCATGTACCTACCCACGTTTGGATCTGCAGGGTACGGGAGGTGTATTGATAACAGCCATCAACCTGACCCAAGCGCCGCTGGTGTTCTCGATGCGATCTACGGTATTACTACTAACAGTAGTCGTGGGGCATGCACAAGGGGCCTGTGTGGGGGTGGTGTTTGGTAGCGCAGTTAGTGTGGTGTAATAGTAGGTAAGGCGTCGTTAGGAGTGGTCTGTACAGTACAATACTGTATCTATCCAACATCTTATCCACATAGTAGGTATGTACTATGTAGTGTAGTATGTAGTAGCAGCAGCAGCAGCAGCATTAAGCACAGCGAATAGTAGATAGTAGTACGCGTATTAGTAGTGTCCATGTTTAGTGTTAAGCCAAATTAGATTGCCACTTGCCGCCCACCAGATTGGGGCCGAAAATAGGGTGACTGTGCTATTAGGTAGGTAGATAGGTATGTAAGTAGGTAGGAAGTAGGGAGGTAGGCAAATTACAGTCGTCTCTGCTGTTCTGTCTTTCAGGTTTGTTCTGTCAAGTTCTGTCCCATGTTGCGTTTCTAGCCCCTTGCGTTAGAACAACTGTCACAAGCTTCATAATGCTGCTAGTGAGCGACACCTACCCAGGTTGGTATCCCTAACTAACAAACACCTTATTGTCGTGTTTCGGGGTGGCCTCTGCTGTCACATTCCATACCTGTATGAGACAGACGTAGATATCGAGCTGAATACCTATATATGCACAGTACCATACCATGTGGGAAATGGAAACATCCGGATCGAGAACTAGCAAAGAGATCTATCTGCTAATCACGCATCTATCTGGTCTAGCCATGTACTTGTAGATTGGGAGACTTACCTAGTGTCTTGAATCATGAGCTAATCTATATACTTATAGCGCTAGGGTGTTGTAGCTAGAGCTGCGTGCGACAGAGCTCACTCGCGACAATGTCTACACCTCTGATTATATACAATAGATTGCTAGTATGCCTGTGTAGATGACAGCAAAGGTACATTCATACCAGATGTATAAGATCTGTAGGTATTGCCCGAACATGGCCACATACACACACGTGCTACAGCATCGTATTACTACCTGCACTAAACTAGCACCATTGATCAATTAATTAGCATGCATTATACTTGGCATGAATTCATATGATTAACATGGAGACTGATTGCCGTGTTCATTGGTCCCTGTTTTTCGTGTGCGTACGTATTCTCAATTCGTCTCATCGCTCGTGAGCTTCATATGAGCAATAGGTAGAGTAGGTACTGTATGTAGGTGGTCGGTCTGACGATGCTATTTTCGAAGGACTTGAATAATCGGCCAAAAAATGGCCCGAATACCGTTACAGTAAGGTAGCCCGGGCCACGAAGCCGGTTAAACCTCTACCTAATGCGTTCATACATATTAACCTACTATGTACAGAATACGTATGTACCTATGCATTCTAATAAGGTGAAACTCCATGGGTTGCGGCGGCGGGTACCTCCTAACCTCCTAACCTGCTGAGTATTGGGCGACTTGGGCTAGGTAGCCACTATATAGGTGACACATATCGATTCCAAAAGTGGCGTGAGTTGATGTTTTGTAACAGGCTGCTAACAAGTATGAGACCGCCATCACGGCGGGAGAGATAGTAGTGCGAGCTGACGTAACGAGAACGAATGTTTGTTTGATTGATTGCATGTACGAGCCGTATCTACAAGTAGTCTATAGGGTAGTTGGAGGCGGGAGTCGGTGCACAGAGCGTATGTATGCGTAGGTCGTTCATACAGCTACTGTATCACCAACTCCTAGGACTTGGCTAGTCAGTCCTCATCGTCGCTCTCAAATCTCTCACCGATGTAATCCATACAAGTACATAGAGGACGCCGCAATATGTGCCCCTTTCAAGAACCAGCCTTCGATATATCAGGAATGGGGGGAGGTAAGAAATATCATAGATGATATTCACGCGCCATCTACGTAATGCTAGTGTAATAAAGATAGCGTAGGACACCAGTGCTATACGTGTGTGTGTAGGTAGTATCTATCTAGGTAGGGTAGGTAGTTACTGTGCTACTATAGACATGTAAAGTACTGTTTCTTGTACGCTGTAGATATGCTGTAAGTGTGAGATTGTAATCGCACTCGCACTCGCGAGAAGTTGACTATCGCAATCCATCCTCCATTAATCTGCGAATCACGGTGCGTATGTGTCAGATCAAGTTGCTCGTCGTGTATGGGCCCTTTCAACCCTTACAGACAAATGAAATGGCATTTGCTTCCGCGGCGGCAGACGGGCCAGCAATGTTACTATACCAGCATCCATAGTGAGCAAATCATGGGCCCGTTGCCGCCGTCGTAACCCAGAAATCCCCAGTCACGATGCGGCAATTCCATGCATCGAATTAAGCGAACGTACTGTGCACTGTCGCGTGCATTAGCAGCTCCCTAGGTAGGCTGAAAAGGGACCTTAAACCATATCCCGTCATGCCTATGACGGATAGTTTACATGGCCGGGCGGTGATCTCTATCTTATTTACCGTTCAAGGATTACCAACCTACATACGTACCTGTCAAAGCTGTCAAGATAAAAAGGAAGATGCCGAAAAAGTATTTGGCAGCCCGCCCGCCATGGATACTCTCCCGCCAGCCCTGGACCCGGGTTGACAACCTTAACGCCGAATACGACCGGGTTTGGGGAAAAGGCACAAATTATATTTAGTATTTAGTAATAGGTTAGGTAGGTAGCTTATGTACCTAGCTCGGGCGGCAGATATGTAGGTATTCTGTCGATACCTAAGGTACGCATAATATTTCCTTCCCTCTTTTGAGCCGCAGCAGCCCGAATAACCTTGTTTAATAATCCATCGTTGCTATTATTCACATAATTAATTACTATTCCTTTTCTCTTATTCATTCTTCACCTTAGAGGACGACATTGCAAAGCCACAGAGGACGAACAGTATTCCCGATATGGCTCGTATTATCGTATGGTTACGTACTCTATACAAACAAAAGTCCCTATTATTAGTACAATCCCGCTTAAATGAATGCGAACGGGCCGATCAAGATGACGCTCTTCCACGACGATCTTTTTTAACTACCTACCCATACGCATAAGCTATGCGCTCTGCGTACGTATACACTATACAGAGTAAGTACAATAGGTAGCCATGCGGTTATAGACTTATGCCTACTTACCTATGGTGATTCGGCCTCACCTTTACTGTAGGTAGTCTTACAACCGCCTGCTGTGGCACAGCCGAGGCTTCTCGTTGGATGCGTGACACTAGGAGAGTTATCGGATTACAGGACTCGTGTGAATGTGACGATGCGAAACTTGGTGTCCGGAGTGTCGGAGTGAGACAGTATGTACCTACTCTCTCCTATGATGTAGGTATGTAAGTAAGCTTTTCAGGTACCTAGAGACCACTGTAACTCTACAGAATACAGAGTACCTAGCTGATCTCTATAGCCGGACGCATCCCTATCCCGAGTCCGGAAAAGACAGCAGCTAGGACTACACGTAAGTATGTCAACCTCCCTGTACTCTTGTGTTTGCCTGTAGTTAGCGGCTCCCCCACCCGGATGTCGAAAAAGGGCGACGGGCTTACATGTGGGGGGGAGTAACCCGCTATCGCGTAGTACCTAGGCGTATGCGTAGGTCGATGTCTGTGTGTACACTACTGTACGCAGTAGACTCCTGGAGTCTTATTACTCAACCATTATGCAGGGCTCGTGAGGCACGCCTTGTCACACGCGATATGCACCACCTACTGTACGTACAGCGGTGTGTTGCGTGTTGGAACGTATGGGCGCCTTGGCTTACAGGGGGGAGTAGGTTTAGTGTACACTATCTATCTACTTAACTGTACGGACTGTAGTTATGTACGTAGTAGGTTAAGTAAGTTGGAATTGAGTTAAAGAAAAATATATTCAGTGCAAGCATATAACGTTGTTGGAACTATTTATAATACCTACATAAAGCACTGATAAACATATTAACTATAAGTATATTATGTCAAGTTACTATACATAAGTAGAAAACAGAACACAACCAAGTATTATAGTAGTGTAGCATTACCATGATTAAGATTCGCGGTCATCGCCGATTGGGACGCCAATGGCGGCGGTGGCATAAGAAACTAACTCACCGGCAATTCCAGGAGAAAGGCTGTGAAGTACAGACGTACAGACGACCGAGCTTCAACTCCCGTACGCGTAAGTACCTAGCCGATGAATCTAGCAGACCAGGTCAGTCGCGGGTCGTAGGCAGGTCTCAGGCTGTCAAACTCACGATAAATCCGGGGAAGTGAACAAAATACGTTTACCATTGCCGACCTCCGCTACGCTACGCTCCGCTACATCACGCTACTCTACCGTACACACTACTCCGTACCCTACCCTCCTCTCCCAAGATCTGGGATTTGATGAATTGCTCGACTACATAGGTAGATACCTGCCTAGGTATGTAGAGAAGGAGCCGCATGGGTGTACCAATGCATCGGCTTGGTCCAGACCAGTACTAAGGCGACCAGTTAGGATTGAGCATCCGGCTAGATCTGGTCGGAACAGACCTCGGTCGACGGCGCGCGGACAGGGTCAGATGGAGCAATACCTTACCAGCTGAATTAGCTGAATGTGCGGCCATCTCCAGAAAACAACCCAGGCGATGCAGCAGAACATTCGTTCCAGGTATTTAGGTATTACAAAGTAGGGGTTACGGAACACTTACACGCGTACATACTACCTACATCATCATACTTACGCTACAAGTACACGACAACCTACATGGTCCTGCTCGGCTGCCACGAGATGGGGGCCGAAGATGAACTCAATGCGCCATAATAAAATGAGAGTAAGCTGTCATGTAGAGTACCTACCTACATACGTACACGAGATGTTTGTCTATCGAGTACATAAAGTATGTACGCAATACTGCAGGTACTCGGTAGCGTGGTGTATGTACGAGAACCCTGGCCGGTAAATGCGATAAATATAGACATATCTACCTATCTACTTACAGACCTCGAGAACGGGAGATCGCATTACTTGGGTTGGGCATATGAATTAGGTAATTAAACCGAAGGCATCTTGATGACCCAATGATCGACATATCTTGGGGTTTAAGACACAGCCATTTCTACCTGTACAGGTCGTACTGCATTGCGCTACCATTTACTAGTGACTAGTGCAGGTAGTGTAGATTGGTTCTCGAACTATTAGTATTCAGGTAGAAGGAAGAGAAGCAAGCACGCATGACATCAGCAAGCAGCAAGTGTCTGCACTAAGAAACACTGACAGCGGGTGCCTACGTCGCTACCGTCAGCTGGGAAGATATATATGACAGCTGGTGTCTTATCGTAATAAGCTTAAGTAGCCTATTTTATACGTACTGTGGGAAGTAGGTATAGGTATACTGTATATAATACCCCGCTGCCACCAACTGGGCACTCTAGAGTAATTCTAAGGTGCTACAGTAATTAATGATCGTCAGAATCTCATCAGCATGATTCATGGAACTTCAACCATCTACATACAACCTTGAGGTAGGTAGATAGCTGACCAGCTCACTGGATAAACACATACCCACACCGGCATTTGGAAGATATAATTGTTTGTCACCGGTCAGTATTACCAGCCCGCAACACCGACAATAATCGGCTGCCGCTTGCTCCCTTCGCGGATATCTTCGTCGACATGGATAAGGACAATGCCAACCCCACCATTCTGAACGTGTCGGAACTTCCCACGAGACGACACAAGAAGAGAGTCGTCGCAAGTGGCAAGGATAGCGATTTGGAACTAGACGTGGTGCTGAGAAGGCCCGAGTACCTCTCTGCACCCTTCTGCGACGTGCCCTGGGCGTCAGACGACACAGACAGTGATGACGAGTTTACTATCGAACCCATTGATGAGCAAGAGATTTATGGTGGGTTCTATCTTTTTTCGTTTCTCATTTCTAATCCTATTCGGGGTTTGCATGCATACAGGCATACCTACAGTTAGATTCTACACCAGCAACTACCAACATATAGGGTACGTAGAGTACCTCACACGGATAAGCGCGTTGCGTATTGTCATGGGTGTGGTGTCTTGGGCACAAGCACAAGCATAGCCAGTAGAGGCACAGGCTTAGGCTCAGGCTCAGGCGCAGGCACAGACAGGCACTGGCAGCGCAGGCACCAAACCAACCACCATAACCGCTACCTAGTATCACCATCACTACACGTTTCAGCGCCCTCATGATCGCCCACCCGGCGCGTAAACTAAGATAGTGCACACAACCTGTCTAGGGCTTGAACTCCTAGGTGTTCTTAGTGAATTCTAGCCTACTTCTAACCTACATACAGTACATTGCATCTCACGAGGAGCTAGTTTTCTTGTGTTGTCTGATTTGAACTCCTCACTAGCCGCTTCTATGTCACACCCCTTGTCAACTTCAGACGACTGACGTTTCGCAGACCTCATTTCGACCATCTCTGACCCAGAGCACCCGCTGTCGCTGGGCCAGCTTGCTGTCGTGAATCTCCCCGACATCCACATCACCCCTTCTCCCTCTGCAGCTGCAGCTACAGATCCAGACACCTTGACCCAGGTGCTTGTCAAGATCACACCTACCATTACCCACTGCTCGCTTGCCACCGTCATCGGGCTTGGTATCAGGGTTCGCCTCGAGCAGGCACTGCCTCCTAATTACCGTGTCGACGTTATGATTAAGGAGGGAACCCACAGCCAAGACGACCAAGTAAATAAGCAGTTGGCCGACAAGGAGAGAGTCGCTGCAGCCCTAGAAAACGCGACTCTTAAGGGGGTACTTGACAAGATGCTGGAGACGTGCGTCTGAGAGAGCGCGTCCTGACCCATCGCCATGATCCCGGGGTATACACGCAATCTGCAGTACAAGAGATATGCACGTATGTACAGAGTTATGTCTTAGGGGTCCTTTTTGGTGCGGCTACAGGATGCATCACAAACCACTCCTAACAACGGCGATGCCATGAACCGATTGCGCGGGTGCCATGCAAGGGGAAGCAGAACGGATCAAATCCCCGGACCCTTCCCCCATAATGGTTCCTTTCATGCAACCATGGACTCTAAAATTAGTATGGGAATGAGACTAGGTATGTACAGACTACCTAGCATGAACATCTACGAGGCGTTGGTCTGAGATGTTTCTCTCGCACCTCGTCAACGTCGTCATCAAACGAAACGTCCACAAGACGGCAGCACCTATACGTCTATAAACTATAGATTCTGCTCAAGGGATAAGCCTTTTCCCTGTGTTAGCCCTGGCTGATCTATTGATCCCCGTACCCGCGCGACACGTAACGCTCACTACTAATCAGTTGTGCTATTCGAACAATGCATTATGACTATTCCACTTTGAATCAAGAAGACACGCGTGGACACCAGCTTTGAGTGTTATACGAATGTTTCTACCATGTTTATCCAGCCGACGAGGCGATGAGGTCAAAAACCATGGCAATAAGATCCCCATTATATGGCCAATAAGCAAATTTTATAGCGGGTGTAGACATAATAAGCTGTCCAGGGCCATCGGGGTTAGAAACCCTTTCTGAATTGATTGACCGGTGTTCCTGGGGATCGATAACACAATCCTCGTGAATCCACGTCATTTGCTCCAGGATTGATCGGGTTCCTGCATCACGGCTCGCTCGCACACTCATCTGCTGCAAGGGCACTCCAACACGCATTTCACCCATACGTACTGCGTACATACATACCATGCCGCCTCTCCATACAGACCGTACGTATACGTACGCCTACTAACTACTTTCCACATCCATACGTACATACGCATAGACAGCAATATACCAGCAGCAAATACGAAGACTGGCCTTGCCGTCCTTTTCGAACGCTAAGATGCGCCCAAGAAAATGTTGGTGGGGACTATTCCTCGCACACTAATGCAAGTCCCACGAACACATGGTTGGATTTTATACTGGGCGATAGAAGCGTTCTACCTACCTAGTTGGGACAAACGGTCTACGAGCTAACGTCCCCAAGCTATGCCCAACTACGTATGCATGTCATGTGTATGTACGTACATACAGGGCCCAGGGCACGATACCTTGCCACTGCGCGCGCGAAGCGGTATGTGCCGTGCCCAATGCCTACCTATCACCCATTTTACATAGTTAAATTCCTCCTCAGAAAGTATTACCGAGTCTAGGCCTAGGCTTGCTAATTAGTGTAGCTTAGCTTAGCCCCAGGGATGGGATGGGATGGGATGGGACAGCGGCCAGCTAGACTAGGGAGTAGGCACACTGCCGTCTGGCCACCAGCACACCCCGACTATGGGCGGACTTCACGCTACCAGGAAGGAATCTCACCTTGAAGTCACCTTGACGCCCAAACCGCTCGAAGGACCAGAGAGGCAGACACACACGAGTACCATGCAGTAGTAGTAAATAGCTATTCAGCAACCGCATATACCCAATTTCCCCCAGGACGCTAAGTACGACTGCTGTGCATGATCACATGCTCGAACTTAATCTCTCTGTCTCTATTTTAACATCTATCTACCTATCTATAGACGTCCTGACCGTAACTAACCCCATACGCCCACCAATCTAACTAACTAACAACAAGTCCAGACGAAGCTAGAAAAACCAAGTCTATCCGGATACCTAGGTAGCAAGAAGTAAATAGGGAGATCTCGCCGCCCTAAGTAAACCCCTTCTGGACCCCAGACAGACTGCCGGCCGGCATGCGACCCCAGCTAACGTCCAGATTCGCCCTACTACTATCTACAGAATCTAGAGCGCGAGAAGTGGCATCAGGATATCTCTTAGCTCACGGCATCGCGCACGACAATCAGCTCATGCTCATATCAGATGCAAACGGCCAGTCTACAACAGGCATAGGGACTCATTCAGTAGAACGACTATGCGTAGATAGACTGTTCTTGTTGTGGTGTAGATAGGTAAGTACTAAACAAACGAGAATCAAACACCCTATTTATCTCCGTCCGTAGCATGCTGTAATGTATATACACGTACCCGGCCTTAAAGCAGCCGCTAGAACTTTTCTAAACCTCAGATTACAGGTCCGGTAGCTCGGTCCATTGACCTCGTGGTGCTAGGCACTCGAGGCAGAGACCGCCCTACCTGCCGACTTTCTTAGTACCTATTAGTGTATGTATGGATAGATGGTACACGCTCGCCCGCACGTGTTAGGCCGTGCGCATTGTGTATGAGGTAAGTAGGTATAGCTCGACAGAACGCGCTAGACTACCTAAACAGACCAGCCTCGCGCGCCATGCCATGCTTTCTGTCCACACCGCGCTTTGACTCCGCACGAGGCACGGCAGTACCTAACGGATGGATATCTTCCTCTCTGGCACGCGCACAGTATGCCCTTCCCTGCTAGCAGCCCCTATTCCCATTCCTTCCCTCTCTCCCCTAGCCTGATCGCGCTTCTCGCGCCACCTAGGGGCTCCCCAGCGTCCCGCTCTCCATAAGGCTCTGGTAGAACTCGGGCTCGAGGAACTTGGCGACGCTAACGTCCTCGCTGAGGCCCTTGCGCCGCCTCGTCTTGAGCACGAAGTCGCGCGCCGTGGCCTGCGCGTCGGCCGCCTGCAGCGGGCGCAAGATCACCTCCTTGTCCAGCGGGTCGCCGGGCACCTTCTGCCACTTGTCGAACACGAGGCTGACCACCGCCTGCCCCTCCGTCTGGATGCGCAGGTCCGTCTCGAACCCGAACGAGTCGATGACGGGGATCAGGCCGTGCACGCGGTACAGCGGCGTGCCCGCGATCGGCCCGTCGGCGAGCACGTGCCCGCGCCGCCGCGCGAGCACGTTGTACAGCATGGGCACCGCGTCCTGCGGGCCCACCATCGAGCACGAGTACAGCGGTTCCATGAGGCGCGGGGACGCCATGAGGAACGAGCTGTAGCATGCCCGCCGGGCCGTAGGGATGATCTGGCCGCCGCCTCGGAAGATGGCCTCCTGGGCTAACACGGCATCTGTGATGCGGAACTTGGTATTTCGGATGGCTATCAAGCAAAAGAATGGCGTTAGTAAAGCTGTACTATAGGTAGGTGCGCCAAAGGCACGAAATCATGAACTTGGGTTAGTAATTAGCTAGGTAGATAGGCGGGTAGCTTAGGTAGGTAGGCTGATGCAGCAAGCTAAGCGAGCCCGAGGCGCCCGCGATCCTGACCTCGGCAACGAAAATCAGGATGTGCTACCTACGCCGAGTGTAAAAGAAAAAAACATAAAAAAAAGACCCAGAACAACATATTGGTAATGCACCAATCTAGGGGGTGTATGTACAACGCAGCCCTGTGGTAACCCACACATCTCATCTCCCTGTACGTTCAAGCCAACTAGACAGGATGGTGTCAGGGCCTCCACAGTGGGGGATGAGATAAAAAAGAGGACGGAATATCCCACGACAGCCAGCCAGACAGACACACGATCTGGATAGACGGGAAGGGCGCGCCAGAAAACGCCAGAGTAGGGGTAGGGGAAGAAGTGAAAGCGAAGGGCAAGGGTTGTGACCTAGCGTCCCACCCGCTGATCCCATCCCAGGCACCGTTAACTGCTGCTTTAAGCTAGACACATCGAGAATTGTGGCCCCCTTGCCAACCAGAACGGCGATTCACTCACTCACTCCCCTTCGTGCCCCCCTGAGAGAGAGGAGCCATGTTGATTTCTCATCATCGGGGTCGTCGGGAAGGAAGTAGAGTAGTGTTGGGGAAACGACTGGTACTCGAGGGCACTCGGTCTGAAGTGTGAGTTTCCTAGGGGACTATAGCCATGTACGTACCCCCCAGAGAAAAGCAGGCGTAGGGGAAAAAGAAAGAAAGAAAGCAAAGACCGTTGCATAGCATACGCATATGCTTGCCTCACCTATCGAGACATGGGGCAAAGCTACATGTAGAGAAAAGCGGAGAGACAGCGGCAAAACACAAAACAAACGATAACGTGATGACATTGGTAGTAGATGCGCACTTACGTTCTTCACATAGCGGGCCTTCCCGGGTCGCCCAACTAAAGCCTTGACGAATGGTCTCTCGCACACTTCTGAGTAGCGTCTTATCCACCTGCCGAAAACATTAGGTATCATGCGCCAGGTATGAGAACTCGCGAGCTGAGGGCTAGGAGCGTGGGTGAGGGGATTGCCGCATGCGGGTACGCGCGGCAACCCTCCTAAACATGATATGTGTAGTAAGACACAAAGTAGGTACTGTAAGTGCCTCCTGCTTATGAAAGCCGGTAATAGGAGACGAGAGTGATAGATAGATAGGACAAGGAGAGACGGTCTGACTTACTTCGGCTAGCGTATCATCCTGTAGTATGTTGGGACCCATTTCATCCGGTCCGAAGGCCCATATGCTCCGTGCAGCCAGTAGGTCCCAGCCGTAATTATCCTGGAAGAACTTGCCCACCTTCCGGGCGCCGTCCCGCATGTTGACACGGCCACTCTCGATGTCTTCGGCGATGCCGTCATCTAATGGTTCTGCGATCATGGTGATCTTGTTTTTCTTATTCGGGGTTTCAGCATAGCACTTCGTAGCCGACATTTCGTCGACCGTCTCGCAAAACCGAGTCACAGGGTCGGACACCTTGATCTCCATATCTGCGTATAGCCGGCGAAGGTCATGGAGGACGCAGTCCATGTACAGTTCGCCGGTGCCGAGGATGATATGCTCACCTGATTCCTCGACCTTGGTTGTCACTAAAGGATAGCTTTTGTTTACTTTCCTAAGACCGTCAAGCATCTTGGGTAGTTCTGATGGGTTAATAGGCTCGACGGCTACTTTGAGCACAGACTCGGTGAAATGGGAGACTGGCTTGAAGATGTAGGCGTCCTCGTCGTCCTCGAACTTGGGCGGGACGATAGTAGCTGACTTGACTATGGAGTTGTCGACGCCACTAAGCAGTGCTAGACTACCGGCAGGAATGCCGTCTGTTTGGACATTATATCGTGTTTCGGCAATGTAAACATTCCCTATTGTCGCCATCGCCATGTCTTCTTCGTCGTCAATAGAGTAGCCCTCCCCTAGCACGCGTACTTGCATACCAGGACGTGCGATGCCGCTCATGACGCGACCGAACGAGTAAAAACTCTTTGCATCAGGCGTATTAAAGAGCTTGGTTACAAATACAACTAAGGGCCCGTCCTGGTCGCACTTCTTCATAGATTCGGCCACCTTGGTGTCTAATGGGCCAGTGTAATGCCGTTCCAATTTGATCTGAGCAGCTTCCACTGGCGAGGGAATATGCTTGACAATCATGTCTACAAAACCAGTGGACGGGCCAAAGAACTGCTCGCAGACAAGTTTGAGAAGCATCTTGGCGTCCAACTTGTATTGCGAGGGTTTGAGTTGTATGCCTAAAGATGCTAATATGGGCTTAAGCTCTTCAGGGCTCCGGCTGATGGTGTGAGAAAAGACCTTGTAGATAGGCTCTAGAACGAAATTGATGAAGGATCTCTTTGCGCCTTGTTCACCTGGTAAAGGTTTCCGACTAAATGTTCTCTTGCTCGGGTTGAAATAAATGTCGCCCCAGAGGCGCTTCGCAAACTCCTCCGTGTTCACGCCAGGAAAGCTGTCGGCGTACATCTTAGAAAATGACTGTAATGTAAAACACCATCCCATTTCGCTACAAGCAAATAAGACGTTTCCCTTTTCAGGGCTGAGGCGCCTAGCCTCACCAGAGCCTGGCCTCGCGTTTTCGATGATAGTGTTGACTTCTTCGACTACATGCTTGAGCTTGAAGTAGGCGTCGCTCGGGGGGAGCCTGAGTTCCAATATTAAACGATCCATTTTGTTGATTATAAGAGTCATGGGAATGTCCTCGAGCACGGCGTGCTTAATGACCTGCTCTGTGTTTACTTGCACACCCTCGACCACATCCACGACTAGCGCGAGGCCGTCGACGAGGCGCAAGCTCGCGGCCACCTCGTCCACGAAGTTCACATGTCCCGGGGTATCAATGATGTTGAAGAGATGTGATTTGCCCTTGGTACTCTGCAACACAAGGCCCATGGGCGCAGCCTTCACCGAGAGACCCCTATCCCTCTCCATGATGTGTGTATCGGTATACCGCAGCTGCTCGTCCCTCTTCTTCCCCATTCGCTTGTCTAATCGATCGGCAATATTATGTGTCTCGAGCACGAGCATGTCCATAAAAGCAGTCTTTCCATGATGTAAATGGCCGGCCAGCGCAATGTTTCGTATCTGGTCGGGGAAGTTCATGAGATCGGTCATGAAATTGCGGTCGAAGTAGACGGGTGGCAGGTCGGCCTCTTCGATAGAGAACTTCTTGACCTCGACGGGGGCGATGATGGGCTGGGTGAGGGGTTGCGCATCCTCCTCTTGCACGAGAGTCTCGACATCGGCTCCGTAGACCTGCTGCGCTGTAGGATAATACTGTTTGTCCTCATGTAGTATAACGGCATTCGAAGGGCCTTCGTCGTCGATTTCCATCAATTCCTGACCTGTCGCCTCGGGTGCCGCCTCGGGGTAATCGTCGTCGTCGAGGTAGGCGCCCGCATCCACGCCATGTTGGGACTCTTCCTCTGATGCGTCGGCATCTTCCCCGATAAAATTGCCGAACCTGTCGCGTAACTTGTAAGCCGTTGAGTACTAACATAAGAAAGGAAAAAAAGGCTAAGGTGTCTGCTTATACGTACTCATCATAGAGGTCATCCATGGCGTCTGAAATTCTTTAGAACTGTTCGAATTGGCTTAGTTTTTGATCACGACAAAATGTAACGCTTTCTAAGTTCCCAAGCTCAAGAAAAGTTCCCTATGTACAGAGTATCTATCAGCAGCCGCAGCTCAGACAAGGCAGCGCACACAAGGCTGAGATTTCCATCCAATCCCTAGCGGGCCCACCCTAATCCTTGATCATTTAGCGTGTGGCGGGTGCTGCAAGGTACCTGCTGTGGCTGGCTCTGTGGGGCCATAAATACTGTGGCTAGGTGAGATATGCAAGACTACCTAGGTACCTAGGTATTTGAAGGCTTGGCTGGCGGCGAGCTAGCGAGACTCGGCGGGTCCTTTTTGGGTAGTTGCCGATTCGGAGAGGCGATAAGATGCTATAAGGGTCCTTATCGGAGCTGTCCCACTTACCGATTATAGAAATCCCCCGCCAAAATTCTATAGTAGGTGGTCTGTAGCACTGTGATGGGCGCTGTGCTGCATGCTGAACCCCTCCAGGACCCTCCTCCTACAGTCGGCGCGCTCGATTCTAGCACATCTAGTCTGGTACTGGTTCACGCTCCAATTGTTCTGCTTACCTTGACAAATAGTAATCGAATAATCGATCCTCTGGCACAGAGAATCCTGAGCTCGCCATTCCTGTACAGTACAAGGAGCGGCGGTGTACTCGAGTAGTTAGGCGGAAAAGGGGACCTTGACCTCTTCTTCGTTCCCCGTAGATAAAAACATCACCAACAGAGTTAATTTGTTCATACATACACTCTCTCCTTCTTCTTCTCTTCCTCCTGCTTATCATCCTAATCCTCACCTCCATTCCTCTTCATCACGCTTCTCTTCCTTCGTGCCTCTCTATCTCCCCCCTCATCTTTCGTTAAAATATATCTATCCAATATAATAGCGAGTAGCAGTAGCCAACATGTCTGGTCTCCCGCCTGTCTACATCGTCTCCGTCGCGAGAACGCCCGTTGGGTCGTTCCTTGGGTATGTTCTCTTCGTCTACCCCCCAGCTTATCTGTTCTATGTCTGCTGTGGCTAGAAAAAGAAACTCGAGCTCACCAATGACTCCATAGCACGCTGTCAAGTCTCAGCGCAACCCAATTGGGTGCTACTGCCATTAAGGGTATGTTCATGTCCCTCGCTAGCTGTTCTATCATAATGTGTATAGCTTGTTCGATGCTGATACTGAACGTGCGGTATAGCTGCTGTTGAGCGTGTTCCCCAGATCAAGCCCGAGGATGTAGAGGAGGTATTCTTCGGCAATGTCCTTTCGGCAAAGTAAGCACTCCTCCGACCTCCACACACAAGAAACGCCGGGATTACCAACGGTAATGGATGCTGACCGCTGGCATGACAGTCTCGGGCAAGCTCCCGCCCGCCAATGTGCCATTGGTGCTGGCCTGCCCAACACAGTCCCCTGTACTGGTGTCAACAAGGTGTGCGCCTCGGGCATGAAGGCCATCATCTTCGGTGCCCAGACCATCCTAACTGGCAACGCATCCATCGTCGTCGCCGGTGGTACAGAGTCCATGTCCAACACTCCTCACTACCTCCCCGTTCTGCGCAACGGTGCCAAGTTCGGCGACCAGAGCCTCATCGATGGCATGTTGAAGGATGGTCTGACCGACGCCTACAAGAAGGAGCACATGGGCCTGGCTGCCGAGCTCTGCTCCGACGACCACGGTGTCTCGCGTGAGGAGCAGGACGCCTACGCCATTGCCACCTACCAGCGCGCCCAGGAGGCTACTGCCGCTGGTGTCTTCTCTAAGGAGATCGTGCCCGTCGAGGTCAGCGGCGGCCGTGGCAAGCCTCCAGTCCAGATCACCACCGACGAGGAGGTCAAGAACCTCAACATCGACAAGCTGAAGACGGTGCGACCCGTCTTCAAGCCCAAAGATGGCACCGTGACGGCTGCTAACGCTGCCCCTCTTAATGACGGTGCCTCCGCCGTTGTCCTCATGTCCGAGGCCAAGGTGAAGGAGCTAGGTGTAACCCCTATCGCCAAGATCCTCGGCTGGGGTGACGCCGCCCGTGAGCCCGAGCGCTTTACTACAGCACCCGCCCTCGCCATCCCCAAGGCCCTTAAGCACGCCGGCATCACTGACAAGGATGTCGACTTCTACGAGATCAACGAGGCCTTCTCCGTCGTCGCTCTCGCCAACATCAAGCTCCTCAGCCTCGACGCCTCCAAGGTGAACGTCTTCGGCGGCTCCGTCGCCATCGGCCACCCCCTCGGCTGCTCCGGTGCCCGCATTGTCACTACCCTCACCACCGTGCTGCGTGAGAAGAAGGGCAAGATCGGTGTTGCCGGAATCTGCAACGGTGGCGGCGGCGCCAGTGCCATCGTCATTGAGAGCCTGCAGTGAATCTCCGACCCTGTCCAATCCTTACTATAACCTTATCTATCCCATGCCATCCCATCTATCTATACTAAAAGGCTAGACAGACGAACGGACAGCGGGCCCAGAGAGGCCGACTAGATAAAAGAGCAAGACAGCGGAAGAGAATATAATAAAGACACCTAGTGGGGGAAACCGGATATAGAAACCCCATCATTAGGTTTACATGTTGGCCTACTCCCACTGCCACCGGCATACCCACTCCATGACGAGAGACGACACTGAGATGAAATAGCAAGGCGTCAGAGTAGAAAGCCATTGGCGGTATATTGGGGCGTATTAGTAAACATGCACGCTATCATGCGGCTGAAGATGATGTAGAAGAACCATTTAAAGCTGATCAGCTACGTTACAAGAATTGAATAATATTTCCAATCCAAAATGACTAGATTTATTTCCCTCCCTAGACGCACGAGATGGTCGGAGCATTTATAAATAAACGGACCACAGGCAACAGGTGTTAATAGTCCCTAAGTAGATGACTAAGAACATGTCTCATGTGACATACCCGAATTCATGCTCACATTCAAGTATCCGTCAACTGGACAACTAACTAATTCTAGGACAACCACCTCGAATCAGAATAAATAAATAAAAACCATTCACAAGTAATGTAAGCACAGGAACTTAAACGCTGATTTTCTTTGCTATGTAAGCTAGGCTAAGCTACCGGGCGTGCGATCTAATGTACAGCGAAACCACCGGCCAGCCGTCGTGCGAGCGGAAAAAGTAAGGAAACTCCCGAGTTTTTCTCGTCGCGGTCGCACCCTGCCCCGGTTAGGGTAGGATAGGGTAGGGAAAAAAAATACAGAATTCCATCGCGTGCCTAGTAAACTGCTCTTCTTCCTCTCCCTTCGCATAGCGAACACTCTATCCATCTATCTTTCCCAGGCAAATGACGAAAATTACCGCTGCATCGAAAAAAAAAGAAACCAGTCGAGTCAAAGCAAAGCATACAGAAGCTCTACGCGTAACGCTATGCGGAGTGTTTTGTAATATACCCATTCTTTAACCCCTCCCTGGTATATGTTATGTCATGTCGAAATCAACGCCTCAACGCCGGCCGAAGTCGATTGATCGGGATGCTTCCCGCCTCGCAAAGCACCGAATAAACGCCAACGCTCTCCATGTAGATAGATAGAGCCGGGTAGCCCAGTCCGGACAGACAACAGTCTCAGGAGGGGACAACCCGGAAGGGGAGGACGCGTTAGCTTAGAGATTAGGTCGTGCCCTGCACCTCCTCATCGCCGTCTCCTCGGATGTCCGAGGTGGGCGCAATGCCGTCGTTGAACCATTTGGCGAACTTCTCGTTCACCTTTTGGACCTCGTCTTGCCGCAGCCCACGCATCCAGGCGTTGTTCATGACCATCTTCTCTCGGAATAGCTGCTTCCGGTGCTCCGTGACGGCTTGCGCATGCTCCTCTGCCTTCTTCTGAGCTTCCTCGTCCTCGGGAGACACGTTGTAGATGAAGTACTCCGAAGAGCCCTTCTCCCAAACAATCTTGTTGGAGTTCAGACAGATGCGCAGAATAAGGCCCTCATCATACTTTAGCGGCTTCGGTGCACTACCATCATCGGAATCCGCATCGTTAGACGGAAGGTTACGGGCAAGCACCGTCTTGCGTAGGCGATCGCGGCTAATACCTTCAGTCGGCTCGACACGCATGTAAGACGAGATATAGTATTGCCACTGCTCGCGGCGCTCCATCTCATCCATGTAAAAGGTGGTTTCGTCCTTCTGCAGCCAACGAACTGTGGCCTCGCGCTTGTTAGGGAACTAGATAAACGAGGAATGTTAGCGAGAAGAACTACGCAATACTCGATACTTTGTCACATACCCAGCAGATCACAAACATGTCGCCATCCTTAATGCACTTCTCGGCAAATTTGCGTGCGCTGATCTCAGTCTGATAACTGGTCTCTTCCTGCTGGCGACTGTTGAGGAATTGTTGGATGAGGTCCGGCGTCTTTTCCTTGGCGTCAGAGCTTGTGCAGGTCAGGGAGAGACGACAGAGAGTCTTGAGAAGGTCGAGAATAGTGTACAACTTCCAACCCTTCTTCAGGTAGTAATGGCGGAACACTTCTTGGTATCGGGTCTCATCAATCTCGCCAGTGATGTAATCTTCGATCAATTCGACCGTCTTGGGCCAAAAGGACGCAGGATCATTCTCGTCGAAATAGTTAATCTCATTGACGGTAATTCCTAGTTCCTTTGCTGGCTTCTTGCTCTTCAGGCGAGTGATAGCGGTCAAGACGCTATCTCTACTCTCTTTGACTTCCTTGAGGCGTCTGTACAACGTCTGGAAGATGCTGAAGAATACATAGATAGTCTGGTTGCAGAAGAAGTTATACCAAGGTCGAGGGAAAAACCCGTCGGCTTTCAGTTCACCATCGGCATCGAGTAAGGAAGTATCGCCCTTAACGACCGTAGCGCGAGGGATCGTAGGAAGCCATCGCTCGTTGGATAAATCCGATGGTGTCTGGTCTTCAGGTGCATCAACCATTTCTTCTTCGTTAGCTGAGCCGACATCGGGTGTCGTCTCCTTACTGCCAGAGGCGGCACTCTCTTCCTTTCGCGCACGTGGCTTTGTCGTATTACGGCCGGGATCTAGGACGCCACGGAGCAGATCAGATCTCTTGCCATTTCGTCGAGAACGGCCGTTGGTCAATTCGGCTGGAAGCTGGTCCTCAGCATCCTCCTCTCCCGAGTCACGATCGATATCATTCAGACGCTCCTGCACCTTATCTTCCGGGAGCTCGAAGAACTGAGGAATGAATGACTCGAAAAAGTCGACTATTCGCTCTTTTTCGGCAGTGCTATGGTGACCGTTGTGCATGCCGAACAGTACCATAAACCGTACTAAATAAAGTAGAACGTCCTCATCGCCCAGATCGTAGGCGAACTGAAACCGCGAAACTTGATCCTTAGTGCTCCGTAATCGGCGCTGCTCTTCATGCTTCGTCTTGATGACATCCACAAGATGTTTTGCTGAAAGACTGCGCTTATCATTTTGCTTCACTTGAATACCCATGTGATCAAGACTTCGAAGGTGCATAATTTCCGTCTGGGCTTGCCAAACTTTCTCCCACTCACGTTGTGTAAAACGCCATTCTTCGTCCTTTTGCTTGAGGCGAGCCAGGATGACTGGTACAACGACGAACGGTTCGCTAAACATCTCGTTAACAACCTCTGCGCCCTTATCCGGACCATATATTTTCTTCAAGACACGCTTGTAGATGGAGGTGCTAGAGCCTCCGAGTCCTGGTGGCATCTGGAAAGCTTCTCGTTCAAGGGGTGTAAGGTTTAACATCTGCTGCGCGATAGGCTCGAGCAACTGGATGCACTTGGTATTCGCTTCGATGTGGAAGTCATAGTCATGTCTTTCCTCTTCTATGCGATGAAGCCCTTCTTCGAAGGCATTCTTTCGGTGAGCAACAAAGCCCGAGTCCTCAGATGCCCAGGTTGGGTGAGAAGCCCATTCATCGTTGAGCACTGCGTTACACATCTCGTCCCTGCCACCGCATGGCTTAAGCTTTTCCTGTAAATGCTTGCGTCAGTAGTGGTCTCATAGTTGATAGTCTGGATGGAAACCTACTCTTCTTGGAAGTAAACGGTAGCTAGGACCCACTCCACGGCAGTTACTCAGCGATACTTTGCCCGAGGGAGGTCGAGGACGATTCTCTATCATCTCTTCTAGGCCCTCGTAGCCGACAAAGGTCTTGAAGAAGCTCATCAGCTCTGGGTTGCCGCCGATGAACTGACTAGCCTTGTGCACTAGATCGTTTGTATCGATGAGGCTTTGAGAGTACATGTTACAGAGCTTTAGAAACTCGTTCATGGTAGATCGGTTCCCAATGTATTTTTTAACCCTATCGAAGAAGCCCATCTCTTCTTGTGTTGCATTAGCTGACGAGGTCGGGGGTAGTGGGCCGGGAAGAACGGGCGTTAGAGTCGGCTCAATAGTAGGCGCATCAGTCGCCAGCGGCTTGTGGTTGAGCTTGGCACGCTTGGTAGCGGGACCGGCAGTTGGGATAGATCGAGATGGGAGGGCAGGACTGTCGACAACAGTGGAGGGATTGGGCTGTGACAGCTTGTCATTTCGGGGTCGTTTCTTATTGTCTTTGGTCGCACTCGGAGGAGGCGCGAAGTTACCGACAGGAGGCATCTTCTGGTTGTCCTTGGCGATATGCCCAGGTTGCGGTGTGGTCTGCGTGAGGCCGGTCATGGCAAGGACGTCGTCGGCACGTGCACCGTTCTTGTTCGAGGCGGCCGACTCTGGGAGAAACTGCTTGAAGTCCTCGAGCAGGTCGGGAGCTGTGCTGAATAGGCTCGTGACTTGTGCGTAGACTTCTTGTATGGGTTTTGACTCGCGTTGGTAGGTCTGGAGGATCTCGAGGAACTGCTTGTAGATCTCGGGTTTGTCCTGGAAACGGTTCTGTGGGGCAGAGTGCGTTAGTGAATGCATGCAGGGGAGATTGTAGAGAATGAATGTATTGTGTGCGTACAGAGAGAGGGTAGGTAATGGACTGTCCTCGTACAGAAAAGTTTTGAAACTGCGATGGAAGTGGGGGCAAGGTTCTCACCTTGATTTTGTTTACATAGCTGATCGCATGGTTAAACTCGACCGGCCCACGCTTTTCCATGCTAGCCTGCTGGCTGGCTGCGCCGTTTGGGGCGCTCGGTGGGATGCCCGGTGTAGGCGTTATGGCGTTACGGGTGGTTGTTTGCGCATTGGGCGTTGTCGACGAGGTGTTTGGGGCGTGTGCAGTCGGTCGCGGCGGGTGTGCACCGCCACTACCGCCAGGCGCATCGAAGGGTACAGGCTCGCGGTGGGCAGGCCCGATGATGCTAGCGCCGTTGGTTGCCGGGACGCTGAACTGGGCCTCGGGGCTCTCGATGCTGTTGTGCGGTTGGGACTGCGGCCAGTTATTACTTCTGTGGTTAAAGAAGGCGTTGGGGCCGGATGGACCGTGTGCGCCCTCGGCTTGGCTGGCTCTTCCTGTAATGGACTGCACAGTAGTGCCCATGGGGGTCGTCACTCGGATCGTGTTGGGATCGTTACCAGCACCACATTCGATGCGGTAGCCGGGTGGCAGAAATGTATTAAACCCTTGAATAAGCGTGGGGTGGCCGGCGAAAAGCTCCGAGACGCGATTGATAACGCCGGGCGTGTCGATGCTAGTGAATGGGAAAGAGGACATCAGAGCTTGCACAGTGGAGACAGGCCAGTGAACGAGTGAATGGCATTAAATGGGGTTGGTGTCTGCTCCTTACCTCTGGCTTTTAAAGTCCTTCATGATGTCGAGGAACTTGTTGTACACATCTGGCTGATCAGCGAACTGCACTTTGACCTGGTCGAGGTAACTAAGGGCATCCTATGGAAATAGAGTGTTAGCTTTTCCTAGCGCCACATAACGTCACACTCCAAAATATTCCGCTGCTGCTGCTGCTGCTCGACCTCGGGAGATCATCGATCTTATTCTTTACCCCAAAGATCGGAACTGCCTTGGCGACTAAGGTTTACGAGAGCCACGAGAAGATGGGAAATTAGGTATGGGAAACACAGAAAAACGATGTGTCGTCGACGTTGCCGCAGACAGCCCGGCCCCACAGTGCAAGGTGCAGGTGCAGGCACAGGCACAGACACAGGCAGCCATGGAGAGAACCTGTCACTTACATTCAGTATGGGCTGCTGGCCCTGTTGCAGTGCACCGTTATTACTCCCAGCACCGCCAGCAGGCATAGGAAGGTTAGATCCGGCCATAGCTGCCCCAGCTCCATTACCAGTACTGCTGCTAAAGGGAATGCTCTGGCCGGGACGACCATTCTCTTGCTGCAGCGGTCCACCGAACACCGGACCAGCACCAGCACCACCAGCAGATCCCGAAGGACCAGAGGTGGGGCCACCGATGACACTATACATCTGGCTCGACGAGTTCTGGACATTATGTTGATGGGGTCGGTTCGTCTCGTTCTGCAGAGGGCCGCCGAAGGCATTCACGGATCCCGGCGGCGCGCCGAGAGGGATGGGGGGGCCTGAGCCGCCATGGTTCGCAAGGAGTCCGCCTGGACTGTGAATGACGCCAGCAATGCGCGAGGCAACGGGCTGATGGATCTGGAGGGACGCGGCAGTGCTATGATGGGGGGTGCCGGACGGATAAGGTTCGCGATGATGTCGCTCGGCCGACTCGCGGTCTCGATGCGAGACGTCGTCTGGGTGAGAGTTCATTGCTCCTCGACGTTGGCGAACTGATCGTGGGCAGAAATTAGCACATGAAGGCCTCTCAGAACATTCTCTCTATGGAAATGAAGCGGAGGAGGGATGCGACTCGGGCTGTCAGGAGGCCTGTCGGCGACTCCGAAGCCCAATGACAGCACAACACGACTAGCACAACACAACGACAACAGCGTCGGTCGGCCGGCCAGTCGGTCGCGCCAGATCGCAAACAAAAACCCATCGAGGAATCAAACTATCTTTGCTTTCACTCACTTTCTACATGGAAATTAAAGACCGGGAGATAAGGGGAAGCATGTATTTCAATGTTGGGATTCGAGAGACGTGGGACGCCGACGATGGAAGCTTGGGAAAAATGAGGACATATGGCCTGCGCTGTTGAGCGTCGAGCTGTCGCACGCGGATCTACCACGGCATCTCCTGAAGTAACCCCAACGATAAGCCGATAACGTCGATAAGCCCGTGGTCCATGTGCCGATAGACCGATAAACCCTGGATAAGCAGCTACGAAGCGGTCAGTGGCGGCAGAACATATCCCACATAGAGCCCCCAGCGCGATTCGCAACGCGATGCCCACCGCTCTCGGCTCTGCCGAAAGGGAGAAAGCTCCCCAAAGCGGTTAGGTACGTATTGGTGAGTTTAGTAAGCGGCGTGTGACGGACTGTAGTCTCCTCTGTAGCGTACACGATATAATCCGCCCAGTAGATAGATGTAATCTTGCTTAAATATATAGATTCTCTACAATTCGTAAATGACGAAAACTTAGCTCACAATTAACTTTGATCCCGTGATTTGAAATGAACTATATGCCGGCTTAGGTACCCATATGCAAACCGAATACGGAGCCGCGATAAGAAAGACAAATGGAAATGGAAAATTAGAATTAAAGCGCATAAAACAAACACCGTTTACAGAAATATAGCTTCGTTCATTGAGTATACAGTCTTATTAGCCGTTCCCTTCACTAGTTCGTAGCTCTTCTGTTTGTAGGTAGAACCTCACCAATAAAAGTTTAGGTAATAAAGGGCACGCTACAGATAGATCATCATCATGCAGCGCTGCCCACAGGTAAAGTAATTTGGTCTTGGCAAGTAATTTATTTTAACAAAGATAAGCCAAAAAAGAATTTTAAATTTGTTAAATAGGTTAAATAAATGCTACTTTTTAATAAAAATTGCTTTAATTAATTGCAACCAGTTTGGTTGATATTTTATTTGCTATTATGCGTAGAAAATTACTTGAATTACTTTACCTGTGGGCAGGGCTGTGATCATAGATGTCAGAGAAGGATGTCACAGAGTGAATAGAAGTCCTGTCGCAGCTAGGTAGAAGGTGTAGTATAGGGCTCAATAGATAGATTCATTGATTCCTGACCTCCTAGATCTATAAGGGGGACCGAAGGTTCCTTATATATAGCCAAATCAATAGATATAACCACCCTATAGGGTCTCGTTACTAGTGTAGTTGTATAGAATGTATTAAACGCTTTCGTTAACGCATTCGTACTCCATACTGGATTAGTTAAAGTCATTGCCTCGAAGCCTGCCTCGGACTTTGTGTACTCTATTCTCATGTAATCCTCGTCTAAATAGACAACTCTATCCATCTGAGACCTAGTAACAGCTTTCTAGGCCACAATATTTGTCTCGCGGTTTATTACTGTATCGATCCAGATTACCCGAAGCGTATAAGGGCTTAATTTCTCGTTTATAGCTTCATGGACATAGGACTGCCAGAGTATTTCTGACATTGGCAGCCGCTCATTACGCGCATTCTTGTCGAATTCTCGTTGAAGCTCGCAAATATACAAAATTACACTTCGGGCATTACTTCGTGATAGGTAGAGAGCGTCAGGTTCTGCCTCCGATTTCACCTCACAATAGCTGAGACGATTCATGTCTATGTTTAGCTCTCGGAGGCTAGAGTGCGCCTGGTTGACAATGCTCTTAACAGACAAAACAAGTTAGATAATAGCCTTCAACTTGGTTTACCTGCCCTTATCACAAAGAAATGCTTGTTTAACTGACTTGCTTGATTTTTTTTATTTAATTTGAGTAGAGTAATTGATTAAGTAATCAGGAGTTGCTCATTTTGTTTAGATTGAAGTCGTATAAGCCTTGTTTATAGGCTTCTTGGTAGCATTTATGGATTATGATATTGTTGCTAGCGTGCGAGTTGGTTGAGTGTTGCCAAGAAGGTCGTAAAGTTGAAGGTCTACCGGAATTTGGGTAGGGATGGAAGCTTTGACGTATACTTTGGTCGCCTCGTTTGAAAACAGTATTGCTAGATAGCCCTAGTCGCGTTGAAGATGAATTAGTTGAGATTTTGATGCTATAGTACGTAAAACGTATAGAGCTATAGATGATCAAATGACAAAAGTTGAAACTTGAAGTGAGTTAAGGACCTCGCAAAGAGAAGCTGTTAAATTGGTAAGGTTAGTAATTAGGTTCTAGGTAGGTAGAATGTTGTCATCTTTCGATGTTGTCCCTTCCATATAAGTAAGGTAAGTGGGAAGGTAGAAAGGAATACAGGCAAGGCCTTGGCACGCCTAGCTACTTAAGTATTAAGGAAGCAACACACAGCTTTTTTTTATTAAAAAAATAGCCGAGAAAATCTATAAAACAAGAAAGTTATTTAGAAGTGCGAACAAACCGAATGCGCACCGGATGTTTAGCGGCCGGATAGTACTAGTATAACCATACCACATGCCAACACGAAGTAACTGGAAAGTATTAGAGCAAACAGGATATTATCGTCCTATTTTCTAATTTATTAAAAAAGAAATATTTGCCTTGCTTGGATTGGTTTATTTATTTGTCAAACAATTCAAAGTATTACTTTTCTTCTGAAGAGCGCTACCGGTTGATCATTCGGTGAGAATGGCGTAGTTCCTCGAATGCTATGATGTAAAACCGGCTCATGTCTAAGGTCGTGGACTAGTTACGAAGTTTAGGTTTTCTGAGGCTGGAAAGCGCCCTCGCAGATTAGTACACCGCCGACGTCAGAATAACACTATAATCGGCCCGGAAGCGGCGACAAGACTATAACCGAGCCATACCTGCTTTTCTTGGCCAACTACGCACTAGTTTTCACCCTGGACAGAGTGGGAAGAGCGAGGCTACAGAGACGGGGTGCTTGAATCTATACAATTCCTCATGAAGGAGGAGATGGGCAGGCTGCTTGTATATTAGCCTCTCCCTAAAATCCTAATCGCTGAACTGAACTAAACATCTATAGGAGCAAGACCTTGGTGATCTTCTTCTCTGGAAAATATGTCCTTTTTATTTCAAGAGCAGGTCAGGTAGGGCAACTAACTCCCCCTTTTTTCAGCTTGTATCGAGTACTGACATAGACAACAGGCGCCCAGCACTTGGGATATGCTGGCCTCGCTGGCTAGCGCAACTACGAACCTAGCACTCCTAATACCTCCTTACTGGATCATCCTACCCTAAACCAGTTACACGCTCTTCAGACCCCATGAACAAGAGATAGTGATCGCCCTTAGCGATTCGACTGAGGACCCCTAGTGCGATGGCTATGGTTGGAATAGAGTAGAATTGGAGACTGGGCCTTTCTATGAGCCATGTGACAGACTCCAATCCCTTGTATGGTCGCATGATGAGTTGTCCCAACCCAGCGGTTAAGCTCTACTACACGAAAAGTGCTTCGCTTTCCGAATTTCCACCGCAGTTAGTTGAAAGGGTTTTATTTGCATCAGAAAATGAGGCGTTTTCTAAATAAAAGCTTACTAGAAAATAGGCGTTCTGCGAATCTGCTTCTGGGGATTATATAATATTTTGTTCTGATACAAGATGGATCAGACTGTGATTGTGATTGGCCAACTCTATAACATCGTGAGGGTATTGGCCGTCCAATAAACAGAGTAGATTTCTATAATATGGGGCGAGGGGGTTTTAATGGTCGTGATAACCTAGCACCCTGTATTTAGCATAAGAGCTCAAGATATTTCGCCCAACGGTGAAGTAAGGTAGTTTTGTTCCTCTTTTTGCGCTATCTTCGCATAATATGTATTGGAGCAAATATTGATGACTACGGCACCTCCTTACCCCCCTTTCCCTTCCCTTCGCCTGGCCGTTGCAGCAGACCTTAACCGCATGGCTGAGCTAGGTGTTGCCGGGTTCAAGGGATCAAATGCCTTTCGCTACGTGCGGCCAAGACATGAGGAGTTCCCCGAGGATGCAGTCGCTTGGTATGCGAACCTCTTCCGCTCTCAACTGCTAGATCCATTGACGGTAGTGATCGTCGCGGAGGATTGGGATCAAGGTGGTGCCAGCTCTACTGGGGAAAGAATCATCGTTGGCATAGCCAGCTGGAGGCTTCCAGAAGGGTCACCACACCACGGACAGTTCGCTGTAGCAGGTGCGGCAGAGGAACGAAAAGCTCTAAATCGTGATTTAAGCCAGAAGCGACTAGACCACTTCCTTCGTATTGAAACGAAGTATGTAATACACACTACGCACTCTAGAGGACTGACCACAGTTATGTAAATTACTTCTAGAGATTTGAAGCTTAAAAAAATAGTAAATAAGTAACGCAAATATATATTCGGGTGTAGCGGACCTCTAAAAAAAGCCTTGTAAAAAACATGCTAACTATTTTTAACTAATATAAGCTAACTATTTTAAATAAAAAAAAAAAAAAAACTAAGTTTTAATAACTTAATTAATTTATTTTTTATATAGTTAAGCTATTTATATTGTTTTAATTTTTTTTAGTTAAAATATAGCTGTTTTTAATATATTTTTAACTTAAAACAAACTAAAATAAAAATAAATATAATATAAATTTTTTAATAAACTAAAAATATAGTAATAAATATAAAAGTTAATATATAAATTAATTTAATTTTTTTAATTTTAAAATTTAATTTAATAAATTTGTTTTTTTAATTTGTTTAATTTAATAAATAGTTTAGTTTTATATTGCTATTTTTATTTTTTAATTTTATAAAAAATTTTATTAACTTTTTTAATAGTTTATATATTAATTTTATATTAGTTTTAACTTTATTATTTTATAAATATAATAAATTAAAGTTGTTTTATTAAATTAATTTATTTTTTTTATAACTAATAATATAAACTTTTAATATTTTTTAAAGTTAAATTTTTTATTTTTTTAATATTAAAATTATTATTAAAATAATTTATAGCTATAATATAATTATATTTAATATTAGCTTTATATTTAAATATATTATATTTAAATAGTAATAGTTTATAGTAATTAAATCGAAAAAAAAAAAAACTAGCTAGTAAATATAACTAATTAATTAAAAAATAAAAAAAGCAATAAAAATAATTAAAAATAAAAATTATATAAAGTTTTTATTAATTTAATATATATAAGTTTATTAAAAGATATAATTTTTAAATTATAAAAAAGTAAATTAAATATTAAATTTAAGCTACTATTTAAAAACAAAAAATCGAATATAAATATAAAAAATATAAAAAGAATTAATTAATATTTATTATTAAAATTTTTTAATTCGATAAAATTAAACTTTTTTTTAATTTTATTTTTTTTAGCAGCTTTTTTAGCTATTTGCGCTTTTTTTTTCAGTTTATAAAGTAGCAAGCTATATTTTTTAGTTTTTTTTTTAAAAAAGAAAAAAAAAATATTTAAATTTATTTATAATATATATTTTAGTAACTTTTTTTAATTTGTTATAAAGTTATTAAATTATAAAATATTTAGTTAATATTTAATTTTTTATATTTAAAATTATTAATTTTTTAAAATTTATTAATAGTATAATAATATAAAAAATGTTTATAAAATTATATTTTTAATTATTTTGTTAATAAAAAAAAATAAATAAATAAAATAAATAAAAAAAAAAATATTAAATAAATATATAAAATAAATTATTTATAATTAATTTATATTAGTTTTTATAACTATTTTGTTATATTATATTAAGTTAAAAATATATATAAACTTTATTTAAAAGTTAACAAAAGTAATATATTAATAATTATATTTTTTAATATTAAATATTATAATTTTAAAAATAATTTATTAAATTTATATATTTTATTTTTTAATAAAAAGTTTATTAAAATTGTTTAGTTTAGCTATATAATATAAACTATAGTATTTTTTAATTTTAACTTTAAATAATATATTAAAATTATAATAAATTTTATTAATAAATAATTTTATATAAGTTTAAATTTTTATATTAGTTGTTTAATTATATTTTTTTATTTTTTATATAATAGTAAGCAAATAATATTTTTATTAATTAATTTATTTTTTATTATAGTTATATAAAAATATAAAGCTTTTAAAAAAAAAACAACGTTTTAATTTAAAAAAAATATAAAGTATTTATAAAAATATATTTTTAAAAAAATTATAACTGTTAAAACAATTTAAATAGTCGAAATTTTTCTAAATAAAACAAATTAATAAAATATAAAAAACTATCGACTTTATTTTTTTGTAGCTTTTTTATATTATAGCATTTATTAATTTATAAATTTTTTATTAATATAAATGTAGTTAATAAATTAATCGATTTTATAAAATTTTTTTTAATTTATTTAGTTAATTTTTAAAAAAATTTAAAGTAAGCTTTATTTTTTGAAATAATTTATTTTTTATTAACTTTAAATTATATTGTTTATAAAATATATATTATAAAATTATTAACTTTTTTAGTATTTATATTTTTTTTTTTTTTTATAATATTAGTTATTTTAAAACAGTTTTAAAAAAGTAAAATTAAATTTGTTAAATAAATAAAGCTGTAATATTAGTTATTATTTTATTTTAATAAAAAAAAATAAACTATATAATTTAAAAGTAAAAAATTAAAAAAATAAATAGTAATATTTTTTTATTAAATAGTTTAAAAGTAATAAAATGTTTTTTTATACTTTATAATAAAAAAAGTAAATATAAAAAAATTAATAAAAAAAACAAATTTTTATAAAATGTTATAAATTATAAAATACTAGTAAAAACTATTATAATTAATATTATAAATACTTTTAAAAATAATTTATTAAGTTTTTTTTTTTATATTTATTTTAATAACTTTATATAAATATATATAACTTAAAAGTTTTAAAAAAATATTACTAAAAATAAAATTATATATAAACTTTTTTATATTATAAAAAATAAAATATATTATTGTTATTAATTTTAATAAAATAAATTATAATTATATTTAATATTTAAAAATTATATTAATTAAAAATTTAAGTTTTTTAATTTGTTATATTATAATTTATTTATAATTGTTTAAAAAATTATAGTTTATTATATATTTAAAATTTAAAAATAAAAATAAACAAAAGCTATAATATTTAATATAATAATTAAAAGTTTTAATATAAGTATTAAATATTTAGCGATTTTTTTTAGTTTTTTTTTTAATTAAGCTTTTATTATAATAAAAAGTTAAAAAAGTTATTAAATTATATTTTTATTATTTTTAAAGCTTAAATATATTTTTTACTTTAATAATATTGTTATAATATAAATATAAAAATAAAATAAAAAATAAAATTAAAAAATATATTAATTTAATAATTATTTATATATAATTTTAATATTTTTATTATAAATATAATAATAAATAAATAAAAATATTAAAGTTATAAATAAATAAAAGTATAAAAATATAAATAAAAAAAATAAAAAATAAAATTTCTTTTTAAAAAATAAAAACTAATATAATAAACTTGAATAAAAAAAAAAAATAAAAACTAACAATATATTTAAATTTAATATTTTTATTTAATAACTTTTTTTTATAACTTTTTTAATATAAAATAAATAATAAAAAAAATATTATTTTTTTAAATTATTAAAAAACTTTATATAATTAATTAAACTTTTTAAATATTTTTAAAAAGTTATTTATATTAATATAACTTTTATTTATTTAAATTTTAAAATTTAAATAAAAGTAATATTAATATAAGTTGTATTAAATTATTTAAAGTTAAATTTATAAAAATATTTATTATTTTTATATTTTTAATTATAATATATAAAATATTACTTTTATAAAATTAAAACTTTTATTTAATTAAATAAAACTTTAATATAAATATAATAGCTATTTAAAATTATATTTAAAATTGAAATATTTAAATATTTAAAACTACTTTTTTAATATAAGTTTAAATTTGTAAGTTTTTTTTCTTTTTTTAAACTTTGAGTTTTTTTTTTATTTAATTGTTTTTAAAAAAAAATTTTTTTACTATATTTTTTAAATAATAAAGTTTTTATATTATTAATAATTATATATTTAAATATAATTATACAAATTAACAAATATTATTTAATTATTATATAATTTTTTAATATATAGTTTATTAATTTATTTAAATAATTTATTATATAAATTTTTTTTAAAATTTATAAAATTAATTTAAATTATTTTAATTTATTTAATAAATTTTATATTAAATTATATAAATTTATTAAAATTTTATATTTTAAAATTTTAATATTTAATTTATATTTTTTTATATTTATTAAAATTATAATAATAAATAAATAAATAATTTAAAATTTTAATGTTTATTTTTAAAATAAGCTTTTTTTTATAATTATTTATAATAAATATTATAATATTTTTAAAAGTAGATTTTTTTATTTAATTAATAATATAATTATTGAAATATTAATATTAGTTATAACTATATATTATAGTTTATATAATGTAGTATTTATACTATAGTTATATAAACAAATATATAGTTATATAAATAAACATTTACTTTATATACTAGTAGAGATTTTATTTACAATGAAATTTCCAGCTATATAAAAGAACTTTTTTTAGATTTAATTATTAATATAAATATAGTATAACTAGTTTTATATTTTATTTATATATAACTAATATATATTATTGTATATATATAGCTTATTTAATAATAATTGATTTTTTTTAAATTTTAATTATAATAATTAATATTTTTAATTAATTTATTTTTTAATAATATAAATTAATATTTAAATTAAATTTTAATTTTATTTTTTATTAATTTATTATTAATAAATATAAATAAATTAGCTATTTTAATTAATAATTTAATTTTTTTTTTATAATTATAAAAGTTTTATTAATTATTTTAAAATTAAAAATATTTTTTTGTTTTTATTTTTATTATTAAATTATATTAATAAAAATTAAATTAATAATAAAAATAATTAAAATAAATTTTAATATTATAATTATTATAATAATAATTTAATTTTAAAAAATTTTAATTTAATTTTTTAAATTTATAATTTTTTTATTATAAATATTTATAGTTTTATAAAATATAATATTTTTAAAATTAATTTTTTAATAAATTATATTTATTTTTTATTATTTAGTTTTTTTTTTTAGTTTAATTATTTAAATATATAAAAAATAAATATTTTATTTAAAAAAGTTTATTATATTTTTAAACTTTTTTATAATTTTTTAAATAATATTTAATTATAAAATATAATATTTAAACTTTTAATATATTACTTTTTTATAAATATTTATTATTATTTAAAATTATTTAAAAATTATTAATTTATTATATTTAAATTATATTTTTTTTTTATTTTTAATAAAAAAAAACAAAAACTATTTAAAAAATTTTATTTTAAACAATAAAATATTTAATATTAATTTTTTTTTTAATTATATTATTATATATAGTTTTATTAATAACTATATATTATTATTATTTATTATATTTTTTAAAATTTTTATAAATAAATTTGAATTTTTTATAAATATTAAAAATAAAAACTTTTTTATTATTAAAAATATTATAATAAAACTTTTTATTATTATTTATAATATATTTTATAATATAAATATATTTTATATAATTTTTAAATAAATTTTAAAAATTTTAAAATTATTAATATAATTTATTTTATTTATAATTTATTTATATTTATAAAATAAATTTTATTAGTTTATTTTTAATAAATTATATTTATTATTTAATTTTTTTATAATTAATAATAAATATATTATTATTAAAAATTAATTATATTATTTTAATATATTAAAATTAATTAATTTATTTAAAAGTTTTTAAAAATTTATTATTTTTTTAAATAATTAAAATAAACTTTAATTTTATAATAAATATAATATTAATAATAAATTTAAAAACTAAATAATATTATATATTTTAAAAAAAAAACTAAAATTAAAAAAATTAAAAAATAAATTTAATTTTTTTAATTAAATTAATATATTTATATAAATATTTTTTTATTTATTATTTTTATTTTTTTATATTTATTATTTTATTTAATTTTTAATAAATTTATTATTTTAAATAAATAATAAAATTTATTTAATTATTTTAATTATTTATTAATTATATTATATATATTAATTATTTTTAAAATTTATTTATTTAAATATAAATATAATTTATAATAACTTTTTTTATATAAAAAAAGTTTAATTTAAATTTTTATTATAATAAATATTTAAACTATAAATTTTTAAAATTAATATTTTTAAATAATAAAAAAATATTTTTAATATATATAATTAATTTATATATAAAAACTTTTAATTTTTATTATTTTTTTATTATATTAATAATTAATTAATAAAATTAATAATTTTTATATAATATTATATATATATTTAAAAATTTTTTTATTTTTTATATATATAATATTTTTTTATTATATTAATTTTATTATTATTAAAATATTTTTTTATAAATGTTTTTTTTTATATTGTTTTTTTTTATTTTAATAATTTTATTAAAAATTTTTTTATATTAAAGTTTTAATTATAAAATTTTTATATATATATTAAAAAGTTTTTCAAAATATTTATTAAATATTATTAATTATTATAATTTTATTTTTTTTAAATTATTTTATAATAAAACTTATTTTATTTAATATATAACAATAAAACTTTTTTAATTTTTTAATTTTTTTTATTATATTTAAAATTTATAACTTTTTTTTTTTTAAATATTTAAAGTTTTGTTTTAAAAATAAATTTTTTAAATATATATATAATTAATTTATATAAAACTATTAAAAACTTTTTTAAAAGTTTAATAAATAAAATTTAAAAATATTTTTTTTATTATTATTAATAATTTTATAATATATTTTTATTATTAAATAATTTAATTTATTATTAAATTAATTTATTTATTTTTTTTTTTTTTTATAAAATATATATTTAATTATTTATAAAAAAATTTAAATTTTAATAATATTTATTAATTTAATTAATTATTTTTTATTAAATTTAAAATATTTATTATTTTATTATTATTATATATTTATATATTTTAATTATAAAATTTTATATTTTTTTATAATTTAATTTTTTTTTTATTAATTTAAATATTAATTTTTTTATTTTAATTTTTTAATTAAATATTATTTTTATAATTTATTTAATTAATATTTTATATAAAAATAAACTATTTAATAATTTATATAATAATAATATTTATATTATATTTAATATTAATAATATTTTAAATTAATTTTTTTAAAAATAATTAATAAAAAGTTATAATTTTTAATTTATTTATTAATATATAATTTTTATTTATTTAATAATTTATTTATAATTAATTAAAAAAAAATTTAGTTTTATTTTATAAATTTAAAATAATTTATTTATAAATTTAATTATAAATTAAAAATTATAATTATTAATAAAACTTTTTAGTTATTTATATATTTAATATAATTTATTATAATATATTTTTATAATTTATTTTATAATTATTATATTTTTATAAATTATTATTTATATAAATTTAAATAATTAATTAATTATATAAAAAGTTATATTATTGTTATTATTATTTAAAAAAAAATATTTAAAGTTTTTTATTATATATTATTATATATATTTTAATATATTTAAAAATTTTAACTTTTTTAATATTTTATTTTTTAAAACTTTAATTATTTTATATAAATAATTTATTATATATTAGTTTATTTTTTTATAAATTTTAAATTATTAATATTATTAAATTATTAAAGTTTTTATATTATTTTTTTATAATATATAATAACTAATTAAATATATATTTTTTTAATTAATTTAATATATAAATAATTAATATTTAATATTATTAAATATTTTTTATATAATATTAAATTATTTAATATTATTTAATTTAAATTTTAATTAATATAAATTTTTTTTTTATATTTAATTAAATTATTATTAATTTTATTAACTTTTAAAATTAAATTAATTAATAATATTTTAAAAATTAATAAAAATATAATATTATTTTTTAATATATATATTATTATAAATTTTTATAAAATTTTATTAAAAAAAAATATTAATTTAAATAAAACTATTATTTTTTTTTTTTATTTTTTATTTTTTATATTTTTATATTTTTTAAAAGTTTTAAAAAAATATTAATAATAATATTTTTTAAATTTAAACAATATATAATTATAAAATAATAATAATTTATAAATTTTATTTATTTTATTTATTAAAAGTTTAATATTTTTTTTATATTAAAATATTTTAAAATTATATAATTTATTAAAATTATAAAAAAATATTATATATTAATAAACTTTGTTTTTTAATATAAAAGTTTTTTTATAACTATTAATATTTTTTTATTATATATTTTATAATTAAATTTTATATTATAAAATATTTTTAAAAAAAAAGCTATTAATTTTTATAAATTTTTTAAATTGTTTTTTTAAAATAATATATTTAATATTATTTTATTAAAAAAGTTTATTTTTATTATAGTTTTAATATTATAAAAAAAATACTATAAAATAAATATATTTATTAAAATTATTTATCATGTTTTAAATATTTTTTAATATTTTTTAATTTATTAAAATATTATATAAATATATATAAAATTAATAAATAATTTTATAATTTATTTATATTTTTTTATAAATTTTTTATAAAAATTATAAAAATTTAAAAATAACTATATTTTTTTAAAATATTTTTTTTTTTTATTATAAAATAAGTTTTAATAATATATAATTTTTATTTTATTTAAATTAATTTTAATTTTATATATTTTTATAATAAATTTTAAAAACTTAGTTTTTATTATATAAAATTTATATTTTTTAAAATTAATTTATAATTTAGTTTTTTTTAAATAAATTAATATTTTATTAATATAATATTTATATTTTAATTTATTATTAAAATAAATTACTATATTATTAATATATATTATATAAAAAATATTTAAATAATTTTTTAATATATTATTTATATAATATTAAAATATTATTAATTTATTTATTAATTTAAATAAAAATATTTTAAATTAATAAGTTTTATATTTTATTTAAAAAACTATTAATAATTTATTTTTTTTAAATATTTAAATATAATAAAAAGTTTATTAAATATTTATTTTTATATAAATTTTAATTTAAAATATTTTAATTAAAATATTATTAATTAAAAATAAAAAATATTTATTTTTTTAAATAATAAAATTTAGTTTTTTATAATTTATATATAATTATAAAAAAATTTTTTTTTTTAATAAATAAAACTAATATTATTTATAATATTATTATTAATTTAATAAAATTTTTTATTAAATTATTACTAATATATTTTTAATATATTTTTATTTTTTTTAATAATATTTTATATAATATATTATATTTTAAAAAAGCTTTAAAAAATTTATTAATAATAATTTAATAATTAATATTTAAATAATATAAAAATAAATTATTTAAAGCTATTTTATTAAATATATCGAAATATTTATAGTATTTTTTAAATATTATATATAATATTATTTTTATTAATTTTTTTTTATTTTTTATTAATTTTTTATATTTTTTTTAAAAAATTACTTAATTTAGTTTATATAATAAAGTTATATTATATAAAACAATATTATTTTATTTTATTATTATATTAAATTTTATTATATTAATAATATTAATTTAAATTAATTAATATTTATATTATTTAATAATATTTTTTTATAATTAATATAAACTATATTTATTATATTTTATTTTTAATTTATAGTTTTTATATTTTTTTTTTAAAAAAAAAATATATAAATTTAAATTATTTTTATAAATTTTTTTTTATAATATATATTTTATATATTTTATATTTTATTATAAACAGTTTTTATTTATATTAAAGTTAACTTTTAAAAATTGTAAAATTAAAATAAATAATTAAAAAATAATTAAAAGTTTTTTTTATAAAGTTTTTATTTATTTTTTTTAATATTTAAATTTATTAATATAAAAGTAGATTTTTTTAAATTTAATTGTTATATTTCTTTTTCTGTTTTTTTTTTAATAAATTTAATTTATTTATTTATTTTTTTTTTTTTTTTCTTTATATTTATTAATTTTTACTAATAATTTATATTTTATTAATAATTAAAATTAATAATTAAATCTTTTATATTATTTATTAAAATTTTAAAAATTTAATATTTTAATTTTTAATTGTTAAAAAACAATAGTTTTTTTTTTTATTATTTATTAATATATTATAATAATTTAAATATTTTTTTTTTATAATAATATTATATTTTATATTTATTATTAATAAAAATATATTTAAAATTATTTTATTTCATATATAAAAATATATTTTTAAAACAATATTAATTATTTATATAATTTTTTTATTATATTTTATTATTTAAAATAATATAAATTTTATAATTATTTTAAATTTTAAATATTTTAAAATTTTTATAACAAAATTTAATTTAATTAATAAATATATATTTATTTTTATATTAGTTAATATTTTTATTAATAAAGTAAATTTATTATTTATTATTATATAATTTATAAAAAAAAATTTTTTTTTAATAATTTTTATAAAAAATTAAATAATATTTTTTTATATTTATTTATATTTAATATTAATATATAAATTTATTTAAAATAAAAGTTTAATTATTTTAAATAGTATTTTTTAACTTTTTTTTTAATATAACTTTTATTTATTTAAATTTTATAGTTTAAACAAAAATAATATTAATATAAATTATATTAAATTATTTAAAATTAAATTTATAAAAATATTTATTATTTTTATATTTTTAATTATAATATATAAAATATTATTTTTATAAAATTAAAACTTTTATTTAATTAAATAAAATTTTAATATAAATATAATAACTATTTAAAATTATATTTAAAATTAAAATATTTAAATATTTAAAATTATTTTTTTAATATAAATTTAAATTTATAAATTTTTTTTTTTTTTTTTAAATTTTAAGTTTTTTTTTTATTTAATTGTTTTTATAAATTTTTTTTTTATTATATTTTTTAAATAATAAAATTTTTATATTATTAATAATTATATATTTAAATATAATTATAAAAATTAATAAATATTATTTAATTATTATATAATTTTTTAATATATAGTTTATTAATTTATTTAAATAATTTATTATATAAATTTTTTTAAAGTTTATAAAATTAATTTAAATTTTTTTAATTTATTTAATAAATTTTATATTAAATTATATAAATTTATTAAAATTTTATATTTTAAAATTTTAATATTTAATTTATATTTTTTTATATTTATTAAAATTATAATAATAAATAAATAACTAATTTAAAATTTTAACATTTATTTTTAAAATAAATTTTTTTTTATAATTATTTATAATAAATATTATAATATTTTTAAAAATAAATTTTTTTATTTAATTAATAATATAATTAATTTTTTTTAAATTTTAATTATAATAATTAATATTTTTAATTAATTTATTTTTTAATAATATAAATTAATATTTAAATTAAATTTTAATTTTATTTTTTATTAATTTATTATTAATAAATATAAATAAATTAACTATTTTAATTAATAATTTAGTTTTTTTTTTTATAATTATAAAAGTTTTATTAATTATTTTAAAATTAAAAATATTTTTTTATTTTTATTTTTATTATTAAATTATATTAATAAAAATTAAATTAATAATAAAAATAACTAAAATAAATTTTAATATTATAACTATTATAATAATAATTTAATTTTAAAAAATTTTAATTTAATTTTTTAAATTTATAATTTTTTTATTATAAATATTTATAGTTTTATAAAATATAATATTTTTAAAATTAATTTTTTAATAAATTATATTTATTTTTTATTATTTAGTTTTTTTTTTTAATTTAATTATTTAAATATATAAAAAATAAATATTTTATTTAAAAAAGTTTATTATATTTTTAAATTTCTTTATAATTTTTTAAATAATATTTAATTATAAAATATAATATTTAAATTTTTAATATATTATTTTTTTATAAATATTTATTATTATTTAAAATTATTTAAAAATTATTAATTTATTATATTTAAACTATATTTTTTTTTTATTTTTAATAAAAAAAACAAAAACTATTTAAAAAGTTTTATTTTAAATAATAAAATATTTAATATTAATTATTATTTTTTTAATTATATTATTATATATAGTTTTATTAATAATTATATATTATTATTATTTGTTATATTTTTTAAAATTTTTATAAATAAATTTAAATTTTTTATAAATATTAAAAACAAAAAGTTTTTTATTATTAAAAATGTTATAATAAAATTTATTATTATTATTTATAATATATTTTATAATATAAATATATTTTATATAATTTTTAAATAAATTTTAAAAATTTTAAAATTATTAATATAATTTATTTTATTTATAATTTATTTATATTTATAAAATAAATTTTATTAATTTATTTTTAATAAATTATATTTATTATTTAATTTTTTTATAATTAATAATAAATATATTATTATTAAAAATTAATTATATTATTTTAATATATTAAAATTAATTAATTTATTTAAAAATTTTTAAAAATTTATTATTTTTTTAAATAATTAAAATAAATTTTAGTTTTATAATAAATATAATATTAGCAATAAATTTAAAAACTAAATAATATTATATATTTTAAAAAAAAAATTAAAATTAAAAAAATTAAAAAATAAATTTAACTTTTTTAATTAAATTAATATATTTATATAAATATTTTTTTATTTATTATTTTTATTTTTTTATATTTATTATTTTATTTAATTTTTAATAAATTTATTATTTTAAATAAATAATAAAATTTATTTAGTTATTTTAGTTATTTATTAATTATATTATATATATTAACTATTTTTAAAATTTATTTATTTAAATATAAATATAATTTATAATAAAAGTTTTATAATTTAATAAATAAATAAATAGTTTTTTTTAAATTTTTTAAATAGTTTATAATTTTTAAATAATAATTTTATAATAACTATTAATATTTTAATTTATAAACTTTTTAATTTATATATAAATTATTGTTTATATAATAAATATAATATTAATAATAAATTTAAAAATTAAATAATATTATATATTTTAAAAAAAAAACTAAAATTGAAAAAATTAAACAACAAATTTAATTTTTTTAATTAAATTAATATATTTATATAAATATTTTTTTATTTATTATTTTTATTTTTTTATATTTATTATTTTATTTAATTTTTAATAAATTTATTATTTTTAATAAATAATAAAATTTATTTAATTATTTTAATTATTTATTAATTATATTATATATATTAATTATTTTTAAAATTTATTTATTTAAATATAAATATAATTTATAATAATTTTTTTTATATAAAAAAAACTTAATTTAAATTTTTATTATAATAAATATTTAAATTATAAATTTTTTATAAATTAATATTTTTAAATAATTAAAAAAAGTTTTTAATATATATAATTAATTTATATATAAAAGTTTTTAATTTTTATTATTTTTTTATTATATTAATAATTATTTTAATAAAATTATTAATTTTTATATAATATTATATATATATTTAAAAAAATTTTTATTTTTTATATATATAATGTTTTTTTTTTTATATTAATTTTATTATTATTAAAATATTTTTTTATAAATGTTTTTTTTTATATTATTTTTTTTTATTTTAATAATTTTATTAAAAATTTTTTTATATTAAAATTTTAATTATAAAATTTTTATATATATATTAAAAAGTTTTTTAATATATTTATTAAATATTATTAATTATTATAATTTTATTTTTTTTAAACTATTTTATAATAAAATTTATTTAATTTAATATATAACAATAAAACTTTTTTAACTTTTTATTTTTTTTATTATATTTAAAATTTATAATTTTTTTTTTAAAATATTTAAAATTTTGTTTTAAAAATAAATTTTTTAAATATTTATATAATTAATTTATATAAAACTATTAAAATTTTTTTTAAAAATTTAATAAATAAAATTTAAAAGTATTTTTTTTGTTATTATTAATAATTTTATAATATATTTTTACTATTAAATAATTTAATTTATTATTAAATTAATTTATTTATTTTTTTTTTTTTTATAAAATATATATTTAATTTTTTATTAAAAAATTAAAATTTTATTAATATTTATTAATTTAATTAATTATTTTTTATTAAATTTAAAATATTTATTATAGTTATAATATAATAGCTAATGCAAGCTATATAGTTATTTTAGCTATATATTGCAATTTTTTCGCTTTTTTTGCAGAATTTACTTATTGTTAAAGTTTATTGCTTTAAGTAGCTTATATACTATTTATTTCTATTATTTTATATTAGCTAAATTTTCTGTTTTTTTTTTTTTTTTTTATATTTAAATTTTTATATATAATTGAGTTATTTAATCAATAATTTTATTTTTTATAAATACTAATGTATAATAATTTAAGTATTATTTATATAAAATATAAAGATTATTTTTAAATATATTTTTATTTTAAAAAAAAAAGATAAAAAACTATAGATTTATAAAATAAATACTAATATAATAATATTATAGTAAAAAATATAAACAGCAAGTTTTAAGCTTATAAAAAAATTCACTTTAAATTAAATAATTTAAAAAAGTTGTTTTTTAAACTTAATAAGATTTTTTAAAGCAAAACTTGATATAATTTATCGATTAATTTTAATTTTTAAAATATAAAAATTTATATTTATATTATAAAAAATAATAAAAAAAAAAATCTATATAAAGTTTTTAATAAAACAGTTAATAAATTTTATAAATAATATAAAAAATTTAGCTTTATAAATAAATAATATATAAATTTTATAAATAAATTAAAAAAAAATTAATAAAAATTAATTGTTAGTTTTGCTAGTATATATATAAAAAATAATAATTTTATATTTTTTTATTATAATATTATTAATAAAGTTTAAATAGCTATTTTTTAATTTAATAAATTAATAAATTATATTAGTTTTAAGTAATTATTTAAAAAGTTTAAAACTTTATAAACTAAATTTAAGTTTTATTTATTTGTATTTTTTATTATATATTAACAAATAAATAACTTTTATAAATTTTTATAAAAAAATAAAAACTAATTTAATAATTTAATTAAATAATATAACTTTTTTATTAACGAAAAATAAGCTTTAGTAGCTATTAACTAATTAAAAATAAAAATATTAGCTATAAATTTTAATTATTTTATATTTATTAATTAAACTATATTAGATTGTTTTTTTATTAAATTAATAGATTTAAAATTAAAAAAATTTTAGTTTTAAAACTAAGTTAATAAAATTAATTAATAAATAGTAAATTTATTAGCTAGAAAATATAAAACTAGTGTATTATTAAATCAAACTAAAAAAAAAACTTATAAATTAGCTAAAATTTCAATTTTTACTTTTTATAATAACTTTAATAAAAATAATATAAATTTAAAATGTAATATTACAATGTAAAAAATTGTTTAACAATTAATAAAAATTAATTTATTAATAATGTTATTAAAATAGCAAATATTAAATTTTATTTAAATAAAAAAATAGTTAAATATTTATAGCTTTATTTAAATAATATATATTTTAAAGCTTTGATTTTATTATATATATTGTTTATATATTTATATAAATATTATTACAATATTAATATTTTTAATAAATTTAAAACAAAATTTAAAACTTTATATATAAAAAATAGTTTTATTAAATATTTTTTCGATAAATTTATTAAATTTAAAAATAATTTTGTTTATTTTATAAATAAAATTAAATTAATAAAAAATTAATAAAAAAATAGCTTTAAAAATTGCTTTAATATTTATATAACTGCTGATATTATATTTAAATATTTAAAACTAAATAAAATATTTAAGTTTTATATTTGTTACTATATATAAATTGTATATATTTTTAGTATAAAAAATAAAAAATATAATGTTTTATATAAAAATAAAAAAACAATAGCTATATTTTAAAATAAAATTTTGATTGTAAATATAAATAAAAAACTTTATAATAATAATTGTTTAAATAAATAGTTTATGTTTTAAATATAAATATAAAAAAAAAAAAAATATATATAAGTTATTAATAAAAAAAAAATGTTTTAATTATAAGTAAATTAAACATTAATTTTATAAATATTTTTAAAAAAAAAACAACATTAATAAAAAAGTTTATTTTAATATTATTATAAATTAATATTTCTTTAATAATTTAAGTAAATAAAAAGTTAAAAAAAATAATATATTTAAATAAAATATTATATAAACAAAAAATTAATTTTAAAAAAAATGACTTTTTTTTTAAAAAAAATGTTTTTAAAACTTATTAATAAATTAAATATTATAAATAAATATTTAAAAAAAAAGCTTTTTTTATATATTTGTACTATAAGCTATAATAAATTATTATTAATTATTAAAAATATTTTTAAAAATATAAAAATAAATATATATATATATATAAATATTACTTTTGCTAAATAAATTATAAAATATTTAAACTTGTTTTTAATTTAATTTATGTTTTAAAATATAATAAAATATAACAAATAAAATAAACAAAAAATTAATTAAACTTTTAAAATTACTATAAAAATAAAAAAATATATATTTTAAAAAATATTTTTATATATTATTAATATATAAAATAACTTTATTTTAAAAAAGTTATAATTTTAAAAATATAATATTTTTTTTAACTGTTAAAAAAATTAGCTTTTATTTTTATTTATTTTATTTATTAATTATAATATAAAATATATTATTAATATAAATTAAATTAATATATAGTTACAATATTTTAGCTATAACTAAAATATAACATAAAAAAATACAAATTTAAAAAAAAACAAAAAAAAATATAAGTTTTAAAAAAAAGTAATTAAAACTAACAATATAAAGCTTAAAGTTTTTATATAAATATTAAAACAAAAAAATCTTAAAAAAAAAAGTTTAAAAAAAATAAATTATATTTTTAAAAAAAAACTACTTTTTATATAAAAAAAAACTTATTAAAAAAAAAAAAAATAACAATATATATTAACTAAAAAAGCCAACTTTAATATATTAAAAAAATAAAAAGCTAATATTTAAAGTTTATATTATATATAAAAAAATAAAATTAAATAGTATAAAAAACAATTAAATATTAATATAATTAATATAAATATTATAGTTTTTTAATTTTTAATAAAACAAAATAAATTAGTTAAAAATATTTATATTATTAATATTTATAAAATTAATAAAATTATTGCTAATAAAAAAGTTGAAAATTTTTTTATAAAAAAAAATAATAAGTTATAATAAAAAGTTTTTAAAGTTATTTTTAACAAATATTATAATTTGTTTTAAATATTTAATAAAATAAATTTTAATATTTTATTTTTATATTATTTATAAATAAACTATTATATTAAATTTATAAATAATAAAAAATTAAAAAATTTAAAACATTTGTTTTTATATAAAATATTTATAAATAAATTAAAAGCTATAAAAAAATATTTAATAAATAATTTGTAAAAAAGATTTATTAAATTAAACAATGTTTTATTTATATTTTTTGTTTTATTTATAAATAAATTATATAATAAATTATAATTTTATATTAATTATTAAAAATTTAATATTTTTATAAAAAAAAATTATTATTTATTACTATTAATTAAAAAAACATTATTTTAAATTTTTAAAGTAAAAATTTTTATAAAAATTAATATAAAATAAATGTTTTATTAAATTTATATAAATTTAAATAAAAAAAACTTAACTATTTTTTATATTTATTATAAAACTTATTAATATAAAGTATTATTTTTTAAGTTTATTAATAAATTTTTTATATTTTAAAAATATATAAATAATATTTTGTTTAATTATTTAAATAACTTTTATAATATTTATATAAATAATATTTTTATTTATTTTAACAATTTAATTAAATATAAAAAATATATAAAAAAAATATTATAACAATTAAAAAATATTAGTTTATAAACTAATTTAAAAAAATCAAAGTTTTATATAATTAAAACTAAATTTTTAAATTATATTATTAATATAAATAAAATATAAATAAATTTTAATAAAATTAAAATAATATATAAATAAAAGTTTTTTATTATTGTTAAAAATATATAGTTTTTTTTAAATTTTTATAACTTTTATTAAAAATTTATAAAAAACTATAACAAAATAACTAAACTGTTAAATTAATTAACAAAAAAAAAAATTTTTTTTATATAAACTTTTTAATATAAAAAAGCTTTTAAATTTTTAAAAAAAAACTTAATTATATTTTTTATTTTAAACTATTATAATTATAGTTTATTTATTAAAGTAAAAATTAATATTTTTAATAAAATAGCTACAAAAATAATATTTTAGTTTTATAAAAAAAAATAATATTTAATAGTTTATTATTTTAAAACTTTATATAATATAGAATTAAATTATAATATTTATAACAAAAAATTACTAGCAGTAATATTAGTATTAAAAAAATAAAAATTAAAACTAATAAATAATTAATAAAAAAAACTATTTTTTATTATTATAAATTATAAAATATTAAAATATTTTAGTTAAAATAACATTTTAATTTAAAATAAACTAATTAAATAATATTTTTTTTAAAATATAATTTTATAATTATTTACTATTTAAAAAAAAAAAATATTGTTATAAATGTTTTATTTTATAAATAAAAAGATTTAGTTATTTAAAAAAATAAAAAAAATATATAATAATATTTAATTATATTTATATTTTTTAATAAAAAATATTTAAAATAAATAATAAATAATATAATTATTACTACTGTTATTATTTAAAACAACTTAAAAAAAAACTTAAAATAGTTAATAAGTTATTAATTTATTAATTATATTTTTAAATAAAACTATATTAATTTTATTATAAAAATATATTGTTAAAAAATAAAAAACAAAAAATTAAGCAATTTATAAACTTTGAAAAAAAAATTTATATTTTATTAAAAAAAATTAATTATATTTAATTATATAAGCTTATATATTTAATTAATTTTTAAAATTTATAACTATATAGTTATAACTTATTTAAATATAAAAAAAATAAAATAACTAATATATAAACAATATTAATAACTTAAACTATTTAAAAATTATTAAATTTATATATTAAATTGTTTAAAGTATTAATTTATTAAAGTATTAAAAAATAAAACTTTAAAAAAACTATAACTATTATTAATATTAAACTAAATATAAAAACATTTAGTTATAAATTTTAAATAAATGTTAAAAAATTGCAACAAATATAATAATATATTAGTTATAATAAATTAATTAAATAAAAAAACATAAATAATATTTTATATAATAAAAGCAATAGTAAAAAATGTTATAAAAATATACTATAAAAATCTTTTTTAAATATTTAATATATTTAAAACTTTAATTATTAATAAAAAATCTTAATTTATTTTAATTTTTATAAATAAATTAAATAAACTAATAAAAATTATTTATATTTTTATATTATTAAATTATTATAAAATAATAAGTTAAATAGAAATTATAAACAAATATTTAAACTAAAAGTTATAATTTTATATAAATTATTTTTAAAATAATTAATTAAATTAAATTTTTGTTATAAATTATATTTAAATATTTATATTATATAAATTAACAAAATTGTTTTTTTATAAAATAAAAATAAGCTTTTTTATATTTTTTTATTTTAATTAAAATTGTTAAATTATAGCTAAAAAATTAAAAAAAATAATTATATAAAAATAATATATTTAAAAACAAAAATAAAAAAAAGCTTAAATTATAATAGATTATATTGTAATTATAAAAACAAATATATAAAAAGTTTAAAAAAAAATAGTTTATTAAATAAATAAAAAAAAAAAAAATTTAATTTTAATATAAACAATTATATATTTATTTTAAAAAAGTAACAGTTGTAAATTATAAATAAACTTTTTAATAAATTAAATTTTTTAATAACTTAATAATTTTTTAAAATTTTAATATATAAAAAAAATATATATATATTAAAAGTTTTAAATTTTTAAAAAACAAATAATAAATATTATATAAATAAATTATAGAAATATTTTAATAATTTTTTATTTAAGCAAAAGTTAGAAAATTTTGTTAAAAAATCAATTAAATTAAAAAAAAAAAAAAAATTTATTATTAAAAAAATTTAAATTTTATAGTTATATTATAAAAAGCTTTAATACTAAGTTATATAATAAAACTAAAATATTAATAATAAATAATATTTAGTTAAAAATTTTAAAAATAATATATTATTTTTATATTAGTTTTATTAAAACTATTTAAATATAATAAAACTTTTAATATATTTAAAAAAATAGCTAAAAATAAAAGCAAAAAATAAATTTATAAAGCTATATTTTAATAATAATAAAGCTATTAAAAAAAACATTAAATAATTGTATAAAAAAAAAAATATATAAAATTTAATTTATATAAAATAAATTTTAATGAATTATTATTTAATAACTAAATATAAAGAAATTTATAAAATAATATAATAAATAAAAAATTTAAAACAAAGTTTATAAATAAATATTTAAAATAATTTTCTTTTTTATTAAAAAGTATTTAATTTAATTATTACTTATATAAAAGTTTATTTTTTTTTTTTTAAAAAAAGTAGTTATAATATAATAGCTAATATAAGCTATATAGTTATTTTAACTATATATTACAATTTTTTCGCTTTTTTTGTAAAATTTATTTATTATTAAAGCTTATTACTTTAAATAGCTTATATATTATTTATTTTTATTATTTTGTACTAGCTAAATTTTCTGTTTTTTTTTTTTTTTTTTATATTTAGATTTTTATATACAATTGAATTATTTAATCAATATTTTTATTTTTTACAAATATTAATATATAACAATTGTTTTATTATTATTATATATTTATATATTTTAGTTATAAAATTTTATATTTTTTTATAGTTTAATTTTTTTTTTTTTAATTTAAATATTAATTTTTTTATTTTAGTTTTTTAATTAAATATTATTTTTATAATTTAATTAATTAATATTTTATATAAAAATAAATTTTTTAATAATTTATATAATAATAATATTTATATTATATTTAATATTAATAATATTTTAAATTAATTTTTTTAAAAATAATTAATAAAAAAAAAATTTAATTTTATTTTATAAATTTAAAATAATTTATTTATAAATTTAATTATAAATTAAAAACTATAATTATTAATAAAACTTTTTAATTAATTATATATTTAATATAATTTATTATAATATATTTTTATAATTTATTTTATAATTATTATATTTTTATAAATTATAATTTATATAAATTTAAATAATTTATTAATTATATAAAAAATTATATTATTTTTATTATTATATATTATTATATATATTTTAATATATTTAAAAGTTTTAGTTTTTTTAATATTTTATTTTTTAAAATTTTAATTATTTTATATAAACAATTTATTATATATTAATTTATTTTTTTATAAATTTTAAACTATTAATATTTTTAAATTATTAAAATATTTGTTTTATTTTTTTTTAAATATATTATAACTAATTAAATATATATTTTTTTAATTATTTTAATATATAAATAATTAATATTTAATATTATTAAATATTTTTTATATAATATTAAATTATTTAATATTAATTAATTTAAATTTTAATTAATATAAGTTTTTTTTTTTTATTTAATTAAACTTTTATTAATTTTATTAATTTTTAAAATTAAATTAATTAATAATATTTTAAAAATTAATAAAAATATAATATTATTTTTTAATATATATATTATTATAAATTTTTATAAAGTTTTATTAAAAAAAATTATTAATTTAAATAAAACTATTATTTTTTATTTGTTTTTTTTTTTTTTTTATATTTTTATATTTTTTAAAAGTTTTAAAAAAATATTAATAATAATATTTTTTAAACTTAAATAATATATAATTATAAAATAATAATAATTTATAAATTTTATTTATTTTATTTATTAAAAGTTTAATATTTTTTTTATATTAAAATATTTTAAAACTATATAATTTATTAAAATTATAAAAAAATATTATATATTAATAAAGTTTGTTTTTTAATATAAAAGCTTTTTTATAATTATTAATATTTTTTTATAATATATTTTATAATTAAATTTTATATTATAAAATATTTTTAAAAAAAAAAACTATTAATTTTTATAAATTTTTTAAACTATTTTTTTAAAATAATATATTTAATATTATATTATTAAAAAAATTAATTTTTATTATAGTTTTAATATTATAAAAAAAATATTTTAAAATAAATATATTTATTAAAATTATTTATAAAACTTTAAATATTTTTTAATATTTTTTAATTTAATAAAATATTATATTAATATATATAAAATTAATAAATAGTTTTATAATTTATTTATATTTTTTTATAAATCTTTTATAAAAATTATAAAAATTTAAAAATAATTATATTTTTTTAAAATATATATATTTTTTTTTTATTATAAAATAAATTTTAATAATATATAATTTTTATTTTATTTAAATTAATTTTTATTTTATATATTTTTATAATAAATTTTAAAAACTTAGTTTTTATTATATAAAATTTATATTTTTTAAAATTAGTTTATAATTTAGTTTTTTTTAAATAAATTAATATTTTATTAATATAATATTTATATTTTAATTTATTATTAAAATAAATTAATATATTATTAATATATATTATATAAAAAATATTTAAATAATTTTTTAATATATTATTTATTAATTTAAATAAAAATATTTTAAATTAATAAATTTTATATTTTATTTAAAAAGCTATTAATAATTTATTTTTTTTAAATATTTAAATATAATAAAAAATTTATTAAATATTTATTTTTATATAAATTTTAATTTAAAATATTTTAATTAAAATTTTATTAATTAAAAATAATAAATATTTATTTTTTTAAATAATTAAATTTAATTTTTTATAATTTATATATAATTATAAAAAATTGTTTTTTTTTTAATAAATAAAATTAATACTATTTATAATATTATTATTAATTTAATAAAATTTTTTATTAAATTATTATTAATATATTTTTAATATATTTTTATTTTTTTTAATAATATTTTATATAATATATTATATTTTAAAAAATTTTAAAAAATTTATTAATAATAATTTAATAATTAATATTTAAATAATATAAAAATAAATTATTTAAAACTGTTTTATTAAATATATTAAAATATTTATAATGTTTTTTAAATATTATATATAATATTGCTTTTATTAATTTTTTTTTGTTTTTTATTAACTTTTTATATTTTTTTTAAAAAATTATTTAATTTAAATTATATAATATAATATTTTTTTATTTTATTATTATATTAAACTTTATTATATTAATAATATTAATTTAAATTAATTAATATTTATATTATTTAATTATATTTTTTTATAATTAATATAAATTATAATTATTATATTTTATTTTTAATTTATAATTTTTTTTATTTTTTTTTATAAATAAAATATATAAATTTAAATTATTTTTATAAATTTTTTTTTATAATATATATTTTATATATTATATTTTTTATTATAAATAGTTTTTATTTATATTAAAATTAATTTATAAAAACTATAAAATTAAAATAAACAATTAAAAAATAATTAAAATTTTTTTTTATATAAATTTTATTTATTTTTTTTAATATTTAAATTTATTAATATAAAAATAAACTTTTTTAAATTTAATTTTTATATTTTTTTTATTTTTTTTTTTTTTTTAATAAATTTAATTTATTTATTTGTTTTTTTTTTTTTTTTTTTTTTTTATATTTATTAATTTTTATTAATAATTTATATTTTATTAATAATTAAAATTAATAATTAAATCTTTTATATTATTTATTAAAATTTTAAAAGTTTAATATTTTAATTTTTAATTATTAAAAAATAGTAGTTTTTTTTTTTTATTATTTATTAATATATTATAATAATTTAAATATTTTTTTTTTTTAATAATATTATATTTTATATTTATTATTAATAAAAATATATTTAAAATTATTTTATTTTAAATATAAAAATATATTTTTAAAATAATATTAATAGTTTATATAGTTTTTTTATTATAATTTATTATTTAAAATAATATAAATTTTATAATTATTTTAAAATTTTTATAATAAAATTTAATTTAATTAATAAATATATATTAGCTTTTATATTAATTAATATTTTTATTAATAAAATAAATTTATTATTTATTATTATATAATTTATAAAAACAAAGTTTTTTTTTAATAGTTTTTATAAAAAATTAAATAATATTTTTTTATATTTATTTATATTTAATATTAATATATAAATTTATTTAAAATAAAAGTTTAATTGTTTTAAATAATATTTTTTAGTTTTTTTTTTAATATAGCTTTTATTTATTTAAACTTTATATTTTAAACAAAAATAATATTAATATAAATTATATTAAACTATTTAAAATTAAATTTATATAAATATTTATTATTTTTATATTTTTAATTATAATATATAAAATATTATTTTTATAAAATTAAAACTTTTATTTAATTAAATAAAGCTTTAATATAAATATAATAATTATTTAAAACTATATTTAAAATTAAAATATTTAAATATTTAATATTATTTTTTTAATAAAAATTTAATTTTATAAGTTTTTTTTTTTTTAAACTTTAAGTTTTTTTTTTATTTAGTTATTTTTAAAAAGTTTTTTTTTTGTTATATTTTTTAAATAATAAAGTTTTTATATTATTAATAATTATATATTTAAATATAGTTATAAAAATTAATAAATATTATTTAATTATTATATAGTTTTTTAATATATAATTTATTAATTTATTTAAATAATTTATTATATAAATTTTTTTTAAAATTTATAAAATTAATTTAAATTATTTTAATTTATTTAATAAATTTTATATTAAATTATATAAATTTATTAAAATTTTATATTTTAAAGTTTTAATATTTAATTTATATTTTTTTATATTTATTAAAATTATAATAATAAATAAATAAATAGTTTAAAATTTTTATATTTATTTTTAAAATAAGTTTTTTTTTATTATTATTTATAATAAATATTATAATATTTTTAAAAATAAAACTTTTTATTTAATTAATAATATAATCGATTTTTTTTAAATTTTAATTATAATAGTTAATATTTTTAATTAATTTATTTTTTAATAATATAAACTAATATTTAAATTAAATTTTAGTTTTATTTTTTATTAATTTATTATTAATAAATATAAATAAATTAATTATTTTAATTAATAGTTTAGTTTTTTTTTTAATAATTATAAAAGTTTTATTAATAGTTTTAAATTTTAAAATATTTTTTTATTTTTATTTTTATTATTAAATTATTTTAATAAAAACTAAATTATTAATAAAAATTATAAACTTTAAAACTATAACTATTATAATTATAATTTAATTTTAAAAAATTTTAATTTAATTTTTTAAATTTATAATTTTTTTTTTATAAATATTTATAATTTTATAAAATATAATATTTTAAAAATTAACTTTTTATTAAATTATATTTATTTTTTATTATTTAGTTTTTTTTTTTAATTTAATTATTTAAATATATAAAAAATAAATATTTTATTTAAAAAAGTTTATTATATTTTTAAATTTTTTTATAGTTTTTTAAATAATATTTAATTATAAAATTTAATATTTAAATTTTTAATATATTATTTTATTATAAATATTTATTATTATTTAAAATTGTTTAAAAGTTATTAATTTATTATATTTAAGCTATATTTTCTTTTTTTTTTTAATAAAAAAAACAAAAACTATTTAAAAAATTTTATTTTAAATAATAAAATATTTAATATTAATTATTATTTTTTTAATTATATTGTTATATATAGTTTTATTAATAATTATATATTGCTATTATTTATTATATTTTTTAAAATTTTTATAAATAAATTTGAACTTTTTATAAATATTAAAAATAAAAAGTTTTTTATTGTTAAAAATATTATAATAAAACTTATTATTATTATTTATAATATATTTTATAATATAAATATATTTTATATAATTTTTTAATAAATTTTAAAAGTTTTAAAATTATTAATATAATTTATTTTATTTATAATTTATTTATATTTAAAAAATAAGTTTTATTAATTTATTTTTAATAAATTATATTTATTATTTAGTTTTTTTATAATTAATAATAAATATATTATTATTAAAAATTAATTATATTATTTTAATATATTAAAATTAATTAATTTATTTAAAAATTTTTAAAAATTTATTATTTTTTTAAATAGTTAAAATAAACTTTAGTTTTATAATAAATATAATATTAACAATAAATTTAAAAATTAAATAATATTATATATTTTAAAAAAAAAACTAAAATTAAAAAAACTAAAAAATAAACTTAACTTTTTTAATTAAGTTAATATATTTATATAAATATTTTTTTATTTATTATTTTTATTTTTTTATATTTATTATTTTATTTAATTTTTAATAAATTTATTGTTTTTAATAAATAATAAAATTTATTTAATTATTTTAATTATTTATTAGCTATATTATATATATTAATTATTTTTAAAATTTATTTATTTAAATATAAATATAATTTATAATAGTTTAATTAATTATTTAATTTAACTTTTTTAAATTAAATTAAACTTTTAAAAATAGTTATATTTATTTATTTATTAATATATAAAGTTTATTATTTTTATTAATTGTTTTTTTTTTTTATTAAAATTTTAGCTGCTTTTAATAAATTTTAATTATAATATAACACTTTTTTAGTTTATATTTTTTTTATTTATATAATTTTTTTTTTAAATTAATAAATTTTTTAAATTTTTAATAATTTTTTTTTAATATTTTTTTTTAATAATTTTTATAACTTATTTATATTTTTTTTATAAAATTAAAAAATATATAATATTATTATATTTATTAAAAATTATTACTTTTATATTTAAAACTAATATTTTATTTTATTATTAAATTAAAAAGTTTTTAGTTTTTATTATTTTAATTATTAATTTAAACTATAAAAGTTTAATAGTTTAAATATAATTAATATAATATAATTTATTAATAAAAAAATTTATAAAATAAAGTTTTTTAATATTTAATATATTATAAATATTTAAAAAACTTATTAATTTTTAATTTTTTTAATTAATTATATTATATTTTAAATTTTAATATATTTTTAATTTGAAATTTTATATAGTATTATTAAAAATTGCTATATTTATTAAAAAATATATTTTAATATTTTTAAAAACTTTAATATTTATTAGTTTATTTTTATAACTATTAATAAAGTTTTTAATTAAAACGTTATTTTTTATATTTTTTATATTGAAATAAATTAAACTAGTTTTTAAAGCAAATATATTTTTAGCTTTATATATAACTATTGTAAAACTAAAAGTTTTTATATTTAATAATTTAGTATTTTTAATATAATATTTTGCGAGTTTTATAAACACTGCTTTATTTGTTTTAAAATATATAATAAAACTAATATTTAGCTATTTTTTAAATATATTTTAATTTTTAGCTTTATTAGTAATATTTATAACAATTGTAAATTTATTATTTAAAAAGTTTATTATATTTAATATTATAACAATTTAATAATTAATTAACTTAAAATAAATAAATAAATTGTTAAGTTTAAATTATATATTTATTTTAATAATAATATTATTAAATTTATTATTTTTTTTTTTATAGTTTATAAATTAATTTAAATATAAATTAAAAGTTTAATTAATAAAAAAAAATAGTTAAATTAATAAAAAGCTATTTTATTTATATATATTAAAAATTTTTAACTTTTTATATTTATAATATTTTAAATATTTTTATAAATATAATATATATTAATTTTTAAATTAAAAACTTTGTTTTTTATTATTAATACTAAATTGTTAAATTAATAAAAAATAAATTTAATATATAAAATATAAAAAGAAAAATTGTAAAATAACTAAATGTTAGTTTTATATACTATTAAAAGATCTATTGATTTTATTACAATAGTATTTTATATAAAATTTTTATTGCTTAAATTTTTTTTTTTTTTTTAAATATTTAAAAACTTTTAATTATTTTATAGTTTAATAGTTATAGCTTTAAGCTTTTTAACTTTTAATCAAGCTATTACTTGTTTAACAATTAGTTTTTTTTTTTTTTATTATTTATATTTAAAGTTTTATTTAAATTATTTATTAGTTTAAAATTATTAGCAACTTTTTTTATAGTTTATATATTTTTATATATATTTATAAATTTTTAATAATTTTTGTTATTTTTAATAAACTTTTTAAGTTTATTTATATAAAAAATATTTTTAAATTTAATATTATTTATATTTTTAAGCTTATATTTACTTTTTTAAAAAAAAATTTTAATTTAATAAAAGCTATACTATTTATAAAATAACTTTTTATTATTACTTATATTAATTTTAAACTTTTTATTATATAAAAATATTAATATATTTATTTATAAATAGTTTTTAATTTTATAAATATTATATTAATTTTTAACTTTTGTTTACTTTTGCTTTTTTTAAATAATAATTTAATAAACTTTATCAATGTTTTTTTATTAATGTTTTAATTAATAAATTTATATAATAATTATATTTTTAATACTTTTAATTTTGTTTTAATTTAAAACTTTTTATAAAAAAATAATATTTTTAATAAATATAATAAATAGTTTTTTATAAATTAGCTTATATATATTACATTTATAATATTTAATAAAAATATAATTAAACTAAATAATTATATTTAAATAGTTTATTTAGTTTTTTTTAATATTTTATATTAACTTTATTAAGCTTATTTTTAAAAAAACATATTTTTTTTCAATAAGTTTTTACGATTATAAATAATATACTAAACTAAAAATTAACTTATATTTTATTTTTACAGCAGTTTTTTTAACTTTTTTTTTTAAACTTTAAACTATTGTTATATTTTAATTTAATTAAAATATTATACTGTTTAAAAATTCTACAATTTAAAAATTTATAAATATTTTTAGCAGTTTAGTTTTTTAAAATTTTAGTTTTAATATATTTTAAAAATTTACAGCAAGTTTTAATAATATATTTTTTTTTATTTTATAAAAATATTGTTTAAATATTTATAATTTAAAAAATTAAAAAATTTATAAATATATTTTAATAGTGTTTTTTTTTAAGTTTACTTTTTTAAAATTTTTAATATATAATATATAATTTAATTGTTTTATAAATAGTTACAATTAGTTAATACTAGCTTAATTACTTAAATAGATTAAATGGCTTTACTGCTTAACTAAATAAGTAATTTTATTTACTGCTACTTTAAACCGCTTTATATATATATATATAAGCAATTCTTTTGCAGAAAAATTATTAATTTTTTTTTTTTTTTTTTTATCTGTAGATTTTTTATATAATATAGCTTTATTTATTTAAAGTTTTGCTTTTTTTGTAAGTTTTATATAACAATTTATAAATTATTTATATTTATAAAGCATAAAAACTACTTTTAAATATTTTCTACAAAAAAATCGAATTATAATTAATTGTTATAATAATATCAATATTTAAAAAGTGCATTATTTTTAAATAGCAAATTAAAAAATAAATTAATTTAATTTTTAATAAATTATAACTGTTTATAATTATAAATAATAAATAGCTTTTTTTAATTCTTTATATAAAAATTAATATTTAAATATATTTTAAAAAATTTAGCTAAAATATTTTAATTATTATAAAAATTAAAAATAATAATAAATTAGTTATTTTAGCTTTTTTAATAAAAAGCTTTTAAAATTAAATATAAAACTTTTTTTAAAAAACTAATTATTTATTAAAAGAATATATTATTAAATTATATAAGTTTAATAAAATTGCTTTTTTTTTATTTTTATTATTTTATTAAAAAAAAAACCTGGTTTAAATTTAACAAATTAATTAACAAAAATACTTTTATTAACTTAATTAAATATTTTAATATTTTGTTTTAAAAAATAAAAATTAAATCTTTAATAATAATAATATATTAATAATAAACTAAAAATTTATATAATTTAATTATATTGTTTATTTAATATATAAAAACTTTTGTTAATTAAACTAAAAAATTTAATAAAATTACAATTAATAAAAAAAAACAATTAAATTATTTAATAAAAAACAATAAAAAAAAACTTATTTTTAATTTTTATTTTAAATAAACTATTAATTATTTATTTTAAAAGTTAAAAATAGCTATTATTAAATATAATTATATTTAAAAACTATTAAATAAAACTAATTAATATATTGTTAATTTATTTTTTTATAAAAATAATATTTTAAAATTTATTTAAATAAATAAAAAATTTTATAAATTAGCTAAAATATTTATATTTATTTTTTATAATAATAAAAATAAAAATAATATTAAATTTAAAATATAATTATATGTTATAAAAAGTCGATTAATTGTTAATAAAAATTAGTTTATTAGTAATATTATAAAAATAACTAATATTAAAGCTTATATTAGTAATAAAATTATTAAATATTTATTTTTATATTTAATTAAAAGCTATTTTAATTAATTAACTATTGTTAAAATATTTTTTAACTATTTAAAAAAAAGCTATAAAAATATAAATACTAATAAAAAGTTCAAATTAAAATAAAAATCTTTCAATTTTAATAATTATATTTTAGTTACTTTTTTTAATTTTAAAACTAACTTTGTTTAATTAGTTAAAAAAACCAAATTAAAAAAAATAAAATAAAAAAAATATTTTAAAAATAAATTATTTAATAAACTACTAAATATTTTTTTTATTTATTTAAATAATAATATTTTTTTTAATTAATATATTAAACTTTATATTTAGTTAATTTATTAAATATATATAAATAATAAAAAATATAATATTAAATATAAAATTAATTAATTAATTTTTTTTAATAATATAAATAAGTTTAACTAATATATTATTTAAAATAATATTAATAACTTTTTAAAAAATATTACTAATAATAAAAACAATAATATTAAAACTAGCAATAATAATATTAAAACTTGAATAATTTAAAGCTATAATATTTTAAATAATTTTAAATTATTAAAATTAACAAAAAAAAGTAAATGTTTTAACTATTAATAAAAAAAATATATTTTAAAAAACTATTTATTAAATAGTATTAAAAAAAAAGCATATTTATAAAATATTATAACTATATTTATTAGTTTTTATAATAAAGCAAAAGCTTTAAAAAGTGTTATAAAAAAAACTAAAAAAAAATAAAATATTAAAAAAATAACTTTAAATAAATTAAACTTTTATTTAAAAAAAATATTATAAAAAAATTATATAAATAATAAATTAAACTTAATAAATAAATATTTAAAAAAATAACTTTTATTATATATATATATTATAAATAATAATAAACTTTTATTAACTATTAAAAACTTTTTTAAAAATATAAAAGCAAATATATATATAAATATAAATATATTATTTGCAAAAAAAATTATAAAAATATTAAATTTTTTTATAATTATTTAATTTTACTTTTAATTAATTTTTAAATATAATAATAAAAAAAAATAAAATATTAAAACTACTTTATTAATATTTTTATAAATATAAAAAAAAAAGTTTAAAAATATACTTTTAGCAGTAATATTTTTTCAAATATATAAAATAATTATTAAAAAATTTTAATTTTAAAAATATAATATATTTTTTAATTACTAAAAATATAAACTAATATTTTTATTTAATTATTTTTTTAATTAATATTTTAATTAAAATTTAAGTATAAACTAAGCAAAAATATAGTTTATAAGCTTTAAATATTAAATAAATATTAACTATTAAAATATAAAGCTTTTTTAAAAAAAAAAACAATAATTATATTAATAAAAAAACATTAAAAAAAATCAAATAATATTTTAAATTTTAATTATTAAACAATTTAATTTTATTAAAAAAAATATAGCTAAAATATAATATAATTTAAATAATAATTTAATTTTTTTTATAAAGTTAAAAAAAAAAAAAGATTTAAAAAAAAAACAAAAAAATTGCTTTATATTAAAAAGCTAATAGTTTAAGTTTTTATAAAATATAACAAAATAAACTAAAATAATATAAAACTAAACTTTTAATAAAAATAACTAATATTATTATAGCTATATTTAATATAATAGTTTTATATAATAACTTTATATAAAAAATATAAATTATAACTATTTATAAAATTAATAAATTTATTAATAATAAAAAAAAAGCTTTTTTTAATAAAAAAAAAAAAAAACTTTATAAAAAAATTTTATAAATAATTTTTAAAAAATATTACGATTTATTATATATATTTAATAAAATAAACTTTAATATTTTTTTATTTTATTAATTTAAAATAAATTATAAAATAAAATTTATTAAAAATAAAACTTTTAATAATTTTTAATATAATTTTTTATATAAAATATTATTAAATAAATTAAAAGTTATTTATAAATATTTAATTAATAATTTATATAAAAGATTTATTAAATTTAACAATATATTTTATGTTTTTTTTATATTATTTATAAAAAAACTAAAAAAAAAGCTTAAATTTTATATAAATTATTAAAAACTTAATAAATTAATAAAAAAAAATAAATATTTTTTATTTTTAATTAAAAAAATATTGTTACAATTTTTTAAAGCTAATATATTTATTAAATTAAATATAAAACAAATATTTAATTAAATATATATAAAGTTTAAATAAAAAAACTTAATAATTTTTTATATTTATTATAAATTTTTTAAATATAAAATATTTTTGTTTAATTTTATTAATAGCTTTATTATATTTTAAAAATATATTAACAATATATTATTTAATTATTTAAATAATTTTTATAATATATATATAAACAATATATTTATTTATTTAACTAATTTAAAAAATTATTAAAAATATATATAAATAATATTGTAATAATTATATACTATAAAATTTTAAATAAATTTAAAAAAATTTAAATTTTATATTATAAAAATTAAATTTTTAAAATATATTATTAATATAAATAATATTTAAATTAATGCAGTTAAAATAAAAGTAATAAAAAATTAAAAAGTTTTTATAACTGTAAAAAAAATGCAATTTTTTTTAAAATTTTACAATTTTTATAAAAAATTTATAAAAAATTATAATTAAATCGTTGATTTTATAATATAACTAATAAAAAAAAAAATAGTTTTTTTATAAATTAATAAATATAACTAAATATTTTTATAGCTAAAAAAAGCTTTTATATTTTATTTAATATTATAATATTATAAATATAATTTATTTATTAAAATTAAAATTAATATTTTTAATAATATAGTTATAAATATTTTATTTTAAAAATATAAAAATAATTAATATTTTATTATATATTATTTTAAAACTTTATATAATATTAAATTAAATTATAAAATTTCTAATAAAAAAATATTTGTAATATTTTTAGTTTTTAAAAAATAACGACTTAAATTAATTAGTAATTATATCAAGTTTTTTTTAATAATAATAAATTATTAAACTTTAAAATATTTTAGTTAAAAATAATATTTAAATTTATAACAAATAAAATAAATAAAACTATTTATAAAATATAATTTTTATATTATTTACTATTTCGAAAAAAAAAATATATTAGCTAATATTTTAATAAAAAAATATAAAAATTTTATTATATAAAAAAAAAAAAAAAAAAAAAAAATGCAAAAATATTTAATAATTTTTTAATTATTAAATAATATAGTTTATAATATATTTATATAAATAATGTTTTAAGTTAAATTATTTGTTATAAAGTTATAAAAAAATATAAAAGTTTTATTAAATTTTCAATTAATTATAAAAATATTTAAAAAAAAACAAAAAAAACTTTAATATAAAAATTTATTATAAAAAAATCTTTATTAATAAAAATAACTTATAACAATTAATTAATAGTTTAATTATTTATAATAAAAAATTTATAATTTTTAACTTTTTATATTTATATATTTAATTTATTTAAAAAATATATAATAAAATATTTACTATATATTTAAAAAAAAAAAAATATATAAACTTTTTATAAAACATTATTAATAGCTTAAACTTAAAAAATATTACAATATATATATTTTTAATTATATAAAATATTACTTTATAAAAATTTTATATAATAAAATATTTAATAAGTTTATTTTTTTTTTTTTTTAAATTATATTTAAAAATATTTAGTTATAAATTTTAAATAAATATTTAAAAATAAATATAATTATAATAATATATTAGTTATAATAAATTAATTAAAAAAAAAATATAAATTATATTATATATTTTATAAATAATTATAAAAAATATTATATAAATATATTATAAATATTTTTTTAAAGTTTTTAAAATATTAATTATAATAACTTTTAATAAAAAACTTTAATTTATATTTATTTTTATAAATAAATTATATAAAATTATAAAAGTTTAATATATTTTAATATTTATAAATTATTATAAAACTATAAAATAAACTAAAATTATAAATAAATATTTAAATTAATAGTTTTAACTTTATATTAATTATTATTAAAACAATTAATTTAAATAAATTTTTATAATAAATTATATATAAATATTATTACTTTATAAATTTATAAAACTATTTTTTTATAAAGTTAAAACAAATTTTTTAATATTATTTTATTTTAATTAAAAAAATTATATAGTTTAAAAAAAACTAAAAAATTTATTAATAATTAAAAAAATATTATAATTTAATATTTAAAATAAAATATAAAAAATTATATAATTTATAAATTTTACAAAAAAAAAACTAAAATATATATAATATTATATAATTATATAAGTTAATAAAAAATATTAAAATTTTAATTTTAATATAAATAATTATATATTTATATTAAAAAAACAATAGTTTTAAATAATTAATAAATTTTTAAATAAATTTAATTATTTAATAATATAATAAATATATAAAACTTTAAAAAAAAATAACAATATATTTATATTATAAATTTTTTTTTTATAAAAAATAATTAATTAATATTATATTAATTAATTATAAAAATATTTTAATAATTTATTAATAAGTTAAAAAAGCAATAATTTTAAAAATAAAATATTTAAATTTAAAAACAAAAAAAATTTAAAATAAAAAAAATATATATAATATAACTATATTATTAAAAACTATAATATTAAATTAATTAAAAAAGCTAAAATATTAATAATAAATAATATTATATTAAAAATTTTTTAAATAGTTTTATATTATTAAAAAAATTCTATAATAATAATTTAAATATAGTTAAATTTTTATTAAAATTAAATAATTAATTATAAATAGCTTAAAATAATATTATTAAAAAATTTTATAAAAATAACAATTTATTAATTTTATAAAAAAAAAATATATATATATAAAAAATATATTTAAAATATAATATTAAAAAAAGTAATAATATTAATATATAAAAAAGCTATATTATAATTTAAAAAAAAAAAAAACTTAATAATTAATAATATAATAAATATTTAAAGCAATTTTTTTTTTGTTAAAAAGTAGTTAATTAAAATGTATATATTTAATTTTTATAACTTATAAACAAATTATTTTTTTTAAAAAAAAAATAGTTATAATTAATTAATACTAGTTTAATTATTTAAATAAATTAAATAGTTTTATTATTTAATTAAATAAATAATTTTATTTATTGCTATTTTAAACTACTTTATATATATATATATAAACAATTTTTTTATAAAAAAATTCTTAACTTTTTTTTTTTTTTTTTTATTTGTAAATTTTTTATATAATATAGTTTTATTTATTTAAAGCTTTACTTTTTTTATAAACTTTATATAATATAAATATTATTATAAAATTTTTTTTAATAGTATTATTAAACAATTTATTAAATAGTTTTTTTTTTTTTTAATATATAAAGCTATTATAATAAATTTATATTATTTATTTTTAAAGCTTTTTAATATTTAATATTTAGCGAAATAAATATTTTAAAGTTATTTTTTTTTATAATTTATTATTTTAAAAAAAATGTTTTATAACTTGTTTTTTAAAACTAGTTTTATATTAAATATTAATTATTTTTAAAAAATATTATAAATTAATTAAAAAATAAACTATAACAAAACTTTATTAATTTTATTTTTTTATAAGTTTAAATATTACTTTATATAATTTTATATTTTTTAATAAATAATATTTATATTATTTTATGTTTTTTATATTAACTAAAGCTATATTTATAAACTAAGCTTTTTTTTTATTTGCTATTAAAGTTAAACTATAGCTTTTTTAAAAGTTTTATTAATTTAACAATATAAAATTATTAATATAAATTTATATAATATTAAATTAAATATTAATAAAATTATTAATATTGTTTTTTTATTTATTGTTTTTTTTATTTAAAAGTTTTAACAGCTTTTTTAATAAGTTATTTACTGTAGTATATTTTTTTTTAATAATATAATATATTTTAAAATTAAATATTTTAATATAAATAATTTATTATATTAAAGTTATATTAAATAAAACAAAAAAACTATTATTAAATTAAATTATTAATATTTTAATATTAATTTTTAAATAAAAACAAACTTTATAAAAATAATTATATAAATGTTTTAATATTTTTATTATAGTTAAATATTTTTTTTAATAGTATTATAGTTTAATTTTAAGTTTTTTTAACATTTTAATTTATATTGAATTAATTTAACTATATTATTAATTAATTAAATTAAAATAAACTTTTATTTTTTATTAAAAATATTTGTTTTAATTTATATAAAGCTGCTTTTATAATTAATTATAACAAAAATAAAAATATTAATTAAAATATTTTTAAAAGTTTATATAGTTTTATATTAAACTAGTTTTTATATAAAAGCAATATTTCTTTAAATTAATATAATTAAAAATAAAACAATAATTAAATAATTTTTAATTTAAATATAATAATATATTATAATATTTAAAAAAAACTTTATATATAAAAAAATAATATATTTAAACTATTTTATAATTTTAATTATTTTAGTTTTTATTAATTTTTAATTATAAATATTATATATATAATTTATAATTATAACAAGCTAAAGTTTAGCAGCTATAAATATATGCTATTTATAATTTAATTTAAAAAAAAAAAAAAAAAGTTTTTTTAATATATATACTATATTTTAAAACAGCTAAATAGTTTAATATATATAACTAGTATAGTTTTAACAATTATTTAAAACTATATTTATAAGTTAAACTTAATAGTTTATATAGTTTATAATATTATTTTTTTTTTTAAGTTTTTAATATAAAACTTTATAAAAATAGCTTTGTTTTTTTTTTATATTTATTTAAAAATAATATAAATAATATTTAAGTTTAATTATATTATAAAATTTATAAAAAGCAGCTTTATTTAACTATATTTTTATTGTTTTTAAGTTATTTATTTATAGTGTTTTTTTTTTAATATAATTTATTACTTTTTAATATATTTATACTGTTTTTTTTTAGTTTTTTTTTAATGTTTTTTTTATTAATATATAACTTGTTTTTTATATGTTTTTTAATTTTATAGCTTTTTTTTTTTAATTTTTCAGTTTTATTTATAGTTATTGTTTTTTTTAGCTGCTTTAAAGCATAAATAATGCCGATTTAATTATTATTTTTTACTGCTTTAATAATATTATATAAAAGTGCTTTTTTTTTTTTTTAACTTTTTTTTTTTTTTTTTTTTTTTATATTTAATTGTAAGTTTGATTTTTTTTTTTTCTTTTTTTTTTTTTTTTATTTTTATATTGCTTTTTTTTTTAAGCTATATTTGTTGTTTTTTTTATTTTTGTTATATTTATACTAACTTTATAACAAATAGTTCTTATTTTATTTTTATATAGCTGTTTTTTTTTTTTTTTTTTTTTTATATTTTTATTTTTTTGTTAAATTAAATAATATTATATTTAGTTTTTTTACTTTTATTTTGTTTTTTTTTAACTTTAACGCTTTTTTTTTTTTTAGTTTTTTTAAACAAAAATAAACTGCTATAAACAAAATTTGTTTTATTATATAAAATTTTATTAGTTTTTAACTTTTTTTATATTTTAAAATAAATAATTTGCAGTTTTTTTTTTGTTTTTTTTTTATTAATAATAATAGTATATTTTTTATTTAGTTAAAAATTTCTGCAACTTTTATATAAATATAAAAAGTAAGTTTTTTTTTTTTTTTTTTATATTTGTTTGTTTTATATTTATATATTATTTATATTTTATGTAAAAATTAGCAAGTGTTGTTTTTTATATATAAGTTTTATAAATAAATCTAGTTATATTTGTTTGTTTATAAATAGCTGTTTTTTTTTTTTTTTTTTTTTTTATTTTTATTTATTTGCTACTTTTATACAGCTTTAATATATAATATAAATAGTTAAAACATATTAAAAGTTTGTTTTTACTATAAAAGTTTATAATTTAGTTTAATTTAATAAATTTATTTTTTGTTTTTTTTTTGTTTTATTTTTGCTTTTTTTTTAATAATTAATAATTAATATATATTTTTTTTAATTAAAAATTATATTAAAATATAATAATGTTAATTGTTAAACTTTATATTTAATAAGTTTTTTTGCTATTTTTAACTTGCTTTTTTTTGTATTAATATTATTAACTTTTTGTTTTAATAATATAAAGTTAATATAAATTTTTAATTAATTATTTTTTAAATAATATATAGCTTTTTTATATTAAATAATTAATTCAAAATTAAAAAATATAAAATTAAATGTTTATAATTAATTATATTGTTTTTAAATTATATAGTTAAAATTAAAAAATATTTAGTTAATATTAAAAAGTATATAGCTAGCTTAATAGTTAAAAATATATTATTTTGTATTAAAAGCTTTAATAAAAACTTTAACAAAATTAACAAGTTTTTTAATATTAATTTTAATAGTACAAACTTGTTATATAATAATTAAAATATTAAAAACTAAAATAAAAAAAATAGTTTATAGCTTTTTTGCAGTTTTAATATAGTATAAAAAAAAACTAACTAAAATAAAAAACAAAAAAAATTATTTTATTATTAATAAAAAAAGTTTTAATTTATATATATTAACTTAATATAATTAATTTAAGTTTTACTAGTTTATTTTTAAAAAAAAAGCAGTTTTTTTTTTTGTTTTATTATTAGTTAATATTAATAACTTATAATAAATTATTATATATAGTTTATTAAAAAATATACAGCTTTTTTTTTTTTTTTTTTTTTTTATGTTGTTATTATTTAATACTAAATTTATTATATTTTTTAATATTGCTATATTTACTTTTAAACTATTTTAATACTACTATATTTAAAAAAATTTTTATAAGTTTTTATAACAATTAAAAATAATTTGTTTATTTAATTAAAATTTATTTTTTTTTAAAACTATTTTTATTTTTGTTTTATTTAATATATATTTAAAAAATATTTTTTATTTAAAACTTGTTATTATTTAAAATTATAACTAATAATTTAAAGTTTAAATTAATTTAAAAAAGTAAAAAGTTTTTTATAGCTTATTGTAAAAAATCGACATAAAAATAGCTATATATTTTTTTAAACATATTTAACTTTATTATATATAAATTTATTACTTTTGTTATTTTATATTTCAAATATAACTAAATTAACTTTTAAAAAAGTTAATTAATTTTTATATTTTTTAAACTAAATTATATTTAGTTATTTTTTTAAAAACATTTTATAAAACTATATTTTTTATTAGTAACTTTTTTTATTTTTTATTATATTATTATTATAATAATTTATATAAAACTTTAAATATTTTTTAACTTTTATATAAATGTTTTTATTAACACTTTTAGTTTTTTAATAAATATATTTAAATATTTTATTAATTTTATTAAATTTATATAATATTTATATTAAATAAAAAAAAAACTAAATTTAATAATTAATAAGTTTTTATTATTAATTGCTAAAGTTATTTTTAATAGTAATATTATTTAATTAAACTATATATAAACTATAAAAGTTTTAAAATATATTAATATTTTTTAATTTGCTTTTTTTATTATATTATTTGTTTTTAAATAATATATAATATTTAATTATTGTTTAATATTTATTAATTTGTAAAATTGTTATTAAAAGTTTTTTATTTAGTTCAAGTTTTAGTTATTAATTATAGCTTTTAAAAATTTATAAAATCGTTAAAAGTAATTTATAAACTGTTTTATATATATTTTTACACTTATAAATTTTATAGTTTTTAAAATTATTGCTTTATTAAATTTATTAATAATTACTATAATAAATAAAAAGTTTTTAAAAGTTGTAACAAAAAAATCTATTATAAAGTTTATTAAAAGCTTGTTTTAAAACTATTTTAAAATAAATAAAAGTTTAAAAAGTTTTTTTTTTTATTATTTTTAAACGTTTTTTTTACTATATATATTATAATTTATTATAAAATAATATATTATTTAATATATTTTAAATTAAAAATAGCTTTTATTTAATATAGCTATTATATTGTTATAGTTTAAATATTTAATTAACAAAAAGTTGTAATAGTTTTATATTAAACTAGTTTAAAATAGCTTTTAATTTAATATTTATATATATTTTTTATAGTAAAAAATTTTGTTTAGTTTTAATTTGTATTTTATAATAAAAACATTTAAAGTTTTACTATTTATTTTAAATTTTTGCAGAAATTTTCTTTTGTTTTTTTATATTGCTTGTATTATTAATTTATAGTTTAAAGTTTTTTTTAAAATAATATTTTATACTATTTATAAATTGCTATTTATAAAAATATAACAATTAAACAATAAATTATTTATTATATTATTTAATATATTAATATTGTAATATTTTTTTAGTTTAAAAGCTAGCTATTTATAATATAAAAATATAAGCTTTTTTTTTAAAATTTATTTATTTATTTTTAAAAATAAATCTTATTTTTGTTTTAATAAAATATTTAATTATTTATTATTAACTTTTGTTTTATAAATAAATATAAACTAAAAATTAGTTAAAAATTTTAACTATTTAATTTGTTATTTTATAAACTATTTAATTGTTATAAAATATTTAAAGTTTTTATAATTAAATAATATTTAAAACAGCTTTTTTAAATTATATAGTTTGTTATTTTATATTTTTATATAATATATTATTATTAATAGCTTTTTATTATAAATTTTATAATTATTTTTAGTTTTTAATAGTTTTTATAAATAATAAACTATTAAATAAAAAAAATTTTATTTATTATATTAAAATAAATATTTTTTATATATTATTTTTAAATAATTTGCTTTTAAAACTATTGTTTTATTTAAGTTATATTAAACTAATATTAGTTTTAATATAAAAAAGCTTTTAAATTTTTTAAAAACGTTTTTTATTTTATTTTTTTATTAAAATAATATACTTTTTTTTATTAAAGCAAAAAAAAAAACAATAAAATTTAAATAATTTTTAATAAACTATTAATAAAAGTTTATAAATTTTAAAAAGCTATATATATTTTTAAACAATTTAAAAGTTTTTTATTTATAAATAATATATATTTTTTTAAAGTTTATTTTTATTTTTATTTTTATTTTTATAATAAAACTTAAATATTTAATTTTTATAATAATAAATTTATACTTATTAATATTAAAGTATAATTTTGCAGTTTTTAAAAAGCTAAATATTTGTTTTATTTTTTTTATATAGTTTTTTTTTGAACTATTTAATTATATAAATATATTATTTATATATATAAATATAAAAATATTTAAATATTAATATAAAATAGTATTAATATAGCATTAAAATATTATTAAAGTTTTAAAAAATTTAAACAATATAACTAACTATTTAAAAAGTTTAAACTTAGTTTAAAATATTATTTTTTATTTATTTTTTTTTTTAATTTTAAATTTATAAAAAACAGCTTATATATTTAGTTTAATAAACTATTTAACTTTTAAAAAATTTATTAAAGTTTTTTTTATTAGCAAAAGCAAATATTTATTTATTTTAGTTATAATATTAAATATTTTATAATTAATATAAAATTGCAAATTATTTTTTAATTTTTTTATAAATAGTACAAAAGCTTTTATTAGCAAATTATTAATATAAATATAGCTTTTATTAAATAGTTTTATTAATATTTTTTTTAAAACAATTAGTTTATTTTTAAATATTTTATAAAAAAGTTTTTATAAAACTATTAGTTTTTTGCTTTTTTTATTTTTAAATAAAAATATTTTATAATTTACTTTTTTATAGTATAGTAATAGCTTGTTTTTTTATTTTTTATTAAACAGGTTTTTTTATAGCATTAATTTTTTAAAAAGTTAACTTTTAATTATATTAACTATAAAAAGCGTTAAAATTTTAGTAATATTTATAAATATAATAATAAAAACTAAAAACTTATTTATTTTTAAACAATATAATTGTTGTATTTTTATATTAAATATTATTTTAGTTAATTGTTAAGCTTTTTTTATTTATATAATATTTTTAGTTTAAAATATAAAACTGTTTTTTTATATTTTAAAACTTTTTATTTTATTAATATTAATTATATATTTATAAATAAAATAAATTATTTTTAATTTTTTTATTTATAACTTGTTTAAAATAATATTATATTTTAGTTATAAAATTATATAAACTAATATTTTTTATTAAAATTTATTTATATTTATTTTAATATATATTATTTTTTTAATTTATATATATTTTATTACTGCTTTTTTTAAGCAATAAAAAATAATAAAAATATATAATAGCTATAAATATTTAATAAAAAAACTATTTATAATATATATATATTTATAACTTTAATTAATTAAAGTTTTAATAATTAAAGTTTTATTATAAATAAAGTTTATTATAAAAAATATACTATTTATATATTATTAAATTTTTGTTTTAAAGTTTATAAAAATTAATTTGTAAGTTTATTTTTAATTGTATTTATAGTTAAAAATTACTTTTTTTTTTTTTTAAATTTTTTTTTCGAGTTTTTTTATTTTTTTTAATATATTAACAGTTTTTATATTAATATTATATATAAAAAGCGCTAGCAAATATTAAATTATAAAATAATTGCTTTTTTTATAACATAAATAATTTTTGTTTTTTTTTTGTTTGTTTTTTTTTTTTTTTAAATATTTATTAAGCTTTTAATTGTTTGTTAATAATTTAAAAGCTAGTACTATTTATATTTATTATTAAAATATTTTTTTTTATGTTTATTTTTTTTAATTTTATATTTAAATAAAAGTTTATGCTTTTTTAGTTAAAGCTTTGTATATATATAATATAATTATAACTTTTTAACTTTTTAGTAATAGTTATAACTTTATATATTTAGTTTATATAGTTAAAAAAAAACGAAATAAATATTAGTTTGTTTATTAAAAAAAAATAAATAGTTTTTTTTAATATAATTAATTTAGCAGAATTATTTTATAATATATTTTTTATATTAGTTAAAGTTTTTTTTTAACTAAAAAAAAACTCCGAAAAAAGTTGCTTTTTTTTTTAGCGAAGTTTTAGTAGCTTTTGCGCTGTTTTTTTTAAATAGTTTATATTAAAATAATAGTTATAAAAATAATTTAAAAACTTTATTAAATTATAGTTATTAATATATTTTTTTGTAATAAAAAATAGTACTACTGCTGCTTTTGCTATATTATTAAATAGTTTATTAATAATATAAAACTTGTTTTAATTATTATTAATAAATTTAATATTTTTGTTTAATTTGTATTTAATAGCTGCTTTTTATATAAAAAATTTAGTTTAATTTTTTAAAAACTTTTTTAATTAAATAAAAAGTTTTTTTTTAATGTTTTTATAATTATTTATATTTAAACTGTTTTTTTTTTATTTAGTTAATATATTAAATATATTTATTATTAAAGTCGAAAAAAAAAAGCTAAAAATTAGTGTTAAAGTTAACATTAAAGTTAAAGTTTTAGCTTTAAATTGTTTATTTATTACTTATAAATTATTTAAATAATAATATAGTTTATATTAAATATTAGTAATTAAAAAATTTAAAAATATGTTTATAATATTTAATTGCTTTTTTATTTTTTTTTTATAGTAACAAATAATTTAAAAATAATGTTTTATATATTTAGTTATTTTGTTTTATTTCTATTTTTTTGTTTTTATAGTAAAAGTTGTTTTTTTATAAGTTTTTAATATTATATAGCTAAATAGCTATATATTTATTGTTTAAGTAAATAAAGCTAAATTATATATAATAAGTTAAAGTTTAGTAGTTGTAAATATATATTGTTTATAATTTAGCTTAAAAAAAAAAAAAAAAAAGTTTTTTTAATATATATATTATATTTTAAAGCAGTTAAATAGTTTAATATATATAGCTAGTGTAGTTTTAACAATTGTTTAAAACTATATTTATAAACTAAGTTTAATAACTTATATAGTTTATAATAATAACTTTTATTAAAAATTAATACTATTTATTTTTAATATTACTAATAATTAAACTAATTAATTTAAAATTAAATAATATAACATTAATATTTTTAATATATTTTATTATAAATTATTAAATATTTAAAATAACTTTTTAATTTTTATAACAAATAATAAAGCTTTTAATAATAATATTATTAAAAAAAGTTTATATTTATAAAATAAAATATTATATAAAACTTTTAATAAAACTTTTAAAAAATAAATAATAAAATTAATATAATTTTAAAATAAAATAATTATTTATAAAATTTTTAAAAATATAAAAAAAACAATATATATATAATTATATTTGTTTAAAAATATTTAGTTATAATTAAAAAATAAATTAACAACTAATAAAATTTTATATATAGCAAAATTTTTAACAAATTTATTACAACTTTTAAAAAAACTAATATTTTTTATAAAAATATTATTTAATTTAATAGTTAAATTAATTAATTAAAACTTTTTATTTATTTTTTTAATAATAAATTAAATATTATAATAAAAAAAATGAAATTTTTTTAATATTTTATTTTTTAGTTATATTTTAAACACTTTAATAACTTTTTTTTTTAATAAATTAAAAATTGAAATTTTTTTTATTTGTTAAGTTTTATAAAAAACTGTTTTAATTATATATAAAAGTGCAATTTTTTTTTTTAAATTTGTTTATTTTTAAAAAGTTTTAAACTAATATTATTTTTTATTTAAATAAAACTTTTAATAATATTGTTTTTTTTAGTTTTATAAATTTTATATTTTTTAAGTTTTTTATAAACTTTTATATTTTTTTTAATATTAATTTAATATTTTTTATTGTTTTAATAAACTTGAGCTAAATTTAAATAAATATTTTTAAAAGTAAAAACTAAATAAATAAATTATAATTTAAAAATTCTAGTTTTTTTAGCGTTAATATAAATATTAATTAATTAATATAATTGTTACTTTTTTATAAAATATTAAAATTAATATTTTAAAAATATATATTATTAATATATAATTTTTAATTATATATATATTTATTTAAATCAAATAATTTATTTTTTTTTTAATTAATTAATATTTTTTTTTTTAATATTAACTTTTTTTAATTATAAAATTTTAATAATATAAATTTATTAAATAAAATATTATTTTAAAAATTTATTTTTTTTGTTTTATTTTTATATATTATATTAATATTAAAAATATTATTTTTTAAAATATTAATATTATAATTAATAAATTTATTTTATATAGTTTATAGTTTTATTATTTTAACTTTTTATAAAATTATTTAAATTATTGTTTTTATAACATTAATAAAATTTTTATTTAAAAAATTTATTAAAACTTTTTTATTATTATTAAAAATAAAATTTTTAAAATATATAAAATTATTAAAATTAATATTTTTTTTATATAAATTATTATTTGAAATTATATAAAAACTTTTTAAAATTAATAATAAAAAATTAAATAATATATAATTTTTTAATAACAATTATTATTTATTTATTTAATAAAATAATATTTTATATTTATTTATATAAAAATTTAATTAATTTTTATAAAAATTAATAATAAATTAATTTATAGTTTATAAAAAGTTTTTTTTATTATTTATTTAGTTTTTTAATAAATAAATAATATTTAATTTTTTAATATATTAATAATATTAATAATATTAATATAACAGTTTTTTTTTAATAAAAAAACAAAAATAAAAATATAAACATTATTAAATTATATATTATATATATAATATTTTTTATTATAATATAAAAATATTTATATATATATAATAAAATTTATATTTAACAAAAATAAAAAAGTTATATTTTTTAATTTAATTATATATAAAACTAAATTAATATTTTTTTTTATTAAATAAACTTAAATTTTAATAATTTTTTTATAAATAATATAAAATAACTTTTTAATAAACTTTTTTTAAACTAAATTAATTTTTTATATTAGTAATTAATATTTAATAATATATTTATTTATTAAAATATTTAATTAAATTTTAATATTAATAATTGTAATAATAAATTTATTAATATTATTATAATTTATAACTATTATAAATTTAAAATAAAATTTAATAAAGTTTTTAATTATTTTTAAAAATATAAATATTAAATAAATTATAATAACTAATATTTTTTAAAAAAACTTTTAATTTATATATAATTAATTTAATTTTATTATTATAACTATAATATATAAATAATTAAACTTATTAATATTATTATTAAAATTTAATGTTTTAATTTTTAAAGTAATTTTAATTATATTTAATTTTTAGTTTTAACAATTTATTTATATAAATATAAAAAAGCTTTATTAATTTAAATTAAATAAAATTATTATTATTATATTTATAAAAAGTGTTTTATTAAATTATAAATTAATAAAATATAAAATTTTATTTAATAAAATATTAATTATTTTAATTTTTAAACTTTTTAAATTTTAATATAATTATTTAATTTTTTATAATAAAATTTTAATAAATTTAAAAATTTTTATAACTATATTTTTAAATATAAAATTTATTTTTTTATTAAATATATTTTTAATTTTTTTAAACTAAATATATTTAGTTAATTTTTATATATTTTTAATAAAAAAAATAAATATTATATTAAATATTTTAAAGCTTTTTTAATTAAGTTTTATATTTATATTAATAAAACTTTAAATTTAATTAATAATATTATTATTTTAAATTAATAAAATGTTTTAATTAATATTAATAATATTATTATTATTGTTTTTTTTTTATTTAAATAATTTTATATATTTAATAATAGTTATATTAATTTATAAAATATTAATATTTAAAAAACTTTTATTAAAAATATATTTAATATATTTTTTAATATTATTTTTATTATAATATATAGTTTAAAAATATTTATTTAATAAATTTTTATTTATAAAATATTTAATTGTTATAAAGCTTTTTTTAATTATATATATAACAATATTTGCTATATTAACTTTTTTTATTTTTAATAAATTAAATTTTATATTTATAATATTAATTATTTAAAAGTTATATAAAGTTACAACTATTAATAAAATTTAATTAGTTTTTTTAGTTTAATAATTATAATATTTTTATTTAAATTTTTTATTAAATTTAATAATTTTTTTAAATATAAACTAATAATATATTTTTTAAACTAAATAAATATTTTTATTAAAATAAAAAATATAAATTTATTTAAAAGCTTTTTTAATAATATTTTTATTATTTTTTTTAGCTTTTTATATTATATTTAAAAAAAGTTATAAAATTTTTTATAAAATTAAAAAAGCTTTATTTTTTAAATATTATTTTTAATTATAATAAATAATATTTTTTTTATATATTATTTATATTTATTTATAATTTTTAAAATAATGTTTTAATTTATTATAAATATAATAGTTAATATTATTTAAGTTTTAATTTATTTTATATTTTTTTTAATTTAATTATTTTTTATTATTTTTTAATTTAAAACTAATTATAGCAAAAATATTTAAAATTAAATTAATAAATAAAACTTTTTATAATTAAAAATTTAATTGTTATAATAAAAAATTTAATTAATATAAATAATAAAAAAGCTATTTATATAGTTATATAACAAAAATATTTAAAAAAAATACTTAGTTATTTTAATTTTAAAAAATAATAAATTAAAAAAAAGCTAGTTTATTTTTAATTTTAGTTTTTTTTTTTTTTATTAGTTTTTTTTTTTAAATTGTAATTTTTATTTTTTTTAATTATTTTATAATAAAGTTAACTTTATTATTAAACTAGTTTTTAAATATAATAGCAAGTTTTTTTTATTATAAAATTATAAATTTATTATTTATTATAATTTATTATTAAAACTAAATAATTTAAAATAATATTTAAACTATAAAAAATATTAAAATATAATAATTTTACTAAAAAAACTATTAATTATATAAATTTTTATTATATATATATTATATAATTTTTATATTTTTAGTTTTAATGTTATAATAATTAAGTTTAAATGTTATAATAATTTATTTTATTAATTTAAACTATAATTAATTATAAGTTATAATATATAAAAAATTATAATTTATTTAAAAGTTAATTATAATATATTTTAATATAAACTTTTTAATATTTTTAAATAGTTTATAAATAAAAGTTTTATTATTAAAAGTTTTTTTTATTTTTTTTATTTTTTTTTATAAAAATATAGTATTTTTTAAAATATAAGTTTATATTTTTAATAATATTTTTTTTTAGTTTTAATTTATATTTTTTTAATAAAATTAATAAAAAATATTACTATTTAAAGTTATTATAATTAAATATTAATTTAAATTTTTGTTTAATTTTTAATTAAATATTAATATTTTTAATATATTTATAAATAATTTTTATTTATTATTTTAACTATATATAAATAAATAACTATTTAATTAAAAATTAAATAAAAATTTTTTAAGTTATAAATAATATTTTAAACTGTTTTAATTAATTAATAATAATATTTTTATTAAACAATAAATAAAAAAATATTTTTAAATTAAAAAAATTTAATAAAATTATATAAATAGTATTTTTTATATTTTTAATAATTAAAGCTATAATAGCTATAGTAATAATATTATTATTATTAAATATTTTTATATTAAAACTTTAAATAGTAAAACTAAAACTAATATTATTATTAAAACTAAATTAATAAAATATTTTAATAAATTTATTTAAACTTAATAATATAAATATAATAAAAATATAAATTTATAAAATAATAAATAAAAAAATATTTAATTTAAATAAATATAACAATATTACTAAAACAATAAATAATTATTTAAATATATATAAAATTATAAAGTTAAAAAGTAGTAAAAATATTTAAATATAAAAATAGTTTTAAATAGTTTAATAATTATAATTTAATAAATTTTTAAAAAGTAATAAATTTTTTATATTTTAATAAATTAATTTAATTTTTTTATTATTTTATTAAATAATATAACTAATATTAATTTATTAATAATTAATTTATATTTTTATTTATTAATATATTTTTTTAAATTTAAAATATATTTATATTTTAAAACTATTATTTTATATTAATAATTTGTTATTACTATTTATTTATTTAATTAATTATAATTTTTATTTTTAATTTATATATTTATAGTTATAATATAGTTTTTATAGTTTAATATAATAAAACTATATTTTAGTTTAATATATTAAAATATAATTAATTTTTTTTTGTTTTAATTTTAAAAATATTATTTTTTATATTAAACTTTATATTTAATAATAATTTAATATTAGCTATAACTTTTATAACAATAAAAATAACTTTAAAAATTTAAACTAAAACATTTAATTTTTAATATAACTGAAATAAAAATATTAAATATTTTTTAATTTTTATAAATATATTTTTAAAACTACTGCTTTTATTAAAAAACTTGTTAATTTAAACTTTAAAAAGCTAAATATAATAAAAAAAATAATATTAGTTTTATTGTTTATAATATTTTATTTTTATTTTTTTTTTTTTATTAATTAAAACTTTAATTTTAAAATTTAATAGTTAATATAATATAAAGCTTTATTAAAAATATTAATAAAACAAAATATATAATATATATTATATATTTTAAAAAATTAATTATAATTATATAAATTATTTTTAAAAATTTAAAACTTAAAAAAATAGTAAATAAATAATATAAATGTATATTTGGGTATAATAAATTTTCAAAAAGAGCTTTATAAAAAATATACTAACTATTTTTAATTAGCATGGGCTAACTATTTTAAATAAAAGAAAAAAAAACTAAGTCTTGATAACTTAATCAATCTATCCCCCATGTGGTCAGGCTACCCACACCGTCTCAGTATCATAGGAGATGCCGAGAAAGCGTGAGTTCGAGTTGACCCCCCTTTATCTGGCCCCTAATCGACTTCGCCTCTTCTTGCTAGCATCAAGTAAGTCGTATATCAGTGACTAACTCGAATCGTTCACATGGTGAAGACACTTTACTGGCAAAGCTATCTGCGATAAGCTTGTCGTCGATCCTTTGTATCGTCGCCGGGGGCACGCATCATCTATGCTCAGATGGGGACAACGCCTTTGTGACCAGCACGGTATTGACTACGGTATAATCCCCTCGCCCCTAGCCAAACCAGTGTGTGATGGTCTGGGATATGCTGTAAAAGGAGATATGCATGTTCCAGACGATGGCAGAGTATGTGGTTTCACCCAGAGTATTGTCGTATATAGTGCTTAGAAAGCTATTGCTGAAGCTTGATATATTTCTGCCTTTTCAAACCCGATATTAGGGTCGAAAACGGGGAAGTATTAGTATTTGGCCGTGATGACAGTCAAATATAGTTGTCTAAGCCATAATAGGCTATGCACGAAGTATAGGCGAGTTAGAAGTTTAGATAATAAATCGGATAGCTCATGATAACTATACTCTATGTCGCTTCTAGAGAAGACGGATGAGTCAATACGACCTAATAAAACGGCATGTCTCTGTAACTGATAGAACGGCCCGAGCGTCTCATGAAGGACGATGGCATTAAAAAAGTATTAGGTAAAGCGACCAACGCTACTCTTCGAAATGTTGAAGGTAGTACACTTCATTACGACATAATAAGTCAGCCCAGCTCCTTTAATTCTAGTAAAGACACTGGCAGCGATAGTCGCGCAAGCCGTTTAAAGCAGGGTATCGTACAAAACCTCAGGTTCCAAATCGGTTTATCGCAACAGCGCAACGAGGACTACGTAAACGCACGCACCCCCTTAATGATCCAAACCTCCCCATTACCCACCCTGCTCGCCACACTCTGAATCTCAATCCCATCCGGCTGCAACTAGAAGCACGTAAGCACCAAACCAAGCAGTATCCCCATCTCTCAGGAGAATGAACTCACCATCATCTTCCCGTCCTTCTTCTCCCACCAGATCTCGCGATCGCCCTCCAGCAGCGACGTCATCCTCTCGCCCTCCCCCCACGGGCTCAGCGGCACGACGTGCGCCTCTACAAACCGCCGTATGTTCCTCTGCGCGCGCTCGCGCCCGTCGTCGCCGTCGTACGCCGCGGCGCCGAGCGCGCCGTAGTCGCGCGCGTCCTCCCACGGCTTGCCGGGCAGCGCCTCGATGGCCGAGTTGAGCGGCGCCAGCACGGTGCTGTTGACGCCCGCGTCGTCGAGGCGCTTCGCGATCGCCGCCACGTCGCGCGAGAACCCCGCGAAGACGTTGACGCTGCGGTCGCGGCCCATGACGTCCGAGATCAGCACGCCGCCTTGGTCCATGATGAGCGGGTTTTGCGAGGAGGGCTTTGGGGAGAAGAGTTTGGGGAGGAGGAGCTGGGCGGTTGCTGTTGAGGCCACTAGGATATGGAGTGCGTATGATGATGAAAGCCTCATCTTGTAGGGTTAGTTAAATGTGATGTGGTGGTGTTTTAGGTTGTAGATAGGTTGAGGGCCTTGATAGGTGCTCGGAAGTCGCTGGGATGACATCATGCGATGTTATGCTCACGGCTGGCAGAGGAATATTGCCAGCTGGCTGACGAAAGACATTAAACTTCACCCTTTTCTTTGTTGTTTGGTCACTTCCGCTTAGAGTACCTACACAGAATATTTTTCAGTCGGTACTGCTCGATCTCATTGTATTGAACATGGTCTATGCTATTTAGGGAATCACAAGTATGCTGGAAGCCTATGCTTTGAATATTGTATGTTTAAGCATAGCTTATTACTTATAAACATCTCGCCTTCTAAGTTTCAATTGAGTGTGCTATCTACCAAGGACTCATAATTATCAGACACGAGATAGAAATATTATCTATAATTCAGTGTGTCCAATCTGGCGTAAACGACCAGCAAAAGAAACCCCGTCCTCAACTCATCTGCCCCCAACGCGACGATATATCAAGGCTATATCGCAGCGAACCCCTTTTGACTAAATCTCAATGGTATATGTAGCCTACACCCACCAACGATACTAATAGAATACCTAAGTTCACTCTAATTCAACAAACGGAATTTCCCCATCCAGTTATACAGAACCGTGGGTGAAAGCCTATGTATAGCCCAGCAGTCGCAACCCCACTTACCGCTCCAGCAGCCTAAGCTGGAACATGCGCCAGTACGTCAGCACCCACATGTACTGCAAGCGGTCCCAGACCGTCTCTTTCGGGAGCGATTTCCAACGCGGCGGGCCGCCCGCCTCGAATGGGTCGAAGGGCGCCTTATGTGTCCAGGGGGGTATCGGGCGTCCGGCCAGCTTGGCCCTCGCCACCTTGTTGTACCACCGGCGCTGCCGGCCCTCCTCGCGCTCGTCGAGCAGGTAGTTGCCGGCGCTGGGGAGCCGCGGGTGCAGGCAGTGGTGCAGGAGGTAGTCCGCAGTGGCGATCTCTTCGTCTGTTAGCGTGGAGATTCGAGGGTCGGGTGTCTCCTGTTCTTCCTCTTTCCCCTCCTTCTCCCCTTGCTCCTCCTCTTCCTCTTCTTCAGCCTCGTCTTCTTCTTCGGAACTTAGCAATTCAAGAGTCTCAGTGGTCTCGTATACTTTTCGGGACCCCGGTTGCCGGCTGGATCCACCCAGCATCTCTGTCCAGTGGGAGATATTAGCCCTCCTCTCGCTACACTGGTCGTTGATGGCATCGAACAGTTCCCTCGTCATACCCGTGCGCCTCAGCGTGACCGCTTCGGCGACATTCCACGCCCGCTCGTGCAAGATCCAGTCCTCAAGGCGGGCCTCCAGCCCCTCCTTGATCTCGGCCTGGTCCGCGGCCGGTGTGCCCGCGAGGAGACCAGCCGTGTAGATCGCGCGCACCAGCTTGAGTCTGTAGGCCGCGAGGCGGAGCAACTTCCCCTTGGCGGGCGTCGTCGCCACGTCGATGAGCTCGTTGACTGAGGCGCGAGCTACGTCGATCTCCCTCGTGGCGCGGGTGAGCCAGTCGGAGCGCTCTAAAGACGTCTGCGGTAGCTTCGCCTGGCTCGTGGGCGTCCCAAACTTTCGCTTGAAGATCTCGTCGATGATGCGCCGCAGGTCGTCGTGGTACGGCACGAGCATCGTCTTGCGGATCTCGACGGTGGGCGTCACGAGGCGGTGGCTGTCTGGTCTGTCCACGTCGCCGCCCCTGAGCTCCGTGTACTTGCTGTCGCGCAGGACATCCTCGATGTCGGCGGCGGCGTTGATGCTCGTCATTGTGTAATCTCCCGTGGTGCGAGCCCTTTTGGGGTGATTTGGCGGCTGATGATGTTTTGGGCGTTTCTTGTTTCCCTTTGCCTTCGTCTGCGCCTTTTCTTTATTCAATCTAGTTTTCTTATTGTACATATTCCGCTTCTTTGACGTCTTTTTAGCCTTCTTGCGCCCCTCGTCCCTTACTCGTTTAATTACATCCTCTTCGTCGGCAGTTAGCACTGCGCCTATGCTTGACTTGGCGCTGAGTATTCCAGGCCGAGAGCCCTTTCCATAGAAAAACTCCCTGCTTCCGGCAGGGTACTCGAGAAAGGTCGGACGAGTTTCATTACTGAAGAAGTTGTCATCGGGATAGACCTTATCCGCTGGTATGTTCAATGATTCACAAGCAGCTTCTAGAAAACGGTACGACTCGGAAACGTATAGCTCATGATTGTATTGAAAATTGCGTGGGTCTTTTTCTAAAGCGTTAAATTCCTCGAATATCCGCTCGAACTCCTCGTCTGGCTTGATGTCATATCCGTCCTGTGTCCAAGCTGATCGTAAAGGAGGTTCAATAGTGCGTAGTTGAAGGGCCATTCTGATCGGGTGCGAACTCAATCCGTTGGTGCCGCAATCACCCCATGCGGAAAGACGGCGTGAAGCTTGCAATAATCCTTTGTGGACTTTCGAGAGGCTGGAACCTGTCTCCGCAATATGCTCGATAGACAGAGAAAGAAGTTGAGCAGCCCGTGATACAAGGTGATCGAGATCAGACCTAAGGCTTGGATCGAAGTCGTCCTTCCATTTCTCACCCGAAATAAGTTTTACCGTATTGATGGTCTCTGAATACGCCCATAGAAAGTATTCTGCAGCACTGGAATGCCCGTACAGGCTCCAATCAGTGAATTCATATTCAAATCCATCCTCGAGGTTGCCAATCACCGTAGCCAAATCCTGTAATCTTTCCTGCGGCGTTTTTGAATATGTAGCCATGGTGTCGATGAAATGATCTACCAACTATAACTACAAGGTGAATTTAATTAGATGTTCAGGGAAATAGGCTTGGAAGGACTATGTACCGTACAGAGTTGTAAGCAAGGGACAAATATGGAGAACCGGGTGACAGATGGAAACAAAGCGGACACGCTGTTATAACGCAGCCCTAAGGGCCATAAAGCCACGAACGCTTTCAGTCCCCCAACATATTTAGGACAATGGAAGAGACCTCTGCTAATGTTGCAAACATCAACGTTCCACTTAGATTGACTAATATTAGGAGGTGATAGTAAATTGTACAGCAGGCTCGAAGCCGCTTCCGGAAACCAATTTTGTCCCAAGTTAAACTCGCTCTTTATGCGCTTTTGGTACATGGACTCTATGCATTTCCAGTCCAGTAAATGATGAGCAGGAAGACTAACTGAGGACACAAGGCCATACACGACTCGCCGTTCTAATATTCTCCTTCGAGCCTGTATATCGTAACTATAGTATTTCATTTGACACCGCGGACTGGCAGAAGAGCGTACGGCATGTCTGATATCTCGGTCAGCGACGACCCTTTCGAAGTGAGGGATGCTGGAAACGGCAAAGGCTTGGGCTGTTTTGCGACGAGGGACATCAAAGCTGGCGAGACAGTGCTTGTAACCTATACGCCAATCACTTGGACCGAGTCTCGACAACTGCATGAAAGAGTCGACGGCTACATCGACGTATACAATAGGCTAGATGAATATGAAAAACAAGGGTGGGCTGCGCTCGCAGGGCGCGAGAACTCGAGCCTAATAAAGCCATATGCCGCAAGCTTGACGCGGGAGAGACCAGATGGCTCATTCCTCACCAAGGAGCAGCAGGAAACTTTTGTGAATTTATTCATAGCCCTCGAGAACAACTGTTTTGATTTGGAGCAAGACGACGACGACAGCGAACAAACTAGGTGTGGGTTATTTCTTAAGGCGTCTAGATTCAATCACTCTGTCAGTATTTTCCAGTGTTGTGTTTTTTCTTGTCACTATCCGTTCTCAAGATATTCAATTTAAGCCTTTTGGTCGGCTCATAGCTTCTTAGCAGCCACAGCTTGACCATTGATCCGAATTGGTGTTGCTGACTCAGGGCGAACAAACAGTGCGACCCCAACGTGACCTATGTCACCGATGACACTAGGGCCCGTTGGGTTGGACGAGCGACGCGCGATATTTCTGCCGGGGATGAACTGCTTATCTCTTACGTGCCTACCCACCGACCAACCGAGCAGCGACAGAAAACCACCCAAAACAGTTGGGGATTCTTGTGTGGTTGCCCCAAGTGTAGTGAAGGGCTGGATACGTATACCACTTCACTCCTGAAAGCACGGGATATAACGAGTGGCATCGAGCCGGGTAAGACTCATCCACCTGCCTACAGCAACGACATCGTAGAAACGGAGGGGCGGATACGCACTCGAATTAAGTTATTGAGAGAGACTGTGGCTGAAGTGGGGGATACCGAGGAAAGCAAATGGCGCCGAAGACAGTTGGCATTCGCGTAAGCAGACCATGTCGAATACCAGACGCTTTCCGGGTAGTTTTGACTAACAAGGACGTGGGAAGATTATGGGACGCCTCTGAGTTCCATCGGCTGTGGTTTATGCACTGGGGAGAGAATGGTGACCCAGAACAAGCGTCGATACATATAAAACAGGATAGAGAGTATTGCTTAGAGGCGTTGTCGATGGCGAAGGCTGCGTGGCCGAAGACAAATGAAAGTAAGTTGATGACGCCCTTCATGCTCCCTAGACTGTCATACAGAGTAAATATTTCGTTCGGGAGGAGACTCTTCGTAGCAGGAGTCATCCTCTCGAACGTATATCGTACCAGGTTTACATAGGTACATGTATACATATAGACATGGTACTAACGAGACATGGCGCAGTGCTCCAATTCGCGGAGAAGAATGCTCAGATCTCTAATTTTTATTGGATAGCCCGAGATACTATGTTTAGGGGGCCTTAGGTAGTTGATCTATGAGCTGTTAATCTAGGGACGGATGCGAGTAAGAAGATGGTAGAGGCGGGCGGCATGGCAGCGTACAAATACTCGCCTGGTATTTATCACCCGTTTAGATATATATGTGTAGTATCGTTATTATTATTTCTAGAGAGCTTCAATATACCCTTTATCACGAAGGAAATCAATTGACGAATAAGGAATTACGATGTAGATACCTACTACATATGAGAATCAGATAGGCGTAGGTGTGCATAGGTAGGTCCATTTTGAGAAGAAAAAAAATGAGAGTACACACAGGAGTCATGTGCCTGCCAGCTGCCTCTATCACGTGGCAACTGGAAATAGAAGGGCATTCTGTGGTGGGCAAACACCCATGACTTTGACTTTCACATGTCAGCTCATTAGGTCACTCATCATCATAAGTAAGCTCAACCAATTGAATCCACATATGAACGCAGTAGAATCCACAATACTTAGAATATGAGGCCAAGCACCTCCTTTCCCCACAGTTAAGCTAAACTGCACTATGTTCATACCTTCTAGCAAGTCAGATGACACTCAACTGAGCACAGTCCGGGGAACCTGGGGGAGCGAGTGTATATAGTACATATTCACATGATAATCTATTTTTTTCTTGTATCGCCTACCCATACGATCCAGTAAAGCAGATACTGAATCACTGCAGGGCCTCAATAAACACTTGTAAGTACCGATTTGCAGCGCATTACCGTGGGTTGCCGCTTACAAATACTCTAATTCCTACATCGTCATTGGTTGTAATAGATGTCAGAGCAAAGGTATACACATTCAAGGCGCATTCAGCATATATATTTACCATTCACCGTATCTACCTACATAGTATAAAGGCCGTAAGATAATGCTTGAGAATATCTGTCTGGTATGCAAGTATGACCCTGTTCAGGACGCAAGCAGGAGATACCGACTTGGGGCTGGGTGGATGTAGGGGACAATGGAACGGGTTATCATCGGCGATAATCACCGTCGGACTCGGCCGTTTTTGGATAAAGCCTCGGCAAGCTTCCCTTCCCTTCAAGTATTGTGTGTACCTTCATACCCCTTAAGAAATATCATGTAAAAAATAGCTGCAAACCCCTAAAAGGGATTTATAACGATATTAATGCTGGAGATTATCTGTGGCTGTTTCGACCGATTTTATTATGTAAAACACAATTGAATACAGAAACAGTCGACGTCAGTGCAGAGAGTGTCTCGAGTCAGTAGAATTTGCTTCTCTTTTGGTACCTACTGCGTAGGTAGGTACTCCATACTTTAGGTACGTAAGTAGGTAGGCATTAGTGTAGGCCGGGGGGGCTCTGGGGGGCTTGGTCTGGGGTTCGGGCTGTTACTGCGCCGTAGGTCGGTACACTGTAGCCACTGTAAGCATGTTAGAGCCGACGTCAGTGGTAGAATCACGCAACGGCGACCCAGACGACCTCGGCTCATCCCTCCAGCGAGCGAGACCTTGCTAGACTGGCCTAAGCTGTGCACGAATCAGCGTGTCAGCAATTCCCAATTCCCCGACTTAGAACAGGCTAGCTTCGTCACTTGCCTTCACTGTCCTCGCCTCGACTATTCGCGTCGAAATATCAACTCGACACATTCCTCTCTCTTTCTCTCACTCTACTTATCTATCATTCTTCTTCTCATTCTCCATTCCTATCCTCCCTCCTACAATTCTCAAGCCAAAACAGCAGCGTCTTGGCTCTTTCCTTCACGCTTCCTCCTTTTCCGTCTCCCGCCTTTTTGCCTTGATACCCCCTCTTCTTTGACACTGCCAATAATTTCCCGTCGTTGATCGGTTCGAGATGGCTCCTCGTGTGATTGTTGTTGGTGGCGGGCGTAAGTGAATCCCGGGACACCCGACCGTGGTGGATCGCCAGCATGCAACGATGCGAACGAAGCGCTGACTTTACCTCTTTGTCTAGTCTCTGGTCTCAGTGCCGCCCATACCATCTATCTAGCCGGTGGCAATGTTGTCGTTCTCGACAAGCAAGGTGAGCAACAGCCTGGGCGGAAGAAGCTCCCTGCGGCGCATTCCTCGCGACTAACACAGCGCCCGTAGGCTTCTTCGGTGGTAACTCTACCAAGGCCACCTCTGGCATCAACGGTGCCTTGACGCGGACTCAGGTCGACCACAAAATCCAAGACAGCGTCAAGCAATTCTACGATGACACCCTCAAGTCGGCCCGTGACAAGGCCAGGCCTGATCTCATCAAAGTCCTCACTTACAAGTCCGCCGCCGCTGTCGAGTGGCTGCAAGACGTTTTCAATCTCGACTTGACATTAGTCTCGCGACTCGGGTAAGCACGCGCGCATTTGCCGAGTTTAGTGATATTTCGCTAACGATAGGCTAGTGGACACTCCCAACCCCGAACCCACAGAGGCCACGATGCCAAGTTTCCCGGTATGGCTATCACATACGCTCTGATGCAGCGGTTAGAGGAGCTCGCCGAGACCGAACCCGAACGGGTCCAGATCATCAAGAAGGCCCGTGTAACAGGTCTAAACAAGGAGGGTAACAAGATCACCGGTGTTCAGTACGAATACAACGGCGAGTCCTCCAGCGTTGAAGGCCCCGTCATCCTGGCTACCGGTGGTTATGCTGCCGACTTCAGCGACAGCTCCCTGTTGAAGAAGCACAGGCCCGATACCTTCGGACTGGCCACAACCAACGGCTCGCACGCTACTGGTGATGGTCAGAAGATGGTCATGGCCATTGGCGGAAATGGCATCGATATGGACAAGGTCCAGGTCCACCCCACGGGTCTAGTTGATCCCAAAGACCCAGGCTCGAAGTGGAAGTTCTTGGCTGCCGAGGCCCTGCGTGGCGAGGGTGGTCTGTTGCTCAACGCAGACGGTGACAGATTCTGCGACGAGCTCGGTCACAGAGATTACGTCTCTGGCATGATGTGGAAGGAGAAGGACAACGGCAAATTCCCCATCCGCTTGATCTTGAACTCCAAGGCCTCCAATACGCTAGATTTCCACACTCGCCACTACTCCGGCCGTGGCCTGATGAAGAAGATGACCGGCCAGCAGCTCGCCAAGGAGATTGGTTGCACCCCCGATCATTTACAGAAGACCTTCACCACCTACAATGCCATTGCTGATGGCAAACAAAAGGACCCTTGGGGCAAGAAGTTCTTCCACAACCTGCCACTCGACATCAATGACGATTTCCACGTCGCCCTCATGGAGCCTGTGCTACACTTCACCATGGGCGGTATTGAGATCAACGACAAGGCTCAAGTCTTGAACCAGTCTCAACAGCCGTTCGACGGTCTCTTCGCCTGTGGTGAGCTGGCCGGTGGTGTCCACGGCGCCAACCGACTTGGTGGTTCCTCTCTGCTGGGCTGCGTTGTCTATGGCCGTGTTGCAGGTGACTCTGCTAGCAACTATCTATTCCAGCAGGCCCTCTCCGGTGTAGCTGGCGCAACTCAACGCCTCGGCCAGATCTCGCTTCATATCGATCCTTCCCAGCCGGGCAAGGTCTCCGTTGAGTGGGCCAGCGGCGCTACTGCCTCTGCTTCACCAGCTAGTCAGACGACGAGCGCTGCACCCGCAGCTGAGGCTGCCAAGCCGTCCCAGCCCAAGAAGTTCGAGATTCCCGAGAAGGAGTATACACTAGAGGAGGTTGCGAAACACAACACAAAAGAAGACTTGTGGGTTGTCGTCAAGGGTGTCGTCATGGATCTCTCCAACTGGCTCGAAGAGCACCCCGGTGGTCCTCAGGCCATCATGAACTTCATGGGCCGCGATGCGACCGAGGAGTTCGAGATGCTGCACGACGACGAGGTCATCCCTAAGTACGCACCCGAGCAGGTAATAGGGCGCGTCAAGGGCCAGAAGATCACACTTGAAATCTAAAAACGTCATCGTATCCAAAGATACAACCTTTGAGTTGGTACGGGAATAATTAAGACTCGCGCTTAGGCTAGGTAGACTTCCACTCCTCCATCTCTCTACCCGACTTGGGTATATACATGCGATGCATGGGAACATATGTTATTATATACACACGGAACGAAGCGAAGCGAGCATGAAAACGTAGTAGGCATGGGCTGGGCGGCGCTTCTTAGGTGCCGCATCCCACTCGCATCTGTATTGATATCTTGGGACGATGGAACGTCCTCGTTTGGTTGGTTGCGCATGGATTGAATGCTTTTTTTTTTTTGCTCGTGTGTAGCAGATAGCTAGGAATCACATCATAAAAATTTGATACGTAACTACTTCATCAGCGAGTTAGACTTGATTGTGATCTATGGTTTCTTCGTAGTTGAACTTGTTTATGTGAAACGAGGGCACGGCGCTGACACAGTCTCTATGTTGACAATTGATATTGACGTCGCTTTCCATTATTTTACTAACCTGACTTCGCGACTTTTCAGAATTCAAGCTTTGATCTCCATTTCCGCCGCATCTAGTTACTTTTCTCCTATCGCATCCCCTACTACTTCTTTCAACCTATTTCTTTCTTCAGCCTACCTCTTTCTCCAACCCGTCCGTTAACAGCGCCATCAGCCATAGACGCCGTCCCGTGTTTACCCTTTCTGACGCCATCCCTCGTTTTCATTCTCCTTACCTTAACCGCTGCCATGGACGTCGACCGCGACGTCGTGGTTCGAATGAACCCCAACCTGTCCGATGACCAGATCGACGAGCTTATCGAACAACGCGTCCCCGAACTCACATTCGAATATGGAAGCAGTGTCCGCATGTCGACGGCGATCTATAAACAGTACAAGGCGGAAGCGCGAGACTTGGACCAGTACCGAAAATACGTTCACGTCATCGAAGCATTTGGCGAAGAAGGCTTCAAACCATTTGCAGAAAACGCCAAAACCAAGGGTGGAAACACGAACATAACTATAGCACCAAACCACGACACTACCGAAAGTATAATGTTGTCAAGTTTAGAATTAACCATCTACAGCCACTTATATATGGGAAGGTAACAGGTTGTATACCTCCTCTCCCCCTTGGTATACCCTCCTTTAGCTCCCGCATCGTGCCTTCGGAACTAGGAATGCGGTAGCGGTAGAACCATAAGTTATACAGAGGGAAACGACGCAAGGCCAGAAGGAAGAAGTGAGGTTTCTGGGCTATATGACTCACACACAACATTTATCATACCACAACTTCAGATTTTCATGCTTGACTTCGAGAAACTGGCCTTCCTAGTTCTCGTTCCAAGGGCCCCTACTCAGCTTTGACTCATTGTCAGCCTTCACGTGCCTGTAATGGCGTAGAGAGCCTGTTAAGGGGAGAGGGAAGCAACGTTGTATGCTCCCTTGTCCGATAGTCGTCATCGTAAGATTTGCAATGCAATAGGTATTTTATATGAGCTGCTAGCCTTGAGATATCATAAGGTTACTATACTTGACTTAGCGACTACGTACGCTATTTATTCACTCATTCTTACTTTCTTTATAATCAAATCCTTCTCTTTCTTTACACTGAGATGATAATCCCACGTGTCACGGTCCCAACCGTGAGCCCTTATAAGTGGCTGCAAACGGTCAAGGTTCCCACCTTGACAACATTCTACTTTTGCATTCTGCATGAGTGGTGTTGTGGTATAGCGTTGCAGTTCTGTTCTGTGACAATATGATCTAATACACGATGGGACTTGACGGTTTCGAAATAGATGGCTGTAAAAAGAACTCGATGCGATCTAATGAATTCCTAGAAGGTTTAAGTTATCTAGTTGAGTACAATATCTACACTTCATAATTTCGAAGCTTTGAAGCTCTGAAGATGATATATAACTCCAGTGTGACGGGGAAATCTACGTAGTTGGTGATAAAGTAGCCAGGCCTTGTAGGGTAGTCATATTTATGGTTTGGGCTACATATATATAGGAATTCTGGTCCCCTTAGAGACATGGACGGCCGGGAATCGATTAATCTATCCATTGAACTCTATATTTGACCCCTCCTACTCCCTTCTTCCTAGCTACTACTAACCTCCTATTCACTCTGTGAGAAACCCCTCAGGCAGTGTGACGGAGGAAAAATGAGGCCGTTAATGCTCCTCCAGTATTGACTACATATATAGTACGCAACAGATAGGTATATACGTAGAAGATATCCGCAATATGAAGTGATCCTAAAATAGTGTATTATTCAAGAGAGAGTGTTGAATAAGTGGCAAGATTTACTGAACAAGTATGAAGTTTAGCTCCGATAGCTACTTGCTAACAAACTACTCAAAATTAAAGCCTCATCCTTTCCCGTCCCCTTTCTTTTTACCCCAAGACTAGGGCAATTAGATAAGAGCCAATGGAAACTTACCACGAACATGAGCTTAGAAGAATCTAACCGCGTTCTTAAACTGTGATAAAGTTTATTTCTAGATTTAGTTCTTGTATAAGCTTAAAACAAAAGTTATAAACCTTAAAGATTATCCTGCTGTGCTCCACCATTATAAATAGTATATTGGAGACATCACTCAACTCTGTCATTCATACATTTAGTTGAAATGAACGTTTATCTGGGTTTATCATCGAGTCGTCCCAAGAGCAGATATCACAGCCTATCTGCCATTCATATTCTTCTGGAACTTCGTTATTTAAATAGCAAATAGGATGCACTTCGATTTGGCGTATTCATTCTACTACACAGTTTCATTTTTCTATGTTACCATACCACCTACATGACTCATTAATGTCGTCTAATTACTGAATACTCACCATCCCATAACTAACGCCCTAAACATCAAATAGGAGATATTATTCGTCGGCCTAGCTACCAATCACGACCTACACATAAGCACAGCACAGTCGGGCCACACGGCTCACCCCATATAGTCGACGTAAAACATCGAGTCAGCCGCGGTCAGCCGATCATATGAATGTCTTACTTACGTCTTACACACCACCAACGCCGCCTCCATCTCACTGTATGCATAGAAACACATGCATGGAAGTATACACGCATCCTAGCAAACCCTCGCCTTTTTTATTATTTTTAATTCGACGAGCAGCGTACGTACGTATTCTACCCATCCCCTCCTATCCACAACTCGCTACCGTTATCCCAACGAGCCAATGTGCGCGAAGCTGAGATAAGCACCATCGTCTTTCGCACCTCGCAGACGCCGACCTGCAGGATAATACAGCCCTATGAGTGCATCCTTGCCACCGAGCAAAATGATAAATAAATAATGATAAAAAATAGACTTAATTTCCGCCCTCCCGCGTCTTCGTCGCGTCCCGCTGTCGAGGCGTGGTCGAGACTAAACGGATGGATGGGCGCGCTCAGCTCGCTTACCGAGCGCGGGGACTAGACCGGGTCGAGCCTTCGAGGCGAGCGGATGTACGTATGTGCCGCGCCCTTCGCGCCACCCCCTTTCCCAGAACTGGGCGCGGCGCGGCGCGCTGTGGTGTGTTATCTATGCGTAGTGGTTTACTCGGTGCCGTGGTTAGGTACTCCAACAACCTCGATTTGTGACCTGTAACACGGCGCGTGGTTCAACTGTTGGATGATATCTCCACAGATTGAGGGATCCGAGTTGTGGCTGATTATCGACGGCGCTTTATCGTTATACTTGCATTTGAAACTCATGTGCTTGGACCTCTCGGTGAGGAGTTGGCTTGGAAGTACTGCACGTGAAAGATATACCTCAGGTGTATAAGTACTCACATATGTCTACTTGCACCCTCTATGCAAGAAAAGAAGCCAACAAACTACCTAATCCGGCCACCGAGCTGAGGACCAATGTAGCCCATTCGTCAGTGACCTACGGCATGGAGCAAAATATAGACTTTGATACCACAGGTGAGTATTAGTGTATAAGACCTTGGTAAGCTCGTATGTTTCGGAGTCACGTATAGCAACTACCTAGATAGATCTGTATAGGAAGATACAATGCTATACGCCCAATAGTACCTCACGTCTTGCCGAAAGTGGCTTTCACGATAGGCTATGTAAAGCCGGAGATGTAAAGTCCTGACATAATCCCGAGCCGTAAATGCGGTCCTAGCTGAAGAGACAATGTCTTGCACGACTCTGTCTCTGCCCCGCAGCCAGGCAGAATCGGAAAGCGAGAGACAGATGTCTAGCACGGACTGGATGATCTCGTCGTATCCTGAGTAGCGTTGGCCGAAGTCGTGGATGACTACCTACCTATGCTGCCGTTTAAGAAACCATACCGTTGAAGACAAGGGCGAGTAATATCCAACGTTCCACAATGTCGGGTCTGTACAGAATATCCCTAGCGTCCACCAAGAGGGTTAATTTTAGCCTAGTACTACCGGCTGGTTGGTTACCAATTTCTCAACGTCATGGCCGCTTCACAATGGAACGGGCCTCCGGTTGTGAAGTTATTTGCCTTCTGCCTCCTAGGGAGCGAGGAACCGGTGTGCAGTGAAAGTGATGTGGCATCCACAAACATGTTAGCATAAATCAACCAACGGATAGTTTAGCTCGAGCGTCTAGATTCTCATCGAGTGGTTGAGACTTGAACAGGGACTAAGTAAGGGGGTTTTCTACGTGAAGCGATACCGCCTCGCTGAAGAATGAAGGACAAATAATTTGACAGGATGGTCTAAAGTATACAATATCCTTCTGGAAGGTAATGGAAAGGTATGCCGTTAGGTCCTTTGTACAAGCATGTTTCTCATTGGTCCAACATCATCAGTACGATGTCTACATCACGCATGTAACAGAAGAAATTGGAACGAACAGAATGTGCTGGCTGAGCGTTGGATGGCCCTAAGGTTCACCGTCCACGCATAGGGGAAACACGCACACTCGCTTCCAACGGTTGGTCTGTCCAACCGTTCGAAATTCATGTGTCCAGCCTGGTGGTCATCCATGGTCCGCAGTGATTGGGCTTGGGCGGCGGCGTCGTCTCAGGATAGGTGAGGGAAGGGCCGAGCATCTGCCAGGAACCGCATAGTGTCATTGTGGCACATTGAACGGCGACGTTGTTCACGTTTACCTACATAATGGCAAGTCAGGTGAATAGGGGGTTATGATGTACAGTATAGGCAGACCTACATAGTAAATCATTCAATCAAGACGAGCACCGATGTTCTTCTGTTACATCCTTCTGTCTACGTAATTAAGTATTCGAGGCCGTACAAACAAACGTGAGAGTGTTCCGCGCCGCACGGGAACTACCGCTTGTTATTGTGGTTTCTAGGTAGATGATCCTAAAGGATCGATCGACTAGTGGAATTTGTACATACGTACGTATACCCTGGATATTACTACCAAGTTTTTTGTACGGGACCTGAATGGTTGTAGGTGAAGATGGTGCTCCGATGTTCTCGCAGGCAGCTAGTGTTTAGTACCTTGAATGCCTAACTTGTGTGAGATATGATTTTCTCCCAAAGCCGAGATAGGCGGTCTCCAGGCCACCTGTCACGACGGCATTCAACTCCCTAGTAAGCTGTATGGTGTAGTCTAGTGCGACATAGGCCTGGCTGGAGTTGCTAGCAGGTATCACTCGATCCAAAACTAGAAGTCCGTGGCCTATGTGCTGAAACTATTACGCATAGATTCTCTTGCTTAGACAAGGCGTAAGAAACTAGCCAACACGGTAACATATGGCGTCTCTGTTATATGTTAGATATTAGGTGATCCTGCTTCTCCTTTCCCAGTACATTAAATACTCTTCTAAGCGCAGAGATGCCTTGAGCTTGTGATGATGAGTTGTAATAAGCCTGACATGCCGACACTGAAGGCGAATGAACCCGCCGGGGCATTATCTGACCTAACAACTAATAGATATCCCCACACCTGTATAGCGTTGAAGTGGTCACAAAACGTTCACATGGGGGAGGGAGTGTGCGCTGCATCGTACTTATGCCAGAGAAACAAGAAACACCGAGCAGACCTAAGGAGACCAAGGCTGGCTAGCTAGGTAGTCTTCATATGTATTCCTTTGTGACAAGACTAGACATGTTTTTTATGGTGAGACGAATTGGTAACGACATCCGGTAATGACGAATGAAAGTCGCAAGGTCTGGCTGCTGTTGGCTGTCAGGTGCTTTTCTTGTGTTTCTGCATTGGGCTTGAAGTCCAGGCCTGCCTCGGCAGGTATCGGTACTGTTCCGTGCGTATGCATGTGTATCGCTATGCTGTATTCTGTAGTGTATGCCATCTAGACTGCCCTGCGACGACATGGCCTACGCCAAGTATGTATATAAGTAGGTATAGAGTATGCGCAGGTACATACATCCATACATGTGAGATTGGATCCAACGTTTGGTGTTGTTGGCGGCGGCGACTTGACGCAAGCAAGTGTGCGCGGCTGGCACGGCACGTTGCCAATTGGTCAGATGTCCTTGCAACTTGAAGTACAGCACTTGGCTGAATGTGGGCTAGGGTTAGAGAGAAGGACGAGCTCTGCTTGGCCCGAGATGCCAGGGATCTTGGATGGTCATGTCGACGTCCTTGTGAATGGGCTGAGAAAATTTGTAATAGTGTAGATAGAGAACAAGGGGCTGGAACTACACTACCTACTTACACTACAGAATACTTACTTATACACTACCTACGTCCGCTATAGTGGCCTTGCTCACTGTTCCGTGCCTAATATTACGTATAGGCAGTGTAGCTTAGGGGTGTAAGTGGCGATTGGGGGCTTGATTCGGGGCGCGGGTATGCTGCGCGGTACAAAGTGCTGTAGGTGTGGCACTACGATGTAGGTACCTACTCCTACCTACCTTTTATGCTGCATATGCAGATATTCAATGTATAGATGTTGTAATATGAGATCAGGATAGAGTCAGGCGATGAGCCAGCCAGCTAGATAACCAGCCAGCCAAACAGCGAGGCTAGACGACGGACGCAGTCAGATCCTACTTGTGTTACCATACGTGTAAGTGGCTCGCAAGCGATAGCAACGCTGACCGTCGTCTGAGGCGTCATCTCGTGAACGACCGTGGAGATGAGTGTACAGCACCGTAGCACGCGTAGTGTACTGTAGTGTACTGTAGTGTAGGCAAGTTGGCTCAATATTGGAAGCATGCATGTACTGTAGTACATATTGGATAGGTGATGTACCTACTAGTGAAGGCGAGCGAGGTATTAATTGAGTGCACTCCTAGGTAGATAGTGAATATATTATAGGGAACTTGGCAAGTTCTTAGCATGTGCTGGGAGCTATAACTGTCCCGGAGATCCGGTGATGTTGTGTCCTAACGCATCTGTAAGTAGGCATTGTAATGAGGTAGACTATCCTAGGTTAGGTAGTTTATAGTGAAAAGAAAAAGAGGTGGTGGTGTCGAATGAGAAAGAAACGTGGCTATTCTCGAGGTGCCACAGCGACGGGACATTATGACAAGAGGTATGCCATACCTCCTATGCATACAAGTAATGTGCTATATAATTTCTATATTCTGTACTCCCATGCATCTAGACCATTCGCAAATGCTCGCATGATACCGAACTAAACATACTTATACCGTTAATAGGTAGCTTCATCTCGCCCGCGGCAATCTCCCTGTTTATGTACTACACTAATAGCCCTAGTGTGGTGTAGTTGATGTAGTGTGTATGCGCAGCGTAGATACTATTGTAGAAACGTCTTAGACACCACCACACCGGACACTAGGTACTCGTATGCCGAGGGTATACTGAACCCATGCTCCGGGTGTACGCATACATAAGCTGGTAGCTCAGTCATGGAGAAAAGACTTTGTATCTATTTACGCAACAGACAGTTCATGCTGTACAACTGCACTGCGCTTATCTCTAGCAAGGCGGTCGTGTGGCGCTCCAAATCGTATACGGTTGGACCATAAGACGGCAGAGCTCACAACCGCGGACGTTTCTTTTCCTTCCATTTTCCTTCCATTTCCTTTCTGCCGTCTCTCTCCTTGCCGTGTGCCCAGGAGCGTGCCCCGTACCTATCCAGCCTTTAGTGTAATACACATTATAGCGTAGTTTAGTGTACGCATAGTTCTGGCATAGTGTAGCGTAGGCAGGTACACTAGAGCTCCCCCGCAATCGCTATTTAGTGTACCATCTGGTCATTCATTTGCCGTGATTGTTGCGCCGGACCGGATAGGTGGAGATGGGGTTCGTGAGAACCTGGCCATTCCGGATCGGGCTTGGTAAGGTGAGTGATTGGCCAGCAGCGGAATCATTCTATTCTACCTTCCTACAAAATGCACCACCTATCTATCTATCTATATGCAAGTAGCGCGCAGTATAGTACACCTGTAGTAGACTGCCTACCTATTTGCTATTCTTTAAACTACCTACCTAAACTACTTCTGTATGTAAAAATGTGATGCCTACCTCTTATCCCTATCCCTTGCTTCTATTTAGTCATATGTACAGAGCATACACCATAAACTAGCTCATGAGACCACCCAATCCCAAGTGAAATATCTACCGACTAGACAGGCAAACATCCATATTCCGGCTTCAAGGCATGCGGAACTAAATGAGCAACACTTATACTTATCCTGGTTGGTGGTCTTGGACCCAAAGGCGTTACACGCCAGCTGAGACAGGTGATGTATAAGCGGTGACATGGCGTCGTTGTCAGTTCATTATGTTCCTGGTCGAATCGACTTGTACGCTACCCTCCCTACATAGAGATTTTTTTTACTATGTACGTCGTTTGGAACATTTCTTATGGTGTGACAACATTTGCGGCCTTGGGCTCCACGATACACACGCGCTGCCCTACGGGTACGATGCATATGGCATATGTACGTCTTGCATGCTATGTATGTACACTGCTTTTCTAAGACATGGAGGGGGAACAGCAGCAAGAACGGTAGGTATGATTGCTGGTTTGTCCGCGCCGCTAGCTTGCATAGGAGGCGAGAAAAAGAGCCTTGCTTCTCTCATTACACTAACACGGTAGTGTAGTGTAGGCATCTAGTGTGGTCATGCCATGAACGAATCGTCACTAAGGCGCGGTGCTTCATCGAAGTCCTGAGAGTAAGTACATCCATACCAGGAGCGTATCATCTATCTATTAATTACACCTATGCGTAAGTAGTGTAAGTGTAAGTACGTAAGATTAAGTGTGTATACCGTTACGTATTGCCTAGCCGTAAAGGGATTGTCTTGCTACCATCATCACCGTCCATGGTTCTGGCCTTCTATTAATATTACCCACGTCGCGCACAGGCATTCTTTTTTTGCTGTTAGTCGATTCTTTCTCGCTGTTATAATGTCTCTAGACTTGCAATACCACACACCAAAGCGCAAGGCAAGGGGGGCGGTCGAGGAAGCAAGCAAACTACACCACAGTAGCGTAATTTGATGACCTGTTTATTCTGCTAATCGTCCATTCAAATAGATTCTGGCCGCGATGGTCGGAGACCGGACAATCAGTATTCTTCTACGTACCTACAGCACATACGTTGTAGCTGGCGAGGTCCCGTTACACAAGGAGGTGGAGTGGACTGAGGCCCTTACTTATACGTACGCTAGGCCAGCCTATTTAGGGACACCCGATTATGTACGGAGTCTTCCATCTGTACAATACCTACTGTATGTACTGTACCATACTGTACGGTACAGATACAACAGTAAGTAGTACGGACATACGCATACAACTTTAGAAAGATCTCAGCGGGTGAGATCCGACCCTCGCCCATACTTACGCAAAGAAGGGTGCTTGCTGTTGATTTCGTCGTTGGTACCACATTCATGTAGGTATCCGTAAACTACGACATGCCTACCGCACTACCTAAGGTACTTAACCTACATACACTCTGGCGTATGAACACATTAGCCGGTGCCATATGGTAGTGGTACTGTTGACAAACAAGGGAGCCTCATCGCTAAATTTAAACATCCCACTACCCATTCAAATGCCCAAAGCAATTTGGGGGAGAGAAGGACGAGGGGGGAGGATTGTGTATTTCGACTTACATACCTCTATAGACAATACACATGCTTTACCGACCCCTAATCAAGTTTGTAAGTAGGTAGGATGTATGCAGGGACTACACTACCTACCTATGCTACAGTAGATGCCCTAATAATACGTAAGAAAAATACTGTTATGGTAAGTATGTAGGTTGTATGGTACCTTATTCTGTGAGTAATCAGGGACACGCTGCCAATGGATGGCGCATTTCACATTAGACCTATCTAAATCCAATCCGAGTTCACAACATATACGTACTTCGATGTAGGTAGGCAAGTAAATATGTATATGTACATACCCGTCCATGCTGCTAAGTTAAAGCTCAGCAGCCATTTCAGAGTGGCTTGTCATGTTGTTAGATGCGAAGGGGCCAGAGGCTAGCCGAAATAGGGCGTTCATGGATGGTTGACACACACAAGACACTGCACTAAGTCCTGCCGGTAGCGAGTTAGACGCCAGCTGGGCTGAGGGTTCAGTCAAGGAATCCCCCCGCCTCCCACTCCTCCAGGCTTTCCCCCAGGAACACCCTTACCACCCAATTCCGCACCAGGCCCACTATTTACTGCATGTGGTATGTTTATTAGGTACATACTGTTGGTACCTACATGCACGGTAAGGTGGCCAGGGTAGGTACTGTACTCTCAGGTTCAACTCGCTTAAACACGCCCTCTTCGTCCCCAGACACCCAATCAGATGCCGGTCCCTTTACCCTTGGCCTGCTCTTAGCCACAAGCTGTACAGGACTGTACAGTGCTGTATGTACACTACCGTAGCGCATCTCTGTACTGTACTGTAGTCTGGATGGAGCGTGCCTACCCCCCGGCGCAGCGTGGGTGCTGATCCTGGCGGGTCCCAAGTCTTGGCCCTCGACTGCTGACCGACTGCTGACCTTGTGTGTGTTTTCTAGTCTAAGTCGACCCTCTCCCGCCTTTTTCCTCGCCGTTGCTGGCACTTCTCCACTCCGCACTCCTCTGCAACTCGTCGAGACCTACTCCCCTTCGTCGTATTATACCCACTCTCCATCTACACTATTCTGTACTCCATCTCGACTTGTCCATGGGAACCCGCAAATTTCAATTCCAACGTCTTCCTCTACAACCTCGACAACAACCCCTTCCGTCCATCACGCTCCCGACGGCCGTCGCATTGAATACGCTGGCTTGACGTCCCAACACCATCCACCATGGCGATAGCCATGGGCTGGCACAAACCGGACAATGTCGCCGGGTCCTCTGCGCCGGCTATCATGGTCGGCCTATTCGTAGCGACCGGCGGAGTTTTGTTCGGTTACGATACTGGGTGAGTATCTAATATCTACACTAATGTCTAACCCATACGACTTGTTTTATACTGTATAGAATAAATAACTACCGTCGAATGAATTACTGCGGCGGTTGCGCTCTTACGTTCTCTCGCCTCGTCTCGCCTGTCGATATGCATCCCTCCTCTTCCCATGCTATATGCCATCACTACTTGCGCGCTGACCTGTCTCCTCCGCTACAGCACCATCAATGGTATTCTCGCCATGAGGTCCTTCAAGGACCAATTCAGTACCGGCTTCCGAGACGATAAGGGCCTGCTCGCACTCAAACCCGACCAGATATCCATCACCGTAGCCATCCTCAGTGCAGGAACGTTCGCCGGCTCCCTGCTCTCTGCGCCCTTCGGTGATTGGATTGGCCGCCGACTGTCCATCATCGCATCTATCGGCGTATTCATTCTCGGTGTTATATTCCAGGTCACCGCTAACGCTCTCCCGTTATTGTTGGCTGGGAGGTATGTCTCAATCCGGAATCGAATGTTGCTGGAAGGCGCTTGCGTTGACATGAATTGATTGTCTAGATTTTTGGCCGGTGTTGGAGTTGGGTCCGTGTCTGTTCTCGTTCCGCTCTACCAGTCGGAGATGGCTCCAAAATGGATACGTGGGACACTCGTTTGCGCATACCAGTTTTCCATTACCGTTGGTTTGTTAGCCGCGTCTATCGTTAATCAATTAACCTACCAACTACCTGGCGCTGCGGCATATCAGATTCCTTTCGGCCTTCAGCTTACTTGGGCCGTGATTCTCAGTCTTGGTCTTCTCGTCTTACCAGAAACACCGCGATATCTCATCAAACGTGGTGACAAACTCGCTGCTAGTCTAGCACTCAGTCGCCTTCGACGCCTCGATATTACGCATCCGGCCCTCGTTGAAGAACTCGCAGAGATTGAAGCAAACCACGAATATGAACTCGCGCTTAGTAGCGCGTCATACCGTGACGTCTTCATGGGCTCTCCACACCTGGGTCGTCGGATTCTAACTGGTTGTGGGCTTCAGATGCTTCAGCAGCTTACTGGCATCAATTTTATCATGTATTACGGTACTACGTTCTTTCTCGGCGCCGGTGTCAACAACCCCTTCACCATCTCTCTAGTCCTTAACGTCATCAACGTCGTCTCTACGGTCCCGGGCCTATTTGTAGTCGAGACCTGGGGTCGCCGAAAGCTTTTGATCGTTGGGTCCATAGGGATGGCTATCTGCCAGCTGGTTATCGCCATTTTCTCGACGGTTGCTTATGATATGAAAGGATTGGTTGCGAAGCTACTCATTGTTTTCCTCTCTTTTTTCGTCTTCTTCTATGCTGCTTCCTGGGGTCCGGTCGCTTGGGTGGTCACGTCGGAGATCTACCCTCTCAAGGTTCGAGCGAAATCCATGTCCATATCTACGGCATCAAACTGGTTACTCAACTTCGGTATTGCATACGGAACGCCATTTCTCGTCGAGGAAGGTACCGGGTCTGCCTCTCTCGGATCCAAGGTCTTCTTCCTTTGGGGAGCCTTTTGTATTCTCGGGGCTGTCTTCGTCTATTGTATGGTTTATGAAACGAGCAAGATTAGTCTGGAACAGATCGACGAGATGTACGAGAGAGTCCACCTGGCATGGAAGAGCAAGGGCTTCGAACCGAGTTGGAGCTTTCAGCAGATACGTGATGAAGGATTCGCTGACAGTGGCATCCCACTGCCTGAAAATGAGTTTGAACCCCCGAGGACAGGGTCAACCGTAACTGATACGAGTATACAAACGATACAAACGACGGAAAATCACACGGAAAATAGCGAATCGGAAGAGGATAAGGCCATCCGCGAGTTGGGATTAAGTAATGTTGATTTCAGCTACTGATATCGCTACTCATTTTCCCACGACTTGCATGCAAAGCGGTTATTCACACGTCTTTGCCAAGGCCTATCGTTTCACTCGATAAACCCTTCATTCGCATATGTCTTGTTTTTTTTACGAAATATACTTATCATCACTATACCAGCGCCGGAGTTGGATGGGTCGGCGTACATTGGAATTTTGGGGGTCACTCGGGTTCACAAAGGGGCGGGTGTTTTTTCACACGGGATACCAGGCTAGGTTTTGGCGTCAAATAGCCAGCCCCCTTCAAAAGAAGTGACGGGCTCGCGTTGACATCTCTATCATGAGGTTTTTATCTATCAGGGAGGCTCCTCTAATGTGCAGTAGTCGCGGCGCCAGTTTTCGGTCATGTGTTGTTAAAGCCCGCACGGCATGTACCATCTGCTCGGCTTGTTTTTGTGCTGGACAACGTGCTTAATGTCTGAGGCGAGCCTGATCCGGTCTGTTCATCCCTACTTCCAGAGGAAGTCCTTATATATCTGTATCATGACTTGGGGGTAGACGTTCTGAGTGATCTCACCATCATCGACGTCGTCATCAATATTACTCATCTAGTCGAATAGATTCGACGATTAAATAAAGACTTATTGTTTATTATCTTCAACTCTATAATTTCAGCCCCGTCTGTCGCGATCTGTGATGTTTATGTATTCGTTCGGTTGTACCCATAATTTCGATATAATTTTGTCTCTAGCTTACTAGACATACGGGCTCGAGACTCGAGTGATAGAAAGAAGTTGGTAATATCACTTGCTCGGAAGCGGATAATTGTGGACTGCGCGGTTATGTCTAGGATTTAGACATCGACGGTATCGAAGAGACAAGATAGAATAAAATTTTATGGTACGTTGAACTTAACACGACGCATCTATAGTACAACTATAATTACATGAATACAGGTAGCGCAGCATAAATCGTGAGCCTCACAAATGGTCAGCAACCTAACAATGGCAAATCTCGGGGCAAACAGACGACTGCCTATTGATTATTCCATTCCGTTATTTCTTGCGGTGACGAGGCTGTGGCTTAAGGGGAGAGTAGACAGTAGTATAGTAACATCATATAAACTGACCAAATAAGTACTGACGCACCTTTTACACTACATATCTTACTGACTCCTATATCCCGGTTTTATTATATCTACGTCTTAATTTAGAGAAGCGACTTAAATGTGTATAAAACGACTCCTTACACCGACCTAGTAGGCCTTAGTTTATTTAGCTAATAGACCTGGCTTGTCAACGCGTTGTGCTCTGCTCCCCTACTTGCTCCTCCTTTTGTTCTTCCACTCTTTTGGTTTTCCTGTCGATATAATATTCTATTATAGAGAAGTAGATAGGGAAATAAGCAGCTTGTATAAGCGCTACGTTACACTATAGTTGTTAACTAATTTCTAACTTGGATATAATGAACGTTTACCTCTAACAAGCTATCTATCAGGTTTATGAGTAAGACTAAGCTATAGATTCTTAATGCTAACTCTTCAACGCCTGGTAGTATGTAGGTAAAACCGAGATGCGCAGATATAACTGGAATGACAGCAGTGAGCAAACCTCACCCAGATCTCGTCTCAACGCACATCCAGTCACAAACTCGATCTCACCAAGCCAAACAGCACAACCCAAGCCTCATGCATAAATAGATAGACAAACAGCTAAACACGTAAATAAACAATAATAATTACACCCTCTCCCACTATCTATCTACCGCGGATCCCCCAAGGGGGTATTAATACACGCCGCCACCATTATATTTTCACACGCAGCCCCCTCTCCATGGTCCGAGCCCCCTCACCCCAACCAAGCAAACCACCCGTAAACCAGCACGACCATCCAAACGACCCTCCAGCACGACGTCCAGATCTCCTCGGCGACGACCTTGAGCGCGGTGCGCGGCCGCGCGGCCGCGGGCCGCCAGGGGTCCCCGCGGAGCTTCCCGTCGTAGTACATGTCCCTGCGGATCTGGATGCGCGGCCCGCGGGTCTGCGCCCAGCCCCATTTCCCGGGTCCCGTCTTGCCGTTGCCGCTGCCGTTCCCCTTGTCCTTCGCCGCTGCGGCGGCGCTCCCGTTGCGTCCCTCGTAGGACCTCGTGCGCGACGCTGCGAAGCGGGCTGAGGGGAGGCTGGATGCTGCCGTGGCGGACGACATGGTGGAGTCGTAGTGGGTTTCGTCGTCTTCATCGTCGTCAGCCTTGGCCTTGAAGACGGGGAGCACGGCGGATGGCGCGGCGTGTAGGGGTCCGAGGGCGAAGGGCTGGAGGTGGAGGGCGGGCACGAGGGCCGCGCGCGCGATGAGGGCGAGGATGGAGAGCGCGCCGAGGACGGCGTAGGTCAGGAACATGGATAATTGATCGGGGAGGAGACACATGTGTGTCTGCATGGTGCGGCCCGAGGCGCTGGCGAGGGGGGCGCCCTGCGCGTCGACGGGGTTGTACAGCGAGACCATCTGGAAGCCGGGCTTGAGGACGCCCATGGCCATGCTGAAGCTCTTGACGGTGATCTCGCGGACGTTGTCCTTCTGCGCCGAGTGCACGACCTCGCAGTAGTCGTGGTCGTCGCCCGAGAAGACGTGGATCACGTTGCCGATGGTCTTGATGAGCTTGATCGAGTCCTCGTCGCTGAGCACGTTCTGGTACTGGTACCCGCTCGACACGCTGATGGCGTTGCGGTGGTCTGGGATCACGGGGCCGGCCTGTCCCTTGGCTGGCTTGGTGGGTGGCCAATGTTCGCGCATCGGGCCACAGGGCGTCCCGGGGTCGCGATATAACGGGACGTGGGTTAGGAGGATAGTGGGAAAATCAGTGGCGCCCTCGCCTGGGTCGATCGTGGGTAGATTGCTGAAGTCTGCGCTGTCAAGTTCCTCTACTCTATGTTCTTGGGCGATTTCCTCCACCTCACCTCTCCAGAAGCGCAATTCTTTTTGTACAGCGCGTCGCTTCGTAGCCTGGACTTCATCTAAAAAGTCATGTACCGGCTGATATATATCTTTTAAGTCGACCTTGTCTTTCATTTTAGACGTGCCGGCGCTTAAGGAGACGGCGTCCACGGAAACAAATGTGTGATTCCCGATGACGTCGACCCTGTTTGTCTCTCCGAAATAGGCATTAAATCGCTGCCGTACCGGTAGTTTGACCAAGGCCCCGAAGCCCAGATCATGGTTCCCGGGTAAGCTCGAGATGAGCTTACGGCCTCGCTGGAACGGCGCGGGGATGGTGCCTCCCCAGATCCAATTGTCCAAGAATATCCGGCCGAACCTCGCGTACTCCTTAAGCCAGTATTTCTCGCCATATTTCTTGTTCCACTGCTTCACATATTTTGCCTCGTTGGCGGGTCGATGGCCCTTGGCCCATTCCGGGTCGTCGAAGTTTCCGTGTGCCGTCTTCCACTCCCTCCCGCCATCGAACAGATCACCCAGGAACATGACGGTGTCTGGATGTAGGATCTTCTGCACCTGTATATAAGATCTCCTCATGTAATTATCGGTAATGCGCATAGTTATGGGGTTGATGGGCCATGGTCGGCCGGGGTATGAATGAGGATCGATGAGCTGGGGATCGGCGACGAAGACAAGTCGATGGGGTGTTGCACCCGAAGGCTAATATTCAGGACATTAGTCGTTAGTCAGGTTTTAGCATCGCCTCATAATCACCATGAGGCTTTCTCTGTCCCCAATGCACAGAACAGAACAAATAGTCGGGGAGTAAGGAGGCCTGGCTTACCCAATCTTCCCAATGATCCCAGTCGCAATGATTGACCTTAGTAGCAAAAGTCCACCTCTCGCCCCAGAGCAGCACAAGGATCCAGAGCGCAACCAGTAGATGTGGGAAGCTGAGGAGGCGACGGCGCACCATGTTGCGCCTCAGCTGGTGGCCTCCTTTCACGGCGATGTGCCAGGCGGTATGGCGGCCGCGGCCGTTGCCGTAGGTCCACGCCCGCCGCACCATGCTCCTCGAGCCGGCCATGATCTCGTCCCAGATAGAGGCGCTCGGGTCGTGCGAGTTAGGCGTGTAGTTGGCGGACCCGTAGGTCCTATAAGATGGCCGCGCCATGACCTTCTAGCCGGGCAGCCATTAATGTGACGACCGACGACGATCGACGACGACGAGCCTGGTCTGGGTCTGGGTCTTGGTTTGGGTCTGCGCAGTTGGATCGAGTGATAGGTATGGTATGTTGTTATTTGGGATGCCTGATTGATTGGTGGAATAAATTACTTGTCGAGGGCTTGTTATTGAAGAAGTTATTGTATAGGTATAAACAATCATGCATTTGTAGAACTCATTAAATGTGGATGCTACATAGTCTAATAATGTTGGTGATGTGTTCTGGCAGGTACCTGGGCTGGGCTGGGCTGGGCTGGGCTATACATAGGTTGAGCTGCCCGATACAGTGCGCAATAGTTATAATGATAGGTATTATGTATAGCGTACAATACAACTGTATCATACCCTGACACGCCTGACTATATGCACAGTGTCTATATAGTGACACTTAAATCCATACCACAGTATAGACGCAGGTACTCGGTAGGTATATCATATTTGAATATTTTTTTAAGACACTTTTATGATATTTTTCAGATTCATTTTAACAGCTCTGGTCACGATAAGACGGTTTCTTTTTAAGCTATACTCGAGGTAAGCGATTCTCAGCTCTGTTTCAAACATTAAAGAAGTGATGGTATCAGGTATGGAATAGCTATAACTTAAACAGCCAGCCTCCGTGGTACGATGTCAGGCAAGCGATCATTTCACCAATGAGTGATCTATAATAAAATGGAATAATATAACAGATTGACCTTCTAGGCCAACATCGTCATAAAAAGCATGCGATCTTCAGCAAATGCAAACCTTGAAGAGCACGATCACAACTTTCGAATACACTGCAGATCGCAAATAAATAGTAATAGAGCAAGAATGCTAGTTTCCGGGGGAATATGAACCCAACAATATCCATCCCATCCATCCTCCGACCAAGTTTCCCAAATAGCTAATATCATTAAAAAACAACCATTAATCACAATCTGCCAGAGCAAGTTGTCCAACCCAGCCATAGCCATGCAACCACGTAAATACCAGCTACCCGAAAATGAGCGTCTTACATATATCATCTCTAATAAGGATTATCTCTCCTTATTCTTCTTCTTATGGGCATATCTAGATAATTGAGTGTAGGATCTAATTTATCGAGATCGACCCAATCTAGCAACGGAGAGTGAGCGGGCATGCGATTAGAATACCCAGGTGAACGACTCCTTGACCTCGAACGTGACCGAGTGTCTAGCAGGCGAAACAGTTAGTTTCCTTTTCTCGAGAAAAAAAAACGGAAGAAAGGGGAAAGGCACATACCTAATATCCCCAGCCGACGCGCCAATAAGCACCTTGAACACGCCCTCCTCGGCGACCCACGCCGAGCGCGCGGGGTCGTAGTAGCCGACGGCGTACTTGTCGAGGGGCACGGTGATGTGCCTGGTCTCGTCGGGCTCGAGGGCGACCTTCTCGAAGGCGACGAGCTCCTTCTCGGGGCGCGGCAGCGCCGCCCTCTCGTCGCGGACGTACACCTGCACCGTCTCGGCGCCGGCCGCCGACCCCGTGTTGGTGACGGCCATGACGAGGTGCAGCGGCGCCGACGCCGTGAGCGCCCTGCGGCTGAGCGAGGGCCGCCCGTACTCGAACGTCGTGTACGACAGCCCGTGCCCGAAGGGGAACAGGGGCGCCACCTTGGCCCGGTCGTAGTGCCGGTAGCCGATGAAGAGCCCCTCGCCGTAGAGCACGCGCAGGTTCTCGCCGGGCCAGTTGTGGTAGGCGGGCGTGTCTTCGAGCTTGCGGGGGAAGGTGGACTGGTGGGTGGGATTAGCGGGGGCTGTGAGTTGGGGGGGAGGGGAGCATGTGTGGTGAGACGTACCGGGAGTTTGCCGCTTGGGTTCTGTAGACCGAAGAGGACGTCGGCTAGCGCGTTACCGGCTTCTTGGCCTTGGTACCACGCTTGAATGATGGCAGGGACGTCGTCCGCCCAAGGCATGGTCACGGGCGAGCCGGATTGGTTGACGACGACCGTGCGGGGGTTGGCTTTGAGGACTGCCTGGACAAGTCTATCTTGGCTTCCGTCTGAGGGCAAGTCCATCGTCTGTCGATCGTAACCTTCCGATTCCCACTCGGCGTCGAGGCCGACGATGACGACGGCGACATCGGCTTGTGCGGCAGCGTCCACGGCTTCTTGTAAGTAGTCGACTTGGTCTTCTTCTTTGAACCCGATGCGGCACCCGCCATACTTGTGCGTCATGTTGAACTCCTTCTGCTTGGAAACGGGGCGGAGCTCATTTGTCATCTCCACGCGGAGCTCGACAGCCTTACCGGCAGTCATGGCAACATCAACCATATAATCGATGGAGCCATCGAACATCGCCTCGCCTTCCTCGGTCCAGTTCCAGAGATCGAGGGCGAGTTCCCCGTCGAGATAGAGCTTGCCCGGGCCGACGCTCATGAAGCTAATCGTATGCTTCCCCGATGAGACCGGTGTGAGATATGTCGTCGCGACCGCCGACCACTCGGGTCCGAGTTGTTCTAACGGCGCCGAGTCCCAGAGGAAGAGGTCTGTGTTAGTTCTGCGTTGCGTGACAATAACATCGCCGTGGAATTTGTCTCCGCTGAACCATTCCAACGTCACGCCCGGCTTCCCAGACTTATCGGTGCAGAGCGGCGACGCCACCGGGAGCCATTTGTATATGTGGCACCCCTTGGCATATATCACCTCCCCATGGGCAGCACGCTTGATGCTGTCTAGAGGAAGTGTGTTGTAATATGGGTTAAGGCTAGCGCTGCCACCACCACCGGCGATAGCCCTATTAGCATTCGGCCCAATAACGGCGATCTTGGCCGTCTTCGGGTTAATAGGCAATATGCCGCCATCGTTCTTTAATAAAGTTAGGCCTTCAACACCGGCTGCGCGGATAAGCGCGCGGGTGTCCTCTCTATCTTCTTGCCTCTCCGGCTCTTCGGCCGACATGTCGTCTCCTTTTGTCCGTTCGACGAGCGTTAGTACGTTCTCTGCAGCTCTGTTGATGTCGTCTACACTGAGCTCGCCGGTTTCAATGGCCTTCAGCACTTTTTCGAAGCGCCATTTCGTCGAATAGGGAAACTCGATATCGCAGCCTGCCTTGATTGATTCTACTGTCGAGTTGATGCCTCCCCAATCTGACATCACCGTACTGACACAGCTAGTTAATTCTAAGTTTTTTTCATAATTGAAAATGCCGTATGCTTACCCGTCGTATCCCCACTCGCCCCGTAAAATGTCTTTCAGTGTGTGAGTATTCATGTCGGCATGAACACCATTGATGAGGTTGTAAGACGACATGATGGCCCATGGATTGGCCTCTCGCACAGCAATCTCAAAAGGGCGTAGATATATCTCTCTTAAGGGTCGCTCCATCACCAATGAGTCGATAGTGAGGCGATGCGTCTCTTGTTCATTTGTGACGAAATCTAGGTGTGCGTTAGTCTACATTTTTAGCACTTTCCAGGGAGAAATGAGCAGACGTTTAATAGTAGCCGCAACCCCCTTTGATTGCAGCCCCTTGATGTACTGAGAAGCCAGCTTTCCAGTAAGTAGAGGGTCTTCCGAGAACGACTCGAAATTCCTGCCCCCTAGTGGATGGCGGTGCATGCAGACAGTCGGGGCGAGGAGAACCTGCGCCGATCTTGCTTGAACTTCGCCAGCTAGATGTTGGCCGACCTGATAAAGCAGGTTTTTATTCCAGGTGGCCGCTAAAGATATGCCACATGGGAATAGAGCCGCCTATGTTAATCACTGTTAGCAATATTACATGGCGACATAGACTGTTATACGAACCTTTGTGCCTCCCACAAAAATGCCACCGCGGGCACCATTTGGCCCATCGCTGGTCTTTATTGCTGGTATTTCTTTTTCAGGTATGGATTTTGTTCGCCAGAAGTCTGCGGCAGTGAGAAGGGAGACCTGTGGTACGTTTAGCTTGTTGATACTGATGTGCCCATTATTACACATACCTTCTCTTCGATAGTCAGAGAAGCAAGCTTCGTCCTCGCAGCCGAACGGCTATCTTGTAAAAGGCGTTGTTTTGGGAATGGACTGTCAGGAGGAGAATACTCGGTATCTGGTGTGACATTGGAACCATCGGATGGGGAGGAGAGGGGATCTACCCCATCGTAGTCTTGATCGTCAAGGGGCTCCATTGTCACAGATAGCCGTTCCATAGAGTCTCACTACGTAAATAAGACTGTAATCGATGTCTTGCTATGATAATACTATGGATTGTTGAGGTTGTTTGTTTTGGTAGGGGGCCAGAGGTAAGAGGGCAAGTTGGTTCGTGTCACTAAAGGGGAATGGTATCAAACAGACAGACAGACACACGGATAGTGTCAAGACTTAAATAAACAGCAATATCGAAATGATCATCGATAAGTAGCGGGAAAGAGAAACATATGAGCACTATATAACCATAGAACCCGGTGAGTTTGCCAAGAACGGTAGCGACTCCGGCGTCCTATGACCCGAGATGTGACTAAATGCAGACCCAAATTATATTTTTTGAAGCATGTAAGAAGATACTTGTATATGTAGGATGGCGTGCTGAGATGTTTGGATGGTATTGCCCCAGTTGACCCTAGGGTTGCAAGGAGGATAGACTTGCCCCGTCAGGACACTTCACCGCCCACGCGAGGCTGACTTAGAATAGCTAAACCCAGTGACGATCAACGCGTTTCGACATGTGAGGGTACAGATGGCCGAAAAGACACCGCAATGTGGAGGAGAGTGGGCAAGATACCAGGCGGCTCCAAGTTAGTCTCGCAGTGAAGGCGAAGCTGTATGAAGCCGATAAGAGCTATATATTACCACCCATGCCAAGTAATAGCCCACGGCTATGACGGACCGGGTGGAGGTCGACTCTGGTCCTGGGACATCAACCCGCGCCCATCCTACCACCTACATGTAGGGTGGGGGGTTCGCTTCGGCAAGCAGAGGGTAACCATTAGGCTGAGGGTACGAGGATTGCGTTATAGAAAGTTGTCTGACCAGAACCATGATAAGGTGCCCCGTATACTGCAGGCAGCCAGTAGAGGCAAGCCTGATTTGTCGTCCCTATGAGGGACTATGCATAAGACCTAGAAATTAGGCGTGTTAGCCTGGGCAAGAAGAACTCGGCGAATTTAGATAGTTAAGAGCTTAAAGGATCTTCAAGACGAACGGATCTTGCACCTTGAACGAGCTAGTAGGCCATGCCCACAACGCCTGGTAATAGAGCGGGTTCCTCGTTATGGTTAGATAGCTCCAACGATGACGATGGTCCCCTCGCGATAGTGTCGTCTACGTTCAGTGGAATCGTTGCATGACACTTAGGGTAAATGTGACCCGAGTTCCGGGCCAGCCCTAGTAGAGGCGGATGAGAAGAAGGCGTGAGTAGTACTGAAACGTAGCAATACCGGCCTACTGTAGTTTAACCAACCATGGTCTACTTCGAGATCCCTGTATAACGTGCTGGAGATAGGCGAAATTTCCGAATGGGCCGAAAGCTACGGGTATCTAGGATACCTACACTTGCGCTCTCTCTCCCGACGCCGCTCGTCGTCGGCAACCGGTAGATCAGACCCAAGGCCATCTTACCCAGACACACTCCCACTCAGCACGACGGGCCTGAATATCGACATCAGATGTTTCAAGCCAATGCTCATATGGCGGGGGCGAGGAGGCATCATCAAGAGTCAATTTGGGTAATATGTCATGTGAGAAGCTGGAACGAGCCGTGGCCGATCCGGGACGAATGGGATGGAATGGAGTTTAATAATGGGGTGGGCGGTTTTTGGTGCAGGTAGATAGTGACCGAATGGACGGGTTCCAGCTTAAGCTTAGGGCGGAGTGAGCTGAATTACCTAACAGCATGTGGGGCTTCGTTAGAAGTTCGGGAATGCGGCCCGAGCAATCTCTGATTGGGTAAAGCGTTTAATAAGTTCTCATTTAGGTAAGTCAGCAAGACAACTCGGTCCACAGTGTACAATTTTATACACTGTGTGTAGATGTTATAGGCATGCTGTACGCTGTCACGCATACCTGCTGTACTCAATAGATAATCGGATATTTCTAGACGTTCATGCGACTCTGTTTATGCCCCGACCCAGTCTGGAACGAAATATGGGTTGCTACAACCCTACTATGACTGGCATGCAATTCGTTATGCATGTTTATGTAGGTATTTGACCTTAATTTTCACATGCTACAGCACCTTTACCGACTCACCTCCTTCGTTACAACACCGTTCCATCCCCGCCAATGACAGCGAGCTATCCGTTAACTTAACACTTATGATCGACATTCTGCCACTGGGAAAGACTGACCGTGTCATGTATAATTACTTATACATTTCCCAACCGGCTCCCCGATGTTACATTAGGCGACAATGGCCCGATATAACTTATCCATCGGGCCTCTTAATAGGATTGTCGTTGCAGTGCATAGATCGGGATGGACGTCTTCTGCATGCATTCCTATTACAGATTTTATTTGATTCAGGTACGGATAGTGCCGTATTTTGACTAAATTTGTCTGCGGCGAAAAGTCTTTCCATGAACCAGAATGCCGGTATGTAGTAACATCACTAAGAATGTCATGGATCATCGATCCGAGCTTGAAAAGCTTCGTATACGTACCTGTCATTAAGGTGTTAGTTGAGTATGGTTGCATGTCCACCAAGCACTAAACTATGCACAATTATACTCTTTAACTTCTGTAGATCCTTTAAGCGAGAGCTAATAAGCTGACTGACGTGCCACGTTTGATATAAATATATAGGAGTACCATATATATTAGCCCAAGGGCCCTATAGACCCTTTTTTATGAATATAAATGACCAATACAGAACACTACCATAGTTTTGATAAATCAATGCTATTCACCTCGGCACGCTCTGGACTTAGCGTCATCTCAACGGTCATGCATCTCATCGTACTTGCTAGGTCGAACTAGCATATGCAGTTTTTCACGAAGGAGAATTAATCCTCCAGTACAAAAGCTCAACTCGATTCGGTCCGTAGCCGCTTTTTAGCAGGGCAGGCTTTTAGTGAGATTGAAACCCTACACTTGCAGACGTAAATGGGTTAGGTAGTACTAAGAAGGACACTTATTCAAGTACGTATTGTCAGGGGTCGTTAAGTATCAATATGGATCCTATAATTGGGAGTATATTGGCGCGCAGTGGAATCAATAGAAGCGTGACATAAGGGCTGAAACTCAGCGCTGGATATCTAGAAAAACACCGGTTCCGAACCCGATTGGGAGACTGCGCCGATATACTTGACTAGCAAACCTAGTAAATCGAGATGATGAGATAGAAATCATAGAGCGCCGTATTTTGCGCGAGTAGTTAGGAACCATAGTAGTAACTAGATACCGTACGTGGGTTGTGGGAGGTTCTCAAATAAACCTAATTAATAGCCGGCCTTTGCATAGTTTTCAATTCACAGGGATTCTAAAAGGGAATTCCAAAATAAGCATGCAAGTTGCAAACCGACGTCGAAATCGCCAACTACTAGATAGTCTTTCGGAGGTTACATCATTTCGGAGGATATTCCTACCCGTAGCTTACCACTGCATGCACGTGAGTTACATGCATGCAGCCTCCGATCCATGACTCTAGCGATGGAGGGTTTAGTGCCATCTTAGCTATATACCCATATACCCCCGAGCCCCTGTACACTGGAGTCTATACCTGTTGTTCTGCCTTCTCCATCGGTGTAGGTAGTCGAATGCGTGTCCTTTTCACCAAGTCTTCCTATACGCATCATTCCCCAAAAACCTGAAGAAATCCAGTTCTACAGATGTTCTCGAAAAGGTCTTAACGACAACGATCTCACGAAGCACCGCCTTGGCTTGCATAAGACTAGCAGCTACGTGAGCCGATTTCCCCATGTGGGAAGACGGCCCCTACAATACTACCTACACCACCAGACGAAGGCCTCGACTTTCTTGGCATCGACGGAGATGCGAATTGTTCTGGAAGCACGGAAGATGTCAACTTACAAACTGCGTATTCTGTACCTAGTAAACGTACGGGAAACCGGAGAGTCTCTTCTCCAGCTCAACCGATCGCGTCTTTCCCTGTCAACGCCAACAGTAATCAGCTCGCTCGCTTTCAACGGAGGCATAGAAGTTGCACTATGTTACTATACGTAACGAACAATTGGCTTCCGTCGGACGGCCCTAAATAGGAACATCCGCTCTTGGTCACATAGCCTCTAAATCGAGGCCCGGAACTTGCAAAGGTATGCAATGCCCCCGAAAGAATGCGGTGAATTATTCCGTAATAGTAATGCTCGGATCCGGTATGGTCGGCTTTATGAATTCCATGAAATTTCTCGAACAGAAACAACAACAATAAGTACTACTTTTGTAGTTTAGTATGGGGTAGTTATAAAAACCTGTCAACATCATTAATTGAAACACAAGGTGTTCGCAGCATGATGCCAGATGCGCGCGGGGAAGCGACTCATGACCCGCTAGCTGATGACTGCGTAGGCTATTGTACGCAATGCATCGCGCTTCGGCACCATCTTAAGCTCCGACATGTTGCGTAATTCTGGTAGGTACTTCTCGGCTCTGCCGACCGTAAGCAGAATTGCGAGAAACTCATGTACGTATCAATTAAGAAATTCATTGCAAGTCTGCGTCCTAGCGGAGCATATAACCTATATGCAACGTGCGTATCTCGACTAGCTAAGCTTAAAAATATAAAATCCGCGCGGCTTATGTAAAGTGTCCGCTCCCGGGGCTGGGGATCAATCTTACGGGCTCATTGGGGACAAGACCCGGGGAACGGATCACACGGACCACCACGGACCACCACGGACCACTGCGGACCAGTAGTTATAAAGCCCGAGGCGCGCGTGAATTAGCTAAGCCGCCAGCGCTCCTGGTCAGTAGGTATTGTGTCTGTGGCGGGCGCGGCGTTGATCCCGCAGCATGCGTGCTTTACTCGGGACAACTCCTCGGGAAGCTTGGTCGATTACTCGGGATAGGAAATTAATAGAAATGAAATATATATATAAATGAGCTTGATGTGGTTGTTGGAAGTGAATTTTTCCAGCCAGATATCTAATACAGCAACACCACATATAAAGAAACATTCATACACATTGACTTATTCGTCTTATATCCATCTGAGCATCTAGCTTATATCAGAGCACCAAGTTTTCACAATGGCCGCCAGCTCCATCTCAAACAAGGTCATCTCGCCCAAATCCATGGCACACGTCGTGCTCAAAACCCCCGACTTAAAAGCCATGTCGACCTTCTACAAGACGTTCCTAGGCGCGCACGCGAGCTGGGAGAACGAGCAGATGGCCTTCCTGACGTACGACGAGGAGCACCACCGCATCGCGCTGATCGAGATCCCGGGGCTGGCGGACAAGGTGCAGAAGAGCGCGGGGCTCGACCACATCGCCTTCACGTACGAGACGCTCGACGGGCTGATGACGGCGTACGCGCAGCGCAAGGCGCTGGGCATCCGGCCCATCTGGTGCATCAACCACGGCCCCACGACGTCGCTGTACTACCAGGACCCGGACGGCAACCGCGTCGAGACGCAGGTCGACAACTTCGACACGGCCGAGGAGGCCACCGCCTTCATGGCCGGCCCCGAGTTCGCCGCCAACCCCCTCGGCGCCGACTTTGATCCTGAGGACCTCATCCGCCAGCTCGAGCAGGGCGTGTCCGAAGCCGAGATTAAGAAGCGCCCGGTTGTTGGTGCGCGCGGGCCGGAGAGCATCCCTTGGTAATAAGAGGCCGAGCTATATATGGCGGGCAGGGGTGTGTTTCTGCGTAGATGTACTGCGTACCTCCACTTTATCTGTCTATCTACTGTAGTGTAGTTGTTTTATATTGTATCTTACGTCCATCTTATCTATCTTGTCTATAATACTACATAGCATACGACATTGTGACCGAAACTACTCATCTACATATCTGTATATATATATATTAGTGGGGGTGGCTTCAGTGTTTCGTAGCAAGCTCATCATTTGAAGACTTTCATACGTCTTCTTATCATCTCCGCCCCGGTGCCGTCCCCGTTGACAATGTGACGCAAACAGTACATCACAACCAAAGGTTGATTGTTCATCTATGTTAATGGCGGAGGCCAAGGCTGCAGGTTCTCACTTCCCCGGCCTGCGTAACACTTCGCTGCCACTCCGTTACGTTGTCTGGTTCGGTGTAGATGCAGTTACAGAAGGTGGCTGTTGGACGTAGTAAGTGCAGCGTATCCTGCCAATGCGACGCCGCCATCCTGTCAAACCGGGTATGTCCTCATGCAACTCGTAGTAGCGGTGACACGAGTCGTCCCACTTTGGATATTTCACGCATCGGCTCGCTGCATTACATACCTGTCTAGCACAACCGCAATGAGGACATGTGACGGGAAACCCTGTATTTCCGCGGGGCGGGGGCTTACACGACCTATACGTACGGCGTACATCGCTCTAGATAATGGCGTGTTGCCATTATGGCACACAGGCACGTCTATCCGACGGTCAGTATCGCCTCCAAGCGCCTCTCACTTCTCGCAGGCCTTGGCCGCGATGAAGCGAGTGAGTCGGCTAGAAGCGACGGTATCGAGATGGAGGCTGGCGCGCGAATCTACGGCTGTGTGTCTGTCGATCGATCGTATAGACTGGACTGTGTATGTAGGTATGTACGCGTATTCAAACACCATCTCGCTAGACTCGTCGATATATGCAAGGGCGGCCTAGTAGGAGCTAGTAGGAGAATCCGACAATAAGGCTCGCTGCTGCACCATGCTCTGGGCTTCCCGTGCCGTGTCTTGGCAATGAGACACTGTTCTGACGATGGTTCCCTGGGTTGGATGGTTGGATGGACGGATGGGATGCGAAGCCCCTCTTTCACGATCAATCTATCTTGCGGCAGGCTATGTCGTCGCTACATAGAGTAGCTTTATAGCCGGCAGCCGGCCGTAGAATTGGCAATGGCTGCGCCGCCCGCTTCTCGTATAACTCGCAGACATCTCGATCGATACTCATCTAACTTAAATTTATATATTCGCCTCGTTCTTTATTGAGGCCATCTCGGCGACCTTTTCTTTTCCACGCGAGGCATTACAGATTACTTGCGTTATCTCGATTCTCTACGCATAGTTTGAGGGAGAGAGAGAGAAGTTACACAAGCGATCAACGTCCGTCTTACAAAGTGCGAAGATGGTCTCAGTTGGACGGGAACTACCGTCCTGAGTGGCGTAGACTAAGGTGAGATTTGTGGCGGCAGGGATAGAAACCTCTATCCTATGGCAGGTATTAATGCATGCTCTTCTGGCTGTTTTATTGCCTGCGAAAACAAGGACGAAAATGAGAAGGCGTTTGAGAAGAAAAGACGGGATACCTTTCCAAGCATTTCTTGCACGATTTGTATCCTGCAGCTAGTACCGTAAATGGGCAGACGGTCAGATTCTTAGAAATAGAAACCCTCCCTTATAATTCCTTCTCGGTCATTATTACCTATTACTTTGCTATCGCTTACGCGTAGTTATGTATACTGTACTGCATTATAACCAGGTAATCACTTGGTAGCCTCTGATTGAACCTACCTACCTACCTATGTACCTAAGGGGGGGGAACCCGTTTTTGGGACACGCTGTTGACAGCGCTGTTAGCTGTATTTTTACTCGCCTTCTGCAGTGCTAACCTAACAGTATGTCAGCTAGACCATTTCAGTTCCAACCTTTTTAAGCCATACGATGTTATATTATATATAATGTTGCAACTAAAAACAATGTTACAGCTTTGTTATAATAAATACAGAAAGAACGCTATATTATCATTTTTATATAAAGCAGGTATATTTATAAACCTGGAAGTAGTTTCGTTCGAGCAATAAAACCTAGTTATGCAGTTGCTGTAACATTATTACACAATACATGTAACAGAGTAACTAGAAAATCGACAGAGCGACGTAGAAAACACGCAAGTTCCAGCGTGTCCTAAAACCGGGTTCCCCCCCATAGGTAGGTATTTAGCTAGTGCAGAGGCTACTGCAGGTACCAAGACATAAAGCTTTTTTTTTTGGCAGGCTCGCTGAACTATTTAAGCTGTAACCTAACCAGCAAATAGACCAGGTGGTAAGAGTAACACCGAACTCGTTGGCTTTAAGTTAAGGGCTGAAATTGAAGTTTTGTTGGTAAAGGTCTAATAGAACGTTGGTGCAGGTAACAACCCACTAGCTGTTATAGTGCAAGCTACCTATGCTTAGGTAGGGGAATCTATGGTACAGTGCCTACAGTAACTAAACCTCACATGATGTATGTCATCAGTTGCAGATTCTTGGTCATAAGGGCGATGCATGAACCAATAGTAGGGTAGCCTGACAACTTAGAAGCTGCAACTGCCTGCGCTGTTATCTGCAATCAATATTGCATGCCAGTGTCTGCTGATCTCGTTGCTTCTTCATTGTTCCTAGATACCTCATACAGTACAGATACAAACATTGATACAAACTAGAAAGACCAAGAAGTGGCAATAACCGCGAGAATTAACATCGGTTGTGAACATATTACTATCTTGTAGCTCTACCTACTCTCAACCACAGCCTTCTCTCTTCTTCGCTTGCTTAATTGTCGTTGACAAAGCTGACATGATAAAGCGGGTTAGCGATGATGTGATATATGTAGTACCGACCGATATCCCCGACTCCGAACAGACAGGTACCTACATATGTTACACCGGGACTGGTCCTGTTTGTTAGTGCTGTTCCCTGTCGCCGTCTTCGCACCCCACACTTTAGATCAGTTTAGCAGTTTTTTTTAGCTCCCCGAAAATTTCCTCACAGTGGCCAATTGACTATACCTACACTATCCGCCGCGCTCCTTAGGCGACCCAAGTACTGCGCAGCTGGGCTCCGAGAAAACCGACCTATGGGCCGGCCTCTCGTTTCTTCTTTGTTTTATTTTTTGACGCCATCTATCCGAGACTTGAACCTGGTTCACAACAAAACAAAAAGGACCTAACATGCGTACACTACACCACCTCTAGAGTCAAAAGCCATTCCCATAAATACCTAAGGTAGGTAGGTATCTGTAGCTCTCTCAGGATCCTTGCTACAAGTACTTACCCTACGCATTGCCCGGCCTTTGCATTACCTAATCCCCTATCTTAGCCGAGCTCGGGTCTGTTGTTGTTGGTTCGAACCATCGAGAACGTTACCTGCTCTACTCTCCGCTACCCTTTTTGACAGCGGCGGCGACGACACCCTACTCTCCGAAGACGATCCTATCGTCCTTGCCGAACCACGCTCGCCGACCAATTCCGCTCACAATACCGCGAATATGGCGTGGTCCAAAAGCACGCGCATCAGCATTATGCTGGCCATCGACGTCGCCTTCTTCCTCATTGAGTTGATATCGGGTTTCATGGTTCACTCCCTTGCGTTAATGGCCGATGCCTTCCACATGCTAAACGACATCATATCGTTGATTATTGGTCTCTGGGCTGTGACAATCGCCACACGCGCCACTACAAACCGCTTTTCTTACGGTTGGGTTCGCGCCGAGATCCTGGGCGCTTTTTTCAACGCCGTGTTTCTGATCGCGCTTTGCATTTCTATCATCCTCGAGGCGATAACTCGATTCGTGGAGCCCCAGGAGGTCTCCAATCCGAAGTTAATCCTTGCCGTCGGCTGCTTTGGTCTTATGTCTAATCTCGTCGGCTTCGTCGTCTTAGGGGGCCATGGACACGATCACGGGCACGGACACGGACACGATCACGACCATGGCCATGAACATGCGCACCAGCACGACGACATCGCGGCGGCGGAGGAAGGAAGGTCTGATTCTACGACCTCATTCGTAGGCCACGATGGCCTTATAGGTGATGCGTCACCCGCAGACTCGGAGACCACCCACCCCAAACAGCCTGATGGATCCGATAGTCGAAGTAATAACCGAAGTCCATTTTCCAGCAACTGGGAACGTCGACGCGCCAACAGCCTTAAGCGAAGCCGTTTTACGAGCGTCGATGAAATTAATATCCATCCTGCTAGTTTCAGGCAAGATATCATTGACCGATCGAGCCATGATGATAACGAGACGGATGAGAGCTCTATAGAGGACAACTCCACGGCAGACACTGTCATTCGTGATCAATATATGGTAGATGAGAACACACCGCTGATGACGAAAGACTCTGGACAAGACAATGGCACTATATCCAAGGACAAACACGTCCACCAGTCGGCCGGCCATAACAGGCGCGATTCTAGTGTTCATGACGACCATCACCACACTAAGCCGAAATCCAAGTCTAAGAAGGGTCACGGCCATAACCATGCAGATATGGGTATGAACGCCATGGTTCTTCACGTCATAGGCGATGCCCTCGGAAATGTGGGTGTTATTGCCACGGCTCTCATCATCTGGTTGACCGAATGGCCTGGACGTTACTATGCGGATCCAGCGGTTTCGCTGTTCATCACTCTCATCATTCTCAAATCGGCCATCCCACTCACCAAAGCGACGTCCAAGGTGCTCCTGCAAGCGACTCCGGATCATCTTGATCTTGAAGATATTAAGGAAGATATTCAAGGGTTGCCGGGGGTTATCAGCTGTCATCACGTGCACATCTGGCAGCTTTCAGATACCAAGGTTGTGGCTTCATTGCATGTGCAGATCGCGTTTCCCATTACGGATGAGGGCGGAGCTAAGTACATGAAACTGGCGAAGCAGGCGCGGAAATGTCTTCACGCATACGGCATTCATAGCGCGACGATCCAACCAGAATTTTGCCTAGACCAGAACTGCAACCACCTGGAGGAAGGATCGGTGCCTGTGGACGGACAACAATCGCCGCTGCACTACCCGAGCAAGCCCGAGCCAAGCGACGGGTGTCTGCTGAGCTGCGTGGACGATTGTGTAGATCAGGGTTGTTGTACGCTTCCTACTCAGTCAGCAACTGGGTCGAGCCGGAGATCTAGTCACTCTACGGCTCATACCCATGAGCACAATCACAGCCACGACGAATCCGCACACCATCATTAGGCAGTAAAAGCTGATTACGTTTTAAGGAAAAGAGGATGGGGGTGTAATTGCATGGTACATAACGGCGTTGTGGCGTCTAAGGCAATAGATAGGCCCTGATTCGCATCAGGGGGGAGCGCTATACCTTCGTTACTTTCTTTCTTTCTGCTGTACCTACACCGGCACATCTGGTCTAGAGATAGCCCATATTAGGTCGGTACTAAGCGTCAGGTCAAAGGCTACTGGAATATGCGGATAGATAGACCTGTATCAACAACGGTGGGCGGATAGTATTGTAAATCTTTTCTATTAAAAAAGGCGATCTTCCTACCGTGTCCAGTGGCAGATAAAATGGATTTTGAGAGCCTAACCTAGTGTGTTTGATATTTGGGTGGGCGGTGCACCAGACCAAAGGTGTAGTGTAAGTGCGCGAAACTCGATATCTTCATCGACATGATTTGCCAAACTCGATACTCTACAGAGTATTGTGCTCAATAATACCCTATTGCCCAGGCGTGAACCGTCTGCTAACCGTTCGACCCGCAACAGCGGGAGGCCGAAATATGTGCTACTGTATCACTCTTCGTCTGGATCTGGGCTGCAGCTGAAACTGGTAGCTCTTCAGATCGGGTTTCACGGCAGCCCCTGGTATGAACCACTTAACCTACATAGGCTTGGTACTCTAACTTATAATATGCAATTTGCCCTTTTTCTCTCTATGGTATCTCTCTACTTAGAGTCTAATGCATTAGCCAGGTCCGTGATCAACATGTTCATGTATAATCGTCGATGCGCCAATGAGGAACGGGAATGCATTATATCTATCTTTAGTTGTTGCTGCTGGCTTGAATGTTACCTAACCTTGAAGCGCCTAAATGGCTGTAGACTACCCAATTGAGGCGATGCATAGGCCGCGGTTCATTCTGAGCCAACCACCCTGCCGCTTACAGGGCAATTCGAATTACACGCCTTTTCTCTGTATATGTAGGTTCGAGTTCAAAACATCTCCGTATGATATTGTCATAACATCACAACATCTATGTTCAAATTATCCCCAACTTTTTTAAATCGTTAGGCAGAATGCGGCGGCCTATATAAATACATTAAGTAAGGCCTTACTAATCTTAGCGTATGTGCAGAGTGCCACTTAGATGAATCTTGCAGAGGAGCCGCACAGCAGCTGCATTAATGATCGACCCCCGGCTTGAACCTTCCATCTATGCTCCCAAACACAATCGGCAACGACCCCCTTAAAGCACTGTTGCAACTACTGGGCATTTTCTCTCATACACTATTTTGTATTACAGACATACGAATTGGCAGGTAGGTACCTACCTATCTAACAGTATGCGCCTCTACAGCCGCCACATTGCGACTAGGCCGCCTCGCCGGTTTGCGGGCCACTTACTTTCTCCCTATCGTTGAGGCTCGGATGCTCGTGAAGGTGATATTTATGAAACCGGATGCCATATGTAAAAGGCTTCCCCCCAGGCCGCCGGGCCGCCGACCACCATTGTCCAACCACTCTCTTCATCCTTTCTTCTTCCTGTATTTCCGCCTTTCCCTCTCTTGTCAGCCTAGCCAATCGAGTTGGTCTCTCGTCGTTCCTTCGTGGTCGGACTTACACTTGCCGTTCCGCCCCCAACCAGCTACATCAGCTACATTAGTAGCCCTCGCGTTTCGTGTGTTTTGCCTTTAGAAGACGCTGCTACTAGAATAGAGCTCTTATATCGTATACCATTCCTATTCGAAAATTGCCTTGTTGTTTCTTTATGTTTTCACTACGCTTTCCCCTTATAATCTAGTAGTTAAAATTCATCTTCATCATCCTCCTCGCCATCATCATGAGACTTCATCATGGCGCCATCGCTGCGGCTTCGTTCTTCTCTGCTCGGAGCATGGTCTCGGCTGCACCCGTAGAGAAGAGGGGATCTCTCGGCCCTCTGTTCGAAATATCGACACTCGGCGGGTTAACATTTAAGATCAGCCAAGTCCCTAATGCGAAATTCTCTGGCGCCAGAAAAGGTCGAGGAGCAATGGCTATAGCGAAGGCATATTCCAAATATGGCGCTGCTATACCAGACGATTTGCTCTCTTACATAGAGCAGCTTTTGGAGGAACTAGGCCTCTTACAGAACCCCGGTGCTGGGAATGACACTGCCGCGAGTCCACAGGGTGAGAAGACTTTTGGATAAGACGAGGTTGTCATGTTGACTTATTGGTTTCGTAGGAGAGGTTGCTGCTACTCCGCAGATGTTCGACTCGGAATACCTGAGTCCTGTGCAGATAGGGACACCTCCTCAGACCCTGAATCTTGATTTTGATACAGGGTCTTCCGATCTTTGGGTATTTAGCACCGAGACACCGAGCGGTCAAGTCGGTGGACAGGCCGTATACAACATCCAGCAGAGTTCGACCGCCCAGCTGCTCACCGGAGCACGGTGGGACATTAGTTACGGCGACGGTAGCAGCTCTGGCGGTAATGTCTATCTCGATACTGTGTCTATTGGGGGCGTCACGGTGGAGAACCAAGCTGTCGAGTCCGCTACCAACGTCTCACTTGCGTTCACCCAGCGTCCCGATACCGATGGGCTCGTTGGCCTCGCTTTCAGCACCTTGAACACGGTCAGGCCGAGCCAGCAATTGACTTTTTTTGATAACGCGATGAAAGATCTCGCCTCCCCGTTATTTACGGCGAACCTAAAAGCATCAGAGCGTAAGATTATCTACCATGGCGAAATAAACATATCCAGGCGACTGACATTATGCAGCTGGTAATTACAATTTCGGCTTCATAGATTCCAGTGAATTCACCGGCGAGATCACTTACCTACCCGTCAACACGAGCTCGGGCTTCTGGCAATTCACGTCACAGGGGTACAAGGTGGGCAACTCGTCTACGATGATGCTAGCGACTCACCAGGCGATTGCGGATACGGGTACGACGCTTCTCCTGGTGCCTGACAGTATCGCTGCCGCATACTATGCCCAGATCCCAGGCGCCGAGAATGCTGCGCAGACTGCTGGTGGTTACATATTCCCTTGCTCAGCAACCTTACCGAGCTACACGGCTGTGATCGGATCTTATCAAGCTGTGATCCCTGGGAAATTTATCAACTTTGCCCCCGTTGACGGCAACACTTTCGCCGACGCCACGACATGCTTTGGAGGCATCCAAGCGGTCCCTGCGGGGTTCCCTTTTGCGATTTATGGCGACGTGTTTTTGAAGTCTCAATTTGTCGTGTTCCACGGTGGCGACTCACAACTCGGCTTAGCCGCGAAACCTGTTTGATCGATACGGCGCTTATTTTTGGGTTGGATAATGCTTTAATGATTTTTCTTAGTTGAGCAGGCGCGCGACTCTTCAGACGTTCTATTCTCTAGATTCGACGGTCGCATAAGGGCGCGATCCGCGAACCCACGTTTTCCATGTGATTTATGAACCCAGGATACGCTGGTCGGTTTAGATGTGGCTCTCAAGGAAGAGGGTCAATGTAAGCGAATGTATATACTCTGTGAGACATACACCTGGATGATGATGTCATCTTAACGAGGACGAGATATCCACGATTATAGCGTGTTATAAATACAGACGTTCAACATATATCAAAGTGTTACCTGTGGCAAACCTGTGGCGAGCCGAGATTATGTGAGCTTATCTTGAGGTTGATCGGATCGGAAGTATCGGTGTAAGGGGAGTTTGGCGGAGCAAACGCCGAGTCACGTTCGGCTCCGATGTCGTAGCTGGTCTAGGTAGTCGTGGCATCCGTGCTCGGAAGGAAGACTTGGCGATAATAATTACGGGCAGAATGGAGTGTGCATATATAGGTACTGTTACCGAGGAAGTCGTTTTGCACGAGACTAGAGATTAGATGGGCGGTCTGACGATTGATTGTCGCCGTCGTATGATAGATAGATAGATTCGTTACGATGTCTTGGGACATTATTTAAAGGCCAGCTATCTAATACCTTTACATCTGTAGATTCTGCACCGTCAGCCAGCTTATCTACGGCAGCAATATTTAAACGAATTAAGGTCGCATCGCAGCGGGTTGGAGGGGCGAATCGGTGGTACGCGTGGGGAAATCTTAGGGTAGGTGACACGACACGACGAAGCAAAAGAAAAAGAAAGCCGATAATAAATTAGGACGTCGGTCAGATTTACTCGTTATCATTAACACCATTTACAAAATCTTCACCTCGTTCCGTCTCTCTCCTATTTATCTAGGGTATACCTAAGCGGTGTAAGGTCTATCTACCTATCTATCTCCCTTACCTGCTTTATGTATATTCCCGCATATAGTCCACACCACACACCGACTACAACCCCAAATCCCTAATCCGGACAATATATTTTTTTTTCTTGCGTACGCCCCCATCGCCAAAATGGAAACAGTGCGCAGCACCGCAGCCAAAGCCGTAGCCCGGGCGAACAACCACCGCCTCCTCTACGCCACGGCGGCCACGGCGTTCGCGGCGCTCGCGGCCTACAGCCGGCACTGCTACCTGGCGTGGCACGCGCTCGGCGAGGGCGGCGTGCCCCACTCGCCGCGCGGCTGGCTGATGAACGTCCTGGCGCACCTCGTCGCGCGCTGGGACCACCGCGCCGTGCCCGCGCCCTACGAGCGTGTCGTCGCCCCTTCTTCCTCCTCCCCTTCCCCCTCCTCCTCCTCCACCTCTTCCTCCTCCACCAAAACCAAGTCTAAAAAGACCAAGGACAAGAGCACCAAGGATAAGGACAAAAAGGCCGCTAGTAGCAAGGACGCAGAGACCACGGTGATCACGCTCTCCGCCCGCGACGAAGAGCGCTACGGCGCCTTCAGCCGGTCCTCCTTCTTCTCGGCCGCTAGCAGTAATAGTACAGCGGCGCCGGCGCTTCCCGCCCGCGCCCCGCCCCGCCCGACGGTCCCCACGACGGTGCTGCCGCAGCGGCAGACGACGGAGACGGCCAGCGCGGCCACCCTCGCGGCGCAGGACGCGTACCTGCGGGGCCTGGCGGCCGCCAACCCGCGGCTCTTCGCCGTGCGGCCCAGCGCGCTGGAATCGCCCAAGTTTCCCGCGCTGTGGGTGATCCCCTCCTCCCCCTCTACTTCCACCTCCAGCAAAAAATCATCGAGAGAGAAGGGAGGAGTTGCAGAGGTGGTGGACCCGGAAAGCGTCCCCTGGTTCCCCACCTCCGCGCGCGGCGAGACGGCCCACGTGCACCCCGAGGGCAGCACGCACGCCGTCCTCAGCCTTGCCGACGCAGCGCACGTCGTGCGCCAGGGCTGGGGCGAGCGCCATAAGATGTCTGGGGTTGGCCGGCTGCTGCCGTGGGGGTATGTGCTTGTGTATGCGCCGAGAGAGGGTAAGAGGGAGGACTGGATGGTTTGGAGGGAGATTGTGCTTGCTGCTGCGCGGGCGTGCGCGAAGGCGGCGGGGTTTGAGGGCGAGGTTGTTGTGCCGCATTAGGGAGGGGTTGGGGGCGTGCGTGCTGGCGTTGTGGGGGTTGGAAGGGGGAGGGCTGAAAAGGAGAAGGGCTGGCAATGAGATGGGGTGATGAAAATGATATTCTTGGGTATATTTTATGTGTTCGCATCACTAGTAGCGGCGTATAGATGTGTTTTTCTATTCGGTTAAATGGGGTAGTAGTTACGAAAACGGCTGGCGGTTAGCAAAATAACGAATATCACGACATGAAAACTAGGTAGGCAATTATTTTCACTCTCATAAGTAAAGTCAAGCAAGGTGTTTATTTGGTTATTTTCGCTAGCTATCGTTTTATACCTCGCCGAAGAAAGAATACAAGATTTCCAGTAGGGCATAGTCCATCTTCCAGAAGTATAGCATCCCTTCATTCAACCTCGCCAGGTTTGAAATCATAAGCAAGCAAACATTTTTCATGAACGCGTGTCTATGTATAGATATCATCGGATAAATCATGTGGAAAAACGCCACTATGCTCCCAGGCCTTCGCCTCATCTTATCGTATCGTATCATATAAATAAACGGCAAATATCGTCGAAGATCCTAGTACCTAACGCAAATACGGGTAGTTTAAAAAGACTCTACTTCCAAGTAGAGAATGCGAAAGACCAGGAAAAAAAACCCTGAGCCAAAAAGGCCAGTTGTCGTAAACATCTCTCCAAACGCATGTAGAGAAATGAATTACAGGAACATGTTCCGCGTCTCGCCGTACTTCTTCGCTGACCCGGGTGCCGTGTAGTCGATGCCCGCGACGTTTGTGAGGTCCTGCTCGAAGCGGGCCTGTATCTTAGCTACGGCCTCGAGGGTCTTTAGATCCAGTCGCACGCCGTCAAACGCGGCCAGGCTCTCGGCGGCCTTGACGACGTTCTTGATCTGTCTACCATTGAGGTCGTGCTCGGCCAGCTCCTTGAGCCCCTTCTCGTCGATGTCGACGCCGCCGGGCACGCGGCTGCAGAAGTTGCGCCAGATCTGCAGGCGCGACGTCGGGCTGAGGTCCGTGTAGCGGATGGGGATGTGGATGCGTGATTTGAAGGCATCGTCGAACGTGTTGACACGATTCGTCGTTAGGAACAATATCCCCGAGTAATACTCGAGCACGCGTAAGAACACGCTGACCATGGCGTTGCGGTGAAGGTCATGTAGCGAGCGGCGCTCTAAGAACACGTCCGCCTCATCGATGAGTAGCACTGCGCGCCACGTAGATGTCATGTCCATGATCCTGGTGAGGCTGTCGTCTAGGCTCGTACTGCTAATGCCGAGATCGCCTGACGATACCATGTATAGCGGGCGTCGGACGTACTCCGCGACGCACTCGGCTGTTAACGTTTTTCCCACGCCCGGCGGACCATGCAGCACGCACACGAGGCCCTGCCCCTTGCCAGTCACGATGTCGTCCATGCTCTCGCGCTCCTTGGCGTGCATGGAGACGAGCGCCTGGACCGTCTTCTTGGTGTTGGGGTCGAGGACGAGTTCATCGAAGCACTGGTGGTTCCACTCAATAGGCGAGACGTGGTCGACGAAGAACTCGAGGAACTTCTTTGCGGTGAACGAGAAACCGCGGACCGTCGCGTTGGCGAGAAGAGCGCCCTCATCTGACAACTTCTCGAATGTGGCCTGATCCGACGCGAAATGGGTCTTCCCCGCGGCTTTGCGGCGTGCCTTTTCACGCTTGGCCGACTCACTGATAGAGTCTTTAACGCGAAAGCTATCGTTCGCATCCAAGCGGTGATAAGTCTTGCAATCAATCATCTACGTATCGTGATTAGTCTATGCAGCTAAGTCGCTTTTTCTTGGTAGATGGGTCGGTACTTACGATCCGGCCCTGAACGTTGACTCTGGCATAGCCCCTCTCGGTCTTCTTCACCGCGATTCCGTCGTACGTCTCAAAATGCTGGCCAATATAGCGCTCGAATTTCCTCCCGCGCGTGAGGAGATAGTCGCGAATCTCCTCGGCATCGTCGTGCAGGTCCAACGGCCTCGCCTCGAGGTCGCGGAGATCGCGGTTACCCGTGTACTTGGGGATGAAGAGCTCTGCCTTGCGTTCGCCGAGCTTTTCGCCGTCAAAGTCGGTATAGAAGACGACGAAGTTAAAACCAGGAACTTCGCCAGAATCATACCAGCTACTAAAGACTCTGAAGGCGCGGTGTTGCTCTAATACTTTCGTATGCACGATGGTCTTGGGCGCGAAGAGCGTCCAGAGATGATCGTAAGGAATGGCTTTCACGTCACCACTGAGGCAAGTCTCATAGGCCTCGATGTCAAGTTGAAAGTGCGTCTGAGTCCACTCCAATAGCATGTTCAGGTGCGAGGTGCTCTCCTGGTCTTCCTTGAACCGCTCGCGGCCGAGCTCCTCCAGCTGCTTGCGGTGATAGAAGAGAGGGTAGTAGGGCGAGGCAATCTGAACGTCGTGGACATTTATGGGATCAGACCAGTAATTTCCGATGACATCCTTGAGTAGCTGCCGCAGAGGCTGCGGGTTGACGTAGAGCCGCGTATGCTCCAGGTCATCATAAGCATTAAAGTGGCGGACAATACAGAAGGCAAAGAGCCGCCACCAATCCTTTTGCTGTGGCCTCGTGACCTCACCCTTCCTTTCCTCAAAGTACTGCTCATCCTTATCGTCGTACCGCCGGTCGAGGTGTTTGATCTCACATTTCATAGTGTCATCTCCGCTCGAGCTCCCTGTCTGCGAAGAGTCCCCTTCCGACGCGGCGTCAGTTTCCGACCCGGTTGGGGCATCCTCTTTCTTGGACCCATCTTTGTTAGAGGCCTCAGCGTTTGTATGCCGACAGTGCTCACATTTGTCTGGCTTGACACGAGTACCTGTAACGAAAATGGCACCCTTGTTGGGTGCAGCGCGGGATGGCATCTTGAGAATGCGTGAGCGTAGTGGTGGAGGAGGCATGGGGGAGAATGAGACCCTGCTGCTGTGTTTATCTTTATAGAGGTCGGTCTTCTTAGGCCTTTAGGCAGCAGAGCCGAGCTGGTGGCCTAGCTGAATATGCGAGGAGGTGAAGTGAGTACCTATCTAGATAAATGGATAGATGAGTCGATGAGTAGACGGATAGGGATGCGAATAGGCGTGAGAAAGAAATTGACGATTGGAGACAAGAATTCGTCGATCGCCGGTGCGCTGCACAGACGGATCTACGCTTCTTGTTGTTCTTGTGCTCTCCTTCTACTATTTTCTTTTCCTTTTCTTTCTCTTATGCTCTCTATCTCTGTCTCTCTTCGCCTCGTTACGCCAGTTGGTACTGAATACCTATACTTAATTTCCAAGAACGATGAGGAAGTGCAAGGGAGGGTTTAGTGCGAGTAACAAATGAATTGTTATATAATCGAGCATACTCGGTGTGCTGTATGTATTGGTGGCCTCTGGATCCTACGCATACGAACCACTCGAATCAAAGTCAAGGTTATCTACCTATTTATGCAGGTAGGCTGGAGGCTGGATTGGTATCACACAGCAGGTGCAGAAAAGCTAAGCAGGTACCTAAGCAATACAACATTCTATACCTACCTCATACCTAGGTGGTATACCAGTTTTCCATACCTACTTGCTGAGCCTTACATTATGTAAGTTGTTACCTACGTGTAGGTAGGTACGGCCTACGCTATGTATATATAAAGTAGTTACAGTGCTAGGACGCTGGGTCCTCCATTACCTCTACAATCATTCTACAATACAACACAATGATTGCCTGAAAATCTAGGTAGGCAGACAGACAAACATTAATGGTGTCAGGCGGCAGTGCCTACAGTAGCTGTACAGTACAGCTTAAGCAGGTAGATACTGTATGTAGGCAGGTAAGTACCTAGCGCAGCAGGCAGGCAGCATCAGACTTCAGATCCCAATCGCTACGACTAAGATAGGTAACTTAGCGCACTGCGGCAGCTTAGCGCAGCTTAGCGCAGCCTAGATTCTGTTTGTTTGTCATCACTGCCGCCTGACTGTGGCTTTTGGATCCATCCCGTATCTCATCCCGTCACCGACTGATCTGATCGAACGACAAATCAATGTATAGTGCCGGAAATAATACCTAATACTGTACCCAATCAGACTCCATACGTAGCTAAAGCATAAGCCGCAACGCGGTGCGCCGACCAGTATGCCTTGTGCAAACCTTGTGTGTTATTCTTATATGTGCTAGTGTGCAGAGTAAATGTAGGCTACGTGGTGTAGCGTCGTTTGCCTTGTGAGGTTAGGCAATCTGGACATCTACTTACATACTATATGTACTGTACTGTATTTGATGTTGTAGATAGAGGTAGGCCTCCTGGCGCTGTCTTACAGCGAGTTAGTCACATCCTAGTGGGGATTTGTGGAGGAGAACCAAAGCACCAGCTCTTGTAATCCGGGGATGGTTAAGCATGTGCTGCCACGAGCTGCCATAGCCTTCGTTGACACCCTTCCTACCTGTCAGTAGAACCGGCTGATTGGATACAGATTAGACAACCCTGGATGCCCGTAAACCAGGTTCCTTACGCTAGGTAGTAGCGTTATTCTATTCTGTACTGTATGTAGGCCTCTATGTACCTACAGTAGACTAGGCCCGCCCCTGTATCGGTATAGTGGATCTAGATCACTATAACACCGGTAACGGACATGTAGCCTAGATCTGAGGTGAGATTATGATGCAACCACAACCAGTAAATGTGTGCTTGTTTTTTCCTTTTTCTTTTTAGATAAATAAACGCATTCAATAGCACCATGACGGAATCTAATATATAAAATATCTCATGTAAATGGCAATCTACCACCTATGTGTAAGTATTTACATATGTACTTATGTACTACCTAACTTAAAAATAGATGTCAATGGTGGTAAGCAAGGATCGGGAGTAGGTACAGTACAGTGCGTGTAGACAGGATGTGACGATGGGCAACACAACTTGTTGTTTAGGTAATCCATTCCGGCTTTCTATCTGTCTGGCGGTATTCTAAGGCTAGGTAGGTGTTATCTTTCTACTCGTATGAAGCCTTCTGAACCAATTTCTTATTAGTTAGATTAAGGATAGATGTAGTAAAGCTGGTGAAAGTGTTGTTTATCGTCATTTTGAAATAGTTAGTAATGTTCCATGAGAAAGACCGCTTAAAACGCGCCAAATGTTCATGTCCATATTATATATTGCACTGAATAATTTACTATTCTGATATAATACATCCTGGGTATAACCGAATATCCTGGATAGTGGTCCATATATCTGCCTTACTACGCAGCTCACTATGTAGCTTATCCATGTTAAACAAATAGCTGTTAGCAAGTTTAAAATTTAAGGCTGTCTGAATGCAAACAGAAAATTTAAAGTATAACAATGTAAGAGGGGGACGGTTCTGGTTTATAGAGCTATCAAATAAGATATAAGAACGAGTAAATATTTAGATATGACTAGAGGGCGAGGAACAACCTTAGATGGTAGTTCAACAAATTCTTACGTAGGTAGGTACCTAAGATACCTATTCTATTTGGGAGGACCTAACCGTAGACATCTCGTAGGTTTCACAACAGGACGCCATCCTGGAAACGCCTTCCTCTTGGAATACATATGTAGTCCCTTAGATCTATTAGGTAGGTACTTACCCAATCTAACAGCACGTACCTTCAGTTTATACAACCTAGTAAAAGGTCCGAAAGAAGCTTAAAAAATCAGGTGGCAAAGCAGGTATAGGTCCAGCTACTTTCTTTAACCAATATCACGCATCTCTCGAATCATTAGTTCTGTCATTACCGCATCCAGCTTAATACAACATTATTGACAAAGAATTCTCCCAACGCCATTCCCAAAGAGGGGATCTGTCATTATTTCATACAGTTGGTATCATGTCTAAGTTAAAGGCGACAGCACATTCAATGAACGAGCTGCCGCCTACTCCCATAAATAGCCCAGAGCCAACCGTAGATTCAATCACCACGCTACCGACCAATATACATGGCAAAATACTAGAGTTCCTTGACAATGTCGACTGCCTTGTTGCTGCTGTACTTACTCACAGATGCTTCAACGATGCCTTTCGTCGGCGGCCCATTGTTGTTACTACAACAGTCTTGAAACGGCAAGTAGCCCACAACATCCTACCACTAGCAGTAGCTACTTTAGAGGCTTCTCATAAAAAATACACGGTCGAAAATATAGAAGAGGTGGATGAATTGTACATCGACCTTTCCGAATACCAAGAGTATTTCCTAAAGCGCCTCGACCCTAAACTGCGGCGATGTTTGCCCATCAAAGATTTGTTCGAAATCGGAGACCTCCATAATTTCATTGGGCTGCTTATTGACGACTACTCGTCGAGAGCATGGAAAGAATTCTCGGGACGCAAAGATCCCGTCAATTTATCGGAACAGGAAAAATACCGCTTCTACCACGCATTCTACTACTTGGAGCTGTTTTTAGTGGTCTGCAAAGACGAAAAGATGACCATTTCAGAATTTGAAGGGTCTCGATCTCAACATTTCCTCGGTGTTCTCTCTAGCTGGGAGTGGGTGCAGCTGGCGTGCGTCTATCGTTACCTCGAGATATAGTTTATCGAAAAGGGTAATTGTATTTGTCCTTGTAAGTTGTGTAAAAATAGGACTTTTTACTGCAAGATGAGTTTTGTTGACTTATCAACCGAACAGGGTACAACTTATTAGAAGAGGTGGGTGAAAACACCAATGGTTTCTCCCCTATTACTAGTATGTGGACTAGGATTTGGGTAAGTGCTTAGTTCTGAGGACAAGCCGGATGGTCTTAGTCTTGCTCTAATATTAATAGGTTTCACACGGGTTAGGGTTTCTAATGCGACTAGAAAAAACCACCGACCCTAAAATCCGGAAGAAGTTGTTAGCATCAGCTATGAAGGGGGGAAATGCCGTCTTAGACGTACACGAGAAATTTTTATTGGCGGAAAAATACCATCAGATGTTTCGTCCATTTGATCAAATTAGCCAAGAAGACGCTGATTTCTTCATGGATATCTGTAATCCTTTCAGCTACGAAAGTCCAATGTCCCCATCGACCATATGGGCAATTTGCCATTTCTGCTTCGTACCCAAGACTTGGTGGGCAGATTGGAAAGCAGGCTTCAAACCTGCAGGAACAGCATATGACTTCTGGGATGTGGCGAGGATCATCTCATTGCATCCAAAGGTGAGCCCGAAATCGAAAATGATTTCCGCCAAGGAAGTATGACTCGTTTGTGGTTCCAAGTTTGACAGGTTTAAGCCGTTTAGAGAGCAGAGAGAATGACGTTGAAGCACGAATGGCTGTTTTTTTCTATTCAAACTCCTAGGATTTTGGATGGAGCATACTGTTAAGCTCTGTATGCATAGACTGTATTAATCCATTAGAAGGATGCGTTTTAAGCATATGATACGGCACGCAGAATAGTGAATAGAAACGATAGAGGTTGGGTTCAGTTTTCCATTATCAGATATTTCATGATACTCGTGGTTATTTCCAACGTAACGGGGTAATTACTGTTAGCAGTCTTTATCGCATCGCTCTAATGCGTCTTCTATTCACTCAATGATGTCAAGCTGAATAAAATTTTAAGAAACGTTTATATCTCCAAAGGGTTCCCAAACCACACGAGGGTCAATGCAAGCGTGTTATGCGTACGCTTACCGAAATATCAACCCCTTCTTCACGAAACTTGTAACCGAGAGCAATCGTCCCACATGACATAACAAACACGAAACGGGGAGCTGGCGGGTACCAAGCCTAGTAAAATTAAACCATATGCAATGCCTAAGAGCCAATTCCGAATTTCGAATTAAACACATGTTGTTGTGGAGGGAGGAGCTCGCCCGCTCATCTCGATAGCCACAGAGGAGCCCGCGATAATAGTAATCGGGTTGATGTAGGTACGTGTAACATCATATCATGACACGGCGCTAAGCGAAACGTTGATCCGGAGAGATAAAATTACCTAGACAGACACCTGCGCCATATCAAGACACCTGGGGGACCCGCGGATAATTACCCGGGGGTGGACGGGGGGTTTTTTCCTCTCTTTGACGCAAGCGGATCCTACATATAGCGTACACCGACATGCTATATCTGCCTACATACATACACCTACGTAGCATACATGTGCGCGCGCGAGTTGTCGTACTTAGCCGGGGCGAGCCTCCCGCACCGTACCGTGCCAGGACCGTGTCGGCCGCACGCACCGGTAAGGTCACACGAGCCTCACACCGAAGGCAGGATTCTCTCACTTCCGTCCCCTGCCTCTGCGTAATGTACATACTGCGCAGGCAGGTAGGTATGCACAGCACGGCACAGCCTCTGAGGTTTTCCCACATGTAAGTGGAAATGTACGCGTATGTACGTCTGTCAGTCAGGGAGACATGTAGCGCAGGTCGCATGGGATGTAGCCGTCTGTCTGGCTATTCTGTCTGTATGTCTGTGTTCATCTCTCTTTTTATTCTCTCCGGTATTGTGCCCTCTCTGCTCTGGCCTATTACATGCCTAGTTAGGCAGTTCGATTCCCGGGACGGAAACGGGGGACAGCGCGTGCGCGCGCGCACGCGCAAAGGGCTTCGTTCGGAAATATGATGCGCGATGGGGGCATGGGGGATGCATCATGATATAATAATACCTACGTCCGGACTAGGCCAAGATTTAATGCAGGCCACGTGAATTCGTGGGGGGAATGGAAGGTCGAGACAGACGGGTGTGTGGCCACGCAACCTCACATGGCCATTTTTATGTTTTCTTTTTGAATCCTTTTTTCCTAATGTAAGTAGGTATCATCATGCGCATTATCCCCCCCGGTTCTTGGAAATTCCCCAAAAGACTAAGTTATCGCCGCGCCGGGTTTCTTAATAAGTCCGAGATGCTCCTAACTGAGACACCTACCCACGGTATGGCATCTAATCCCGGCTAGGCTGATACGAGCCAAAATGGCTCTTTACCTGCTTGTACCTACCTAGTTGCTCCTAGACGGGCTATCTACTACTAGGAATGGACAACGGAACGAGCTAAGTAGTGGAGCAGAGCATAGCGTAAGTATGCGGACTGCTGAGGTTTTTTTTTCTTCTTCTGATTATTATTAATATTTTATTTCGGTGAGGTTATAGATTATCGCTCATGAGATATAATAGTACAGTAGATACGTCGTGATCTTAGTCTAAGCCCCCCAACCCCGGCCGTGGTCGTGGGTTGTCGGCCCGCTGTGGGGTGGGAGGATAGGGAAGCCGTCTCTACCTAGCCAAGGGTACCTAGTGTCCCTTGTGTTCCTAGTGTGTTGTCTTGTATAGGATACTTGTATATACCTTAGGTAGGTATCTAGATTGGACCGAGATGATCGAGTCCCAGCCCTAAGGAAGTGATAGGTATTTTAGATATGTAGGTACGCCATATGTATGTATGCATATGTGTATGTCAAAAAATCAAAAGCAAAGTTTAATAAAGGGGAAGCGAAGCGCAGGTCTCTATTTGGGCGCAGCGGGGGTTCGATGCGGGAAAAGGAGATTTCGGCGTGCTTCGCGTCCCTGGTCTAGGTGACGGAAGCGAATCCAGCACTATGTAGATAGATATGCGTAGAGACTAGGTATACATACCCGTATACCATACACGTACATACAGATACAGAATACCCTACCGTTCGCCTCGGTTTTTGATCTTTTCCCTTTGTCCCCTCTCCCCTCTTCCATCCTTCCCCCTTGCCCCCCCTCGTCGGCTATCTATATAGATAGACAGTGTGGTGTGCGCGGGCGATTAAGATCGATCGTCCGTCCGTTAGCTCCCCTCCATCCGACGGAAAGAGCATGATTTTCCTACCGCTAAACAGGGCTGACGGGAACAGGTTTTTTTAAAAGCTAGATAGGGAGGGTAGTATTGTACCTAATGGAAGGAGGTGTGTAGTATCAAAGTGATACCTAATAAGAAAGTAGGGGAGAAGGGGAGAAGGGGGGTGCGGTGGAAGTCTGAGGTTGTATGTATAGGTAGGGTTGTAAGGAGGTTTGGCTCCCAACCCACCAGTATAGCTACATATACATACTACCTAGCTAGCCTACCCTACACTAGGGCTCTACCTGATACTGTTTCCAGATAGATACCTACCAGGTTGCCCACGTCGATAGTTACCTACCGTTTCCGCGATGCGGACAGCAGCGCGACGGCGGCTCGGGTGCTCGGTGAAGGCCTGCCGAGGCTTGCCGCGTCCACTTAAGCTCGACCCGACCTTCCAGAAGCAGGCGGGATTGGTTGCAGGCAGGGGTCGCCCCAGAAGCAAAACTGACCACTGGTGACCCGATTTGTATGGGCTCGTCTCTCAGCTGCACGCTACGTTGCGCGCTCTCATGGGCTGTCTCATTTCGGCAAATCTAACCCAAGCCCGCCGGCCCCGCCTGGCTTCTTGGAGAGGGGAAGGGAATAGGTACTATATACTTGCATCGTCTATCTACTTGTGTGAACAGATGAGGAATTCAGATGGGAAGAAGAGGTAGTGTAGACAAGAGAGAGGGGAAGAAATAACTACCTATACCCAGCGTAACAGAACATAGCAGAAATGTGCATCACAGAAGAAAAGAAAGAAGGATTTTTAAAAACTATGTACTATAGAAAAATAAAACTGGATATGAATTGGAGAGTACCGGGATTATTAACCGTGTCTGACCGAGGAACCCAATAATATGTGCGATTGCAGAATACTTACCTCGACACTCGCTAGATTTCACCTCACCGAGGCAGCATCAAGCGAATGATACGATATAATACGATACGACGAATACTTACGCATAGTACTGCCTGCGTGCTGTGTGCTGTGATGTAAGGTAAAGCAGCAGCGCGGCGAAAACTTTGTTTAGATAAGATTGAATCGACACTGTCTCGGGACCCTTCCGCCGCAGATGTCAGGTGAAGACGGGAAAGCAGGTTGTGCAGCACCATCAGCGCGTTCTTTACCAACCAGAGGCGCGGAACGTTGACGATCCAAACCTCAGCAAGGCCGGCCTCGTGTAATCAGATGACAGACAGAGATAGGATGGATAGGCCGACGGCACCAAACCGGCAACTCAGCAACCTAGCGACTTCAGCGACCCAGCAACCGGTCGAGAGCGACGCGCGAATTGGTCAGGTCGAGTCGGGGCTGACCCGAATGACAGCCTGGTGAGATAATCTGCCTATTCTGTACCAAGATATTACATACCTAGCGTATCATCGGCTGTTTTGGTGAAGTTGCTGCGTGGTTGGGCTTGTGTTCCGCGGTAGTTAAGTAGGTATGTAAGTAGGTATGTACAAGTAGGAGGTATGCATGTATGTAAGTGGACTCGACAAAAGCCAACAAGGAAGAAAAAAGGAAATAAAAAAATAGAATAAAAAAATAATAAAAATATAAATAAAATAAAAGAAATGATAGTTTCAAGATCTGCCCTCCCCACCCGCCGTGCATCACCGTGCCCCCTTGCTACTTGCTACGGCTACCTACTGGACATCAGCGAATACAAATGCAGGGAAATTCGACGCGACCCTATTGGCCGAATTTCGAGGTCGGGTGATGGCACAGCAGGAGAAAAACCGTGGAAAAGAAGGAAATAGGCAGAGCAGCGAAACGAAAAAAAGAAAAAGAAAGAAAATAAAATAAAGCTAAAACAGAAATTAAAATTCACAGGCAGGAGAGAGGGTCTCTCCCAAATTTCCGGGGCAGGAGGTTGTAGAGAAGGGTTGCATGTTGCATACTCATGGTACAGTAGCTACTGTATGGCGTCGTCCACCTGGTAAACGCTCGCGTGCGTGTCGGGCCCCCCGCGTTTCCAGTCGCCTCATTATTGCCCTCTGACCGTTTTATTTTCGTCGACGTGCTGGTCCTTTCCCTTTCCCCCATCTCCCCGCGCCCCCCGGTCTGGAGAACACAGTCGTGGCCCAGGTCCCCAGTCGCGACCTAGTCGCGCGACCTGAGCTAGGCCGCGACTCGAAAATTGTCCGACGAGGCCCGGTGGTGCAGGACAAGAGAGACGAAGGGAGGGAGGAGGAGGAGGAGACGAGATGAGAGGAGCAAAGCGTATCGCCCGTGGCAGAGGGGAGTCTCCATCTTCGTCCGTCTTCGGCCAATCTGGATGGTCGATTCTGCCGGGCAATGGCCCCGATTGGTAATTTGCGGCTGGTTTGTGTGTTTTGACGAAGCAGCATTGGTTGGACATGTACATGTGTACCTGGCACTGCGAGGTCACATCCGCCGTAGCCCCAGGGAAAATGAAAACGAAGAGAGAAAAAAAGTTCCGATGTCTCGGTATCTGTCTGTAGAGGTGAAAAATTTTCGATAATCTCACTCAATATGTAGGTTAGGTAGTCTCCGCGCCTCCGCGTCTCCGCCCGATATGACGACTATGCGCTTCGGCGTACGTTAGATTGTGTATTCGAGGTAAGATCAATTTTCCCATGTTGTCTTGTCTCATAGGCCGGACCCATGGTTCCCTATTCGACCATATAGTAAAAGAAGTTGGGCAAATAGAAAAGGTTATGTGGCACCCCTGTTACCACAGGCCTTAGCAATTGGCACTTATAGCTTTAGTCGTAGCGTACCTAGTTCAACCTCTACCCGGGATAGCATACAGAATTATACTTTCAGTACGTATACTCGGGTCACACTCGTATATAGTTAGGTAGATCGATATAAGCCCCCCTCAGGCAGTACCTATATAGGCGCTCTAGATAGATCGATATAAGCACAGCACAGACTCTATGTTATGTAGGCATTCTGCACTGTAAGCATATCTACAATGCGTAAGGCCACTCGCTAGGCACAATAAAGTACCTACTAACCTACCTGGGGAGACTAAGTACATAAGGTATACTGCGTAAGGTATACTGCGTAAGATACTGCGTCGAGTATAATAGCGACTATACCGAGTTCTCCCTAGTTCACGTGTCAGACCAACGACACATCGGAGCTTCTATTGCTACCGGTACATACCGAGTAGCATCCGAACTGTCGCAAGTTTGGTTTCCCGTGGGGAAGAATATCATGATGTTGCGGCGGCGAGATTGATAGTGTTCGAAGGAGAGTGATGAACCAACCCGTTACGTGCTACTAATAATAAAAGCATGTCATCAGCGGGACAGCATGCCAATAAGGGGTGTGATCTGGGAAGCGGGTCTTGAGATCGGGGACCCGCCCAACCTTTTTCGAGCCAGTCCTGTTATAGCAGTCTAAGTACATGGTACCGACGAGGTAGTAGGTGGCATCGGGAGTATCGGTGGCAGCGGTATCTGTCGTGGTAGCATCGGTGGGGAGGGAACTGGAAACCTGTAAGGAGGGACTTTATCGACGCATACATAATCTGCCGTAGGGATGTACACCAAGTGAGGTAAGAAGGTAGACTAGGCATGTAGGTCTTGTTATGCCGTGATAGGCAAGCGGGTACAGAATACTTACATGATGCCCCTACCGTGGACCGTGGGCCGTGGACCTTGGACCTTGGACCTTGGGACCGTGGTGTAGGATGGATGTATGTAAGTCAGGTAGGTATGTATGTATGTAGGTATGCAGCGCTTCGCGATGGCCGGGGCGAGCGGGCGCGCTCGCTCAGCTCTGCCGTTTCAGCGTCTTATCCTGTGTTAGCCTAGCCCGTGCTGTTCAACAAGGGCATTTTACTCCTACACTTACACTTACACTTACATACTTACATGCCTACCTACATACCTACATACCTACCTCACCACATGGCGGCCACCGGGCACTGCGTGACCAGAAGTAGATAGTCTACGCAGCAATATGTACATACATACCTACATACCTACACATTGCTACCTATAACCATGTTCGAAACATACGTCTCCACACGCAAGCACAAGGTACATGAGTTCCAAGACGACCATCTCTAACTTGCAGGATCCAGCTTCCTGATGTATCTATCTCGTATACATGCCAACATGGTAGAATTACGGTGACGGGATAGGTAGCTAGACTTGACTAGTCTAATTCAGTCAGTCAGCCAGTCAGTCAGTTAGTTAGTTAAGTTGGTAGTTAGTTAGTTAATCGGCCAGTCCGGCAGTCAGTCGTAAACAGGGTGGCAGAGTTATGTTATGAAGGAAGAGATAAGTATAGTATGTATGTAGAGAAACGGAGCTATAGATAGAGAGAGAGACACACACACAGCGAGAGATGAGTGAAGAAATGAACCCCTGACGTTCTCGAGTATACATGTAATAGTAGCAGTTTTCTCTGCCTATACTATAAACTAAACTACCCACACCTTTCTCCGTGGAGTCATTAACAATCTTCTCTATCCACACTTCGTGCCAGCCAATCTAGTCGTCGGTCGTCAGTCGAACAGGACCCAGGTAGTCAGTCTTAATAATACCCTCATACCACCTGGATTGCCTAGATTACCAGGTGGACAACCTAGACTACCCAGACTGCCTTTAGATGCTACCTTGTTACGGCAGTGTCTGTCTACTTAATGCGTAGAGCACGACAGCTCCAGGTTTTCTCGTGCAACTTATGTGTCACTGCCCATGAGCCACCATCTGTATCACATTTGAGACGGTCCCCAATACATACATACATGTAAGTTATATATACTGCATACCACCCTCGCCTCTTCTAGACTACCTATACACATCAGGGAAACACGCGGGCATCGCTACGTACCTACATACCTACATATTACATACTACATAATACATGCTACCTTAACTAGGCCATGGCAGGGAATAGTGCTCTACCCGCTTCTGCATACCCGCGATAGCCTTCACCTCGTGTAGAGCATTACCGACCTTGTTGTGTGGACTTGAGCTTACCTACCTACTTCAGGTGGCTTCTGCCCAACGACCAACGAGACCAACGAGAACATCCACTCTTTTCCCATTCGTCTCTTGGCCGTCTGCTACGGTCCTCGTCTAATCTCGACTTCGCGCCGTCTGAGGCACTACACCATCCGCGCGTGTTGTTGTTGTGCGTTGTGTTGTTGATTTTTTTTTTTTTGTATTGTATCACAGCCCAACTCCATCACACCAACACATACACACATACATACACACACACACTCACACGCACACACACACACACATATACGCACACACATAGGGACATAAGCACATAGGTACATAGGCACACATAGGCACGCACACTCGCACCCCGTCAGCAGCGTTGGGCCTTCATTCGACAACCTAAGTTTAGTCTCTCTGCGGATCAGCCGAGCGAGCAAAAACGTGGCCACCAGTCTTTCAGTATGAGGTAGCTATTACACGCTGACGAGGAGTGCCTAACGATATGCATCCCGCACCGTCATTGGCAGAGTCGTTCCCCAAAAGCACCAAGACGGATGATAGATCTCAACATGTCTACGAGACTCCCCAGCAGCCTCGCCTGGCACACGCCGCCCACCTTGGACCACCCGAGCCCTTGAAGATCGAGAATCACTCGGATTATTCTGTCAGTCAGTCTTCGCCGCCCATGAGGAAAGATACGGCTTCCAGCACTTCGACCAATGCTTCCGACACGACGGTCGTTACGACTACTTCGACTGACACATCCACTACAGCCTACAGTGTCGAGTCGTCCCAGTCCATCTTCTCCGTCAAAGATGGCTCCGAGATCTCGAGTAACCGTCGAGCCAGCCGCCGGCGAACTGGTCCTCTCTCCGCGGCGCAGAGGGAAAAGGCGGCCCTGATCCGTAAGCTGGGCGCCTGTCCCGACTGTCGTAGGCGGCGAGTTGCTGTAAGTAGCTAGATTATTCAGCAATGAATGGAACTCGTCTGTACCGTACGAAGCATGCCACTTACACGATCCCGCGTTTTCAAGTGCCATCCCAACCATCACAACATGTCTTGGGAAGAGGCGGTGCAAAAGTACCGCTCGTCAAGCCCGCTTCAGGAGCTCGCGAGCCTTGCCGGGCGGCCTATCAGTCCGGCGCCGAGCCAGATGAGGCCACCCCCTCCCCCTTATGCTCAAAACTCGCAGGAAATGGAGATCGATTCGATTCCCGCTACCCCTAATCCGCAGTCTGCTCCAGGTCGCACGTCTCCGAACGAGACTCGGAACAGCAGGACGCCTCTGCCCTCGGGACCCAGGAATTTAGACAGGCACGTGTCTGTGCCGAGCCCGCTTGGGGCGCCTCAGTCGCCATACTCGATCCCGCTCGTTGGGCCGGTGAAGCACGAGCTAGAAGGCATAGCGTCCAAGGTCCTCTCTTCGCAGTACAGGAGTCGGTATTCTAACGTCTACGCGCTCCTAATTTATTGGCAGGACGAGCATGAGTCGATCATAGCAGAGGCTGTGGAGGAACTGGCCGAGGTGTTCCAAAAGTACTATCACTATGTGCCTGAGATCATCAAAATCCCTTCAGCCGTACGAGAGAGCTACCCCCCTAACCTTTCGAGATGGCTGTCCAGGATGATCAACGGATTCATAGACAAAAGCGATACGAGGGATACCTTGATGATCGTATACTACAACGGCCATAGCTATTTGGACGACAACAGGGAGATGGTTTTATCGAGGTGAGGAAATTCCCCGGCAAAAAGGTGGTCTGGTTTCGGTTATTGACGAGTCTAGTTCACGGAATCGCGAGAAAGCTGGAACGATTCGCTGGAACGGGATCCAACACATACTGGAAGAGGCTAACTCGGACACGCTAATCCTCATGGACTCGATTTTCTATCCCGCTACAAAAATGGTCCGTCGAAGAGGTGTTCTGGAACTGATAGCAGCTTCGGCCCCGATGGAGTACCACCATCTTCTCGAGCGCGGCGTCTTCACTAAGGCACTAACCGACCTTCTGCGCCAGCCTGCTAACACTCGTTTCCCCAACACTTTATCCGCGGCGGAACTGCACTCGAAGCTGCTCCCGCTCTTCCCCAAACTTATCCTCGACAGGCATCCTGAAAAGGGGGCGGGGACAGCGTTCCCGGCGCCCCTACATATGCAAACCTCGGGCAACGCCCGACTCCCGTCCATTACGTTATCGCCAATACCGCTCCAAGTCCCGAAACCACACCAGCCCCCCGACAGCACGCTTGGGGGGTCGCAGGTGACGCTCTCGTTCCGGCTTCCAGACGAGCCGCTCAGTGTCGAGAGCTGGACCGAGTGGTTCCGGATGATGCCCGAAGGCATTCGAGATATGAAAGTTGATGGTCCCTATACGTTTAGATGAAACGACGGTTTTCCGGAAACATTGCTGGTTATAGCTCCAGCGACGTCGGCTAATAATTATTACTATTCCCCCCGCACCCGAGAGAATTTCTTCGAAACCCTCAAAAAAATTCCATGGCCCCTATTATTTCATGACGATACGATCTATTACTACGACGGCCAAATTTTTATATAACTCGGGTATTTTATCCACCGAGACAAAAATACATGGAGAGAGGAAGGATGGGGATGGCTGTGGTGTAATTCTTCTTTTATATTTCCTCTCCGTCCGCGATATATCCGTGCTGCGCTAGAATGTCGTTACGAACTCGCTTATAATGGACAACTTTCGTTGCGTTCTTGTGGGTTCTTTGCGTTGTCGATTACTTGTTTAAATCCAGGTACTTGATTCTTCCGGGGAAAGGCGGGTGGAAAGGGGGGCGGATTACTCATTATTGCTCAATATCTAACGAAGGCTATATGTTTTGTTTTGTTTTCTCTCTGATACGCCTTAACTTACAGGTCTCTCATAGAAAAAAGCCATATCAACTATCTATAACAAAAACAGAACAGAACAGCTCGCAACTCAACTCAAACCAGCCCGCAGTCCAAAGTTTACAGCGAACCAGCCAAAAAAAAAAGACCGCCTCGCGAAAGCCTCCCTTCCTCCCATGCAACGCCGAGTCCAAACCACTCGCAAAGTCCTTCCGCAACCAGCAAACCCGTGTCCAATTTCGAAGTGCCGTTTTCCTCCTTAGTCAGCCGAGAAAACGACACAGCTACCCCGCGGGCCAATCTGCGGAAAATAACTCCAAAGCGGGAGGGAAAAAAGTATGGGGATAAGGACCGGGACACGGATTTCCACGAAAACAACAACCAAAAACCCGCAGGGAAACCAAAAAAGGGGAACCAGGGAAAAAAAATTTCCATCCATCCATGCAACAACCGTACCGTACCACACCGTAGCCCAATGCCACCGTATTGACGGGGATGGTTTTTTTTTTCTCCCTTCACCGGCCGGCCGACCGAACTGACCAGTCGGTCGGTATCCGCGGCTTCCCATTTTCTCCTCACCTTTACTGTTTATTGTTATTCCACTTATTGATCACCGCATACCCCATTCACATGTCCGGGACGCGTAACGTACGTAGGTTGGTTAGATAGGTCCGCTCGTGCATGGGGCGTGGTATGGTATTGGCATGGAGCATGGATATCTGCATTGGCTCTGCATAGAAATACATGGTATAGGTAATTCGAACGGCCAGCAAAGTTTTGGGGTAGCAGTGCTAGTGAGTAGTACGATAGGTGGCAGCGGTCTCACCGTGCTACCGGCTTTGTTGTCTATTTGTTTCGTCGGTTCTGTTCAGTCTAGCTGTCTGTCGATTATATATGTATAATATGTACGTATAAATAATGTATGAACGAGTAAATCATTGCTGACATGCTTACACGTTATGTATGTATGTCTCATGCTCGCCTAACGGCATACAACCCAACGGACGACCGGCCGGCTACTTGCCTGCTACGTATCTGCGGCTTAGTGGAAGAGCTCGACGTCACGGCCTGCCCACCAACCACCTCGGTATGGGGATATAGGGGGAGAGATAGGTGTGTGAATACCCACTCGAGTAAACAATGCAAAATAAGCTGCGGGCGTTGATCCGGGGTTGACAAGGAAGCGTCGAGGCCAGGGGTAGGGCTAGAGTCGTGCAAAGCAAGCGCCCCTGGTTTGATATCTCCTCCTTCTGTCACTTCTTCTTCCTGTCCTCTTCCATGGCTTTCCCTCTTCTGTTTCCCCTTCTTTCTTTTCTTTCGTGTCCCGTTCTCGGTTATGGCTCCCGTAACCGGCGGTCGACCCTCACCTCGCACCCTCCCCCGAAACCGCCAGCTCAGCACGCCCAAATCAGACCATGCCCGCGCGCACCTCTCCACGGCAGGGCCAGGACTGGAACATACCTATCAAGGTGGCACAGCCAGACCGATAGACAAGCCCGACTAGCATGTCGGTAGACACGATAGAGCTCCGCGCCCGATCTGACGTGCATGATATTCACCAATACAATACGGGACCCAACTAACCTACCCTGCCTCCCCGTCTGCCTCCCTGCCTCCCTACCTCCCGAACTAAAACTACCTGCCTGTCAACCTACCTACCTACCTACCTATCTGCCTACCTACAGACTTCATTCGCCTTGCCTCGCCTTTATACTACCTCACCTACATATACCTGTCTCCATCCTACTCGTCGCCCCCCAAGTTGGGGGTCAGAAAAGAAAAGCCAAAAAATGATCGGTACCAGGCCTCCCCTATCCGTCGTCTGGTCCTTTATTCCCCGCCCAATCGAATTCATGCCCGTCTCACTGCCGACCTGCATGCCAACGTGCATATCGGTATACGACTCTATTTTCCTGTTTTAGAATACCTGCGATTCTCCCATCGGCAGGCTGCTGCTCTCGAAGGTAAGTTCCGCCGCCGCCGCCGCCACCGCCGCAGCCACCGCCTGTGACGTTCGTCGAGGGCGGCATACCCGACTCGACGACGGCTTATTGATCAAGCACGAGTGTGGGAGGTAGGTAGGGGCGTGGCTGGCCGGGGTGACGAACTAGGTCGCGGTCTATTCGCCGACGGGCCCGGTACGCGGTTGGCGGGTCACTTATTCAGCGTATGCTGTGCGCCCCAGACTATTTACACGTCGGCGTTGAGACTACTTAACTTCATGCAGCGTGCTCTATATACACATACGTGCATGCCTTATACGTCTCTGATATGCGGGGTCACGAGGCTGAGCAAATGACTTAGTGCTCAAATACAGGTTCTGTTTTAGAATTTATTTTCGTTTAAGCTGACTTGTTTATTCATCTCCCATATAAGGAAAACACTAGAGTATCCATCTCCATGAATCCCAAACAATGACCAACTAACCGGCTAACCAACCTACCCAAGCCCCGAAGCAATGCCATCGCCGAAACCAAATCCCAATTCCAACGTAGAGACGCCCAGTACGAAAAGCTAGTGTACAAGTCCGAGCTTTCCAGCGTCGTAGACGTTCTATCCATACGGGTCTATGCAACACGAGGGTATAAACTCAGGAGTAAACCGCTCCCGTTTTGCATCACATGACGTCATGACTTCCTGCTCCCTTCTATCTAGTGTAGATGTAATTATATAAAGTAAACGCCTCGCCTCCTAGGCTGGGGAATCGTTGGTCCCAAATACAGTGTGTGGCGTATTCCAAAATGAGGCTCTATGCAAGTCAAGCAAGATATACGATGTCTACGCGCACATTACGCTCGCTTAGGTATACCATCAAGCAGATTACAGCGCAAGCGCCAAGCTGGCGGCGCCAATGATGGCCCACATAAGAGCGCCCGTCTTGACGCTGACGACAGCGCCGCTGAGTGTGTTCAGCCCGATGATAGGCTGCGGCTCGTAGCTGCTGACGGGCGTCGAGTCTGTGGTGCCGTTCCAGCAGTACCGCTGGAAGCAGGTCTGGCACGTCGCGGGGATATCAGTATTCGTGCGCTCGAGGCTGCGGCTGAGCACGGCGCACGCGGCGCAAGCCGGCCACTCCTTATCGACGGTGCCGTTGCCCATGGTGGCGACGTTGTAGCCGTTCTCGATGAAGGCGTTGCGCTCCGCGTCCGAGTACGACGGGTCGAAGGTCGACGCGTTGCTGTAGGCCGTGTAGGGCGCCAGCGGCATGTACACGATGAGCGGCGGGATGTGAGCGGCGCCGCTGAACTCCGAGGTGTTGCAGCCGAAGAAGGTCGGCTTTTGGTTAAGCTTCAGGTTGATAAAGGTCTCGGCGTCCGGCACGGCCGGGAACTTGGTCCCGTTGCCGATGGCGCCCATGCTGCGCTCATAAGAGGCACGTAGCGCCGTTCCGTTGGGGAAGTTGTAGGTGGTGTCGGCCGAGGAGTCGACGGCGAAGATAACGTCAACGGCGCGAACGGGTTGGATGAGGGGATGCAGGGGAATATTTTGCAGATCCTCTCCGCCATCGATGAGCGTTAGCACGTTGTTGTTGGCGTTCCCGTTGGAATCCGGGTGATACTTGTAAAAGGGGTTGGGCTGCCACTCGGCGATATCATCCGAGTCCGCGCTAAGCTTCTTAAGTATATCTGTGAGGGCATCGGTGACAATGCTTGGGAGTGAGCTATCTGAGAGATTCTGGAGTAGGAACTGGTTGAATAAAGAGCTACTCGTTCCCATGACGAACCCGTACTGATCAAATCCTCGAACGCAGTGGCCGTTGTCCGGAACAGCACCGTTGCTGAAGTTGGAACCCACGTACTCGGTGGGCGCGAATCCAAAAATCGTGGGGTCAAAACTTCCTATCTCCCAGGGGTTGAATTCAAGGACCGTCGAGTTTAGAGAAATGATAGTTTCACCAGGACTACGTTCATCGGCCACTAGAATTGGCATGGGGGTGTCGGCGGAGGCGAAATTGTCCGCATCAGCTATGGAGGAGAAAGTATAGCTCGGTCCACCATCAAGGGCGTTAATAAGTTGATAAGAAAGGGCCCGCGACCAGTAATCCGTAATTGAGGCTCCATAACCCGCGTCCCGCTTCTCATCGACCTGGTCAACAACATCGTTCCAGTATTCCGCCGTATTGACGATGGAGAGTCCACTATCTGCAGGCCCTTTGAAAATAGAGTTGGAAAACTGCCACAGGGATGAGCCAGGCTGTCCATCCCGCAGTTGAACGACGCTGGAGAAGTTGTTGGCAAAGATGGACCCAACAAGCCAACCACCGCCGGATAGACCGGCGAGGTAGGTGGAAGCCTGCAAGAGGTTGCCAATGCCGCCGCTGGTGGTCGAGCCCGGCGTCCGCGCATCGGCCGCTGCGAGGAACCCGGCACCGTTCATGAGAGCGCGATATCCGCCGCCTGATACGGCAAGCCCGATATTAGGAACAACTGAAAAGTTATTCGAGTTCGACTGGACGTATCCGGCCGCGTCGAAGTCGGTGATATTAGCCAGCTTGAAGAAGGCTACCATCGGGTCGATAGTATTGGCCCGGCGCTTCTCCAGCCATTGCACCTCGGAGGGTGAGAGCGTGGCGGCATCCCGAATGGTGGGCTTCTGTGAAGGGCAATCGACTGTGGCGGGCGCATAATCGCCAGACGGACTATCCGGCGCAGCCCGGCGCACCAAATCTCGCGTTAGCACATTGCCGATGGGTTCGTTCGGTGCAGCGAGCGCAGTAGGGATTAATGAGAACACGGTCAGAGGTAGTGCCGCCGCCGCCGCCGATAAGGGGGAGCGCATTGTCGCGATAAACCTCGGACCAGGATGTGTCGGATATGGAGATCAACGAAAATGGCGATGATGGCGAAGAGAGAATCAGGGGCGAAAGCGAAGGCGATAACGACGGCGAAGCCCAAATAATTCGAACCAGGACTACAAAATAATTGGCTATATAGAAATAAACGAGAACTAAGAGACTGAACTTGAAAGAAGGAAGAGAAGTCAAACAAAGCTTGAATCACGATGTCGAATGATCAGCATCTTTAATTCCATGGCGACTTATAAGTAGTCCCTAAAGGGCAGTCACTAACTAAGGCTAGCTCATGGCTTGCATGCAGGGTGAAGAGCTGAAGCAGTTCGCGAGTACCTACAGAATACATGGGGGGACCTTCCATGTTGCGTCACTGACCCTGAGAATCATCATTTGCCAAGCCATCGGGTACCCTTCCTACCTATTTCGTATCTAGCGCGGGGAGTTACTGTGTTAGTGTAGGGCAGAACTGACAGGGGCTTAAACCTAGAAAGGAATTCGAGACAAGGTTAAATGAGGACTTGCAGACAAGAGTGCTGTGCGGGTACATGATGTCCCATTAGCGATGGCAGCCTACAGCCGTACATGTATTTTCCGTATGAAGTATATACGCGTATATACGTACCTACATATATGGACACCGTGAAACGCAGGGCTGAGCAGCAAGCGAGGGATACTATGCGTAAATACCTACTCAGTCCCCAGCCATGTGCCGACACCCGACACATTGCTTGTTGCTGTCCCAATTACAGCACCGAACGATCCGTACCTTTTCTGTCATCCCAACTTTATCTGCGACATTGCTACATGAAACTACCTACCTAAAGAAGCCAGCCACCACCAAATGCAGAGTTCCTATTTTTATTAATGCTTTCCAATCTGGTCAGGAATGCGTATAGTACTGATGTCTTGCCTTACTTCTGAGAAACACTGGTAAATGATATAGGTATCTGCCAGTGCTTGTCGAGCCGGGATTTGCTTTACTCGGGGCTCGAAATGGATCCATTGCAACCTCATCAAACAAGCCAAACAGTAAACAACCCCCAAAAGGATGCTGAGAGAAACAGTCATTCATCTACTAAGGAGTGCCCCAGACAATGCAGGCTGCCTCCACGGCTACATAACGAGAGACGGATTTCAGCCGTCGTTTTGGGGCAGTGTTTTTCGCTGCTTTTGACTCGTTCATTGGATCGTCGGTGAGCATGTATTTGTTGAAGCTACTCGCACAACATACCCGCACTGCAGCATTAATTCGACATTGTCGTGGCCGAATAGTATAACTTCCCTATCCTGGAGCCTAGACTATCTACATACACACTACATATGTGGTACCCGTCTCCGTGCCGAGGATCGCTGCATTCCATTTAAGTGGCCGAGAAAATACCCGCCATTACGGACAAAGCCACGGCATTGCTTGGCCATTCACTGGCCTACCATGGACATAAGTAGCGCGCCGCCCCTGACTAAGAAGACCTTGGCCAAGCCATGCCAATGCCAACGCATGTTACACTAGACCTCCCGAGCCTTCCGGGCTCGATCATGCTAGCCACTCGATAGAATCTGACGTATACTGGAGCTAACATACTCAATAGTGCTGCTAGTCCCTGGTTGCTTAAAACCCAAGCTAAATTCAGTTATAGGACAGCATTGATGCGTAAATAATATCAACCAACTACTCTGTACCTACCCACGAAACTCAGCAGCTATCTACCTACAAGTGTGTAGAGGTGTAAGAAATTCACAACTACTATGCAAGGCTTTGGACAAGGAAGCGCTCGAGCCAGTAGATGGCTATTGCAGCAGTCGTTTAGACTACCTACATATGTAGTCAGTCTTAGCGTAGGACGAGTACATGAACATAGCCTCCAAGATTACACTATGTCGGCCTTTTGAACTATCAATGATAAACCTAACTATAGGTTTATAAGACATTTACGACTATTACGCCTGCATTCGGCAAACGCAACCGCAACATCTCTTCGAATCAAGCTCAGCCTGCAGCTGACATTCAAAGAGTTGAAGGCTGTGAACCTATCTCCGCTCAATACCGTTCGAGTGCGGGTTACGCAGTGTTTCTCCGGCGCCAGCCTGCACGCCACACGGCATTGCACCAACGGGGGTTGCGGCTGTGTATAGCAATCACTTAGTACTTCCTACTTGGGTAATCGATTGTGCCTTTGTATCTCGGCACCCCTGACGACGAATCTCCTAAGCTATATGGTAGGTAGCGTCACCTGCTTACTTCCTTTGATCACTTGATATCGGCAAATGCAGCCAACTACCGTCGTAGTGTGGTAAGTAAGTCTACTATGTAGTAATGCGCCGTACGTGTAAGTGATATGATCACCTGAGACGTTGTTAGGCGCGGCGGTGTGCACAGGCAGGAGGCTTGGCCAACATTTACCTATAAGCTGATGTCGGAAATCAGGAGGGGGAAACCTACCCTAGACTAGACAATACAACAACTACCTACCTATAACAGTCATCCTTGTTGGTCTCTGCCCCCGCGGAGAAGCGATCTATCACACGACACTATATATAGGGATTATTCGCTCACTCATCCCATCGGTATGCTCCTGTCTACACCTACTGTTCTCAATAACCTGAACATACGGCCTATAATATCTCAACAATCAATTTACTCTGACCTGTTCTATATAGGATCGATCACATGGACTAAGTCTTCGTAGCCCGGGTAACGTCTCATCAACTGGTCACAAGCTGGATACCCTAATCTGAAAATCGCTCATGTGACAAGCTGCTGTTAGCGCGTTGCCGAAGAGGTCAGTGCCTCAGTATGTAACTGCGAAACAAACATTCATCTTGAGTAAGTTCCCGGTCTCATAGGTAGCATGAACACATTGTGTGTAAACATGAGTATGTAGATTATCTAGAATATGTATCACTCAGAGATGATGAATAAAATATCAAAAAAATAATGACTAGGTAGATCATAACTCTCCACTCTCATCATCGCGTCCTCTATCTTAGGGCATATATGACTTCCAGACAACACATATGATATGATATAAACGTGTCACTAATGAACCATGAAACAAGCTTTACCTCTATCTGTTCTTTTATAGCACATGCTCAAACCCTCATGTCTTGTAAATACATGCGTCGTCACATTCATACACAATTTGCGAGCAAGTTCATATCGTAACTAAACATAGTAAGAGACATAAACTAACTAAATGTTGTTTCTTTTTCTAATTTTAGGTATATGTAAAGAATAGCGATGGTAATAAGAGACCGAGTGAGAAAATAAGTGTAGGCACGGGCGCAGACATAAAACCGTTACACTAAGAGAAATGCAACTGTTCTAACTCGAAAGCCGAGAGTTTATTACAATATAGGGTATTACGACGCACAATATTTCCTTGGCCCCCAACTCTAGTAGTTCTCAGTCTAGCCGCTTAACCATTTAAACACGCGTGCATAAACTACGGGTGAAAATAGGGAAAGGAAAAGAAAAAAATGATAAATCCCGTCTGAGGGAGACAATAGAGGCTAACCTGTGTATCCTACCTAGAAATACACGAATAGGTAGACGGGAAATTGCAACAGCGGATTTTGCTGCCTAGTAATACGATGGTATGTATTCCCGAACTCCACCTGATGCCCAAGTCCCAGGTATCCCATTTCCATTTCCATTTCCCTGCAATTTCCAGTCCGGATTTAATACACCTCATCGCCCCTCATGGTTTTGGCTCAGTTACCAGCGTTGGAGCTATCCTACGTTTCTTTGGTTGAGTACCCGTATCGTCTCTTTCGTTCTCCATTGCGTCTCTCTTGATACCGGCTGCGATATTAGCGCTACCTGGTGTCTCTGGTGGGGTGGTAATGGGAATGCCCGTTACTTTGCCTGAATTCGTGGCCGTGATGCTGGGCACGCTTCCGCCGATGAGAGGCGGATTGTTCATGACGGAAATTTGAGTGGCCACCGACGACGCCGAGTTGGATCGTGTAGGTGATGGGGGTCGTACGTTTACAAAGGATGCCGTTGGCGGAGGTGATGGAGCTGGAAACGAAGTGGCCGAATTTCGATGCTGATGGCCGGGGAAAGGGGAGGGAGGTGCAAAGATTGAGGTTGGAGTTGGTAATGGGGTTGCCTGATTTGAGCTACCACCGGCTGCCATCGCTGAAGCGTTCTTACCACTGACCCATTCACCCTCATATTTTTGGCCTAGCTCGCCTGGTTCGAATGAGAGGGTCGAGCAGAAGCCATCCGAGGACGAGATCAGTAGCGTCGATCCATCACTTGACCTAGTAAACTGTTAGAAATGCGACAAGCTATGGAAAAGGCGCTCTTACCAAGTCAAATCTGTGAATGTAGCAAGGTGCAAGTTACTAACTACGCATATAGGAGTCGTCTGCTGGGTATCGTAGAGAAGAACTGCGTCCTGAGTCGCCACGGCATAAACCATTCGGTATGGTAGCGCAAAAGTGGGTTTAGGACCAGGTGTAGACGCATTTGTTTCTATGCTCGGGGTCTTTGATGACGCTGACTTGTCAGCATCAGAGGTTGGTGGTGGAGGCGGATCCATGATCGCCGGAGATGGTTTAGATATCGGCTCAGGGAGTGCTGGAATGGGATCTTCAGCTGATGAGGTATCTATCGTGATGTGTTGGGTGACGGGGGGGCTCTGTCGGAGGGTGTAAGCGATGGGTGAGCATCGGACAGCAACAGAAGGCTTTTTATGGCCTGGCAAATGAGCAATAGGAGGTTTGTTGATACCGCCTCGTGTATAGATGTAGACGGTGTTCGTCACTTCAAACGTGGGTTTGAGGCCATCTGCTTGGTATTGGACTTGGTACTGTCCGGCAGGTGTAAGTAGAAGACTGCCATCTGGGGTGAATGTTAGGCGCCTGAAGAAGGACGTCAGCGTCTCATTGGCGTAGAGGTTCGCATTTCTCATCCCAATACTGTTGCTATAGCCTGGTTTTGGAGAAGCTTCAGCTGCCATAGGCATTACTGCAGGAAGTGGCAACGATGGCGCTGGTGACACGGATCGGCGAGAAGAAAACGAAGACCGTCTGCTATGACTGACTACACTAGGTGGGTTCATCGGTAAGGGTACAGACTGCGGCGTTCCTGGCGCTGATAGCACTGGAGAGCCAATGGATGCGGATGGAGTATCCACAGCTGCAAGCTGGGCGCGGTAATTCAGATCTGGCGGCGCCGGACTGTTGGATGAGATGCGACGGGGAGGCATATCCATTTTGGCGTGACTGGCCACTTTCGGCGTCTCAGTAGCATGGCTTGTTAATGTGTATTGGCCGTCCTTTGTTTTTAGGGAGTATATATGGACCGATCTATCAGAGGATTGAGTCGCAATATATTCGTTCAAGGGGTCCCAAGTAACACCTTGGACATAATGGCTGTGTTCAGCGATTTGACGAACGAGCACGCCTAGGAATTGTTAGTATCTACTAGACTCAAGAACAAGATAGAGAAACCTACCGGTACCGGCGTTATAAATGCGAGCTACATTATCCATACTACCAATAATGAAGTAAGTTGCATCGGGCGACCATGCAAGGTCATATATTTCGGACCCCGTAGGACGGAACATCTGTTTCGCTCGCCATGTCTCCTTGTCTTCGATTCCCTCATTGCCAAATGTAGTTGGGTGGTGAGTCTCGGAAGGAACCCATAATATCACGTTCCCATCGTCGCCAGCGGATGCGAGGGTCTCGCCCTTCGGGGCCCAGCGAACGACGTTGACGGCTTGGGAGTGTTTTGCTAGCGTAGACAAATATTCAACTCGACGGTCCTCTCCCTCGCCGTCGACTTTCCAGATGCGGACACTGTTGTCTCCCCCCCCTGTCGCCAGTCTCCCTTTGCCGTGTGGCTCGAAGTGGGCCGAGTAGATCGGCGCATTCTTCTCATGCCAATTGATGATGAGGGGAGTCGACTTCATGGTGACGGCGCCTCACAAGACGTAGGCATGAGCGATTGGAGGTTTGATGTGGCGAGGGGTTCGAGATTGAGAGGCCGAAGACTCGGCAGTTATAATGAGGAGGGTCAACGGCTGGACGAGTGTAGTCGAGTTGACTTCGGCCAAGGGGAGATAGAGGTCGCTCGTATGCTTATGAAACTAAGTCGAGGTGCTAGAGCTTGCCGCCAACCAAAACGTAGGTAGGTAATTCAAGTAAGAAATGGAAATGTGATATAAAGTAAGGTCTGTGGCCTAGTGTTGTCTGTTGTCTTTCCGTGGAAGAACAGGGCAAAAACGAGGCAGACAGATTGGCAACCTGGAAATGCAATGCTTGGCACAACGCAGGTTTGAGCGGGTGCTTTGCTACAGCCGCACTGTTGGACTTTGAGATGTCGAGCAGATTGGTAGACGACGAGGCGGCGTTGTTGTCGATTTCAGAGGTGCAGGTGCGGGACCACTTGAGAGGGTAGGAGCTTGATTTATTACGAGGCTGGAACTGTGTATAGACGACGCTGGAGGCGGAGGATAGTCTGAGGATAATGGACGCTATGGAAGGTGGGCAGGCGACAAGAAATGAAGGGAATTGGCCTTTTCGGGCTCGTTTGTTGATGGTCTTTCTGTTGGAAGAAGATGTTGTCTAGCAAGTAGAGGTGTAGTTAAGGCGGTAGGTAGCTTAGGTGGTGTCCTAGGGAGCTAGGATACCTAGAGAAAAGTAGATAGGTGAAACCGCCATTCTTTACCTAATCTATCTTGCATCGGATGTTGAAGCTAAGCAGTGCCCGTGCTTCAGGAGCGGTGCTATTCCAGCGGGAGCATTGGGGCACGAGGGGAAGCAACGGGGCGCGTTCGACCGCGTTCTGACCAATCAGCGTGTGAGGCTACTCATTAACTACGGGCAGGCTATACCTGCCTAGCACCTCTTGACCGTGTCGCTGCCGCCGCCACCTGTACTGCTTGCTGCAAAGCTAGAGCTTGTCTTACTTACCATACCTGCCTCCTAGAACCGCCTGTTACCAATTGGAATTGTGACTCTTCTCTGAGCTTGTATAACCTATACGCAGTATACTTTTGAGCAAGACCGATAGGTGGCCATCGTACCCAATGCCTGTAATCTCCCCGTCATTGGTGTTACCTTCTTCGATGAACGTTTTAGGTAGTACTATGTTACTGGCTGTTAGTTACCTAAGGCCAACATAGTTCAATCACAGGAAATCCATTGTAAGCAGAGCAGTTGTAACATTATTCTCAAACCTCGGCGTCGCACGTATGATACATGGCCCGGGCTTCAGGTTTAGCCATCAACCAGGAATGCAAACCACTTCGACCCGCGCAGGAGCAAGAAGATCCTCTCTTATAAGGCATTTAAGGCGCTTTTGATTGGTACAAATCGCGGCAGCAGTCTTGGCCACGAGGGCTACTTGGTACTTATCACAAGCAACACCTGATACGGCACTATCCAACCACTCAGTGGCTCACAGAAACTACGTATAGAACACACACTCGAACTGCCACTGGCTTGTTCTACCGATTCGCTGGGCCGAACCCGCTTAAGCTACATGCACCGGCAAGTTGAGTGCAATGTTTCAGTCTAACATCAATCGCATCACTAGAGTGGGATTGGTGGTTGGCGATCACGATGGCCAAACCGAACTATCCGAAATGGCATCCTCTTTACTACCTACCCACCACATACATGCCTTGTAAATCGGGCATTCTCTCGGAACCCCACCAAGCAGACAAGCTCCTTGAACGCTTCCTTCCTTCTTTCTCTACGCCCTTGCGCCCGTCTATCTAGGTTGTTCTCTTGTCTTCGGATATTAGGCCCCTCATGCCACATATTAGATATCGTCTCGTGATTCCCGTTGAGTAATAACACCCAGTTCCATAACTTCTCATGTAACATATAGCCACTCACCGCAGTTTATACATGCGTCCTCGCATCGGCCACCCGGTTTGGAGTATTTAACTGGCGGATATATCCTTGCGATGCTTATATGCCTCATGGGAGGGCGGTGTACACAAGTACAGAATCCCTAGGTTCCTTGCGATGCATACCTGGTAGTATTATATATCTCCATACTGCGTAGGTGCGTATGTAGTATGCATACCATATATCATCTACCGGTAATGTACAATCCGCCCCGGTTGCCTGGTTGCATGACTATTCTAGACTTCCAATACTGTACTGCAACAACAGGGAGCGGATCGCCAACTTGTTCTTCGTAGGGGTGGGCACTAATTGGGGTAGGAATTGATGCATGAGACGTTTGCTCTTATGCAGCAAATCAACTACTCTGAACCGTCTTTGATAACGGGCAGCTTGGTGCCTACGCATATTTACATTATCAACGGTACTCCCCTACCCGGGTTCAGGACGGTCTAGTCTAGTTACCTGTTGTGTATTGATCCTAGACTAGATAGGCATGGTATGATGCTGACGAACGTATCGCCGAACCAAGATGATCGCTTTCCGAGGGCGATCGATTATTCGTCTAAGAAGGGCTCAGGTATTGTACCTGGGTAACAGGTAAGTAGGCGCCTAAGGTATCTAATATCTGGTATACTGTTGTCTATGTATTACGAGGTACAGAATAGATTCTGTCCTTATTAATAATCTCATATCCGTTGCATGCTAATTACTTAGTTATTTAGCTCCCATTTTTTATCATATGTCTAACAACTCAAGATAGCCATCCATAGTGAACTTCCCAATCATAGCTATAGGCTGTTATTCTCCTGGCCTTGTAGGTAATGAGTGATGACTATGTACGAGTTGGTTGCTTTCTTCTCTTAGGCTCTTTCGGTCTTGTCTTTGCTAGGGGAAGCGTGGTCATTGGCTGCTGTCACTATCCACTGTGGCAGTTATGAGTGTAAGACCTCATTTTATTAGAGCGCGTGCTCCCTAATTCCCGTATACCTACTACATATCCACCGTCGGCCAAATATTCTGTTGTACATGCTATCTAGCTAAGTGCATAGTGCTGATGATAAGCCGCCAAGGACTGAGCGGTTGAGTCTTGTAGCAGTGCAATCTTGCATCTTGTCGCATGTACAATCTCAAGCAGTTACATACCTACGTACATATCGCCGTGGCTAACTTACACTATCTACCTATACCTACGTATATATCGACCTATCTACGACGTTACCTACCCAACAATATGCGGGTTAGGCAGATCTAGCGCTTCTCGCTACCAGCATGTAGGTAGATTTAATTCAATTCAGTACAGTAGTGTACTGCAGTCCTACCAACCTTGACGTACGAATACATATATACTTGTGGTCGGTAGCATACCATGTGAGACGGGCGATGTGCGGAGCTGTTTTCGATGTTTCCTTCATCTTGCTTGCTTCGTATGCCGTATCAGCACTATATTAGTGGGTATGGGGCCTTCTTCCCACCTACCTATTGGAATTCAAGTGTCATAACCTACCGCAACTGACTACAGCTATCTAGATACCTGTCATCCCCACTCATCATGATTCATACCTCCTTGGTTTTTGCTTTTTTACCTTAAGATATGGATATGTTTTGCCACAGTCCATTTTACAGAGGGACATTTCAGCCTGGTTAATTTTGCCTTTCGGTCGAATTACGAGCCGCGCTACACAGAAACTATTAGACTGTGGCCACAGTGTCATAGCACTGTACAGTGTTCTATACAGTATTATCTAGATAGGTAGTTCTGTTGAACAACCATTACCTACAACCAGCCCCCCAGACTTTCTGTACATACCTTACCTACAGCACGCTACGGGCGTCTGGTCAGAATTTGGACCAATCAATCGACCCCTGAATGCTGCCCCAATAAACCCTGCAACACATCCCTGTGACGCAGACGACAGTGCCCACATCGCCTGCATGTCGAAGCTGAGATTTCCTATCTTGGATCCGATACATTGGAACGTTAACTGCTTGGCAAACCAATTGTGGCAAGTTCGAGGCTGAACACGCCCTCTGATTGATCGATGGATATAATTTAAATCCTACGAGCAGCTCCCCCCCAGTGCCCGCATTGTTAGTCCACACTATGAGTCAATCGGCGACCAGCGCCCATCATTAACCAAGTATTCACCCATTGTTAGCTTTTTTTTTTGTTTCTCTTAAAATCTCGAAAAGCCATATCCTTTGCCTGTGCTGATGCCCATGTTCACGTATGCGTCACTGACCTGTGATTCATGCCGCCCTGCAGTTAGTGTTTACTGCCCCTTCTGGTCACGCCTTTTACACTACGTAATCTGACTATCTGTGAAGCCTCAGTATTAGTTGTCGTTGCTAGTCAGGGCGATTGTCTTGCGAGACGCCTCGCATTTCCAATGGCCCACCATTGCAAATAGCTATCTAGTTAAACAGCATACTTCTCGAGAATTCCAGACGCCATCGATTTCCCGAGAGTGTCTTATAAGGGTAGCTTCGGCCCGCTCAGACCAGGCACCCCTCGGATCCAGAATATTGGCCTGGCGTCACACAATCAAAGCGCTCTGCATTGTGCATAATCCAAGTGCATCTGTCCACCATGCCTGACGATAAAGCATTGCTCGCATCTTCGGGCCTAGCCCTGGGGATAGTTGCAGCATTTTCAATTCCGGCAATCATACATCTCAATAAACATATACGCAACCGAACCCCGAAGACTGACAGCTACGAAGACAAGGATGGCCAAAGCACTGAAGAGGCCGTCAAGGCCTTCAGCAACAAGCTTCCCAAGGCCTCAATATTGGTGTTATCGGTAATCGGACTCTGCATCTCTATCGCGACCGCTGTTATTTCGACCTTGAGTCCTCGAGGCCAAGGAGATGGATTATTTCTAGAGAATTGGCTGGTTGTGCCAGGTTGGGTAAGTAAACATATCAAGGAATGATGACCACCAATAGGCTTACATGGTTTGGCAGGCACTCTTGACTTTTCAGGCTGTTTGTATCACGGCCAGCCGAAACTCGGTAGACGCATACAACCTAGGGATATATTCCATGGCCTCTTGCATAGCAGTGGCCTGTGTCTTGGCGTTCCAGGACAACCTCGTCGTCGTCCGCCTGTGGAAGCACGATGGTTTAATTTTCGCTATCCGCGTTGCCGAGATTGTAACTGTTTTGTGCCTAGGTTTTGCAAGCGTGACGATTCCTCGACGACCTGACGTTTTCTATGACGGCGAACTTGTCGATCGGCTATACACAGTCTCGGCATGGAGTAGATACAATTGGAGCTGGACATCCAGTGTCCTGGGTCTGGCAACGAAGAAGAAAAACCTCGATTTGTCTGACCTACCCAGACCCAATCACATCGCGAGATCTAAAGACGCCACAGCCGAGTGGGAAACTCATAACTTCAAGCACCCGCTCTGGATTTCAGTTATCTTGGCGCATAAATGGGCGTTTGCGTTACAATGGGCTATGAGCCTGGGGGCCGCTATACTAAATTTCGCACCGCAGTGGGTTGTACTGCAGCTCCTACATCTTCTCGAGCAACGGCAGGGTCGCGAGCGTATTGGCTATGAAGGTTGGATGTGGGCCGTCTGGCTGATGGTGGTAATCCTTGTTCAGTCATGGATCGAAACACTTCTTTTCTGGCTTTCCTGGGCGGACATATGTATACCGATTCGCGCCCAACTATCAGCTCTCATTTTCCAGAAGGCCATGAGACGGAAAGATGTGAAGGAGGCAAACAAGAAAAAGACGTCAGCAGTTTCTACGGACCAGCCCGAGACTGCGCCAGAGGGACATACTGCGCAGCCCGAGGTTGAAGAGAGCAGCGAAAATGAGGCCGAGGTACTCAACAAGAGCAAGCAGAGCACTGTGAACTTGATCGGCGTTGATGCGAAGCGCGTTTCCGACTTTGCGAATTTCAACTGGATTTTCCCTTCGTCCCTCTTCAAGCTAATCGTTTCGCTTGTATTTCTCCTCGACCTCCTAGGCTGGAAATCACTGGTGGCAGGCTTCGGTACTATGCTCGTGGTGACGCCTATTAATATCTATTTCTCCAAGCTATACTCCGATGCGCAGGACAGGTTGATGCATGTTCGCGACGAAAAGATGGGAATTGTTTCTGAAGCTCTCCAGGGAATTCGCCAGATCAAGTTCTCCGCTCTTGAGCCTCAATGGGAAAAGAAAATTGGGGCAGTCAGAGAAAGGGAGCTAACATGCGTCTGGGATGCTTTCAGGTACGATGTCATGCTCTTCGCCTGCTGGATCACGAGTCCAATTTTGCTCGCTGCCGTGTCTCTCGCCGTCTACGCCGCATTGCATGGCTCGCTCATTCCCTCCGTCGCCTTTGTGAGTCTTAGTGTCTTTAAAGCGCTGGAGCTCACTCTGTCGATCATCCCCGAGTTGACAACTGATCTCCTTGATGCCTGGGTGTCTATTAAGCGGATTGACGATTACTTGCAAGGAGCTGAAATATCCGAAATCACACAAGAAGCGGATGAGATTTCGTTTGACAATGCCTCAATTGCCTGGCCCTCCGACACCAATGCGGCTAACAGTGAAGAAGACCCTGACCGGTTTATCTTAAGACACATTGACGTCAAATTTCCAAAGGGGGAGTTATCTGTTATCTCTGGCAAAACTGGGAGCGGAAAATCTCTAATGCTCGCCGCTATTCTGGGTGAAGTTGACCTTCTGTCTGGCACAATTTCCAAGCCCCGATCGCCTCCCCTTCACGAACGCCATGACAGCAAAGCGAATAAAGCGAATTGGATTATTCCGGGAGCTGTTGCATACGTTGCACAAATCCCATGGATCGAAAACGCGACGGTTAAGGACAATATTTTATTCGGCCTGCCATTCGATGAGCATAGGTATAGAAAGACTACTGAAGTCTGTGCTCTAACAAAAGATATCGAAATGTTCTCTGACGGAGATGAAACCGAGATTGGCGCTAACGGGATTAATCTGAGCGGTGGCCAGAAGTGGCGAATCACGTAAGTTTGCCTGCTAAAATCCTGTCAAATATAAGGAGCAACGAGCGTGAAGAATCATTCTACATCACCTTCCTCAATCTGGTTATTATAGGCGAATGCTAATAGTAATGTAGACTTGCACGAGCCATCTACTCCCGCGCTGGCATACTAGTACTAGACGACATATTCAGTGCTGTCGATGCCCACGTCGGTCGGCACATTTTCGAGAAATGTCTTAACGGGGAGCTTGGCGTGGGACGAACTCGCATATTAGTCACTCACCACGTTGCTCTATGTGAGTCAAAGACAAAATACCTGATAGAACTTGGAGAAGGACGTGTTCTCAACGCTGGGCTATTATCGGAATTGGAGGAAACGGGAACTCTGGAGCAAATCAAAAGTCACGAGCAAGGAGAGGAAGAGATTCGGCTCGAACAAGTTCTTCGAGATGAAGAAGAGATGACCGCAGTCAATTCCGAAGAAGTATCTCAAATCGACATTGAACCTGTTGAGGAACCTCTCACCGGGGTCCCTTCGAAAGCCAATCAACCTCGAAAATTCGTCGAAGAAGAAAAGAAAGAAGAGGGTGCGATCAAGATAAAGGTCTACTCTGCATATCTCAAGTACAGTGGTTCGTGGCCATTCTGGAGCGGAGCTGTCTTTTTGTTCCTCGTTGTTCAGGTCTTGACAATCGGCCGCTCATGGTGGCTTCGTATCTGGACGGGCATTTATGAGGATGAAAAGACCCAATTGCCAGCAGATGCCCAAACATACGCATACCAATACACGCTCCAACAGACTGCTATGGTTCACATAACTGGACCTGCGCCTGTGCCTGTCAGCCCGGAACGTGGCATTGGTTTCTATCTAGGCGTTTACATTGCCCTCTCAGTCTTCGCTTCGTTTCTCTCTACCATCCGATGGTATTACATATTTACCGGCTCCATCCGAGCGTCGAGAGAGCTATTCGCCCGTCTTAACTTCATCATACTCCGAGCTCCCTTGCGATGGCTAGATACCGTCCCAGTGGGACGCATCCTCAACCGATTCACCGCCGACTTCCACTCAGTAGATACACATCTTGCTTACGCCGTAGCCTTCGCTGCTAACGCCTTCCTCAACCTCCTTGGCGTTGTGGTGGCTGGTCTATTCGTATCGCCTGTCATTATTTTCCTAGCTTTCCTTCTGCTCAGCATCTCAATCATGTTTGCTAATCAGTACCTGCACGCTGCTCGATCGGTCAAGAGAATGGAGTCTATTACTAAATCACCCGTCTTCGAACAATTCGGGTCGGCGCTCACGGGCGTGCTGACAATCCGATCATTCAGCAAGTCGCAGACCTACATTGAACGCATGTATCGTAGACTAGACGACTGGACGGTCACCACATGGCACCTGTGGCTGTTCAACCGCTGGATGGGCTGGCGCATGTCCGTGGTCGGCAGCTTTTTCGCATCCTTCGTCACGTTTTTCATCCTTCTTAGCCCAGATATGGACTCCGCCCTCGCGGGTTTTGCCCTCTCGTTTGCGCTAGAATTCTCCGGTTACATCATGTGGACGATCCGCCACTACGCCAACGCCGAGCTTGAGATGAATGCAGCCGAGCGTATCGTGGAATACACGGAGCTTCCTACAGAGGACCTCACTGGCGTGCGACCCCCCGCCGCCTGGCCTACTGAAGGCCGCGTCGAGGTCAATGACCTAGTCGTTAGCTACGCCGATGACCTTCCACCAGTGCTCAAGGGCCTCAACTTCTCCGTCAATAGGAATGAGCGCGTGGGCGTTATTGGTCGTACAGGCGCTGGCAAATCTTCTCTAACTCTCGCCCTATTTCGCTTCATCGAGGCCCAGTCGGGCAGCATCCTCATCGACGGCCTCGACATCTCTAAGATCCGCCTGCACGACCTGCGCAGCCGGCTGGCCATCATCCCGCAAGACCCTGTGCTCTTTAGCGGTACGGTCCGCTCGAACCTCGACCCGTTCGACAACCACACGGACGCAGAGCTCTTCGACTCGCTGGCGCGCGTGCACCTAATCTCCGAGGCCGACACGTCGCCCGGCACACCCGTGTCGGCAGCGCCAAGCGACTCGAGCCGCAAGAACACCAACATCTTCCGCAAACTATCCAGCGCCATCTCGGAGGGCGGGCTCAACCTGTCGCAGGGGCAGCGGCAGCTGCTGTGCCTCGCACGCGCCATCGTGTCGCGGCCCAAGGTCATGGTGCTCGACGAGGCGACGTCGGCCGTCGACATGGCCACCGACGCGCTCATCCAGCGCTCCATCCGCGAGGAGTTCGGCGACAGCACCCTCGTCGTCATCGCGCACCGCCTCAGCACCATCGCCGACTTCGACCGCATCCTCGTGCTCAGCGACGGCCGCGTCGCCGAGTACGGCACGCCCCGCGAGCTCTGGGAGGCCGGCGAGGGCCTGGGCGGCCAGGACGGGGATAAGGGTGTCTTCCGCGCTATGTGCGAGCAGAGCGGCGAGCGGGAGGTGCTGAGGAGGATCGTGTATGGGGAGGACACGGCTGTTGGGAAGGGGGTGTGAGGTTAGGACTTGTACTTGTCTGGAGCTCTCTTTCCTTTTTATTCATGGGTTTGCATTAATTTTATCGCATCAGCGGGCGGTAGGCAGGCAGGCAGGCTGAAATCCAGCGTAGAGATAGATGCTGGCTATGTGCTTGAGTGCTTCCGCGCGGAATGGGACGGGGATCCTTGCGAGACGGCGTATAAAATACTTAGTACTAATACTTATGGATACTACGAGGACATTAAAACTATCATCATGGTTGTCGGTCAAGTGAGACGTGAGAAGTGAGATGAGTAAAATGAGTTTATTGAAATCATTGTTTGACTATGTAAGCATGCGAGTAGACTAAGTGGTGGTCTCAGAATGATTAACTCAGCAGCATCATCATCCATCTTCGATCACCTCTCCGTCATACTGCCATTGTATCTGGTTATCTGGGTATCTTATTTTTTATGGTTTTGTGTTTTGGTTGAGCGATCCTGAGTAGCTACTGAGACTTGTGTTAACTTGTCGAAAATGAAGAAGTCCTCCTATAAGTTGGCTCTAGCTTCTCGGGCTATGTTGTATATTCGAGTTGTTGAGATGAAAGTGTTATAATCTTGTAGAATAGCCACCATAGAGGGGAAAGGTGCTGTAGTAGATACCATATAAGCATTTTCGGCTTTTTGCTATCGTTTTAGCACGAGCGCTTGCTGTCGAGGACATTCATCAATTGCGGTTCTTCGAGCCTTAAGCATTATCTTGACATTCCTGACATTCGATCGGATGGGCTGTATTCTTCTTTCCAGCCGTAGCAGCACTCATCAAAGTGCTGAAGGCTCCCAGCCGGCGGCTTGCCAAGTCTGCTGCAGTTGTTTCCTTATGGCGAGCATTCCTTTTGCAAATGAGGCTCAGGCCTTGTGAAGCCCCAACGGCATCGACGTTCTTTTTCCATTGGCATTTGTGTTTACCCATTCCTTGCTCTTCAAGAACCTTGTCAAAACTGAGCCCCTAGCCACAGTCAAGGCAATGTTCTTTGCAGTTAATACGTGTCTTGCATTGACCTACAGGGCATACAGCGTGGATTATGGGGAAGTGGTAGGTTCCCGAAGGGCATTTTGAACACTGCCGGCTCTTTGCTTGTACGATCATAGGGCATAAGCTCAAGTCATGCTTCGTGGCGCAGTAATGGCAACTAACGGGGCAGTTTTTAACAAAATGTTTATCTCTCTTGCTCTTTTTCTCACTATAACAGTACTGGCAAATCTGACTGCACTGCTGGTAGCGGTGTCCTGGGTACTTTTTGCACACGCATGCTTTGTTTTTGACATTGCACAAAATTGTCTGGTGCTTATTGTTTCCGCAAAAGCCACAAGCTGAGATGCAAAAATATACCGAATGGCCGGTGCTGTTGCAATTTTCACAACGTTCGTTGATGTCGTTGATCCCCCACTCGTTACTACTTGACCAAAAATGGCCCCATAAGATACTCACAGCACAGGCTAGGGGTTGGTCGCGACGCGAGGGCTCGACGTCGCTCTTCATACTCTTATTCACTTGCCTAGCATGCATGGGGGAGTGTGGAAGGGCAACGATTTGATCGTCCTGGTACAACGAGCCCGGCCGGCGAAGTTCTGAGTATATTACTTGTCCCAAGCTTAGTGAACATTTGACTGGGCTTTTCTTCCCTCGGTTTAGGATGAGATATTTGAAATCCTCTTCTTGCCGACGAAGAGGGCAGTTTTCGTAAGTATGCTGTAGGCTGTCACATTTGCAACATGCTTCCATCCAGCCACTAATTCCGGCTTCGTCGCAAAATGCTGCTTTATGGTCTATGCTACGGCAATTGCCGCAGCGCGCTGTCGTGGGCGGCATGGTTTGTATGGGATTGGGATTTGGGATTCGGGGTCGTTCGACTGTATTGTTGTTTACGTCCTCATCGGTGCGAGGTCTTTTTTTACCTGAAGTATTACTTTCGACAGTGACGAAACTAATATTTGGTCTTGGTGTGGATTTGGAAAGATCGAGTTCATTTGCATCCACGCTATGATGACACCCACTGCCGTTCTGTTGACCCGACGCGTCTGCCATTTTGGGGATAAGGGGGTGCAATGTACCTTTCGTTGTTCTCTTTGTGCCAGAAGATGTGACGATGATAGAAGAAGTTGCTGGCTGATTTGAAGCTGCAATGGTAATGGATACGGTCGTGGTGTTGGCTTCAAAGGCTAGATAGCAAAGGTGGTAGAGATGATGAGAGTGGTGGAAGTGATAGAGGTGGACGAGGTAGAAGAGGTATACTAAAGGCTAGCACAGGCGGCTCACTTATAAGTTAAGATGGGAATTGTTAAGATTGAGGTAGGTGCAGAGACATACATACCTTGGTAGGTACACCACCTAACATACACATGCCTCTTAGAGAAGATATTTACTACGGGTAATACTTCATACTTCGTAGTAACATTTATATGAAGGTAAAGGGTTAAGTATGGGCTTGCTGTATCTAAGTGAAGTAAATAGTGACTGTTCCTCGTAAAGACGGAAAAATACCACATCGACTTCTATATCCTTAAAGTGAGATTACGGCATACATAAGGGCTAATAATACAGAAATATCAGACGATGGTAAAACTACCTCTATTATCCTCGCTATTTAATTATATTTCTTGTACCAGAAGAGGGTTATTTTTCAAGGCAAGAGCGAGTGGGGTTGGGAAATATATTTAATTTCTCCTTTTTTTTTCGAAGAAGGGCTGAGCTTTTTCTAGTCTTCAAAACATTTTCCCGGCAGGATAACGATTCGATTTCAACATCGTTTGAATTCTACCTTCTGGCCAGTTTAGTACAGATTTGTGATCCCAATGACAAAATGACTACGAAATAGTATGTTGTTTCATATAATAACTTGATATAGAGGAAGTGATAATAATATTATTATTATGATTATTATTCGATATTTTGATGGGAAAAATAATAACTATAAACATCGAGGGAATCGCGATTTTTGAATTCTGCAATGATGACCGAATTTCTCTGCTACTGTTGGTGAGGGCTCATCTTAACTATATTCCTTGGTGAAGTAACAACTCGTCCAGAATTTTAGGTGATGAGCAAATTGAGTTCGAGACCGAACTTTTGAAGTTGACAGTAATGTGTGGTTACTCTTAGTTTAGGTACTTTTAAGTTGCATGTGAGTTGAAGCCAAGCTACGCAATTCGACGAGGAGGCATTGAGTGGCAATCTAATGAACGTTTCCACTTGCCATAGTATCCGAGTCAGGGGAATTTTGAGAGAATATATATCTGAAAAGCTATACCGCACTTAAAAATCGAAAGCCCCGGAAGAGAAATCCTAATTGCGCCGGATTTAACGCGATGTCGATTCGTAGAGCTTACGTCTTACTTTTTATAATGTTTCGCGAGTTTAAGTATTAGCTGGCGAGTGAGCCACAATTCATCCTAAAAGGGAAATATGCTGCGGTGAGGTAGGGGCTAATTAGGTGACTTTTGACACCCCTTGGCCCACTCAGGAAGCCAAGTGTAGTGGTATTAGTGCACATTGCTAGAGCCCCAAAGACCCCTGAATTTTTTACAACCACATCTTCGAACCTCCAAAGCTGAGAGGAAGAAGTACCTGCGAGATGACTTTGCGTACAGCACTGACATTGACTGTCACGCGTCGAAGCAAAATTTGATATTTCTAATTATGGCATAGTATGACACGAAACTTTCCCCGATAACCAAGACGCCCTATTTTCGACTCAAGTCTCGCTAGTGGATAGTTGGGTAAAGAGGATGACCTTGCATCCTCAGGAGTCTACTTCTCGGAAAACGCTAGGACATTGCCACTACCTACCATATACATTGGCCATGCGAGGAAGCGACGGTTCTCCGCAAGGTGGTATGATATGCGTCTGCAGCCAAGACCACCACGATGCTCATTTTTAGCCCAACGGGTAGTACAGCGTGGGACCTTCACTAATAACAGATGCCTACGACGCCGCATGCAAGAAACCAGTATCATCATTAGGTCAAGAATACAAGAATTAGTCGATGCACTTGCTGCAGAATCGCCTGGAGACTCACTACCTAGGCAACGGACATAATGACAGTGTGTTTTGGCCCAATGTTCATCCTGGCAACCTTCGTCAATGGCATGCCTCGTCGTCTGATACCTCATTTGCGCCTGTTCAATGCGCGATAGATTAAGACATGGAAACATGGCGATTGATGTTGGGCTGTTTGCTAACACTGTTTTAGGCTCAAACAAGATTGAACTTATTAAGTTTGTCTAAATCTATGCTGATGCATTGTCGCAGCCTTTACTCAAGTCGCTTGCTCCTGCAGATGCATCGGAGTCCGTTCCTCTCTCGTACTGTTGGGACTAAGAAGGCGAGTGCAGATTCTTGAGCATTGAATGCTTGTCGGGGTCACAGTTGTAGTCGCAGTCGCAGTCGCAGCGCAGCCCGACTTGTATTACCCATTGCCTTCCTTCTGCTCGAGACTATTGCCTCCATCGTCCTGAAAGGTGCCTGTGCCGGGCCGATGCGAGCTGTTGAATTTGGGATACTAAGTGCGAACAAAAGTGCCGAACATATCATGCTTATGGGTGGCACCTATCAGAGTGTTGCAACGGTTGATGTCTGCTTAGTTGCACGTGAAACCCCGACGACAAGCGTGTGCCAGGCCGCGACTACACCCCTAGACTCGCATCCGCATCCCTCTATTGGCGGAAGACATCTCTCTGTTAGCCATGCCGGTCCCGCATTTGGGCTATTTACAAGCGCTGACTTGCTAGATCTTGTCATGCTATATGGATACCTCCTTCAGGCTTCGGCTTACTTGGAGACGACTTACTGGTCTAATTTCTAAGAATATTTGGGCAGCCTTTTGGACGCCACACCCTATTGACACGTTTGATACATATGGTTAGGGGTTGCCATGAATGAGTCACCTCGAAGGTACCTCGTGCACAGTCTCATATATTCTGAGCGTGGTGATCCTTGAAATTCAAGACTTTTGCTTTGGAGTTGTGTGTAGTATGGAAGGACTGTGATTTTGGATACCAGCTTTACCGGTTTGACCTATGTCGACGTGGTTCTTATCAGAATTACCTATCTTTAGCAAATCTACGATCTTCATGGATGGTGAAGCCTAACCAAGTTTAGAAGCTTAGGATATTTGGGCTCGATGGACAGACGTGGCAAGCTTTATCGGCTCTGCAGAGGGCAACTAAGAATTGCGGGGATGATTCAAGGGTGCTGCGTGGTGTGGAACAGCTATGTGCTTCGTCTTGACGCCTCCCACGATGCTAGATCCCTTGCCTGCATACTTTGATCGACACTAAAGAAAAGAACCTTTTTTTATTTCGTTTCTTTTGTATGAAACGCAACGCAGTTTAATTGACTGAGTTGGCACAAATTTGCCACAACGCCAGCAATAGGTGATGGATGTACGCGTTAATGTGGTATTCCATGCACCGTCGTTCAGCATGGGGCGACCAAACGGGAATGAGGGGTTTCCCGGTCAATCGGTTATCGACTACATTGCATTCGGGAAGAAAAAAACAGGGGCAGTGCCGATTCGCTTGTCAACTGTCTCGAGCTGCCCAACCTTGGGTCTGGGATGAGGATACCCTATAGTAACCGGCTTGTGTGTGGTGCTCGTTAGACGTGGACCGACTCTGAAGGAAGGCGATGAAGTGTGTGACTACTCATGAGACTGTTGTCAAACTCTCACCCAATTCCTTCTATCAAATGAGACTGGAAATATTAATTAAAGCAACAAAAGCTTAGTTGCATATCGCATCTGCCAATGCCCTTGCTAATAATAATAGCCGCGATTTCCGAAACCATGGAGGCCAATATCAATGACTATACAAGAAGCCACGAAAATCCATAATGAGCAGTAAGTTGTGACAAACTCACTCATCTCTCTGGTCTAGAACGAGCCACTCACGGAGCCACCTCATTACTAACAGCAACCTACACATCATGGCTTCTACGGCGGCCGCCGAGGCGGCAGGCAACCCAGATGTGGCTAGCTTCTTTGAACTGCTACATGCTCTTGCTGCTAATCCATCAGCAACTTGGATCGACCAAGTCCTCAAAGACAATGAGAAGATGAAGGCCGATATTAAACAGAAAGAAGTTGACAGTACTTCTTTTCTTCGGAGTATAACAGAACTGATGAATAAACTTGACATAGAGTCGGCAAAGTCGAAGGAGGCTATTTCCCAGAGCGAGCAGGCGAAAGCGAAAGCGGACGAATTGGCAGCTGAAATAGGAGGTGCCAATAAGACGATAGCCGACAAAGACCAAAAGCTGCAGGAAGATGCCAGTACAATCACCACCCTTCAGGGGAGCGTTGAGGCTCTCGGCAAGGATGTTCAATCTCGTGACGACATAATCAAGAAACACGAGGAACAGCAAGAAAAGGATCTTACCCGCATCAAGGAGCTCGAAGGGTCACTGGAAGCAACAAAAGCTGAACTTGAGGTCAAACTAAGCCAACTAAAGGAGATTCAAAGCCTCTCCTGTGCAGTAGTTGATGGAACAAAGGAGTTTGTGTAAGCCCTCTACCATCCCCTCCCAAACATAACTAGCGAGAACACAACCACTAACGTAAAGTTACTAGCTTGAGCGAGATTGATAAAATTTACCGCTATGCCAAGGCACTTGCTATGAAGTATTGTAGCGAGGATCTACCAGCGGATATTCTCGCCAACGGTCCTCTTTTCGAGGAAATCCGTAAATTAGTTAGGCCTATCCCACTTCCGGCCTCAAACAGTATTCCTGCGAAGAAGGCTAGGATCGCTGCCTTTTTAGCTCTGTTGGGGTCTAGACTAGCGGATCAGATATTTGTCCCGTTCTATATATCACCACCTGGAGACCAGGAGCCGCAGAATGGCATTGACAGCATTACTTGTTTGTTGTCCGAGCTATCCTTTAACGACCCGAAGAGAGAATTGCACCTGCGTAGTGTTCTTCTCGCTAGTTCTCCAAGTGAGCAGAGGAAAATCGCGTACGACAGAGCCGAAGACATCGCCACTGAAGTCTTTGATATATTGGGCATCTTACTCAACCCCGATATCCAGGCTTCGTTCCACCTCGATGTCAAGAAACTCTGCCAGCTGGCAGTTGATAGCTGGGATACCCTACGGCCTCTTAGGGAAAAAGTCGAGCCTTTTACAGAGGCAGAAGACGACTCGGAAAAGTACTGGCTCCCAGCCGAGCTAGACGGCGCAAGCTACAACAAGAAGCAGCAGACCAATGGCAAGCCGAACGGGCTAGGGTCCAAGCCATCGCTGCACTCTCTGAAGTCGGCAAACAAGGTTATCTTGATCTGGCCCGGGTTCTCATATGGCGCGGACGTTCTGAAGCAAGGCTTCATGCTCCTAGATTCGCAAGTCCGACAGGCCGAGGACGAAGCGCAGCCCCTAAGACGGAACCAGAGGGCCATGCAGAGGGGCCTGACTAGTCCCATTGTGCAACAGCGACATACCGTGCGGCGGAAGTCGAAGATGCTGTCGCAGACTGCCGACTGACTGTGCCTAAGCGCCACCATCTTTTCGCTGGTTGTCTTTGCTCGGCAGATGCGCGCAAGGTCACTCCAGAACAGGCAGCTGTTGCATCTGCAGCGCCTTGTTCAGAATCAATCTCGGGGACGGATAGGGCAGAAGAAGAGTCCATGATTTAGCGTTTTATATGTATAACTTCGGGTGTGTAATGATGATTATTGGGTTATTGGGTAGTGGCAATTTGCAGTTGAGCCTGGTATGGTATGGGTAAGGATATCTTAAAAGAATTGATTTTTCAACTTCGTTTCGTTAGATCTACCGAATGAATTCTTATGGCCACCTATTTTATGTGTGCCATCTGTAATGTAGATACTAACATCACTCCTTTGCGTCCTGTGTCATTCTTGAATTACTAGACACTTCCCCCCTACGTCCAAGAGGGAGCCTGATCCTCGTAGCTCAACCTAACTAGATTTCTATCGTTGAGGGTTCTATGATCATAAAATTCCAGGGTAATTGAATATATAGTGTACGCTGTTCCCATGATATTGAAAGCTTCCGGAGTTGTACACCTTCGTGGATATCCCCCGACTGACTCCCCCCAACACTGCTTGTTCCTGAGCCGTGATCGTCACCGTGCTAGAGATATTGGCATTCAATAGAAGAATAGCGCGCATATTCTGTGGGATCATAATTTTAACATGTCAACGTACTACCTGAGGCCTCTGTTCCCCTTGATCGAACCGATACCCAGCTCACTCGATAGTTTCCCATTAGCTCGTGAGACGGCAAGGGGTCTATGACTTCCGCTCACTAGGACTAGTAATCAAACATGCTGAGGACAACTTACTAAAGTGCTATTTGCTAGCTCGTTCGAGCTCTAAGATTATAATCTGCTTAGACTTAACGCAAGGCAACTAATACTCCAGAACAACTCAATCATCCTTCAGATTCGCAAGACACCTCGAGGTCTCTACTACACTATCTCGCCTAACTCATAACAGTAACGGTATGCACATACTTCACCTTCCCCCCCTCAAGCCTAATCTCATGCGAATCCGGCAAGCTCCCCAACGCATCAAACGAGCAGAGCACGTCCACCGACCCGGCCGTCTCATCAATCACATACCTCCTATTCCCGTTATTCCTCGCGCTGCCCCCGCGCGGCAGCGACGCGCCGCACGGCCGCGTCAGCGCCGACCCCTCGACGCGCTCGCAGTCCGTGCCCCAGGGTATCGAGTCGGCGGCCTTGGCGTCGGTCCACATGTCGAGGTACGCGTCGCCCACGCGCCGCAGCTCCGTGCGGTTCGCGCGCTGCCCCTCCGCCTGCGCGCCCCAGTCTTCCGCCTGCACGTACTTTAGCGTCTGTGCCGCGTTGAAGAATAAAGCGCCCGTCGTGGCGACGATGCTGTCGATTGCGGTGATCGTGCTCGCGTCGGCGCTGGGGTGCCGGATTTGCGTGGCGATCACGTAGGGCTTGGGCCCGGTTGACGAGATGAGGAGGGTGTAGCTCGCGCACTCTACGGTGTCCGCGGCTGTGCGGTTCAGGTCGATCTTTAATGCCTGCGTGAGCACGCCGGTTGCGATGTCGGCCTTTTTGTTGTTCTCCTGGTATGTGAAGTTTGTCGCCGAGAGCGGCAGGTCGGCGGTCTTGCCGCTCGTCTGCGCGGCGATGTAGCTGCTGGCTGCGGCGAGGAGGCCCTCGCGCGTACATTCTGCATGGGCGGGGGGAACGAGGCCGGTCAGGACGGCGCCGAGGCCGAATACGAGGCGTGAAAGCATTGTCGCTGGGAGCTAATGCGAGGGCGACCGGTAAGGGAGGCGGTGGGGGTTGAGGACGCAGGATGAACGTATCCGTCGCGCGCCGTGCTTTGGCGAGGTCTGGGCATCAGGTACATATAGAGGTCAATGCAGGCGCATTATGCTCGTGCGTCTTGATGTACCGGGCGATGCGGAGCAGAGATCTTCCCATATTGCCCTTCCCCGCTTGTTATATGGATGAGTGCAACCTCGTCGTTCTGGGGATCATAGGCTGTCTTAATTGCCCCTGGGTCTTGTATATCCTCATGTGGTCTGGTCTCATACCTACTCAAGTGATTCTTGTTAGTACACGAGTCAAGCATTTTGTAGTCACGATGGTAAAATGCCCCTTTCGACTGCTGTAGGCATTGAGGTCTGGAAGGAAAACGCCAAGTCGTCTCGAGCCGGAGAAGTAGCGCGCACGGCTTAGAACCTACTGGGATGGGGAGACTATATAACCGATCATATGTCGTACCTACGTGAATTGACAAACCGGATAAATTTTACCGGTGAAAATCCATGAATAACCATCGATATGGGATTGGGGAAGGCGGCAAGGCCTCACCCGTCTCCAAGAAACTCCGTAGATCGCGCGGGGCAGAAAGTTGACGAATGCAACAATTTTCGTGCCTAATGTAACTGACGTAATGAGATCTCAAGGGTCTCTCGATGGCTTTAAGCAGTTCTCTACACTTTATTCCCCGTCGTTGTCGTATGAGGGAGCCCTTCCTTGCTAGGCGGTATAAAGAGAGAAGGGTACACTAAGATAGTCGCGGAAGTTTAGGATATCGTATTGAATGCCCGTGGTGTACTCCCCTTTATGTTATGCATTACGCTGAGACGTTCAACATGAAGAGTCTGAACCGGGTTGTTGCGCTCCCAGCGCTCTACAATGCCATAACATCGGCAACACTCGTCTTCCCCGATTGCGTTAATGGCCCCGAACTCTTGACGTCAAATCTCGTCTGTGACAGCACAGCTCCTCCTGCCGAGAGGGCAGCCGCATTGATAAAAGCTTGGAATACTGGGGAGAAGATCACGAACTTAGTCAAGTAAGTAGCAGATACCGATAGCTTGATTTATGGCTAACAATGGAATAGTACCAGCCCTGGTGCTCCACGACTAGGCTTGGCGCCCTACGAATGGTGGAGTGAAGCGTTGCATGGTGTCGCAGGCTCTCCTGGTGTCGCGTTCAGCGCGTTAGGAGAGTACTCAGGGGCCACTTCGTTCGCTAGCCCCATATTGATGTCGGCGGCGTTTGACGACGAACTCATCCACGCCGTTGCGGATGTCGTCAGTACCGAAGCGCGGGCGTTCAGCAATGCCGGGCGCGCTGGTTTGGACTACTGGACTCCGAACATCAATCCATATAAGGACCCGCGATGGGGAAGGGGCTCAGAAACGCCGGGTGAAGATCCGTTCCGCATCAAGGAGTACGTGAAGGCTTTGATCGAAGGTCTTCAAGGATCGGAGAATACTACTAAGGTGGTCGCTACCTGCAAGCATTATGCGGCGTACGACCTGGAGCGTTGGCATGGCATCACGCGTTACGAATTCGATGCTATTGTCACGATGCAGGATCTTGTTGAGTATTACCTGCCGCCATTCCAACAGTGTGCCCGTGACTCGAAGGTGAAGTCGATCATGTGCTCTTACAATTCGGTCAATGGGACCCCGGCATGCGCCTCAACGTATCTCATGGAGACGGTCTTGAGAGACTTTTGGGAATGGAATGACGAAAATCAATACATTACCAGTGACTGTAACGCCATTCTGAACTTTCATGAAGATCACAACTACACTAAGACGGCAGCGGAGTCAGCGGGGATCGCGTTAACTGCTGGAACCGACACGATCTGCCAAGTTGGGTCGAATACTGACGTCGCGGGGGCCTGGAATTCAACTTTCTTAGATGAGACCGTTGTTGACCGAGCCCTACGTAGGTTATACGAAGGCTTGATAAGAGCGGGATACTTCGATGGCCCCGAGGGAACACCCTACCGATCTCTGGCATGGAAGGACGTCAATACCACATCAGCTCAGGAATTAGCGCTTCGGTCGGCAGTCGACGGAATTGTGCTGAAGAAGAACAGCGGCCTGCTTCCACTTCAGAGCACCAATGCATCGTTGGCTTTGATAGGTTTCTGGGCAGGCCCACCGGCGGGGAATTTCGCCATGCTCGGAGGATATGCCGGAGTGCCCTCATATTACCACACGCCAACTAACGCTGCGCAAAAGCTGGGATTCAATACTGTGACTTCAACAGGGCCGCGCGGCGAGTCGGCATCTGTTAACGACACATGGACTGCCGCGGCATTGGACGCCGCGGGGAAATCGGACATTGTCGTCTACTTCGGTGGTAATGACATGAGCATCGAGTCAGAGGACCTCGACCGTGACGCGATAGCTTGGCCAGCGGCGCAATTAACTCTCATCGAGAAGTTGTCTGCACTCGGGAAACCCGTCATCGTCGTCGAGTTAGGAGATCAGAACGACGACACGCCGCTGCTCGCGAATAGCAACATCTCTGCTATTGTATGGGCAGGCTTCCCCGGACAAGATGGAGGAACTGCTGTGTTTGACATCCTGACCGGCAAATCTGCCCCCGCGGGAAGATTGCCAACAACAGTATACCCAGCTGACTATGTCAATCAAGTGCCGCTAACAGACATGACCTTGAGACCAAGCAGTTCTAACCCTGGGAGAACGTATAAGTGGTACAACGACTCCGTCCTACCTTTCGGATTCGGCCTTCACTACACTACTTTCAATGCGACGTTCAAAGAAGGCGGTGTGGCGAACAAGCAATACGTCATTGACGATATTATCAAGACCTGCGAACTACGATACTTAGACTTATGCGACTTTGATCCCATCGATATCTCGATACAGAACACCGGCAACGTGACATCCGACTTCATCGCACTAGCGTTCCTGTCTGGGCAGTATGGTCCAGCGCCGCATCCGATTAAGGAACTCGCTGCATACACGCGATTCAAGAAAGTCGACGCAGGAAAGACGAGCGAGGCGAAGTTGACGATCAAGCTAGGCGAGCTGGCTCGTGTTGACGAGAATGGAAATACGGTTCTGTATCCCGGGACGTACCAGGTCTTGCTCGACGTTCCTACGCAGGATCAGATCGCGTTCGAATTGACGGGCGAACCGAAAGTACTCATTGAGTTTCCGCAGCCGCCTGCGGATCTTGGGGCGGGGAATGGGCACGAAAAGCTCTGAATGGTCTATGTGCCGGGACTACATTGGCTTCGAGCCTCCCCATACATGACATGGCAGTAAAATGAGTATGAGGCAATACTACCTGGAGCCTGTGTTGTTTAATGGCGTCGCACTTTGATAAAGGTAGACTTAGGGAAGCCGTTGTTATTAGCATTGCCAAGGTCGAGACTATGAGGCTTGGCATAAGAGAGAGCTTGGCATACGCTTGCGCAATGGGTAGTACGACCAAGTATCAGTCAATGGGTTATGTAAAAATATTTGGACGTATCTGTGTGTCTAATCTATATGGACCGTGAGATGACAATGATATGTTTCCCCATGCTATCCTATGAAACGCTTGTGAAGTAGTTGCTGGTTGACTAGATACTTACACAACCTGGTTCACTGCCGACCGCCATAATTGAAGCATACTGTGTATAACTGTTTATTGATATGTCTCTGAAGAAAAGAGTGGGTTAATTGATATTTTTATACAGCGATGAGCGAAATTTTGCTCAAGCAACATGTGGCGCTGGGCTAATATTCAGTCCTAGCAATGAAGCCGCATTTTTCCAGCGAATGCCCTCTAATTCCTCTTCGCTCACCATCCCACTCTCCTCTAACTCTACTAGCCACTTTAATCCGTTAGGGCTCTTCGCGAATGGATAGTCCACGCTATACATAATCCTGTCGTGCTTGGTATTCCGCAAAATACAAGCCAAAGGATCCAAAGCCCAATTGCCGCTCGTCGTCAACCACAGGTTGTTATCCCACACCTCTCGAAACGACCTCTGCTTCCCCCACTGCGAAGAAACCCTCTCTATCCTCTGCAGCATGTACGGGATCATCTCGCCCATGTGACCGATGATGATCTTCAGCTTGGGAAATCGGTCAAAGACTCCCCCGGCGTATAGCCGCAATATGTGAGTCGCGATGTCGCTGTGCCAGCCGAAACCAAACGCAAGAATAGACATATTCACAGTCTTCGAGAGATGGGGCGATTGGTATGCGGCGGAGAGCTGTTCGGACGGCCACGTCGGATGGAGATAGACCGGGACATCTAACTGGGTCGCCTCCTCCCAGAGCACGTCGAATTCCGGGCCATCGTAGTATAGCCCATCTTCAGTGTGACTGTCGACTAATGCGCCAACGAACTTCACCCCGTTCATCTCCCCGGAACACGTCCGACGGAGCTCTCTCGCAGCCTCTTGGGGCTCATGCATGGGCAACTCGGCGAACCCCGCGAACCTGCCGGGATTAGATCGCACGGCCTCTGCGAGCTGATCGTTGCACTGTCTGCACAGGGCAGCAGACAAGTCGCCGGGCGCATGGGAGATGACCTGCAGCGTGACCTGGCCGGCGTCCATATCTGCAATGCGCTGAGGACCTAGCTCGGCGAGTTTGCTAAACAGATCTGGCATGGCCTTGAAGCTCTCATTGTGAGCGTTTGGCTGCCCCTCGATGGCGGCGCGGGAGATGAAGTGTTCTTCGAGGGTTATTATTGGTCGGGAAGAGGGATCCTTTGAGGGAGCTGACGACACTGTTGGGGCTGACATTGTGATGATATATGTTCCTGCGAGCTACAGCTTGGCCGTTTACCGAAGGTCTATAAACAATTATCAATACAAATAAAAATCAAGCTTTGTCTGTCTTCTCATAAGTAGTAACTTCGGATGTAGGGTGCAATCTATCTCCGTTTAGCTCCGATAATTCGAGCCCGTGTCTTTGACGGAGAGACTTTACCAGCTATCCCCGACATTTCGTTAGCTCTATTGCTTTACGTGTATATCTATACTCTATACCGTAATCGTTAAACCCGGATTCAGCCCGCGAGCGAAAGGCGGGGCGGAAGGGAAGGATTCGATATACAGTTGATGGTTTTGGTGAGGTGCTAGGGTCACGTCTTCTAGGCATCTCGAAGTATTTTGACACTTCGGGATATTTAACACCATTGCTGTCGCGGCTCATGTTCTTGAAGACCGCGCACAAGTTCTGGAACTGCTGAGTTTTCGCATGCCCGTCGCCATCATCAACTAGATAGACTAGCACAGAAAAGGATTAGCGAAGCAACGGAACTGCTATAAATATCGTTCGCATCGTCACCCGTTCGTAGTAGAACCTCCTGGCCAGATTGGATAAACTCGGCACTTTGGAGTCATCTGAAAATGAGTTAGCGAGGTTTCTATAACGGGTAGCTGAGCTAGTTTTGAACGAGGTAGAGCTTTTCTATCACTAGAGCGTCCTCAATCTCGCGGAGCGAGGAGGAAATAGAGCATTAATGTGTCGTAGAGCCTTTGCAGGACTAACAGCGATCATCTTTTCGCGGCCCAATGGCATTCTTGAACTTGACTGCAGCACATGCGGGAATCGTGGAGGCTTCATTTATAACAACAGGTGGCATTTTGGTCTCGAGTACTGTAAGAAATATATAGGAAGAGTTCAGCACAGATCCGCCAGAATAAGACTAATCATCAATTTATCCCTAACCTTGAAAGCCTGTTCACCCGCACTGTCACACCATAGAGAAGAAACGTGTAAGGAGTTATGCCATGTAACTTAAATAGACCCATAGGTGCACTCTAACGACACAATTACATACATGTCGTATTTACCTTTGGGGTAATTCCTCAAGCCCTGCCCAAACCGCTTCAAAGCAAAACTGACCTAATGTGACCTATCCTCGACTGTAAGATTGTTATATCATATATGAGATCCTCACTTAGTAGCGCAGCTTAAATTTCTAAGCAGTTGCAGTAAGTAATTTAAATACTTTACCACGAGTAGTAAAAATGGAACTAAATGGTCATACACGAGAAGTCAACTTGATGACGTAGCTGTTGATGTGGTAGTAGCACATCTGATGTAATGAATCACCATGTACGTGGGAATAGGGGTGCATTTAAAACTAGGGGTACCTAGCTACCTGTTAGCCCCTGACGTAGGCACCCGCCTGACTGATTCCATCCCCTTTAGTTGTCCCATCCCCCTTTCTGAGAGCAATTTGCGAGTTTCTTAGGTCCCCTCAGTATTGAACTTTGGAAAACAATACTGTTAAGATCCCTCTACGCATTGAACGCCCACGCTCATCTAGTCGTATCATCCTCATCCACCACTTCATAAGGCGAAGGTTAACGATTACTGAACATGCCTGGCGACGATATTTCCGACTCTGATAGTGTGGAGACTTATAATGATTTGCTCCAAACGGCCAACCGACCATACGGGTATGATTTGGTAACTTTACCAGCGCTATTACTGCCAACTCTAATTCATATTTAATTTAGGATATGTCTCGTCGGGCTAGACAATGAGATGAACCAATTGATTTTGAAATTGTTTCCCACTGCTGAGACGTTTATCTACCCTTCCTCCGGTTTCTCACTCCACGAGATGGACACGGCTTGCTCTCAATTCCTAGATGAACTCGGTAGATTCTATACCGATAAGAAAGTAAGAATTGAGAGTTCCAGAAACCCTTTTTATATAGTCACAAGATGTTCGTAATATTCTAACTAATATAGTTTAGTGCGATATGAAACGCCTAATCATCATGAGCTCTAAGTTTGGCGAGGATTTCGTCCAGCAAGTAAGGCACCCAGCGATAGTTAGCCACAGAAGGCATCGCTTACCTCGTTTATAGGCGCTAATAATTGCCAACAAAACACCAAAGTACCAGGAACTTGCCATCGTAATTTCAAACCTGGTTCGTTCAGGCCTCCTTAGCCACTTTATACCCTTCTAACTTCGTTACGTTTATCTCGGGTATTTCTAAACCCCGCCCAGTCTAAACCCTATGAAAACATCGTTCAAAAGCTGTCCACAAACACCACTATCCCACCAAAACCGCGGCCGAGGGAACTGACCACCTATAGAAAATATTATGTAACGAATCTTATCGCAGTAGAGGACGGTGTATGTGAACTTTTGGAACAACTTTCCGGCTACGGTCAACGCGCTAACACCTTGTGTACGGAATAATATAGGACGTTCAACCTAACATCTATCCTCTGGATGATAAGAATGAGAGGATAATCGAACTAACAAGTGACCTAAGATAACCACCCCCCTCGCGGGCCACACCCTCGCGGGCCACCTGTACTGTACGGGTTTTACATACAAACTAAAATATACGCTAGTAGGGTTTAAAAATCGGGGAAAAATCGGAGAATTAATTCACTAGCGCCAAAAATTATAAAAAAATCTAAATAATAATAAGAAATTTTTGTCTATTTTCGTACTAGCTTAATTAATTTTTAAAGATTTATATTTAATTTTTAAAAATAGCCGATAATATTATTATATATAAATTACTAGTAAAACTGTTAACACTGTGCTAAAAACGAGAAGCCTACCAAGTTGATCGATTTTTAAAAGTGGGTATAAGTGGGGTAATAAAATTGAAAAAAATATTAATATTTTAAAAATTACGTAATATTTTATAAACTAGTAACTGTTTATTTTTAGTATTTTTATTCGAATTTTTACTAATTAAAAGCTTTATAATTTTTAAATAAATTTATATAAAATTTTACACCAAAACTATACCGTATAACTATAGACTGTATATTTTGTATGTAAAATTTTATATAAATTTATTTAAAAATTATAAAGCTTTTAATTAGTAATAATTTAAATAAAAATACTAAAAATAAACAGTTACTAGTTTATAAAATATTACATAATTTTTGAAATATTAATATTTTTTTCAACTTTATTACTTTACTTATATTTACTTTTAAAAATCGATCAACTTAGTAAGCTTCTCGTTTTTAGCACAGTGTTAACAGTTTTACTAATAATTTATATATAATAATGTTATCGGCTATTTTTGAAAATTAAATATAAATCTTTAAAAATTAATTAAGCTAGTACAAAAATAAACAAAAATTTCTTATTATTATTTAGATTTCTTTATAATTTCTGACACTAGTCGCTTAATTTTCCGAATTTTAGCCGCTTTTATAGGCCTACTAGCGTATATTTTAGTTTGTATGTAAAATCGCACAGTATAGGTGGCCCGCGAGGTTGTGGCCCGCGAGGGGGGTGGTTATCTTAAGCGCTAATATTATATATAGCAACATGCGCAATCTCATCTGTCTTTATAATTGCTTGGCTCCGGTGTCTCTTCTAAAGCAAGGTATATTGTCTATTTATCAAGTTGACGAAGGGAAAGCTTATTGGACGTAGATGCTGTTTTTGAAGTCTCCCATTATCTTGATTGTCTCGAGCGACTGTCTTGGTCATGGCGCCTAATAACCGACAATCCGTTACTTAGCGACCAAGTCTTCGCGAACACAGTATTGAAAGAGAAGATTTTATCGGAGTTAAAGCTTCAAGAACATGAGAGCGGAAACTACCCGACATCGGTGTGTCTGTTTGGTCCATCGGGCTCAGGAAAGACATCATTTCTCCGAAGTTTTGCTCTTGGCGTCGAGGGTTATAGGGATATAATTGTCGTTTCATTCGAGAAACAGGAGTTCCTTGCCACCGACCCATCGATCGTGAATATCCTAAAGTCGATTTCTCATCAAATTCTCCGCCATGCTCCATCAGTATTTTCTCGCATCAGCCAGTACTATGAGTCTCTTAAAGACCTAGATGTATGGTCAGAGAAGTTATTGTGGTCGTTAATATCCAAGCTACTACATGATTCCCGAGGATATAAGATTGTTCTCCTTATTGACGACATAAATGACTGGAAGTTGTCTTTCACGAAACTTCTAGGAGACCTCAAGAATTTGATACAGTCGAGCCCATCCGAACTACTTATTATATACACAGCCACAGTTGACATACCTGGCATAACAACGGGGCCGACTCTGAGTATGAATATGGCAGAGGAAGCGACGCACAAGGAGGTTACCCAAATCTTGAAGAAAGAGAACCGCAGTCAACTAGTGAACGAGTCGATTAAAGAGGCCGTTGATTGTGAACTGCAGGGCATCTCAGAAAGCTGTCTTACAACTTACCTATACTTGAAGAAAGTTTCTCGCCTAACCAAAGTTACTACCCTTTCTACTCTCCGTAAGGTGTTGCCAAAAATTCCGCATAGGAGAGATGATATATATCAGGCTGAGATGGAACTGTTAGCAGAAAAGGATCATAATATTCTTCAATGGTGTTGGAGCTCACTTTCCTGGCTCGTACAGACCCTCCACCCCCTGACGATACAAGAATTATCCGTGGCCGTTGCATTACATCAGATTGGATCCGGCATGTCGAGAGAAGAGGTCAGAAATCACATATCCGTCAACATGTGGGATGATTTACATAGACACCTTGGGCTATTTGTGAAAGTGGACAAGCTGCGGCCTGCAGTAGTCCATGATACTGCGAAGGAGTTTATCCGCTGCTATAGAAACACGAAGGGAGGCTTGGGACTCGCAAGACATGGCGATATTGTTATACTCTGCCTCCGATATCTAAAGAGTTTTATGGCTACTTACGACAATTCTACTATGGAAGAACACCCAGAATATGAATTTATAGCATATAGTGCAGAATACTGGCCCCGGCATTACCAACTTGCATTAGAGGACAACCAGGTCAACCAGACAAATATTGACCAGCAAGTTTTTGAATTTCTTTCTTGTCGCGAAACGCGGATGCCCTGGTTCAAGAAGTACCAAACAACGGCGTCAAGGTTGATCTCTGCGAACCCCGCCGAAATTGGTGCGTTAGAAGTTGCGTGTGGGCTCGGTCAAGTAAGAGTCGTCTCTCTTATGCTAGGCGAGAAGACAAGCCACGGGCTAGACAACGCACTACTGGAACGGTCACTAAATACTGCAATTAAAAATTACCAGTCGGCCATTGTCCATATTCTACTTCACGCTGGGGCCCGAAGTGAACTCGCGCTAGACTTAGCCGTGGAGAGAAACATGATAAGCGTGGTAGACCAGATGCTTGAGCATGAGCCCAAACTCGAAGAAACTAGCTCTTTCGAGAAAGCAATCATCGCTGCTGCTATCCACGGGCGCCTCGAGGCTATGATCAAACTTTGCGATTATTGTACGGATCTGGATAAACTGGATCAAATTAAGAGTTCAGCTTTCGAGATGGCGGTCATCTATGGCCACGCCTCAATAGTCTCTTTCCTACTATTACTGCATGCTCGTAGAAGCACGGAAAATCTTGATGATTTCGCGAGTCTGACTAATGTCGGTGGTTCGGAGCGGGCAAATCTTTTTTCAAGGCCTCTTTTCGATAAGTGTAAGTCAGCGTTGGAAACAGCAGCTGCACAGGGTCACACTGAGATTGTATCCATACTTCTCCGCGCAGGAGTTGAGGCAACCGAGTTAGCTTTGGAGAATGCTACGAAGTAACAGAATTAATATACAGTTGGACTTTTAGCCGAGGCGTTTAAGTCTCAGGGTTGCATACTCAGGTGCTCTAGGGCATTACGCTTAGCTTCCGAGGGAGGATGTTTGGCTGTTGTCAAGAAGCTCCTCGAATATGGAGTGGACACCGATTGCAGAGACAGTAGTGTCAACCAAACACCCCTACACAAGGCCTCAAAACAAGGGCATGAAGATGTGGTCCAGCTGTTACTCCAAAAAGGAGCCGATAGGAACGCATGTGACGATCATGGAGCTATGCCTTGCCACCTCGCCGCGCGAGGAGGTCATATTCAAGCTTATATAGCTCTACAAGAAGACCCCGAGACCCGCCAGGATGATTTGTCGGTTACTTATGCTGCAAAGGGTGGCCATTTGCTAATGGTCAAGTGTTTACTATCCTTAAAGTTGAAGACTGCGCAAACGAGGGATCAAACGATACTGGATTCCCCACTCCTGGAAGCTGCATCTCGGGGCTACTTGTTTGTTGTTCATGAGTTGTGTGAAGCGGGATTCGATCTCAATACTCGAACCGGAACATCTTCTCCGCTCCATTGCGCTGCTTCTGAAGGATACGTTGAAATTGCCTCCTACCTAATCACTCAAGGAGCAGAAGTAAATAGTCGGAACGAGGCCAGGCGGTCGCCCCTCCACCTGAGTGTCGCTCACACCAAGGTAGTGGAGCTGCTACTTGAGAAAGGTGCCGATCCAAATGTTGTCGACTTGAATGAGAGAACTCCATTGCACATAGCCACATTAGGGGGGCATTTAAGTGTTATCATGGCTCTCATTGGTCATCGCGCGGATGTGAGGATTCAAGACGAATGGGGGAATACTGCGTTAGACCTGGCGAGAACAATTGAAAATGGGGGAGAAGTGATAGAATATTTGGAGGGAGTAGCTGAGAAGGATAGTTAAATTTAGGAATATGGTTACGGGTACTCTTGGTATTTTCTTAAAAACGACCATCTGCTCTGGTGATTTATATAGGTTTGGCTGGGGTCTATGCTGTGTAGCTAGCAGAATAACCGGAAAAAAGCTCTGTTAATTATTCTCACTTATGTTATTCGACTATGTTCTTTGCCTGATCTAATATAGCTTATCTCTGCCAAGGAAGATCGACAAGATCGACAAGATCTTCGTGAACATAGCGTCGGTACACTTATGTAGAGCAGCCTGTGTAGAGCTCAATAATGAGAGACAGAGCCATGCCTATTGCGTTTTAGCGACGGTTAGGCAGTTTAGAGATCCCCAAGCCACTTCCGGTGCATCTTTCGGCCGGGTAATTCGAACCCCATGCTTCCCCAGGTTTCCCCAGGTTTCCCCAAACCGCCATCACCGGCATATTATTCTTTGCTGATAGAGGCCGCTACCCACAAAGAGGGGTCGTTATAGTGCATTGGCTACCACGTGCAGAATCAACATTATGCTTTTTATACATTCTTAATCGGGAGCTTGAAGTTCCTATGGGCAATTTGCAATCTGAACTCTCTACTCACCTTCGCGCTCATTCTGCTCACCGTTTCATTATTTCGGGTGGTATTTGCGACAGGCGCACTAGATATCCAGTTAACATTATCAGCGTCGAGAACTCTGCGTAACAGGAAATGCAATATGGGACCTAGTTCATACAACGTGGGCATTGCCCTTTCTGCTTCGCTGGGCACGTATCTATTTGCAAGTTTTTACCTGTCTGCACGATATATCATAGCTTCTGATATCTTCTGCTGTATAGGGATTTGATACGGGAATTATTACGACGAGTTAGTACATGTCATCTCATCACATCCGTACAGGAACCTAACACGATGCTTTAGCAATCGCTCACCAAAGCTGGATCGATTACATGCACGATCCTTCGAAAGCTGTCACGGGTGCGGTAAGTCAATCTACGTCCGTGTGCCATTTTCTCTCTTAACTCGTGATATGTAGGTGGTGGCTGTATATATCGCAGGAGAAGCAGTGGGTGCTCTGCTACAGATTCTAATTGCAGACAAGCTCGGCAGAACTCGGTTTATGCAGTTTGCCTGTGTCCTCGTTACCATTGGTGTCATCATCCAAACAGCATCAATGAATATTGGAACGTTTCTTGCAGGCCGTGTACTAGCAGGGATAGCAGTTGGGTGCGTATCTTCTAGATTCTATCAAGTTGTATCATACCAACTGAGTGCTCTAACCAATGTAAGTTTACAGCGCCTTGAGTGCCACTGTTCCCATCTACCTCTCGGAAATCAGCGCCCCAAAGACCCGCGGGCTGATCGGTGGCATTTCCGGCGTTGGGATCTCTGCTGGGGCATTGACAGCCAATTGGGTCGGATTCGCGGGTAGTTACGCACCATATGGCGCCTTGCAATGGCGTCTGCCACTTGCACTCCAAGCTCCCTGGGGTATTATCCTCTTCGTCTGTTTGGCTACGTATATGCCGAAGAGTCCTCGTGAACTCATACAGAAGGGTCGCATAGAGGAAGCACGGAGAGAATTCGCAAAGATTAGAAACGACATCCCTCCTTACGAAGTCCACGAAGAGTTTGCTCTCATGAAAGCACAGATCGCGTATGAGAAAGATCGAGCTCTTTCGGGGTATCGCGAGATCTTCAAAGTCTATCGTCATCGAGTTTTGGTGTAAGTCTATATCACACATTGCAGAAACTAGAATGCTTATAGGATGCAGGTGTATCGCGGTGCAGGTCTTGACTACCGTGACTGGTGTCAATGTCATACAGGTAAACGAACTTCACAAAATAAAAAACAGAATCACAGCACTAATGTTTTCTACATAGTACTATCAAAGTAGGTAAACAGCTGATTTCCTGACGGGATGTTCGTTCTAAACAACCAACAGCAAATCTGTATAAATCTCTGGGTATAGATGCGAAGACGATACTGGCGCTGGCTGCGATTTGGGGGACAACTGCGTTTGTTGCCAATGTGATTGCCGTCCTAATCTTACCAGATAAATGGGGTCGAAGAAGGTGAGATATGACCATCGTACATCGTGCATATTGCGAGCTGATAGAAATGCAGGATGCTCCTCGCTGGCGTCACTTGCGTAATTATCACCGAAATATATTCTGCGGTCCTACAGAGAGAGTTTCAACATACAAATAATCGAATCGGCAAAGGCTTCGCTATTTTAGGCATTTACATCTTTGCCGTCTGTTACTGTTCGTCTTAAGTTCCGCTACTGCTACATTGTTCTACAACTAACCATATTCTATGCAGACGGGCTCATCAACTCGGTTACGTGGCTATATGGTTCTGAGATCGTACCTTACTTTATCCGGAGTAAAATAGTCGGCGCATCAGCTGTAGCTCACTATACAATCAATGTAGCATGTATGACTCTTACTCTACACTTCTCAGAATTTGTTGCTGATAATAGTGTTGTTCACTAGTCACCGAAGCAGGGCCAACTGCCTTCGCGAATATTGGAGAAAACTACTACTACGTTTTCGTTTCCATTTGCTCGATCTATCTTGTTTTAATTTATCTATATTTTCCGTAAGTATATGATCGAATTTTAGATCTGCTTCCAGAATATGTACTAATCTTTTCCAGTGAGACCATGCAGAAGAGTCTCGAGGAGATCGCAGCTGCGTTTGGTGATCGTGTTGTTGAAGTTGATGAGCACGATATTGCCGTAGAAGGGGATGTATTTGACGCGAAGGCTACCAGTTCACATGTTGAATAGCATTAGAACATTGACAACATCTTTTCTAGAGTTCCTAGATCTTGGAAGTAGACGTCTAATTTCACACCAATAGGGGATACTCCATAACATCACTGCTAAAATAGGCCGTATAACATACAGGCATGCACCACGGGGCATCTATATCCTACGGGAAGGAATATAAACCTAAGAAACATACTGAATTATACTCAAAACTGTAAATAAACACCCCGTGCGTGAAAATATTAAGTGTTCTGCAAAGTTGGGGCGATTCTGTAGCTGGTTACACAGCCACAAGCCTGTGGCTTAAAGTGGCTTGACCGCCTGCACTATACCGCTACCCCTTTTTATGCCTTTTTTACGTAGATATGAAATGCACGAGGTCGTAAATAAGACAATGCGATAACTTATATATAAATTTCGTCATTAGATGGCATGATCGTATAGAAGGTAAGCAGTGATAATGTCTAGGATACAACCTCGGCGTAGAAAAACCCGCCAGGGCTTGAAGGGGGGTAAACTAACCCGAGATACCTTGCATGGGAAGGAGTCTAGAAATTGGAGTTTACACGGAACTTATAGCTGATCATCTCTTTACGTTAACCGCCATTTAAATTATCGCACTAGACGTCTTATAAGTCACTCTCAACCGTTGGCCGAACTTCTTTAAATCTAGAGTTATCTAAGTGAAGTGTCATTCTATGGCAATGGATACGAACGGAATCGCCGAGAAGCTCAAGGCCAACAGAGCTAAGGCGATTGTCGACGCTGCATATGCTGGGAAGTACATGATCGCGGGTGTTTGTTGTTACAACTTGGAAGGAATCATAGCGACCGTACGCGCTGCAGAAGCGAAAAAATCACCGGCTCTCATTCAGTTATTCCCTTGGTCAATTGAGTATGCAGATGGCCTCTTGTTGCATGCCGCTGCTGAGGCCGCGGATAAAGCCAGTGTTCCGATAGGTGTACACATGGACCACGCACAGAGCCCAGATGTAAGAAATCTTCCCCGGTTCTTTGACCCTGCTCAACAATATGCTAAAGAGAGGCCAATATTAACTAAGAGAGATATAGATCATCAGAAAGTCAGTTGTACTCGGTGGGTTTGACGGTATCATGGTTGACATGAGTCACTACGAGAAGGAAGAAAATATGAGGCTTAGTAAGGAGCTTGTCGAGTTATGCAATTCCAAGGGCATTATCACGGAATGCGAACCAGGACGTATCAACGGCGTCGAAGATGGCATTGCGGACACAGAGGGAATGGAGGAGATATTGACAACTCCAGAGCAGGCAGAGGAGTTTGTGGCTTTGGGAATTGACTGGCTCGCACCAGCTTTTGGAAACGTCCATGGCGCCTATGGATCGAAAGGCCCTCAGCTGGACTTCCCGAGACTGGAACGCATTCATGCGGCAATTGGAGACAGAGTACGGCTAGTTTTGCATGGTGCGCATGAAGATTACTTTCAGGAACAGCTTCTGCGGAAATGCATTGCGGCGGGAATGTCTAAAGTCAACATCAACGGCCCTGTTAATGCGGCTTATACGAGGGTCGGGGCTGAGTTGACTGGCAAGGTTCCATTGACTACTGTGGTCGAGGAGCAAACTAAAGCTATGCAGAAGGTTATAGAGCAGAATATGGATTGGATCATGTCTACAGGCAAGGCCACATGTTCGAAGATGGCTGAATAAGACTCTTCAGTCTGCGTATACGGCATCCACTGCTATCTAGGTTGGATGAGATTTAGTTTCGAGACATGATATAAAGCTTATCGAGTTATATTATCGTCAATTCAAGCGCGAATCATCTCCAATCCTCTAGTGAATTCTGTACATTGCACTCAGCTAGTGTTTCCATGTAATCCCGCACTGAGTTCTTGAAAGCAGTGTCTTGCTTCATTCCTAGTGATAAACCCAGACTGTTATCGAAATCGTCCGCCCAAGAGTATAGAACATGCCGTAGCTCAGGGTCTTCCTCCTCATGGACAAACGCTAGCTTATCCTTCCCCCCGACTTCTTCCAAAGCATCTATCATGTCTTGCACAGTCACCGCGAAACCTGGCATATTGATCGCTCTCCGATGTGGCGCAAGCGCATCACGGGGGAGCTTAAGGGCGATCAGGACATTATAGACCAACGTTTTCGGTGAGCACATCCAATGGCGCCAAGCGCGATCTTTCAGGGGAAGTGTGCACACTTCTCCATTCAGGGGTTCTCGGATAATACCGGACAGGAAGGAAGTTACAGCAGCGCTCGGCTTCCCTGGGCGGATAGATATTGTAGGGAACCGCAGTGAAAACCCGTTTATCAGACCTCGACGGGTATAGTCGTTGATGAATGTCTCGCATAATATCTTTTGACAGCCGTATGATAACTCGGGGGTGGGTATGTCCGCCTCAGTCACTCCCTTTTTCGGGACGGGGCTATCGTACACTCAGCGCTACCCACAGGTAAAGTCAGTCAAATAAACGGCTTTTGACGTGTTTTATTTTGATTGATAGTAAAAAAAGGCTTGTTTGATTAACTTGTTTAAATCTATTGATTAGATTGATCAAGTTATTTAAACAAATAATTTAAATAATCGTTTAAGTAAAACTAAAGCTTTAAATTTTATTTATTGCTGCTTATAAACTTTCCGAATTATTTTTTAACTAGTACTAAAAGTATTAAATAATTTTTAAAGTATTTATATTTATAAATAAATATTATAAAGTTATTGTAAATTTATATTAATTAAATATTTTTTTATATTTAATTAATATTGCTAGTATAAACAATATATTAATAGCAAATTAGCTAAATATAAAAAATTATTTTTAGTAAAACTTTTACTATAATAGAAAGTTTTTATTGTTTTTTATATAACTTATACGATTTATTTTTAAATAACAATTTAATTTATTTTTATTAAATAATAAATTGTTGTTTAAATTAAAACTATTATAAGCTTTAACTAATAGCTTTTTAATAATAAATATAAAAACAAATAAAATAGTAATAGTAATTTTAGAAACAATAGTATTAATATAATAGTTTTTTTAGTAAGTTTTAATTTATTAATAGATTTTTTTAGCTTTTATAAGATTTTTTTTTCGAAAGTTTTTTAACTATATATTTAAATAAAAAATAACAGTTATTTAATAAATAAACATTTTTTTAAATAATATTTTATATTTTTATAACTTTTTATAAACTTGTTTAAAGCTAATATAGATTTTGTTAATATTAATAACATTTAAAATATATATATTAGTTTAATAATTTATAAAAAAGTAATATTATTTTTATATATAAAAAAATAATATAGCTTTTAAACTTTATTAAATAAAAATAAATCGCTAGTATAAAAAATGTTAACTAAATATATAAAGCTATATAAATAAAAACTGTTGAAAATATAAAAATAAATAAAAAAATAAATTTTTTAGTTTAAACTTTTTTTTTTTAATTAGTAAAAAATAAACTAAATAAATATATAAATAATTTTTAAAGTTTTTAAAAAAAGTTATAATATTAAATAAACTAATTTTGTTATTTTTATATTATAAAATAAACTAAATAAAAAAGTTTAAAATATTGTTAATTTTATAATAAACTTTTTAATTTTTTGCTTTAAAGCTATAAAAAAAAAAGATATATTTATTAAAATTAAAATTGTTATATAAAAAAATATATAAAGTATTAAAAAAGTTTTTAAAAATAACAAAGCTATAAATTTTAATTAAAAAAAAGTTCTAATAGATTTAATTTTTTATTTTAACTATAAAACTTTAATAAAAAATATATTTAATATTTATAAAATTATTAATAAATTTAAATATATTTAAGTTTATAATAGTAATATTATTATTGTTATTAATAAAATCGTTAATTTTACTAAATAATATTAATTTAATATTTATAAATTGTTTAATTTTATTGCAAAAAATATTGCAGTATTAAAAACTAGTTTTAATTTATATATTAAATAAATAGTTTTTTTTAACTGCAAAAAAAGCAATAAATTTAAAAAATTTACTATTATATTTGTTAAAAATAATAAATTATACAATAATATTAATAATATAGTTTTAATAGTAAGTTTTATACTATTATATAATAGCTTTAACTTTTTTTTTTTATAAGTTATAAAAAAAGTTAAAATTAAATAAAAAACATTATAAAAAAACTGCTAAAGCTTTATTATTAATTTAAACATTATTAAAAATAAAAAATTTTAGCTTAAATTATAAGTTATATTAATTAATAATTTTATAAATATAGAATTTAATATTTTTATTAAAATATAAGCTAGTAATATATTTAAAGCTTAAAAATTTAATATATAGCTTTTAATATTAGTTAATATAATAAGTAATAATATTAATAATAGCTTTTTTAAAAAATAACTTTTAAAAATTAAAAAATAAGTAAATTTTAAACTTAGCAAAAGATATTTTAGCTATAATAGCTTTATAAGTTAATTTAAAAAAAACGTAAATTTAGTAAGTAATAATAAAACAGCTTGTTGCTAGCTTTAATAATAGTTTAAAATTTAAAAATTTAATAATTTTAAAAAATTTATAACAATCAAATAAACTAAATAATATACTAAATATAATATAAAATTTAGTTATTAGCTATTTTTATTTATTATTATTTAATTTAATAATATATAATAATATAGCTATAATTTAAAATTGTTAAAAAATAATAATAGTAAAAAATAATAAATTAATAAATTGATATAAGTTAATGTTATATTTTTTAAAAAAGTAATATTTTATTAAATTTGTAGCTTTTATACTATATATTTTAATATAATTGTTACTATCGCAAATATAACATAACTAGACTTTTTTTTTTTTAACTAAAATAACTAAATCGCTAAAAATAACAGAAATAAAATATATACTATATTTAAAAATAAATAAAAATATATAAAAAATAAACTAATAATAAAATATATAGTTTTTATTATTAATTTTTATATAAAAAAAGTTTTGTTAAATTAAATTAATAACTAACTTAAAAATTTAAGCAATAACTTAGTTATAAATAAATCGTTTTTAAAAGCTTAAAAAGCTTTTAATTTAAAAAAAAATATTGTATAATATTTTAATTTATAAATTATATTTTGTTATTAATTAAATTTTTAGTTTTAGTATATATATATAAAACAATACTATTTATTTATAAATAATAATATTTTATATTTTAAAAAAGTACTATTAAAAGCTATGTAATAATATTGTTACTAATATATTATTTAATTAAATTGTTAAAAATGATTTAATAATAATAAAATTAACTTTAAAAAAAAAAAAAAACTAAAAAACTTATTTTTATAAGCTTTAAAATATATTGATTTAAAATATTTTGTTTTTTTAGTAATAACTGTAATATTTGTAGTAATAAAAATAAAAAATATAATAAAAAAAAAAAATAAAATAAAAAAAAAAAAAAAACAAAAAAGTAATATTAATTAAAATAAATTAATAAATTAATAAATCTATTAAAATTTATATAAAATTAATATAAATTAATAGTTAAAAATATATTAATTTTAAATAGATTAATTATTTAATAAAAATTATAAAATAAATAATATTTTTAATAAAAAAAAGCAAATATATAAAAGTTATAAAAGTAAATAGTTAAAAAGTTAAAAACTATAAAAATTATTTATTAATTTATTTATTAACTAAAATTAGTTTAACAAAAAAACTTATATAAAAAATAAATAATTATTAAACTAAAAATATATTAAGTTTAAATATTTTGTTTTTATAATTTAAATTGTATTATATATAGTATTAAAAGCAAAAAAAAGCAAAAAAAAGTAATAAAGTATTAAAAAAAATACTAAAAAAATTTAACTTATTTTTAGCTGTATTGCTTACAAAAAAAGCAGCGCTATTACAAAAATAGTATAATTAAATAGCTCTAGTTGTACTAAATATAAATTTAATAATAAATTAACGTTATATTTAAAATATATAATATTATAAATGATCAAAAATTAAAAATTGTTAAAATTGTTTAACAAAAAAAAAAATAGTTAATTTAAAAGCTATAATTAAATTAGTATTAACTAAATAAACTAAATTAATAAATAAATAAATTAATAAAAAAAAGATCTTATTGATTAATTAATGTAAGTTTTAAAACAAACTGCTATTTAATTATTTAAGTAAAAAAGCATTATATTTATTATACAGCTTTATTTTGATCAAAAAAAAACAAAAAAAATATTTAAAAAAATAAAAAAATTAATTGGAAGTAATTAACAAATAATAAGTTAAGTAAAAAATTATTATTTTACTTGCAATTAATTTTAAACCGATTATTTTGACTGGATTGGGTCAATTAATTAACAATTAGTCAAAGTATTACTTTACCTGTGGGTAGCGCTGCGTACACTGCCTCACTGGATGCATATAAAACGCGGATTCCTGGACATATAACCGCCAGGGCATCAAGTAGAGACCGTGTCGCATCGAAGTTGACACGATATCCTAGCTCAAAATTGGCTTCTGCGCCCGACGACATGATCCCGTGGAGTAGGATGGCAGCATCGAGTCCTTTCTCTACTATGCTCGCCGCGGATTCGACCAAATCTGCCTTGATAGTTTTGACATTTTGGGGGTATTTGCTGCCCGGGGGCACCGGTGGCTCGATGATGTCTACTAGTATGAGCTCATTGGAATCATCCGCTAATAGCTCTTTGGAGACGATCTGCCCGATGAAACCAGCACCACCTGTGATGAGAATACGCATTATTAAATTTACTATTAAATGAATATGTCAAATCAGGTTCAGACTATCGGTGATATTGAATTGCCTAGGAGCAAGTCTTTGGGATGTCTAAGCTTAGTGTTAACCATTTTAGCACACTACTTTAGGTACTTACTTACCTGAAGGCTTACAACCCCTGAGCTCCTTGCCGGCATCGTTTACCGGCCTTAGGGAATTGATTTCCGAACTTGGCATACGTACAGCGTTGGGGCTTCCCCAATCGCCGTATTAGTTGCGGCGCGAAGTCGCTAGGGGAGATCCAAACATGTAGAATCTACTCCGCACCATTGGGTCACTGGCGGGGCAACAATATGCCGTCGCGGTCATGCGAGAATCTCCGGTGCAATGGTCTTCCGGATTACGTGTCGGCGAAGTTGGTGGCGATTATCTAGACAAATTGATTGACTAAAACGGTGTTGTAGTAGAGATTCTCTCTTCAAAAGCAGGAGCCGGGACAACCTGAGCCGTAGTGTTCTCGCATGTAGAGAACTGCAGATTCTTGTTAATATGGCAACTGATATCATTCCCCCAGCAGCAGTGAAAGTCCAGAGCCCGTTCCAGTAAGTGGTAGTTCTACCCTTGGCCGATACTTCTCTTGTTAACAATCATAGACTTCCCACCGGTTATGGTGACTGGAGGGATGATCTGGAAGCTCAGGGGTATGCTGTTGTAAAAGGAGCTGTCGCGCCCGAGAAAGCTCGATATTATCAACAAAAAGCTTTCGAATGGCTGAACTCATTCGATCCGAACCTCGATCCGAACGACCCGTCTACTTACAAAGTAGAGAATCTCCCTGTTCAGATGGTTATAAACACATATGTGCACTACGGTGTAGTCCATGAACGCTTTATGTGGGAAGCTCGCCAGGAACCAGGAGTCTTGGATGCTTTTGAGAAAGTCTGGGGTACGAACGAGCTTCTCGTCTCGTTCGACTCTCTCAATGTCACACTCCCCAACCTAAAGCCAGCTCGTGCGCCATGGCCACACATCGACCAAGCGCCAAGAAAGCGTGGGCTGCATTGCATTCAGGGGATCATCAACCTAAGTCACGCCGGCCCCGAGGATGGCTCTCTGGTCGTCATTCCCGGGTCGCACGCACTAGTCGAGCAATTCTTCGACGAGAAAACAAACCCCTCTGACTGGGAATGGCGCGACAGCCGATACTTCGACAAGAAAGATATGGAGTTCTTCGAGAGTCGGGGCTTGAAACCACTGAAGGTGCTTGCAGAGCCCGGAGACTTGATTCTGTGGGATTCTCGGACCATTCACTGGGGTGGTGAACCGACCGAGAAGAGCACCGTTCCTCGAACCGTCATTTATGCTGCGTACGCACCAGCGAAGCTAGCCACCAAAGAGGCAATTGAAGAGAAACAGCGTGTGTTTAAGGCTAATGGTGCTACTACGCATTGGCCGCATGATAATATCCGATTGAGAGACCTGCAAGCTCATTTACCTGACGGGTCCCTTGACCCTCGCAATCGAGACGGCCCTTTGGAGCCGGCGGAGCATTCTGACCGTCTGTTGAAGCTGGCTGGTGTAATGGCTTATTGACGAAGAAACTGAATATGTGACTGGATTGGGATTTCTGGGCTATTTAAATTCTGTCCTTACCGACACAATTTTCTACGATTACTAATCTGTCGTCTTATGAGTTTGATATGAGTTTGAGATTTCTTACGTCCGTTTACAGGTTCCTTTAGGAAGATGTTCGACCATGCATATGAGAGAGAGCGATATATTTGTCTTAGTTTAATACTACAATAACTTAAATAACCCATAAGATCAATCCAATCGAAATTGTCCAATATTGAGTGAATAAAACCAAATTACTCATCTTTAATCACGCCTGCCTGTTCCTTCCCCCTTGACAATCTCCCCGTCATCCTATAAGCGATCTAACTTCTAAATATTCTAATAAGAGGAGACTCAGTCGAGACGCCCGTGGCCCATCGGCTGTGAAAAATCAATGTAGTGTGGATTTATTTTATTTTCAGCCGCAATCTCAAGCCTCACGCTTTAGGCATCAAAGCCGTTGTTACACGAATATGCATTAGATACACCGCGTTCTTAGAGGTCTAGGATTCCCCCAAGTGTGGTGGGAATGGTACTTACAGATCAAGCCAGTATCGTACCCCTGTAGTACGTTACGCAGATAAGATAGGTAATTTTGGAAAAGAAAAGACTATAATAGATTGGTTGGTAGGTTGCCCTCATTATTCTATTCTATAGTTAGAGTTACAATTTTGATCTATGTGTCGATTTCCTATCCTAGGCCTTCCATGAAAATATTAGAATCGTAGCCACCGTCAAGAACAGTTTCCAGAGATATCGCAGGCGAACTTCTCAGCTAGAGCATCTATTTGATGTTTGTTAGCTTAGTTACTCACAATAATTTAGACACGTTGGTGATTAGTACTTACAGATTGTGGCTTGCGGATGCCCCGGAGGCAAGAATGGAAACACCGAGGCGTCGACGACCCTTAACCCCTGAACGCCGTACACTCTGCCCTGCGTATCAACAACGGCTCGAGGGTCGCCACGGCGGCCCATAGAGCAGGTGCAGGAGCCGTGATAAACGGTATTGAAGTCGCGGCGAATGAATGCCTCGATCTCCGCATCTGTCTTCACGCCACTGCCAGGATATGCCTCGTCGCCAACGAGCAACCCCTTTAACGAGGACTGGCTGTAGACCTCGCGCGCGCGCTTGAAACCAGCGATAACCACCTCGATATCCGCACGGTCAGTCAGAAAGCGCGGGTCAATGGCCGGCGGATTGGCTGCGTCAGCTGACACAATGTTCACGGATCCACGCGAACGCGGCGTAATGAGCGCCACACCAATCGTGCTGTATGCTACGCCGTCCATCGGGTCATATGTTAGGACGCTCGCGTTGCCGTACCACGCTGATAGGGTAAGATACTCGAGCTCAGGCCAGTCCGCCGGGTACTCCGAATCAAGCACAGCGCGCGTACTATTGCTTAGGCCCCTGCGTGTATTATTGGGAAGTTTCTCCCACGCAATGAAGTCTACGCCGGGACTTGTTAACAGACCGGCGGCCTTCTCGTCATATAGTTGGGTCTGTTCTTGAGCAAAGACAGGATCCCCTAACAGGTTGGAGGCCGTAACGAGGTTAACACCCTGGGTAACACCGAAAATGACATGATCTTGCATGTTCTGTCCAACTCCTGGCAAGTCGGCAATAACTTTAATGTTATGGGATTGCAAGAGCTTGGATGGGCCAATGCCAGAGACTTGGAGCAACTGAGGCGATCCAATGGCACCTGCTGCCATTATCACCTCTTTTCGGGCTGAGAGTGTATACTGTCTACCAGCAGTGTCAACGCGGACCCCGGACGCTCTTTTCTTGTTGTCAAAAAGCACCTGCTTAGCGTTCGTCAAGGGGTAAACAAAATAGTTAGGACTATTTAAGCTGTTTTGGAGGAATGCAGTCTCGGAAGACGATCGGATCATCGTCTCGCCGTCGATAGTAAATGAAGCGTAAGATTGTCCGATAAGACCGCCACTGTTAAACCCTTCGCGTCTAATAGGTAAACCTATCTGCGAGAAAGCCTTTGTTGCCCAGGAAGGGAACGCGTAGGCCCAGTTTGGGTACGAAACTCCGAGGGATCCATTTCCAAAGACTTTTGGATCATACTCAGGGGTCGCATTCTTCAGCCGAAGATCGTTCCGCGGAGGGGATAAATGCACGCTTTTCTCGAAATATGGGAGTAGATTCTCAAAGGTATAGCTGTCATCGCCAACCATGTCGGCCCATTTTTGGTATGAACCGTTTGTGCCGCGGTGATAAATCATAAAGTTTCGAGCACTACAACCCCCAAGCATTCTCCCCCGGGGATATCGCATTCTAGCATTGTTTCCCCCCTAAACTAGACGTTAGTCATCTATTATTTGGATATAAGGAGCTGTATCCCCAACTCACAGCTTGAGGGACGGTCTGGTATCCCCAGTCGGCTAAAGGCTGCCAATCCGTGGAAAGTTTCCCGGCCCAGGTAAATGTGTTGGCGGGCACTTCCATTAGGTCTCCCGTGGTAGTCTCATAGAAAGTTCCCGCTTCAATGACGGCAACGCTGCCGGCCCCCTGTTCTACTAACCGACTCGCCACAGTTAAACCAGCAGTTCCACCGCCTACCACGACATAATCATAGTCCGCATCACTACCTGGGACACCAAACGATGCACCAGGAGGCTTGATTGCGTTCACCCCTACAACTGATGCGGCTACCAAACACAAAGCTCTGATCTGGCTCTTCATGGCGTGGCTGAGAATATCAATGACAATTAATTTGGCCAAATCGACAACCCTAACCTCCTAGTGACTAAGGCTCGAGGAATCCTGTAGTTTGAATCTGGTTATTCGTTAATAGGCGGTCTCAAAAGTTACTTCCTGTCTGAAAGTGAGCGGCGTCACGTTTATAAGGGTTTCGAGTCCCCAAAATTATCCATAATCAGAAATTTCCGCCATTTGCGTAACAAGCACAGCGAAACCGTAATATTATATCACATGGTTGTAGATTACTCAGTGAAGCTTATTTTGTGAACAATGATGACGCGAGATCCTGTACTACAACACTTTTCGAAACACACGCTCATCCTTCGGAGGCATTAACAATATGGGAAAGTGCTACGGGCGCCGCAAATAGATTATTTAGATGTTTATGACTCTACAAGCCAGGTTAACGTCCTAGCTGGAAGGCAAAATCTAATGCAAAGTCGTACAGCGTGGGGGTAGCTATACATAGCAGTATAAGGATCCTAGGCTGACTGAGTCGCACTCTGAGTGAGATGAATTCGGTGTGCAGAACTCGTAAAATCCTGCCTTGACGCATGCTATTATTTATGATTAAGGCGGCCTAAATGATCGTGTTAATACTGAAACGAGGCGTGCAATATACACACAACGCACTCTAGAGGACTGGCCACGGCCATCTTAATCACTTCTAGAGATTTGAGGCAGGAAAAACAGTAGTCTAGTAAGGCAATCGAAGTAATATTGGTGTAGCAAAACTACTATAAATGCTACGTAGCGACATAATCGGTCGATGCCAAAGGCATCGGCCTCCCATGGCCTCTCTGAGTCTCCCTAATAGAGAACTATCTCCTTGCTAGCTAATAAATAGAAAAACGAAAAATCTAGGGTCCTGATGACCTAATCAACTTGACCCCCTGCAACAGTGTTGCACGCACCGTCTCAATACTTGCATACACATTGTGGTCTCGCTACAAATCTAGCTACAATTGAGACGTAGGGTAACTACCATATTAGGTTTAGTGTCCACTTGAAAGAGTAAACGGGGCGCCTGCCGTATTTGGAGAGGACTCTAAACTTAGCTCGGCAAAGCCCCCTCTTAGTGCTCCTATCCCCACCTATTTTGATAGAGAAGTGGATCATCGATCGGAAGTGATAGGGCGTTTGAGAAAATAACAATCAAGTCAGGTCAGGTCTAGTACTATTTGTTGGATTTGAGCCTCTCCTAACGAGCCTGAGGCCCGTGCGTGGGAGGCGCGTATTGATTATATAAGCGGTGTGGCTAGTATTGAGTGGTCCGTGCAGCGCACCAAAAGCGCCTTGGTTATTCGTAGTTCACTTTTCACTATCTGTAGTGCAGTCTAAACCCTTTCCAGTAATCGCCCCGCACAAGCTCTGACCTGCTTTAATCTATACTTGTTTTGTGAGAGAAGTGGAGCAGACCCCAGCAGAACTTATATAGGTACGGTCGGCAGTAATAGCTACTTACCTCAGTCGGTTTCTAGGCGATTTATACTACAGATAAGCCACAGCTGTACCTGCGCAAGCCACCACAGCCACAGTTATTTAACTTAAGATCTATGTCGCTAAAAGATTTAACTTAAACTTATAAATACCTTGGTTTTAGTGAAAACTACTGCTAAAACGTTGTACCTATAAGTAACTTTAACAGTATTTCAATTAACTGTGTTTTTTAGAAGAAAATGTCTAGCGGCCGTCTATTTCTAGCCACTGCTCCAATTTTTATACAAAATGGGTATAGATCAGAGCAATCTATGGGCGTTGTAGGGGGCTTTTCCGGAAAGGGTTTAGACTGCACTACGGATAGTGAAAAGTGAACTACGAATAACCAAAGCGCACCAAAAAGAGCTTGTCAGATAATTCCCTCAGATTAAAGCTAGTCACCAATACAACACATGCACTAAATCTGACACTATTAGGTATATCTGTAGGTACTAGACTTTGTTGGTATTTTTCACTAAAACCAAGGTATTCCTAAGTCTACCTAAAGGGGGGAACCCGTTTTTAGTACACGCTGTTGACAGCGCTGTTAGCTGTACTGTATTTTACCCGCCTTCTGCAGTGCTAACTTAACAGTATGTTAGCCAGACCATTTCAGTTCCAACGTTTTCAAGCCGTACGATGTATATTATATATAATGGTGTAACTAAAACGAATATTATAGCTCTGTTATAATAAATATAAAAAAATCGTGATATTATTATGTTTACATATAGCAGGTGTATTTATTGTGACGATTTACACAGGCCACTGACCTCTACGCCTATCCCATTGATCGTGGACCGAGACCTACGCACCCTGTTGCGATGTGACCCCGCGATTTCTACTGACCTGTAGGAACCACGATCTCTGGGATGACCTACCCTAGAGGATCCACCCTGTAAGACCTACCCTAGAGGAACTTCGGCTAAACTTTACAACCTTACCTGTGACTTTATTTGCAGTTTTATACACCTATATACTTTACATAGTATATATATATAATTTAGCTTTTTTTTTTTTTTTTTTTTTTTTTTTTTTTTTAAAGTTTTTAGTTAATAAAATTAATAAACTAGCTTTTATATTTTTTATAATTGTAACACTATTTTAAAATTATTTTTGATTTATTAATAAATATTTAATTTAAATATATAATTATTATTTATTTTATATAGTTTATATATAATAAATAAACTATTTTAATTATATATTTAAAATAAAATTATTAATATAATATATTATTTATATTGTTAAAAAAATATTATTATTTAAAAATTTAAAGTTAAACTTAAAAGTTAATTAAATTTATTTAATTAATTAATTATAATTTTAATTATTATTTTAATTATTATTTTATTTATTATTTTATTATTTATAAAACTTATTAATAATAAAAATAAATTTTATAAATTAATTTTATATTAATAACTTAAAATAATAAACTAAAATAACAATAGTAATTTTAAATAATAAAAAAAACTTATTATTAAATAAAATATAATTATTATATAAAAAATCTAAATTAATTTTTTTTATTAATAAATAATTATATTATAAAAACAATTTAATTTAGTTATATTTTTTAAATATAATTATAAAAATAATATTTTTAAAACAGTTTTAAATATTATTTTTTAATTTTATAATATAACTATATAGTTTATATTTAAAAAACTTTTAATTAAATTTAATAATTAATATATTATTTATTAAAATAAAATTAAAGCAAAAATTAAATATTTTAAAAAGTTTATTAATAATAAAAACAAATTTAATATTTAAATTTATAAACTTATTAATAAATTCAAAAAAAATAAAACTATTTTTTATAATAAAAAAAATTAAATATATTATTTGTTTTTTTAATTTAAAAAATTTATTTTATAATTAATAAAAATTTATTATTAATTTAATATTTAATTGTTTAATAATATAGCTAAAATAATTTAAGTATTAATTATTATTTATTATAATTTAAACTAAACTATAATAATTTAATAAATTTTTATTAAATATTATTATAAATTTTTTAAATAAATAAATATTTATTAATTTATTTTATATTTTAATAATTTTATTTAAAAAGCAAAAATATTTAAATTAAAATAAATTTAATTCTTTTAAAAATATTTAAATATTAATTTTAATAATAAAATCTTTAAAACTAACATTAATTTAAACTTTATATATAAAAAGTTTTATAATAAAGTTATTAAAACTATTTATAATTATTAACAATTATTTAAATAAAATTAAAAAAATTAAACTTTAAATATAATTAATTTTAAAAAAAGCTTTTATTTTAATAATAAATTTAGCAAAACTAAAAAAAAAATCAAATCTTTTTAAAATAATAAATATAAAAAATTAATTAATAATTAAAAAAAAATATATTAAAACAATAATATTTATTTTAGTTATAAAAGAAAATATATATATAATTAAATAATATTTTAAAAAAAAACAATATATTAGTTGTTTAAAAAATAAAAAATTATAATAAATTAAAATTTAATAAATTTTTTAGTTTTAAAAATTTAAAAAATAAATAAAATTAATAAAAATTTTTATATTAATTTAAATATTTATTATAGTTAATTTAAATAACTTAAATAATTTATTAAACTTTTTTTAAATTATATAAATATAAATTAATAAAATTAATATTATAATTATTATATTATATAATATTAAAACTTAAATTAATTTATTAATTAATTAATAATTAATTTAAAAAATTAAATATTAATTTAAAATTAAAGTTATTAAATTAAAAAAACCGATATTATTAATTAATTATTATAATAAAATAATTAATAAAATAAACTAAATATTAAAAGCTATTTTAAAAATAAACAAATTTTATTTTTTTAATAAAAAGTTTAAAGTTATTAATATTAATTATTAAATAATAATTAATTTATATTAGCTATTAAAATAAAATATTTTAATAAATTATTAATATAAATAATTTATATAGTTTAATAATATTTTTATTTTTATATAATTTTTTTTTATAATTATTATTTTATTAAAAATTAAAATTAAAAAAACTATTAATTTAAAAATTTAATAAAATATAAATTAATATAATAAAGCAATTAAAAAAATAATATTATATTTTATAATAAAATAAAATAAATTTAAAAATAAAAATTAAATTAAAAAAAAATAATTTAAAATATTATTATAAAATATTATAAAATAATATATTAATTAATAATATAATTTAAAACTTTAAAACTTAAACTATTAATATAAAAGTTATTATTTAATTAAAATAAAATTATATAAATAATTTAAATTAAACTTGTTAAAAAAAACTTAATATATTTAATAAATCGATTTTAATTTAATATATTATAAAAATATTCAATATTAATTAAATAATTAATATTAATATTTTATATAAAAAATAATAAAAAACTTTTAATAATAAATGAATATTATTTTTATTTAATAAAAACTTAAAATATATTAAACTAATAAAACAATTAATATTTAAAAAATTAATTTATTTAAAAATTTTTTTTTTTAAAATTTAATTGATTAAAATATTATTGTTTTAATTTAATTATAATATAGTTTTAAAACTTAATAATAAATTTAAAAATAATAGCTTTTTATAATATTATATATTAATTTAATATATTTTTTTTAAAAAAAAAAAAAAAAAAACTATTAAAATTAAAATTTATTAAATTAAATATAAACTTAAATATAATATTTATTTTATTTATATTTAAATTTTATTTAATTAATAAAAAATTTTATATTAATTTTTAATAAAAAAATTAATTTTTAAAAAATTAAATTATTTAAACTTTTAACTTTAAAAATATATTATTTAATTATTATAAATTAAAAATATATTTAAAATTTAATATTATTAAAACTTTTAATTAATTATTATTAATAATTAAATTTTATTTTTTAATTATATTTTAAATTAAATTAAAAAGTTTTTATTAAATAATTTTATTATTTAATTTAAAAATAAAATTTATATAATAATAAAACTTTATTAATATTTAATTTTATAATTTATTTAATTAATTTATTAATATATATATTAATAATATTTTAATTTATTTTAATAAAATTTTAAAATGTTAAAAACAATATAAAAAAATAATATATTATTTATATAAAATTAATTTTTAAAAAAATATTTATAAATTTTATTTTAAAATTATTATAATTAATTATTTAAATATAATTTTAAAAACTAGTTAAAATATTAAAATAAACTATTAATAAAACTTTTTATATATATATATATAAAAAGATTTAAAATAATTTATAAAGTTTAAAGTTTATTTTTAAGTTTTAAAGTTTTATATTAATTTATATATATATTTTATAAAAAAAAATATAATTTAAAAAGTTATATATAAGTTATTTATATATATATATATATAAAATTTGTAAATTTTATAAATTTTAATAAGTTTTTATATTTTTTATTTATTTAATTATTTAATAAAAGTTTTAGTTTAAATTTTAATTATATATATTTAATATATATATATAAGTTTTATTAAATTATTAATTTAATATTAAAAATTCTTTTTTTTATATAGTAATTTTAGTTTTAATATTAATTAATTTTTTGTTATTTTTTTTATTATATAATTAATTTATATATACTTTTATTTATATAATTAGTTTATTTATATTAATTAATTTTTTTAATATTTAATTAAGTATTTTTTTATATAAATGTTTATTAAGTTGTTTTTATTATTAATTTAATATATTTTTATAATTTTATAATTTTTATATATTTTTTAAAATAATATAATATTAATTATAAGTTGTTTTTTTTATATAATTTTTAGTTTAATTAAACATTTATATAAAGATTTAAAATTAATATATATAATTAATAATATAATTAACAATTTTATGATATAAATAATTTTTTAAAAAATTATATTGAATATAATAATATAATTAAATCTATTGATTATATTATATAATTTATTTATTAATATATTATATATAATTTGTTTATATTTAAATAAACTTTAATAAACAATATTATTTTTAATTATAAAAGTATTTTTTATATAGCTTTTATTAATTAATATAACTATAAATTTAATTTAAAAACTTAAATTTTTGTTATTTATAAATATTTTAATAATAAAAATAAATATTTTTATATAATTAAAATTTAAAAATATATAATATAGTTTTTATTATATATTATTAATTTACTATTATATTTATATATTTAATATTTTAATATTATTTTTTAATAGTTTTTAAACTTATATAATAATTAATAAATTATATAATATTTTTAATTAATATATTAATATAATATATATATTTTAAATTTATTAAATAATATATTATTAAAAATAATTTTTTATATAAAAATTAATAATATATAATTATTTAGTTTGTTTTTATTAAATAAAAATAAAATTTTATTTATTTATTTAAATTTTATTTTTATTAAATTTAATAAAATATTTAAATATTAATTTTACTTTTAATTTTATATAAAATAATAGTTTAATTTTTTTTTCATATAAAAACTTTTTAAATATAATATTAAAAATATTATTTATTTAAAGTTTTATAATTATAAATTTATTAAGTTTTTTTTTTAATATATAATAAATATAAATTATATATAAATATTTTTATATTTAATTTTTAATAATAATATTTATAATAAATTTTATATTAATATAATTTTAATTTAGTTAGTTTATATAATAGTTATATAATTTAAAATATAATATTTATTAAATATTTGTTTTTTAGTTTTTTTAATAAATAAATATAAATTTTTTAGTTTAATTTATTATATAACTATATATATATTTAAAAAATATTTTGCAATTTTATATATATATTATAGTTTTAAATTAATAATAGTTTTAAAATTATAATAAATTATTAACTTATATATTAAATTATTAATATTTATATAAAAATTTAAATTTTGTTATTATTTTTATAACTTTATATAATTAATTTAAACTTTTTATATAGTTTAATTATTTTATTTTTAATTTTTTATATAAACTTAGTTTAAAAAATTTTTATTTAGTTATATTAATTTAAATTATATTATATAAACTAAAATATATTTTAAATTATTAATATATTTATTTTAATTATATTTAATTATTTAAAAAATATTTTAAATATAATAATTATATTATTTTATTTTAATTATATAATTAAAATATAATTGTTAATTTTTTTTAATATAAAGTATTAATTATTAATAAATATAAATAATTTTTTTAGTTTATTTTTATATTAAAATTACAATTATTTAACAATTTAAAAAAAATTATATAAAAAGTTATTTTTTTTATATAATAAATTAAATATAACTTTTTATTAATAATATAATTTAATTTATATATAATAAAACTTAGCTAATTTATTTGTTATATTAATTATAATATTATAATTTTTAATTATAGAAATTTTATATAGTTTTATTTAGTTTTTTATTTTTTTTATATTATAATTTTACTTTAAAAAAAATAAAAAAAATATTTTATATAATAATATTAGTTTATTTTTAGTTTATATAGTTTAATTAATATTAATTTTTATATAAATATTTTTTAATATTTTTATAGTTTTTTATATAGTTTTTACTTTTTAAATAATTTTTAATAAAAAAAATAAATTGCTGTTAATTTTAAAATAAACTTTAAAAATTAATAAAATAAATATAAAACTATTTAATTTAATTATATTATTTAAAGCTTTTATAACTATTTATTATATTGTTTTTGTATTTATATAATAATTAATTTTTTTATATAAAATATCAAATATATAATAAAATAATATATATATTTATTTAACTTTTTTAATAGTTTAATATATTTTAATAAACATTTTTTTATATAAAATTTTAATTAGTTATATATTATTATAAAATTTTTTAAATAAAAAATTTATACTAAAATTATATATAATATAATTAAATAGTTTTTAATATATTAAAATTTAACATTAATATAATATATTTTAAATATTATATATATTTAAAAACTTTAAAAATTTAGCTATTTAAAACAAAATATTTATATTAATTATATATAAAATTAATTATTTATTAATTTATATAATATTAATAATAATTTTATAATTAAAATTATATTTATTTTTTAATAAAAATTTAAATTCTTTTAAAACTTAATTATATAATTAATAATAATAGTAAAATTTTTTAATTTTTTAAAATATTAAAATATTAATATTATTATATTTAATTTTTTATAATAACTTTATAAGTTTTTTTATATAAAAATATTTAAATTAATAATATAATTTTTAAAGCTTTTATTTTATAAAATAATTTGTAGTTTTTAATTAGCTAATATTAAAAAACAAGTGTTTTTATTTTTATATAATTAATACTATTATATTATTTTGTTATATAATTATATTTTATATATTATTAAAATAAATATATAGTTAATTTATATTTTATAATAACAGTAAAAATAAAATTAATATATTTAAAATATAAAATTCGATTAATTTAATTAATATTAAAATAATTATAATATTTATAATTTTAAAACTTTTAATATTATTAAATTAAATTGCTATATTATTTAAAATTTAATTTATTTATATAAAAAAGTTTTTTTATATAAAAATTTTAGCTTAAACTTTTTTAATAATTAAAACTTTAATTATATTAATATTTTATAAAATATTTTAATATTTTATATTATATTAATTATTTAAGTAAAAATTATTTAATATTAATATTTAGTTTTAAATATATATATATTTTTTTTGTTATATAATAAAAATATATTAAATTTATTAAAAATTAAACTGTTTTATTTCCGATTTTAAAATTTAAGTTATTATTAAATTTATTATTATATAAAAAATCTTTATTATTTTTATAGTTTAATATAAATATTTTATATTTTTTATATAATAAAGCTTTTTATTTTAAAATATTATATATAACAAAATATTGCTTTATTGTTTTTAATTTTTTTTATTAATTATAATTAATAAATTAATAACTAAGCTTTTTATAAATAAAATACTTTTTATTATTTTTATTATTTTTATTATATAATTGTTGTAATTTTTAATAAAAATTTTTTTTAAAGTTATAATTATATAATTGTTTTAAATATTTAATATTATATTATTTATTAATAAAGTAAATATTTATTATATAATAATAGTTTATTTTTTAATTAAAAAAAACTTATAATATTATTTATAAATTAAAAAATAAAACTTTATATATAAATTTTTAATTAATTAAAACAAATTTAAACTTAAATATATTAAAACATGTTTATATAACTATTATATAAAATAATATTTTTTTATAATAGCTAAATTTTAAAACATATTATATAAATTAAAACTTATTAATTATAGTTTTTAATATTTTAAATATTATTTTTATTAAATTATTTTATTTTATTTATATAAAAATAATAATAGTTTAATCGATTTAATATTAATTATAATTAATTATTATATTAAAATAATTATTAAATATTATATAAATTTTATTTTATTTATATATTAAACTAATATAGTTAAAATAGTACTATTTAGTTTTTTTTTTTAATATAAAAAAAAATATTATATAGTATTATTTTTTAATAATTTTAAATTAATAATATATTAAAATAAAAATTTAAGTTTTATTATATAATATATTATATAGTTTATTATTATAGTTTTAATTAAATCGCTATATTTTAGTAAATATAGTAAATTAAATTGTTTTAATTAAATTATTATAAATAATCTAAATAAAAAAAAGTTTATATAATTGATTTTTATATATAAATAAAAATATAAAATATATAGTAAAAATTTTAAAAATAAATATAAATTTTTAAGTTTTTATTTATATAAAAAAAAAAATTATTTAATTATTTATATTAAATATTAAAATATATATTAGTATTATTAGTTTTAATATAGCTAATTATAATATTAAAAGATTTATTTATATAACAAAAAGTTTTAATATATTTATTAATATAAATATTAAAACTAATATTGTTTATATAAATATATTATTATTTAATTTGTTATTATTTTTGTTTTTATATTTTTTAAAAATATAAATAAATTTATTATTATATATTATATTATATAATTAAATATTTAAATTATATTTAATTATAATATTAAATTTTTATTTAAATATATAACTAATATTTATAAATATAAGTTTTATTTATTTATAAAAGTTTATTATAAATATTTATATAAACTATTTATTTTCGACTTTTAATTATATATAATTATATAAATATTGTATAAAATATATTGTTAATTTTATAAATTTTAAAAAAATATTAAAGTTAATAGTTATATTTTAATATTTTAAATCTATTTTTTTTTTTTAATTTTTATTTAAATACTGTTACTTTTAGCTATATTTTTATATATAAAGTTATTTTTATTATATAAAGCTATTAAATTATTATTTTAAGCTTGTTTAATTGTTACAGCTGCTACTATTGCTATTACTTTTATTATTAATATTAATATAATTATAAAAAGTAAAAAAGTAAAAGTTATAAAATAAATAAAATAATCGAAAAAATAAATATATAAAATAATTTATAGTTTTATTAATTTTTATATAAAAATTAATTAAACTATTGTAAAAAAAACTTCAATTTTACAATAGTTAAGCTTTATTTATTTAATAATTAATTTAATATGTTTTTAGTTAATTAATAAAAATAATAATTTATTTTTTATATAAAAAAAAAAAAATGTAATATAAAAGTTATTTTTAACAATAACTAGTTTTTGCTTTTTTATTTTGTTAATTTATAATTATATTTTATAATTACTAATTAATATTAATAAAACTTTTTATATATATATATATAAAAAGATTTAAAATAATTTATAAAATTTAAAGTTTATTTTTAAGTTTTAAAGTTTTATATTAATTTATATATATATTTTACAAAAGAAAATATAACTAAAAAAGTTATATATAAATTATCTATATATATATATATGTAAAACTTGTAAGTTTTGTAAATCTTAATAAGTTTTTGTATTTTTTATTTATTTAGTTATTTAATAAAAATTCTAGTTTAAGTTTTAGTTGTATATATTTAATATATATATATAGATTTTATTAAGTTATTAGGTTAACATAAACTTAAAAAAAATCAAAATAATTTTAAATTAAAAATTTAAAAACTTTAAAACTATAATATTAATTTAATTATTTTTAAAATTTTATAATTTTATAAAAATATTTATTTATTATATTAATAATATTTTTAAATTATCTATATAATTATTAAAAAAAAACTATAAATAAAAATTAAAATTAAAATAATAAAAAGTTTTTAAATAATAAAAAAATTAATTATATTAATTTTAATATTAGCTTTTTTTTAATTTAAAGCTTTAATATATATTAAAATAAATATTTTTTAAAATATAATTAAAAAAATTATTTAATAAAAATAAAAAAACAATAAATAAAAATTTATTAATTATTTTTTAAAAATTATAATTTTATATAAATAAATTTATTTAATTTAAAATTAAAAAATATTAATAATAATATAAACTTTTAAATATTATTATTTTAAATTATTAAATATTAATTTATTAATTAATTAAAAAAGCTTTTTTAATAAAATAAATTAAATAAATAAACTTTTTAAATAATTTTAATATTACTTTTTAATATAAATAAAAAAAAAATAATATTATAACTAATATATTTTTTTAAAAAATAACTAATTTATTAATAATTAAAACTTAAAAATAAAAAATAAAAGTTTTTATATTTATTAAATTAAATATAATTAAAAGTTTTATAGTTATTTTTTAATTTATTAAAACTAAAATATTAATTATAAAAAATATAAATTTAATTAATTTAATTTTTAAAAAAAATATAACTTAAAGTTTAAAAAGTTATAATAAAAAAATTATAATATTAAAAACTATTATAAATAAAACAATTTTTTTTAAACCGTTTTATTATAAAAAATATATAAATTAATATTAATAGTTTATTAAAATTAAAACAAATTAATATAAATTTTAAAATAAAACTATTATTAGTTTTTTTTTAAAAAAAACTTATATTAATATTTTAATAATTATTATAAATATAAATATAAATATAATAAAAAAATAAAAAAAAAACTTTTTAAATTATTATATTTAATATTTATATTATAAAATATTTAAAAATATATAATAATAAATAATAAAAATATAACTATATTTAAATATTAATTAATAAATTTAATAAAATTATTACTATTTTATTTAATTAAAAAATAAATAATATAAAAAAATTAATATTAAAATATTACTATATATTATATTATATTTTTAATAATATTAAATTATTTATTTTAAAATTTATAAAAATATTATAATAAATATAATATTAACAATAAGTTTAAAAATTAAATAATATTATATATTTTTAAAAAAAAACTAAAATTAAAAAAATTAAAAAATAAATCTAACTTTTTAAATTAAATTAATATATTTATATAAATTTTTTTTTTTTTATTATTTTTTGTTTTTTATATTTATTATTTTATTTAATTTTTAATAAATTTATTATTTTAAATAAACAATAAAATTTATTTAATTATTTTAATTATTTATTAATTATATTATATATATTAATTATTTTTAAAATTTATTTATTTAAATATAAATATAATTTATAATAATTTTTTTTATATATAAAAAACTTAATTTAAATTTTTATTATATTAAATATTTAAATTATAAATTTTTAAAATTAATATTTTTAAATAATAAAAAAATATTTTTAATTATATATAATTAATTTATATATAAAAATTATAAATTTTTATTATTTTTTTATTATATTAATAATTAATTTAATAATATTATTAATATTTATATAATATTATATATATATTTAAAAACTTTTTTATTTTTTATATATATAATATTTTTTTATTATATTTATTTTATTATTATTAAAATATTTTTTTATAAATGTTTTTTTTTATATTATTTTTTTTTATTTTAATAACTTTATAAAAAAACTTTTTATATTAAAATTTTAATTATAAAATTTTTATATATATATAAATATATTTTTTAAAATATTTATTAAATATTTTTAATTATTATAATTTTATTTTTTTAAGTTATTTTATAATAAAATTTATTTATTTTAATATATAATAATAAAACTTTTTTAATTTTTTATTTTTTTTTGTTATATTTAAAATTTATAATTTTTTTTTTTAAATATTTAAAGTTTTATTTTAAAAATAAATTTTTTAAATATTTATAAAATTAATTTATTTAAAACTATTAAAAACTTTTTTAAAAATTTCATAAATAAAATTTAAAAATATTTTTTTTATTATTATTAATAATTTTATAATATATTTTTATAATTTAATAATTTAATTTATTATTAAATTAATTTATTTATTTTTTTTTTTTTTATAAAATATATATTTAATTTTTTATTAAAAAATTAAAATTTTAATAATATTTATTAATTTAATTAATTATTTTTTATTAAATTTAAAATATTTATTATTTTATTATAATTATATATTTATATATTTTAGTTATAAAATTTTATATTTTTTTATAATTTAATTTTTTTTTTTTAATTTAAATGTTAATTTTTTTATTTTAGTTTTTTAATTAAATATTATTTTTATAACTTAATTAATTAATATTTTATATAAAAATAAACTTTTTAATAATTTATATAATAATAATATTTATATTATATTTAATATTAATAATATTTTAAACTAGTTTTTTTAAAAATAATTAATAAAAAATTATAATTTTTAATTTATTTATTAATATATAATTTTTATTTATTTAATAGTTTATTTATAATTAATAAAAAAAAAGTTTAGTTTTATTTTATAAATTTAATTATAAAATAAAAACTATAATTATTAATAAAACTTTTTAATTAATTATATATTTAATATAATTTATTATAATATATTTTTATAATTTATTTTATAGTTATTATATTTTTATAAATTATAGTTTATATAAATTTAAATAATTTATTAATTATATAAAAAATTATATTGTTTTTATTATTATTTAAAAAAAAATATTTAAAATTTATTATTATATATTAATATATATATTTTAATATATTTAAAAGTTTTAGTTTTTTTAATATTTTATTTTTTAAAATTTTAATTATTTTATATAAATAATTTATTATATATTAGTTTATTTTTTTATAAATTTTAAACTATTAATATTTTTAAGTTATTAAAATTTTTATTTTATTTTTTTTGAAATATATTATAACTAATTAAATATATATTTTTTTAATTAGTTTAATATATAAATAATTAATATTTAATATTATTAAATATTTTTTATATAATATTAAATTTTAATTTATATAAGTTTTTTTTTTATATTTAATTAAATTATTATTAATTTTATTAGTTTTTAAAACTAAATTAATTAATAATATTTTAAAAATTAATAAAAATATAACATTATTTTTTAATATATATATTATTATAAATTTTTATAAAGTTTTATTAAAAAAAGTGATTAATTTAAATAAAACTATTGTTTTTTATTTGATTTTTTTTTTTTTTATATTTTTATATTTTTTAAAAGTTTTAAAAAAATATTAATAATAATATTTTTTAAATTTAAATAATATATAATTATAAAATAATAATAGTTTATAAATTTTATTTATTTTATTTATTAAAAATTTAATATTTTTTTTATATTAAAAGATTTTAAAGCTATATAATTTATTAAAACTATAAAAAAATATTATATATTAATTAATTTTGCTTTTTAATATAAAAGCTTTTTTATAATTATTAATATTTTTTTATTATATATTTTATAATTAAATTTTATATTATAAAATATTTTCGAAAAAAAAGTAATTAGTTTTTATAAATTTTTTAAACTATTTTTTTAAAATAATATATTTAATATTATATTATTAAAAAAATTAATTTTTATTATAGTTTTAATATTATAAAAAAAATATTATAAAATAAATATATTTATTAAAACTATTTATAAAATTTTAAATATTTTTTAATATTTTTAAATTTATTAAAATAATATATTAATATATATAAAGTTAATAAATAGTTTTATAATTTATTTATATTTTTTTATAAATTTTTTATAAAAGTTGCAAAAATTTAAAAATAATTATATTTTTTTAAAATATATATTTTTTTTTTATTATAAAATAAATTTTAATAATATATAATTTTTATTATATAAAATTTATATTTTTTAAAATTAATTTATAATTTAACTTTTTTTAAATAAACTAATATTTTATTAATATAATATTTATATTTTAATTTATTATTAAAATAAATTAATATATTATTAATATATATTATATAAAAAATATTTAAATAATTTTTTAATATATTATTTATATAATATTAAAATATTATTAGTTTATTTATTAATTTAAATAAAAATATTTTAAATTAATAAATTTTATATTTTATTTAAAAAGCTATTAATAATTTTTTTTTTTTAAATATTTAAATATAATAAAAAATTTATTAAATGTTTATTTTTATATAAATTTTAATTTAAAATATTTTAACTAAAATTTTATTAATTAAAAATAAAAAATATTTATTTTTTTAAAAAATTAAATTTAATTTTTTATAATTTATATATAGTTATAAAAAATTGTTTTTTTTTTTAATAAATAAAATTAATATTGTTTATAATATTATTATTAATTTAATAAAATCTTTTATTAAATTATTATTAATATATTTTTAATATATTTTTATTTTTTTTAATAATATTTTATATAATATATTATATTTTAAAAAAGCTTTAAAAAGTTTATTAATAATAATATAATAATTAATATTTAAATAATATAATAAAAAATTATTTAAAGCTATTTTATTAAATATATTAAAATATTTATAATGTTTTTTAAAAATTATATATAATATTGTTTTTATTAATTTTTTTTTATTTTTTATTAATTTTTTATACTTTTTTTAAAAAATTATTTTATTTAGTTTATATAATAAAATTATATTATATAAAATAATATTTTTTTATTTTATTATTATATTAAATTTTATTATATTAATAATATTAATTTAAATTAATTAATATTTATATTATTTAATTATATTTTTTTATAATTAATATAAACTATATTAGTTATATTTTATTTTTAGTTTATAGTTTTTATATTTTTTTTTATAAAAAAAATATATAAATTTAAATTATTTTTATAAATTTTAATTTTTAATATATATTTTATATATTATATTTTTTATTATAAATAGTTTTTATTTATATTAAAACTATATTAAAAAAAACATAAAATTAAAATAAACAATTAAAAAATAGTTAATAATTTTTTTTATATAATTTTTATTTATTTTTTTTAATATTTAAATTTATTAATATAAAAACAAACTTTTTTAAGTTTAGTTTTTATATTTTTTTTGTTTTTTTCTTTTCTTTTAATATATTTAGTTTATTTATTTGTTTATTTTTTTTTTATTTTTTATATTTATTAACTTTTATTAATAATTTATATTTTATTAATAATTAAAATTAACAATAAATTTTTTATATTATTTATTAAAATTTTAAAAGTTTAATATTTTAATTTTTAATTATTAAAAAATAATAATTTTCTTTTTTTGCTATTTATTAATATATTATAATAATTTAAATATTTTTTTTTATAATAATATTATATTTTATATTTATTATTAATAAAAATATATTTAAAATTATTTTGTTTTATATATAAAAATATATTTTTAAAATAATATTAATAATTTATATAGCTTTTTTATTATAATTTATTATTTAAAATAATATAAATTTAATAATTGTTTTTAATTTTAAATATTTTAAAATTTTTATAATAAAATTTAATTTAATTAATAAATATATATTTGTTTTTATATTAGTTAATATTTTTATTAATAAAGTAAATTTATTATTTGCTATTATATAATTTATAAAAAAAAGGTTTTTTTTAATAGTTTTTATAAAAAATCAAATAATATCTTTTTATATTTATTTATATTTAATATTAATATATAAATTTATTTAAAATAAAAGTTTAGTTATTTTAAACAATATTTTTTAGTTTTTTTTTTAATATAGCTTTTATTTATTTAAATTTTATATTTTAAATAAAAATAATATTAATATAAATTATATTAAATTATTTAAAATTAAACTTATAAAAATAATTATTATTTTTATATTTTTAATTATAATATATAAAATATTATTTTTATAAAATTAAAACTTTTTTTTAATTAAATAAAGCTTTAATATAAATATAATAACTATTTAAAATTATATTTAAAATTAAAATATTTAAATATTTAAAGCTATTTTTTTAATATAAATTTAATTTTGTAAGTTTTTTTTTTTTTTTAAGTTTTAAGTTTTTTTTTTATTTAGTTATTTTTAAAAAGTTCTTTTTTTATTATATTTTTTAAATAATAAAATCTTTATACTATTAATAATTATATATTTAAATATAATTATAAAAATTAATAAATATTATTTAATTATTATATAACTTTTTAATATATAACTTATTAATTTATTTTAATAATTTATTATATAAATTTTTTTTAAAATTTATTAAATTAATTTAAATAACTTTAGTTTATTTAGTAAATTTTATATTAAATTATATAAATTTATTAAAATTTTATATTTTAAAGTTTTAATATTTAATTTATATTTTTTTATATTTATTAAAATTATAATAATAAATAAATAAATAATTTAAAACTTTAATATTTATTTTTAAAATAAACTTTTTTTTATAGTTATTTATAATAAATATTATAATATTTTTAAAAGTAAAACTTTTTATTTAATTAATAATATAATTGATTTTTTTTAAATCTTAGTTATAATAATTAATATTTTTAATTAATTTATTTTTTAATAATATAAATTAATATTTAAATTAAACTTTGGTTTTATTTTTTATTAGTTTATTATTAATAAATATTAATAAATTAGCTATTTTAATTAACAATTTAGTTTTTTTTTTAATAATTATAAAAATTTTATTAATAATTTTAAAATTTAAAATATTTTTTTGTTTTTATTTTTATTGCTAAGTTATTTCAATAAAAATTAAATTATTAATAAATATTATTAATATAAACTTTAATGCTATAATTACTATAGCTATAATTTAATTTTAAAAAATTTCGATTTAACTTTTTAAATTTATAATTTTTTTTTTATAAATATTTATAGCTTTATAAAATATAATATTTTAAAAATTAGTTTTTTAATAAATTATATTTATTTTTTATTATTTAGTTTTTTTTTTTAATTTAATTATTTAAATATATAAAAAATAAATATTTTATTTAAAAAACTTTATTATATTTTTAAGCTTTTTTATAGTTTTTTAAACAACGTTTAATTATAAAATATAATATTTGAACTTTTAATATATAGCTTTTTTATAAATATTTATTATTATTTAAAATTGTTTAAAAATTATTAGTTTATTATATTTAAGCTATATTTTCTTTTTATTTTTAATAAAAAAAATAAAAACTATTTAAAAGATTTTGTTATAAATAGCAAAATATTTAATATTAATTATTATTTTTTCGATTATATTATTATATATAGTTTTATTAATAACTATATATTGTTATTACTTATTATATTTTTTAAAGTTTTTATAAATAAACTTAAATTTTTTATAAATATTAAAAATAAAAAATCTTTTATTATTAAAAATATTATAATAAAACTTATTGTTATTATTTATAATATATTTTATTATATAAATATATTTTATATAATTTTTAAATAAACTTTAAAAGTTTTAAAACTATTAATATAGTTTATTTTGTTTATAATTTATTTATATTTATAAAACAAATTTTACTAATTTATTTTTAATAAATTATATTTATTATTTAACTTTTTTATAGTTAATAATAAATATATTATTATTAAAAGTTAATTATATTATTTTAATATATTAAAATTAATTAATTTATTTAAAAGTTTTTAAAAATTTATTGTTTTTTTAAATAGTTAAAATAAACTTTAGTTTTATAATAAATATAATATTAACAATAAATTTAAAAACTAAATAATATTATATATTTTTAAAAAAAAACTAAAGTTGAAAAAACTAAAAAACAAATCTAATTTTTTAAATTAAGTCAATATATTTATATAAGTATTTTTTTATTTATTATTTCTTTTTTTTTATATTTACTATTTTGTTTAATTTTTAGTAGGTTTATTGTTTTAAGTAAACAATAAAATCTATTTAGCTATTTTAGCTATTTATTAGCTATATTATATATATTAATTACTTTTAAAATTTATTTATTTAAATATAAATATAATTTATAACAAATATTAAATTTATTAATAAATATTAAATATAAATAAAACAATATTTATTATTTATAAATATAAAATATTATAAAAAAAACAAATTATAACTTAAATTAAAAACTATATTTTTATATAAACAAATATTAAAATAATTAAAATATATATTTATTAATTTTAAATTTTATTTATAATTTTTGATAATATTTAATAATTAATATAATATTTTTAAAAATAACATTTAAAATTAAGCTTTAAAATTATTAAATTTTTATATTTAAAAAAAAAATTTTTATAAATAAATAAACTAAATAAACATAAAAATTAATTAATTAAATATAATAAATTTAAAAATTTATATATAAAACTATTAAAACTATATAAAAAAAACAAAAAACTTAAATTAATAAAAAATAAAAACTTGTTAATTTTTTTAAATATAACAAAATATTTTTATATAAAAAAAGTTTTTTAATATATATTTTAATAATTTATTTTAATTTATAATATTTTAAATTATTTAAAATTTTTAAATAAAAAAAACATAATTATAAATTAAATATATTAAATTTATATAAAAAAAAAAACTTATTTTATATAAATAAATTAAAAAAAATAAACAATAAATTATTATTATAATAGTTATAAGTTTTATTATTAATTAAAAAAATTAATAATAAATTAAAATTTAAAATAAATTAAATATTAAAATTTTTAATTTTTAATAAAGCTAAAAAATTATAATATTAAATTTTATAAAAAAGTTATAACTTTAATAATATTTAATATTTTATAAAAAACTTTAAAAATATATTTATTATATTAAATTATTATTATTTAAATAAATTAATTAAATTAAAACTATTAATTAAATTATAAAATTAAATAAAAATAATAGTTATAAATAAATTTATAAAAAATTATAAAAATAATAATAAAATATTTAATTTAAATATTATATCTAGTTAATTTTAATTTAATTTATATTAAATTTTTAATTTTTAAAAAAAATAATATAATAATTTATATAAACTATTAATTTTTATATTTATTTTATTAATTATAAACTAAAATTTATATATTTTATTATAACATAACTTTATAATTTTTACTAATTTATAAAAACTATAATCTCTAAAATAACTTATTCTAAAAGATTTACTTTATAAAACTTACCCTAAAGAAACTTCAGCTAAACTTTACAACCTCATCTACAACCTTACTCACAGTTTCACACACTTATATACCCCGCGCAGCACACACATATCATTTAGCCTTTTCTTCCTTTTTTCTTCATCTTAGAATCTTCAGTCAATAAAATCAATGAACTAGCTTCCATGCTCTCCACGATCGTGACATTTATAAACCTACAGGTAGTTTCGTTTAAGCAATAAAACATTGTTACGCAAGTGCTATAATACTACCTAGGTATTACACAATACATGTAACAAAGAAAATCGACGAAGCGACGTACATGTGTGTAGGAAACACGCAAGTTCCAGCGTGTCCTAAAATTGGGTTCCCCCCATAGGTACCGCCAAAGCTCGAGCAACTGGGTTTGGCCTTAAGATGCTTCTGTACTTAGCGCCCAAAAAAACATAGCAAAATTGAAAAATGATCGCCAATGATCGACTCCCCACCTTGAACTTACCAATCAGCACGTCCCAAGAATCTGGGGAAATATTTAGGGCCGAACCCAGTTGGTCGAGCTTTGGGGTAGGTCAGGTCTCAAAACCATTTCTACCAAATCATACATTATGACTGTGGCTTAGGTGGCACCTACCACTAACATAGCTAAACATTAGCTGTCCTACCTACATGTACATACCTATAGCCACTATCCCTTTAAGTGCCGTTTTCGCACCGCGACTGCATGGGCCGATGTTTTAGCTATATACACACCATGAGTGTGTAAAATTATTCTCAGATAATAGGTTTATTGGGTGTATATAAATAAAAAATCGGCCCACCCAGTCGCGGTGCGAAAACGGCACTCAAAGGAATAGGCCACCCTAAATGACGGTTTCTAAATAATGGTTGTTTTGACTGTATGTTTAAATTCGGTTTTGGAAAATATGGGGACTTGCTGCACAACGCTCCAGTTCTCACTAAAAATAGGTGTAGATCGGAGCAGGTCAGAGCTTTAGTGGGGTGGTTAAGGGGCTACACAAGGGTTAGTTCCCGCTCAAAGTCCCCGTTAGGTGCAAATCCCTGACTTAGAATAGTGTGTGGTTGGCTTGCCAACACCACCACAACTATGGCTGTACACTTCCAGAGGCATCAGGATTGATTGAACTAGCCACTCCATTCATATTAACTTTACAGCAATTGCTCTTTTTTGATCTGTCATTATATACAATACGCTTCTACAATGTCTCGAATTCAACAACCCTTCTCCGCCCCTCTTTCCGATCCCGACAACCATTTACCTGCCACAAGAATCTCGTTCTTCCACCCAGCTTACGCCGACTTAGTCTTTCCACTCCTTGACTTGCGAACCTTCGACGTTTGTGGCGACGGCCGAATCGGTCTTGACTTTGAGACGGCTAGAATCGCCTGTGGCATTGTCGCGTGTAACCGCTGGGGTGATGATGCATACTTTGCTGTCAAGAGCCACGAGCAGGGCGAAATCCGATGGACTAAGATTGAACGACCAGAGTGCGGCGTGCTCCATGCTGATACTATCTATTACTTCGTAGTCGACAAACCCGACTACCGCTATCCCGTCGTACCAAGCTTCGATCATTGGCGATTCCCTCACGGTGCGCTTCCTCCCTTGTGGGAAAAGCTGTCTATTCCCAACAACGGGCGCTATGCTCCCTCGACAGGTGATACGGACAGTCGCAGTGCTGCCCGCAGCCGTGACGGAAGCTGTTGTCTCACCGGCCACTTCGAAGGCAATGAAGTTGCCCATATAGTGCCTTTCGTCCATCAGCTATGGTTCCAGAGTAACCAGATGACGAAGTACTGCCGCGTCCCTGACCTAGTTAACCCGATCGATGACCAGACGAATCTTTTACTCCTTCGGGCGGATATCCACGGCCTTTATGACCGAAACCGGTTTATCTTCATTCCAAAGGACGATGTCTATAGCGGGCCGGCAGCAGTACCAACACTCGTTGTCCACGCCGTTGTGACTAAAGGGAGTCTCGAAATCTCCCAATACTACCACAATCGACCTTTGCAATCGCATACTGCTGGGATTCGGCGCGAGTACCTCTTTACCCGGTTTGCCCTATCTATACTATGCGACGAGAATTATAGGTTCCTCAGTGGCACTCATACATACGCTGTCAGTCTTTTGGATGACAATAAAATGGAATCGTACATAGACGAACTTGATAGGGATGCTATTGCCAACCGGAGTCAGATATTTCCGCCTGCGAGGCGCACTAGGAGCGTGAGCCCTAAGAAGCGCAAAAATTTTCCTGTAACCCAGCAGGCCGACGAAATATATCAGGAGGACGATAGTAGTTGCGATGAAGAAACATCGGTAGAATGTCCAAGCGACAGCAAAGAACGGGCGCGTGGACGTGTCAGACGGCGCAGCCCTGCGTACTATGAATATCAGTCTCGCTATAGGAGTGGTCAGCGGTGTGAAGGTGACACTCAATGCGTGGAACCAACGGATGATTCTAAAAGCCCCGGCGGCCTCTCTTTTTCATCTACGCTGTCGATATCATCTTTAGAGACGTCACGCGCTGAACGAATATCAGAAAGCGGCATCGACCATGACGACAAGGCAAAATTCGCAGCCAATCAAATCAGCCTTCAGCAGATAGATACTGATTGGGATCAGACGGATACGTCTACGTCTCGGCCACCCAAACGACTTCGAATGACATAACGCGGCGAACCTATTGGAACCATAGGCCTTGTATCACGGACAGTAGATACTAGGAAGGGTACGTAGGAGATAACTGGGATGCTATAGGCTGCGCGCAGCGGAATCTATGTTCTGACGATCACCTGTCTAAACCTTCATGTATTAGGGTAGGATTCAGTACTCCTTTTATATTATTTATGCTCCATCAACCTTAGTTGTGACGTTCCTTTCCTCCTACTCCCGTAACATTTAGATAAGTGCACCCATTGTATCGATAGGATTGCCTTGACAAATATGAAAACATTTCACTTAGCGATTACTCTCTCTGGCTCCATGTCGGAAGGTTTTAACTATCCGTTATGAGTAGGTACTTAGGTAGTTTCATACTCGGTAGTAATATCATCATTGTCTCCTACTTAGGTATGGCATATCCGAGCCACGTAAAATCACCACACGGCCTGATATTCATACTCGGAATGCGTTCCGCATGAAACTGTAATATTGAGGAAATACACTTCAGAGATATACCGTATGGAAATGTTACACAAGGAAAGCGGCCATATTCATCCTAGATGACTTGAACCCGTAGGCCAGGTCCCCTTATGGTGATTAATTTCTCAGGTAACGCACCAACGCCGACTCTTTCGTAGGTCGCCTGAGATGCAGCCTCCTGTTTTTGAGAGACGACAAGTACGTAATGAATCCTGTCAGACTTGAGCCCCGTTGTCATCTTCTTTCTCCCAACTATCACGCACTTCACAATCCGATTTTCTGGCCTTTCCCCTTTGTCGTACACGATATCAGGATCCGCCAAGGCCGAGAAATCCCTAGCAACTGCCTTAAGATCATTCCTTCCATTCGTCTCGGCAGTATGCCAACTGGTGTTGGATATAATGCTCTCGCGCGACACTGAGGGAAGGATTGGACTTGAGTGACTCCAAGGCGAGCAAATCTCCTCTTTTTCCCATTCTATCCCTCCGAATGGTAGCTCCATGAAATCGATAGCACCTTCGTACGCCATCCAAGACCACGAAGGTACTTGATATTGTTGAGACTCGGGGAATTGAATTGGCTTCATCGTTTGCGACGGTAGTTTCACATCACGCTGCCAAAGAAGACCTCGGCCGAAAAAATCAGTGAATACACCGTATCCGCCCTGGCTATTGAACGCGCGGATCAGTCGCTGTTCTATTCCAGCAATTGCTAAAGGCCTATCGCAAATCCTTGTAAATCTGAGTCGCGAATATTGTTTATATAGGAACTCATAAAGATAGATACGTCCGCCTTTTGACGAATTTGTAGCTACCCCAGGAAATCTGGGGTCGCCGAGTAATTCAGCTTGCTTGCTATGAGGGAGTCGTTAGTGAGATAATATATTAGATAGATGTCTCTCAAGATATGATGGGCTCCTGCGGAGGCCTGTGTCTCATCACTCACTTTCTCATTCTTATCATTGTTTCACAGCGGACACCCTCTCCACACTCCCAATAAGTCTGGTTCTCTGCAAAGTAGATTGTTCGTCGCGCTAACGCCCTTTCTTGCAATACCCAACCTCTTGTGTTTAGTGTCCCCTCAATAACATCTCTCTGGAAATTGTCGATGGACTCGCAGACGTAAAATGCAGGTTCTCCGGGTCTTTCGAACCTAACTATTTTTCTGACTGGCCTAGTTTTAAAAAAACCGCTTGACATCCCTTTTGCGCAGGTTGCAGCAATTACACAATAAGCCGAAGAAAAGACCGTTTCCATGTGCTTTGCTTCATCTTCAAAGTCGCCGTCTTCTCCCTGCACAATGCAAAGTGAATCGATCCAGAGGTATTGCACCCCGAGCTGCCGTGTTACTTCAATAGCATTTTGAAAAGTATTCGGAAGAGCGTTGAATGGTATTCCTATTTTGTGATTGGCGATATTCAGCTTTGTAGTGCAGTAATGATTGTGCTCGGATCTGTCGCCCCAGGGATGGGACAGGGCTATGTATCTGCTGCCTGGAGTTATATGGCTGTGCTGAGTCTCGAGAAGACGCACGATTTTCGGATTCTTCTCTCTGACGTTGATTAATCTAGTTGGTAAAGTAGCGAACGAAGAGTCTGTATCCTCCGGCTCGCAACCCTCATGGTTGTTATCACAGTCCTCTAGCCATCGACGGAGAATATCGAAATATTCTCGACTTTCGACAGCCGCAAGTTTCGGTATTCCTATCGGAATATCCTGTACTTGCGGGCTCGAAGTAGTGCTTTCGACTATTAATATAGTCAGCATATGGGTTGAAAACCTTCTTGTTCTGTGTATGCTTACAAATAGTGCCATAGAGAGATAGAATTGGGGCCTCCCTGCTATTTAATGCCAACCCCCCTTTGACCCTCCAAATTTCCATGGTATCCGTAATGTTGGTGAGGAACTTATTAGATGTGGCGAAAATGCAAAGAAATAGGTCGCACAATGTACATGTTTTTGCTCTTGATTTTAGGGAAGGGAACTTTTCACGTGTAACGAAGCCTAGAACGCTGAGGTTTAGGGAGAGACAGCGCCCACATAATGATGCTTTGGCCACTGGAAATATACGCAAGGCATTTCGTCCTCTAGTTTCCATCAACTGCGCAGAAATGATATCATCCGATTCAATTTCCCAAGTGTCGTTTATCTATAGTTGTAGTTAGTCACAATGTTTAATTAGTTATGCAAGCTTAATTGAAGAGAACAAACTTACTGCCTAATAAATCAATTGAGTTAAGCATTAGCCTCTAAAACACCGTTTAACGTATTAAATTCACTCACGTGCTATATATCTTATGTCAGTAACTCAGGGTGGCTTGTTGAGTTCAAGAAACTTACTTTCTACATTGAAGGAACAAAAAATAATGATTAGTAACTGATCCCCGTCTGTGTCATAATAGGCATTTGCTCTATGACTTACATACTATTGTCTCAGTCAACTTGTTGACCTCAGTATAGTCCTCAGACAAGTCCACTCACAGTCTTCAATACCGACCGAGCTACTTAGTCAGTAATCAGTTAATCACGTCTCAAAATTCGACTATTGGCGTACATTCTTGTAGCATTGAATATGGTTAGTTATTCGAGTATGCTCACCAACGAGCATCTGATAGCAAAATAATGAGAACTTACATTGTTTTGTTGAAATCCACCATTCGCGAGTGAATGAGTGCCTCCTATGTGGCGGTGCGGCTGTAAGGTATCCGATTGACGGGTACTTCCGCTACGTGTGCGAAGGGAAGGGGGAATTTGAGCTGGTTTCTGTCCCTTGCTCACGAGTAGGTATTTATCGTCCCTTTTTGCATTCTTCTCTATCTCAACCAGTCGTTTATGTAGATGCGAGGCCTTAGAGCGAACTTCTTCTAAGACAAGGAGGTTGTCTCTTACTAACTCCAATAAGTCCCGTAATGCAGTGCGCTGCTTGAATTCTGGGTGATCTCGTACTATCTCTCTCATCCACTTTTCCGCTCTATCGCTCACCTTAGCGATGGGATTGCGGCTACCTCTAGCGGTGGTAATCGTGAAGTAGAGAGTCCCTTCTTCTTGGAGGTTTAAATTCTCTTTTCCATCATGAAACGCATCTAGCCCCTGACGGCCATAAAGAAGCCAGATAATGGATTCGAGCATGGTACAGCCCATTGACCATATATCATAGACCCTGGACCTTGGTTGTGACTTATTAGTAATAGCCTCTGGTGCTTCGTAGTGTAGGGTTGTGTGTTTCGTAGATGTTGATTCGGCTCGACATGCTGTAGCGAAGTCATGCTCTTTAGCTAGACCTAGGTCTGCCATCTTCCAAATTCCGAGCCACAATTTTTCTTCCTTGAAAACCAAGATATTCTCGGGCTTGACATCTCCATGGCGCCAGTGCTTATCTTCACTTTGGACAACAATTGGGGGCACATTGGCCGTGCCTGATGAAGTCTGGTTTCTGCTGTTCGCCCTGTCATATAACCCTGGATTATGCAGCTTGTGGAGGGCGTCGGCTAAGCCACGGAACTGCGCCAAGAATTCCATAATTCGAGCACCGGTAAGCCTAGGGTGTACTTCGGGGGATTTGCGCCAGAAATCTCGGAGTGTGCCACCATCTGCCCATTCGAACATGATGTAATGCGCTTCAGCATTTTGAGTTAGACGCAATTCATCGGAATAAGATGAAATTTGTTTAGGTAATACTCACTCGCGTCACACTTAAACGCGGCAATATAACGAATCAAATGAGGGTGATTCAGAGCGTCGAGCTTGTTCCATGTCTCTGCCTCGCGCCGCCATAAATTCTCCGCGTCGTGATCTTCTTCCCCATTAATTGTATTCTTGAGTTCCTTGAGAGCGACTTGTACTTCGCGATTTCCATTCTATAGATATATCAGCATAAATGCATAGGAGATTATAGCTTTGTTGCAATCATGTACCGAATCAAGTTTATCTTGGTGATCCGCATGGAGGGTGGCCTTATAGACGTGGCTAAAATGACCACTATATCCTTTCGTTTCTTTTCGCATGAGGGGTAGGATGGTCCCTTTCGGGAGTTCTTTTTTGAATTGCTCGAAATTGTTTTTCTTGAACGTAGGCACAATGACCTTCCACTGGTTCAGGTAGAACTGATGCATACCCCAGGAACCCCACAGATCATCATTATCAAATGGTGGCAGGGTTGTTTTTTGATCATGACTTGCATTGTCTGAGGCATAATCATTTGAATCAATTGGGAGGATATTGTCTGTGAAGTGATGTTTTCGAAATGACTCGAGTACTTCTGCTATTACATCAGACCTTTGCCAATGAAGAGTCATTAGCGTGACGAAAAAGACCTTCCATGCCTGCTTGCGGATGAACTGAATTAGTTCTTCAGAAGCGCTAGGTAGCAAGACGTTAAAGTCTATACTTTTGAGCAGCCTCGGAAGTGATCTTTCGGGCAAGAAGGGTGTACCACAGTTGTTTATGACTTGATTGCCTTGTATGCGTTTGTGAAGGTCTAACAGGCACTTCTGGGTTTCTTCTGGTGAAATAGTCCTGTGTCCATTTTCGACTCGTTTGTCTCGGATTAATGATTGAGGATCTTGTAGGTTCTGCTTGTTCTGGCCAAGATCAGACCATCCCGACCCGAATAGTAACATGATTTCTTGAAACAGATAATGCTTTGATATGTTTAGAACACCAATCATTGGTAGAGTTATTGTGGCTTAACCGACGAAGGAGTTCAAGATTGTGAACATGCCGAAGCTTGATGTACACAAATATAATGATCATGGTCAATGCGGATTAAGGCTATTAACATATAGTACCAGCAACCTCACATATCACTAGTCTATCTTCCTGGTCAGGCGTTTTCGATGCGGCTCTGCTTACAAGCAACCATGCCAAGCATACCCTCTCTCCCCAAATCTCCTGGCGACCCTAATGGTGGGTTATAGCCACACCTCCAGGCAGGAAATTCAGTTATTGGGGCTATGGCAGACTATGACGCGATGACAGCACCCTACTATCTACAGTATGTAAGCTGTACTTATGCATGCAGGATTGTAGACTACCCATTTCTGGCATTAAGCAAGTCATCATACATAACTGATTGGGGGGTTAAATATGGGGATCTAGATCCTTTGGGAGGCAGCAAACCCTGGGTTCATGCTCGTTGCAATAGCACCAATAAATCTACCGAGTTGGCTGTCACCAAAATGCAAGAAAAGTAATAGGCCACGATCACACCGAGTAAATGGGCAGCTGTGGTGCAGGAACAGGGGGCTGAGCTGTTCGTCACAAGTACTTTGTTTGGGTCGGATTCCCCGTTCGTCGGTTCGGCGTAGCTGGACAGGAATGTTGGAGATTCTTTCGTTAGAAGATGCCTACCGCCCATTGCCTTATTCTATTTCCTTTCTTTTCATTCCATAGGTGCCCCCCTGCTTGGGAGCAAGCAGGCTACCAACCCCACCTTCCCACCTTGTAAGATAACAAATCCTAATACAGCCAGTGAAAATCGAAGCGTAGGTATAAAGACGTCCCACCCACCCTACCGAAGAGGAATTCCCGTCCAGATTGGCTGCTAACTATAGCTGCTGCATTGCAAGTGTGTGTGTGCATAGGTCGACCACGAGAGGTCGTGATTCGTGAATTGGTCCGGCGTGGCTGATACGTCATCTGCTAAGCCGTCTTGGTATGGAGGGACTGACGGCTGAAGATGCGCTCTGATGGTCGCCTAGTTGACCTGCAGGCCTGTCTAAGGCAGCCATCATGTAGGCCATCAATTAATTCTGTTAGAGAAGAAAAGGGCTAGTGTCAGGCGGTCCGCGCCCTCACATTCTGCTGCCAAAGGGGCCGTCTGGTATAGGGAACATAATACCAAATTATACCAGTCAAAAAGAGCTATAGGACTGCCTCCGCCTAGAATATATCTTATTAATATCGTATGAAGTTAGCATTTATTCGTAGTGACTGCCTCACCAGCTAAATTATGTTATCGCAATCTCAACAGCTGTCGCCTAAGACTTCAGAGTCTAGCTATTATGACTCTGACTCAATTGGCCAGAGTCTTTACCATCAACTAAGGCCAATGGTGATCAATTCTGATCATAACGAGGGGTCTCAAAGTCTTTACCTTCCTCCATTCCTACCCTTGGATGTTATAGATGATAAAATCACAAAGGACAGAGTCAATTTAACCATATCTTCACTTACCCCAATCTATAAATCTTTTCGCTCTTCTCAAGTAGCAAAACAAGCGAGGAAGGTGTTCGCGATACTTGGGCTTTGTGAGGAAGAAACAGCCATATGGGATCTATTCGATGAGGGTCTCGTAGATGAGGATCTCCCACTTGTGAGACAGCAAGCTGATTGGAAGTCCGACAGCTGTAGAGTTTTGGTTTCTTCCCGAGGCAGGGAATTCAATGCGTTTTCAAAAGTTATGAAGAGTAGGGAAATCACCGACTTCCTCCAAGAGCAATGGCTAGTCCTCGCACCGGTGCTCACCATGCAGGGTGAGCATATCTGCGTTGATCGGCAATCCCCTTTACCGTTCTACGACATTAAGAGGATATCACCCAATTATGGAAGCACTGTGTATAAAGGCTTGCTTCACGCAGCCCATTTGGTGAGTAAAATATGTCTCTATGTAAACTAGGAACTTATTTCAGCTAACTTAGTTGCCAAGATACCCGCAACCAAGGATCCCGTCCAGATTGCTATTAAAGACTATGTTGAAGAGAAGGATTTCACCCGAGAGAAGGATAATCTTGTGGTGATCCAGGATCTTAAACACCCACATCTGGTCCGGCACATCGCCACTATTCAACAAGGCAGCCGCTTCTATGTCATATTTCCCTGGGCTGATGGAGGTAACCTTTCAGATTTCTGGAAGCGAGACCCTGACGCTTTGCAGACACGAGACCCCGCAGTGTTTATGTGGTCCCTGCAGCAGATGCACGGTCTCGTTAAGGCTCTGTCCGCTCTCCATGGCGTCAACTGCCGGCATGGGGATTTGAAACCGGAGAACATCCTACACTTTCAGACATCAAGCGATCCAGCCATTGAAAATAAACAATACGGAGCTTTGGTCGTTGCGGATGTTGGCGTGTCTAGAGTCCATAGCCAAGCGACGGAATTTCGATCCAACCCAACGAATACGAATGCCACAACACTCTGTTATGAAGCTCCGGAAGCTGAATACGATAAACACTCCCCGAGGCGGCGAAGATACGACATGTGGTCGGTCGGGTGTGTATTCACGGAGTTTGTCATCTGGTTATTGTACGGCGAGAGAGCGATCAGTGAGTTCAGATCACTTCGGAGACGAGAGGATGACCAATTTTCTCAGAAGGGAGCCTATTATAGATCTACGGGGGGTACGACAGAGGTCCATCCGGTTGTGCGCCGCACGTTCGAAGCACTCGGGACTGACCCGCGATGTGGCAAAGGTACTGGTCTGGCAGAACTCGTTAGTCTGATTACTAACGACCTTATTGTGATTGACCCCGGGGAACGTGCAGAAGCTGAAGAGCTCGAAAAAAAATTCGAAAACATCGTCCGAAAGGCTAAAGAGAATCCTGGTTACTTGATCAGGAAGGTGGAGCCGCCTTGCCGTATTCCGGATATTTTCGTTCCCGGTGGGTAAGGCGACGATTACGAAATAACAGTATACAATACGATTTCCTTGACCTTTATTTTATGCTAATAGAACTTCAGTTGTAGGCTCTACATAGTATACTCTAGAGTACTATCATGCACGGCAAACTGTGGTCATATTTAATAATGCGCCTGTTGCTGTAGATGTATATTAATGTGGTTAGGTTAGGTGTCTAGTTCACATACAAACAGGGTATTAGACTAAAGCGCCACCATGGGGGGAGTACTTGGCAGCTGCGGGTTCATACGCATACCTAGACCTGCCCACCTTTCATTCATAGCTGGACACAACCACCTCTCTACCTATGCTTCGATTAACCTATTTAATGTTAATCATAATCCCTATATTTACATCCTACGAGCTATCTGGTACTTAATTTTGGTGAATAGCGTATTGTTTGAGTACTGTCGGATCGAGTCTAGTAATGAAAGGTGGCGGGGACTATAAGCGTGAGAGGCAGCAATATGCAATATGCCACGATAGGTAGGGGTTGGCGGGGTCTAGCGGCTCAAGCATACCAAACTACGCTACTAACTTACTACCTGTTACAGACATTACAATAAAAATTGTAATATTAAGTTCATCTTTTGGCGCAGTGGTTATATTTAACACAACCAGCATCTCGTGATTGACATACCTCTTATCCTACATACTTGGACCCGAAGAGGAGGGTCGAGAAAACTCTTGTTTGGCTAATAATAATCGCTACCCCCTCTCTTTGCAGGTTGCCTCGCCGCGTGGGAACTTGAATACATGAATAATGCGCGAATAAGAGACCAGGCGATTGGATGTAATGTAGGCAACAGTGCCCCCGACTAGATCACGTTCGGGGCGACGATCAGCACTGGTTCGGCTACTTATATTACGACGCTGAGGCGTGATTCTCCATCTTACTTGAAAAAACCTGTGTCTTGTGAATGTGACAGCTCATCCATACCGGGTTTGGTACCTATTTATCCCGACAATTGAGGACTGTTTGTTGAAACTTAATACGACTCTATTATTGCAGCAGGCATCACCATTGACATAGAGAACTAAGGGCTAATGCACTGGTCTTCTTCGACAAGGTAGCAAGCTATCACCTACCGGTAGTATTGAATCATATCTCTATCGACACTCCCTAATAATGGCCTGATCTCCTCTCATGTCCTCTATAGATATTGTGGCCTTGCTCCTAGAGTGTTTCACAACCATTTCCATGATTTTCCAGCAATTGGCTTTGGGGCAAATGAATTATTTAAGAGGTGCGGGATGTAACGTCGAGGCGTGTGAAAGGCAAGGAGAATATCTACAAATAGATAGATAGTACACATGGCAGTTCAGCCCTATGAAGCTAAATAGTCAATATATATATTACGTCATTATATAGCTATTACCTTTAATGTTGATGCTGTAATATCAGAGCTTTATGATCAATTAGAAAAGCCCTTAAATCAAGGCTGGTAGGTAGATATTATTGTTCTTAACGTACCTATAGGCTAGTGGTATGGTACGATTCCTTGAATAATGGTGTTCCGACTCTACCTGGTTAAATATGACTGCGTTGTGAAGGCGCTAAAATATGCGCTATGACGAGGTGTCTCGAAAGCAGTAAAGGAGGCCTCCTCTCCTCCACCTTGCCTTGGGGGTGGTAGCCGGGAGACCGGTCTTCAACTGAAATCCCCCGCCCTACAGAACGTATCCTATCCTTGGGGGGTTGCACCGAACAAACCCCTGCATAGCCCTCTCCGAAAGCCTTGATTGTAGACAGGTTGGGTCCGGGTATCGCCCAGTAAGTGTACTTAGACACAGAATTAGGTGAGCGGAAAAGATGCGATACCCGACCAGCCACTAGTATGCAGGTAAGACTGTAGGTACTAATCATGTCCTCTACTAGGAAGATTCCGTGCTATCTGGGCATCATGCATAATTAGGGCACGCCGAGAGGTTCACCAGCCACCCTTATGCGACTCATCGCAACAGTCTAGACTACGTCTCAAAGGCGGCGAAGCGAACCAGACATGCCAGCCATGTAAGACGAATCAAGGGGGATTGGCCCAACTTACAACAAGAAGAGTATAGACCACGGGCCGGCCCGCCAAGTGGCAGGACAAAAGTGAGCACAACACACCCTCACGATGAAGTTGGAGAACACCCTGAGGATCGTGTAAGCCTCCGCCTCGTGACATTAGCGAAGTGTAGAAACCACTAAGAGGCGACCCCTTCCTGAGATGCCCCAACATGTAGGCGCATTCATGCACCCACTAGTCTACGCGGTGATCCTTTTGAAACTATGACCGATGGTGCGCGGGCAGTAGTCATCGCCTGAAAGTGACCGGATCACATACCCTGCATTGACCGGTCTGGTATGCTGTCGTCTAGAGCTAATCTTCGCGGCTCACGCGGCTAGGGAGGCAGTGTAGGTAGCTAGCAACGGAGGGAATGGCACTAGCAAACGGCTGAGTGGAAATGTACGAAGACAAGTCGTACAGAAAGGGTATGCGACCTATCTAACGCCATAACGGTTCGCTTGTCCTTTTTTATAGCTTCAATTTCTCGACCTTCTGCTTCTATGGCGATGTCTTCGATAATCTCTTTCTTCTTCATGAGGGTCACGGTACTCATATGCCTGTCTCCTCTGTCTCGCCTCCCTCACTGGCGATATAGCATTATCGGGGAGAATATAATTTCTTTGAGGGGCTTCAGTGTATCTTCGTATGGTGATATATGTTGATTCCGATATCAGCCCAGCCTCACGAAGATGGGTGTTGAAGTGATGGTCTGGCCGTATGTCTTTAACTGAACACCCTTCAATTAGAACATGTTCGCGGATATGCCACATTCGGTTGCTGAAGTTTTGGCGGCGACCGGCAGTGTGTTTGGAATCAAAAACAAAGTCATCGCAAAACCAGCATACGACCTTTTTAGGCAACACTCCCTGAAGGTGATCCGTGATAATGTGTTCAATCCAATTATCAAAATCATCCAATCCAAATACCTGATCACAAGCACCATAGGATGCGAATTCGCATGGAAGCCCACTGTTCGTCGGTATTATCGATGCCCATGTAGATTCAAATGTAGAATTTGAGCCGCTGGAAGAGGAAGAGAAAATTGAACTTCTACTGCTATCTCCGGAGCTCGTAGAAACACTGTAGCATCGCGAGGGATGAGGTATGTGGTTGCCGTGTTGGTATCGATTAGTAGAGGTTTCCGGTTTCTTAGCATCCTCTACGGTAACGATACTAGGCGGCTTGCCAATCTTGGTCTCGATATCCCGGAAAATATCAAGTGCTTGGACAATGTATGCTAGCTTCGTCCCCGGTACCCCCATAATGATGTGACCATAAAGGCTCCCGGTTGACATGTCGAGTACTGGCGACCCACAGTCACCCTCGAAAACTGCGCTCTCAAGCTCGATCTGGATTAAGCTTTGGAATTGATGAGTTTTATATCCCCTATAGGCCACTTTGCCTGGGATCAAAACGCCCTTGATAATAGTAGAATGCGTGACGACAATGATATCGCGTTCTTCATATCCAGCTTCGCCGACGTCCGTAACACGTGGGTAGGCCCCGGGGGTATTGATTTCCCGACCCATGTTCTCAACAGAGCTGTTTGGAAGAGCGATAATGGCGTAGTCTATCGGACATCGAAATGATCTTCCTCGGGGTAGATGGGCAATAGGAACCACGCAATCTGTGTTTGGTGGGTTTTCTGGATCTTCAAAACTTGTTACATCAGAGTTTTGTATTGTCTGAGCGGATAGTGCATCATGCGATTCTATATAAGTGTTAGTTTCTTTAGTATAAAACTCCAGGTACGGAAGTAATACCATCTCCTATAGTCTCTCCGCTTGTAGAGTCGCTCGCTGACCCATTCGGTGATTGAGCATCTTCTGGTGTTTTACTGCCACGCTCTGTCATCTCCAAGTTATAGTCAGAGTCGTTTTCATCGTCATCGCTCTGCCCATCAAAACGACAATCATCCAAGGAAGTAAGTGCCGATTTTGATTCCGAAGTCCCACTCTCTACCTCAAACAAATGCCCAGCGGTCAGCTGATAATAATTTTTGCCCACTTTAATGACAACTCCAGCGGTAGCATACTGGAGATGGGTCAAAGCCTGGCTGCTATTGGTAGAGGTGCATATACGTCTCCCCAAGAGCGGCTCAAGTACCGATGCAAATACCACCAAGCCGGCATTGGAAATACCGGGCTCATCGGGGCTTGGCAGTGTATCGACAATGAGTAGTAGCGACCCATTTAGAGCGGAGGGAGTTGAAGGTGGAAACAGTGTATTCCCGAGTGGTGGATGAAATGAACCATCTGCCGAGAGCGATGAAAGTAGCTCAGAGGGTGGATTAGTTGTGTCGGATTTACTACTCCCAGCTGACAGATCGCAATCCTCATTCTTAGGAGACAAACGGCGAACGGGCGTTGGATGCTCCAATGGTAAAGAAATAGCCCCCAGTCCGAACCCTTCATGCCCATTTAACAGGCCGCTTTCTCGTATAGCAGCTTCAGCAGCGTTTCGGGCTTCGCTATCCGTGCAGCAAACCATGACAATGGGATTTGCGCTTTCGGTTTTTTTCCCTATCATATACAGTTTAATAAAGAGTTCGGCGTGGCCGAAGTCTACTCGTTTGAGATTAATCTCGATTTGGGGTTGAATAAGTTTCTCGAAAGTGTCGAGCGCCGGTCCTCGAGGCCACCACACCGTACGCTTGCGGACTCTTGAAGATGATATCTGCCGCCCAATGGATTCCTGAGGATCAGGCCATGGAGGTAAAGACTTCAGGATAGGCATACTTCCCAATTGATTATGACAGGCTGGAGAGATCCCATGCCGTGAGATGTATTGCGCGTGCTGAAGTGAGTAATTATGATATAGGTGGCTTGTAAAGAGGTCTGGAAGATCGAAGTGGGCGTTTGAGGGGGTATTGGAGAAGAAAAGCTTGTTCCCGCGCCTGAGGGGACATTTTCGCCCAATCGCATTAGTTGTAATTATCTCAGCAGACACTCAAGCGGTGGCTATAGCACTCTGCATTGAACAGCCACTTGCTGGGTTTAGTATTGCATTTTGGGCTGTACTTGAGGAGCCGAGGACAAGTACCAGTTGCCCAGAACATTGCCTTAAAAGATGGATAGGAACCCTTTGCAAAAACATTTCCCCCGTAGCTCTATTGCGCCCTACTATTCGAAGATGCTGCCGTTTTTCAGGAAATATAGGGTTAACAAGGGTCAGGTGGATTTTCCTCCAGTTGATGAAGTGATTGATAATTTCTGGTCAAGTTTACAAGATAGACTCTTCTCCGGCCAACCGATCAAACACCTCGATATGTCGGCCTACGCAGAATACTTTCGGCAACAATGGTCCCTCGTAGTGGCTGATGCGGATGGGCGTTACGTGGTGATACAGAAGGTCGAAGACATCTTTCAAATAGTTCGACGTCTGGCTCATGGAGATCCTCGGGATTCAATTGTATTACAGTTGAATCAGAGAAATCCCACTGCCACGGAGGGTGCCTGCGAAAGCTCAGTAGACCTTGCAGTTAGGCTCTTATTGATGCTTAAGGTCGGTGTTGTCAGGCATCAAGCGACCCCACGCCATTGCCTAAAGTGGGAGAAGGGCAGCCTCGAAGACTTTGTGCAGGAGCAATTCAATAAGCCCCCGGTGCTCGATTGCCGCCATGTTAGGCTCCCCAAGTCTTTCAATGCCTGGAGTATTAGCGCTATTGGTGGGCTAGAGATCGACTTTACAGACAACTTGGCGGATCACCTCCGATTAGTTGACGATGATACCACTGTCCAAGTATTTCACCATGCATCGTTCCTTGAGTGTCAGATCAGGTCAGATCATACCTCTTGAACCCACATGTACGATCTTTCTGACCAGAGTAGCACGCTGTACCCAGCTGAATTAATTGATGAAACACTCCGGACATTGGCTATCCTCTTTCCACAGTCCGAGTTCAGCCCCCTAGCTCGGGGTAAGGCTAAGAAAAGAGAATGGTTTCGAAAGCTTTGCCTGAGTGCCAGCCCTCGCCTTATCGATCCGCGAGTTGCTCTCTGCGGTAACCTTCGAGCAGAAGACCGGCAAATCGAGCGATTCACCTTCTGGAGAGACCGGCTGATCATCCTCAAGCAGGTCTACGACGACGCGAGGCCGAGGACTATGCAGCAGTGGTGGCATGATAGGCGTAATGGAGAGCGCTGGTTTACGTTCTGGGTGGCCGTTCTTGTTCTGGTGATTACGATTATGCTTGGCCTAATCCAGTGCGTCGAGAGCGCGCTGCAAGTATATAAGGCATATTACCCGACTGTAGTCTGAACGATGTAACTAATAGTGTACCCAAAGTATGAGTATCAGACCTATTACTATGCAGCAGCTAAATGGTAAGAATCTGGGGGGTTGGGGGATTGAATTGTATTACTGTAGGAGGGTTGTTCGATAAGTCGGCGCCGGAGATATGCCTATCTAGAAGCTTGTGCTGTAGGGGAGAGAGGTTATGCAAGTACAGTGCGTGCAAATACCTAGTTATAGGCCTAGTTTTTATTGCCAGGTCGAAACTAGTATGGTTTTTTTTTTCAGCTTCGCCTGCTATTAAAAAAGTTAAAGTTGGAAAGGTGCTTCTGTTTTTATTAGGTATAGCATTATCGCAACATGGCGTTTTTTGTTTACAAGGGGTACAATATAATATCATATACTATGTCCTAAAACCGGGTTCCCCATGCAGTTGGTATACCTAACAGTATTATACTCTATACCTAGCAGAATAACGACAGGGTAACTCTAGTTCGGATCCCCCTTATAGGTACCCTGTCGAATTTTTCGAAATTCTGCTACGTAGTATATGGATTGTATAACTGTGTTAGTGTTGTTACAACATTGCTATAAACATTATGTTATCTTGAAGTATTGCGTATAATATTACAACATAAGGTTCAAAAACGCTGGAATTAAAGTAGCCTCGCTGGCATGCTGCTAAATGAGCGTAAAAATATAAAAATACTGCAAGCATCTCTGTCAACAGCCTGTCTAAAAATGCGGGCTCTCCTCTATAAGTAAGTAGCTGTAGCAGCTCCTCTAAGAGTACCACAAGCGCCCTTACCATGACGATATAGTTGTGCTACTGAAAACATAGGCAGGCGCGCAATAATTATATTGCGGGAAGGGTTTCAATCCGCACAGCGGTATCAAGAGTGAAACATGCAACTTACTGCGCCTACCTAGATTCTGAAGTTAACACTAAACAGTCACAAAACAAAGGGGCGAGAACCTGGGCGGAAGAATGTAAATATCGGGGTATCAGTGTACCTAGAACCGACTAATAGGTTAATTCTACATATGTAGTCACTACCTATATGTATCTAGTTTTCTGTTTTTCGTTTGGCTTGTTTGGTTGTTTGTTATATCGTGTGATCTAAGACATCGACGGTTAAAAGACGGGTTCTGTACAACCTGGGAAGCGGTGTTACGGGTCGTATATATATCTACATGCGAGTACTATGTATGGATTTGGAGATATGGAGCACGACCTCTAGAACTGGGGGTTTATCATGTCATAGTGGACTTGGCGGGAGATCCGTCAAGATTGTTGCTAGATGGCTCGAACCTAAACACGAGATAGGCAAGTCTAGCTCCTTCGCTAGCGTTCGTACCGTACAGTATGATTGCCTACCCTCTGGCTTACAAGCACGCTAACTTAAAAAGACATCTCTGACAGAGCTAATCGAGTGAATAGCTTTGAATAGCTGGTTAATTAGGAAGGATTCTAGCGGAAATTCCACCGAGATCAGATCACGGCGCCGATAAATTCTTCAAGGTAGCCGATTAAACGATTGCCGAGTTCCATGGCCCTTCGGAGAGATCCAAATAGGTACAGAATACTAGATTGCTAAGGAGGATACACACCTACCTATTCTGCACTCACCAGAGACTCGAATACAAACACAATTGGGGCAGGAGAGTTCGTGCATGATAGGTATGTCATGTATTTACTTACATATTCTTGCGCTTCAAGGATTTGAGAATACGAGAAACGGGCAAATGCGGAGTGCGAAGGTTTTCCCCATAGGGCATGTGCTGCATTCGGGCCAATGAGCGACTTTTAAATATCGGAAAACTTGGCCAAGCAGCAGTGGTGGCAGGAAACGATGCGCAGAACACGAGACATGCCCCCCATCCGAAGAAGAGGAGTAAAAGACTTTTCTATGCGTAAGTACGGCGATTACATATACTATTAGAAATGTGTCTTAAACAAAGTATGTGAGGTGTTAAAGAGGTGCAAATGATTAATCTTTAAATTACATATAGGTACTAAGCTGAGGATGGTTTTTAGCGAGAATGTAGGTAATTGAGATAGTTGCAGGGGACGGACGTTGGCATACGGTGCACTAACAAACTTGGCAAACCCTGGCATAGTGCGAATAAGCGTCGGTGCAGAACCGAATTGTGCATACACTTACCCATTCCATACAAGGATTAACCCCAGATAATATTGAAGATATATAGAGCTTTGACTCCATCATTGATCATGATGCTATATACACTACATGTAGGTAGACTCAACTATGTAGTAGATAGGTAGGCCTCATATTAATCAGGGATTAAATCACAAGATTTGTGCCGGTTCAGATTCTTTTGTTTTCGCCATGGCCAATAGAAAGGAATAAAAAACGCCTGTTGCCAACCGCGGTCAGCTCTGGAACCTACCTAGAGTCACATACCGAGCAACTAGCGAAGCCAGCCACTGCCAGACCCCTGCACCACGCCTGCAACATGCAACATCTTATATCCACTAGCCTGCTTGTACAGTGCCTGAAACTGTCATGCTGGCACGAGAGAAGCCGTGGCGACCCCTACCGCTACTACCCAAGCTGGTCCTTTTCTAGGTTGAGTTGATATGAATGCATATATTCCCGGAGCCCCTTATGTACAAACTTCCCAACGCACTCCATCTACCAACCCTCTTCCTTCGCTGTTCTTCTGCTAACCTTGACCCGGTGCGCTCGTTTTTAACCTGGGTCTCTTAGCATCTCAGTCTTCTCGCTCAAGACTCTGTTCACTAATTACATTTTTAATACCTATCCCGTGATCCCTAATATCTCGTCGACGAAGCTTTCTCCTGCCCGCCTTCGTTTTGCCCCCAGCTAGATAGCTCCTTAGACGACATCCCAAAATACCAAACCCAATCTCAACAACATGGTTTCTCTAAATTCCGTTCTGGCTGCTGCCACTCTTCTCCTGTCCTCTGTTCAGGCCCAGGAGCAGTATACTATCGATCCTTCAAGCGTCCCGTTAAGCCTTAGGGGTATGGCGTCCCTATTCCATGCATGCTGAGCAATGAGCTTGATATTAACACCGTAGTTCAGATAACTGGTGTGACCAGGAGAAGAGCACATGTCCCATCATCTGCGAGCAATATCCCCCTGGAGGTTTCCAGGTCAATGACTGCGACCCGGTTCGTCCATATATGAGCCTCTCGGAACATCCCGGTGATGTAGACTAACTATGGAGATAGATGGCCTTGACATACGGCTGTGTCTGCGAGAATGGCATGTCACCGAATCTTTCCGAATACTCTGTCACGCTCCCGTTTTTCATCTGCCAAGAATGGGGCAACCAGTGTGTCGCAAACTGCGGCAGCGATACCTCTTGCGCCAGTGACTGCCGAGAGAACCACCCGTGCGGTGCCCTGAGTCCCACACGCGTCAACGAGACGACGTCTTCTTCAACCAGCACGGCCACGCAGACCGGTGCGGCTGCGACCACGAGCGCAGGCCAGATATACGACGGCCTAGGCGGCAATGGCGACTCCAGCTCGGATTCCGGCTCAGACTCGAACTCTAACAGCGGAGCTTCGTCTCTCCTCCAGTACGGCAGTGTGGTTGGTAGCATAGTGCTGGCTGCATGCGTTGGTGTCGGCTCTCTCGTGCTGTAAACCTAAATGTGGGAAGGGCTCTCCGTTCGGGTTTGAAAGAAAAGCCGAGCGACAAAAGCTCAATTGCTTCGCATTACTAGTGTTACTACGTATAGTAAGCTTGATGGAGTCTCAGTCAAGGTTGATTTATTGCAGCGACTGGCGTTGGGAACAATTGAGAACATCTGTTGGGAACATGAAATGGGCGCATGTGACCAGATTTTTTGAATTCCAATATGCATGCCACTTTGATAGCGTTCTTACTCGAGATGCATGGACCTACTACGTCTTGATAGAGGGAAGGCGAGCTGTTGCTCGCATTAATACTTACATCATAATGCTCCCGTTGTTGAAGGGAAGTCTACTATTATTTTCAAGATTCCGTATATGTGGAAATATGGATTGCCTGTGTGTGACCAATCAGTCTTAACGAATCATTTTACGCTTAAATGCGGTTTATTCGAGCAAGTGATCTCATACCATCACATGTCAGGAGTAGGTATTCAGATGGTGGGTCTTGTTAGGTATCTGCGAGTCCCTATTTTTTCGGTCTTGGCATGATTACACCTAGTTTTCAAGCATCAAACCCGATCCTTACATAGTGGTTTAGAATTTGATGGTATCTGGGGCGATTCAGATGTTGGGGAGCGGTGAAGACAGGCGAGATAACTATCTAGCACGCGAAATCCTAAAATACGCCACGAGTTATACCGGGAGTTACATCCAATATGCGGTGAAATCTAGGCTAAAACCTTGTACACGGGGGTCAGCACTCTAGGCAGACGGTTAGGATCCCGCGGCTCAAGTGTTGTCCAAATTGCATGTGGTACTCAGTACGGGAGCGGTAGGTACCTACCTATCTCCCCCCGATCGCGTGCACCCTAAGGTATCTTCTAGAGAGTTTATGGTCTAGACGCAATCAACTAATTTTCCGCCAACACCACCACCACTAATACAATACTACCACCACAGCTTCCACCACCTACCTAACAATTTCTTCTCTGAAAACCGGCCGTGCTGCTTGTGTACTACAGTTGCTTACGCCGTTACTCCCAACTTGTTTACACTAAATTACTATCACGCTCGATGGTCTAAGACTACCCCACGATGTATTTCCCCTGAAATACTAATTAAAGCTTAACACGTCAACCCCGCGATCGGATCTGCACTAGTCCCCGATATTCGATGAACTTGGCGCGCTCTCGTTCACTAACAACGACACGTCCCACGTCTTGCGATCAGTTATCCATCTCCCGGCCCTAGTAAGGTGTATTCGAAGTAGCTGTAAGCCTATCTAGGTTCAGTGAAACCGCCACTTGTCTATCGAACGCCCCCGCTCTTCAAATCCGGCAGTATGGCTCCAAGCGGTAGTAAGAACTCTAATCCCGTACCCCGATCCAAGCAATAAGCATGCGGCGTTTCAAATGAAGCTGACACCAAGCCTCCTTTTCGTAGAGACGGCCGTGGCCGAGTGTGTGTCCGAGGAAGCGCTCATCCACCTCCGATCGTACAAGTACTCGGCTGTCGACAAATCCCCCATCTCCAACTACATCCTCCGACCCTACGTACGTAACCGCCTGCCCGCGCGCAACCCCCTAATGACGAACGAGCACTGAACAACTATGGTAGTGGAACGCCTTCGTGGAGCTCCTGCCGTTATGGCTAGCACCGAACATGGTGACCCTTTTGGGGTTCTGCTTCATCCTGGTGAACGTCGGGCTACTTGTGCTTGTCATGCCAGATCTTGTTGGCCCGGTATGAGAACCTCCTTTATAGCTCCAACTTTACCTAGTCGCCTTGCTAACAGCTAGGTTCCAAACAACCAGGGCCCATCTTGGCTGTACCTGAGCTTCGCCTTCGGTCTTTTCATGTACCAAACCATGGATAACGTCGACGGCAAGCAAGCGAGAAGAACAGGTACTTCGAGCGGACTAGGCGAGCTGTTCGACCACGGTATCGACTCGCTGAACTGCACATTGGCCAGCCTTCTCGAGACTGCCGCGATGGCCCTGGGCACCTCGAAATCGGGCGTCTTTACGGCTCTGTGTCCCTGCCTTGCTATGTTCTTTTCGACCTGGGAGACCTACCATACCCACACGTTATACCTGGGCTATTTCAACGGTCCCACAGAGGGCATACTAATCGCATGCAGCGTCATGGCCATCTCAGGTATCTACGGACCAGGCATCTGGACCGAGCGAATCGTCGATCTCGTGGGCGAGAAGAACCTCTTTGGCTACGATCACCTCGTCGGCGATCACTCGATCCGCGACATCTGGATCCTCGTCATCGTCGGCTCGCTCGTCCTCGGCCACATGCCCTTCTGCGTGCTCAACGTAGTCAAGGCCCGGCGCCGCAACAAGCTCCCCGTGCTCCCCGTCTTCCTGGAATGGATCCCCATGGCCGTCTACACGTTTTCCATCGGCGCCTGGCTCTACTCGCCCCACTCGACACTGATGCGCGAGAACCACCTCGTGCTCTTCTGCCTGACCATGTCCTTCGTCTTCGGGCGCATGACGACCAAGATGATCCTCGCGCACCTGACGCGCCAGCCGTTCCCCTACTGGACCGTGATGCTCATCCCGCTCGTCGGCGGCGCCGTGCTCGGCAACCTGCCGCGCTTCGGCCTCCCCGCCATCTCGGCACAGCAGGAGCACTACTACCTCTGGGCCTACTTCTTCTTCGCGCTCGCCGTCTACTCCCGCTGGGCGTACCTCGTGACCACGAGCATATGCGACTTCCTCGGCATCAACTGCCTCACGATACCCCACGAAAAGCAGGCCGAGAACCAGCGGAAGGCCCTGGCGGAAAAGAGCGCCATGAATGGGAAGAAGACGGAATAAAGACATCCCTCCGCTGTGTGGCTTTCGCCGGCCGTCTTGGAAAACTGCTGTTTCCGTGTAGCCGGCTTTGTCTGAACTTACCTAGACATGGTGTGGTATGCCAGGTATATCATGAGGCGTCTCCCCTTATCCACTCGCGTGGTCGAGGAACCGACTTCAATCCCATCTTTCTTTCTCTGTACAATATATAATCTGTAATAAACCAACCCAACCAACACGCCACCACACGACCAGAAGAGGCAAAAACAAGACACCAGGAAGACAGAGCACTAGGGTATACACAAAAAGGGGAACTGACAAGTCCGGGGACGAGAGCGATGGGAAGACAATATACATCTTTGGTACTTAATCGGAAAGGGGAAAGAGGAGTACTGTCCGAGTGATAACGACCAGTCAGTCAGTTGTCGGTTGGTTAGTTTCCCACGCGCGTGTATTATAGATAGCGGAGCAGGACCAGCGGCTGAGCTGGAGTCGGGACGGGGTGGGTATAGCATAGTCCATTGCGTTCTTACATTAGCATAGATAGACGAGCGGTCGGCGCAGCGAGAGATCGGCTTGGCGGTCTCTATCAATCCATCACGATAGATATTCGACTAGACGTGTAGTCGTTTGTATCTACCTGTTTTTACATCTTGTTTATGAGTGAAGTTGGTGATATGAGACAGACAGACGGGATGGACCCGCCGTGGAATGAGAGGGATATGAGCAATTGGCAACTGAGACGTGCACAACACGGGCATTCCGAACATCACTGGAGCTACCAAGGGAACTAAGGATGGGGAAATGAGATTTAAAATGACAAGGCTTTTTTGTTTTGTACACTTGAATATCTAGTCTATCTCGCATGTCTCATGTCCATCCATGTCTGCGTAGCGCAGCGCAATCTATGCGTATCTCAGTCAGACCGGCATGCAAAAGGACGCAGCGCAAATGAAGCAGATAATCCTTCTCATGTATCCTCTCTCTACCCTTCAGACCAGGCATTAAATCAACCTACAACCACGAAGATCCCCCTTCGCGCACGCCATTCCCTACCAGCAGAGACGAACCCCTCACCGCTCGCCGGCGAGTCGACGGCCCTGCACCTCGCCGAGGGCCTTGGCGCCGCTGACGAAGGTGGCGGCGCCGACGAGGGCGAGCACGGGCAGGACCTGCAGCAGGTTCCAGCTGACGTAGTAGAGGTAGAAGACGCCCTCGAGGGCGACGAGGGAGCCGAAGAAGACGCCGTGGGCGACGGGGGCGGAGCCGAGGGCCGTCTGCAGGTGGGAGGCGTTGGCGCCGAGGGCAAGCCACTGTATTTATGCATTCATTCGTTAGCTTACACCCACATTTCCCTGAAGGGAGGGGAGAGTGGGAAGGGAAAAGAGGAGGAACGTACACCGGCGAATAGGGCGGGCAGAGTGCCCAGCACGACGAGGGCAAAGAAGGCTGAGATGATCTTGGGCGGGTTCTTGGGGTCGGCGCGGTACGTGTGCATGATGTGCTCGCGCTTGCCGTAGCGGAGGGGCTTCTCGTAGACGAGGGGCGAGGCGTTGGGGTCGGGCTTGAGCGCGACGGAGAAGATGGGCTTGTTCAGGCCCTGCGAGGAGCCGAAGGAGGCGAGGACTACGGAGGCCTTGAGGGGGGCGGTCGAGGTCGCGAGTTGGATGGGCAGGTCGGAGTATTTCTGCGAGGCGGGGAAAGGCTGTTAGCAGGCTGTCGTCGTCTCGTAGCAAGACGTCAAGATAGGTAGTGAGTTGTGAATAGAGAGGAAGACGGGTCTGGAGTGGTGACGTACAATATCAACGACAGCCTTGCCGTTCTCCTTGACAGTCATGGGAAACGGCGCCTCGAGACCGGATACTTCATCGTGCAAGACGACGAATGCCTGGTGCGGCCGCTTGCCCTTGCCGCCATCCTTAGCTACCAACAAGACCTTGACGCTGTCGGTGTTGCTAATCGTGACGGGGTGGGATAATGGCTTCAACTCGGATAATCTGTGATATCTGTGTTAGCTGCCATTGGACCTACACAGTAGCTTTCCATCCTTCCTTCGCCAGTCTTAAGTAATTAAAATAAAATTACAGAAGATTCGGTCTGTTTTTGGTGTATGTGGGCGTGGCATGAATGCACTATGGAACGAGAGCCACGTACTTCTCTTTGGTGCCAGCTGCCTTCTTGGCGTTCACCTGCACAGTCGCATCTTCGAAGCTCCAGGACGATGCAGCCTGAGCTGCACCAGCAGCCAGGAGCACGAGGGGCGTCACGAAGGAGTGGAGGAATCGCATGGCGGCGGTCGGGTGAGTGAGGTGTTCTTGGTGCTGCTTGAGCTCAGTTCATCGGGAGTTGTCAATTGCTTGCACGACAAGGCTTGGTATGGTATGCGATTTTGCGATTTGGTGGTTTTGAAGGTCAACTCAATTGAACACCTGTTTCCACCCATTCAAACACTGGCGTCGTCAGACAGACTGGGGTGTGGTCTGTGTAGGTGTGGAGACCGACCTGCCTATGTAGGTATCCACATAAGCTACCTGTGGCTGGCTTGGCACCTACCCTGTACCGTGTGTTTGGCAACAATTAGCCGACTAATATACTGTCCTGTTCCCCTTTTTCCTTCAAACTTACCCTAGAGTGGCAGCAGCATGTAAGATGACAGCTTGTGAGTCTAACATCTACCCATTGACATGGAATCTCATATTATCTCATGATCCAACTATATCTCATGCATTCTAGATATTAAAATAATGAGATGTGTCATTTGTGAAATACTTTTCATTCATCCCAATTGGTAGCTAGTGTCATGAGATACACATATCTCAAAGTAAGAGATCACAATGGTAGAGAAATTTAAGGCCTCCAACAAATCTCAGCCGTGAGAGATAATCTGTTTCTTGATGTTAAGGATGTCCTTTAGGTAGTTATACATCGTTCATAGCAGTTAAATTATAGATACAATCCCATTCATTATAACATATATACTATATGAGTTAAATCTGTTATTAAGATCTCCGAGAATGAGATCAATATTATTAGCCATGACAAAGTCTTATTGAAAAAACTCAAAATATTGTAGGAATGTAACTGTTCTTCAAGATATCAATAGTAATTATGTATGGTGCCTGGACAGACCCTCTAGTGGCTAAGATGGAATGACTTCCCTGTTAGTACTTATACCGCCAGCCCTGATATTCTTCTCTGTTCTTTTAGAATTTGATGGTGGGAAGTTTGATGCTTAATTTCCTAGGCGTTTTACACCTTTTATTCATGTTTTCAATGTTTCTACCTATTACCTCTCAGGTCTATCCTCACTTGGATGTTTCTCATATTTCTCCATCTACGACTTGTAGATCTCATATACGACTAGAAAGCCATTATTTCTAGGTGATATATTAGTCTAGACTAACTCATTGCAAGATGGCTGCGGCGTTCACCAATTGTTTGTATATAGCCATCAAGGGATATCTATGGTATTACCAATCCCCAAACGACTAGATAGATATTTGTACAATATCTTATATATGGACAGTGACCGGGCTATCTATATATGGGTTACAATTCAGACCTACGCCTGATCTCATCTTGCTTCTCATTGTTATGCTCTATCTCACCCATGAACTCATCAAGCTCTAGCCACTCCGCAGCGAATGCGGTAATAATTTTAGCCCAATCAACAATGCTATCTAGATCGAGGTGATCCGCGTCATCGTCCATAGTATGCCACGTAGGCGGGAACGGCGTCGGAATAACATGCAATATCGGCACCCCACGGACCATAAACGGGACATGATCATCCGCGACAAAGCCGCCGCTTATGAACCGCTCAGCCGTCTTATCCCCGCTATCGGGCAAGAAGGGATTCTTCGGCTTCGTAGCCAGTAGCCCCAGCTCCCGCATCCGCGTCTCGATCTTCGCCATGCCTTGATAGGCCCAGTGTGTGGTGGGAAAGTACGACGGCACGTTCGGATCCACTGCCCCGAGCAGATCCAGCAGGACAAAGAGATTGATAGCGTCGAGGGGCGTCTGGTACGTCGATCTCGCGGGGTACACTTCTGCCTCCCACTTCTCAGCCAGGGACCTAGACAGGTACTAGTAAGCCATCATCCTCAACTCCCGCACATCCACGCCCGCGCACATACCTAGCACCATACAACGAGTCCGTATCCGACCACGTAACCCACGCCTCCTCTCCATCCAGAAATAAAATCTGCACCCCCTTCTCGTCATCTCCCAGTCCAAGGCCCACATCCCCCGACGCCTCCATGGCCTCCCACCGCCTCGTCAGCGCGGCGTCGATGCCCCGCGCCACCTGCATCAGCACGGCGCACGGCGCCGCGCTGTCCGTCGCGCCCACGAAGCCCGCGGGCTTATGCAGCGAGTCGTAGTGCGCAACCAGTGCCAGGCGTCCCACGTCCCCTCTGCCGTCCGCCCAGGGCGGGTCCCGCGTGAACACGAGGTTCGCGAATGGGATCTCGGCGGTGCCGGTCGCGGGGGTGCGCGAGGTCGAGTTGTGCCATTCGAGACGCCAGAGCGGGAGCGCGCGCGCGAAGAAGCTTGCGAGGTGGTGTTGTGCGGCGGCGGAGCCTGGGGTGCCCGGGACGCGGGGCACGAGGAGGGGGGAGAGGAGGGAGCCGGTGTGTGGGTGGAGGTCGTCGGCGGCGCTGGGGAGGTTGCGTAGGGCGGTGTCGGAGAGGGAGGCGTAGGCTAGCGCCGGTGCGACTAGGATCGCATGGAGGAGGAGGGCTAGGAGGCTAAGGTAGGCTCGCCATCTCGGCGTCCTGGGACCCGTTGCCATCGTGTTGTGCTGTGCGATTAAGCATCACGCTAGTAGAGGCTCGATAGAGGTGGTGAACGAGCCGCGGAGGTTGGTTTTGGGTTTTGGTCTCGGTTAGGTGCCGAGCACTCCAGTAATTATTTTGCCTGTGAATCGGGAAAACTGTCTAAATAGTAGATATTGCGCGTTTTGATTGGCCAATCGAATTCGCATCGGAGCAAATACAGGGGTTCTCCGCGTAAGCTTAGTGGACCTAGCGCAGGTTGGTAACGCACTATCCAGATACTAAAACGTACGTCACTTTATTTTAATAACTTAAACAGAAGTAGAATACGAAATAAGGACGAGATGTTGGCATATTGAATCTAGCTCTAATATAAACGTCCTTATGAGACCCTCACTATAATATCATTGGGATGTTCGATAAGAGAGTCGGTTCATGATGTTAACTTGACCGTCTCATCGCATCTTTTATTAAAATATTTGAAACTGGTTTTTTCAGACGTTTTTCTAATTTCACACAGCGAATCCAGTTGGCAACGCTACTGTCTCTGCAGCACTAGGAACTGCGTCGTAATTCCTCCTGCAGCTAAGATTTTCAGAGCATCGAGCTTGTGACCAAACAACTCATACGACGCGCACGAGGCCCTGAACAGCTCCTCATACCACTCTAGCCGTGCGGCCGGGTTCGCCCAAGCCAGCACCCCCGTGAAGACCTGAAATTCCGAACCCTCGCTGATTTCAGTGAACTGCCAACCCCCTGCGTCCATGACTCTGCATGCTGTAGGAATTCCCGCCACTGCCGAAGGCTCCGTCATGCTTTTCGTCAAGGATTAGTGGAACCGTTACGTGTTGATCATTGAAGTAACATCGGAAAAGGGAAAAGAACGAACCGGAGGAAGGCGGCATATGCATTCTCGAATAGTTGGCGTTCAAGCGCGCCCTGTGGGACGTGGAAAAATGTTAACTCGAGATATTCTACCCTGTTGAACAGTTGATTTACGGGACCTCGGGCCATGGGGAAGACCTGGTGTGTTAGCGGCCCTGCTAGGTGGACTGCTGATCCGACAGTGTCGTCCAAGATTCGACGGTACTCGTGTGAAACCGCTGCCAGTGCATGTTCGTCCTCCCAGACTAGAGCAGGTCAGCCGCCGAATGTAGCACATCACAGTGATTGGTGTGTTCTAACTTGTCAGCAAGGCAATCTTCGTTTCATTTTCCACATCTCGAGCCCAAAATGCTTCGACGAAACCCGGCAATGCGCTGGCCTCGCTATTGAGTTGGTTGTATATCCGAGGACTCTGAGTCGGTAAGGCTCCTGGGTTCAGTTGCATCCAAACGACGTCCACGAAGTGATACCCGTTGAATGGTCCCCATGTGGTCCGCCATTCCGGGATCGCGGGCATGTTGCCGTCATATAGTTCGCCTTGGGATATAAATGAGCCTTGTGGAGCTGGGAATAGCCGCGTCCTTGCCCTTGCGTCGGTTATGCTGCGGGCGAGGGCTTGATGTGCATGCTCTCTGAGATTGACGAGGTCGGCACTACATCGTCGGAGGAAATCCAGTTTGAGAATAGATGCTAAGCTGGTGAGTGGCGCGCCTAGTTGTTGAGATGAACTATGCTCTTCTTGGTGGACTGAGTTGATGAGTTGGACAGATTTTCTTGAGATAATTGGCCTATTCCACCGAGAGGAGAGCAGCGAGGCTCGTAAGCGACCACATAGGTCCTCAATGCGATGACTGTCGTACTGTGCTCCATCCCAGGCAAGAAACGCTGTGAAATTGGCCAACTTGGTCGTGGCGGCAGCTTCAGCTTCTGTTGGATCGAAGAACGTCGACGCATTGTTCTCGAGCCATACAGCATAAGAGTGTCGAAGGCTGTCATGTTCACTAGTCACCGAAGTGATAAGCGTATTCCAATTCTGTTCGAAAACTGACCGACGTTCTGGCGATGACCCATTGTCAGCGCTAAAGGTGACTGATACAACATCAACGACGGTAGCTCTGTCTCGGCCGTCGCGAAGCCTTGGCGCTCCAGCTGCGCCCAGTTTCGCGCAGCGGTTTAAGACACTCGAACAAAGCAACCCAATGATGGGGCTGAAGCCCAGGGAGTGCTGGAACTTCCGCCAAGCGACCGTGCTGTCCCAGTGAATCATGCATAATAAGGCGACCGGGGGATCCTCTAGCGTCGGCCCCCAATCGACGGCGCAGCAGCCAGGGATGGAGCTAATGTAATGCAACGCGGCCTCCCAGAGCTTCCTCGGCGGCTTGGAATTATCGCGGATGTCGATGTCGGGCTTCGATTTGAACTCGAGAATGCTGAGGATCTGTGTCTGCCGGCTTTCGTCTGCCTCTCCTTCTGGGCGGATTCGGCTCCAAAGCACACCGTCGACAGCGGGGCCGTAGCGTGGTGTGACATGGCGGCGTGCTTCTAGTTGGTGTTGAAGCTGCATCTCGCGTGCCCGTCGCATAAGCTCCTCTTGGTCCGACATCGTGATGGTGGTGACGATGAAGATGATGCCGCCGGACCAACAACAGCCACTATTTCAACATCATCCGACAATGTGGAGACTAATTTCGGCTTTTGCCGAACGCATATGGTAAGCAAGCTCATGCATTATATCGTTGGGATCCATCGCGGTTCAATTTAAATGATTAAAAATAATTATTTTCTTTAATACACCGCTCAAATATCTAAATCTATAAGACCTCAAAGCCGTATACTCATATGTAGGAGGACGACAAGTATGCCCTTTAAGATAGCATCTCTAAATGTCATTCGCCCAGTCACAGGGGTTCCAGACGGAAGCGTCGTGCTCGGACTCGCCTCCCCAGATTCGGTTGGATTTCCTGTAGGCGCTGGACTTGACGTTGTCCCCGTGCTGCCAGGGGAGGCGCCTGTCGTTGAGACCGTAGCACCTGGGGAAGCGCCGGTTGGCGAGGCTGTGGTGCCCTCAAAGCTAGTGGATGTGATCGTGTACCAACTCGTGAGGGTGTAATCACCGAAATTCGGCCCGCTACCGTCCTCATTAGAAGCGCACTGGAAGGCTGGTTGGTCGGGGAAAAGGTCTTTAAACCCGGCCAAAAGAGTGTCATCCCATTCTCCCGGAATTAGAGAATACCCTATGCCTTTGGGATTGGAGGACCAGTCCGAAGACGCCAGGCCTAACCCGGTAGAGAACTGGGGGTTAGAATATAGAGTGGCTGTTCCGGTGCTTGGCGAGCAGCCTGGAGCGTTAGACGATAAGACTCCCGACCATGCATAGGATTCCGGCCAGTCAACGAGGCCGTTGGGAAATGTTCTAAGCAACGTGTCAGGCAAGCATTTTAAAAGGCTACAGCGCGACTAACACAGTTGTTGTTGTTACCTGCCCGAAGCGAGTATAGCTGACGATTGAGATTACAGTGCCGTCGGAGTTTGTGGGAACAGGAGGCGGCGGTGTGTAGTCGCTCGGGTAACTTGTTATCGTTTTAGTGATGCCGAGGTCCGTATTAATTACCGTCACAATGGTTTTTTCCCCTGATTGGGTTGTAGTATGAATAAATTCCACGTTGCCCGAGTCATCGGGCCCAGCCCAAATCCATACAGAGATGTAAGAGCCATCGGGCAGTACTGTGGGATTAGAGCACTCAGGTTCACAGACACTGGTATTTCCATTTGATGCTGTTGGTCAGAGTTAGTATTAGTTCAAGAGTGAAAGAAGCATTTGAAGTAACAACCTTGCGCTAACGAAGTGAATGAAAATATATAGCAACATAAATGTATTAGGAGTGAAAATGCACGCATTATGATGATGGCAGAGATAATTAGAATTAGGTAAAAGCTAGAGATGATTAAATGCGCGGTCAAGTGCAGGTGAAGTATATGCTGAAGATTGCTTTAATAATTTCACAGAAAAATAGCTGAAGCCTTGATCTGCTATTCTTGTCTCTAAAGGCAGATTTTGGGCCACCACCAGGTAGCTGTGAGGCGACACATGCAAGCCACGACGAATAAAATCGTGCTGCGAGGATCAATATATACAGCCGGAACAAAGCCACCGGAGCTGTGCTGTTCGGTTTGGTCAGACTTGCAAGTCTTGACCAATCAAATGAATAATGCATGAGGATCGAGGCAGATAGGCAGTATTAGCCCCAAAAAAAGCCACTGGAATCCTACGCTTATTAGTATTGGGGCGGAGCGGATGAAAGTGCACATATGGTGCTTGCGCTAGGAATAAGACATGTTTGGAAAAGGAGGGGTTGAGAATGCTTATGGAAGAAGAAATCCTGATAGCAAGGCGAGTTCTTTCTAGATTGAGCGAGTAAATATCACGGCCCAGGAGCAGCTTCGGACCTGTCAACCCGAAAATTAACGTCGAGCTGATAGTAATATCGTACATGATGGCACATCATAAGAAGAAACTGCACACAATACTGGAAGTATGGCTTCAAATATGCCTCGGAGTCGTTACCATTGGCCTCTTCGCGGTTATTATTGTGCTTGTCCAGGCGTCATTTGCAGCACAGACGAGATCAGACAACAACCAAGCGCTAGCTTCCATAGACAAAATTAACATGAGCTTAACTTTGGGGATACTTAGACTATCCCAGGGGATATTATCGGCCTTGACAACATTTCTTCTCGACGAGAGCTTCCAGTTTCTGCAGTGGACCTTGATTAGCAGCAAAAAGGGGCTCTCGTATGCAAGCATATTGGGCATGTCTCCGACAACAGGGGTTTTGGGTATGGTCAGTTTGATCACTTCGCCGCTTGCGAAGGGTACAAGTATATTTTGGGCTCTATTAAGGTTCGTGCGGAATTTAGAGTGGGATGTAGTCTACCTATCTAACGATGGTGTGCATAACATAGAGGCCTTTTGGTACTTTTGCTATGGATATCTACGCTGGTCCTCTTTTGTAAGTGACCTCGTGCCTGAACTTCTAGATTCATTTCCTGATTTGTGATAGTTGACACTTCAACACTTACCGTATACGATACTGCGACAACGTACAACGTTACCGCAGGGGTCGGTCCCTTCAACGGATCTTATGTGCTTCCATTCATCGATTACTTGAACACAGATTTCCCTACATATCCTTATAATTATTTTGCACCTCTGTACAGTCTTGTAAACAACCCACAGTGGGCAACCCTCGTGGACCCATTGTATTGCTCCGGGGAGTCTTGCTTCTCATACCTGCTGAGCGGCGGGCTTTTGATGACCACACCTTGGATGCCCTTGGGCTACACTAACTACCCTCTTGTGAAGATTGACAATGCTCCGTCAATTCAAATGGAATTCCAGCAAACGCCGCTGGTATTTGACAGCAGCGACTGTAGTGTCTTCGGTGGGCCAGGTGTACAGATTGGGATCCAGCTTTGTTTAGCAGATAAGTCCGAAGGGACCCTTCTCGCAGGTATAAATTCTTAGTGCTTTACCATGATAAACACGAGCTCACATTAGCTAAGGGATCTTCGTGTGTCAATACGGGACGGATGGAGGTGTCTGTAACACAACCACTCCGGCGCCTAATATTACGACTGAGGCCAAATTCTTCCAACGACAAGCTACTCTCATTACGGCTAGATCCAACTACAGCGTCACAAACGTCAAAGACCTCACGGACCCTGTTCAGATCATGGACCTGGACATATCGTCGTATAGGGCTGCTCTGGGGTGGCTTTTGAATTTCACGGCAGCGAATATCCCAGCTCCATCCTCCATCGCCGAGAATTTCTGGATAGCAAGCGACTCGCTACGGGACCCATCCTACTATGGCGTTCTCTCTCAGAACTTCTTCGGCATACTTGCATTTCCATTCTGGTTTTTTAACGCGAACAATTATGGAAACATGAATTTGTTACCCAACACAGTGATATCGACCCTGCCGCCTAATTTCTATACCCAAGCATCTCTTGTAATGGCCTACTCTCGACTGGGGTTTAATCCTATATTGTATCACCTTTTTATTGCGTTGGAGAGCATACTCTTGTTGTTCTTCTGGATCGTGCTCTTTTGGGTATTGCTAGGCAACCACAAGCTTCCAACGATTTCTGCATTTCCTTTATTTGACTTTTTATTTAAGTGCGATATTGAGACTAACGTCGAGCAATACGAGGGAGATTTGTCAAAAGCTAAGGGCTCTGAGGTATTTGTAGTCTTAGAGAACACAAGGTTGCATGTTAAAAGTTAGCTGATAAAGAGCTTGAAATGGTTATATATTCTGTATGAAACATTTATAGTTACTACAAAAATGGACAATAGGATATATTGTGATGGGTTCAACTAGTTTAATCTCCATGATTGCGTTGATCACGCGAAAACGACAGCTGACCTAGTGAAATAGGTAATATCGGCCTCCTTTTAAAAGCCAGAGCAACAGAAAGGGGGAAGAACTAATCAAGAATGTGTGTGTATTATGCCTGCATAGAAGGAAAGAGTGTTCTCAACAGCTCGCTAGAATTTATATATCTTGTTATACATCTGCATAAACCACACGAAATGTGGCTTGTCGTGTTTCAACAGCAACCGAAAGAATTAGACAATAGTAATACGTTGGCTAGGAGGGTTCATTAACCTCCACAGGCCCCTCACTTTGCCTAGAACTCTATAGACTTGTTCGGTATCGCTCGCAGGAGTGCTACCTTCTCGGACCATTTCCTCACTTTCACCCAAGCTCGATGCTGAGCCCTGTTTTATATCGCCCTCTGATTGTAGTAACTCATTCGTCGCTGACTGAGGGGGTGTAGCTGGGGAGGCTGAAGGTTTAGGATCATCGGAGTCTACAGGCTCGATGACCCAACAAGTACTCATGCTCCTGAGGTCTGGGCGTGGTAGCATCTCCCAATCCGCGTTATACGGCGTTAATATCATGCAAGGACCGCCTACATCAAAGGTCGAGACGAGATCCCTGATACGGTGGTCCTCTGACTCGGCAGACCACAGCCCTGTAGACACTCCCTCCGCAAAAGTAGTTATCGTTGCTGGGATAATATTTCGATGTGATTCCCCATGTGCTGCCATCAATTCTGCCATAATAGTTCGCCTCATTTGTCTCTGCAAAATCAAATTCGTATATGTACGACGTTCTGGTTCTTTAGATTTACTGGGCCCTATATCCATCGGCGCCTTTCCTTTGGATGGTATTAGGGCCATCGTGTCGTCTACTTCTTCCGTCTCTTGCTCTCCGGAATCACGCTGCGGTTCCGTTTGTTCGACTGGTCGGGTCGGTGGGTAGACCGATACTTCCTGATGTGGGGAGATTCGATGATATCGCCCAACCCAGAGTGTGCCATGTCGCATGATCTGATCGATAAACCATAGCTGGCTGTACTCTCCGCCTGGGCCTATGTCAAGTTGGAGTGTTCGGAATGGATTTTCTATTACGCTTGGATGATCAAATAACTCTTCCCCAACTTCATCTGGCAGGTCCATTCGATCATCGACCGAATCTACACGTAAGGATTGCCAGATGCTGGTAGCAAGCCCCCGTGCTCGGGGATCAGTTACTGCGCTGTTAGAAAGATAGCGTAATATTGCGAATATAATCTCTGTTATAATGCGCTGCATCTCGGGTACCTCCTGGACTCGACGGGCTACAACGGATTGTGTGACCCGGATGCCGTCACTCCCAATACCATCCCAGGCCTTGGATGTTGGTGGTAGCTCTGTCTTCAGGAAAAGGTCCTTTTTGGTTTGTCTAAGAATTTCGCGCTTCGAAAAATGAGTAGCGATTGAGTTGTGACGCGTGGCATACTGCTCTGGAGTTTCTTTTTCTCGGTTGGGCGCAAAAGTAACTTTTAGGCATTTGATCTCTTCCCACATCTCCTCCCATTGATATTTTATAGGAGACAGGTCTATCTCATCATCGACTTGCCAGACGTAAGATGGTAGGCTGACGCCTTTCTCTGTAAGTCTCGGGGGCACCGAGAACTTATGCAGATTGAAGTTTCTTATAGAGGTGTGATCAATCCTTGTAGGGTATCTATCGAATGGGAACATCCAACTGTAGCCGGATTCGGGCGTGTTGTCGCCTCCGTGGAAGGTCTCGATCTCGGCGGAGGTGTAGGCCTCAGGAACAAGGAATGATAGATCCCCATTTAGTAAAGCTAGGGTTAGTAGACCTTCACGAAGTGAGCCGTTGCCAGCAACAGCTCGAGTATCGAGTCGCATATCATAACCGCACATATTGGCGAATATAGCAACACGGTCTTCCTGGTCTCTACACTCACGTGTATTGAGTAGTGACAGTGCTCCTGCCGCATCAACTGTCCGGCGATGACCATAGCTGAAACCTCCAACTATACTGATTGGGCCTCGGTGACCCGGGGCTATAGCTAAGCGTGGATGGAGAGTTTTGGCGGTATCCAATATCGGTCCCGCTCTTTCTATCAGAGTCGGAGACCGGTCATTGATCCGACATAGTGCTTGATCGACTAAGAAGAAGTTTCGCTCTAACAGGCGCTTGGCGGCTTGAATTAAGCGCTGAAATTCATCTACCGGGATGCAGATCGTTTCTGATGGCGTTTTCCTGGGTGTATGGTCGAGTGTATGTTTTGGTGACTTGTATCTGTCGCCCTTCATGCGCAAGCGGGAGGAGAACGATACTCCGTTACCTCGCCGGAGCACGATGATTAGACCAGAACCAGCACTTAGTGCTTCTTGTGCAACCCATGCTCGTGTATACCAGCGATCTCGATTAACTGTATCGAGGAAGTCAAGAATATGGTTCAAGAAGCCCTCATTAACTTGAGGCTGGCCTGTTAGCCGGTCCATCTCCATCAAAGATCTGACGGCATCCATCTGCAGGGGGTTTATTATAATTCCATCGTGGAGGCCTGCTGTGACAATAGCGCGATGGTAGATGATATCCATGGCTTGTACCCCAAGCTGCTGTTCGTACTTTTCGTCATCGTGACTATTTTCCTGAGGTTGGGGGAGACACTCTTGGTCAATCCAGATCATCCGAAGGCCGCATGTATTGGCAACATCCACAGCCCGATCGAGTACATCATCGAGAGCCCTACATCTCCTCGTGGTGCCGTCTAACTCGCGAACGTGATATGTTGACCTTGTTTCAGCCGAGGCCCCTTCATCCTGCTCTGGAGCCGGCCAACAATACGACACCGCGACGTAGTGAGTACAGACATCCCCTGCCTTGAGGTCTTTGGCGGGCGTGGAGCGTTGTACTGAATCAAAGGGTTTGAATAGACGAAATTTCCGTGTTTTGTGATTATGTGGAAACTCGGGGCAAGAAGAGCATATCCTACATTCTGAATTCTCGACATCCGGATTCTCATCCTCATACTTTCGTCTTTCAATAGAAGGTCCCGCTTGATTACCATCGTCGCTAATTCTCGACCTGGGAGAGATCTCGTGACTTTTATTGTCTTCCTTTGAAGTTATAGTAGGATCCATAGACATTTTCATCGCGTAATCCATCATGCCTTCTTCGTCATCGCTATCGTAGCCATTGATCCTGACATCGGTATCGTCGTAGATGAGAAATTTAAGGTCCCTCAATGCCCACTCCTGGGCTTCCGGGCGATTAATTAATTGTTCAGATAGCGAAGCTACTCTCGTGTACAAATGTGGCGACAAGGGCCTGCCTTGTTGTTTGAGATCGTTATGCATCGCGATCGAATGGGATTCTCAATCGAAATAATCTTGGTATTGCGTGGAGAATTATGGGAAAGCACTATTCATACCGAATCTAGATGGGGTAGTTAATACGCTTGTAGAATAAAAGGAAGATAAGTTTCCTATGATTTAAATAGAAACGAAGGATTCACGCTGCCTGAAACAGTCTGACGGAGGCTGAGCCCCTGTCGATGCGGCTTATGCCTTGGCTACTACGACGCAGTGCGTAGGAGTACACGATGGGACACTGCTACCCAACTCTTTCACCTTCAGCCTGCAATTTCGAAAAAGACTAATATTAGGAGGGAGTTGTAACTAAACAACAGAAACCCATTCTGTATGAACCTGGGTTTCCACCGGAAGATATTATTTCATTGATGGGTTGGAGGCGACGGTCATGTTACTAGTACATGAAGCGCATGTGGTGACTTAGGGTGATTAACCTATGACGTATATTCGTCAGAAAGTAGATCACGACTTATTTTTTAATGACGTGGATGCTTTTCTACCTGCTCTCAGCCAGTATAAAGGCTGCCTATTGAAGTAGGACGAATGTTTGTGATTACGTGATACGAGATTAACACGTGTGGCCTAGAGTATTGGAGTATAGTCGTCACTTCTCACGGGCTGTCTTTCTTTCCTTCCTTGCTAGTAATGGTGAAACGATGCGTGCAATATACACACAACGCACTCTAGAGGACTAGCCACGGCTATGAAAAATCACTTCTAGAGATTTGAGGCAATAATAACAGTAGTCTGGAAAAGCAATCGAAATAATATTGGAGTAGCAAAACTACTGTAAATACTGCGCAACGACCTAGTCAGTCGATGCCAAAGGCATCGACCTCCATGGTGCCATGTATCTCCCTAGTAGAGAACTACTCTCCTGCTAACTAATAAATAGAAAAATGAAAAGTCTAGGGTCTCGCTGACCTAATCAACGCAACCCCCTGCAACAGTGCAACCCACACCGTCTCAATGGCACTGTCAGAATTTATGATATAAATTGCGTTCAATTAAACTGTGTGTAATGAGCCTGGGAAGTATATGTGATTGTTGTGCGCAATAAGTAGACGCTACCCACTTCACAACTTGGGTAGAATCGTCGACATGAGACCTGTCGGAGTTAGTAGGGACTGCAATAATTGTTAATTCAATTGGCCTAAAGTATGGTGATTATGATACTAGAAAATGCACTGACTGGCCATGTACATATAGGGGTAAAGTATTAATAAGTAGTAGTTGACGGACTTATATTATGATCACCCTAAAGTCAGTATAATATGCCATCATCTGAGATAGCGATGTTTAGGTACGTGGCTTAAGAGAGTTTTGGCAAATTTAGAAACATTTGAACTTGGCTCCAACATCCATTTTGTTTAGTTCAATCAGACGTTGTTAAAATGAATCACGAATTAAGAAAATGAGTATCCGACTTGAAGTTTCAATTTCCATCAAACCCCGAGTAACTGGCCAAACGAATAATATAAGTTGGCACAAATGAAAAAGGTCTTTTTCTGCCACTAACACTTGCAATGAGATCTTCGAGAAATCCTAATAGAGAAGTCTCGCTGCAATGACAACCAATGTGTTTGGATTTTCCACATCCTCTCGGGCCTTGCCGGTTCTGCGTCAAAGTTATGAAAGAACTGCGCGATGTACTTGTACATCTCAATGGTTGCTAGGTGCCGCCCAACACAACTTCTGCTTCCCATTCCAAACTAGAATCATGATTAGTAATTGGTCCCTGTCAAGGGTGGTTCGGAAGCTGAGATGTCAACTAACGGTTGTCAAGAGCAAAGCCTGTTGCTTAATAGCACGCTCTTCCTCCGAAGTTTGAGGAATCCACCGCTCGGGTCGGAAAACGTCCGCATCTTCCCCGAAGATTTCTTTGGAACGATTCATGCTTCTTGGACTGATCCCAGCAATAGCACCTTGCTTAATAAAGTAAGGTCCAATCTGGGCTCCATCTTGGGGCACATAACGGGGAAGTTGGTACTGAATGGAGGGGTGAAGACGTGTGCTCTCGGTAATAACCGCGGAAAGATATGGCAGCTTCTCAAGCTCTTTAAACCTGAAACCGCGATTCTCCTTTTCCAGGCATAAATCAGTGTGAGCCTGGTCAAGTTCCTGCTGTAAATTTCGCATGACTCTTGGGTTGCTAATTACGGTGCCGATAATTGCGAGTATACCAACTGACGTAGTATCTGCACTGATAGTTAGATTCACAACGTTCTATCTACAGTGATGAGAATAGCTTAGCTAAGTCGACTTAGAAGATTAAGCGATGTGAAGAGATTTCAAAGCATCGGGTAGACGACTCGGTTTACTTACCAGCGCCAGCTCTATATACGTCATTGTCAGCGATCTATATTTTAAAGATACTAAAGTCATAGGTCCAAATATCTAGAGTGGCCATAGGTAGTGAGATGGGGAATCATAGTAATAAGAGAGGAAAAGAGGAAACATACCCTAATATGTTTGAAGCTTCGGTTAGCACATCTCCTTTTGTGACCGGATTGCCATTCAGGTCTTTCGCTTCAATGAAATGTTGAAGCATGTCTCGCCGGGCGCCGCACAAGCCGTTGCGCATTCTCTCATCGACCTGGCGTTCAAGCCAATCCATGAAGATATTGACGGCATTTATACTTCGTCCGCCCAAATGCTTTGCAAGGAACATTGAAACGGGGTTGTTAATCCAATATGATTGTAATGGGAAGTTCCCCAAATTGGCCATGAACCAGAACCCGTCATGAACGGATTGAATAATGCCGTTCACGTCTCTACCCTGCTCTAAGAATCCGATCATGCTGCCCATGGCGAGCTGGCCGACGACGTCAAATGTGAAGAACCCCACCCATTTATCCATGCGTACCACTTCGCCCCTATCTGCGAAGCCATTGAGCCGTGTTAGATTCAGATTAAGGACATCCTGAATAAGTGGTTCCATGGAAAGCATTGACGTCATCGAGTAGGCGCCTGAGACCCTTGAGCGAACGTGTCGATGCATTTTTATGTCAGTAGCGGCAAAGAAGCTGACAGGCATGTTTGGTATCGTCCACGTATCGTACCAGTTGGTCTATAATTACAAAGTTTCAGATCAGTTTTTGCACTCATCAGCTGCGATTGACAGCCAAGTAAACCGTAATGAATACAAAATACCTTGACGACCCGTCTTCCATGACTATAAAGGCTCTCAAGTCCTTGCTCATCTACAAAGCTGATTTCGTTGGGAGCTATCCTCACCACATTACCGTATTGATTGTGTAGTTTGAGACAGTCGTCATGCCAAGTTCCCCGAAAGTACTTGTAGTTTCTCCAGGACTGTCCAAGTTTCGCGAAGAATGGCCCGGGGATATTCCGTAAAGGATGGAAGAAGAGATTGTATATAGTTTCAAGGAGAATATAGGCAGCCAAGGTCACGAGACCGACAGCTACGGTAGGACGCTCGGCGACGTGCAGATAGACCTTGGTCATCTCAGGAAGTTCAATTAGGCTAGGCATCTTGAAGACTCTTGAGGTATGGAGAACAGAATGAGGGGACGTCCCGACGTTTGTCTAGGGTGATAGGATCTGTTAAAATGTATGTTATGTAGAGATGAATAGATGAAGCGAGGATATGGGTACTGAAATGAATTTACCCTTTTTGCACTCTGAATCTAATATACTAGGCGGCCAATGGCTATATACTATGAAACACCACATAAATGTCCCCTCAGATACTGTGACCACATATTGAGTGGTCCGATCTGCCGCGTATGGGTAGACGGACTCGGGTTTCGTTCGGGGTCCGATGAACATGCGTGTTTCGCAAAGAAGATTAATAGGTCGTTGGACCGGCTCAAATAATACGCACAGATGATCTGCGAAGGGCGAGATTCAGTTACATGATAACTAAGATGGTTTAATGGTGTTGCTTTAGTTAATCACTAACACCTACACCGCGAGTTCTTTCGCGAAAGCATAATACAAGTGCTGCAGTAATGAACTCACTCACCTTATGCCACTACAATTGGTAAGTAAAGCGGCTATCAAATGCTAGAGTCAAGACGCTAGCATGGAAAGAGACAGCGCTGCTGCTGCATCGAGACCGAAGACTCGACTTGTACAAGGAGAAAGCATCTTCCAATCTAATTTTTTCATCGTCGTTTTAATTCCACCTCGTTAATCGAATGCTCTCCGATACCTCGACACTTCAGAATTGACAATATGGTCTATGCACCAAAGTATAGTCGGTTTGCATGAGCTCAATCTTAGAGACCTGAAGGATACTTGGAAGAGGATAGCCTTTGTATACTCTGTAGCGCGCCAAGGAGCGATGCAGAGATGGATCATTATCTGGAGACTAGCCCCGATATGAAGCAAGTTGGCGTGAATAATCCTGTTTGAGGATTTGGGCCTCCGAGAGAGTCGGAGAGGGTATTTTATCTACGATATGACTGTCATAACCCTCCTAACTTAATGTCAGTAAGAGGGATGCGGAAGGCATAGACAAATAGGCATCGCCCCGCTTCTACAATCTCTGTCTGTCCGTTAACTGACATTTTATAGTTTAGTTTGGTGATACGCTCGGGTCAAGGATACCCTAGTGAGAAGCGGTGATCTCCCTCCCGCACTGGAATTAGCGTCGCAAGATAGAGTCTAGTACTAGAAAGGAATTATCTATATCGTTACTTTAGATGTTCGACTTTGGCTAAACAATAAGTCTAACATCCACACTAGAACACCTTTTTAGCTTATCAATAAGAAGTTAATGAAGCACAAGTCATATCGCTATTTATGCCGTATACCAAAAAGAGGCTGCCTGTGAGAGACTGAAATTAGTACACACCAGTGACTACATATACAGTTTAAAGTTTTACTTACAGCGCTAAGTAGCTCTAACTAATGCACTTCGGGGGATTATACAGTGTTCGATTTAAAATACACTGTGCATACTGTGAGTACTAGCTTGATGTGAGTGTAAATTCGGCATTGCAGACGGCATTTACCTTGATACTACGGCGGAACTTTTCCTACTTGTTAACCATGCATTTCTTGGCGGAAAAGGCCCGTGAGTCTGCTCAGTAACACATGAAGTATGGCATATAAGTCCATCCTAGTCATCAAGTGCCACGGCGACCTTACCTAGTGTGTGGGGTAATCGCCGAGATAGTAGTCGGGAATTAAGACTAATCGCGGGAAGACCGGCCGAGAATTTGACGCCGCGTGACGGACTAGTAACCTATACATGTGCGGGGAAGATAGGCCCAAGATATCACGAAGGGTTTTTGGAAACGGCACATAACCCGTACCTATTGTTTGAGTGAGATATATAACTCCTTTCGTAGAGAACAGAACGAACCTAGAGGGCTAAACGAAATTCGGGTAACACATTGTTATTTGTACATCAACATAGTCTGCGAGAACAGCTCTGCCAACGTAAGAAATTACATAGAAACGATCAATATACGCAGAAAATAACAGAGTATCTGGCTGTCACGAAAGAGAACTGCAACACAATATCACAACAATACTGCAAAAGTAGATCGTTGTCAAGGTGGGACCTCACCTTCTGCAGCTACTTTTGTATGGGATCGTGACACGGGCTAAAATATCTTGATAGAAATAACAACCTCTCGCTTTGCCTTCGCGCCAGTCACGACGATGGCGTCCCAGCAACGTCTCCAGAGGGCTGCTCTGCTAATAGTGAGTTTTCTTAGACGACACGTCATGATCCTAGGACTAACATGAGCTCGAGCGTGAAAATGGCGGGTACCGCTTTGACGTTCAGCAAACACCGATCCCTGAGATACAGCCTTGGGAGATTTTGGTTTCGATATCAGTTTCGGGCGTGTGTGGAACTGACGCTTCCCTTGCTGCCGGCCACTTGGGACCCTCCTGCGACATTCTTGGCCACGAAGGTGTCGGCAGGATCGAGAAGGTCGGATCAGGTGTTGACCCGTCAATTGCGAAGATAGGGGATCGTGTTGGTGTGGGCTGGGTCCAAGACGTCTGCGGCCAGTGTCTGTGCTGTCGCGTCCCTGGCGGAGAGACCAGGTGCGTCGAGGAGATATTTTCTGGTCGTAAGCGGAACGGGACTTTTGCAGAATACTGTAGCGTGTCCGCGCGGTATCTCATGGTAATTCCAGAGGACGTGAAGATCGCGGATGAACTGGTTGCTCCGATACTGTGCGGCGGCGTTACAGCGTACAAGGCACTCAAAGTATGTGAGGCGAGCCCTGGCGAGTGGGTGGCAATACTTGGGGCAGGCGGAGGCGTTGGCGCTCTAGGGATCCAGTATGCTAGAGCGATGGGATATCGCGTCCTTGCCATCGATGTTAGCCCTGATATGCGAGAGCAGTGCCTAGCATTCGGGGCTGAGTTGTTTCTCGACGCTCGAGATGATCTTTCGTCAGCGGTTCAGAAGGCCACTGAAGGCTTAGGCGCAAAAGCAGTCATCGTCACGGCAGGCGCGAAGGCGGCCTACCAAGACGCCTTCAAGATCGTGGCCTCTTTTGGGATTATAGTTTGTGTGGGTATCCCACCTTTGCATGAGAGCATTAGCTTTCATCCTCTCAAATTCATCGATTCGGGGGTGAAGCTAGTCGGCAGTTTGACAGGCACACGGGCGGACACCATAGAAGCCCTGCGCTTTGTTCAAAGGGGTACTGTCACGCCTAAAGTCCAAACAATCTCGCTAGAAGGTCTATCAGATGCTATCAAGAGCGTCGGCAAGGTAACACCCCCTTCCAGTGAAATTAAGTCTAGCCTTTGCTAATGGATGTGAAGCCGGGAGTCAAATATGTCGTTCGGCTCTAGTAGGTCTCCTAGAATGTAAGTCCCTTGAAAATTTTTATAGCCTCGGAGAAGTCCTGTATTGATTGCTGTATTAATAGCCTTCGGAGTATTTCAAGATAGCGAAAACGATCAATAAATTTCAATTCAAGTGGAAAGACGTATTATATATTGAATTCACCAAATCCTAGGATTTTGTGAGGTGATTTTGTCCGAGGGTGTACTATAGGGCTCGATAGAAATATCAACGGATTCTCGACCTTCTAGGTCTAGAACAAAGGTCTTATATATATATAACTACTTTATGGGGTCTGGCTACTTTATCTCCTAACTAGTACACTACTTGAAACCACACCATCACTGGTAGTATATTTATATAATAGAACGCATCGAGTATAAAATATGATGGCATCCCTTTTTTTGCATCCAGACTGCATGTTGCAATAATTAGCTGACTAGCCATGATGTCCAATGATAACACTCTCTTCTAGGTGCCGCATTTCGATAAACCGTCATTCCATAGCTCTGGGTAATGAAGATAGGAGATAGTGTGCTAATGAAGTACGCACAAAACACGGCAGCCCTAAGCAGTCTATTAAAATCTATGAACAAGAAGAAGGAAAAGACTATATAGAGTCGCTTAAGTAACGAAAGATATCATCTAGCGAGGAGTACAGCTCCTTTAAATATAGGACTCGTCCGAGAATAGACGTGGTAGCCCCTATAAGCTACCGCCACGTGTGGCTGAATTGCTTGCACCGCCTCGATCCTATCCAGATATACTCTATCTCAAATAAGGCTTAAATAACGGCCGACGGTAACCGCCACCTCCGTATCGCCGAAATCTTCAATTCCACGAGACGGCCAAATTCTACCGGCGTTAGCCTACACTGGCCACATAGAACTAGTTATGAAACGAGCAACTCTTACCCTCTTACATATGCATAAGCGTGTATTGAGAATACTAGCGCTGGTAGTTAAACCTAGAAATACGTGAGAAGGAAGTATCACGCACGGGTGGACCATTCACCGGGCAGAACTTCTGAGGGAAAATCTAAGAAAACGATATTCTAGAACAAAGCACATCACAAATACTTAGACTACCTATTAACAGGCGTATAATGTTGCTCTTCCCACAGACTCACGTCACGAAATCACTGGATCACGACTTCGGCTCGGCTATGTTTAGCTTCGATTTGAGAGGTCGATAAGGTTTGGTGGTGCACCTGGCTAGCACACTTTCAGACAGAGCTACCTAAGTAGGCATAGCCGTTCCTTGCCGAGAGACGTCCTATCGCTAACAGATGGAGTTTATCAGGCCATACCGCGATCCACCGCAGCTCCAGAGAGTGACTGCGGGGAGAATTATGTCGGTACGTTATAACTCTGAGCAAATCGTGTCAAATCGCTCATTAATGCCAGCTTTTACTGATAATTTTATTACTGCCCAGACAACATGACACAAAGCAAAGTTATACCTCAGGCAACAAATGCGGCTACATTACCAGTTCGCCCTATGGCAGAGCTCCAAGGGCTCTGCTATTTTCCTAAAAAAGCGCCTTGGAATCGCCATAGGCCTGTTACAGTAAGAATCCGCCTATGCCATCAGGATTCCGCCGCCCTATTGCTAAATTTATCGCAGGTTATTGTTACCGGCGCGGGAATAGGGGGAATTGCTAGTACCATTCTAATATCTCACAAAGTGAGGAATGCAACTATACGGGTTTACGATAGACTATCGAAAGTGGTATGTTGCTTCATGTCTATTAAGGTCGGTAAAGCGGCCCAACTAACAGTTGCGGGTGAAGGGAGGAACCTGGGCATCTAATATATATCCTGGTGTGCGTTGCGACGTTCCATCGCATTCATACCGTAAGTAGACTCTAAAGGCCTCGGAATGGTTAGGTGCCAGCCAGTTTCCCCTTTCGAGCCCTGTACTGACGCCAGTCTCAGAATTGAGCTTTGAGCCCAACCTGGATTGGTCTGAGTACTATCCGAAAGGCGCCGAAATCCATCAGTACTATGAGCGAGTTGTAGCCAAGTATGGCATAGCTGATAACTTCCGTCTTCAGCACGAGGTGTTAAAGGCGACATGGCTACCAAGTGAATCGCAATGGGAAGTTGAAGCCCGCGATCTATGCACGGGGAAAACAATCATAGATCGAGCGGATTTCTTTATCAACTCTCAGGGGCGAATTAGTGAGCCCCAGATTCCATCTATCCCAGGCCTATATGACACCTTTAAGGGCGAAGTCATGCACACAGCTCGGTGGAAGAAAGACTTCGATCACGTCGGCAAACGTATCGCCGTCATCGGTAATGGTGCTAGTGGCTCGCAGCTGATCCCTAGCGTAATCAACGATGTGGCACATCTCGACCACTACGTGCGGAGCAAGGTGTGGGTAACGCCAACCTTCGTAGGTGATCTATATAGCGCCCAAACTGGCAAGCCAGGCGGTCCGAAGTATTCCGAAGAAGAACGGAAGAAGTTCCACGATGATCCCCAGGCATACTTAGAGCATCGCAGAAAGCTTGAACTCCACTTTCATCAAAGCCACAAGGGCGCAGATGTCCTCGGAAGCCAGGCAAACGACGAGTTCCGCAAAAAGATCCTAAAAGCTATGCTTGAGAGATTGGGGGGAGACGAGGAATGGCTCGCGCGAGTCATTCCGGATTATGCGCCTGGCTGCAAGAGAGTCACGCCGGCACCTGGTTACTTGGAGTCTCTGAAAAATCCCAAGTTAGACTATATCACGGAGGGTATATCACATGTAAACGAGACTGGCATCGTCACCAAAGATGGTAAAGTGCATGACGTTGACGCAATCATCACAGCGACTGGTTTCAAATCAGGTTTCGCTACTCTATTTCCCGTAATCGGGAAGGATGGTGTTGATCTGAGAGAGAAATGGGCTCCTGAAGGAGAAATCGGATATCCCGAGACGTATCTCGGTGTTATGGCGCCCGGTTATCCGAACTACTTCGCAGTGCTCCAAGTAAGTTCTTACATTGTGGATGACGCGATAAAGAGCAAGTTAATGTCTAATATTATACACTCTAGGCTCAGGGCAACGCGAAAGGGGCATCAGCTCCCGTACAGATAGAGATGGCGATAACGTACATCGCAAAATGCATTCGCAAAGTACAGTCCCAGAGCTACGTGGCGCTCGACCCCCGAGAAGACGCAGTGCAGGAGTTCAACGACATCGTCAACGGCTTCTTCCGCAACAGCGTGACGCACGACAAGTGCAGCAGCTGGTTCAAGCAGGGCCCCGGCGCTAGCCGTATGCTGCTCTCATGGCCCGGCACGTACCACCACCGTGCCGACGCCCTGCGTGACCCCCGGTGGGAGGACTTCGAGTTCACGCGCGCGCGCGGCGCTAAGCTGAACCGGTTCGAGTTCTTTGGGGATGGCACGACGGAAAGAGAGAATAAGGAGGACGATGGGGACTTGGCGGATTACTTGAAGCTTGTGGGGGAAATTGATCTCGCTACATTGCACGAGGCTTGGAATGAGTAGATTATTAGAACTACATAAAAGATAGACGGTGACTAGCGAGAGCTAACTACTGAAGCCGACGCGTTAAACGAGGTACATGTAGATAGGTAGTTTATAATTGACTCTTTTCTTCCCGCTGCGCAAGGTATTTCTAGTCAATACTTCCTCTACGTTTACGATCTACATGAAGGCCCTTCTTATCAAGTACTGTTTTGAAGATGGCTAGATGGAATATATACACTAGCACCTGGCTTTACAACATAGCCAGCTCAATTAGTTCAACGGGAGTTTTACCTCTTTCGAATGTCAATATAGCAGCTAAACTTAAGTAATAATTGTTGTAGTTTCATCTTCAGATATCTTGGTGCTAAACCAACACTTAAAATTCAGATTTACGTAACACTAGGAGATATATTATATCCTAGGGCGCTAGTTTTGCTAGCAGTTATGCCAGCATCTCTCTATAACACTAAGATAGTAGCAGCACTGCGGGGAGCGTCCCACGAGCGGGAAGGTCGACATCGTGCGCTACGGCACACGCCAGCGCTGTCTATTAGGCTCTTCAGTGCGGGGCCAACCCAGAAATTCCTCAAGAACGAAGGACACCGAAAGGAGCGAATCAAATTCGGCTTTGGCACACAGACATGCTTCTATTGCGGACCGCTAACGAAATTCTATTAACAACTATCGGAAATTTCTCCCAGCTCCTTAAATGTTAACTTCTGCTGTGAAACACAAACATGACGTACGATTGTTAGTCCCGGTAGGTTAGCTTAGATTGCCTACTTGGGAATGGGACTACTGAGCGATTGGTGGTTGGATGCTAAATTGAGTTAACCATGTCTCACTCTATTCCCCGTTGCTTAGTCCCACCCCGGGATTTGAGGAGAGCTTAGTCTAGCGCGTGTGTATTTATATTGTGCCGAGTCGTTCGGTACTATTCACAATGTTCGCGCTCAACACCAGTGATATAAAGTGGGATAGTAAATGAAACTCTGCGAGTAGACATTAGATAGGTTACTCAGTCGCCGTTACAGTATATTCAATTACCCGCGACAACTAGAAATGATCAGTACAACAAAGTTCCATAATAGATTATCCTAAAGGATCCTCGCTGTAAATATTAACTCTTAGCATTGGGGCATCTTAGGGGCGGGTGCTTCTATACCTTAGAGAACCCTAGTTTGCAGAACTATACTAGTTGAAATTTAGTTTGACTAAAGAACCTAGAATCGTATCCAATATACATACCAACCAAATTATTAATAACTCCCCTGTTCCCCGGGTGCGAAAAATTGCTTGAGTTATAGTTTCCCGTTGCAAAGGAATTCCACCAGTGCAGCCTGATAAATTCATCACACAGAGAAGAACTAGCCTTGACCTGATATATATCGCGATTGATTTTACAGTGATAAGCCTCGGCATTAATAAGGGTTTCTTTTCCCAATTTCTGTTATTTTCTCTAGCCTTCATTTTACACTCAACTAAAACCATCATTTTATCAGCTGGCGGCAAAAGAAACTCGAGGATGGCTTTTGATCCGAAACTCTGGCCCCCTTTTTTTAAATGAAAAAAAAAAAAAGAAGAATATAGCACCTAGTGGCTATGGTAGGCTATATGCCCCCTCCTTGGGTCGCATAGTCGCGGCCGACTGTAAAAACTACTAATAGTTATTATAGGTACATCATAAGATATGTTTGTATTTTCGGTGGGGGGCTCAAAAGTGAATACACCTCGTATTTCGTAGATTTCGAAGTTGATAGGAATGCGAGTTGTCATTTAGCAGTACATATGGGGCGCAGTCACTTCCGCGCGCGTTGTTAGCGGCACCGGTTGTGCGTCTTTACCTCATGGCGTTTCTCCCCCAATATTACTCCCTTATATGTTTGTTTGTGTTTATGACACTTTCCGGAGATTGCATATGGGAAACGAGCAAGTCCATTCAACTATGTTTGATTGGAGTGCTCTCAATGAAGTCACCTGTGTAACAATAGGAGAAACATTGCTATATATAGCAGTCCTACGGAGTTGTTTTGTAATAATCACAGCCCCTCGGGCGCCTTGGTTATTCGTAGAGGACGTTCTACTATCCGTAGAGGAATCTAAGCCCTTTTTGGAAGGGCCCCCCAAAGACCCCATATATTGCTCCGATCTCTACCTAATTTGTATAGGCAGCAGAGCAGGTCTCAGAAATGATCGGGCAATAGAAAAAACAACGGTCAAATGTAGGTCAAGTTAGTACTGTTAAGCCGAATTAATAATTACCTGCAGGTACAAACGTTTAGCGGTAGTTTTTACTAGAAACAAAGTATTTTTAAGTCAAAATAAGTCTTAAAACTACTAATATTTCCACGTTATTTACGCAGTAAAGCCGCAGCGTGGCAGCGGCTTAAGTCATTGTGGCTGTAGTGGCTTACGAATATATTATTGTGGCTTAGTTGAAAAGTTTGCAGCTGCACCTTTTAATTGATAGGACCGACTGTATTTCTAGATGAAAATCCAGGATTTGCTGAGGTTAGCTCCACAACACGTAGAAATTAGGTGGGGATCGGAGCAGGTCCAAGCTTCAGCGGGACACCTTTCCCAATGGGGTTTAGATTCCTCTACGGATAGTAGAACGTCCTCTACGAATAACCAAGGCGCCCCTCGGGGTTCACTCGCGCCGTCCCGGTATTTACTTAATAAGTATGTAGAACCCATCAAATTAATGGGCCACCCTTTACGTACGAGTAGATGCGAAGGACAGGCCTATGAAAACTACACCACGTGTTTTGTCATCAACACTTGGCGGAGAATCCCGACAGACGAGACGACATTGGGTGAAGAACGAGGGTCGTAACTCCGTCCTACCATGTAAGTTGATGTTTTTAATTGGTTCTCCACCCATGTCACTCAACCGCTAGCTGTGGTACCTACCCTGGTGCAATGTTTAGGATCGGTATCTGTCAATGACCAAAATCTATATAGAGATACATCAAATAGATAAATAGAGAAGATGCAAGCCATCGCTGGCCAAATCATATCACACCTATTCAGCTGCATATTTGGAACTGGTTGAGGTAGATAAAACATGCTTGATGCACAGTGAATCAGGTGTTTCCCGTCCCATCGGCCATATTCGGCCTGGGGGCTTAGTGTAAGACCGGCTCACGTGGCAACAGGGATTGACTTCAATCAGGTTTCCTTTTTCAGTCAACGGGTGTACAAGTTGACTCGCATCCGCCTTGTAGATAGATATTTGTTGTGTTATGCTTTGTATGTATCTGCATAAGAAACGCGCCAAGAATTTTCAAGCCTCACTCATCCACGCTATCGTGATTATGACCCCGAACGCTGGTAATACCTATGCAAGGGGTGTTATTTAGTCTATCATTGTAGATGGCCAGGATGTCTTGACAAGTTGAGACTTGGGGGCCCATCAATGTGGGCCAGTCATCTCAGAATACCCAGCTAATGGCGTAGCACCTACACGGATATGTCCATCCTGTAAATACCATTTCTATCCAGGTCCATTTAGATCAGTCAGTTCTGATGCCACACCTTTACCGTTCCACAATCACGTTGCTTATGCTGGGAGTTGAGCCTCACTTGCCCACATAACGCCTATTGTAGCATAGCTGTCTCCTGAACGCGGGTGGCAAAATCAGCCCTTGTCTACTTCCCTGAGTTCTGGAGTGAGTATACCCAGCATCGGGCCCACATTACGTTTATGATGGGTGTTTTCTGGGTTGCTAGAGCCCAAGTCATTGGGTCAAGAACGACAACGTAAATACTGGAAGATCTAGGCGGACGGAAACCCGGACCAGATTGCTGCCACAAACAAACATTCTCCTTACATCATGGGCTACGTTATGTGGTCTACTGGGTAAATAATACTTTAGTATATAGAGTGTCGAAGATTCCGCTTCGAAATACAGTCGAACCATTTCACTACCTCTCACCCCAAAATCCTTAATCATTCACATAAGAAACCGCGGCCTCCTTCGACACCAATATGCAGCTCGCAACTGTTGCGTTAGCTTCGGCTATCATTGCCACTGCCGGCGCTATTGAAACTCACGGTGGCTACCAATACGAGTCTCGTTTCTCTGCTGATGCTACCCCAGAGACAAAGGACATTAAAGACCCTTATGAAATTGCAGCTGCTAAGGAAGCATACTCTCATCTTCAAGAACGGATAACAGCCACAAATGTTTCCAGCCAATGCCTGACAAAACCAGAAGGGACGCAGCCAGCGGATCTTTACGCGCTCAAGGACTGTATCGTCGCTGATAACAAGGACAACTTCTTCACTCTCCTCTCTGAGGATATTCAAGATTCTGATAACTTCTGGGACAAAGTTGTTCAAGAATCAACCACTGACAGAACTCAATGGGTGCCTGCTAGAGTTGTGAGTGATGCCCTTGGTTCCTTGGTGGTAGCTGCGGGCCTAGATACTCTTGCGTTCTTAACCTCTCGCTGGGCCAACTTCTGACACTTTCAATAATATAGTACACCAAGGGCTACTTCAACGGTAACCTCACAGCAACTGAGTTTGCGGCATGGACGCTATCCCCCAACGCTGATGCGGCAAACCTCCACGCGAATCCAGAGCACTACTACAAGGAAACGGCATTAGATGCTACAGGCGCCCAGTACTCCCAAATCCTCGAGGGCTGGGGAGGCGTACTGTCCACCTTCGGAACTAAGCGGACCAACTTCACCGTGCCCGACTTTGAGACACCTGTGTACGGATCCGCAGATACACCGGAGGACTGGGATATCGGCCCGAGCTTTCCACTACCGCTTCAGCGTGTGGGATCCAAGATTTTGGTATCGGGAGGTGGTAAGATTTTCGGAGCACTTCACATCGCTGTGCGTGATTTCACCGCAAGTGAGGGTAGCACCGGTCTGTCGGGCATTGAGGTTTACTCAGCAGTATGGTACCCGCCTTGGGATCAGGCGAGCAATGCCGATCACACGGAATTCGTGACTAACTACCTCGCTGATGAGGCGCATCATATGGTTGTTGAGGTTATTAACTTGACGCTTCAAGCACAGGAGGATTGCAAGTCTGGGCTGTGTGTCATCCCATCCTAAATCGAATGTTGTGGGACCGTTGCCACAGCTTCAGTAATTTGGATGAAATTGAGATATGGATTCGGTGTTATCCGTTGGAAGAACACTCTTGGTGTTAATGTAAAGTAGCACAGCAACAAGACAATACTATGAATACTTGTTGTCATTTTCCCACTTCACCTCAACGACATCATCTTTAATAAGGAGAGTCTCGGAATTTGATTTTGAGTAAAACGAGCAAGACATCCGTGTAAAATAGGCCAAAAATATGCGTCCTAAAGCCAAATAGGCTGTCAAGGTGGCATATACGTGAGGTTTATAAAAAATATCGAGAAACGCTCTTTTCGCACATCCACATTAGAATATTACGCGCCGTCCCACCCAACCTGGCTTGTTTAATCTTTAATTACATAACCCTAACATAAACCCCAATAATAGAGAAGTATATAACTGCCTGCAGTGGGGAGGAAAGAGATGAAGACAGGTTGGATTAAGAAAGTGAGTCGAAGAAAGGGGAAGCGGCGGCCTAGACGACGTTTGAATCAAGAAAGAAATGACAGTACGAAAGCCGAAAGCAGATATATAATAGAAAGCGCGTAAAAACGGATTGCCACAAATAGTTCTGCTAACTCGGACATGAGTTAGGAGACTAGAAAGAAACTTCCCATTCGCATCCCTTTTGAACACCGGCAAAGCCTCCTTTCTGCTTGGATGAGGGCCTCTGTTAAGAAACTACGACACTCCTGTAATGGCTCCAAGAATACCCTTTTATAATCGATTAAATACTCTTCTCAAGCCTTAGGTAGCTTTCTCGGATACTAATATGTATACATTCACTAATACGGAAAAGAAATACGGAGTACAATCTTGGCATGGTCTAGTAGCTTGAAACTAGGATTTTTAGTACGCTAGGGTTCACCGCGCAAGACAATTTATTCGAAAAGGCTTGGCGAATTCACTTACTGCCATAGCGGAGGCCAACAATGACTAATGAGGTCATATATTGCTTGAGGATAATACTGACTTGTGAGTGGACCTGAGAAGGACCAAAGAGCGACAGGAAAGAGGGCAGCAGAATGATATCTGTCTCATTCGAGCCTGCTGCCAACATTCTTAATGCATATAATAGATAACTAATAATTAATTAATTAGTCAACCCTTGTAGCTGAACATCATGCCTATAACCCCAGTAGGATTACAACTATTACAGCTTACTAGTATTCTCTACCGCCACCACCAGTAATGAAATCGAAGTAAGAAGAAAATGGCAGTTCTAGACCCTGGTAGTATTAATAACAAAAATATAATAGGATGCGAAGGACAGTATCTAACAGCTCACAGGTACGGAATACGAAATAGAAGCTAACAAGGGCCAGCTGAAAAGCCCAGTCCCAAGTAGGAAGGTCTCAAGATGGCATAGGCATGGCATGGAAAAAAATAAGACGGAAAGTTCCTGTGCGAATGGAATAAAACTGCGCCCTGATCTCTAAAGAAACAGACATCATCGTCAAGCCCTTCACTTCCCTCATGTTCTACATGATGGCATCCGCCATGCTCTTAGCGGCGCTCGCAGCAACAACAGCTTTGGCACAGGTCTTCCCGTCTCCCGGAGGCCCCTTCAAAGTCTACTGGGAAAATAAAGAGCTTGTCGATGCGAATCGCGTCGATCCGTTCAATTCTTCTCGGACTCGCCGGTTGATGATCTCGCACTTCACGCCAGTAGCCGAGGAACACTGCACACGAGCCTGTCGCGTACCATATATGCCTGAGCAGATTGCTGCGATAGAAGACGCTATTTTGGAGGACGCCTTCGCGGATTTCGATTGGCCATTGGGACTACTTGGTGGGCTTGAGTTGGATGTGTGCTGCGGAGTATCGAAGCTGGCTAGGACCTTCAAATTTCCCACCGTCTTCTTTGGCACCGGGTTGAATACCACTAGGCTGTGGTACACTGATTTTGCAATGGAGATCGCAAGCCTTGGGTATCAAGTTATTGTGATTGACCACCCGTACGAAACAGATGTGGTGCTCTTCCCTGATGGAGAGATCGTATATGGTGGCAGTGTCCCGAACGACCCTAACAACGTCACTGTTATCGAGTTTGGTTTGGAGGTCCGCACTGCCGATGTGTCTTTCGTACTCGATGCTCTTAAAGTACGCAAAACAGTTTACTTCGGCCACTCCTTTGGTGGTGCATCAGCGGCTGATGCCACCAGAGTAGAACATCGTATTCACGCTGGTCTTAACCTAGACGGTTTCCTTTGGGGCCCCGTCGTCACTGCTGGAGTTTCTAAGCCCTTCATCAACTTTTCCGGTTCGTTAAACTCGACCAACGATGAAAGCTGGAAAAGCTTTTACGAGGCCCAGGACGAGAAACACCCCAATGTATGGGGGAAAGAATTGCATTTGGACAAGTCCTCACACGGCAGCTTTTGGGACCTTTCTATAATCGGGGACTTTACCGGCCTAAGGGAGAATGAAGACCTCGTAGAATACGTACTGGGGGAGCTGCCTGGTAAACGAGCGGTAGAGGTTCTCCGAGCATACCTCGATGACTACATCAAGTTCGCCTTGCTAGGAGAAGGGCAAGGTCTTCTTGCTGGCGAAAGTGAAGAGTTTCCTGACGTCATATTTGTAAAATAAACGCCTATAAAATACTAGGCACTACAGTAACATTTACGTACTAGATCAGAATTAGTAAGGAGCCCTTTACCTACCCAGCGGAGCCGGATAGAGTCATAAATTTTCGATTGCCTATTAGGCCTCATGGAGATTGGTGTGGTTACTTTTCACATGGGCCTCCGTCATGTTTATTTTGTTGAGGCGGGAGCCTAAATAAACAGATCGTTTACATTGTTTACATTACCAGTCATTTTCTCCGTCTCATTACCTATCAGCAGCCCCAGACCTTTTGAAACTCAAGTACGACATCAAATAAATACACACTTTTAATACTCTTATACCTTATCGCGTCTTATTCTCGAACTTTGCTACTTTACTCTTGTTCGACCAACTCTATCTAGGGTTTTTACCCCCGCGTTCCGCCATTCATTCTTCAAAATGATGTCGGTGTAGTTATCTCAATGCAGGCGGCGAGAGATCTTGACACAGAGAAGGCAAAACTAATTATAGGTCATGCCCAGCAACACCTGTTTAAAGCAGCCTGCTTTCTTGAGGATAGATGAGTGGGACTGCATGGTGTAAAGTGTGCTGTCAAAACAAAGACTCGACAAAGCTTTGTCACTAATCGTCACACAGCAAAGCCACAAACAAAACTACAATTTAAGACCTCCGATTTGTCATTTTCTTATAGACTGAAGTCCTTCCCTAGCCAATACATTCCCTTATGCAGGACCTATCTCGGTTCATCTGAAACCCCCTAGGGCTGTAAGTCAGGTAATATGCAGACCAGATCTCTCTTGTATAAATAAGTCAAGGTTTTTCTGTTTCTAACAAGGAATTATGAGACCACAGACCTCTGTAGACCCAAAGGGAATTATCAGCTAAATAGAACGACTATTATTTCCAGCCCTAGATTCTTAATTCTTGTTGCATCAATGCAGGTAGGCACTGCGTCTCTACTCATTAACCTATATCAAGCGCGCACCCTCATTTGGCTGACCGAATTGGATAGGCGGTGAGTCTTGAACCCGCGCAGGTTCCTGGCTGTGGAAACTGCGATCCAATACGCGTGGATTATGTTAGCACACCCAAAGGCAATACCAAAGGGAATGAGAGTGACACAGTAGTCGCCAACGCTAGCAAAGATGTTCCCAATATTTCAATCAAGAACCCCGAGGTATGAGAATCCATCCGAGGCTACATGTTTGATTATACCAGGCTAATCTGGTGATTGGAAGTCAACGAGTTCGATAAACTTCTATGACCAAGCTATTGTTGAACAAGTCATCCAGAATATCACTAACAATGGGACCATGAACAACATTTTCAATTGAGAAAAGAGAAGACAGTGTGTATCAAATCAGGAAGAATGATTGATGGATTGTTATGTGTCTACGAGCAGCTAGTTTTTATCAGCAGAGTGTACCATACTACACCATTCCTAGGCAATAGGGATAGATACACTAGAATGTCCACCTAACTAAGTATCTCTATTTAATCTATTTATTTGATTTCTACTTGATTTCGCCCATATTTCTATCCACACTTCATTATTATGAGAATTATTTCACTGAAGCCATGGAAGTAGCTATTTCGAACCAACTACTTGCAGCTTCATCTGCCTACGTCCACGTGGGGACCCTAGGAGCGCTGAAGATCCCAGTCATGCCGTCATTTTCCTTGGCGGCCGTATTAACCACTTAAGTGCTCAAATCTTTATCATTCTGAAGCTGAGGAATAGCAAGGCACTTTCAAGTTTCTCTATGCCCCCAATCTCCTTAGTAGCCGGCAGTCGTATAAGGGTATAGCACCAAGATACAGCGTGTGTAACTTACGACCAATCCATTTCTGTTTAACAGATGACGATGTATGTTTTTGGTTGCACTTTGCACCCTCAAAGATCCCCCAGGCGCTCTTACCCCTTCAACGGTTTGCCCAGGTCAGGCATTACTATGTGCGCGGTGGAGTAGTTGCAGGTTGAACGGTCCCACAACATGATCCGACCCATCTACGTCTCCCTGGTATCCAGATATCTGCGTGGATTCGGCGACTTAATGATGCATGTGGCTAGGTCGCCCGAGTTGACCTCGTAGTTCTCGGTAGGCAGGTATATGTTGATGCTAATAGGTATAAGGATCAACAAGTAAGGTCCCTAAATACATACACTCCCTACTGCCTATGTAGAAGAGCTTATATGTTGCCGTATCTGCTGCCACCATTTACGTTTCAATAGCTCCGCTTCTTAGAAATCAATCATACAATGATAGTTACGAACACAAAGTTATGTCTTAGTTCCCTTCGTTTTCTTGTCAATATGCTTGTTGATAAACAATTGCTTTGCTTCCTTTGTTAAAATAGACCTGAGTTACATAAAGCCTTTACCCAACCTAAACAGCAATGTCGATATCCTAACTCGTCAGGTTCCACATTCACATATATAATAACGACTCCAGCAATTACAATCCGTTTTTTTAGGAATATCCTCGTACCATGGGAGGTAAAATTCAGATCATATACCACCACAGAACGGATTCCCAAGAAGCTGTTAAATACTTCTAGTCGCTCGCTACGACAAGAAAGTTAGTTATGGGAACTATGGGGAACTACCAGCAGATAGAGAGTCATTTTGACCTCGTCCTTGTGCCACAATGCGCTGCCATTTGCAGTACTATGCTATGTCTACCCGAAAGAGACGCGTATGAAGAGCTAAAACGTGTCCTTGGTGCAGTTGAGCGTGAAGTTCTCTCCCCACTTCATGCACTAGATGCTGACTTAGGGGCCAAGAGTGATTATCGTGAACTTGCACAAGCTGTACATGAACTCGTTGTCTATCTTAATGAAAAGATCGCGTTGCTAGTTGGTAGGAGGGGCAACCAGGATGACATAGAGCTGGCGCTTCAACCCAACAAAAACGAACTCGAGGAGGCAATAGCGAAATGGAAATGGCTTGAATCTGGAGCGCCGAGAATGCCAGGGGCGTGGCCACAGACGTAACGCAAAAAACCCAGTCCTCCTAGTAGGTCTTGTTACACACTAGGTGTTGGATATTTCCCATAGCTAGACATATTTGTCTAAAGCAAATCAATATTAAGGTGAAGTATGCACGCATATATCTAATGCATGAGACGCAATATAAGTAGTATGAAATAATGACCACATGTGATTCCAAATATTTAGAGCTGCAGTTTTTAAGCTAATCAAAGCTGGAACCCAATGGTGATAGACGAGAATAGAAGAAGGGTCTTTTCTACGCCCCTGATATTGAAGTTGCGATGTTCCATACCCTAGACGATATAAAGTAACAAGTTTAGTCTCCTTTTGAATAGAAACACCTATTGTCTTGAGGATCAGTTTTGTGAAAGGGCACAGTTCTATCTAACGTTGGAAGATTAAGGGATAGGCTTTACAGATAATTCAAAAGATCGATATAGTTAGAGACTATATCATTGCGTATATATACATTTATTTTTATTATAGAATTAAAAGCGCTACTGGTTTCCGTTGTATATCTATTACGGTAATACGGAGCTATTAGTTCAGATAGGTCTCTTCATGTTCTTCCCAGCTAAAAAGATCCACTAGATTAGATCATGCAGCTTCACGATGTAAGCATATTACTAGCTCGACATATTATAGGGGCTGTCATACCAATTGGATCTAATTGTATTGTTGTTTACCATACCCAGCTTCCCGATATACCACAGTTGTTATCGCTTTCGAGTATTTGAGATCATGGCCATACTCTGTTTGACTTTGTGCTCGTCAGAATTGCCTACCGGTTCGCTCTTTATAGCGTGTACGGCCATGCAGCAAAATCCACCTCTCCAGCGATTCTCGACCCCCAAGTAAATGTCGAGAAAGACTACACACTCCACGCAACATCGATCTACCGGCTCAAGGTCGAGCAAGCAGGGACGAATATCAAAGATGAAGAGCTCAAATGCGAGCGTCTAGAGTAGCCGATTTCAGAGCGTTCGTGTGGTTGTCAATAATATCCTTGCTACTACTGTGACTGAATCTAATTGTCATTAAGAACCGAAATCGCTACAAGATTCTCAGGCAATGGCTTCCGTAGTGGAAGAAGTATCATGTGATGGGATTCTAGGATTGGTTCTAGACAATGTCCCTTACAAGAGAACACACCGATGAATGCTCCGCGGGAATACGATCCTAGCACGGAGGGCACTTACCTACCCCTCTACCTTGAGTGTGAGTCGATCGTTCCCAATGATAAAGATACAATACTCAATACCCGTATTAATACTAGACCTCGCCCCGAAGACCAGCACTCGCGAAAACTCTCAGAGCCTATCCGAGCACCGCATTCGTAGCGTCCTTCACCGTACCAACCTCCTCAGCCCTTCTAGCCCACGAGACAAATTTCGCGCGTAGCTATAGAGCTAACATCCTTACAGCCCTAGAGATACTCACGCTACTAAACGTACTACCGTACCTCGACATCGGACACGGCAAATGCCTCGACTAGGCGCGGCACCGCACCACGACCGCCGATGCGCTACCAGGGATCTACGACGGGGCGAAAGCGCCGTCTAAGTTCCGGTATCACACGACGGATGTCGCGAAATGGAATGCGTAGTAAGCTATACGGCGCTGTACCTACCGCCTACTAGCAAACACCTCCGGGGCCTTCCCCCGGCAAATTCGCCCGCGCAGATGACGCGCGTGACCTACGCCCTCGCGACGAGCAAGCCCTCGTGCGCATCCCGTCTGCTGCCGTGCGGGCGCGCGGGGTCCCCCGCTTCGCGATCGTTGATACGGGCTGCGTCGAGGTGTAGGGGCTGCGCGCGTCCTGGGACAAGTGGTGCATTGTAGCTGGGGCTGGGCTGAGTGTCTGCCTAGACTCAGAGGGCAGGGTCGACGAGAGTGTGCCAGACGCATTCATGTGGGCTCGACGGCCGGGTGACTCTGATGGCGGGAGCAGTAAGACGGGTGGGGGGGAGGTTGGATGCGGCGGGGAGTGCTGTTAGGCTGGTGCTGGAGAGGGATTTGTAGGTTTAGGGGCTCTCTGAGATGCGTGCTCTGTCGTCTATCGTGATCATCTATCATCTATCTAACGTCTATCATCTAGCGTCTATATCTTTCTATGACGTGTGCGCAATGCTCTAATAACATGCCAAATGCTCTATCCGTTTTCCTAAAGAAGGTACAGCTGGCGCATCACGGCAGACTCTCGCCTCGCCAGTTTCCAGCACCATTTCTAGGTATCCATTCATTCATCAATTCATGCCCTCTTAGAACTTAAGCCCACCCGATCCTGAAAAGACGATACTCGCTCTCATCTCCGCGTCCGATCCCGCTCGGTCGCGCAAAACATTCCTCATCCAATATCGTAAGCACGCAGCCGTGAGGGTTTCGCAACCCATCTCGTCCGTTGAACGACGCGCGCACTGTCTCCCTGATCCCTTCGAATTTGCCCGTCGTTCGCACCGTCAGCATCAGCCAGAAGACGCCGTCCGGCTTGAGCATGCGCGCCGCACAGTCTCGCAGCCAGACCGCATGTTCCGGGCTATAGATCACATCTGTCGCGACGAGCACATCGGCTTGCTCGTCCAAGGGTGAGGAAAGGTCCGGAGTCTCCCAGTTGAGAGGTGCAGCCTGGATCGCTGGCGATATCGGACTCTTGTCCTTGCCTACCACGGGGAAATTCTTGAGGATGTTCGCTTGTAGGTTTGCGAGGACTGTTGGGTGGAAGTCGGTTGCGATTATAGTTGGCGCTAACACACCTAAACGTGGTAAGATTTTGCCTAAGGCAATTCCTACAAGACCCGTGCCCGCTCCCAGCTCGACGATGCGTGGCTTAAGGCCAAGAGTGTCTTTCATCAAGTTTAGACGCGTGGGCGCTGCGCACATGAGATCGGTGAAGATAAAAGCGGCGCCCCAACTCTGTAACCCAACATCGGTGTGGTCGGTATTATCTCTGCCAGCTAGACCATCTGTGAGCTGCACAGTGATAGCTTGACTATCTGTGCCCTCTCCACTCCCTTCAATTTCGCAATAATCCGAACCGAGCGTAAAATGATAGTCTCTTGTGATTTCTGTGTCCTCGGTATCCTCCTCGTCCCAATTGAAGAAGGAAGCTAGGACAGTTGATGCCTTGTCAATGGCAAGCTGTCGCGCCTCGTTGCTCTCAAAACATGCTAGCTCTTCCACATGGCCTAAAAACCCAGTCACCCAACGCTCGGCCAGGGTGCGCTCGTAAGGGTCGTCGCGCAGCTCTAAACCTTCTTCATCCTTGCCGAGGCTTTCATCATTGTCTGATGCGTAGCCAGAATCCGCCGGTACAGGTAGATCTTTATGCGTTGAATGCGACTCAAAAGCCTTCGAGGTTGGCAACGGACAATAGAGAGAGTGGAGATCGCTTAACACAGACAGGATTGAAGACTCAGTTTGGTCAAATAATGAGCGTAGAGGAGGCAGGCTGCTCGACGGAGGCAGCGGGCGCCTCGCCGGGCTCATTGGAGCTATCTGCCCTTGTTTGTAGACGCTGGATGTTGATTTTGGTGAGGAACCCTGACAAAGAGAAAGTCATAAAGCAATTATTGGTGTGATTGGCGTTCGTTGCTTTAAGAGTCGGGTGAGTGGGGCTCAAGTTTAAGCCTGGACCAGTCGAGATGAAGCTATCGTGAACGTGGCTAATGAAAATTTTGGCCCCGGATTACCAAAAGTGGATTTGTCAAAACCGCTGCCCCAGACTGACTCACCCACCACCACCAGCCTTTCTTCTTATCTATAGCGCCCGAGTCAGTACGGGGGTAGGACTCGGCTGCATAGATAACGGTGCATTAATACAATTCATTAAATAGTAAGAAAGAGATTCGTGGCACGGGCCAATATTAGATATCGAGTTGGAGAGAGTAAGTTCTGAGATTTGCACCATGTTGGGTACTAAGAGTTGATTCGCGTGAATAAACGAACCTCACTCTAACATGGGACATAAACCATACCATTTACATCTTTTCAAAATGTCGTTCAAACATTAAATCCAATCGTACGGTGGACTTTTCACCATGCTTTACTTCCTGCCCCGAATGCCATAGCATTCTCTGCTGGAAAATTAGAGCCCTGCCTATCTTCGGCTTAATGTCGAGATACGGGGCCTCTTTCTCGTCTCCCGTTTCGCGTTCCATTGCAGGGGATTTTTGCCGCTTTCCTACCTGGTTTGGCCAGAATCGAGTCTCTCCACCTCCAGCTGACTCCCCTCCATCGGCACCCTCGGGCGCATCGTTAAGGTAAATTTGACATGTCAAGAAGCTTCTCTCATCTTTGCCTGGTCGCGCATATAGTGCATCGCAATGCGGCTTGAAGTGATGACCTGGCTGGTAGCGTAAAAAGCTAAGTCGCTCATTCGCCTCTTTGATGCGCCAGACAGTCTTTCTGGCGCCCACACTCGCTTTGAGATGTGAAGAGCCGACGACTATCTCAGCTAGTCTCTCCCCTCTCCTAAGAGTTTTCACCTCTTCTGGTAGGTGAGCAACAATTCGGTCGTAGAGCGCCCAAGCCCATTCTGGGGAGAAGACGAGAATTTTGTGGCATTCCCGAAACGCATTTCCCTTGCTCAAAGTTTGCCAATCATCTCCGGCAGCGGCCTGCAGCTTGGCACACTCATTAGGGCTGAGAAGATTGTCGATGGTCATGGCGAAGAAAGAACCGCAATCGTCTGCTAGGGAAGAGCTAGCGAAATCAATAGGCGTAATGGTGACAGCTGGCCCCTCATGACTGAGGAGGTTGGTTAAGGGTTCATGGCCCTGACCTGTTGCAGAATCCATGGTGATGTATCGGAATCAGACTACTAGATATTGGCTTGGGTGTTATACATGAGGATTCTTGTGAATTGTCGAAATTAGATAACAAAGACAATACAAAAAAGAGGCATGCTGAAGGTGGAATTTCATGGGTCGTTATTGACTTGTAGGAGATGGCCATGCATAATAAGATGCTGACTGCGATCCGGAACATAACGCCAAGGGTAGGACGGCGGTCATCATGAATCAACTGTCGGTACTCAGAGGGGGATAAGGAGGAGATAAAGAAATGAAGATTATTCTCTCCTTCTTCTACTGCTGAAACTAGTGGGATCTAATGACGCTGATGACTACACCGGGACGGGTATACTTGATTGAAAGGACGATGTAGCACCGTAACATGTTTCGTGTTGTAACAGCTTCGCCGAGGCAGAGTAGGCACCTAGAGGGTATGGTTGGTGCACGAGCCACACTATTTACAGTGCAGAAATTGAAACATACGGTGTATGCCATGCCGTAACCAGCCCTACACAGGGGCTGTGCCTTACCCAAGCTGAGCTGGAAGGGTACCTGTTGTCCTCGATAATGCTGGTCACTGGCTTGAGGACCAGTACTTTTCATACTAGCCAATTGGATTCATACTCAATAAGTTCATCTAACCGCCGGATAGCTAAATGACGTATAGAAGAGCGACAGCCGTTCGATCATACCACGGAACAATCGACGGTATCGTATCCTTTTGCAAGTTTTACCAACCAGCAGTTGCAAGAGCAGCACAACAACTTGGACTACCTATTGGAAGCCCTGAATCCTGGGAGATTGTGACAGTAAAATGTCGGTCCAGCGAATCTAAAGGTAGAGATGTCATCTGCTTCTTTGACACTATGAAAGAATTGCAAAGGCTACATTCAAGGGTTCGTCTATGTACCTAGCCATCATCAAACCGATACACGGCTAGGGCTTTGAAGCTGTCTTTCGTGTTAGCGACGCCTTCAACTCGATAAACACGCCCATCCAACCATAACAACGAGTTCGTTATAGAATCATATTGCGATGACCTGAAGGTAGGTGTCGGGCCTGTTTTACTATCTCCGTGTTACCTTATTATTATCATCTACATAGGTTTAATGGACACGCCGCAACTATGTAGCCTAGCTAGAGCCTAGGCCTCGTTAAAAAGACCACACCCCCCCGGATCTATCGACGAAGTATTCAATCTAGTATTCTGTTAAAAATTAAAGTTTCTTCGGCCGACAAGCCATCGGTGCAATCAACTCGCTTACGCGTCGCTTGAAGTTAAAATAAACCCTTCAGCCAAACATTAAAAATCCCGCTCGAGACCCGCAAGAAGTTCTCGAGGTGCTTCTCGTTCTCTCCTATACATAAATTCACGCTATAAGTCCTCCTCATCACATATTAACCTTGCCACCTCTTTAGTTATAATCCTTTTCCCTCCCCCGCTATACTACCGCCATGGCTCCTTTTCGCCATCGCAGCATTTTCTGTGTCTGGCCAAAGAACGTGGAAGATAACGGGTTAAGCAATGCAGAGGAAGTGTTCGATTGTAGTCACCACCCCGACGGCGATCGTTATTACGATCGGTGCTACCTCCAATTACCAACAGTTGAACCTCTCTCAGAGGACATGGTGCGCCTAGTGCGATCTCAGCTAGCTACTATGTTTTATGAATGTATGGCATACGGCCTGGTATTCACCTCCAAATTCAGACTCGCATGGAGTCAGTATTGCTACGATCGATATTGTACCCGTTCTTTCAACCTGCCTCGCCTGCCTCCTCGGACTTTCACTCCACATTCCCGCCCCGTTCGAGATCATCTATTGGAATACGCAGACGTCCACATTGCTGTTTACTTCAATTGGTTTGACTCGCGTTTTTTTCATGCTCAGGCTCAGAGCGCGTTTGAGATTCGAAGGCTGGGCCGGTATGTTCAGAGAAAATGGTTCTACTTACATGGCGGTCGGCCGCCCATGTTGGGCTATCAGATGTTTACCAAGCCTATTGGATTAGAGGGTAGCGAGCCTAGAGATATTCAGAACGTACGGGAATTCCATCGCAGCCTTTGCGATGCAGTTTCTATCGGCCTCAACGAACAAGAGATCCCAAAACTGAGCTCATCGACGTATCAGACACGATTACGGCCGAGGAATCCGAGCCCGCCACCGAGTACGAATTTAAGAACCTATAAAGAAAAAGGCCGCGAAATAGCGCATTTGTTTCGAGCAATCGTTATTGTCGTAGACGATCAGGTGATGCAATACGCAGAGCCTAAAATATACGCCCCCAAGATGGAGGGGAAACTCCCGTATAGCGAGAGACTACGAAGTTGGTTTACTTCCCAGAATTCGGTGTTATTGGTTAAGACGGGAGATGATGCGCATTTAAGTTCCCCTATTAGCTTCCAATCTTTATACGACTCAGGAACAGCATTGCCAGTAAATAGGCCGGATTGTGACGACGAGGCCGATGTAATCCGAGTGAAGATCGACACAGCTCTCGAGTTCATTTTTGACTTGATTCAGAGAGAAAGGGAACGAGTACCTTCTGTTGGGTTGGCAGCCGAGATAGAGAACAGACAGCATTTAGAAGTCTGTGAGAGGTGGGTGGATAGTGTTATGGAACACGCCGGAAAGGTTGGCATCGACGCGAATGGTTTTACGTGGGAAGCTGTTCGCCGAGCAAAGGCCGCCGTAAACGGCGAGGCTTTTCATAAGAATCAAATCGATCCTCAATGGCATTTTCTTGGTGAAGGTCCTATGCCACCTTTTCACGAGGATGTGCCTAGCGAATAAACAAATAAAACGTAACCTCATTATATTTATGAAAGCCACGCAAGCCTCAAGACTAGGTATATATATATATAAGAAAAGTTTAAACGCGTGTTAACTTAAGTATATCATAGTTATAAATAAAATAAAATTAATTAAAAAAATATATATATTATATATATATTAACACGATTAATTATTTATTATAGAAACTTAAAATATCCGTAATATCCACTAAATGAATTATACGTTATATATAATACCGATTAAACAGGACCCTGGCAGCCTTTTCCTTGTGATTTCAGATTTTAGGCTACGTACCCCACTCTCTCGCAGAAATCAGCATTTCGACGGAAAAGAATCCACAAGGTGTACCTCGACTGCGACAAGACGAAACGTAAAGACAAAGTTAGGCCCCAACCACTGCATCCATCCCATTGCGAACAGATTTGACTCTGCCTGGTGCAAAGACTCTCTCACTATTATAATTCCACTTCCAGAACCCATTATCTAGCGGCTAGGCCCTACTTCCTCCCTCCTGTTCGCGACTGCTCTGCTCCACCTGATCAGAACCTTGTCGCTATAACCACTTCCAGATCCTCCTGCAACCTCCAAACGATACCACTTGCGCTGCCACTGCTACTGCTACTACTCAGACGCACACATCGCACCTTCGCCTTCGTCGCTACTGCCGTCCGATAGAGCACAGGAGTACCTACCTCTTAGATCCTCCCTCGAAAGCGCACCTCCCCCTCCTCGTCCATCTCTCCAAACCCGATTGTGGACAATCGACTTCTTTTCCCCCTCCGCCGACTTGCGATCCCACCCCGCAAGCCTTCAGGTTTCCCGCCTTCTACAAGCCTCACTCACAGCTACTACCTACACACACACACTAGTCAAGATGTCTGAACAAGTCGATCTCACTACGATCCCTATCTCGCCCAATGGCGACAAGCCCGATCTGCCCTCCTCCGTCGACCTAGACGGTAAACTCGTCACCGTGTTCCACGACAAAGACAATTTCAATGTCAAGCACCCTCTACAGAACAAATGGACCCTCTGGTTTACCAAGCCGTCAAGCGGCAAGGTGAGTTTGTTGTGCTTGTCGCTATTTCTACTGCACTTTTCTCGCTATTCAAAACCCATGGCATTCTCACGTCTCACGTACTAGTATCAACTGACATCCTCTCCTCTCTCTATCTAGGGCGACAACTGGAATGACCTTCTGAAGGAAGTTATTATCTTTGACTCGGTCGAAGAGTTCTGGGGCATCTATGTAAGTACTCCTCCACCTGTCCTGCACAACGGCTGAGCGAATCCGCCATTGATGGTACATCGAGATCAACTAACTAACACGTATCCACTTCAACAGAACAATATCGCACCTGTTTCCGATCTCGCCATGAAGTCCGACTACCACCTCTTCAAGGAGGGCGTGCGGCCCGAGTGGGAGGACCCCCAGAACAAGCACGGCGGCAAGTGGTCCTACCAGTTCAAGGACAAGCGCAGCATCGACATCAACGAGCTCTGGCTGCAGACCATGATGGCCGCCATCGGCGAGACCCTCGAGGACGAGGACGACGGCGAGGTCATGGGCGTCGTCGTCAACGTCCGGAAAGCCTTCTTCCGCATCGGCGTGTGGACCCGCACCATCGGCAAGAGCATCCCCGGCCGCGGCGACGGCGACGTCTCCGGCGGCAAGGGCCGCACTCCGGAGAAGGGCCAGAAGATACTTCTCTCCATCGGCAAGCGGTTCAAGGAGATCCTCCAGCTGCCCGCCAACGAGACCGTCGAGTTCTCTGGCCACACGGACTCTGCTCATTCCGGCAGCACCCGAGCTCGTGCCAAGTTCGTTGTCTAAACCCAACCTACCCTTGGGAGCGAGGCTCCTCGGCGGCAACGAGGTTACGCGGACATGTTACTTAGCACTGGACTTTTCTAGTCAAAACTAACGAAACGCCTTCGGAATTGCCGAAGGTCGCTCGCTCGCTATGTTAAGCAATGAAGGTAAAAATGGCATGAATATCCCGAATGTGGTACTTGGCGTTTGCCTTGCCTTCCCTATAATATCACATTGTAGAAACGGAGTTGGCGAATGGTTTTTTGCCTGCCTGGCCCTACCATTTCTGGACGGAAACTGGTCGGTCGGAACGAGCATCATGAAGTAGAGCGTAATTACAAAGGAACAAAAAAATGGCTACATTCCCAAAATATTCGGGCTTGATCCTGCTCGTTAGATGTAGTGTTAGCTTTGATTTCGAATAGCTGGTAAATGAGTCTGCTATTTCTATGCGGCACTTAAAAGGGTCCGTGCGGTTGCACAAGTGTCTGTTTTTAATACCTCTCTGTTTACTCCTACACCCTACCCGTGACACTATGTAAGTAGGGCAGATTGATACCAAGTTATCATAGGCTGTGTGAACTGGCAAGTTGTGTTAATGCGGTGTAAAATCAGCGGCGTACACAGAAGGTGTCCTTCGCTCCGGCGAGTTCGGATCTATGAGGCACTTATGGGATGTATGGATGCATACCTAGGTATGTATATGTATTGTGTATCTGTATATGCAGGCACTGATTTCCGATGCATCCTATATACAAATCCTACTATTCCAAGAATATTGCCCGAGCGCGCACGCCCACGCCCGCGAGCACGCCCCATACTAGTAATCGTCATGCAGAGTGACACAGGGGCTTGCGGCTGGGACTCTCACCACAGAAAACGCATATTTCCCATCGCAAATTACAACGTCACCACTCCTCAGCTCCCAACCCCCGTCCTGAAATCGCTCACATCTCGTCCCCGCTGAAGTCGTCGAGGAAGACCTGGCGCAGGAGGTTCTTCTTGTTGATCTTGCCCATAGCGTTGCGGGGGATGTGTTCAACAACGCGCAGGACCTGGGGGATCTTGTAGGCGGCGAGGCGGCCGCGCAGCGCGCGGCGCATGTCCATAGGCTTCCAGCTCTCGGGGCAGATGGTGCGGTCCAAGATGACGACGGCGCCGACCTTCTGGCCCCACTTGCCCGAGGGCACGGCGAGCACGGCGGCCTCGAGGACCTCGGGGAGCGAGAGCAGCTCGCGCTCGATCTCGAGTGCCGACACCTTCTCGCCGCCCGACTTGATGATGTCCGCGCTCTGCCGGCCTAGGATGAAGTACATGGGGCCCTGGGCCCAGGCGCCGCTGGCGCCACTGCCGGCAGGTGCGGGCACCTCGCGGCGCACGGCGACGTCGCCGGTCTTAAACCAGGGGCCCTTGCCATCGTCGGCGGGGAGGAATTCCTTGGCCGTGGCTGCAGGGTTCGCCCAGTACTCGCGGAACACGTTGGCGCCGCGCAGCTGGATCTCGCCGGACCGCTCGACTGCGTCCGCGGGAATAAGTTCATTGGTGTCGGTGTCGAAGAGGCGCGCCTCGACGCCGGGGAGTGGCCAGCCCACGCTGCCGTCCACGCGGTCGGCATAGTCTAGGCCGCACGAGAGCGCCATACCGACCTCGGTCATACCATAGCGCTCCAGGAGGACATTACCTCGGCTGAGGTCCTTCCAGGCGCGTTTCACCGGTGTTGGGAGTGCGGCTGATCCTGATATAGCGACGCGCATATGCTCTGGGCTTGCGGCGATGCGGCCAGCTTCAGCAATGTCTGGAGATAATGCTTTGTGTGTGGAGAGCAGGCGCGTGTAGACCGTCGGCACGACGGTAAAGAACGTTATCTTCTCCTTGCTCATGTTGGCGAATTTATCATCTACTGCTGCAGCGTTCGTGTTGCTACTTGTATACGTTGTTCCATTGGCTAGCGGGATTGAGCGAGAGGGCTCGGGTCGGACCACCTCATTCAGATCAACAGTTAGTTGGCTGATTCTCGTGATTTCCTGCGATGATAGGATAATATCGGCTGCCTCAGGAGAACCTTTAGGTCCTGACGCTAAGCGAATAATCCCATACAACTCAGCAGCAATCTGGCTGATCCTGCTTGTGTCTGAAGGAGATAGTGTTGCGTCTACGCTAACGGGAGTAGTAGCACCTGTGCTGCATGCTTCTGAGACGGTGCGACTCAGGGCACTGGGCATAGACATGTACGAAACGCCCTTTCCAAGGGTGTTCGACACAGCATCGGGAACAGGATCCTCTTTCAGAGATTCGAGATATGGGTTCGCGAACCGTCGCCATACGGTGTCTGCGTTAAAGGGGAAAAGAAACTCAATAGTACTTCCCGCGAATAGAGGGGTGATGATAGCGTTCACTGTGCCGTGGATGTGGTGTAGGGGTAGGATATGGAGCAGCCTATCTTGTGGGGTGTATTTCCACGCTTCGATCAAAGCGCGGCTTTGCGCCGTGAGGGCAGTTTCGGGAATGAGAACGCCCTTCGGTCTTGCGGTCGTACCCGAGGTATACAACATCATACCCGCTCCCTCGGTGTCGGCATCATCCACGATCGTAACTGTATCAAAGACAGTTGTGTCCTCAGACAGTCCCTGGTGCTTCGGCAATTCGAAAGACTTGAGGGCCGGCGCGAATTCAGGATCCGTATTAGGCAATGGTTCAGGCCATGGAGTTTGGAGCAGTTCTTTCGCCTTTGACGCAAACTTGGCTGAGTAAAGCAGTAAAGAGGCCTGCGATTGCGTAAGGATATACTGCAACTCGGGTGCAGGGAATGGAGGCGATAGGGGTAGCGCGATTGCGCGCGAGGCGAGAATAGCGAGGAATGTCACTATTACATGTGAGTAAACCGATACCATAGCTTTGTATGAACGGGTGATCTGCGCTGGACATGCTTCGTACCGACATAATCATAGCTGTTTTCTACGAGGAAGGCAATGCGCTCCCCACGAATGTCCGACTTGCCGGCGGCCTCGTGGATTTGGTCGCGTGCCCGACAGACGTCAGGGAGCAGCTCGCCATATTTGAAGGACCGACCAGAAAGACAATGCGCAATAGCGGTAGAGTTTGGATCGTGCCGTGATATGGCATCAAAGAGGGGCAACTTGGGTAAAGTGAGGGTGGAAGCCATTCTAAAGGAGCTGAAGGAGGTGGCAAGTCGAGTCGCAAGAAAGAAGCGCCGAAAGCAGTACGGGTTACTCAACAAGGGCGGTCTGAGGCGGGCTCTATAAGTAGCGAATGCATGGCCCGGTGCCGATTTAATATTACTATTGCTGGTACGGCTAGTAGCACGAGAGGGCGAGGAAATAGTGGCGACGACGGAGAACGAGTGGAGCAGCGAATGTTGGGACCGGCAGATTGTGGTGGTAATGGTGGTGGTGGTCTTGGTTGAAGGAAGCAGCAGTCAGCAGCAGTCGCAGTAGCAGCAGCAGCGAGGAACGGTTCGAGGTAGGTACAGACAGTCAGACGCACTCTTCCCCCACTAGAACACCACATTCCGGCCGGGTTGGGTTGCGCGGATCGGCCCTCAGATCTAACCTGTATCTACAGTATCCCGATGATAGGTAGGTAGGTACTGTAAGGGTTAAAGGGTTCAGGGGTCTGGCGAGGAAGTGTATACGCAGGTAGGTATTCTGTAAAGTAGGTAGGCCCTGTAAGTACTCTGCTGTAGCTACACAGCTTTATCAGACTCTGCATAGAATACCTTACATAGTAGGTAGGTAGGTAGGTAGATAATCTAGAGTCATTAAGCGGTCAAGGGTCGCCTATCCCTGGCAGACGGGTTAGAAGTTGACATCTATCTAGAGATTAAGGTTGTCCAGTGATACTAAAATGATATTATGATGGTACTTGTAAAGTGTATGATAGCAATCAATTTGGCGGCGGCAAGAATGGGGAATTGATGTAACCGTAACTTGGAAACTACCTATCTTGGGAATTGCCTGCCTCATCAGCCTGCAGGTGTATGCGTGGGCAGGTACCTCTTAGGTAGTAGGTATCCTCTAGTGTACCGTCCTGCGGTGTGTGTCAAGGGTGTTTAGCCCCGACGTCAATTGACGAATGGCAAATGGGAGACAATCGGCAGAAAAAAAATTGGCAGCAGCCTCCGTCGGGAGCCAGCGGGAGATTCCCATGTGGTGGGTACCTCCTTGATTTGTTGATCTTGGTGAATTTGTCGGGACTCGGGGCTGAACAGCGGTGGCTTTCTCAGGTGTTTTGGGACTGGTACAGCGCCGTACGCAGTCGCCTAGGCATGCGGCGACTTTATCGCGATGGATTTCGGCACTAGAAAATGTCCGGGTGGCTGAAGTTTGCGATTATAGCGTGCATGGGGGCCCGGTCGGTTACTAAGGTTGGCGCATTCCTGCACTGAACGACATGCTTACATGTACTGTACCGGGTACTTAGGTACCTGCTAGGTAAGTGGTGCCAGTATTATCTCAACACTTCTTGTGCATCGAACCACCACCACGCCAATCTCAAGCCAGTACTCAAAAGTGCTTTCTTTTGGTTTAGAGACACTAAACTCGTAGGTAGACTTAAAATACTACTAGTGTAAGCCTCACCCCACTAATGGTAAGGTGCTTGTGCTGATGTAGCACCGGAGTGCCAGTCAGCCTATCGTATAATATCGACCTTTTCTCGGCCGCCTCCTCCGGATATCAAATTTACGGCACCAGACTCCATTGATGTTGCGCCGAATCACGGCGACAGCTTTAACACCGGCTGTGCCGATCAGGACCCTATTTCCTGCACTGTCATTCCCTAGACGGCTGCAGTCTACGGTGGTAATGGCCTCCGAGACTCCCATGGAGGATGCTATCCGGACTAAGGTAAGATTTCATCATCGTCTCAGCTTACTTGTATTCATATATATATTAATGATTGAGGTGAACTTGTTCATGTCATTCGCATTCAATATTCGGCTATTAGACATGGAAGTGAAAACAGAAGTCGGTGGCCCAACTAACTATGAGCAGGTCACAGAAGCGTTGAGTCCATCACGCCTAGAGATCTTCAACGACTCACATAAGCGTAAGTCGACGGTTGATTTATTTCTCCCGAATCTATCACCGCCAACTTCGCTCGCCGATTATATCCCGTCCCCCTTCCTTTCCTACCGGTCTAGATCTCCCCCCTCCGCTTCATCTACGCTAACACACATCGCAGACGCGCACCACAAGCCCATGCAGGACAGCACGTCGAGGGAGACGCACTTCCGCGTGGTCATAACGTCCGAGGCATTCCAGTCCAAGATGCAACCCGCGCGCCACCGCCTCGTCTACGGACTCCTGCGCGACGAGATGGCTGCCGATGGCGGCATCCATGCCCTGCAGCTGCGGACCATGACGCTCGAGGAGGAAGAGCGGCAGAAGGCGAGGGAAGAGACCGAGAAGGCGTAGCGAGTGTGGAGAAGATGTGGGGGGCAGGGTACGCATAGGGATGTGGTATGTGTGCGTTGGGTTGTATGATTAGGTGCTGTACAGTCACTGTTGGGTAGGAATAGGGGTTCGGTGGCGGGCGTGGTGCATGCTGAACTTGCTGTAGGACAACCCAAACCAAGGGGTACGTCAAGAATGGAGCAAGAACTCAGTTGGCTATAAAATCTCAACGACTAGAATGGATATATACTCGAACGACTGAAATGCAAGTTGGCTATATCATCCTACCACTACAAACCACATACTGAATGATTGAAACACTAGACGAAAGTAGGTTTCATGCGATACGTCGATACATTCGATTATTAGGCAGTCATTAATATGTGAGAAAAAAGGGGATCAAAGGCCAATCATTCCCTTCACCGAGGAAGGGATAGGATTTAGACACCGGCCCCCTATTTGAGATCCTCATGACAAATTTCCGCAAAGCTCGAAAAAGCTCAGTTGCATAACGAGAGAAAGTAGTAGGTAGTAACTTTATGTTCGCTAAAATCTTTACTTTTGCATTTGCAAATATTCGCTGCTCTAGTTGAGCTGTGGTGGGTATCTAACTTCCTAAGCAATCACGAATACCAAACCCACACGTACTCCATACTACCCAGAAGAATACTTTTTCTATGCCTTACAACGGTTGTCCTACATACGCATACAAAGTACGGCTACTTTTTACTAGACACGGGGCTGTGTCTTATGGGGATCGAACTAGAAATACTCTCCCTCCCAGCCATTGTCTTCTTGAAATGTTTCGCAAGCCGGCGCCGGCGCCTTTCCTCTGGATCTTCCATGCTTTTTCCACTTTTCTGTCTTGCGGTAGGTTCGGGGGTATCAGAGCTTCGAGGGGCGCTCTTAGACCGCTCCGAGTAGTTGCTCCCCCCGCTGCCAGAGTCAGACCACATCCTACTGTGGGTGCCTGACGCAGGGCCCAGGGATACTCGCTTAGCTGCTTCGGGGCGGAGTTGGTTGGCTGCGGTCCTCTTTCTGTCCGTGGTCGATTCTGAGAAAGATCGCGTGAGGCCATTGTAGTTGACTGGTGGGGTTTCTGTCCCGTGAAAAGATTGATGGGCTGGTATGTATTGATTGGCCGTAAAGGATATTGGTGTTGGAGTTGGTGGCAGCCTAGTCTCGAGCCCCGCTCTCTCCCCTGGTTGTCGTATCAGCTCTTTCTCTTTCCATGATTGCGCATTTGTCGGGAATTTCGAAGACATAGATCTGTTTTGCCTACTATGCGGCTCTGCATGACTTTCAGAGACCGAATATTCGCTTGGTCCTTGACCCGATACAATGCCGAGCGACAGTCGTGCCGCTTTCAGCTCGTTTGGGTAGAAATTGAGGATTGATTGTAGATTCTGGCGGGTCACGACCCGGGAGGTAAACAAAGGATCGTCGTCAATCTCATTGTACCATTCAATTGCCCTCAGAGGCTTCTGAGGCGGTTGTGATTCGTCGCAGTCCTTAACATAAGGTAGATATCCTTCGACCCAAGCTCTGATAAAGTCGTCATACAACGACGTCCGAATCCTGCGGTATTGTAGCTGAATATATATACATGCCGTAACGAAGTCTTGTATTGTTCCATTGTAGCTTGGATATGTAACTGTGTAATGGATGAATGGAGCTTCCCAGCTACTTAAGGCTACAGTAGGGCGGGTGAGAGAGATAGGTTGTTGAGGCGAGCGAAGCACGCGCGAGGGTGAGATTGGCATATCCATGGGGGAATGATGTCTCGACGCCAAGGAGCTACGGGAATCTTTGGAGCTAGAATTTGCATCATGCATTGGAAGCTGGCCTGGCCTAGCATCCCAGGCGGGTATGTGCTTTACGGCATGAGTATTTTGGTCATGTATTGTAGACGGTATGATGGAGGGTGACGTATTGCCAGCAGACAAAGAGCTTTCCTTATCATTGTTCTGGCCGGTGGTGGTTACTGTTTTGGTTGGGCCCACATTAATGTTCAGGTGTGAGGCAGCGCTTTGCTTCGGTCCACGGTACAGTTGGGGCACGGGTTTATATACGTGCTTTTTTGATCGGGGTTTGGGTTGCGGATCTAATTTTGTCGAAGCAGCTGCCGAAGTGCTTTGCACAGGTTGTTCAAAAGTGCATGGAACAATTTGGGCCGAAGGAGGCGTTGCTAGCATAGGAAGACCTGACTTATTGATGGGTTCAGGATTGTAGGCAAGGGCACCGGGAACTTGAACCTCAAGCTCATCCTCGGGCCCCTGGCTACTCGGGGGGAATTCAACTGGTTTGGAATGTTCTGGTAACGCGGGTGAGGTCACGATAGGGGGCTCTAGTGACGATTCCTGAGGAAGCTGGGTTATAAATGGTTGCACTGGTTCTTGGCTGACAATGCTTGGCGGTCTGAGATTTCGCTCAGGACTCGATGCCCACGAGATAATGTCACTGGGGTCATCGTCATCTTCGTCGCCATGCTCGCCACGAGGGAGAGATGATGACTGGCTTCCGGATGGCTCTGGAGGGTCTGCATTGTCCCCTGCGCGATCTGGTGACGCGGTAGTTTTGGGTACTGCTGTCGCTTGCTTCTGCCGCGCGTGTGAAGCTCTCAATTGGTCCAATACTTGAGGTGGAACGTTGACAAAGCCAGCAGGTCGTCGGCTTAGAAAACTCGCCCACGACTCATTTCGATTCAGCAATTTCTTCTGTGCGCTAGAAATCTTGAATAGTGAGCGCTGGATTTTTGTGTCGTCCAGTATATCGGAAGGAGACGACTCCGGTGCAGGCGCGGTAATGTTGACACCTGATTCAAAGCTGTGTGCCATGATGCTTGGCGCTCAAGAAGGCCCAGGAGTCAGTCACGCTTGGTCATACTGCGACACTCTATTCATCAAAATGTCGTTGATCGGGTATATATGGCTGCGTGAATGAAGTTCAAGCTCAATCCTGGGCGGCTGTCGCGTAAGCTATTGTTGTCACATCACACGAAAAGGTTACATAATGCGGTCGGATTCTCTGTACTGTATGAATAGCAAACGCGGCCGGCATGAATAACACGAAAACCCACCCAAAAGAGCCGTGGCGGGGCTTGAAAAGATGCGAAGTCACGTGGTTGGCTTCTTAGCTAGCCAGGTCGAGTTAAGCTTACGGTAGTTCGATCTAGATAATGCGAGTCTCATGTGGGGCATACCTAGGTACCTTTCTGAATCCATGCTGCCACCTGCTACCGATGTCCTGGAACCCCACACCACACTACAGCCTACCTATGTACCCTTTCCAGTTAGGATGGATTAGACTCTAGAGTCACTAGACGCCAGACACAACACTATATGTACCTACCTACCTTCAACTCTGTACACCACCCGAGGTTTTGGGCACCTGCATTACTGCATTACTCCACCACATGCGTCACTGATGTCTAAGGGAACCGCCTTCTCGGGACGCATGCTACTGCCTACCGACCTTCTACGTATTTACCAAACCTAGTAGGTACAGCACACACTGTCGGTACTGTAGCATAGTGTACTTTATTACTTTATTTCTACCGATCTCGCTTCCCTGGTCCCTTCCGCCTCTCTCATTTCTAGGGATAGGGGTCCTCGCCGATTCCCACTTCGTGTGGTCCGTCCCGCCATGTCTTGTGCCACTACGTAGACTTCACCGGTTGTTAGGTAAATAAACTTGCCACGTTCTACCTGTTGCTTTGTTCTGACTGTTCGCCTCAACGCTATTAAGCAAGTCATCGCCCCTCGCAAGACTAAAGGACCTCACTATATAGCAATTCAGTGAAGCTGCGGAGACGGATGAATCTCGCGGCGTATTATTATTATACTATCACGCCCGTTTCAACCATGAACTATTGTCGAAGATGACCTATCGTGCTTACGAACCAAACGCATCGAGCCCGCTACCGTCATTTCACCTGCGACCCCCGTGTACCTCTTACCGTCTACGTCCTCGAAGTCGTAGCAAGTAGCGTAACCAGCGGCAACTATGTCGGGAAAGAAGCCTCCGTCTTTGCCCATGTCACCACCGAGCGTTGTCCCCCCCAGTGACAGGTCCCGTCGTCCTTCGACCGCCTCTTCCATTGCTGCCGTGCCCCAGGTCGATAAAGAGCACCTCGCTCAAGCACTGGACAAGATCCATACCTCGTCTAAAGAGGAGGGCGTGCTTACCACCTTCAACGACCTCGCTCCGCCACCCGAATCCGTCACTGCTATCGAGAACAAGGGATTTGCTGGAGAGCTAGTTCAAAATGGACTCAGCGGGCTATACTCGCGATTAAAGGAGGCCGTGCGAGTTGGTGGGAAGGATACAGACAAGGACAAATCTGCTATAACAACGGCCCCGGACAACTTCGAGTCGGCCCCCGCAGATTCTGTTTCCCGCAAGAGCGCCGTACCTCCACTGCCCCGGGCAGATACCGGTGTAACTGATGTGACCTTCAATTCGTCGGCGTCAGAGCCTTTGGAGGCCACTGCTGCTGCTTCGTCGGGAGTCCCGATGGGCGAGAGCCAAACACAGCAGTATCAATCCACCAGGGCGTCCTCCATTGTGAACCTTGCCAGTGTAGCATCGTCAAAGTCTGCTTCGTCTAGCCGCCAGAGTATTCCTCATATGATCAAGTCCACGTCGGCCGTTGCCACCGCAAACGTTAGTAACGTTAGTGCTTTCCGAGATGGGTCACGCCCGGGGTCCTCCCGAGCTGAGGAGGGCTCTGCTCGAAGTAGCCGCAGAATTAGTATCACTAAGGCGAACGAGGGACCATCAGTGATGTCCCCCCTTTATGGTGAATCCATCGGTCCGCCACAGCTGGATAAGATGTCGATTTCTAGCCGGTCTCGCCGCGAGGACGCCTATAGCATGGACGGTAGCCTAGACTCACCAACTAGCCCTGTGAAAAGCCCACTCCTGGCCATTTCAAAAGCGTCCGTTCCACAGGCAGCAGCATCTGAGTCGAGTTCGGTGAACACGCAGACACGACCAACAGCTAGGCCTATAACACGTCGACCAGCAGTAATCGACCGTATTAATCGCTCACAGGCATCGGAGAGTCACTCGAGGTCCTCGTCTTTTTCGCGAGGAAAGGCAGAGGCTAGTCCCGTGAATACGTCTGCGCATAATAGTGTTCATCATGAATCCTTTAGTCAAGCAAATCAGCACCAGCGGATGAAGTCAGGAAATTTCAGAATCCCAGGAACAACCTCCGACGAAGGCGCACCCGAGGTTGTGAGCGCGAAGCTTGAGTCGATGCGGAAACAGGTGTTGAGTAAGCAATTTTGGATGGCTGATGAAACTTGTAAAGAATGCTTCCTCTGCGGCTCCCCATTTACTGCCTTCCGCCGTAAGCATCATTGCAGAACCTGTGGCTGCATTTTTGACAGCAGATGCACGTCCATCATATCAGGTCAACCATTCCGCGTGCAGGGAACGCTACGTGTCTGCAAAACTTGTCTGGGTATCATTCTGCAGAGGCAGGATGGAAACCTCTCCGACGAGTCTGCTGATGACACATACCTTCCTGCAATCTTTCGACCAAGCCAACCCAGGATCGTCCTTCCGTCGCCTCCGGTCAGACATAGTCGTGACGAAGTGAGCTCGGAGCGGACAGATGATATGAATGATGACAGTAGATCAATGACGACGCCCATGATGGCTATTCCTGCAACAAAGCGGCTTGGCGAATCGTCTAATCGTAACTCTGCCGTCCTCGAAATTGATGCTCCACAACTCAGTCGACCGAGCTCGTCAAGATCTCTTCGGTCGATAAATTCTACTCGACCACAATCATCCGGCCACAGGCGGCAACTTTCGAAGCATAATCTTTGGAACCGCTTGAAGCCTCCTCCTGCCGAGAGGGCCCCTTTTCGAAAATCGGCAAGTGAAGAAGCGGCAAGAAGGCCTGGCCTTCCAGCGTTTCACGATGACAATGTTATCGATCCTGATTTAGCCGCATACATGTCCGACGAGTCCAGTGAAGATGAGCAGATGAGCATCATGGGAACTATTGCCGGGAGCGAGCATCATTCCACTAGCATAGATAATGACAGGTCAAACTTTGGCCCATATATTGGAGTCGGGCGAAGAATCCGCAATAGAGCACAAGCTGAGAAGAGTATTAGCGGGTTTAGTCACACAAGCCGCGGTGCGGATGAGTATTACCCTCGATCTTCGAGGCGCCGGAATTTAAGTACGACTAGCGGGCATCAGGTCCATCTCGTTCGCTCGCCGCGACCACGAACTGCGACTATGAAAGGGCCATCAGGGTCGAACGAAACCCTCCCATACTTTGAGTCAGCTAGTACCTCTAATGCTGCTCGTCTCACTCGAAGCTCTTCCATGAAGGGGGAGAAAGAGCCCCGTCTAGAACTCAATCCTGCGAGCATGTTGCATGTTCGTAAGCTCCTACATCAACTTCTAGTCGATTCTGGGATTCACAATGTAGCTGCTTGGGAGAAAGCTTTGATCCCTATCCTCCTTAAGTGCACCTCGACTGTTGACCCCGATGTTGATCGTGGGGACGATATTGATATTCGACATTACGTCAAGCTGAAGAAGATCCCGGGCGGTCGGCCGAGTGATACCACTTACGTCCCAGGCGTCATTTTTACGAAGAAACTAGCATTAAAAACTATGCGCCGCCGAATATCTAGCCCACGGGTCGTCATTATATCATTTCCAATCGAATACCAAAGGCACCAGCATCACTTTATGAGCTTGCAGCCAGTCATCGAGCAAGAAAGAGAGTTCCTTGAGAGATTAGTGAATAGGATAATTGCCCTTCGGCCTCAGTTACTACTGACGGAGAAAAGCGTATCTGGAGTTGCATTGCAACTTCTGGCCGACGCAAAAATCGCAGTGGCCTATAATGTCAAACCATCGGTTCTCTCTGCTGTCTCGAGGTGTTTGGAAACCGAAATTATCTCTTCCGTGGACATGCTCGCACTTCCTCCGACCCAGTTCCAAACAGGCAAAAGTATTGGCTTTGAAGTCAAAACCTTCGTTAATGAGGAGATTCCTGGGCGCAAAAAGACGTATTTATTTCTCTCAAGCAGTCAGGAGGAGCTAGGTTGCACAATTGCACTTCGGGGTGCGCCAACACCAATTCTCGCGAAATTAAAGCATATCACCGAGTTTATGGTATATGTCGTCTATAATTTAAAGCTCGAATCATGCCTTATGCGAGACTCGCTTATCCAGCTCCCTACCACTGAGGATTTGAGTAGAGACTCTACCCAACAACCTTCGGACGAAAACTTTTCTGTAGTTGGAACGATTGAAACAAAGACCTCAGAACAGCAGCAAGCCGTGTCCTCCACGGTTACATCGCAAGATATGATGGCAAGCCAGGCCAGCGACACAACGATAGATAGTGCTGTTGAGTCAAGTGGCGGGGTCGGAACGGAAGAACACCCTTCATACCCTAATAATCCAGAACGCAAGATCATATCTCTTCACGAAACACATGGGCCGTCCTCCCATGATATTCTCGTTCCCGATGATGTTCCGATGCCTACTTTCTACAGTGATATGGTTGCAAAATATGAGACGAAGGTCCTTTCTGCGTCGCCGTTTGTCAAATTTGCCCAACCCTATCTTTTGATGAACGCGCGGGAGCAGGAACGCAAATTGGTACACCTAAAGCGACTTCGCGATCAGGACATCATTGAAGAACGCGGCGACGAGGAGAAGCCAAAACCTCAAAAGTTCCAACTGATCAAGCCGGATATGGTACATCAGACTAGTCAAAAAGCGGCTCGGCATATCATGGAAGTACTGCACGCTGTTCATGATGCAGAGTATGACAAAGCCTTTTATAATTATCAGACACAAACGAGGTCGTGGGAAAATTACATTCAAGGCAACCTAGACCTTTTTGATCCCTATGCTCACCAAAATATTGTGGTATTGCATTCCGTCATCTGCACGGAAACTAAAATCCCTTGCGTGGAACCGCAGCTAATTGCCCTGGGCTTCTACAATGAACATACGGACCATAGTAATGATATGGACCCGGATTGTACTTTGGGACAGTATATTGAGGACGTCTGTGATGGGGCCGAGACGACATGTACAGCAAATGGCTGCGATCGTAAAATGTACCAACATCATAGGACTTACGTTCATGGAGAAGCGCGCATTACTATCTTCATTGAGCTTGAAGTAAACGGCAAGTCCCGAGGAGATAGCATCATGATGTGGAGCTACTGCAAGAGCTGCAAACGCGAGACCCGCGAGATAGAGATGTCTAGGTCTACCTGGAAATATTCTTTTGGCAAATACCTCGAACTATCATTCTGGAGTCGGGGCACACACTTGGTCAGAGAGGAGAGCTTGGGAGGTTGGGACTGTCCTCATGACCACCACCGAGACCATATTCGGTACTTTGGCCTGGAAGACAAAATCATCCGAGTGCACTACGACCCAATTGATCTACTCGAGATTATCGTACCGCGTGCCAGGATCACTTGGAAGGTCGAACATGACCTCAATATGAAGAACGATATCTTCACCCATTGCCAGGACAGATGGACGCGATTTACTACGTCTGTAAAAGCCAGGCTCAAAGCTATAAGGCTGGATAACATTGTCCCGGAAAAGGCAGAGTCTTGCAAGGCAGAGATCGAGCGACTGACCAAAAAGATCCAAGACGAACACACATCCCTTGCTCGGAAATTACAAGAGAAATATATGAACTCGAGATATTATGAAGTCATTCCCTTCAACATCGTCCTCCGTGAGATGTTAGTCAAGGTGACTGAATGGGATGCTGCTTTTGCCAAGTTTGAAGCAGACTTTCTCCCTTCCGACAAAGATATACGAAGACTAACACTGATTCAATTGCGTAAAATGTTCACCGACGAATCGAAAGAATCCTTAGCGAGTAACGAGACATCGACTGAGGGGATAGAACTCACAGAGAAAACTACCCAACAAACCGTTTCGGACGGTGATTCAAAAGAGGACGTCGAGCTCACGGAAGTCAACCCTGATAATCCTGAGCGAGAAGGAGCTGGTGAAAAACTGGCCCCAGTCGCTTCGCCCCAAGCCACTTTTTCGTCTGCACCAGATGCTGCACTTGAGCGGATTGAGCCGCTGGATCTGGCTACCCCTAAATCCCCAGTACACAATGTTCTCTCGCCTGAGCAGGCCCGAGAACCCGTCCCAGCCATCCCGGCACTCGTGCCAGTTGCCACAATACCAGAAATGCCTGTAACACCTAGGCCTTTGTCTCCAAGCACAACTACCAAGGCGGCGCAGATGTCAGTATCAGAACAAGTTGAACATTTACGCCGCAGACAACATGCTGCCGTGCTTGAAAATGCCAATCGCCTACCTGCTAAAGATGTCATGCATTCAGGTACGATTGCAAGTAGTTCTAGATTGGGTGCAGAGCACGGCCCTTCCCGTAGGTTAGGATTGAACGTGTCGCCGCCTATGATACGTGCCATTTCACAGCCAGCAACCAGTTTGCCAACATTGCCTCGTGTTAACTCCATAGGCAAAAAGCCATTCAGCTTGCTTAAGGACAAGGATAAGACGAACTCGATCGACATTGCAACTATGAATGAACTTCGCAAAGCTCCAACTAATGAGTCGATCAAGACCGAAAAGAAGCTCTTCAATCTGAAACCAAATCGCAAGAGTAATCAATCCTCAATACCGCGTTTTGTAGGGAAGAAAGATTCTAGAGTCTCTACCATCCGCAAGCACTTCGAACAGCTTAGTCGCGAGTTCGAAAAGGAGCGCGAGAAAGATAGGAAGAAACGGGCGGCAAACATGTCTCATTCGCGACCATTCCTTCAGCAATCCAGGACCAGGCCGACTGTTGAAGTGTATCAAGACGTCGCCGATGCAGTGAAGGAGCTACTCCCGGTGGAGGACGATCACATAATTGGAAAAGATTTCGCCGAAACTAGAAAATTTCCAACCATAACGCCCAGCTCGCCCAAACTAGAAGCAGCCGAAGCAGTAGAGGAACCCACTGCGACTACTGAGCCATCAGTTGAGAACCCCAGTCATAACGAGGAACCCGCCGAGGCCGAAGGGGATGATGTAACCCACAACACGAGCCTTGGCCCAACAGATGACGAACAAGGTGATAGCGATACCGAGAACTCCATTATTGACGGTAGCACTCTTGAGGAGATTGCTGAATCTCTTGACTCGAGCACGGAAATACCGCTAGAGCTTCCTAAATATGACAGGATGAACTTCATGAAGGCTCTCTCCAACTTCTGGAATGAACGATCAGCTAGCCAATGGCCTGCGCTGGACTATCCTCTTAATGCTTCGGATCACATTTTCATAGACTCCGACATCATCGTCCGCGAATATGAGCCAAGTTCCGTCATAGCGTTTGCTCTCAGCTCCGATGACTACAAAAGTAAACTTCGCCGATTTCATCATCGAAAACCTGGTCAGACAACTCAGCCATCATTAGAAACTGAGGGGATGAGTGATGATAGCCCAGATCTTGAAGAGCCCGTGACGGAAGAACGTCTAGAAACCAGCCTGGTGCATAACTCCAGCAGCCATTTCAAATATCAATTTGCTGAAGGTACAGCCAAGATGCTCGTCAAGATATTTTATGCAGAGCAGTTCGATGCGCTTCGCCGTAAGTGTGGGGTGGCAGATCGCATAGTCGAGTCACTCTCTCGATGCGTGCCATGGGACTCCAAAGGGGGCAAAACAAAATCAGTGTTTCTCAAGACGCAAGATGATCGGCTAGTAATGAAGGTATGTCGAACGTGTGCACTCCAGTGTCCCCTGCCGAACTAATGATACGCTAGTCATTGTCTCAAATCGAAACCCAGGCGTTTTTGAAATTCGCACCAGCATATTTTAGCATAATGGCAGAGGCGCTATTTCATGAATTACCTTCGGTAATTGCTAAGATGCTCGGATTCTTTCAAGTGGTCATCAAGAATCCTGTCACGAATACTGAGATTAAGCTAGACTTACTCCTCATGGAAAATCTTTTCTACGATCGAGAACCGACGCGCATCTTCGATCTCAAGGGGTCGATGCGAAACCGTAAGATCCAGTCCACTGGAGAGCAGAACGAGGTTCTTTTGGACGAGAATATGGTTGAATATATATACGAATCCCCGCTGTTTGCACGAGAGCACTCGAAGAAGCTACTTAGGGCGTCAGTCTTCAACGATACGCTCTTTTTAGCACGACAGGATGTGATGGATTACTCATTGATGATTGCTGTTGATGAAGTGAAGAAAGAGCTTGTGGTGGGTATCATTGACTGCATTCGCACGTATACGTGGGATAAAAAGCTAGAGAGCTGGATCAAGGATCGCGGATTCGCTGGTGGTGGTCGAAACCGGCCGACGGTGACGAGCCCCAAAGAATACAAGTCGCGGTTTCGAGAAGCCATGGCCAGGTCAGTAATTCCCTTTGAGCGATGATTAAAAAGAAAGCAACGCTAAATCCTCCTAGATACATCCTTCAAGCACCAAACTGTTGGCATCAATTCAGCGCACCTGCGGGATCGGCTAGGCAGCGCAGTGACGCCAACCTTGCTGGTGACGATGGCGCAGTGCATGATAGTGGTCTCTAGAACAGTTACATTTATTTATAAGATTTGTCACTAATGGATGTAGAATACAATTCGGGGCGATTCCAGACCCTTATAGTTGAAAGTGAAGTGGTGGCCAACTCAGAGCTGGGGACAGGCAAGGCATACGACGATTACGCAGAACACGACAACATGCATTAAATAGCACACAGTATTAGACAGATACCCTCTTGAGTTAATATTATCGTTATGAGAGCGCTAAGTTGAGGAACTACTGTATGATTTATCAACTGAGTCTACTGGCGTCATAAGTAATGATATTGCACTTAGCACATGAAACGGCTTACAAGCGGCTTAGAACTTCTAGGGTACCTAAGGTAGGGAGTCCAGTCTCCACTTAAAAGTTAGCATCGTTGCAGTATTCTGTTATAGTGGTCTACTACCTACCTGTAGGCTAGTCTAGGTACCTACAGCGACATGTTGCGCTCAGCCAGCAAACCTTGTCGACCTCAAACCGTAAATTCTCAGACACAAAACACAAAACGGAAAAGCCACGTGTACTACTAGAGATGAGACGAAATGAGGGCCTGAAGGATTTGCACCGAAACTAGTCTCTACATCCGCCCCGGGAATGAGGGCAATATGTCGATAGACTTGAACTGGGAAACGCTGACGGGTGGACCCGACGGCGCCGCCTTGGCAGAGAGCATTCGTGACTTCATCCACGTCAAGTTCCAGGCCGTGCCGCTGCCGCGCTTCATCAAGTCAGTCACCGTGCACGAGTTCGCCTTTGGCAAGATCCCGCCCAGCGTTGTGCTGAAGGACATATGCGATCCTCTACCGGACTTCTACGAGGGGGATTACGAGCCCAACGAGGACGACTCCTCCGAAGGGGACCAGGACGATGGCGAGGGAATGCCAGACGCCATCCGGGCCGCTGAACGGAGACGCAGGGCCGAGCAGAGGGCGAGGGATGAGGGGAGCGACGGCAGCGCCGCGGGCAAGGATGCTGCCAATGTCAGCGGGACTACCACGCCTTTTAGCGAGGGCTTCTTCCCGCCGCATGTGCACAGCGCCGGTCTTCGGAACGCACCCGGAGCACCGGATCTCAGCAGCCCCTTTCTTAGCCTGAGGGTATCAGCACATGGTATGCCCGGCGCACCGTCGAACATGCACTATTTCCAATCGAAGCTGGGTCCCGGATGGTCGGGAACGCAGACCCCGCTCGCCGCCGTCGCGGGGGCACAGCACCTAAACGGCTGGCTCGACGCGACCACACAAGCACGGCCGCCACGGCCGCCACAGTCGACTCGCTCCGGCTCGAACTCGGGCCACGGCCGGCAGCTGTCCCAAGGCTCTATCTCAGTCGAGAACTTCCCCAGCTCCCTCGTCGTGCCCTTCCGGCCCCTGCGCGAGAAACACAGCGTGTCGACCCTCGCGCCCACATCCGCCGGCGCGTCTCGCCCGCCCACCCGCGACCGCTCCGGCGGCCCCCTCTCCACCCCCGCCGCCGCACTCGGCAGCTCAGAGACGGCGCAGGCCTACGCGCGATCCAAGGCCACCGCCGCCGTCGAGGACGACGACGACAGCAGCGACGGCCAGAAGTACGGCCAGGAGCCGCGCGCGGACGACCTGCAGGCCGTGTTCCGCATCCGCTACGCGGGCGACGTGCGGCTCGAGCTGACGGCCATGATCCTGCTCGACTACCCCATGCCCAGCTTCGTCGGCATCCCGCTCAAGCTCAACATCACGGGCCTGACCTTCGACGGCGTCGGCGTGGTCGCGTACATCCGGAAGCGCGTGCACTTCTGCTTCCTGAGCCCCGAGGACGCGTTCGCCGCCGTCGGCGGGGACGACGACGCGGGCGATGATCATGGCAACGAGAAGGAGCAGGCGGGGGCGCAGGAAGGGCCGGGGGTGAATGGGGGCGAGGACAGGACGCGGAGCTCGCCGGGGCCGAAGGGGAAGGGGAGGATGGGCGGACTGCTGCAGGAGATACGGGTTGAGAGCGAGATTGGGCAGCGCGAGGGGAGCAAGCAGAGCTTGAAGAATGTCGGCAAGGTCGAGAAGTTCGTGCTTGAGCAGGTTCGCCGGATCTTCGAGGAGGAGTTCGTGTATCCTAGCTTTTGGACGTTCTTGGTATGAGGCATGTTTGCCAGTTCTTGGTATGGTTGTGCTCGATACTAGTCCATGACTGCTTCGTAGAGGTTTAGTAGACAACTATAATTAAAAAAATGATTATAATAAAATAATATATGAAAAGGCGTTAGTTATATTATATTTATAAAGCTTGGTAGAGCTCATTATATATAATCGCTTTTACATAATACAATATACATAACTATGAATCTCCTCTAAGTTTTAATGCAGAAGAAAACGTAGTAGATAAAAGCTGATCTTCTATTTATAACGATTGAAAACAACCTGACTAGCAACTGATATGAATTTAAATTTACCGGCATTCCGAAATATACTCAGGATTATAATGCACGGAGAGGCTTAGCTACGCTTTTACGTAGGACGCAGACCGCGATGATACTGAGTCTCTGCATGAACACCGTGACCAAGAGATACTTCTGAACGTAGGAAGTAGGATCAGAATAATGGAGCTTTAAGAGTTTGGGCTTCATAAATTTGGACGGCGAAAGCTACAATATCTCTTCAAGATATTAACTATCTGGTGAGCAAAGCAAGGATGACAGAAACTTCGAGATACGTATAGGAGACGAGTAGTAGGAAAGTGTTTATAAAGGAGTAAGGACCGTTCACGTAACAACATCAATCATAGCCCATCCTGTCAGTTGACGATATAATGAGATCGTAACACACCATCACTGATAACCAAATTTTCGTAACCACCATTGCGTCCTGTTATTTAAAGCCATAGAATTTATAGCCTCCCTCCATCTCGACCAAAACAATCGTTGCAACATGGTATAATAAAACCAGCCGCGCTCCATGCATGGCTCCTTGAAGTGCGGACAAACTAAGGAGGCTAGGAGCGTGCTTATCTCGGGGGGGGGGGGGGGGGGGGGGTAGCAACCAACAGGCCGAAACGTTTGAATGTGCCCCTGCGCGTTCGTCGTATCCCACGGGCTTGCAACGCTGACGTTATGGCCAGACCCTGCATTATGGGTTCGGAAAACTGCCGGGCACTCGAGGCGTCTTGGTAGCCGCTAGGAGTAGTGAGTTTATCTCCTTCTCGGAAGCTGCTCGATGAACCGGCGATCTTGGCTGGGTCTGAGGGAGACGGGCCTTTCTGACGCGAAACTGATCCAGCGGAGTCGCCTTCTTTTGAAAATCCTTATGTTTTCAAAATTCCATCGGCATGAAAGCGGGCGCTACTACATTATCAAGGGTCGGAACCAGATGTCGAGGTGTGGAGAGCCCTACACCCTTAAAGCATTTGATAAGCATCTGAGCCGCAGAAGCGCGCTCCTCTGGGTTAAAGCTCGCCATCGCTTGGAGTTCGGGAACCTTGGCAGCTACGGACAGAACCGCGCTTGGAGCATCCTTGAAAGCCGATAATCTTTCTGATTCCTGGCGAAATCCACTTATATCCAACGTCCGCAACATAGTAACAAAGAGCGACCAAACATCAGCTTTATGTGTTTGTCTTCTCCCCCTTTCGAAGATTTCGGGAGCCATAAAAAGTGGACTGCCGGCAAAGGTTAATGCGATATTACTTGCACGGTTGGATAAACCGAAATCCCCAAGTTGGAAGCAATACTGGTTCGATTGTAAAACGTAGAGGATGTTCTCGGGCTTTATGTCACGGTGGATAATGTCTTCCGTTGCTAGGCAATCTAGCGCTTGGAGCATTTGATGCAAAACGGTTTTGCCCAGCTGGTTAGTCATGACGCCGTTTTCGACTAACGAGTGTAAAGTCCCTTGTTTAAGCCCCATAAATATCTTCACCTCTGGTTCGCCTTCGAACGAAATGTAGTCCACAATGTGTGGCTAGGATAAATGAGCCCACATCAAACGCTAGGAATAGTTTCACTTACATGGTTAAGCCTAGAAAGAGCTTCTACCTCACGCTTTACCAATTTTAATAATGCTGCCCTCTCTGACTCCCCAGGAGGACACTTTAGGATCTTGAGAGCCATGAGTCTACCCGTGTCTACGTCAACTACTCTGCGCACGGTTCCAAATGCCCCAGATCCGAGCACCTCGCCTATTGGTGTGTATCTGATTTGGGGCTGTCGGGGTCCACTTGTATGGGGTCTGGTCTCCCTTCGTGATGCCAAGCTGGTGTCCGCCTCATCGATCGTGCGAGCTAGGCGAGGGTTGTCTTCGAGCACAGCGCTTTGGCGGTCCTTGACCTTTTCCATCGCGCTGGCGGGATCATAATACCAATTCAACTCAAAAAGAACGAGGTTCCGCTTCTCGCCCCCCATGCCGATTACTGTATTGACGGTTTGATGCACGACCACTTTGCGAGGGCGTCCGTACTGGAACGGCATAGCGTCATCTCCCAAGACTTGAGTCGACAGACTGTGTGACCTATCGTAAAGCATAACGATGTTGGTATCGGGGTCGATCTCAAAAGAGCATTGGACCCTGGAGATGCTCGAGCCTCCTACGATTATGTCCGCATTACGTCCTAATGTTGCAAGAGTCGTGGTGTTGCCCGATATTGAATGGATGTGGCCGATATCAAGGACCCGGGTACCGTTTCCCCACATTGAGACGAGGTGGCCGTTGATTGGATTGGCGAGGACGTCAAAAGCTCGTTGATTAATAGGTTTCAGGGAAAATAAAACGAGAGGATGGGTTTTAGAAGGAGGCATGGTAGCGACGAACTGTAGATGCTACGCTACAACAAAAAGATGAAAGCTAAGACGGAGAGCCGTCAGGGCAGATGGGAGTTAAAAGAATGACTGACGGCATGTATCTCGCCTGACCACTAACGAGGCCAGCAGAGAGCGGCTGAAGCATGGTTAATAGGGGACGGATGCGCCGTAGCAGATTCTTATTGGATTCTTGATAGGCTTCAGCATCCGGGAGCGGGTGAAGCATGCGCTGTTACAGATTCCTATTGGATTCCTAATAGGCAAGGGGTTGCTAGCGCCACATTAGGCAGCAAGGGCGAGTAGCTCACGTAAAACCTCCAGCCCCCCGAAGTTCTGCCGCCAAAGAGAGACACGCATGATTTCACCCAGCGTCGCATCTCGAAAACATCGATTCTGCTTTTGTTTACTTCGACTATCACGCCCACCATGGCTGACACAATTCGAGGCGCCGGGCTATTTATAGCGCATAATGCCCTCGCGACACTTGTTGAAGACCCGCAGCGGCTCGATCGTATGAGAGGACGCTTCAGCGAGACTCCCCCATCATACCAATCTCACTCGTCCGGGACCTCGACTCGCTCTCAGAGTCTCAATCCGCCCAGCGAGGAGCAGCAACGTCGCGAATGGCGACAAGCCCAATTAATTATGAAGCATCCAGCCTCGCGCCCCTCCTCTCAATTCGATGCCCAAGTTAACGAACAGTGTCGACGGACCTACAAAGAGAGATATCCAACAGATTCACCGTCGCGGTTCTGGGCACCGGGCCCAACCTTGGAAAGACCCGCCGCCGAAATTGTCAAGAAGCGTTGGATCGAGCAAGGAATATGGAGAGACAAATGGAATAGTGAAGATAAACCCAGCGGGCCGTGGAAGCACGAGGAACCGCTCGAGCCTGAGTCGGAATTCAAGACTGATTCTGAATCCGAGACTGTGTCTATTTTCTCATCCAAGCCGAGGAAATCGCCAACAAGACGGCGAAAAGGCAGCGAAGAAATAAGACAAATTGCGGAGAGGCGGCCCGCGTTGGAGCGACAGCGCCAGGCGTCTCGCCCTTATCACCAGTTTCTGTGGCAGGTGTCACAAGAGCGCGAACGGATCCAAGACGAACAGGGAGTTGGTGGCGCCCCGGCTGATGACCTTGCCGACGTGAATACAAGAGCTTACGAAAGGATCAAGAGCAGATGGATGGCGTGGAAGATCTGGCACAGCAAGTGGGGTGTACTACCGGGCATGTGGTGGCAGCATGAGCGTTCTCTCGAGGAGTTCTTTGCCAGTGATCCTCTTTTGGCCCAAGCAAGCGAGCCCGAGGACCACGGCCATGAAGCAATAGAAACACCTCCTAGGCTGACTTATGGACCCTTCGGGCTATTTAATGGCCCTTTAACTGGATTGCAGAATAGCAATCCGGATCCTTTGTCTTCGAGTCCGCGCTCACAACGCCTCGCACAGAGCAGGCCAGAATCGTCTCGAACAGTACAGCCGCCGCTACAAAGCACCAGCGCGATGCAGGACGATCAGCCAGAAGAGCATGCATCTCTTGCGCCAGTCAATCCATCCAGTGTTACCAAGGCTCGAAAGAGAGCGCCCTCGCTTCGGAGGCTAAGGGATGCCTCGGGTGAGCCGTCGTCGTCTGCTCCAGTGCCACCACGAAGAAGCAAACGCTTACAGGAGGCAAAGCTCAACGCAGCACAAGAAACAATTGGGATTGATTTTACGGATTCGATGAAGGATAAGGCGCCATCAAGGAAAAGGGGGACTAGAGCTGGTAAGCCAAAAACCGCAAGCTCAGCGAAACCCCAGGGAATATCCAAAAAACCGCGTTTGAGTACAACACAGCAAAGGGCGAGCAGGAGTAATTAATTTAAGTAGAGGGGGATAGCTGTGTGTCTTATTTAGGTGCAGAGGGGTTAATCGTAATTCATTTATCGCAGGGCCTGAGCTAAGGAAACGGAGTGAAGACCTCAAGCAGCCGCCTCGAAAGCTGGCAGTCGCAGGACATTAAGAACTTTACCCTGTGTAAGCTAGTAATAAAAGCTAGTCAGTTATTTCGATGCATTAAACACTGGCCTTTTTAGTACCGCCTGCTTGTTTGACAGTTTTATTATGTGCTTGATATTAGTGCATGGTCTAAATGTTTAAACCACCGAGTAATACTAGAGCACTCTTTATTTAGGATTTAGGATTAAAACCCGAATTTTAATTTAATCAAAATTGGCCTTAATTAAATAAACTATAGTTTTTTAATATGTTAGAAATAATTTAAACTAAAAGGTTTTAAGACTATGTTTAAATAGATGTCCTTTGTGCCACCGCTATTATTATCCACTAGTTTTCTTGAGGCAAAACTCCGCAGGGTATTTTAACAAGGCCGGCGGGAAAAGTAAAGCGCATTTCTTAAAACACGAATTTCCTTCTATTTTATATTAAGTTTATTTCTTGCTGCAACCATTGAATCATGGTAAAAAGTGAAGCAATGTGTATACAGCCTCCTTTACACTACAAAGACATGACTCCGGGTTACCTTCTCCTGCCGATATTTTAAACATTTAATATATAATTATACATCTCATGTACTACAAAGAACAGGATATATAGTATCTCTTCATTCGAAGAAATGGATAGAGACATAAAATCGTGATTCTAAGCATCTCAGAAATAATAACCCCATCTTTGAGTATACCATTTTTTTTTGTTTAATACACAGCAACATTTTACCATATCTCTCTAATTTATACATACCTACGCCGCTTTTCTTTTAACGGGATCCCAACATTTACTAGTATTTTATCTTGACAGCTTCCCCCTAAGACTCAAGGAAATGGCTAATATGGGCATAGTATCTCAACACATAGTCGACTTAATCACCTCTATAACTACATTCTCTACTGTAGCCTCTCTCGAAAAGCTTTTAACTTCCTTCATAATCAACATGAAAATACAGCCGTGTAAATAAGTCGTGCACTAAGCCTCAGCTGCCCTGCCCTTGGCCCTAGTCAGCGTGTCCATATCACTCCTAGCCAACTCGCTCTAATCATCAACCGACGACATCTTATCTTTTAGTTGTTTACTATGACCCTCAACCAGTATATCATTATCGTCTACTAGAGTCTCTTGACTTTGAGAAGGCGTGCCCGGGTCCTCAAACGTCCTGTTCTTGTCCTCGGGCGACTTGGCCAGATCCCCGATCAGGGCATCCTGCTCCTCTAACGCCATGCGATATTGGGTGAGAGATCCGATGCGTATTCTTTTGAACCGGCGGTTAGGTAATGGTGAGTGACGCTCAAGCCAAGAATTGCTCCGATGCTTCTTCAAATTTAGCGTCGCTACTAAATCGCTGTTTAAGACACTACGACGACTTCTCGACAGGGCCAGCCTGACAATCTCCTCTACTCTCTCCGGGGTTGAAATGGTGTCCTCTCCCGTTGTCGTGTTATTTTTTTCGGATTTCCTCAAGCTTTGATAGTCTTGGTAGATTGTGATAGTATTACATAGGCGAGGTATGTCAAATTCTTGGTACCACGACTGGGCTGAGAGAACACATATCAGTAGTCTTATGATCTGAGTTGATAATAGTATTTAAGTTCAAACGCCCAACACACCATTAATGTTAGCAGGCGCAGGGACCTCCTCGACCTTCTGTGCCTGAGGGTCGTAAAAGATAATCCTGTCACTTCTGAACATACTGCGAAGAAGAGCGAACAAGAAGATTTTATGTGAGTAAATACAGCAAATTAGTGGTAAGGACCAAAGAGAATTCGCGTAGCCTTAAGAGGAGAAGGAGAGGGCTTAAGGGTTAGGTTTTTTGGCCTAGAGTGAAGATAGGCTACGCTTATTGACGAAGTTGGATATTAGAAACTAGGTCTCGACTCCTGAGTCCTGTCCCAATGTTTGGGAAGGACTCCTCTTATCTAATAGTAATAACTGATATAAATACCCCGGGATTAGTAGCGTTCAGGGATACCTGACCTGTTCCCGCACAATTCATCATATGATAGAGAGAAATCTGCCTAACCAATCACCTATCCAAGGCAGGGCGGGTCTTGTTGTGCATGGTACACCCTATGACGGCTGTGCATATGTAGCAATGTGATGAGCCACAATATTCTATAACATTCGAGTTGTACGGTGGCTTAGATTAGGAGCCAGCTAGCCAGGTCTTTTCATGAAATTTCGATTGAATACTTAGATAAATATGCAATTATGTTTAAGACTGTAGGGTGCGGTGTTGTAATATACACGACCAGTTGATTTAAACAAGACACGCCTTGTTCTCCACTTGCTCTTTGTTCATGATATCTCCTTTCGTTCTAACTTTTCAAGTACAGTTGCGCTTATATTACGAAGGTAGCTATATTTGTCCCGGGGTTTTGTGCTAATCACTGGAAGCGATCAAGACCCCACCCAACCTTGACAACGCCCTCTCATTCGCAGTGTTGCTATGTATTATTGTTATTCTGTTCCGTATCTAAATTTAAATATCACGAAACTTGCACTTGCTTCTAACCTATCTATCTTTTGACAGGATGACACTTCACATTGGACTAAAAATAGCGTTACGATCACAGTAATACCAGCTCACTAACTTGAAATAAAAGCACTTGGGCACACTAATTTTACTTAAAAATAATCTTTTTCGCATTTTATTCTATGTTAAAAAGAAACTCTAGGAAAATATTCTCACGATGAGAACTCAGAAGGGCAAAAGGCGCCTCAAACTTTGAGACTCACCTCAGCTAAAAGTGCCTGGTCATCGTCCCCGAACAGATCAACGAACTGACAAGGCCGAAACTCGGCATTTCCAAACTTTGGAGCCCCCTGAATTAGATGCCTCACAAATCCGCTGTGAGCAACCACAACAATATGGTCATCATCGCTCATGGTTTTGGCAACGTTGCGAATATACAACCGAGCCTTTCGTGCTTGCTCGGCGACCTTTGCCTGATCACGGCTCCCATAGGAGGCGCTGGCATCCTTAAACCACCAATCATCGGCTAAGAACTCGACATTAACAACACTGCCGAATTCTTCTCGAAGCTCTCGTGGTGGAGAACCCGTATCGGATGGTCTAGCACTCGCTTCTTGCAAGTCCCCAAGTAAAACGATGTCTAGGCCCTGCTCTCGAATATGAGGTTCGAATGCTATAAGGGCTGTTTGCACCGCCCGTCGCATCGGAGAGGAGATTACTCGCTTTACTTGCTTCATAAAGGGGAATTGAGAGCCGAGCGCCGCCGCCTGATCCGCGCCTGTGGCTGTTATCGAGGGATCACGTAGCTGATCACCATTAGGCTCGACATTATGACGTGACTCAGCGTGTCTGACAATGTCAATTGTGGGAGGCATTTTAGTTTTTGATTTGCTCTTAATTTATAGCTAGTGTGTGCTCGGTTTAGTTTCTTGGGGAATGTTGTTAAAGGTTAATTTTAGACTTTAAGGTTTATGCTCTTAATATTATATACCTGAGCCTAGAATTTAATGTAAATCGAACAATATGGCGTTTTTAAGAACAGGAAGGGTGGTATTCATATGGTACAAACGCTTTGTTTTCCGTCATGGTCTTTGTCTCCTCAGCTACGTCGCATCCATACAAGTATTTCGTAGTCTTGAATGAGGGAAAATTGCTCATATCGTTTAATTGGAATAGAGGAAGTACCGATACTAAACTATTATTTAGTTAACGAACTAGCTACGTAGCGATGGTGGCCCTAATAGCGTTGGTGGTATCACATGCACGGCTATTGCTGTTACTTAATTCTCAATTCCAAATCTAAGCTATCAGACTTATCTCCCTTGAGTCTAGCTGGCTCAGAAATTACCTAGTAAGCCCTTACATAAAACAGCATTGTTAGTATCGTATCCAAGTTCAGCTATCATCCCGTCGCCCGTTTTGTCGGCGTCTTCACTCCCGGCATGGCCCTTTCCCACAGCATCATAGGCCTCTAGAGCACGCTACATGGCCGCGGGCTTGATATATACTGTTATACATCGCCGCTGTCAGGTTAGCTTGAAGGCCCATGTTTGTATTATATTGGGGGCGGTGTTAGGATTGCCAAGATATTCTGTCGTTTCATAATGTAGGGATAATGATTTGATAGCGTAATTTGAAAGAGGGTTTAAACAGTACCCTAACCCGGTTGTAGAGTCAATTAGCTGTCTTGGTATTAAACATGTAGTCCATTCCGGTCTCCTTTTATCCCCAAGACTACTAGTAATGTGCTATGTTGCAATTGCTACCGCATTTGAACGAAAAGAAAGAGATTGGGGGAAAGATAGGGAGGGGGTAACCCGGTAACACGAGTCTGAGATCATCACAAAAGTATGTAACGCGGCCACCGTGACGATTCTTTAGAGGTAGTTAAAGCCATTACCTTAATTAGATCTTGGTGCCAGCAGGCTTAAACGTATTTCATTTTAAGCCGTGCTTTTCGTGCAATAGCGGCAGTAGTTAGGTCCACAGGGCTGTGTGCGCAGTTAAAGGAACGCTAGTATACGGCACAGCTCTTTACGCCGTATACATATATATGCTAAAAGGTCAAGATCAGCATTCAAAATCATCTTCTAATTAAATAGGTTAGTCTTACATGGCTGCCTGGTAAGGATCATACAAATGTGGAAAGATATACAGGCTTTGTAAGGCAGCAGAATTTCGGCATCTTTATATATATTGTGCTTTATAACATGTTCTTATAGCTATGATAGGCATCACGTTGAATATCGTGTTCATAATTTTTTACAGCAATCAGCTTCTTACTGGCAACTCCGACCTGCCTCTACTCCACCATGAAGCTGACTACTGCATTTTACGGCCTGGTCGCCGCCATGGGAGCCCTTGCCCAGAGCGACGAGTACCCCCCTCTAAAATCTGATGGCCCATACGCAATACACGTCAAGGGTCAAAGCAACAGCTCGATTGACGGTGAGAGCTGCACCGTGAGGCACAACGCATAGAAGACGTTTTACTGATGAATTCAGGGTACCTCTACGCCGTCCACGAATTTCCAACAGACACTGATCCGGACAGTGGGGTATCTGTACTCCACTATGCCCCTATTTCTGCCCCCTTGGTCGGCAACTCATCGTACCGCTTCTACTTCAACACCTCGGTTGATGACGATTCTGGTCTGGGCTTTTTAGTCACAGATATTACTGCTAGCAACGCGAGTAATCTCTATAAAGGAAAGGCTATGTTCTGGACGTACTTCGCTGAGACGAATGTTGCGCTATTGGAGCTTGGTTCCGGCGCCGACCCATACAACGTGCAGTTCATAGGGTTTGGTGAGGACGGAAAGGGCTTCGTGTACACACAACACGATGATTCGAAGGCAGTCGTGGGGATGCCAGGAAAAGAGACCTCGGTTACTATTTGTGAGTCGCCTGTCCGATGGGTAGATTGGTAACTTGATCACTGACGAGTCCACAGATAATAGTTGGGCCATCTGCTGGCAAACGAGATACACTGTTAGCGGATTTACACTATCCTGGATTACATATGGGAAGCCACACAATCCAACTTGCGAAGTTGTCGACTTGACTAGATTGAAACTATACTAAATGTTGGTTTCGAACCGGTCAATAGCCCCTGTTCCAATCATAGGTGCACCTCTCTTTGATTGGAAATGTGCGGTGGCTTGCCAGTTGGCATGTAAACATTGACTTATTAGGGTAGAGGTATCAAAAGATAAAAGCTTTCAGATCCATAAAATAAGGTAGCAAAAGGCATGAAAATATTCTCAGATCAATATCATGAGATTCTTTCTAAAAAGCCCAGCTGATCCTGACGCCAGCCTTCCGGTATACGGAACACGGCTGGGCGGTCCTCCAGTAAAGCTCCTATCTCACCATCAAGTAATCTCACACCGGTTTTATTCTCATTAACCCACAGCTGCGTTAAGTGCTTGTTGTTAGCCGACCATTCCGCCCTAGTCTGTACAATGCAACTTTGCCTTGGAAGTTGATAGTTCGCCATGAGAATTGCAGGTAGTCTTGCTCCATTCGTTGCTGCCATCCAAGCATGCCCCTCTACAATAGATGCTGCATCCTGGCGAGTCGTAAGCAAATCCTCGCCATTTTCCTCTGCTGGCATACGAATGAGGAAGCCATGGGCTATACGGGGAGGCGTGATGACGTTCACCGGGAATGTGTGGCTTATTTGTGCAAGAACATTGCGACGTACGAATGCCTCGTAAGATGCGTTGTCATTCATTTCGCTCTTGGACAAGGCATCAATTACCCATAACCTTCTAAGTAAAGGCGCCTGTCCTGAACTGACTAAGACGAGGAGGCACTCAACAAAGGCTTTAACGCCAGAAAGAGAAGCATCAGGGCTACAGGGCCCGCTAAATCTCGCAACACCCCCTCCACCGCTTGGAGAAGCTAGAGTGACGATACAGTCTCGCAGCTTTGGTGTCTTTATAGGAGTAAACTCTGTCATGTTCGCTGATGATTGAGTATGCACGTATCCAAAGCTTTCAGGGCAGAGGTAAGGTAGAGAAAGACGTAAAAATTGCAGTTGTGGAATAAGCCGCCGAATTAAGACACAAAGGTGTGTATTTTGTTCGTGGGGAGACATGACAAGGGCTCTGGGCTTCACAACGAGCTCGAGACTCGAGCAAGTTTCAGGGATATTATGTAGAAGCTTTACAATCGATATGACCGAAATCCGAGATCCTACACTTGGCTTCTCTAGACTGGAGATCGAAAAGCTTTTTAGTTTAACCATTTGACGAAGACGGGCTGATACTTCGTCTAGGTCCAACCGCAGCTGCTCTATCGTAGGAGCTACGTCATTTGTATTCGACACATTATTTATGCAAATGGTAAGAGTTTCTATTTCTGAATCCAGGGATGAAGGAGCAGCGGCAACCCAGCGGGAAATATTCTTTGTACTAGTCAGGGCAACGTGTTTGTATAGAACCGAGGGCGCCAGTCTATTCCACCTCTTGCAGCAGAGGGCGCACTCAGCGAGCGTCGCCGGGCTCAAATCATACTCGAAGATCAATAATAAGAGCTCGTTCGACAGTCTTGATATCCAATTAAAGTTGTGGATGGAAGGCATTTTGATAAACACTGAACGGTGTCCGTGGGCGGAGGGGGTGAGGGGCTAGAGGGAATTAGAATATTATAAAAAGTGTCCTGCCCTCAATATTATACGTAGTTAGCTTCAAGCCTCAGTGTGGCGCTGCAACGCTATTACAGTAAGCCACGATGAGTCAGCACAGTCTCTCGTACCAAAGGTTCAACATATTGAGTTGCAGTAAGTGTACGGAGGATATTTCATATACAAGACAAGTGATATTAGGAGACAGGTGGAAGCAAAGGACTAAATATTAACTTGAACTATAAATAGTCTACAAACCTCGCATCTAGTATGTGAGAGTTAGTTGATTCTTGATACAAATATTGTTGTTAACAAAATGCTACACAGTGCCCCATAGCATCTTGGGAAACTAGAAGAAGTAGTCAAGCCCTGAGGGTCCCGCCCCTTCTAACTACGGATTCAGATAACGGAGAGTTTACAATAGGTAGTGCGAGTTCAGAAAGCTAGACCCCTGGGACGGCGCGATTAAGGAAATGGATATAAGCACGGCGACAGATTTTGTCCATTAAATGTGTAATATCTACAATATCAGGTCAGAGGGCACGGCCTGGAAATATTTTCACTACTAATAGCAGCTGCGCGTCGATATTAATAGCTGGTACATGGATAAGAAAGACTGTAGGGCGATTAAAAACGAATGCCGTCCCCATCTCTCCTCGTCGCTCCCTCCCTTGTAGTCACTATAAGTTGCTAATAGAAGTGTCGAGTCCTTTAGTTCTCTCCCCTTTTCTCCATGGCTTCATATAAATATCATGTGGTGAACGGCCCTTTCAATAAGCGCCCGGCTTAGGCCCTTGGTAAAGAGTTCCAGTTCAGGGGAAAAACTCAAATACGTGAGATTCCGTAACTGATTGATATATATAATCATATATGAACGGACTTGGTATTGATGAGTGTTAACTACGAGTTGAGTTTTAAAACCAACGGCGAGTTTGGCGAGGTGATTAGCAAGCTATGCTATACCTGTTTCGTCTTGGCATAAAGCACTTTGTTTAAATATTATACAAGCTCATACTGTAAATAGGAGTGGTTATTGCAAATATGTAGCTACTTTAACGGTACAGCCGAAAGAAGCTTATTGTGAGGTAGAATACAAGTTCTTATATTCTAAGATCTTCAAGAAGTTTGGCCAGCAAGTAGTACTTCAAAACAGCCGATTAGCAAGTTCTGAAAGATTTTCTGCTATATAGCAGCACTCAAACATACACCCTAGAAATTGTGGTTTCTGTGTTCTTTGCTCCTTTAAACGGCGAAGGATGTTGCTATATCAATTATAACTAATGATGCGACATTGAATCGCGTAGTGATTCGAAGAGTAATTTTTTAGACACTAATATTGATTTTGTTTTGTATTATAGTTTGTTTGGTCCTTTTTGTACTAGCGAACTGGCTCTGACCCGCATGATTGGTCCTTGGTATTTTCGCTTAGAAACGTAATAATTTCCGCGTTAAGGACATAGTAAGTACTTGACTATGTTATGCTCAACAAGGATATTACACATTCCAAGACAGCGGAGACGGATCGACAACCCCCGCATGGTGCAAGGAAGCCAAAATATGACGATGAGTTTGATAACTTGTATATTGATGCCCAGAAAATTATAGCACTCGACCCCGTCTTGGCGCCGGCAGCTAACGTACCAGAGAAAAGGACGTGCCAGATTAGGGTGGGAATGCCATGCCGGACTTTTGCTAAACTTGTCGATCCATGGAGATTTACAGGATGGCGGTAATAGGGACAAGAAGGAAACTCATGTCTACCTATAACGGGGTTATAAAGTGCAAATGCTTTGATTGACCTCATATATATCAAGTCGTTGAAGGCCGGGAATAGCCTGAAATTGGACAAGAGGTTGCTCGAGTTCTCCCAATTCTTATATACTTGACTACCTACCTTGGGGGGACAGACAGCTTAAGAGTTTCCACACAACGCGAACTACTCAAACCTCAATCATCCAGGAACACAAGATACTGGGAAGTAAAAGTCGCCTCGAAAATGATGTATCTTGGACTTTCTATCACCTACGCTCTGGCATTGGTGGCCGGTGCTTTGGCTGTCCCATCGCAACAGTTGGACACTCGCCAGCAGCCGTTCAAGTCGACAGTCATCACCGACCATGCCGAGCCATGGGCGATCGCCTTCCTACCTGACAACCGTGTCCTCGTCACTGAGAGACGAGGCAACCTACGTCTCGTTGACCCAACCACCAAGGCCAAGGGTACTATCACCGGTGTGCCTGCTGTCGCCTACGGCGGTCAGGGCGGTCTCCACGACGTCGCTCTACACCCTCAATACGCCAATAACAGTATTATATATCTCAGCTACGCCGAGAGCGGCACTGGCGGCGCTGGCGGCGCAGTCGCGCAGGCCAAGCTAACGCTGGATGCCAACGGCGGCGGCGCACTATCCGGCACCCAGGTGATCTGGCGCCACTCGCAGAAGGCCTCAGGCGGACTCCAGTTCGCTTGTCGCCTACTCTTCGGCCCCGACGGCGCGCTGTGGATCTCGTCCGGCGAGATCAACCAAATGACCCCAGCCCAGTCCATGACCAGCAATCTTGGTAAGATGATCAGACTGTACGACAACGGCACCGCCTTCGCAGGCAACCCGTTCGCCAGCCAAGGCGCCGTCCAGGCGCAGATCTGGTCGCTAGGCCACCGTAACCCGCTAGGCATCGACTGGGACGCCGAGGGGCGTCTCTGGGAGGTCGAAATGGGGCCCATGGGTGGCGACGAGCTCAACCTAATCGAATCGGGCGCCAACTACGGTTGGCCGGTCGTGTCCGAGGGCCGCCATTACGACGGCCGGACGATCCCCGCGCACAGCACACGCCCCGATATCAAACCGCCCAAGGCCTTCTGGGTCCCCGTCATCTCCCCGGCTGGCTTGATCATCTACAAGGGCGACCTGTTTTCCAGCTGGAAGGGCAATGCCATCATTAGCAGTCTCGGCGCACAAGGGCTTGTACGCGCGACTATCACTGGTGACACAGCGAAGGAGGCTCAGCGTATCTCAATGGGTAGGCGCATGCGCGGTATCCGAGAGGACAAGGACGGCGCCATCTGGGTGATCGAGGATGGGCCTACCGGCCGACTCTTGAAGCTTACCCCGAACTAAACTTGCGTTGGCGAGAGACTTGTTGAGGCCGCATGTACATAAAGTAGAGTTAGGATAGCAGATTACCTCTGGACTTCGATGGAGAGCTGGGATATTCAGTGAGGAGAATTTGATCTTTGGTTTATCTCATACTGGTACCCTCATCATGAAATCACGATCCTCGTCATCACTTGCCTAAGATGCAGTGGTTGTCGTAAGGACCAACTCATTGGTGACATATTAGGTCCCCTTGAGGATTCCCTTGAATGAATAGGCGAACATGTGACTTGCAATATAGGAGAATCTTGGTCCGCAACACTGATGAGTAGACAGCCTTGATCGAGAAGATGTTAATGCTCTTGTTACTAGCTGCGGTGAGAGAAGCCTTATCGCCTCCAGCCATGGAAGCATGATATTGATTTCCCGAAACCTCAGACGGGCACAGACACGCCACCCGCCTACACCAGGTGTTATCCTGACAGTAGGAAAAGGCATAGCGTAAGCGCCGCGAGGTCTGAATATGGGTCCGCAGATAGCTGAGCAGTGAGTAAAAAGCGGAAGTCAGTTTCGCTAGTGACTATACTGTCCAGGGTACAACAATCGAGATGTTGTAATCGAATATCCAATTAATAACCTATACTTTCGATTATCGCGAGCCGAACCGAGCCATGCATATCAGACTGCGACTATTGAGACGGTGTGGGTAACCTGACTATATGGGGGTTAGGTTGATTAAGTCATCAAGACTTAGTTTTTTTTTTTTATTTAAAATAGTTAGCCTATACTAGTTAAAAATAGTTAGCATGTCTTTTATGCAGTTTTTTTTAAAGGTCTGCTATATTTAAATATATATTTGTATTATTTATTTATTATTTTTTTAAGTTTTAAATTTTTAAAAATAATTTATATAACTATAGTTAGTTTTTTAAAATATATAATATATATTATATATTTTATTTTATTAATATTTTCAATAAAGTTTTATATTATATTAATTATTAAATTTTAAAACTAAAGTTTTAATTAATAAAAAAAAAAAAAACAAAAATAAAATATTATAAATAATAAAATTAATATTATTTTTTTTATTATATTTAGCTTTTTAAAGCTTAAATTAATAAAATTTTTAATAAAAGCAATAGTTTTAAAAATATATTTATAAAAACTAAAAAATATTTAATATTTTTATTTTAATTATATTAAAAATTAAATATTTTAATTTAAATTTTTAAAATTATTTTTATTATTATAAAAATTATAACTAATATTAAACTATTATTAAATATAAAACTTAATATAAAAAATAATATTTTTAAAATAAAAATAAAAAAAAATTAATTATATTTTAATATATTAAGTTAAAATATAATTTTGCTATATTAAATTATAAAAACTATATTATAATTATAAATATATAAATTAAAAATAAAAATTATAATTAATTAAATAAATAAATAATAATAATAAACTATTAATATAAAATAATAGCTTTAAAATATAAATATTATAATAATTTATATAAACAATTAACTTTTATATTTATTTTATTAATTATAAACTAAGATTTATATACTTTGTTATAATATAATTTTATAATTTCTATTAATTTATAAAAACTATAATTTTTAAAATGATTTATTTTAAAAAATTTATTTTATAAAACTTATTTTGAAAAAACTTTAATTAAACTTTATAACTTTATTTGTAATTTTATATATTTATATATTTTATATAGTATATATATATTATTAAAATCTAAAAGTTAAAATTTAAAAAAGTATTAGTATATTTATATATATTTATTTTGTATATATTTCAAAAAAGATTTTTCTTTTTTTTAAGTTTTAGTTTTATATAATATATACTATTAATTATATATTATTTATTATATTATATTTAATTTATAGTTTTTTTTATTTTATAACAATTTTAAAACTTTTATTTAAAATTATTTAAAATATAAAACAGCACTTTAATATTTTAAAAAGTTTATTATATTTATAAATATAATAAAGTTAAATATTATTTAAAATAATAATAAAAATATTTTAAACTAGCTTTAATTTTAAATTTTTTTTAAAAAAGCTTAATTTTTTGCTTTTACTACTATTTTTGAACTATTAACTAATATATTAGTTTTATAAAAAGCTTTTACAAAAGTATAAACAAAAAATTATTAATTAAAGCTTAAATAAAATAAATAAAATTAATATATTGTTAAATTATATAATTTTCGATTTAAAACTATATTAAAAACAACTTTTAAAAAAAAAAAAAAAAAAAACTAATAATTTTATCAATTATAAAAAATAATAAAACTTTAAACAATCGGTTTTTTTTTATTAATATTTGATTTTTAAAATATATTAACAATATAATTATAATATTATTTCTGCACTTTTTAATAACAATAATATAATTAAATTTTTTATATATATAAAAATATAATAAATTTAAATCAAATTATAATAATAATATAAATTTTAATTAATTAATTAAGTTTAAATATAAATTATTAATTTAAATTTTATATATAATAAATAAACTAAATAAATTAAAAAGTTAAAGTTTATATTTAATAGTTTTAAATATAAATTTAATTATTTAATAAATAAAATTGTATATATAATTAATAAAATAAATCAAAATTATAAAAATAAATATTAAAGCTTATTTAAAAAATCTTTAAAAATAAAACAGCTTTAATATTAATATAATTAAAATATATTTTTAAAATAAACGAAAATTTTTATATAATAATTAATATATTTAAAAATAAATATAAATATATAGTTAAAATATATTTATTAATTTTTAAATTAATATTTTAAATAATTTAATTATTATTTAATTTAAATTAAAAAATAAAAAACAAAAAAAACTAATAATAAAAAAACTATATTTTTTTATTAAAAACTATTTAATTTTTTTTAAAAAAAAATAATAAATTTTTATAACTTTTTATTTATTATTTAAAAAAATATAATTAATATAATAATATATTAATAAAAATTAATAAATAAAAATTAAAAAAAAAAATAATAACAATTAAGTTTATATATAAATTATAATTAAAATTATTATAAATTTTATATAAAACTTTTATAATAGTAACATTTTTATTATAATTTTTTATAATTATAAAATTTATATATAATTAATAAAAATTATTATAAAAACTATTGTTTTAAAAAGTTATAAAACTTTTAATATTAAAATTTTTAATTTAAATTAATAAATTATTAAGTTTTAAAATATTAAATATATTAATTTAACAAATTAAAAAATAAATATAAAACTAAAAAGTTATAAAAATTTTTAAAAAATAAATTTAAATATTATTTAAATTTAAATTAACAATTATTAAAAAATTAAAACTTTATTATTTATTTTTTTTATAATAAAATAAAATATTATATTAATTAATATTTTAATAAATAGTTTTAAAAATAAACTATTTAAAAAATTTAAATTATTAAAAAAAAGTTTAATAATTTTTATTATTTAAAATAAACTATTTTTTTTTATTAATTTATTTTAAAAGATTATAATAATTTTAATTTAAAAAATAAAAAATAAGTTTAAATTTTACAATAAAATTTAAAAATAAATATTAATTATTTGTTTTATTTTTTTAATATTTTTATAGTTTTTATTTAATATATATATTTAGTTTAAATAAATTATTTTTAAAAATATATATTAATTTAAATTTTTATATTAAATATAATTTTATTAATTATATTTTTATTTTATATTATAAATTATAAAAAGTTTTTTATAAATTTTATAAATTATAAATTATAAATTAAAAAAATTTAAATATATATAAAGTTTATTAAATTTTTTATAAATTAATTAATTAATAAAAAATTATTTATATAATTTAATATATATATATTATAATATTATATAATAATTAATTAAAAAAAAATCTAATATTATTATTTTAATTAATTTTAAAAAGTGAAAAAATTATATTAAATTTAAACTTAAATTAATAATTTTTTAGTTTTAAATAAAAATATTTTAAATTATTATTATTAAATAATTATTATTTTATTTAAATTTTTATTTTTTAAAAAAATAAAAATAAAGTTAATTTTTATAAATTTCAATTTAGTTTTAAAAAAGTTTTAAAATTTATTTAAATTTTTTAATATTTTTAATATTAATATATTTTTTTATATTTATTGAAATAACTTCTTAATTAATTTATAAAAAAATATAATAATATTTTATTATTTTATTTATTTTTTAATTTAAAACAAATTATAAAAATTAAAAAATTAACTATAAAAAATAATAAAAAATAAAAAAATTAAAAAATTAAAAAATTTTATAAAAATATTAATATTTTTTATATTTAAAAAAAATAAAACTTTATATTTTTATATTAATTATAAAAAATTTAACAAAATTTTATAAAAAAATTGCTTTATTTTTTTATTTATTTTAAAAATATTAAATAAAATTATATATATGAAAATATTTTTAAAAATTAATTTTAAAAATATTTATTATTATATATAAATTTAAAAAAAAATAAATAAAAAATAACATTTTATATATATTATAAATATTATAAATTTTTAATTATATTTATAAATTTATATAATATTTTTACTATTTTTTAAAATTATATATAAAAAATATTTAATAATATTTTAAATATTTTTTATATAATATATTTTAATAATATATTTGTTTTTTTTTTAAATAAAGATTTATATATAAATTATATTTAAAATATTATCGAAAAATTATAAAAAGTTAAATTATATATTAAATTTTTTAAATATTAATTTTATTAATATAAATTAAAATTTTTAAATTATATTATTTTAAATAAAAAAATTAAAATAAATTTTTTATAAATTAATATTATTAAAAAATAGCTTTTTTTTAATTTTTATTATAAACTATAACTATTTTTAAAATTTTGTAATTTTTATTATTGTTTTATTAAAAAATACTTTTTAATTATTATTTTATTATATTAATATTTAAAAAAAAACACAACTAAAATAAAAAAAAGTTAAATTTTTTTAAATAATTTAAAAAAATATATTTTTAAACAATTGTAAAATTTATTTAAATAAGTTATTTTTTTTATATATTTTAACTTTAAAAAACAAATATTAATAAAAACTAATATATTTAAAATTATATTTATAAATAATTTATTGTAAAAAAATAATCGAAAGTAATAATAATTAGTTTTATTTTATTTTTAAAAATTTTTTAATTAAAAATTAAACTAAAATATATTAAACAAAAAAATATTAATTATTATTAAAAACTTTAAATATTAATATTATTATTTATAAAAAAATAAATTATTTATTAAAATATTAATTAATTATAATAATTTTTAAATTTTTATAAAAATATTAAAATTAAATAAAAAATAAATTTAATAATATATTTATTTAGTTTTTTTTTGATTTTATTATTAAATATAAAAAAAAAAAAAAAAATAAAGCTAATTTTTTTTTATATTATTTTAACTATATAAATAATATATCTTTTTTTTATATTAAAAAAAAAAATTGTTATATAATATATAATTATTAAAAATTAATATTTAAAAATATTAATTAAAAAAGTTTATATTAAATGTTATTTTTTTAAATAATTAATTTTTATTTAATTAGTTATATATATATAAATATAAATAATTATTATAAAAAAAATATTTAAAACTTAAAAATTAATTAAAGTTTTAAATTATTAATTTAAAATATTTAAAAAAAAAATTTTAAATATTAATAAATTTTTAAATAAATCAAAAATAATTTAGTTATAAAAAATTAATAATTAATTGAAAATTTTTTAGTTTTTTATAATAAAAAAATTTATATATTTTTTAAAAAATCAATTTATTTTTAATTAATTAAATTATATTATAATAACTTTTTTATAAGTTATTTTAGTTAAAAATATATTTTAAAACTTTTTGAAAAAAAGTTTTATTAATAAAATTTAAAATATAATATATAAAATTATATAAAAAGCTATATTATTTACTTTAAATTTAAAATGAAATATTATTAAAAATATAACAAATTTAATAATTTGTTAATATTTATTAAATTTATATAAAAACTATTTATAAACTTTATAATTAATTTATTAAAAACTTTTTATAAAAATAATTATATAAATTTTATATTAATAATTATAAATTAATTTATTAAATTAATATATTTATTATTTATTTATATTATTATAATAGCTATATAGCTAGTTATTTTATTTTATTAAAAAATAAAATATAAATTTAAAAACTTTATTAAAATAATTATTAATTAAAGTTTTATATTTATTAATAACTTTTAATTTAATTTATATTATTATATTAAAGTTAAAAAATATTATTTAGTTATATTTTATTTTAAAACTAATAATTAAATAAAATATATAAATTAAATAATCGAATATTATTTAAAATATTTTATTTTTATTAAATAAATCAATTAGTTTTAATTATTATTTTAAGCTTTTTTTATTATAAATTTAATAATTAATTTAATTATTAATATTTTATTTTTTAAAGCTTTATATAATTATATATTAAAATTTAAATTGTTTATTAAAAACAACTTTATTTTAATAAAAATATTAGCAATATAAAATCGATTAAATAAAAAAAACTTATTTTATATAAATAAATTAAAAAAAAACAAATAATAATTTATTATTATAATAGTTATAAATTTTATTATTAATTAAAAAAATTAATAATAAATTAAAATTTAAAATAAACTAAATATTAAAATTAAAAACTTTTAATAAAATTAAAAAACTATAATATAAAATATTATAAAAAAGTTATAACTTTAATAATATTTAATATTTTATAAAAAATTATAAAAATATATTTATTATATTAAACTATTATTATTTAAATAAATAAATTAAATTAAAATTATTAATTAAATTATAAAATTAAATAAAAATAATAATTATAAATAAATTTATAAAAAATTATAAAAATAATAATAAAATATTTAATTTAAATATTAAAACTAAATTAAAATATTATATTTAATTAATTTTAATTTAATTTATATTAAACTTTTAATTTTTAAAAAAAATAATATAACAATTTATATAAACAATTAATTTTTATATTTATTTTATTAATTATAAATTAAAACTTTTATATTTTATTATAATATAACTTTATAATTTTTATTAATTTATAAAAATTATAATTTTTAAAATAATTTATTTTAAAAAATCTATTTTATAAAATTTATTTTAAAGAAACTTTAACTAAACTTTATAATTTTATTTATAGTTTTATATATTTATATTTTTTATATAATATATATATATAATTTAGCTTTTTTTTTATTTTTTTATTTTAAAGTTTTTAATTAATAAAATTAATAAACTAGCTTTTATACTTTTTACAATTATAACAATTTAAATATATTATTTTTTTATATATAAATTTTTTTTTTAAATATTATAATATATTATTATATTTAAATTACAAAATATTTATTTTTTATTTTATTTTTAATTATATTAATTTAAAAAAATATCGCTTTTATATAAAAGTTAATTTAATATAAAATTATATAAACTTTTAAAAATATTTTAATTAATATTTTTATTTTTATTATAATTAATTATAAAAATAGTTTTATATAAATTAAAATAAATATTTTTAATAAAAAATAAAAATTTATTTTATTTTAATTAATTAATAATATAATTAAACTAGTTTAATATAAATTAAAATATTAAAAAAGTTCAAAATTAAATTATAATATTATTAAAAAAAAATATTTAATTATAATAAAAATATTAAAATATTTATATAATTATTTTTATAAAATTTGTTTTTATTTAAAAATTAATATTAAAATATTAATAATTTAATTTAATAATAATTTTGTTATTTTATTTAATATAACTTTAATATAATAAATTATTTATATTAAAATATTTAATTTTAAAATATATTATATTGTTAAAAAGAAATATATTATAATAAATAATTTATTAAAAAAACTATTAAAACTTTTAAACAAAAAAAATAATAAATAAAAAAACAATATTAATAATTTTATTAATATTTAATTTAATGTTATATAAATTTATATTAACAATTTTATATTATTAAATTAATTAAATTTTTAAAAAGTTATAATTTAATTTTAATAATAAATATTAAAAAAACTTAGTTTATAAATATAATTTTAATTAATATAAAAAAAATAAAACAATATAAATATTATTTATTAAAAAATATAAAATATAAAACTATATAAAGTAATATTTAAATTTATAAAAAAATAAAATTAATAAAGCTTTATTATAATTGATTTTTTAATTAATTTATAATATTTATTTTATTAAATATTAAATATTAAAAAGCTTTAAAAATAAACAATATAAATTTAATATAATAGCTTTATATATTAAAAAAAAAAACTATTTAATAAATTATTTAATAATATTATTAAAAAAAACTTTATAATAATATTTATAAAACAATTAAATTATATATTATATATTAAAAACTTTAAAAAAATAAACTTAAAAAAAAATATTATTAAACTATATTTATAGATTTTTTAATTTTTTAAGTTATAAATATTTAAATAATATTTTTATAAAATAAAAAAAAATATATTATTAAAATTTATTATAAATTTTTAAAATATATTAAAATTAAAGCTTTAAAAAATTAATGTTAAACTAATGACTTAATAAAACTTGTATATATATACTAAGTATATATAACTAAAAACTAAACTAAAATTTTTATTAAATAATTAAATAAATAAAAAATATAAAAATTTACTAAGATTTATAAAACTTATAAGTTTTATATATATATATATATAAATAATTTATATATAACTTTTTTAATTATATTTTTTTTTATAAAATATATATATAAATTAATATAAAACTTTAAAATTTAAAAATAAATTTTAAACTTTATAAATTATTTTAAATTTTTATATATATATATATATAAAAAGTTTTATTAATATTAATTAATAATTATTAAATATAATTATAAATTAATAAAGTAAAAAAATAAAATCGATATTATTTATTAAAAGTAACTTTTATATTTAATTTTTAAACTTTTTATATAATAAAAAAAAAATATAGTAATTTTTATTATAAAAATAAAAAATATATTAACTTAAATTATTATATAAATAAAAACTTAATATATTATAACAATAAAATATTATATAATATATTAATTTTGTTTTTATATAATTAAATAACTAAATAGTAAATAAAATTATAAAAAACTTTGTTATTATAACAATAGTAAAAGTATTTTAAACAGTTATATTTATATTAAAATTTATATTTTTTATTATTTTAAACTATAAAAACTTCAGTAATAAGTTTATATATAAAAATATAAACAAAAAAAATATTATTTTATTTAAAATTTAAAAAACAAAAACTAATTTAAAATAATAAAATATTATAATCGATTTAAATAAACTAGTTAAAAAAATATATATAACTATATATATAATTAAAAATTAAAAGCAATTATTTTATATAATTAATTAAAATAAACTTTAATAGTTAAATTATATATTAATTTTTTGATATTAATGATTTATTTTAAATAAAACTATTTATTATATTTAAATAAAAAATAAATATTTAATTTTAAAAACTATTTTTAAATAAAAAACTTATAAAATTAATTACTATATATAAAATAAAAAAAAAACATATTTATTATATAAATAATTTTAGTTTTAATATTTATATTTATATTAATAAATATATTAAAACTTTTAATTATATAAATAAATTATGTAATATTATAACTAATTATATTAAAGTTAATAATATTAATATATATTATAATATTTAATATAAATAATTAAATATTTATTTTTTTTATATAAATAAAAATTTAAAAATTTATATTTATTTTTAAAATTTTTATTATATATTTTATATTTTTTTTTATATATAAAAATCAATTATATCAACTTTTTTTTATTTAAATTATTTATAATAATTTAATTAAAATAGTTTAATTTATTATATTTATTAAAAAATAACAATTTAATTAAAACTATAATAATAAATTATATAATATATTATATAATAAAACTTGAATTTTTATTTTAATATATTATTGATTTAAAATTATTAAAAAATAATATTATATAATATTTTTTTTTTATATTAAAACAAAAAACTAAATAATATTATTTTAATTATATTAATTTAATATATAAATAAAACAAAATTTATATAATATTTAATAATTATTTTAATATAATAATTAATTATAATTAATATTAAATTAATTAAACTATTATTATATTTATATATATAAAATAAAATAATTTAATAAAAACAATATTTAAAATATTAAAAACTATAATTAATAAGTTTTAATTTATATAATATATTTTAAAATTTAGTTATTATAAAAAAATATTATTTTATATAATAATTATATAAATATATTTTAATATATTTAAATTTAAATTTGTTTTAATTAATTAAAAACTTATATATAAAGCTTTATTTTTTAATTTATAATTAATATTATAAATTCTTTTTAATTTAAAAATAAACTATTATTATATAATAAATATTTATTTTATTAATAAATAATATAATATTAAATATTTAAAATAATTATATAGTTATAATTTTAAAAGAAAGATTTATTAAAAATTATAATAATTATATAATAAAAACAATAAAAATAATAAAAAATATTTTATTTATAAAAAACTTAATTGTTAATTTATTAATTATAGCTAATAAAAAAAATCGAAAATAAAAAAGCAATATTTTATTATATATAATATTTTAAAGCAAAAAATTTTATTATATAAAAAATATACTATATTTATATTAAATTATAAAAGTAATAAAAATTTTTTATATAATAATAAATTTAATAATAATTTAAATTTTTATATAAAAAAACTTTTTTATATAAATAATTAAATTTTAAATAATATAATAATTTAATTAAATAATATTAAAAACTTTAAAACTATAAATATTATAATAATTTTAATATTAATTAAATTAATTAAATTTTATATTTTAAATATATTAATTTTATTTTTATTATTATTATAAAATATAAATTAACTATATATTTATTTTAATAATATATAAAATATAATTATATAATAAAATAAAATAATAATATTAATTATATAAAAATAAAAATATTTATTTTTTAATATTAATTAATTAACAACTATAAATTATTTTATAAAATAAAAGTTTTAAAAATTATATTGTTAATTTAAATATTTTTATATAAAAAAATTTATAAAATTATTATAAAAAGTTAAATATAATAATATTAATATTTTAATATTTTAAAAAATTAAAAAATTTTATTATTATTATTAATTATATAATTAAATTTTAAAAAAATTTAAGTTTTTATTAAAAAATAAATATAATTTTAATTATAAAATTATAATTAATATTATATAAATTAATAAACAATTAATTTTATATATAATTAATATAAATATTTTATTTTAAATAATTAAATTTTTAAAGTTTTTAAATATATATAATATTTAAAATATATTATATTAATATTAAATTTTAATATATTAAAAATTATTTAATTATATTATATATAATTTTAATATAAATTTTTTATTTAAAAAATTTTATAATAATATATAATTAATTAAAACTTTATATAAAAAAATATTTATTAAAATATATTAAACTATTAAAAAAATTAAATAAATATATATATTATTTTATTATATATTTAATATTTTATATAAAAAAATTAATTATTATATAAATAAAAAAATAATATTATTAATTATTATAAAAGTTTTAAATAATATAACTAAATTAAATAATTTTATATTTATTTTATTAATATTTAAAATTTATTTTAAAATTAATAATAATTTATTTTTTTTATTAAAAATTATTTAAAAAATAAAAATTATATAAAAAATTATAAAAATATTAAAAAATATTTATATAAAAATTAATATTAATTAAATTATATAAATTAAAAATAAACTAATATTATTATATAAAATATTTTTTTTATTTTTTTAAAATAAAATTATAATATAAAAAAAATATAAAAATTAAATAAAACTATATAAAATTTTTATAATTAAAAATTATAATATTATAATTAATATAATAAATAAATTAACTAAATTTTATTATATATAAATCAAACTATATTATTAATAAAAAGTTATATTTAATTTATTATATAAAAAAAAAAATATTTTATATAATTTTTTTTAAATTATTAAATAGTTATAACTTTAATATAAAAATAAACTAAAAAGTTATTTATATATATTAATAATTAATATTTTATATTATAAAAAATTAATAATTATATTTTAATTATATAATCAAAATAAAACAATATAATTATTATATTTAATATATTATTTAAATAATTAAATATAATTAAAAAAAATATATTAATAACTTAAAATATATTTTAGTTTATATAATATAATTTAAATTAATATAATTAAATAAAGATTTTTTAAATTAAATTTATATAAAAAATCAAATATAAAATAATTAAACTATATAAAAAGTTTAAATTAATTATATAAAGTTATAAAAATAAAAATAAAATTTAAATTTTTATATAAATATTAATAATTTATTATAATTTTAAAACTATTATTAATTTAAAATTATAATATATATATAAAACTGTAAAATATTTTTTAAATATATATATAATTATATAATAAATTAAATTAAAAAATTTATATTTATTTATTAAAAAAACTAAAAAATAAATATTTAATAAATATTATATTTTAAATTATATAATTATTATATAAATTAATTAAATTAAAAGTATAATAATATAAAATTTATTATAAATATTATTATTAAAAATTAAATATAAAAATATTTATATATAATTTATATTTATTATATATTAAAAAAAAATTTAATAAATTTATAATTATAAAATTTTAAATAAATAATATTTTTAATATTATATTTAAAAAATTTTTATATAAAAAAAAAACTAAGCTATTATTTTATATAAAATTAAAAATAAAATTAATATTTAAATATTATATTAAATTTAATAAAAATAAAATTTAAATAAATAAATTAAATTTTTTTTTATTTAATAACAATAAACTAAATAATTATATATTATTAATTTTTATATAAAAAATTATTTTTAACAATATATTATTTAATAAATTTAAAATATATATATTATATTAATATATTAATTAAAAATATTATATAATTTATTAATTATTATATAAATTTAAAAATTATTAAAAAATAATATTAAAATATTAAATATATAAATATAATAACAAATTAATAATATATAATAAAAATTATATTATATATTTTTAAATTTTAATTATATAAAAATTTTAATTTTTATTAATAAAATATTTATAAATAAAAAAAATTTAAATTTTTAAATTAAATTTATAATTATATTAATTAATAAAAATTATTTAAAAAATATTTTTATAATTAAAAATTATATTATTTATTAAAATTTAATTAAAAATAAATAAATTATATATAATATATTAATAAATAGATTATATAATATAATTAATAAATTTAATTATATTATTATATTTAATATAATTCTTTAAAAAATTATTTATATAATAAAATTATTAACTATATTATTAATTATATATATTAATTTTAAGTTTTTATATAAATATTTAATTAAATTAAAAATTATATAAAAAAAATAATTTATAATTAATATTATATTATTTTAAAAAATATATAAAAATTATAAAATTATAAAAAAATAATAAATTAATAATAAAAATAATTTAAAAAATATATTTATAAAAAAGAACATTTAATTAAATATTAAAAAAATTAATTAATATAAATAAACTAGTTATATAAATAAAAATATATATAAATTAATTCAATAATAAAAAAAATAATAAAAAATTAATTAATATTAAAACTAAAGTTATTATATAAAAAGAAAAATCTTTAATATTAAATTAATAATTTAATAAAGTTTATATATATATATTAAATATATATAATTAAAAATTAAATTAAAACTTTTATTAAATAATTAAATAAATAAAAAATATAAAAATTTATTAAAATTTATAAAATTTATAAGTTTTATATATAATTTTTTTAATTATATTTTTTTTTATAAAATATATATATAAATTAATATAAAACTTTAAATTTTATATATTATTTTAAATTTATATATATATATATATATATAAAGTTTTATTAATAATTAAATTATTAAAAATATTTATAAATTTTTAAATTATAAAATTTTTAAATAATATAAAATTTTAATTAAATTAAAATATAATAATAATTTAAAATTTAAAAAAAAATATTAAAAAAGCTGTTATAAAAATAAAATATAAATTAATTTTTAATTTAATATATTATTTATAATTATAAAAATTTATTAAAAAAAAACATATTTTTTTAAAAATAAAAATTTAATAAAGTTAATATAAAATATTAAAAAAAATTAAATAAATTATTTAAATATAATTATTTAATTTAATTATATTTTTATTAAATATTATAAATATAATATATATAAGTTAATTTATAAAAAACTATTTATTATATTTATTAAAAATATTATTTTATTATAAAAAATCTTAAATTAAAATAAAATAAAAAATATTTAAAATATAATTATTATATAAATTTATTAATTAAAATATTAATAAAAAAACATTAATAAAATTTATTAAATTATTATTTAAAAAAAGCAAAAATAAACAAAAGTTAAAAATTAATATAATATTTATAAAATTAAAAATTATTTATAAATAAATATATTAATATTTTTATATAATAAAAATTTTAAAATTAATATAAATAATAATAAAAAGCTATTTTATAAATAATATAACTTTTATTAAATTAATAAAATTTTTAAAAAAAATAAATATACATTTAAAAATTTAAATAATATTAAATTTAAAAGTATTTTTTATATAAATAAATTTAAAAAATTTATTAAAAATATATAAATTATAAAAAAAATTATTTATAATTTTAAATTAATAAATAATTTAAATAAAGTTTTAAATATAAATAATAAAAATAAAAAAAAACTAATTATTAAATATATAATAGCTTAATTAAAAATTAAAAAGTTTGAAATTATAATAATTAAATTATAAAATAATTAAAAACTTTTAAATATTTAAAAAAAAAAAAAAAAATTTAAATAATAAAAGTTTTATATAAAATATTATTATAATAAAATTAATAAATTTTTTAATAATATATAAAATTAATATTTAATTATTTTATAATTTTTTTTTATATTTTATATATTAAGTTTATTTTTTAATAATTTATTAATTTAATATTAATAATAGAAAATAAAGTTTTTAATTTTAAAGTTAATATATATTATATTTATAAAAATATTTAAAATATTATAAATATAAAAAATTAAAAATTTTTAATATATATAAATAAAATAGCTTTTTATTAATTTAATTATTTTTTTTTATTAATTAAACTTTTAATTTATATTTAAATTAATATATAAATTATAAAAAAAAAATAATAAATTTAATAATATTATTATTAATATAAATATATAATTTAAATTTAATAATTTATTTATTTATTTTAAATTAATTAATTATTAAATTATTATAATATTAAATATAATTAATATTTTAAATAATAAATTTATAATTATTATAAATATTATTAATAAAATTAAAAATTAAAATATATTTAAAAAATAATTATATATTAGTTTTATTATATATTTTAATATAAATAAAATAATATTTATAAAATTTATAAAATATTATATTAAAAATATTAAATTATTAAATATAAAAACTTTTAATTTTATAATAGTTATATATAAAGTTAAAAATATATTTATTTTAAAAATTAATTTAATTTATTTTAATATAAAAAATATAAAAAATAATATTTTAATTAAAAACTTTATTAATAGTTATAAAAATAAACTTAAAAATATTAAAGTTTTTAAAAATATTAAAATATATTTTTTAATAAATATAACAACTTTTAATAATATTATATAAAATTTTAAATTAAAAATATATTAAAATTTATAATATAATATAATTAATTAAAAAAATTAAAAGTTTATAAATTTTTTAAATATTTATAATATATTAAATATTAAAAAACTTTATTTTATAAATTTTTTTATTAATAAATTATATTATATTAATTATATTTAAATTATTAAACTTTTATAATTTAAATTAATAATTAAAATAATAAAAATAAAAAACTTTTTAATTTAATAATAAAATAAAATATTAGCTTTAAATATAAAAATAATAACTTTTAATAAATATAATAATATTATATATTTTTAATTTTATAAAAAAAATATAAATAAATTATAAAAATTATTAAAAAAAAATATTAAAAAAAAATTATTAAAAACTTAAAAAATTTATTAATTTAAAAAAATAATTATATAAATAAAAAAAATATAAATTAAAAAAATATTATATTATAATTAAAATTTATTAAAAATAATTAATAAAAATAGTAAATTTTATATATTAATAAATAAATATATATAATTATTTTAAAAAATTTAATTTAATTTAAAAAAATTAAATTAAATAATTAATTAAATAATAATTTATATATAAATTAAAAAATTTATAAATTAAAATATTAATAATTATTATAAAATTATTATTTAAAAATTATAAATTATTTAAAAAATTAAAAAAAAAATTATTTATTTATTTATTAAATTATAAAACTTTATATAATTAAAATATATTATTTAAAATAATATTATATATTAAATTTAAAAATATAATATAAAAAAAAAAAAGCTAATTTAAAATTAATAAAAAAGATTTATTTAATTTAAATTTTAATTTATTTTTATTATTTACTTTTATTTTATTATTTATAAAACTTATTATAATATAAAGTTTTTTTTTATTAAAATATATAAAAAAATATATTAATTTTAATATTTTTAATTATTTAATTAATTAATTAATTAATTAATTTTTTAATAAAGTTATTTATAACTTTTTTTTATTATTATAACTTTTTTTTTATTTTTTATTAATAATTATTTTTTTTAATATTGTTAATATTTATTTATTAAATTTTTAATTTATTAAAATTGTTATTTTAATTATTATTAATTATTTTTATAACTATAGTTTTTTTATTTAATTAAATAATTAAATTTTTTTTTAAATTTATTAGTTTTATATTTAATAATAGTTTTAATTTTAAAAGATTTTTTTTTTTTTTAAATTTAATTAATTATTTTAAATAAATTTAAAAAAAAAAACAATTTAATAAAAAAATTCTTTTTTATATTTTTTTAATAATAAATATATTATTAATATAATTAAATAAATATTAAAAGTTTTATAAAAATTAATTTTATAAACTAATTAATTTATTTATTTTTTTATTTTTTAAAACTTTATAAACTATTATAAAAGTTTTTAAAATAATTTATTAAATAAATAATAACTTTTATATAATTTTAAATATATTTTTTATTTTTTTAAAACTTTATTATTTAATACTTTTTATTACAGTAATATTTAATATAAAATATTGTAAAATTTATTATTAACTCAGTATTTCTTTATAAATATTTTTTTAAAAAATATATTTTTTTAAAAATATTAATAGTTTTTATTTTTATAATTATATTATTAAAGTTTAATAGTTTAAATTTAAATAATTATTTATATATTAAAAATTTAATAAGTTTAAAATATATATTATTAAAATTTTATTATAATATAAAAATTATATTTATTTATATATTATTAAAGTTTTAAAATAAATAATAATATATAGCAATTTTTATTGTTTAATTTTTATATTTTAAAAAGTTATTTATTTAAAAATAATATATTATAATTATTAAAAGCTTTATAATTATTGTTTTTTATAGCTTTTTTTTAAAAAGTAAATATAAATTTACAATTTTTATTTAATATAATTTTTATAAAAATATTTTAATTATAAATAAATAAAAATTTCGCTAAAAATATAATTTAATTTTTTATTATATATCTTTTATAATTTAATACTAATAATAATTTTTTTAAAATAATATATATAACTATTATTATTATATTATAATAATTAAACTTTTTAATTTATTAAAATATATTTATAAATAATATATTTAATAGTTTTAATATAAAATTTATTATAATTATTTTTATTAGTTTTATATTTTTTAGTTTAATTAATTAATAATTTTTATAAATTTTTTTATAATTAATATTATATATTTAATATTTATTATAATATTTAAAATATATTTAAATTTGTTATTATTTTTTATTTATTAAAATAATATTTATTATTATAAATATTTTTAAAAAACTTTTTAATTTATATATTAAATGTATATAACTTATATTTATTTTTTTTATTTATATTATATAATAAATTATTAACTATTATAAAAAAATATTTAAATTATTTAAAACTTTTAATATTTTTATTATTTTTTTAAATATTAGCTAAAATTTTTTAATATTTAAAGTTTTTATTATAATTTATAATAATATTTTTTTATATATTATTTTTTATTATTGCTTTTATAATTATTTAAATTTAGTTTAATATTAGTTTTTTATTTATTTTTTTAATTTTTTTTTATTTTATTAATTTAATTTATTATAGCTTAAAATTAACTAAAAGTATTTAATATAAAATTAAATTATTTTAACAATTAAAAAACTTATAAACTATATTAAAATAAATAAATAAATATATTTATAAAATATTTATTTATTTAATTTATAAAAATTATATTAATATTAATTTAATTAAATATTTTTTTAATTATTAAATAATTAATTAATATTATTATTAAATTATATAAAACTTTTATAATTATTTAAAGTTTTTTATATTTTTAAATAATATATATAACTTTTAATTTTAAAAGTTTATATTTTATTTTAAGCTATAATAAATATTTATTTAAAAATATAATTAATAAAATTTATATATTTAAAATTAATATTTTTAATTTTAAATATAACTATTTTTTAGTTAAAATAATATTAATTTAAAACTTTTTTTTAAAAAACTATTTATTTATATAAACAAAGTTTTAATAAAATTATAATAATAAAAAATTATATTATTATATATTAATTTTTATATAGTTTTAAATAAAGTTTTTTTTTAGCTATTAAAATAAATATAATAATTTAGTAATATATTTATTATTTATTAAAATTATTAACTATTATATATTTTAATTGTTTTTTTTTATTAAAAAAAGCTATTTTTTATTATTATAGTAGTTTAATATATTATATATAATATAGCAATAATATTTTTAAAAATTTTATATTTTTAAAATATTGTTTTAATATTTTCAACTAGTTTAAAAATTGCAAATTTTTAAAACTTTTTAATTGTTTTGCTATAATAAATAGTTTAAATATATTTATTTAAAATTTTAATAATTTTATTAATAAATATTTTAAAAATAACTTTTTAAAAAATAATAAAATCTGCTATTTATAAAATAGTTTAAATATTATATATAATTGTTTTAAATAATTTTTTTTATTATTAAAAAATATTATAATATTATTAATAAATATTTAATAATAATATTTATAAAGCTATAATAGTTTATTTATAAATTATTATATATATATTAATAAATTTTAAATTTTTATTAATATTATTATAAATTTTTTAAAATTTTTTACATTTATAATAATAAATTTATTTTAATATTTTAAATAAATTTTAAATTAATAAAAAAAAAATATTATATTTATTATTAAAATATAATTTTTTTTTTAAATTAATATTATTATTTTTAATTATAATAAAAATAAATAATTATTTAATATTATTATTTTATTAAAAGTTTATAAATTAATTATAAATTAAATATATAGCTTTTTTTTTTTTTATAATTAAATAATAAAAATTAAATATATAAAAAGCAATAATTTATTTATTTATTTTATATAATTTTATTTATATAATTTATTAAATATTAAATTTATTATATAGTAGTTTTTAATGTTTAATAAATATAAATAATTATTAAATTTAAATTTTTATTAATTATTTATTAAAAATATTTTTATTTATTTATTTTTTAAAATATTAATAATATTTTAATTAAATTAAACTTTAAATATTTTTTTTAATAAATTTAATATTTTTTAAATTAATAAATTTTTATTAATATAAATAAATTAACTAATAATTATTTCTATTTTTTTTTTTTAAAAAAACTTTTTAATATTTATTATAACAGTAATTTTTTAAACTTTTAGTTTAAATTTTTTTATTGTTTTTATTACTGCTATATTTAAATTAAAGTTTATAAACTTTATTTTTAAAATAGCTTTAATTATATTATATATAATATTAATTAATAAAATTTTTTTAATTATATTTAGCAATTTTAATATATTAATTATATTAGCTATATTATTTTAATTTATATTTTTTTAAATTTATATTAGTTTTATTTTATAATTTTTTATAGCTATTGTTTTTATATATTTATATTTAAAATAAATTAATTTATAAAAAATATATTTAATATTATAATATTTTTAAATATTTACAAGTTTATATTTATAGCTTTAATTTTTATATTATTTATAACTACTATTTTAATTGTTAAAATAACTACTTTTATATATTTTTTTTATATAGTTTTAATATAGTTTAATTTTATATATTAGTTATAACTAAACTATATTTACTATATAAAAAAACAATGTATAAAAAATATATTAAAACATTTATTACACTTTATAGCAAATATTTACTTTATTATATTAAAAGCAAATAATAAAAATATAACAAATAATATTAAAATAATAAAAAAAATATTTATTACAGAAAAAAAAGCTTATATATAATCGAGTTTACTGTTATAAACTTAATTTTTTTTTTTTTTTTTTTTTTTAGTTTAATATTTTTTTCTAAATATACAATATTTTTATATATACTATATTAGCTATTTTTTTTTAGCTTTTACAATATTAAGCTCGTTTTATTTATTTGTTATAAATTAACATTAAAAAGTTCAACTTAATATTAATTTAATATTAATTTAATATTAAATATATTTAATATTAATATTAAAATATCGATTTATTATTATATATTGAATTTTTTACTTAATATTAAATTCTTTTTATATTTTTTATATCAACTTTATACTTTAAAAAAAATACTAAGCTATAATATTGCAAGTTTTTTTAACATTTAAAAAAAAAAAAAAAAAAATACTTGTATTAAGCGATTTTTATTTTTATTTTAAAAACAAAAATAGTTATTTCAATATAAAAAAAGCAGCTTTAGATTTTTTAGTTAAAAAATCTATAATTTATAATATTATTCTGCAAAAAATTATATTAAAGTTTATTAAAAAACATTTTAATAATTTTAAAAAAAATATTTATTAATAATATTAAAACTATATAAAAAATAAAATAGTATAAAACTTTTATATGTTTTATTTAATTGTTAATAAAATTTAATAAAATATTTTTTTTTAAATAAAAAATAAATATAAATTAGTTTATTAATAAAAATAATATTATATATATAAAGCATTTTTTTTATTTAATATAATAAAACATAAGTTTAAAAATAAAAAATTTATTATTAACTATAATATTTAAAAAAAATTAAATAAAACTAAACTTAAGTTTATTTTTAATAAAATATATATTTATATTATTATAATTTAAATATTTTATAAAATAATAAATTAATTATATATTATAACTTTTAATAACAATTAAAATTAAAACTATTTATATATTATTTGCTAGATTATAAAAGATTTTATATAAAAAAGTAAATAGTTTTTATAAAAAATTAAAAGAAAGCTTATTAAAAATAAACAAGTTTTAAAAATATATAAAAAAACAATTAAAAAATTATAAAATTATAATAAAATTTTTTAAAAAACTTTAATTAAAATATATAAAAAAACATTTACTATATAAGTTATTATTAAATAAAAACTTATTTAATAAATATTTATTTAATAGTTTTTTATTTAAAAAAGTTATATTTATATAAATAATATTAATAATAAAACTATTTTTAATTAATTTATTTTAATAAAAAGTATTTTATTTATTATTATATTTAAAAAAATTATTTAAAATTAAATTATTTAAAATAATTTAAATTTTAAAATAAATATTTAAAAATTTATTACTTTATATATATTTATTTTAAAAAGTTTTATTTATAATATATTTATTTTAAAAAATATTATTTAAAAAAATAATTATAAAAAAAATATAATATTAAATTTAATATTTTTAAATAATAAAAAATAAAATGTAAAAATAATAAACTTTTTTGTTTTTATTAATAATATTTTTTTAAATAATAAATTTATAATTAAATTTTATTATTAATATTTATTTATAAAAAATAAATTTTAAATAAATATAAACTATTTTATAAATAAATAAAACTAAATATATTATATTTTAAAATATATAAATAAATTAACTGTTTTAAAAATTATTTTATTTATAAAATAAATTTTAAAATAAAACAGTTTTATATATATAATTATTATAAAAGTTTTAAAATATTTATTAAAATTATATAGTAATTTTTATAAATATAAAAAAGCTTAAATTAAATATAAAAAATTTAAAATAAAAAAATTAAAAATATTTTCAAATTTTTAATTTAAATCTATTAAATTAATTAATTAAATTTATATATTTTAAATTAACTATAAATAAAACTTATATAATAAATTATTAAAATAATTAAATAAAATTATAATATTTAATATAAATAGTTTTAAAGTTATTTTTAATATTTATTATTTTTATATTTAAATTATTAACTATTAATAATATAAAAACTTTATTAATAATTTTATTTTATAAAAAACTAATTTATAACTATTAAAATATAATATAATTAATATTTTAAAAAATTTATTTATAAAAAATTTATTTTTATAAAATTTATTTATAAAACTATTATTTAATAAAATTATATTTTTAACTATTAAATAACATTTTTTTATTTTAATATTTAAAAAGTTAAAAAACAAACATAAATTTTATATAAAACTATAATATAAAAAAAAAAAAATTTTAATATAAAAAAGTTTTTGTTTTATTTGTTATAAAATTAGCTATTAAAATATTAACTATTTATATTATAAAAAATATAAACATTTAAATATTGTTTAAATTGTAGAAATTATAAAAAAAAAAATAAGTTATTTCAAAAATAACTAAAAAGTTAATATAAAAAAAAAAAGTTTAAAAAATAAAAAAGCTTAAAATAACTAGTTTTTTTTTTTAAACTTATTATATTGTTAGTTTTAAACTTAAATTAATATAAAAAAGTTTTGTTTGATTTTTTAAAAAAAAATTTTAAAAAGAAACTTTTATTAATAGTTTATTTAATAATATTTAATAAATTAAAACTTTTTATTTCTGCTTTAATTAATATAAAAATTAAAATATATTTATATATAAATATTTAATTTATTAAAAAAATAATACAACTTTTAAACTTTTTTAAACTATTTAATTTTAAGTTTATTTTTGTTATAAAATATAATAGCAACAATAATTAAAAAATTACTAAAATATTAAATATTTATTTTTATATTAATATATATATTATTTAAAATATTTTTATAATAATATTAAATATAAAATATAATATAATTATTAAATAAAAGTTTTTTATATATTATAATATATTAGTTAATTATTAAAAATAAAAACTAATATTTTTTATTATAAAAAAAAAAAAACTTATTAAAAATATATTATTAAATAAAATAGAAAAATTAAAAAACTTAAATTATTAAATTAATATTATATAATAAAATAAACTATTTAAAAATAAAATAATATAAAAAATATAAAATATTATTTAATTATAAAGTTTATTTATTATAAAAAAATAAATTTTTTAATTAAAAATTATATATAAAAAGTTAAATAAAAAAACAAAAAAATATTTTTTTATAATTAGTTTTATTTATATTATATTTAAACTTTTTTAATATATTGTTAATTTGTTTAAAAAAAACTAAATAAAATATAAATTATAAAAAATAAAAATATTACTAACAAATAATAATAAAATAAAACTGTTTTAAAAAAACTTATTTAAAAAAACTTTATTAAAAAAAAAACTTAAATTAAAAAAGTATTATAGCAAATATAAACTATAAAAAAATGTTATAAAATAATATAAATATTAATTTATTAATATTTTTATATTAAATATTATAATTTTTGTAATAATAATATATTAAAAAAACATTAAATTATATAAAATAATTTTTTTATATAAAATAAACTTAATAATTGCTTAAAAAAAGTTTAAATTAAAAAATTTAAAAAAAAACTTTTAAAAAATAATTAAATAAATAATATTTATAAAATATTACAAATATTTTAATATATTTAATAAAAAAACTTTTAATTAAATATTATTTTAAAAATATAAAATTAATTATTAAATTAAATTTATAAAAAATTTAAAAAACTTAAAATATAGCGCTTTATATAAAATATTTTTAAAAAAAACTAAAATTTATAAACAATATATATATAAAAACTTAATAAAAAGTTTTATTAAATTTATTATAACATTTTAAGCAATATTAGTTTTATTTATATAAAAAAACAACAAATTTTTAAAGCTATATATAAATTATTAAAAACTAAACTTTTTAATATAAAAAAACTAATATTTTTTACTTTTAATTAATAAAACATTTATTTATTTTATAAAAGCAAAAATTTATATTAAGTTAAATATAAAACAAACATTTTATTATATATATATAGCAAAAAAATATAAATTTTTAATTATATTTTATATATAATATAAAATATATTAATTTAATGTTTTATTTTTTAATTTAATAAATAAATTAGCTATGTTTTAATAGTTTATTAATAATATTTTAATTAAATATTTCAATATATTTTATATAATATATATTAATAATATATTAATATATTTAAACAATAAAATTAAATATAAACTTTATATAAAAAAAGTTTTAAATAAACTATAAACTATAAAATTATAAACAAATTTAAAAAAGTATAAATTTTATATAACTAAAATTAGATTTTTAAAATTTATTATTAATATTAATAAAAATTAAAATAATTTATAAATAAAAACTATTTAAAAAATATAATATAATTTAAGTTTAAAAAATATAGTTTTTTTTAAAATTTTATAATTTTTATAAAGAATTTATTAAAAAGTTTAGCTATATTATAAAACTACTAATTTAATTAATAGTTATTATAATTTGTTTTAATTAATTTAAAATATATTAAAAAATATTTAATTAATTAAAACAAATTTTATTATTAATATTAATATTTTATTATTTTTTATTTAATATAAAAATATATATAAAAACAAATATATTAAATAAAGTAATTATAAATTACTTTTTATAAAAAAACAACTTAAAAAACAATTAATATTTTATAATATTTTATTTTAAAACATTTTATAAAATTAAATTTAATTATAACATTTATAACAAAAAAATGTTAATAATAATAAAAAAATTTATTTATTAAAAAATAAAATTAATAAATTTATAATAAATTAAACTTTTTATAATAATTATTAATTATATAATATTAAAATATTTTATTATTAAATATATATTAAACTTTTAATAAATTAAATAAATTAAATTAATAATATATTATAACTTTATAATTATTTATTAGTTAAAAATTCAAAATATTATTTTAAATATTATATTAAAATTAAAAAATAAATTAAAAAATTAAAAGTAGAAAAAAAACAAACAATATATAATAGTACTTTTTTAATTAATTATAATTTTAAAATAATTAATATTAAAAAATTTTATTTTAAAATATTTTATTTTATAAATAATTAAAATTTATAAATTAATTATTAATAAATTACTATTTATATTAAATATATTTTTAATTAATATTTTATTATAAATTAACTATAAAAATTTTTTATTAAAAAAATATAAAAAGTTAATATTTAATATATTATAAATAAATTATTAAATATTTAAAAATTTAATAATATATAAAAAATGTTTAATTATAATTAATATAAATAATTTATAAATAAAAATAATTTAAAAAACTTATAATTAAATTTTAATAGTTTATTTTAAAAAAAACAAATTTAAAAAACTAATAATAAATAAATATTAATAATTAAAAATATTTAAAAATATTAATATATATATAGTTAATTATTTTTATAAAGTTATTAAAATATTTTAAAATAAAATATTAAATAAATTTTATTTATTTAAAGTTTTAAATTATTTTTAATAATATATTATTATTAATTTTAAAAGTTTTTTTAAAAATAAATTAAATAATAATATAATTTTTATTATAATAAATTATTTATTTAAACTTTATTAAATTATATTTTATAATTTATTAATTATAACAAAAAATATAATTTAAATATATTATAAAAGTTTTTATTAACTATTTAAATAATTTAAATTTATTATAAATAATTAAAACTTTTAATTTATTAAAAACTTTATAAATAAATTTTTATAAATTTATAAAATAAAACTAAATTTTTTATTTATAAAATATTATAAAATAATAAAACAAATAAAAAATATATATTAATAAATTAATTAATAGTTATATTTTTATATTAATTATTTTTAAAACAACTAATTAAAAATATTGTTAGTTTTAAATAATATTTAAGCTATATTATTATATAATTTATTAAAAAGTTTTTTTTTTTAAAAAGTTATTATAAAACAATTTATATATATAACTTTTAATTAAAAAAATAAAATAAAAATAACTATTAAATTTTTTATTTAAAAAAAGTTTATTTAATAAAAAGTATAAATATTTAAAAAACAAATTTATAAATATTTATTTATAATTAAAAATTAAATATAAAAAATATAAAATAAAATAACTAAACAAGTTAATAAATATAAATAAAAGTTAAATTTTAACATAAATAACTTTATTTATATTTTTAAAAAAAAAAATAAATAAATTAATTATTTAAATAATAAATTTAATTATTTTTTTATATAAATATTATATAAAATTTTAAAATATAAAAATTATATTTATTTGTTAAAACTATTAAACTAATAAAAAAAAGCATATTAATTTTATATAAATTAATTATAAAAATATATAAATAATTTATTATTTAAATAAAAATATAAATATTTAAATAAAAAAATTATAAATTTAAACATTAATAATAAAAAATAAAAAGTTAAAAAAATTTTATTTTTATAAATTTAATATAAAAAACTATTTTATAAAATAAATTAAAAAAACTAAAACTTAAATAATATATAATATTTTATTATTAATTTTTATAACTTTTTTATTTTATTATAATAATATTATAATATTTATTTTAATAAAACAAAATTATTTAAATAATTAAAATATTAATTAAAAATTTTTTAAAAAAAATAAATTAAACTAAATTATAAAAATAATAATTATATTAAATTTAATTAAATATAACTTTATAAAATTAAATTTTATAAAGTTTAAACTATTTATTAACTTTATAGTTATTATAAATATAAAATAAATTTTAAACAAATAAAAAAATAGTTATAGTTAAATTATATTTATTATATAAAAAAACAATATATAAAAAATATATTAAAACATTTATTATATTTTATAATAAATATTTATTTTATTATATTAAAAATAAATAATAAAAATATAATAAATAATATTAAAATAATAAAAAAAATATTTATTACAAAAAAAAAAGCTTATATATAATTAAACTTATTGTTATAAATTTAATTTTTTTTTTTTTTTTTTTTTTAATTTAATATTTTTTTTCAAATATATAGTATTTTTATATATATTATATTAGCTGTTTTTTTTTAGCTTTTACAATATTTTTAAAAATTATTTTTTTAATTAATAATAAATTTATTAATAAAACTAAATATAAAATAGTTAATTTTATAACTATAGCTATTTTATTTTTATATAAAAGTTTAAAAGTAAATTTATAATTTAAAACTAAAAATTTATATATTATAAATATATAAACTGTTTTTTTAAATTTTAAAACTATTTTTTATAAAAATATTATTTTATATATATATAAATAAATTTAAAAATATTTATAAAAAAATACTTTAAAGTTATTTATATTAATAAATAAAATTTTATAGCTTTTATAATTAATAATTATATTATAAAAATTTAAAAAATTATTTTTAAAAAATATAATAAATTTAATATTTTAATTAATATTTATATAAATTTAATAACTTTTAAAAGTTTAAAAATTATTATATTTTAATAAATAAAATATAAAAATAACTTAGTTTATATATTAAATATATTTGTTATTAATATTTTTAACTTTTTTTTTATATTATTTAATTATATATAAAAAGTTAATAAAAGTTTTATATATTATTAAGTTTTTTTTAATTTTTATATTTATATAAATTATAATATTATTTTTATTAAACTTATTATATATAATTATTTTTAAATATAAAAATTAATTATTTAAAGATTTTTTTATTTAAATATTAGTTTTTTAAATTTTAAATAATATTATTTATAAATATAATATAATTAATTTAGTTTTTTTTTTTTTTTTTAAAAATCGCTATTTTATATTATTAATATTATATTTATTAAAATTACTTAATATATAAAATTTATATTTTAATATTTATATTGTTTTAAATATATAAAAAGTTTATTTTTAAAAAAAAAAAATTTATTATATTATTTATATAAATAGTATAATATATATATAAAAAATAAAAATTTAATTTATTTTTTAATATATTTGTTATATTTATTAATATATTTATTGCATTTTTTTATTAAATTAAATATTTAATTATAATATTTATATATTTTATTATAATTGATTAATATATATATATTATTATTTTTATTTAAAAATTAATTACTTTTTAAATTAAAAATTAATATATTTTTGTTATTTTTAAATTAGTTATTTTATATTATATAAATATAATTATAATTATATTTATTTTATTATTTATTTTAATTGTTTTTTTATTTTTATTTTTTTTTTTTTTAAATAAGTTTTTATAACTTGTTTTATTAAAATTAAAATTTATTTTATTGTTTATATTTTCGAAAAAAATTTTATTAGTTTTATAACTTGTTTTTTTTATTTTAAAATTTGTTTTAATTATATTAGTTATTATTATATTATTTATAATAAAATTTTCATTTATTATATTAATTTTAATATATAAACTTTTTAAAAAGTTATTTTTATTTGTTAATATTTTAATTTATATAAGTTTTTTAAAATAATTTAAAATAATATTTTTATATTATTATTAATAAAATTAGTTTTATTTTTGTTATTTTTATTATATAAAATAACAGTATATTATTTTTGTTTTAAATAAAAGTTAACAAATATATTTTAATTTTAAAATTTATTTTTGTTTAAATAGTTATTATAATGTTATATTAATTACAATTGTTATAATTTAATGTTTTTATAACTTATATATATTTAAGCTTTTTTTAAATAAAATTAATTATAGCTATATTATTTTTAACTATATTTTTAAATATAAGTTTAGCTATATTAAATTATTATATTATAATTATAATTTATATTATAAATTATTAAATTAATTTATTAAATATAGTTATAAAATTTTTAGTTTTTAAATAAATTTATATTTAATTTATTAATTTATTATTTTATTATATAATAGTAAATTTTTTTATTAAAATTTAAAATATAACTAAAATTTATTTAATATTATTTTTAATAATATTTTTATTTTTTAAAAAATAATTAATATATTTAATAAAATTATATATATTTATAAAAATTAGTTTATTTTTATTAATAATTAGTTTTATATTATTAAAATTATTATAGTTTAAATTAAATAAACTAATATTAAATTATTTTAATTGTTAAAACTTAAAAAAAAAGTTATTAATATTATAATTAAATATTTATAATATAAAACTTTTTTAATAATAATTATTTTTATATAGTTTATTTAAATTTTTATTTAAATAAAAATTATATTTAAGCTAATATAAGTTTTTTAAATTATTAAATAAAAAATCGCTTAAGTTATTAAAATTAATAAATTATATATTATAAAAAATATTAATTAAATAATTATTACAACATAAAAAAAGTTAAATTTTTATTTTATTTAATTATTAATATATAATTAAATAATAAAATAAATTATTTAAATTAAAATTTAATATTATTATTAATTTAAATTAAAGTTTAATTATAAATTAAATTAATTAAATTTAAAATTAAATAATAAATATTAAATTAATTTAATTTATTAATATTATAATAAAATTAAATTATTATCTTAAATTGTATTTTAATTAAAAATTATTATATATAAATGTTATATATTTTATTTAATTTAATATATATTACAATATTTTATTTATATTATAATAAAAGTTATTTATTAATTTTTATAGTTTAATAAATTTTAATTATAAAATAAATACAAAAAAAAAGTTGTAATATTTAAGTTTGTATATATTGCTATTAAAATATTTTAATATTAAATAGTTTTAATATAAAAAAAAAAAATAATTATTTAAAATAAAAGTTATAACAAAAGTTATAAAAATAGTTTATTAGCTAAATTTCTTTTAAAAATTAATTTAATTTAAAAAATAAGTTTTTTTTTTAATAATATTATTAAATTAGTAATTTTATTAACTGTTAATTTAAATAATTAAATTAATGTTATAAATTAGTTTTTTATATTTTTTAACTTTTTTTATATATTAATTATATTATTAGCTATTATATTTAATTTTTTTTAAATAGTTAAATATTTAATAAATTATTTAAAGTTTTATTTAATAATTATTTTTTATATTTAAATATTTTAAAGTTTATATTAAATATATTTTTAAAAAGTTATATTATTATTAATTTTTAAAAAAGTAATAAATATTTTAAAATTTATATTTAAAAATATAAAAAAAAAGTTTATATTTATTATATAAAACTTTTTATTATTATATAGTATAAATAGTTAAAAATATATAGTTATTAAAAATATTTATTTTTAATTTTTAAATATAACTTTATTAGTTAAAATAAAATTATATTTTATATTTATAACTAATATTTGTTTTTTTTTTAAACTTTATAAAAATAATTTATTTGTTTTAATTAATTTTAAAATAAAATTTTTAATATTTATTAATTTATAAAATTTATATAATTTATTAAAATTTATTATTAATAATTATATAAGCTTTTATTAAAAAAATATAAAGTAATTTAAATATTTAAAATTATATATAATATAATTTAAATATAAATTATAAAGTTAAAATTTTTTAATAAATATTTATTTTTTAATAAATAATATATATATATAAAATTAAATAAATAATTATAAATATATAAACAATATAAAATAAAATAATAAAATATAAATAAAGAATTTTATATATTATTAAAAAGTTTAATATAAAATTTAAAAGTATAAATATAAATTAAAGTTTAAAAAAATAATAATTAAAAATATTATAAACATTAAATAAATAAAAATTAATAAAAGTTTAAAATTTAAAAAAATAACAAGTTTTAATTAACTAATATTATTTTAAATATAATAATATTAAAAATAAATATAATTACTTTATATAAAATATAAAAATAATTTATTTTATATAAAGTTTTAATTAATCGATTTATAGTTTATTAATTAAAAGTTTATTATATTAATATTAATTATAATTTTTTATTAAATATAGCTATTAAAGAATTAATTTAGCTAGTTTTTAATTATAATATCGTTAATCTTTTATTGTTTAATTATTATAACTGTTAAAAAACTAATTTAAACGATTTTATAATAAGCTTTTATTTTTAATATTTTAAATATAGCTATTAAAAAACTAATTTAATTAAAATGTTAAAATAAATTATCGAATTTTAAAAATTTAAATAAAAATATTAACAATAACTGCTAATATAAAAAAAAAAAAAAAAAAGTTATAAAATTAAAAAATAAAGTTATTATAATTATAAAATTTATTATATTATTTAAAATATATTATTTAAAATAATATTATATATTTAATTTAAAAATATAATATAAAAAAAAAAACTAGTTTAAAGTTAATAAAAAAGATTTATTTAATTTAAATTTTAATTTATTTTTATTATTTACTTTTATTTTATTATTAATAAAACTTATTATAATATAAAGTTTTTTTTTATTAAAATAACTTTTTTATTTAATTATATTAATAATATAAATAACTTTTTAAAAATATTTAAAAAATTTAATTAATTATATAAAGTTTTTTAATAAATTTAAAAAATAATATTTTTTTTATTATTTTTTTTATATTAAAAAAGTTATAAAAAAAAGTTATTAAATAAAAATATTAAAGTTAAATATATTATTAATGTTTATTTTTTTTTTTTTAAATTTATTATATTAATTTTTATTTTTTAAAAACTTTTTATATTTTTTATATTTTTTATTTATATTTTTATATTTTTATTTATTTATAATTTTAATATTTTTATTTATTTATTATTATATTTATAATAAAAATATTAAAATTATATATAAATAATTATTAAATTAATATATTTTTTAATTTAATTTTTTATTTTATTTTTATATTTATATTATAATAATATTATTAAAATAAAAAATATATTTAAATTTTAAAAATAATAAAAATATAATTTAATAACTTTTTTAATTTTTTATTATAATAAAAGCTTTATTAAAAAAAAACTAAAAAAAATTGTTAAATATTTAATTTTTATATTAAAACTTTTAATTATTATATTAAATATTATAGCTTTTATTTATTTTTATTTTTAAATTTTAAATATATAATAAATTATAATTTTTTAAATAATTATAAATAAATTATAATATAATAAATTAAAAAACTAAAGTTTTTAATTAATATAATTTTTAAATATTAAATATAATTTTAATTTATTTTATTAAAATTAAAAATAACAATATATTTTATTTTTTATAATATAAAAAAGTTTATATATAATTTTATTTTTAACATTATTTTTTTAAAACTTTTAAATTATATATAATTATATAAAATTATTAAAATAAATATAAAAAAAAAAACTTAATAAATTATTTTTAAAAATATTTATAATATTAATTATAACAGTTTTTATTAATATTTTATAATTTATAATATTTTATAAAAATTTATTTTTTATATTATAAAATATAAAAAAATATTTTATTATTTTTAAATTATTTAATAAAAGAATATTATTGTTTATTTTTTAAATTTTTTATTTTTAAACTATATAGTTTATTTCTTTTTATTAAAATAAAATAATAACTAATATTATAACTTTATTTATTTAGTAAATTTAATTTTATTTTTTTAAAATTATTTTAAAATAATTAATATTATAAAAAAAAAAAAAAATATAAATATTAAAATAGTTAATAATTTAATAATATATATTTTATAAATAATATAATTTAAAATTAATAAAAAATAAATTATTTTATAAAATAAAACTTATTTTAAATTTTTTTAAAAATTAATTAAATAAATTAAAAATTTTTTTATAAAATTAATTATTTTATTAATTATATTTATTATAATAAAAAACTTATAAACTAATAAATATTATTATATAAAAAAATTATTAAAAAATAAAATTAATAATTTTTTATATTTTATAAATTTATTTTATTTAAAAAATGTTTAATTATTTAAATTATTTTAATAGTTATAATTTTTTTAAAAATATATTTTTATAAATAATTATATTTTTTTTAAATTAAAATATTATTTTTTTAAAAAGTTTTATATTTTTATATAGTTATAATATAAAATAAATTAATTAATAAAAATATTATTTTTTTATTATTATATAAAAAATAAAAAAATATAATTAAATAATTAAAATAAAAATTTAAGTTTATATAAAGTTATTTATTAATAAAATTTATTATAACTTTAATATATTATTTAAAATTAAAATTAAAAAATATTATAATTTATATTATATACTTAAATTAAATAATTTTAAAAAGTTTTTTATTAAAAAATAAAATATATAAATTTAATAAATTATTTTTAAAAATATAATATTTAATATTAAAAAATATAATTATTAATATATTATTATTATTAATTTTTAAATAAAATTTTATATATATTTTTAATTTAATATAATATAATAAAATAACTATAAAAATTAATATAAATTAGTTATAAATAATTTATTTTATATATTTATTTAATATTTTTTTTTTTTTTTTTTTATTTATTTATTTTTTTTTATTAATAAAACAAATAAAAATATAATTTTATAAATAATTTTTATATTATTATATTATTAATAAATTTTAAAAAATTAAAAATTTTAAATATAATAAATTAAATATTAATTAAATATTTTATAATTTAATAGTTTTATATTAAATTAAAAGAAATATTAAAATATATATTATAAATAAATATAATAAATAAAATATTAATAATAAATTTAAAAATTAAATAATATTATATACTTTAAAAAAAAAACTAAAATTAAAAAAATTAAAAAATAAATTTAACTTTTTTAATTAAATTAATATATTTATATAAATATTTTTTATATTTATTATTTTTATTTTTTTATATTTATTATTTTATTTAATGTTTAATAAATTTATTATTTTAAATAAATAATAAAATTTATTTAATTATTTTAATTATTTATTAATTATATTATATATATTAATTATTTTTAAAATTTATTTATTTAAATATAAATATAATTTATAATAATTTTTTTTATATAAAAAAAACTTAATTTAAATTTTTATTATAATAAATATTTAAATTATAAATTTTTAAAATTAATATTTTTAAATAATAAAAAAATATTTTTAATTATATATAATTAATTTATATATAAAAATTTTTAATTTTTATTATTTTTTTATTATATTAATAATTAATTTAATAATATTATATATATATTTAAAAAAAATTTTATTTTTTATATATATAATATTTTTTTATTATATTTATTTTATTATTATTAAAATATTTTTTTATAAATATTTTTTTTTATATTATTTTTTTTTATTATAATAACTTTATAAAAAAACTTTTTATATTAAAGTTTTAATTATAAAATTTTTATATATATATAAAAAAAAATTTTAAAATATTTATTAAATAATATTAATTATTATAATTTTATTTTTTTTAAATTATTTTATAATAAAATTTATTTAATTTAATATATAATAATAAAACTTTATTAAATTTTTATTTTTTTTTATTATATTTAAATTTTATAATTTTTTTTAAAATATTTAAAATTTTATTTTAAAAATAAATTTTTTAAATATTTATATAATTAATTTATATAAAACTATTAAAAAACTTTTTAAAAATTTAATAAATAAAATTTAAAAATATTTTTTTTATTATTATTAATAATTTTATAATATATTTTTATTATTATATAAAGTTTATAAAAAAAATAAAGTTTTAAATAAATAAAGCTATATTATATAAAAAATTTATAAATAAAAAAAAAAAAAAAAGTTAAAAATTTTTTTGTAAAAAAATTACTTATATATATATATATAAAATAGTTTAAAATAACAATAAATAAAATTATTTATTTAATTATATAATAAAACTATTTAATTTATTTAAATAATTAAACTAATATTAATTAATTTATAATTATTTTTTTTTTTTAAAAAAATAACTTATTTATAAATTATAAAAATTAAATATATAAATTTTAATTAATTTTTTTTTAATAAAAAAAAAAATCGTTTTAAATATTTATTATATTATTAATTGTTAAATCTTTTTTTTTTTAAGTTATAATATAGTTTTTTTATATATTAATATTAATATTTTTTATTAATATTATATTTTAAATATATTTTTTATATATTTTTTTTCTTTTTTATAAAGTTAATAAATTATTATTTTTATAAAGTTTTTTAATTATATTATTTTAAATTATTTATAGTTAATTTTTTAGTTTTAACAGTAATTTTATTATATTTAAATTATTATTATAAAACTTTTTTAATAATATAAAACTATTTCGAAAGTTTTTAATATAGTATTATTTGTTGTTAATATTTTAGCTTTTTTAATCAATTTAATATTATAATTTTTAATAATATAAATATATTATATATATTTTTTTTATTTTAAATTTTTTTTTATTTTTAAGTTTAAATATTTTATTTTTAAAATTATTGTTTTTTTAACTTATTAATAAATTATTAAAATATTTTTATAACTAGTTAATATAATATTAATTTATAACTTTTTAAAATAAAAAAATTTATAATATAAATATATTATTATTTTTTTTTAAAATTTTATATATTTATTATATTATTAAATAATTAAATTTATTTAAAAGTTTATTAATTATTTAAAATTGCTGTTTTTTTAATATAAATATATAGTTGTTTATATTAAAATTAAAGTTTTAACATTTTTTATTAATTTATATAATTATATAATATTATATATATTTTAGTTTTTTTTTAACAAAGTTTATAAATTATATAATTTTTTATATTTTATTTTAAATTTTAAATTATAATATTTTTTTAATTATTAATAAGTTTTTTAATTTTTTTTAAACTATATAATTTTTTTAATTAAAATAAAATAGCATTAAAAAATTTATTTCAACTTTATAAAAAAATAGTTTAATAAATTTATAAAATAATAATATTTATATATAATTTATAATTAAAATTTATTTAAATTAATTATTTTAATAATAATTAATATAAAATTATAATCATTAATTTAAATATTTATTTATAATTTTAATTTGTTTTATAGTTTTATAATAATTTATAAATATTAAAATATATTAAACTTTTATAATTTTATATAATTTATTTATAAAAATAAATATAAATTAAAATTTTTTATTAAAAATTATTATAATTAATATTTTAAAAATTTAAAAAAAACTTTTATAATATATTTATATAATATTTTTTACAATTATTTATATAATATATAATATAGTTTAAACTTTTTTTTTTAAACAATTTATTATAACTAATATATTATTATAACTATATTTATTTTTAAATATTTGTTTAAAATTTATAATTAAATATTTTTAAATATAGTTTAAAATAAAAAAAAAAAAAAATTTACTAAATATTTTATTATATAAAACTTTTATAAAACAATATTTTATATAGTTAAAAATATATATATTATAATTTTTTTTAAATTTAAATTATTAATAACATTTTATAAAAAGCTTATATATTTTTCTTTTTTTTAAATATATAATAAATATTTTATTATATATTTTTTAAATAAGTTATATATATAAATATAAAAAATTAAAAACTATAAATTTTTTATTATAAATAATTAAATTATTAATTAATTATTATAAATTATTATTATTAAAAAAAGTTTTTTTATAATAAATTTTTATATTAAAATTTTTTTTGTTTTTTTTAAATATTTTTATAATTAATTAAAAGTTTAATAAAACTTTTATATTTTTTTATAACTTTATAATAAATAATTTAATTTAATATATTATTTATATAAATATATTATAAATAATATTATTTATTAACTAAAAAATTATTAAATATTTCTATGTTTTTTTTTTTTTTTTTATATAATAAAGTTTTTATATTTTTTTATTAAAACATTAACTAATATATTTTTTTTTTTTTAAAGCAGTAAATAATATAAAAATTATATTTTATAAATAATTTTATTTATTTTATTTATTATAAGTTTAAATATTATTTTTAAATAAAATATTTTAAAATTTAATAATTAGTTATTATTAAAAATAATTTAATATAATTATTAATTAATTTAAATTGCTATTTTTTAAAAGTTAAAAATATTATAAATATTTTTTTATTAAAAATTTTATAGTTTAATTTAATATTATATAAAGTTTTAAAATAATATATAACTAAATATTAATTATTTTTATATTTTTAAAATAAAATTTTTATAGTTATATTATTAAAAATATTAGTTTTAATTTTAATAAATAAATTATATTTATAATATTATAATATTAAATAAAATATAAAAGCTTTTTTTAATTATAAAAATATTTAGTTATATTTGTTAATTTATAAAAAAGCTATTTTTTTTTTTGTTAATTATATTATAAATTTAATAATTTAATTATAGTTTTTTATAAATTTTTTATAAAAATTATAAAATTTTAAAAAAAACTATATATTTTTTATAATTATAAAAAATTTTTAATTTTTTACTATTTTTATTTTAGTTAAATTAATTTAAATGTTATTTATATTAACAATATATTTTAAAAACTTAATTTTTATAATATAAAATTTAAACTTTTTTAAATTTATTTAAAATTTAATAATATATAATTATTATAATATTAATTATATATATTTTTAATAATTTTTTAAATTAATTAAATAAATAAAAATATTATTTATATATATATTATAAAAATTATTTAAATAATTAAATAATATATTATTAATATATTTTTAAAATATAATAAAATTATTAATTAAATTAAATAAAAATATTTTATATTTAAAAAATTTATAATATATATAAAAAATTATTAAGTTTTTTTATTTAAGTTTTATATATATTTAATTAAATATTTATTTTATATTTAATTTAATAAATATATTAATTTATAAAAATTATAACAATATTTTTTTAATTAAAAATAAAAAATATTAGTTTTTTTTTATTAATTTATTAAGTTTTTAATAATTTATATAAAATTTTAACTTTTTTTTTAGTTTTTTTATAAATAATATTAAAAAAATATAAAATATATTGTTAAATTTAATAAATTTTTTTTATAAATTATTAATTAAATATTTATAAATTATTTTTAATTTATTTAATAATATTTTATATAAAAAGTTATATTAAAAATTATTAAAAGTTTTATTTTTAAAAAATTTTATTTTATAATTTATTTTAAACTAATAAAATAAAAAAAATATTAAAGTTTATTTTATTAAATATATATAATAAATTGTAATATTTTTTAAAATTATTTATAAAGTTTTTATATAAAAGTTTTTTTTTTTTTTTATTAAAAAAAACTTTTTTTTTATTTTTAATAAATTTATTAATTTTATAAATAATAATAATTTATATTTTTTATATAAAATTATTATATAAAACTAATATATTAAAAGCAGTTATAATAATATTAGCTAATTTTATTAAAAATTTAGCTTTATATTATTTTAATTTATTTTTTTATATTTTATAAAAATTTAAACTATTAGTTTTTTATTATAAAATAATTTTTTTATTTTTTTTTTAAGTTTTTTTTTTTTTTAGTTTTGTAAAAAAAATTAAATTATTATTTAAATTATATTATATTTTATCGATATTTTTTTCAATAAAGTCAAATTGTTTAATAATTAAAATTTAAAATATTATTTAACTTTTTTTAATATTTTTTTGTTAATATAGTTATTATTTTTTTTTTTGAAAAATTTTATATTTTAATAGTTAATATTTAACTAGTATTTAAAATTTATAAGCTATATTTTTGTTTAATTTATATTTAAAGTTTAATTAAAATATTAATCGAAAAAATAACTAAATAAAAATACTAGTTTATATTTTTAATAATTAAAAAATATATTATGTTTTTAAAACTAAAACTTTTTAATAATTATTTTATAAACTTAAAAAAATATTATTACTAAAAATATATTTTTAAAACTTTTTTTTTATATTTATAAAAATATTAATAAAGCAGTTTTAATATTTTATTTTTTTTTACTATTATATTTAAAAATTAATTAAAAATAAAATTAAATAATTATAAAAAAGTTTAATACTTTTATAATTTTTTTTATAAATAATATATTTATATTTATATATATATCTACTTTTATATTTTTAAAAAAGTTTTTAATAATTAACAAAAATTTATTATTATTTATAATATATATATATAATAAAAATTATTTTTTTAAATATTTATTTATTAAGTTTAATTTATTATTTATATAATTTTTTTGTAATATTTTTTTTAAATACAAGTTTAGTTTATTTAAAATTATTTTTTTAATGTTTTATTTGTTTTAATTTTTTTTATAATAATATTTTTTAAAACTTTTGTTTTATTATAAAAACTAACAAATATAATTATAATATTTTATAAATATGTTTTTTTTTTAATACTATTTAAAAAGTAGTTTTTTAAAATATATTTTTTTTATTAATAGTTAAAACATTTGTTTTTTTTTATTAGTTTTAATAGTTTAAAATTATTTAAAATATTATAATTTTAAATTATTAAAGTTTTAATATTATTATTATTATTTTTAATATTATTATTTTTATTATTAATAGTATTTTTTAAAATATTATTAATATTATTATATATAATTTATTAATTAAATTTGTTTATATTATTAAAAAAAATCGATTAATTAATTTTATATTTAATGTTATATTTTTTATTATTTATATATATTTAATAAACTAATTAAATATAAAGTTTAATATATTAGTTAAAAAAAACATTATTATTTAAATAAACAAAAAAAATATTTAACAATTTATTAAACAATTTATTTTTAAAATGTTTTTTTTATTTTTTTTTTTTTAATTTAGTTTTTTTAATTAATTAAATAAAATTAATTTTAAAATTAAAAAAAGTAACTAAAATATAATTATTAAAATTAAAAAACTTTTATTTTAATTTAAACTTTTTATTAATATTTATATTTTTATAATTTTTTTTGAAATAGTTAAAAAATATTTCAATAATAATTAATTAATTAAAATAACTTTTAATTAAATATAAAAATAAATATTTAATAATTTTATTATTAATATAAGTTTTAATATTAATTATTTTTATAATATTATTAATAAATTAATTTTTATTAACAATTAATCGATTTTTTATAATATATAGCTACATTTTAAATTTAATATTATTTTTATTTTTATTGTTATAAAAAATAAATATAAATATTTTAATTAATTTATAAAATCTTTTATTTATATAAATAAATTTTAAAATATTATTTTTATAAAAAAATAAATTAATAATATATTAATTAGTTTTATTTAATAATTTTTAAATATAGTTATATTTAATAATAACTATTTTTAACTTTTAAAATAAATAATTAATAGTTTATTTAAAATAAAAATTAAAAATAGATTTTTTTTTATTATTTTTTATTAAATAATTTAATTGTTTTTTTTTATTAATTGTAATTTTATTAAATTTTTTAATTTAATTAATAAAAGTTTTTATATATTAAATAAATAATATAATTAAATTATATAAATTTTTAATTTATTATTAATATATTATTATTATTAAAAATTTAATTTTTATTTTTTAAAATAAAACGTTAAAATATTTAATTAAATTAACAAAAGTATTTTTATTAATTAATTTGTTAAATTTAAATCAGATTTTTTTTTTTAACTAAATAATAAAAATAAAAAAAAAAGCGATTTTATTAAGTTTATATAGTTTAATAGTATATTTTTTTAATAAATAATTAATTTTTTAAAAAAAAAATTTTTAATTTAAAATATAATATTTATATATAAAAAAAAAATTTTATATTTAGTTTTAAAAACATTTTATTAAAAAAATTAAAATAACTAGCTTATTGTTATTTTTAACTTTTATAATAACTAAAATATTTTAGTTAAATTTTTTAAAATATATTTAAATATTAATTTTTATATAAAAAATTAAAAAAAGCTATTTATTATTTATAATTATAAATAGTTATAATTTATTAAAAGTTAAATTAATTTATTTTTTTATTTATTGTTTAAATATAATATATTTTTTAAGTATTAATATTATTGCAGCAATTAATTATAGTTTAGTTTTTTTATAAAAAATATTTAAAAGTAGTTTTTATATTTTATAAATATAAATAATTTATAAATTATTATATAAAGTTTATAAAAAAAACAAAGCTTTAAATAAATAAAGCTATATTATATAAAAAATTTATAAATAAAAAAAAAAAAAAAAAAGTTAAAAACATTTTTATAAAGAAATTATTTATATATATATATATAAAGTAGTTTAAAATAACAATAAATAAAATTATTTATTTAATTATATAATAAAACTATTTAATTTATTTAAATAATTAAACTAATATTAATTAATTTATAATTTTTATTATTAAATAATTTAATTTATTATTAAATTAATTTATTTTTTTTTTTTATTTTTTTTATAAAATATATATTTAATTTTTTATTAAAAAATTAAAGTTTTATTAATATTTATTAATTTAATTAATTATTTTTTATTATATTTAAAATATTTATTATTTTATTATTATTATATATTTATATATTTTAATTATAAAGTTTTATATTTTTTTATAATTTAATTTCTTTTTTTTTTAATTTAATTATTAATTTTTTTATTTTAATTTTTTAATTAAATATTATTTTTATAATTAATTTAATTAATATTTTATATAAAAATAAACTTTTTAATAATTTATATAATAATAATATTTATATTATATTTAATATTAATAATATTTTAAATTAATTTTTTTAAAAATAATTAATAAAAAATTATAATTTTTAATTTATTTATTAATATATAATTTTTTTTTATTTAATAATTTATTATAACTAATAAAAAAAAAGTTTAATTTTATTTTATAAATTAAAAATTATAATTATTAATAAAACTTTTTAATTAATTATATATTTAATATAATTTATTATAATATATTTTTATAATTTATTTTATAATTATTATATTTTTATAAATTATAATTTATATAAATTTAAATAATTTATTAATTATATAAAAAGTTATATTATATTTATTATTATTTAAAAAAAATATTTAAAATTTATTTTATATATTATTATATATATTTTAATAAATTTAAAAGTTTTAATTTTTTTAATATTTTATTTTTTAAAATTTTAATTATTTTATATAAACAATTTATTATATATTAATTTATTTTTTTATAAATTTTAAATTATTAATATTTTTAAATTATTAAAATTTTTATTATATTTTTTTTTAAATATATTATAATTAATTAAATATATATTTTTTTAATTAATTTAATATATAAATAATTAATATTTAATATTATTAAATATCTTTTAAATAATATTAAATTATTTAATATTATTTAATTTAAATTTTAATTAATATAAGTTTTTTTTTTATATTTAATTAAATTTTTATTAAATTTTTTAATTTTTAAAATTAAATTAATTTATAATATTTTAAAAATTAATAAAAATATAATATTATTTTTTAATATATATATTATTATAAATTTTTATAAAGTTTTATTAAAAAAAATTATTAATTTAAATAAAGTTATTATTTTTTATTTATTTTTTTTTTTTTATATATTTTTATATTTTTTAAAAGTTTTAAAAAAATATTAATAATATTATTTTTTAAATTTAAACAATATATAATTATAAAATAATAATAATTTATAAATTTTATTTATTTTATTTAGTAAAAATTTAATATTCTTTTAATATTAAAATATTTTAAAGTTATATAATTTAATAAAATTATAAAAAAATATTATATATTAATAAATTTTATTTTTTAATATAAAAGTTTTTTTATAATTATTAATATTTTTTTATTATATATTTTATAATTAAATTTTATATTATAAAATATTTTTAAAAAAAAACTATTAATTTTTATAAATTTTTTAAATTATTTTTTTAAAATAATATATTTAATATTATATTATTAAAAAATTAATTTTTAATATAATTTTAATATTATAAAAAAAATATTTTAAAATAAATATATTTATTAAAATTATTTATAAAGTTTTAAATATTTTTTAATATTTTTTAATTTATTAAAATATTATATTAATATATATAAAATTATTAAATAATTTTATAATTTATTTATATTTTTTTATAAATTTTTTATAAAAGTTATAAAAGTTTAAAAATAATTATATTTTTTTAAAATATATTTTTTTTTTATTATAAAATAAATTTTAATAATATATAATTTTTTTTTTTTTAAATAACTTTTATTTTATATATTTTTATAATAAATTTTAAAAATTTAATTTTTATTATATAAAATTTATATTTTTTAAAATTAATTTATAATTTAGTTTTTTTTAAATAAATTAATATTTTATTAATATAATATTTATATTTTAATTTATTATAAAAATAAATTAATATATTATTAATATATATTATATAAAAAATATTTAAATAATTTTTTAATATATTATTTATATAATATTAAAAAATTATAAATTTTTTTATTAATTTAAATAAAAATATTTTAAATTAATAAATTTTATATTTTATTTAAAAGATTATTAATAATTTATTTTTTTAAATATTTAAATATAATAAAAAGTTTATTAAATATTTATTTTTATATAAATTTTAATTTAAAATATTTTAATTAAAATTTTATTAATTAAAAATAATAAATATTTATTTTTTTAAATAATTAAATTTAATTTTTTATAGTTTATATATAATTATAAAAAAAAAAAATTTTTTTATAAATAAAATTAATATTATTTATAATATTATTATTAATTTAATAAAATTTTTTATTAAATTATTATTAATATATTTTTAATATATTTTTATTTTTTTTAATTATATTTTATATAATATATTATATTTTAAAAAAGTTTTAAAAAATTTATTAATAATAATTTAATAATTAATATTTAATTAATATAAAAATAAATTATTTAAAATTATTTTATTAAATATATTAAAATATTTATAATATTTTTTAAATATTATATATAATATTGTTTTTATTAATTTTTTTTATTTTTTATTAATTTTTTATATTTTTTTTAAAAAATTATTTAATTTAATTTATATAATAAAATTATATTATATAAAATAATATTTTTTTATTTTATTATTATATTAAATTTTATTATATTAATAAAATTAATTTAAATTAATTAATATTAATATTATTTAATTATATTTTTTTATAATTAATATAAATTATAATTATTATATTTTATTTTTAATTTATAGTTTTTTTGTTTTTTTTTTATAAAAAAAATATATAAATTTAAATTATTTTTATAAACTTTTTTTTATAATATATATTTTATATATTATATTTTTTATTATAAATAGTTTTTATTTATATTAAAATTAATTTATAAAAACTATAAAATTAAAATAAATAATTAAAAAATAATTAAAAAAAAATTTTATATAAATTTTATTTATTTTTTTAAATATTTAAATTTATTAATATAAAAATAAATTTTTTTAAATTTAATTTTTATATTTTTTTTTTTTTTTTTTTTTTTTTTTTAATAAATTTAATTTATTTATTTTTTTTTTTTTTTTTTTTTTTATATTTATTAATTTTTATTAATAATTTATATTTTGTTAATAATTAAAATTAATAATTAAATTTTTTATATTATTTATTAAAATTTTAAAAATTTAATATTTTAATTTTTAATTATTAAAAAATAATAATTTAAATATTTTTTATTTATAATAATATTATATTTTATATTTATTATTAATAAAAATATTTTTAAAATTATTTTATTTTAAATATAAAAATATATTTTTAAAATAATATTAATAATTTATATAACTTTTTTATTATAATTTATTTTTTAAAATAATATAAATTTTATAATTATTTTAAATTTTAAATATTTTAAAATTTTCATAATAAAATTTAATTTAATTAATAAATATATATTAGTTTTTATATTAATTAATATTTTTATTAATAAAATAAATTTATTTTTATTATTATATAATTTATAAAAAAAAAGTTTTTTTTTAATAACTTTTATAAAAAATTAAATAATATTTTTTTATATTTTTTTATATTTAATATTAATATATAAATTTATTTAAAATAAAAGTTTAATTGTTTTAAATAATATTTTTTTAATTTTTTTTTTAATATAATTTTTATTTATTTAAACTTTATAATTTAAATAAAAATAATATTAATATAAATTATATTAAACTATTTAAAATTAAATTTATTGTTAATAAAACTTTTTATATATATATATATAAAAAAATTTAAAATAATTTATAAAGTTTAAAGTTTGTTTTTAAGTTTTAAAATTTTATATTAATTTATATATATATTTTATAAAAGAAAATATAATTAAAAAAGTTATATATAAATTATTTATATATATATATATATAAAACTTATAAGTTTTATAAATTTTAATAAGTTTTTATATTTTTTATTTATTTAATTATTTAATAAAAGTTTTAATTTAAGTTTTAGTTATATATATTTAATATATATATATAAATTTTATTAAATTATTAATTTAATATTAAAAATTTTTTTTTTTCTATAATAATTTTAATTTTAATATTAATTAATTTTTTATTATTTTTTTTACTATTTAATTAATTTATATATATTTTTATTTATATAATTAATTTATTTATATTAATTATTTTTTTTAATATTTAATTAAATGTTTTTTTTATATAAATGTTTATTAAGTTGTTTTTATTATCAATTTAATATATTTTTATAATTTTACAATTTTTATATATTTTTTAAAATAATATAATATTAATTATAAATTGCTTTTTTTATATAATTTTTAGTTTAATTAAATATTTATATAAAAATTTAAAATTAATATATATAATTAGTAATATAGTTAATAATTCTATTATATAAATAATTTTTTAAAAAGTTATATTAAATATAATAATATAGTTAAATTTATTAATTATATTATATAATTTATTTGTTAATATATTATATATAACTTATTTATATTTAATTAAATTTTAATAAATAATATTATTTTTAATTATAAAAATATTTTTTATATAGCTTTTATTAATTAATATAATTATAAATTTAATTTAAAAATTTAATTTAAAAATTTAAATTTTTGTTATTTATAAATGTTTTATTAATAAAAATAAAAATTTTTATATAATTAAAATTTAAAAATATATAATATAATTTTTGCTATATATTATTAATTTACTATTATATTTATATATTTAATGCTTTAACATTGTTTTTTAATAACTTTTAAACTTATATAACAATTAATAAGTTATATAATATTTTTAATTAATATATTAATATAATATATATTTTTTAAATTTATTAAACAATATATTATTAAAAATAATTTTTTATATAAAAGTTAATAATATATAATTGTTTAATTTATTTTTATTAAATAAAAAAAGAATTTTATTTATTTATTTAAATTTTATTTTTAATTTGATACAAAATAATAGTTTAGTTTGTTTTTATATAAAAACTTCTTAAATATAATATTAAAAATATTATTTATTTAAAGTTTTATAATTATAAATTTGTTAAGTTTTTTTTTAATATATAATAAATATAAATTATATATAAATATTTTTATATTTAATTTTTAATAGTAATATTTATAATAAATTTTATATTAATATAATTTTAATTTAGCTAATTTATATAATAATTATATAATTTAAAATATAATATTTATTAAATATTTATTTTTTAATTTTTTTAATAAATAAATATAAATTTTTTAATTTAATTTATTATATAACTATATATATATTTAAAAAATGTTTTATAATTTTATATATATATTATAGTTTTAAATTAATAATAATTTTAAAGCTATAATAAATTATTAATTTATATATTAAATTGTTAATATTTATATAAAAATTTAAACTTTATTGTTATTTTTATAATTTTATATAATTAATTTAAACTTTTTATATAATTTAGTTGTTTTATTTTTAACTTTTTATATAAACTTAATTTAAAAAATTTTTATTTAATTATATTAATTTAAATTATATTATATAAATTAAAATATATTTTAAATTGTTAATATATTTATTTTAATTATATTTAATTATTTAAAAAATATATTAAATATAATAATTATATTATTTTGTTTTAATTATATAACTAAAATATAATTATTAATTTTTTTTAATATAAAATATTAATTGCTAATAAATATAAATAATTTTTTTAATTTGTTTTTATATTAAAGTTACAACTATTTAATAGTTTAAAAAAAATTATATAAAAAGTTATTTTTTTTTATATAATAAATTAAATATAGCTTTTTATTAATAATATAACTTAATTTATATATAATAAAACTTAACTAGTTTATTTATTATATTAATTATAATATTATAATTTTTAATTGTAAAAATTTTATAAAATTTTATTTAGTTTTTATATTTTTTTTATATTATAATTTTATTTTAAAAAAATAAAAAAAATATTTTATATAATAATACTAGTTTATTTTTAATTTATATAATTTAGTTAATATTAACTTTTATATAAATATTTTTTAATATTTTTATAACTTTTTATATAATTTTTATTTTTTAAATAATTTTTAATAAAAAAAATAAATTACTATTAATTTTAAAATAAACTTTAAAAATTAATAAAATAAATATAAAATTATTTAGTTTAATTATATTATTTAAAATTTTTATAATTATTTGTAATATTGTTTTTTTATTTATATAATAATTAATTTTTTTATATAAAATATTAAATATATAATAAAATAATATATATATTTGTTTAATTTTTTTAATAGTTTAATATATTTTAATAAATATTTTTTTATATAAAGTTTTAACTAGTTATATATTATTATAAAATTTTTTAAATAAAAAATTTATATTAAAATTATATATAATATAATTAAATAGTTTTTAATATATTAAAATTTAATATTAATATAATATGTTTTAAATATTATATATATTTAAAAACTTTAAAAATTTAGCTATTAGTTACGGTATAGTAGCTAGTGCAAGCTGTGCAGTCACTTTAGCCACATACTGCAATTCTCTCGCTTCTTTTGCAAAACCTACTTACTGCCAAGGCTCACCGCCCTAAGCAGCTCACACACCACTTATTTCTATTACCCTGTCCTAGCTAAATTTCTTGTTTCTTTTTTTTTTTTTTATACTTAGATTTCTATATACAATTGAATCATTTAATCAGTAGCTCTGTTTTCTGCAAATATTAACATATAACATTATTTAAAATAAAATATTTATATTAATTATATATAAAATTAATTATTTATTAATTTATATAATATTAATAATAATTTTATAATTAAAATTACATTTATTTTTTAATAAAAATTTAAATTTTTTTAAAACTTAGTTATATAATTAATAATAGTAATAAAACTTTTTGATTTTTTAAAATATTAAAATATTAATATTATTATATTTAATTTTTTATAATAATTTTATAAATTTTTTTATATAAAAATATTTAAATTAATAATATAACTTTTAAAGTTTTTATTTTATAAAATAATTTATAACTTTTAATTAGTTAATATTAAAAAACAAATATTTTTATTTTTATATAATTAATATTATTATATTATTTTTTTATATAATTATATTTTATATATTGTTAAAATAAATATATAGTTAATTTATATTTTATAATAATAGTAAAAATAAAATTAATATATTTAAAATATAAAATTTAATTAATTTAATTAATATTAAAATTGTTATAATATTTATAACTTTAAAACTTTTAATATTATTAAATTAAATTATTATATTATTTAAAGTTTAATTTATTTATATAAAAAAGTTTTTTTATATAAAAATTTTAACTTAAGCTTTTTTAATAATTAAAATTTTAATTATATTAATATTTTATAAAATATTTTAATACTTTATATTATATTAATTATTTAAATAAAAATTATTTAATATTAATATTTAATTTTAAATATATATATATTTTTTTTATTATATAATAAAAATATATTAAATTTATTAAAAATTAAACTATTTTATTTTTAATTTTAAAATTTAAATTAGTATTAAATTTATTATAATATAAAAAATTTTTATTACTTTTATAATTTAATATAAATATATTATATTTTTTATATAATAAAACTTTTTATTTTAAAATATTATATATAATAAAATATTATTTTTTTATTTTCGATTTTTTTTATTAACTATAATTAATAAATTAATAACTAAGTTTTTTATAAATAAAGTATTTTTTATTATTTTTATTATTTTTATTATATAATTATTGTAATTTTTAAAAAAAGTTTTTTTTAAAGCTATAATTATATAATTATTTTAAATATTTAATATTATATTATTTATTAATAAAATAAACATTTATTATATAATAATAGTTTATTTTTCAATTAAAAAAAACTTACAGTATTATTTATAAATTAAAAAATAAAACTTTATATATAAATTTTTAATTAATTAAAATAAATTTAAGTTTAAATATATTAAAATATATTTATATAACTATTATATAAAATAATATTTTTTTATAATAATTAAGTTTTAAAATATATTATATAAATTAAAATTTATTAATTATAGTTTTTAATATTTTAAATATTATTTTTATTAAATTATTTTATTTTATTTATATAAAAATAATAATAGTTTAATTAATTTAATATTAATTATAATTAACTATTATATTAAAATAATTATTAAATATTATATAAATTTTATTTTATTTATATATTAAATTAATATAATTAAAACAATATTATTTAAGCTTTTTTTTTAATATAAAAAAAAATATTATATAATATTATTTTTTAATAATTTTAAATTAATAATATATTAAAATAAAAATTTAAGCTTTATTATATAATATATTATATAATTTATTATTATAGTTTTAATTAAATTGTTATATTTTAATAAATATAATAAATTAAATTGTTTTAATTAAATTATTATAAATAATTTAAATAAAAAAAAGTTTATATAATTAATTTTTATATATAAATAAAAGTATAAAATATATAGTAAAAAATTTAAAAGTAAATATAAGTTTTTAAATTTTTATTTATATAAAAAAAATAAATATTTAATTATTTATATTAAATATTAAAATATATATTAATATTATTAGCTTTAATATAATTAGTTATAATATTAAATAGTTTATTTATATAATTAAAATTTTTAATATATTTATTAATATAAATATTAAAACTGTTTATATAAATATATTATTATTTAAGTTTTTATTGTTTTTGTTTATATATTTTTTAATAATATATAAAAGTTTATTTTTAAACAATTTTTTATATATTTTAATATTTTTATTATTTTTAATAATAACAATAAATTTTTTTTAAAATATATAACTAATATTTATTAATATTAGTTTTATTTAATTATTAAAATTTATTATAAATATTTATATAAATTATTTATTTTCGATTTTTAATTATATATAATTTTATAAATATTTTATAAAATATATTATTAATTATAAAAGTTTAATAAATTAGTCGAAATTAATAGTTATATTTTAATATTTAAAATTAGTTTGCTTTTTTTAAATTTTTATTTAAATACTATTATTTTTAGCTATATTTTTATATATAAATTTATTTTTATTATATAAAGCTATTAATTTATTGTTTTAAATTTGATTAACTGCTGTAGTTATAACTGCTATAGTTGTTTTTATTACAAATATTAATATAGTTATAAAAAATAATAAAATAAAAAAAATAAAATAAATAAAATAGTTAAAAAAATAAATTTATAAAATAGTTTATAGTTTTATTAATTTTTATATAAAAATAACTAAACTATTATATAAAACTAATTTTAATTTTGCAATAATTAAGTTTTTTTTATTTAATAGTTAATTCAATATATTTTTAATTAATTAATACAAATAATAATTTACTTTTTATACAAAAAAAAAAAAAAATAAAATATAAAAATTATTTTTAACTATAGTTAGTTTTTACTTTTTTATTTTATTAATTTATAATTATGTTTTATAATTATTAATTAATATTAATAAAACTTTTTATATATATATATATAAAAAAATTTGAAATAATTTATAAAGTTTAAAGTTTATTTTTAAATTTTAAAGTTTTATATTAATTTATATATATATTTTACAAAAAAAAATATAACTAAAAAAGTTATATATAAATTATTTATATATATATATATATAAAACTTATAAGTTTTATAAATTTTAATGAGTTTTTATATTTTTTATTTATTTAATTATTTAATAAAAGTTTTAATTTAAATCTTAATTATATATATTTAATATATATATATAAGTTTTATTAAATTATTAATTTAATATTTATATAAATATTTATTATTTTTATATTTTTAATTATAATATATAAAATATTATTTTTATAAAATTAAACTTTTTATTTAATTAAATAAAATTTTAATATAAATATAATAATTATTTAAAGTTATATTTAAAATTAAAATATTTAAATATTTAATATTATTTTTTTAATAAAAATTTAATTTTATAAGTTTTTTTTTTTTTTAAAATATTAAATTTTTTTTTTATTTAATTATTTTTAAAAAGTTTTTTTTTTATTATATTTTTTAAATAATAAAATTTTTATATTATTAATAATTATATATTTAAATATAATTATAAAAATTAATAAATATTATTAAATTATTATATAATTTTTTAATATATAATTTATTAATTTATTTAAATAATTTATTATATAAATTTTTTTTAAAATTTATAAAATTAATTTAAACTATTTTAATTTATTTAATAAATTTTATATTAAATTATATAAATTTATTAAAATTTTATATTTTAAAACTTTAATATTTAATTTATATTTTTTTATATTTATTAAAATTAAAATAATAAATAAATAAATAATTTAAAATTTTTATATTTGTTTTTAAAATAAGTTTTTTTTTATAATTATTTATAATAAATATTATAATATTTTTAAAAATAAAACTTTTTATTTAATTAATAATATAATTAATTTTTTTTAAATTTTAATTATAATAATTAATATTTTTAATTAATTTATTTTTTAATTATATAAATTAATATTTAAATTAAACTTTAGTTTTATTTTTTATTAATTTATTATTAATAAATATAAATAAATTAACTATTTTAATTAATAATTTAGTTTTTTTTTTAATAATTATAAAAGTTTTATTAATAATTTTAAATTTTAAAATATTTTTTTATTTTTATTTTTATTATTAAATTATTTTAATAAAAACTAAATTATTAATAAAAGCTATTATTATAAATTTTAATATTATAATTATTATAGCTATACTTTAATTTTAAAAAATTTTAATTTAATTTTTTAAATTTATAATTTTTTTTTTATAAATATTTATAACTTTATAAAATATAATATTTTAAAAATTAATTTTTTAATAAATTATATATATTTTTTATTGTTTAGTTTTTTTTTTTAACTTAATTATTTAAATATATAAAAACTAAATATTTTATTTAAAAAAATTTATTATATTTTTAAACTTTTTTATAATTTTTTAAATAATATTTAATTATAAAATTTAATATTTAAACTTTTAATATATTATTTTATTATAAATATTTATTATTATTTAAAATTATTTAAAAGTTATTAATTTATTATATTTAAGCTATATTTTTTTTTTATTTTTAATAAAAAAAACAAAAACTATTTAAAAAGTTTTAGTTTAAATAATAAAATATTTAACATTAATTATTATTTTTTTAATTATATTATTATATATAATTTTATTAATAATTATATATTATTATTATTATTTATAATATATTTTATAATATAAATTTATTTTATATAATTTTTAAACAAACTTTAAAAATTTTAAAACTATTAATATAATTTATTTTATTTATAGTTTATTTATATTTAAAAAACAAATTTTATTAATTTATTTTTTATAAATTATATTTATTATTTAATTTTTTTATAATTAATAATAAATATATTATTATTAAAAATTAATTATATTATTTTAATATTTTAAAATTAATTAATTTATTTAAAAATTTTTAAAAATTTATTATTTTTTTAAATAGTTAAAATAAACTTTAGTTTTATAATAAATATTATATTAACAATATATTTAAAAACTAAATAATATTATATATTTTAAAAAGAAAACTAAAATTGAAAAAATTAAAAAATAAATTTAACTTTTTTAATTAAATTAATATATTTATATAAATATTTTTTTATTTATTACTTTTATTTTTTTATATTTATTATTTTATTTAATTTTTAATAAATTTATTATTTTAAATAAATAATAAAATTTATTTAATTATTTTAACTATTTATTAATTATATTATATATATTAATTATTTTTAAAATTTATTTATTTAAATATAAATATAATTTATAATAATAAATTTAAAAATTTTTTTTTTTTTAAAAAAAAACTAAAAAATATAGTTTGCTATTTTATAAATTAAAAAAAAAATAAAAACATTTAAAAAAACTATTAAAAAAAACAAAATTAAAAAAAAACTTAAATTTATTAAATTAAAAAACTTTAATAATAAATATTTATTAGTTTTTTATTATATATAAAAATATAATTAAATTTAATAAATAAAATTAAATTAATATAATTAAAATAATTTTAAAAAATATATTAAAATAAAACTTATTAAATATTTTAATTATTTTAACTTTTTAATTTTTAAGTTTTATATATATATATATATTTTTAATAAATATTAAAATCAAGTTTAATATTTTATTTTTAAGCTTTAATTTTATAATTATTTTTATTTATTTATAATAGTAAATATTTACAATAAATAATAATTTTAATAAATAATATTATAAATAATAAAAAAACTTTTATAAAAGTTTTTTTTTAAGTTTTTTTATTAAATAAGTTTATTTAAATAAATTTTATAATTTAATTTTTTAAATTTATTTTATTAAATTTATTTATATTATTATATATTTTTTAATTAAGTTGTTTTAAATTATTTAATTATTTTTTTTTTATATATTAATAAAAAAAATAAATAATAATTTTAATAATTTTATATTATTTTAAATAATTAATTTTTATAAAAAAAAAACTAAAAATATATTTTTTTTAATATATTATTATATTAATATATTTTTTATATTTTAATTATAAAACTATTAAATAATAAAATTATATTTATATATATTTATTAATTATAATTTTATTAATTAATTAAATATATAATATATTTAATAACTTTAAATTAATAATTATAAAAAAAATATATATTTTTTTTTATATATAAAATAAATTTATTTTTAATATTTTAATATTTTTAATATAAATGATTATATAAAATAATTTTAAATTTTTTTTTTTTTTTTTTTAAACTATTTTTTTAAATTTATAAATATATTTTTAAAATTATTTAATTATTATATATTTAATTAATTAATAAAATAATTGATTTTTTTTATTTTTTTATTTTTTTTTTATTTATTTATAAATTATAATTTTTATACTTTTTTTTTATAAAAATAAATTTAAAATTAATTTATAGTTATAAATATTATTATTATTATTAATATATATTTTATAAAATTTTTAAATTAATTATAAAAGTTTTTATATTAATTAAAACTTTAAATAATATCATTTTATTATAATATTTTAATATAATAAATAATTTTTTAATTTTATATTATAAAATATTAATTATATATTAATGTTTTTAATAAGCAGTTTTATTTTTTTTTATTGTTGTTTTTAGTTTATTTTTAAGATTTTCTTTTTTTAGTTTTTTTTTTTTTAAAAAAAAAAAAAAAAAAAAAATATACTTAAACATTTTTTTTTTTTTTTGCTTTTAGCTTTAATTAATAATTGTTAAAATTTTTTATATTATTATTATAAATATTATTATTTATTTTATTATTTATACTTTTTATACTTTTATTATTATTACTAATAAACAATAATAATAATAACTTTTTTGCTTTTTTTTTTTTAATATAATATTTTAAACTTTATAATTTATTAAATATTTATTTATATATATATTTTAATAAATATTATTGTTTATATTTTATTTAAAAAAAAAATATATATAATTTTTTATTACTGCTATATAAATATTATTTTTATTAAATATAAAAATAATATATATTTTAATATAATTAATTATAATTAATATTATTATAAATACTTTTTAAAATATATATATATATTTATATAAATCTTTTATATATTTTTTATATATATTTAAAATATTATATTAATAAATATAAATATAATTTAAATTATATAATATTATTTATTTACTATTTAATAATAATTATTTAATTTAAAACTTTTTAAATTATAAATTTTATTTTAATATTTTTTAAAATTATTATAGCAATTTTTAACTAATAGTTTTTATATAAAAAAATTTTTATTTTTATAATATTTTTTAAGTTATTTTTAAAATAAATAAAAAAAAATTTATTATTATTATTTTTTTATTATTTATATTTATATTTCCTTTTTATATTTTTAATTAAATTATTTATATATTTAAATTTTTATTTATTTTTTATATTTTAATTATTTTTTTTAGTTATTTTTTTTTTTTTTTTTTTTTAATATTATTAATATTTTTATTACTAATAACTTTTTTATTTATATTATTAATATTATTAATATTTTATTATATAATTATATTATATATTTTTATGTTTTTTTTTTTTTATATTTTATATATTTTTTTTAAAAACTTTAATAAATAAAAATTAATATTTTTAATATTTAATAAATTTAAAAAATAAAATAATAAAAATAATAAATAAAAATTAATATAATTTATTTTAATTTTGTTTTTTTTTTTTTTATTTTTAATTATTTTAATTATTATAAATTAATAAATAATTAAAAAAAAATTTTTATTTATTTTTTAAATTTATATTATAAATATAATTTATATTTTCAAAATTAATAAAAATTTAAAAATATTTAAATTAAATTTATAATAAATTTTTAATTAATTTATTAATAAATATTTAATTAATAAAAAAATATATTATTTTAAAACTTTTTTTAAAATATTTTTAATATAATTATATATTTTATATATTTATATATTTAAATTTAATATTTATTTTTTTATTTTTATTTATAATTAATTTAATTATTTATATATTATTTAAATAAATTGTTTATATTTTATTTAATTTTAAAATAAAATTATAAAATAGCTTTTTAAAAACTATTATTTTTTTTATAATAAATTTAATTATATTTATTTTTATTTTTATAATAAAAATAAATATAATATTTTAATAAATAATTTTTTATAAAATTATATTTTTAAATAATAATATAATATATTTATATAAAAAATAATAAATTTTATAATTATTTATAAATAAAATATTTTTTATTATTAAAAAAACTTAAATTTTATAGTTTTATATTTTATATATAATTTTAAAAAAATATATTATATATAAATATTAAATTATTTAATAAATAGTTTTATAATATATAAAACTAAAATTAATTAAAAATTTTAAAAGTTATATTATTATATATATAATATTTAGTTTTAAAAATATTACTATATATAAAATTAATTTAATTAATTTTTAATATAATTTAATTTTTATTTTTATTATATTTTTTAAATATTTTTTAAACTTTTTTATTAAAAATAATATTATAAAAACTTAATTTTAATTATTAAGTTTATAATATATTATAATTTTATTAATATATTTATTATATATTAATATAATTATTTTTTAAAAATAGTTTTAAATTATTTTAATTTTTAAAAATTAAATAATATTATTTTAATTTTTAAATTTATAAATTTTTTTAATATTTAAAATTATTTCTTTTATTTTTTTCTTATAAGTTTTATAATATAAAACTAAAAAGTTATTTATATAAAATATAATAAATATTATATATTTTAAAATATAAAACAAATAAAAATTTTTTTTAAAACTATTATTTTATTAACTTTAAATATTTTAATAAACTTTTTATATTATAATAATAAAAAATTTTTTAAATTATATAATATTTTATTAAATTTATTAATTAAATTATTTTAATTAAAACTTTTTAAAAATTATATATTTATAAAAGTTTTATTAATTTTTAATATATTAAAAAATATTTTAATTATATTAAACTATTTAATTTTAAAATTAAAAGTTATTATTAATATTATTATAAATTTAAATATTTTAGCTATAAATATAACTATATAAATTAATTAAAATATATCTTTTTTTTTAAAAGTTATTTTTAATAATTAAATATATTTTATATATATTTAAAAAATTATTTTTATTAAATTTATATATAAATATTTATTTTAATAAAAATAAATTATTTTTTATATTTTATATAAAAATAATTTTAAATATTTTATTATTTTTTAATTATTTATATTTTTTATAAATATTAATTTTAAATAATTTATTAATTAAATATTTAAAAAAAAAATTTTAATTTTTAAATAATAATTTTAAAAAATTGTTTTTATAAATATAAAGTTTTTAAAATATTATATTTAAATATATAGCTTTTTTTTAATTTATTATTGCTATAAATATTATATATAATATTTTATATTTTTAATTTTTTTAATATAAAATTTTTAATTAATTAAATATAAAAATTTTTAAAAAAAATTATTAAAAATTATTTTTTAAAAAATATATTTTATTTTTTTTATAAAATATAATTATAAAAATTATATAATTTTTACTATTATTTTTTAATTTTTTAAATATTATTTTTTAAATATATTTATTTATATATAAAATTAATAAATTTATGTTATATATATATTTAAATTTTATTTAAAACAATTTATTTAATATTTATATTATTATAAACTTTTATTTAATTTATTTTTAATATTTTATATATTAATTTAAAAAATTTAAAATATTTTATTTATTAAAAATATTATTATTTTATTTTAAATTATTGTTTTAAGTTTTATTTTTATATTGTTTTATTATTTTTTAAATTTAAATATTTATTAAAAAATTAAAAGTTTTTATAGTTAAAATATATAGTTTTTATTAAACTTTTTAATTAATTTTATTATAGCTATATTTATTTTTAAATTTTGCTTTTTTAAATAAATATTAAAAAATATATTAATAAATTAAATATTATTATTATAATTATTTAAAATATTTTTATTTATTTTTTAATTTATTATTATTATAAATTTTTATATATTTTAATTTTTTAAAATTATAATATTTTTAAATTTATTTAATTTGATTTTATTTATTTATATTTTTAAAATTTTAATTTTAAAACATTTTTATTTTTTATTATAAAAAGTTTTTTTATTAAAATTATTTTTTATAAATAAAAAATTTAAATTTTATATAAATTATTTATTATATATTTTATTAAATATTTAATATATATTTTTAATTTTATTTTAAAAATTTATTAATTATAACTAGTTTTTTTTTTTTTTTTTTAAAAAATAAATTTTTTATTTATATATAACAATTTAATTTTAATTTAATTTAAAATTAATTTTTAACTTTTTTTTTATTTTAAATATATATTATTTAAAATATTAATTAAATTATAATTTAAATATTTTATAAAATATATAAAAATTATTTTTTTTAAAAAAATTAATATTATATAATTAAATTATTATTTAAATTATTTTTAATTAAAAAAAGTTTAAAAATTTAATTTTTAAAAATATTTTAATTAATTTTTTATTTATTTTTTTATTTATTTTTTTATTATTTTTTATTAGTTTTTTAATATAATTTAATAAAAATTTTAAATCGATTTTTTTTTTTTAATTTAAAATTTATAATATATAATTTTTTAAATAATAATAATTAGTTTTTTTATTATTATTTTTATATTTTATTATAAAAAGTTTAAATTGTTATATTATTTAATATTTAAATTTTTTTATTTATTTAAATATAAAATTTTATTTTTTATTTTTAAAAAAATAAAATTAAATTATATTATTAAATTTATTTTTAAATATTAATATTTATTATAATTTATTAAATTTTTTTAAATAATTAAATAAATTTTAAAAAATTTTATAAAAAAATTTTATTAATATTTTTTTAAAAATTTATTTAAAAATTTTTTATAAAATATATATTTTTATATAGTTTTTATATTTAAATTATAAAATTTTATTAATTTTTAAATTTTTTATATTATATATTAATATTTTAAATAGTTTAAATTTTAAATATTTAAAGTTTTTTTTTAATTTTAAAAAATTTTAAAAAAATCGATATAAAAAAACTTATTTTATTTATATTAAAATTATTAAAAACTTTATTATATTTATAAAAACTTTTATTAAAATATATATTATATTTATTATAAAAAATTAATTTAAATAAATAAAAAATAAATTATATTAAAAAAATATTAAATTATAATATTTTAAAAACTTAATAATTATATTATTTTTTTTAAATTTATTAAATTTTAATATATAATTTAATTTATAATATTATATTTTTATTTTTTAAAAATAAATTTTAAAAATTAAATTTATATAAAATTTTTTTATAAATATTATTTTAGTAAATATTAAATTAATTAATTTTTTTTTATTTTTTTTTAAAAATATATTTTTTATAATTTAAATTTTTATTTTTAAAATTAAAAATTAAAAAATATTAATATTTATTATTATTTTTTTTTTAATAATTTTAAAAGATTTTTTTTTTAAAAATAATTTATTATTTATAAAATAAAAAATATTATAATTATTTAAAAATATATTATTAAATAAAAAATATAATTTTTAAATCTTAGTTATATAAATATTTAAAATTCAATATAATTTTAAAAAAAATAAATTAATTATTATATATATTATATTATTATTATATTAAATTTTTTTATTATTTAATTTTTTTTTTTTAAAATTAGTTTTTTTTATTTTTTATTTATTTTTTTTAATTTTTTTTAAAAAATTGTTTTATTAAATATATTTTTATTACTTTTTAATTTTTTTTTATTTTTTTTATAAAAAATATTTTTTTTAATATTTTTTTTATAAATTTTATAACTATATATTAAAAATAAATATATTTTATTTTAATATTTATAAAAATATTAAAAATTTTTAAATTATTTTTTATATTTTTTTTTAAGTTATTTTTAAATTTTATTATTTAAAATATAATAAATTTTTAAGATATTTTAAAAAATTTTCAATTTATTTTTATAAATAAACTTTTTAAAAATTTATTTTTTATAAAAAAATTTATTTTAAAATAAAATAAAAAACTATTTAATAATTTAATTAAAAATAATATATTTATTTATAATTTTAAAAAAATTTTTAATTATAAATATTTTTATTATATTAAATATTTAATATATTTCTATTTTTTTATAAATAATTATTTAGTTTTTATATTAATAAATAAAATTTATATATTATAAAATTTAATTTAAAACTATTTAATATTTAATTAATAAAATATTTATAATAGTTAATTTTATAAAAGTTAGTTTATTTTTTAAATATTTAATTATTAATTTAATATTAAAATTGTTTTTATTAAATATTTATATTAATATTATTTTTAAATATTTAAAATTAATTATTTTTAAAATTTAATTATATAAATTAATATATTAAATAATATTAATTATATATTTTAATATTTTGTTAATATAAATTTTAATAAATTTATTAAATTTTATAATAATATTAAATATTATTAATTATATTTTTTTAAAAATTAATAATATAGCATTTTTTATAAAATTATTATTATTTTAAACTTTTTATTTTTTAAAATCTTTTTTATATTAATTAATTTATTTTTATAAAAAAGCTTATTTAATATTTTTATAAATAAAAAGTTTTAATTTAATTTTAATTTTAAATATAAATATAATATTATTTAAATTAATATAATTTTAAATATTTTATATTATAGTTTAAAATTTAAATTTATTATATTATTTTAATATTTTTATTAATTTTTTTAAAAAATATAATAAAAATATAAAAAAAAATATATTAAAAATAAATAAAAATTTTTTAAAATAATATAAAAAAAAATAAAATAAAAATATTTATAATAATAAAAATTAAAATTATTTATAAAAAAAAATACTAGTTTAATAAATAAATTAAATTTATAATTATTATATATAAAAATATAATTAAACTTAATAAATAAAATTAAATTAATATAATTAAAACGATTTTAAAAAATATATTAAAATAAAACTTGTTAAATATTTTAATTATTTTAGCTTTTTAATTTTTAAACTTTATATATATATATATATTTTTAATAAATACTAAAATTAAGTTTGATGTTTTATTTTTAAACTTTAATTTTATAATTGTTTTTATTTATTTATAATAATAAATATTTATAATAAATAATAATTTTAACAAATAATGTTATAAATAATAAAAAAGTTTTTATAAAAACTTTTTTTTAAGCTTTTTTATTAAATAAATTTATTTAAATAAATTTTATAATTTAATTTTTTAAGCTCGCTTTATTAAATTTATTTATACTGTTATATTTTTTTTATATTTTTTATATTTATATTTAATTTTTTATTTTTAAATAATAGTTTAAATTTAATATTTAGTTTATTTTATTATAATTTAAAAGTTATATTTTTTAATAAATTTATATATATTAAATTAATAAAAACTTTATATAATTTTTATTTTTAATTATTTTTACTGCTTTCTTTATTTTTTAATTAATTAGTTATATTTATTAGCTAGTTTTTTTTTTTTTTTTAATTTAATTATTATAAACTATTATTATTTAAATATAATATATTTAAATATAAAATTAATATTAAATATAATTATATTATAACTATAAATTATTTTAATAATAATTTTAATATTAAAAAAATAAAAGATTTAACTTTAAAAAATATTAAAAGTTTATATTATTAATTATAAAAAAAATAAATCAATTTAATAAAACAATTTTAATTTATTATATTTATAAAATAATAAAATTAAAAATAATATAAAATTCATATATAAATTATTAAAAAAGTTAATAAAATTTTTTATAAAATTAAAAAATAAAAATAACAATATAAAATTAAACTATTTATTAAACTAAATAAATTAAAAAAATTAAATTAATTTATATATTAACTTTTATATTTATTATTATATTTTTAATTTATTAAAAAATTTATATTATATTTATTTTTATTTAATTATTTTAAGTTAAAAATATATTAAAATAATTATATTTTAATTTAAAAAAATTAAAATAATATAAATAACTTAATTATATAAAAATCAAATTAATTAAATTATTAAAATTTAATTTTTTTTCTTTTATTTAAAATAATTAGTTTATATTAATTAAAAATAATTAATATATTTTTTATATAGTTTTTTTTAAAAGTTTGCTATATTTAAATATATATTTGCATTATTTATTTATTATTTTTTTAAACTTTAAATCTTTAAAAATAATTTATATAACTATGGTTAGTTTTTTAAAGTATATAGTATATGTTATATCTTTCGTTTCATTATTTTATCACTTAATTTTAAAAGTTCGAGCTTAAAAGCGTGTTAATATGTTGCATTTTCCCCTTTTCAGCTTGCCGGTTTTTTGAGAACCAGTTTTGATTAATTTTGGGACCTTGTGGTACCCAAGAATTTTGCAAAATGACCCGAATCTTAGGCCAGAGGTCCCCAAATTAGGCTTTACAATATACTCTTGCATACTCTGAGATAGTGCCCGATGTCCTAGGATATCGCATATACTATGATATTGAGACGGTGTGGGTAACCTGACCACATGGGGGTTAGGTTGATTAGGTCATCAAGACTTAGTTTTTCTTTTCTTTTATTTAAGATAGTTAGCCCATGCCAGTTAGAGATAGTTGGCACGCCTCTTGCGCGGCCCCCTTCGGGGGTCCGCTACACCCGAATATACATTTGCGTCACTTATTTACTATTTTTCTACGCCTCAAATCTCTAGAAGTGATCTACATGACCGTGGTCAGTCCTCTAGAGTGCGTAGTGTGTGTTACATACTTCGTTTCAATATAGAGTCCAACACATGGCTTCACGGCATGTGGTTAAGAAGACACGGAGAGGGACAGCGCTAAAGGGGCTAAACCAGGTAGAAAGGTTGGGCGAAATGAGAATCAGAACCCGGGCGCACGACCGGCGGAGATGGAGGAAAGTCGGGTGTGAGAAAGTTGAGAATACAAGATGTGGATGTTGGTAAAGGAGAGCTCCCTATTTATGCTGCAGCTGCACAACGCGGGACAAAGCTGCGAGGGCCAATTGGAAAGGGGCCACCAGATCTGGTGAGGCCAACAACTTATTCTCTTTTAATTTGTAAAATAAGTAACGTTGTTTTTTACAACGTTCAAATATTTTTTTTTAAAAAGTTTATTACTGAAAACATTTATTTATACTAATAGTCAATTTTCATTTTTTAAATTCTAAGTCGGGTGTTTTTAATCAGTAGCCTTTTATATTCAAAAACCTTGCCCGATTAGCTAAAGTAAACGAACCTGTCAGCCGGGTTTTGCTTCAATCATTTGATTTTCATGTTATGATCGAACGTTAATTTTTATTTATTGTCTTTATTTGCTGCATTCTTCGTGTTATCATTACTCTCATCCGGCATCTCATGGAGATCAGCTGGAAGTTCCTGGGGCAGAACAGTAGCCCCGGGTAATTCGTGAGATAAACCTTCTTTCGTTTCAGGCATCTCCTGGGTTGTTTGTGAGCTCTCCATCTCGTGGATAACTACAGAAGACCCACAAGAGAGCTCTGCCTTGTCGAGCCTTCCGTCCCCTTCCTCTTTTGCCACGGAGCGCCGTTTTCCTAACCCATTTGCTTTCTCATATCGCCAAGCCCGGTACATGAAAAGGAAAAGCGGAATAAAAACCGACACAAGAACAAGACCGAAAACAATTGGGACCACCAGTATGGATTCACCTGAGTCGCCGTCATCATCACGCTTGACATGTTGGAGTACCCGAATGAGCTGACTTTTTTCACAGGAAGGCGAATTAAAGCATCCTATACGCATTTTATATTTCTTGTGGAGGCACCAAAGCCCAAAGCTATTTTCAAGGTCATCGTTAGGTTAAACCCAGACAGAAGTTGAAGATCAATTTACCACTTACAATATCCTTGTATCCTCTTATACGTCAGATATGGCAAACTAAGAGCTGGCGAGATCTCGTATAAACTGTCCCGAGTCGTTACAAGAGCAATAAGGCAGAGCCCTAACCTTGTTGGGCTAGATTTAAGGAGAGGTTAGCCAATTAATGACGCGGCTTCCTTAACGTAGGGTACTTGTCGAGATACGATCGTTAACTCCGTATTCGGGCTCTGTTGGCAACAGGATCTAGATGAAATGTAGAAAATTCGATGTAATTTTATAACCCGTAATCAAGAGTATAGTCCCACATAAATATCAATATGAAGGAGACGCCTATCGGGTTCTCTACGAAGGCTATATTTAGCATATCGTATTCTGGAGCCTATTTTGCAGTGAAACGTTTGAAATCCTAGATCTAGGACGATTTTTAGATTTTTAGCTGCATAGATCCGCACATAATATGTAACATTGGGGCCATTACTACATAGCTAGCATCAATCTCTGATCGCATGCCCAGAATTGACAATTACTCGCGAGGTGAATTTGATTACAGACAAGCTAAGCAGAATTATACTAGCACCTGGTACTACATAGTTTAGCTATCATAATCTTCGATCACAATCAATAACTCAGCCTCATTTGACTGATCCTACTCTATTACGACATATATCATTAAAGCGCCCCCAAACAATACCCAATCAAATCGGCCAGACAGCCCTTGCTACAAACTCTCGGTAATACTCCCTTCATACTAGCAGTCAGAACATTAAAACCTTTCCTTGTATTTAATGTCTATATATTTGCTATTATTAGTGCAGCATATATATTTTATACTAAAAATATTAATATTAAATCTTTAAACCGCTAATTTATTAAAAATATTACATTAAAATTTTGTAAAAAATTATTTTTTTTTTATAAAAAATAAAAATATAACAACAATAGAAATATTTAATATATTTATAAAATTATACTTAGTTTTAATAATAGAAGTTTAATATATTTGCTTTTTTAAATAAATTATATTTTTAAACTTAAATTAAAATAAATATAAAAAAAAAGCTAATATTTAGTTTTTGCTTTATTTAAATTTTATTAAAAAAGCTGTTTTATAATATTATAATTTAACAATAGCTGCTATTAAAACTTAGCTTAAAAAAAAAAGCAAATAAAACAATATATAAAAATAAATATTTTATAATTTAATTATTATTTTAAACAAATTTATTAATTATTATTTAAATAATTATTAATAATTTTATTATTAATAAATAAAAAATTTTATATAGTTTTTTTTTAATTATTTTAAAATAAAAAATTTTGTTATTATAAATAGTATTTTTTATATATTATATAAACTATTTAATATATAACTTATAAAAATTAACTTTTTAAATATTATTAAACCAAATTTTAAAAAACTATTTAAATAAATAATTTAAATAAATATTATTAAATAAAATTATTTAAATAATAATAATAATAATAATTTTAATAATAAAACTAATATAAAAATTTTATTAAATATAAAGTTTATTAAATTAATATTAATAGTTAAAAAAAACTACTATATTTTAATATAATTAAATATAATAATTTGTTTTAAAGCTAATATTAAATTAATTATATTATATATAGCAAAAAAAGTTATAATAATAATATTTATAAATATAAATTTAAAACTAATAAATATATTAAATTATATAAAAATAACAATAAAATAAATATTTTAATATATTAATTTTATTATATAAAATAAACTAATAAAGTTTTAATAAATTAAAAAATTAATATAAATATTATTTATAAAAAAAATAAATCTATTAAAAAAATAATATAATTATATATTATTTTATATTTTTTTAAATATTTTAAATTAAATCGATAATAAAAACTAAATAATTATTAAATAAATAATAACTAAAAAAATAAAAATATAAACAAAAATATAACTAATTAATTATTAGTAATTATAATATAGTTTTATAATAGCTAACAATATAATATTATAAATTATTTTTTTTTAAAAAAAAATATAATTATTTAAAATTTTTAAAGCTAGCAATTTAATTTAAATAATAAAAAAAAAAACTAATTATTAAATAATATAACTTAAAATATTAAAAATATTATAATTTTTATAAATATAATAAAATTATTTAATATATTAATTATAATAACTATAAAAAAAAATAAAAAAAAAAAAAATATAAACTATTAATATATTATATTAATTGTTATAAACTTTTTTTTATAAAATATAAAAAATATTTTATAATATTTAAAAAAATTTATAAAATAATTATTAAATTAAAAAAAAAAGAAATTTTAAATAATTAAAAAAATTAAAATAAAATATTATATTAATATAAATTTAATAAAAAAAAAACAATATAAAAGTTATTTTTAATATAAATTATAATATATATAATAATAATATAAATAATATATAAATAAATAACTAATAAAAATATTTTAAAAATAATAATATAAAATAATATTAATTAAAAAAATTTAAATAATAACTTTAAAAATAATATAAGTAATATTAAAATAATAATATAATAATAAAATAATATTAAAATAATAAAAATTTAAAAAATTATTTAATTAATAAAAATAAAAACTATAGTTATTATAGTTTTAATTAATAAATAATAAAAACTATATAAAATAATTTAAATTGTTAAAAATTGTTTTAATATATTACTATAAACTTTAAATTTAAAAAATAAATAAATTAATAAATAATAAATTTTTAACAAAAAAATATTGCAATATTAGCTATATATATAATTAATATAAAAAAAAAAAAACTAAAAATAATATAAACAAATATAAAAAAATTATTTAAATTAATAATTAAACTATTTAATATATATTAAAAAATAAAAATAAATATAATATATATTTAAAAACTATAAATTAAAATAAACATTTAAAAATAAAATTATATAAAATATAATATTTATATATTAATAAATAATTAAAATAAAATAAATAAATAGTTAAAAATAATAATTTATATATATAAAAAAGTTTAATTATAAATATAATAATATTAACTTTTATTAATAAAAAATATATTATAAATAAATATTAATAAATATATAATATTAAATATATATTATAAACTTTATATAATAAAAATAATAAATTATATAATTAATTTATTATTAATATTAAATTATATAGTTAAAAAAAATTAAAATATAAAAAACTTAATATTTAAACTAAAAGTTAAAAATAAAAATAAAAATATTAATTTTATTAAATAATTAATATATAATAAAATATTTTTTATAAATATTTTTAATATATTAATTTATTAAATAAAATATATAATAAATATAGTTTTTTTTAATATTTTTTTTATAAATATTATATTATTTAATAATAAACTATTTAAATTAAATTATTATATTTAAATAATTATATTATTAAAATAAAATATATTAATTTTAAATAATTATAAATTATATTTAAAAATAAATAATAAATTAATTTTTATAAATTATATAGTAAATAATATTATAAAACTATTTAAATTTAATTTAAAAAAAGCTAATTAAATAAAATATTTAAATATTTATATAAAACAGTTTTTATATATTTTTATAGCAATAATAAAAATAATAAATAAATTGTTATAAAATAAAAACTATATTATATTTTAATAAATAAAAAAATATTAAAATATTTTTAAATTATATTAAATTAAATAAAAAATAAAATTAAAACTAAAATTTAAAATATAAAAATAACAAAAATATATATAAAAATATAAAAAATATTTTTAAATAATTTAAAAAATTAAATATATATATTAAATAAAATAAATTAATAAAATTAAAACAAACTATTATTTATATAAATTTATAATATAAATAAAACTAAATATAAACTTTAAAATTTTTTTATTTTAAATTAATAATAAAATAATTAAAAACAATTTAAATAAAACAAATATATTATATTAAAAAATTTTTAAATATTTTTTAAATAATAATAACTTAAATTATAATTTATTAAATAATTAAAAAAAATTAAAAATAAAAATTTTTTAAATTATATTAGTTATAATAAAAAAAATTAAAAAAAAATATAATCGATATAATAAATATATTATTAAGTTTTAACTATATATTAATTTAGTTATTTTAAATTTATTAAAATATTATAAAAAATTATATTAAAATATTTTTTAATAAATATTTATAAATAAAATATTTTTTATAAATTTAATAATAAATAAAAATAATAATAATTTTTAAAATTAATAAAAAAAATTAAATAATAATTAAATTTTAATATTTTATAGTTTTATTTTTATATATAAATAAAAGTTTAAAAAAGTTTTATATAAAATAAATAATTTAAATTATATTATAATATAAAATTTTAAATTTAAAATATAAAAAAGTTTTATTTAAATAATTAATTATAAATTTAATAATTTTATTTATATATAATATAAAATTAATTTTAATAATAAAAAAAAAAATTATAATAGTTATAATAAATATTTAAAAAATTTTTAATATATTATTTTATAAATATTTATTTTAAAAATTATAGCAATAAAAATAACTTTTAGTTTTAATATATATAATTAACTTTTTTTTTATAAAAAAAAAATATATATATAAAATTTAAAATAACTATTATAAAATATTATTTAATAAAATATAATATTTTATAAAAATTATTATAGTTATTAATTTTATATATATTATATTTAATTAAATTATTTAATATAAATTTAAAATTATATATTAAATATATAAATAATATTAATTTATAATAAATTTTTAATTATTAAATAAAAATATTTTTTTAATTATATAAAATATATAAAATATTTTTATTTATAACAATATAAACAAAATTTTTTTTGTTTTAAAAAAATATAAAGTTTTATATATTATAAAAAATAAAAATAACTATAATTTAAAAATTATAATAAATAATAATTTTTATATAAATTTAATAATAAATATAAAAAATAATAAAATTTTAATTTTATAATAATTAAAAATTTAATTTAATAAAAAGCTAAAATTTTATAAATATATTAAAAAATAAATAAATAAAACTATAAAATTTATAAATTTTATAAAAAACTTTATAAATATAAAATATAATTTATTAATATAAATATTATATAAAGTTATAATTATATATATTATATTTATAGTTTTATATAAATTTAAAATATAATATAATAATAAAATTAAATTAATAATAAATTATATTTAATTAAATAAAATAAATATTAATATAAAATTAAAATATTATATAAATAAAATTAAATATATATTATTTATAATAATAAAAATAATTTTATTAATATAAAAAATTATTTTAATTATAATTATTTTTAAAAATATAAAATTTTTAATAATATAAATTATATTTAATAAAATATTATATAAGTTTATATATTAATTATAAATTATAAATATAAATTATTTTTTAATAATATATTTAAACTATTAAATTATTAAAAAAAACAAAAAAATAAATATTATAAAATATTTAAAAATTAAAATATAAATAATTATAAAATTAATTATAACAATTAAAAAATTTAAACTAATAATATTATAATATTTATTAAATTTAAAAAATAATTTAATAAAAAAATTTTTAAAAAAAAATATAATAAAAAAAATCAAATTTTAATTTAATAAACTATTAAATAATAATATAATAATTTTTTTAAATAATTTAAAATTAAAAAAAAAAATAATAAATTATAAATATATTATTTATAAAAATAAAAAATTAATAATAATTTATATAAATTAATTTAAATTAAAATTAATTAACTTTAATAATAAAATAATAAAAATTTAAAAAAAACTTAAATAAATAATTAAAATAAAACTAATTTAATATTATATTTAAATATATATTAATAATATAAAAATAATTTAAAATTTATAAAATAATATATTATTATTAATTTAATAAATTTATTTAAATTTTTAAAAAATAATAAAAAAATATAATATTAAAATTAAATAATATTTTAATTATTATAAAATTAAAAATAATAAATTTATAAATAAATTAATTAAAACTAATATAAAATTATATAAAATTAATAAAAATTATAATTTAATTATATATAAAATATAAACAAAAAATTAAAAATTAAAAAAGTTTATTTAAAAAATATAATAAAATAAAATTATTATAAAATTATTAAAATAATATTAAAATTAAAAATTATAATATTATTTTATTTGTTTATAAAAATTAAAACTTTTATTTAAAACTTTATTATATTATTTTTTAATAATATATATAAATTATAATAACTTTAAATAATATTATAAAAAATTTAAATATAAAAATATAAAAATAAAATATATATATAATAAAACAATAAATTTAAAATATTTAATATATTATAAAAAATTAATTAAAATATAAAAAAAATAATTTTAATTTAAAAATATATTAAAATATTTAAAATATATAAATAATATTAAAAAAACAAAATATTTATAATATATTATAATTAATTTAATTAATTTTTATATATTTATAAAAGTTATAAATTATTTTAAAATATATATATAATAAAAAATAAAACAATAATATAAATAATTATAATTTATAATTTTATTATTATTTATTTTATTTTATAATTTATTAATTAAAAAAAATTATAAAAAAAAAATATAAAAAAAAAAAAAAAAAAAAGTTACAAATAAAATATAAAATAAAAATAAAAAATATAATATAATATAATTATATTTAATAATTATAATTATATTTTATAATTATTTTTTTTTTTATTTATAAATATAATATATTAAAAATATTATAAACTAAATTTATAAAAAATATATTTAAGTTTTATAAATTAATAATAAAACAAATATATTATTATATAATAAATTATATATAATTAAATATTTATTTATATAAAAAAAAAAAAAAGTAATAAAAAGCTAAACTTTTAATAAATTAATAGTAGTTAAAAGTTATTAAATAAATAACTTATTATAATTATAAATATAAATCTTAGTTTAGCACGCTTTTAATACTTTTTGGGAGGCTCTGGGGTCTCTGCTATGCAGAGGCCCCCCGGCGTTAAATATACCAACCAACCAACCAAGTCAGAACATTAGACCTTGTGAAAAACTCGGAAATACACTACTTGATCCAGATCATATGACCAATTCGTAGGACAATCGTCTTTAGTAAGCATATGATAAGGAACACAAAGATTCAGTACATTGATCGATAATTAATAGCAGTTTATTCGCCAAAGAAGCGAATCAAACAAGAGCTTTATCAGCACCGTCGTGTTAAATCGCCGGAGTATTAGCCGCCGAGTCACCATACTAATAAGTTACACCAAACGCTGTAAGTTGAGGCGAGAAAATATTAAAAAAAGCCAAACTTCACACTCCAATGGGAATAGAGCGGGGATTGTCAGTCACCTTCAACCTGGCAGTGCCCAGCCTTCTGAAGGAATGCAGGCCAACTAAGTTCAATACAGTAAATCGGATCCCGAGTGGACTTGTTCCACACCAAGATCCTGGCGGATGAGGCTTCGCTCGCTAAAAAGTGCAGATGTGATCGGCATCCCGCCTATCGTTACATGAGCCGGGAATAGGTGCTCATTATTACGGGTCTTCTCCACAGGAGCGACGAAGTTATGCCTTGCCATTGCGGACCGGAGCGATCGGAGCGACATAGGCGATCTCATGACCGTGGCGAAAAGGATCGCCGATAGCACACACACCGAGTCATAGCCTACAGGCGGCATCAAATGGTGTTCATCCGGCAATGAGTAGGCGATGCCCATGACACCGGTGTGCGGATGGGCGGTGAGGAGTTAAAAGTGCCTCGCGCCTCATGGTCCAGCTCTCGGTACCGAGTGTACTGATGCGGATTGTCCCGAGCAGCAGGAAGGACGCGAGCAGCGTAGACTATGTCCGCATAGGCGATTTCAATGGCCCTATTAACCGTCTGCGCGCCATTTAAGACTTCTTGGATAGTAATAAAAACTTGAACAGCATAGGCTGCTTGAATAGTACGAGTCCTCAAACGGCCGCATGAACGTTTGAATCCCCTCGGTCACGTCTCACGCGTCCTTGGAGAACGGGATGTGCTTCGGCGTCCGGCCAAACGCCCTATCGATGAGCCCGAGCGACTCGAAGTCGGTAGGTTGGTAATCATGAAAGCAAGTTAGCAGACAAGGGCTTCGACTTATCCGCAATGATCTGTGTCTTATTTTGGGCAAGTATAGTATTGCCTACTATTAATAGTTTTATCGTCGTAATACGCGATGAAACTTAGAAACAAGACAAAACGTCAATTAATATCGAAGATCAACAAGAAGTAGCTAACCCAAATGAAAGTTGGAAGTGAAGACAGCCGGACAGGATAGTTGCAGTTTCTCGTTGAAAGTTAATATTGAGAGTCACTAGGTGACATCGACATCATACTCCATAAGAAGTCCCTATCACTCAATCCAAATACCAATTCGCTAACTCGGATTTCCAGGCGACCATTATGGGTTCTCGTTAAACACGCCCCAAGCCTTCAAGGACGGCTGTACCGTGGTCTTGCTCTCCGCTCCGCTCTTCTTGTGCGTCATGACAGTAGTCTCATGCTGTCTAGGTAGGGGCCCATATGGCGAGAGCACGAAGAACCGCATGATCTTGGCGCTGCTACTAGGTGTATCGAGCGCAGCATTCAATGTAACAACGGCTGGTATCGGCGGGGCTTTCACAGTGATTTCAACCAAAGCATTAGAGCTCCCTATCCCCGACCGGCTGACTTTCACGTGGGACCGAGAGATAGGATCGACTTTCCACTCCCGGGTGCCCGTCGCCTTGAGTTCCAGCCCAGGGAGTGCAGTGAGTTCACATTCTCCCCATTTCACTATAGCTCGCTGGGGTCAGTAATTACTCTTTTCGGGTAAAGAAAAGGATATTATTCTGGGAAGTTCTCCCGAGACATTCCGGAACTCCTCGGATTCCTAGAAAGAGAAAGAAGGTGACTTGAATGTGCACATACCGCTCATATCGCTCCCCTTATCGACTTCATAGGCAAGCATTCCTTGCAGTAAGGCGAATTTGCAACAGTATTCAAGAGCAGGAGCCAATTTCTTGCCGGCAGCTTGAGAAGCCGCATCAGAGCTATTCTGGAGAAAGATGGCGAGACTTTGGGTCATGAGCGAGAGGTGGGCTTCGTACGCAGCGTCTCGCTTCTTCAACCACGCCTCGAAGGCTTCTTTGCTTTCTGGATCTCTTGCTAGATTACCGCTCTCCGTAGGATGCCCGCCGAGGACGTGGCAGCGGATCTGGCGCGTGCTCAGGTACTCCTTCTTCTCCGTCTCGGTGCCCCAATCGCCCCCTCCACCCTTGATAATCCCCGCGAATTCTGCCTTTACCTGAAGATTGAACTTTTTGACTGCCTCTTCTGTCATAGTGTCTCTAATGACCATGAGTTGGTACCTGTTACCAAGGTAAGACCGAGTAATCATGTGGGTGCCCCATTTTTGGAAGAATGTCTGGTAGGTGTTGTAGACTTCTGGTTTGTCCAGGGTCCAGGTCGGTAGTTTTGTGACGTCGGTCAGCAGCGTCTGATCTACAAAGTCATACCACTTAGATGGATCAAGGCGAGCGCCATAGACTTGCTGGTCGAAACTGTAGGCACCGTAGGCACTGGTTGATTTAAGCGCAGAGGAGTAGCTATAGCCCATGCCAGCGGTTACGCCGAAGCTGAGATAGTTCGCGCCTAACTCCGCGTTGCCGTTTAGTTTCTCGGTCAGATCTTTTCCTCTCTCCATCAGCAGGTCACGGCTCTTGCTCTCGGAACCGAGATTATCATATACGGTGTTCCCAGGGAGCCAGTACGTTGCTGTGGACCCTGGAGGGGTAACCTGTGTTTTGTTTTTCTCGTCGATTTTGACGATTGGTATAAGAGAGCTGTTGTTAAGGACTGACTTCAAGTCACTTGGGTTAACATCTAAAAGGGTTTCATTAGCGACGTGCCGGGTTGTATAATTAGTGTTGTAAATTCAAAGGTCCTTCTTCTGCTTACCTAGAGAAGATAGATTAACCGCCTTTCCAAGATTAGAACATGCAGGTAGGTTTTCGGTCGGCTGAGACGAGTCAGAAGTATTATCATATGAAGGCATGGCGAAGTTGTAGATGAAAAAGGTCTGCGTGAGGATATCTGAGGGGGGTTAATGGTGGTGAAAGTAAAGCATGTATTTGCAGAAAAGATTGCACGAGGAAAGGAACGAGGCCCGTATATCTATATATATAGATATAAATGGGATCACCCCTGCAGCTGGACTACAGCTCCTTAACTTACACCCCTAATCTAGAGTAGCACACTAAATCAAACGAATTTGCAATGCGACGCCGCGAGCTTGGCGCAAGGAGATACTGATACTAATATACAGTAGAAAATCAGATCTTGTCGACCTGCTGCCAGTTCAGCAACTATGGTTGAGGCAGGTTTCCACACAGTCTTGACTTGCCATCAAAAAGTCCCCCCAGGGGATGCCCATCTAATCAATCCTGTTTATCCTGCTAGCATTTTTCAGCTTCAAACTTCCAAGCCACTTGAGCTTTACAAATTGAAGTCTCATGGATGTGACGTGTCAAGCGGCAAACTGCATACTTGCCGCCGCCATGTTGGGATAAGATTGGTGATCTTTGGGCAGAGATACTTGTTCGTCGCCGATATGGCGTTGATCTTACTGGTGCTGTGGGTATGCAGCATTCAAATATCTGAACCTGATAAGGCGGCAAGCCGCTCCCGAAAGAAACAACGCATGTCTTGAGTAGATGTCTTACACGGACATAACAGGTGTTGCCATACAACGTTATATTGGTCGTTTGGTGCAAGAACACAAGCCATCCCATCAATGCTACATCGAGATACCGATCTCCACGGGTCAGACGATTGCTAGCATAGCGGGGTTGCATATCATGGATGGGTGATCCCGGGTAGAATCCTAGGAACTACCAGATCGATCCCGTCACGAAGGAAGACGTTGAAGAAAGTATAACCACATATTACGTATGTAGATTATTTTTAAAAGAGAAATTTTTAATTAACACAAATTTGGTCTAAATAAATTTAAATGGTCGTTTTAAATTTTGTAATTACTCAACACATTCAATTCAACAGCCTGAAACTTAATACCTTAATATAAAGAAAACCTCATATTTTTAATCCATTAGCATCGATTTGAATATTTACCTGTTACACCAGATGGAAATTAATCCCTTGACGTAGCCAAGTATTGGACCATATTCGATATGATGCCATGTTTTTGTGTCTTCCCTCGCAGTTACGTTTCATTATAATTTATGACAAGTAGGGTTATACTTTTACTAAGTTAAGATCCTTGAAGGCAATTTCCCCAAGGAAACACGGTATTTAGATACTCTTGAGGTCTTGGTCCCCCTATTAGAACGTTATTACCCCAGCTTACCCAAGATGAGCGGCAAGCAGCTTTCCCACCTTATCTGCAACACCCCAGCTTAGCTCGTAACCCCTTCCTCCCAAACCATAGGCATGAATAATGCATTTTTTACCCTGCGCAATCTCTTTCTCTAGCCGCATACCACCTTTACGAGTCGGGCGTCTGCCGACGATATCCTTGATGACGGTGAACTTGCCATCGGGGCCCAGAATGTCAGGATACATGGCGGCGAAGTTGCTAAGTATCTTCTCTCTTAACTCAAGAGACGGGTTCGGGTTCCAGTCATTTTCAATCTTTGTGCCTCCGATAATTGTGCCACCTTCGAAGTTACGTGAGACGTTAAACGACGGCATACCCTCGGCGTTTAATCTCGTGATCGTGACGGGGCAGGGATTAGCTACAAGGCATGTTTGGCCTATATGTTTCTATCAGTTAGGTTTTTATCTATATTTTAACATTCTGGGATCTCACCTGTGGTGATGAAGACATCGTGGTCCCCGAACCCAATGCCGGAAGCGTTGATGAGGACATCAAATGGAGCTAGGTCCATCATCTCGAATACTTCAAGGGGATCCCTGATTTCTCTCTTGACTACAACAGCATCAGTTACCAAACTCATCAATTTAGTAATAATCGTACGGGTGGGAAAAGGAAAGCTAGACGACTCACCAATTTTACCGCCCCTATAAGCAAACCGGCGTAGTAAAAATGCGCAGTAAACCATAGGATTAAGACACCACGTGAGATACTCATAGCCCAACCCCACGCCCTCGGGCAATTCTTCTTTAGTATGAAATCTGAATTCCTTCATACCAAACTCATTCCGCGCCCTTTCCTCTGTAAGAGAAGTCTGAGCGAGCTCAGGCGCCTCGAAGTAATCATAGGCCTTCATGAACGTAATGCCAGCTTCCGGATGGCCATCATGCAAGGCCCGCATCTCCTCCCACGTCAATAATGACATGGCGTGTTCACGGGCTGCTTGGGATTCGGGCGCTGCACCGGGGGGCGGTAGGATGAAGCGGTTGTGTGCGCCTCCCCATGGTGACGTGAAGTTGATTTGCGTTACCGAATCAATAGTCTCGAAGCCGCTAGGGAAATCCTTAGCAACGATAGTCACACTATGACCAGCCTCTTGGATGCGCAAAGCACAACTGAGGCCAGTGACACCTGCACTGTTTTCAAGCATCAGCTATACTATCAGATACCAGAACAGAGGAGTGAATTGAAGAGTTGAGATACCCTATCACGACGATCTTGGTCATTTTGGCTTCGGATCTGATTACTCCTAAACTATCCCGTGAATTTCACGAATCTATTGATAATGCAAATCCAAAATCGCTATTTCATTCTACTTATATAGTATACTTCAAATGACAAGTTGGATGGGAAGTTGTTGCTTGTGACGGCCGCTGCCCGGTCCGATGACCCACTATCGATGCTGCAGATTGGACTACTTCGGTAGCTGTAGGTACCTACCTTTGCTCCTTGTCCCCTCACCTATAATCTTCCCCTTAGAACATGAAGATGCTTTAGAACAGATAGCGCTCTACACTAGACTGTATGGGTAAGTAATTACCAGTTTCAGTGATTCCAGATCAAGCAAACGTTATGTGAGAAATGCAATTACCTTAATACCTAGATTAACATCAGTGTAGGTACCTGCTTCAAAAACGATGGGGTATTTCGGAACCTCCCGACCCAGTCTGCAGTTCGTCCCGGTCTGAATCAACGAAGATGGAGACAATCCGAGGGTCGGAGGAATGGTGGCGTCATCAGGATTTATCCCAGATGGCCAATCAGAGTGTCCGGTTCAACCCGATCTCAAGCTAACTTTGTAAGTATAGCTCCCAGACAGTCGGTATTCAAGAGGAGTGCGTATGTCAGCTTGACTAACAACCGTATTTTTAGATGCTCAATGAGTGCAAGAGTACCTCATCAACAACGTCAACTTTCGACCCTGATGTTTTGATACCGCATTAATCACCGAAGGTTAACTTCAAAGCTCCCAATAGTTTGTAGCCCTTGCAATCTACCTATTCCTACACTACTGTCACTTGTCTTACGTTTCTTAAGCCCCACAGTCCGTCATCATCGCAACTCTAGATCTTTGGTGGGCACATGATTTGGAATTAACCGGTCGGAATTCAACCGTTCTTGGCAGGTTTCCTAGTGTAATGGTTATCACAGTGGATTCTGATTCCACTAATCTGGGTTCGATTCCCAGGGAGACCTAAAGTTTTGCGGTTTTCTCCTTCTACTTTTACTTTATTTTGCCCATTTATTACTCACTAAGTTCATTGAGGAATGGGTTCGCATGGCTAAAGTCGGGGCGTTGTGCAAGGTAAGGTATGGGTAGGACCTACGGCCAGCGCCAGGTGTAACCAAAAGCAATTATAGTGCCCGGGAATAACAAGCACGTCAGATTCAGCAAACAACTACAAATATACAACCTGTGTTAGCAACAATGAGGTATATAAATAGACTTGTAGAATTACTCTGTACACTTGCTTATGACTAGGGAGGAAGAAACGAGACAAGAAGCCTTGGGGACTATGAGGATACATCAAATAAGCACGCTCCAATAATTATCTTAATGTAAAGAAAATAAAGTAACTTAGGAGGCTACGACTGTAGAATGAATATTAACGCAAGATATTAATTAAAAGACTAGAACTATGCTGGCAGTTTCATAATCTCTTTTCTCACATGAGGAGTTACAAATTATACCTGTAGTTAATATTTAACACGAAGGTCTTGAAATATTCAGAAAGGAGTGAATTCTTCAGTGGTCCGTTAGTTATATAAAACGTGGGAATCTTGTCCTACGATGAACGTATATTAAACAACAACTTATGTAATAATTACTCTGTCGCGAAACCCCATTATGCACAGGCCTATATGGTCTCCCTTTCCACCAGTAGTCATTGGGGAGATTGCTTCGCGATAAGTATACCACGACAAGATATAAGGTCTAAGCTACTCTAAACCATTACGAATTAGATAGATGCCCCATTAAGACATCAAACCTAAAGAGGGAGAACTGAGAAGTACAAGAAAGAAGTCAACACAAACCCTGAACATATACTCGCTCACTTCACAAACCAAGCACTACCATCCGTCTTCTTATAACCTCAGTCTAGAGCTATCAATATATTGATTCAAATAACTCTATACATATACCCTCCTATATACAGTTCCCCTTCGCGCCCCCATCCCCCTCCTCACCCCATCAAACCCCAAACATGCACCCCCCTTAAATCGACGCGCTCCCCGTAGCACCAGGCGTCCAAGTACTAACACTGCTCGGCCCCGTAGGCGTCTCGTCGATGGCGTCGTTGCTGCGCGAGCACCCGCTCTTGGCGACGAGGGCGGCGGGGCACGCGACCTGCTTGAAGGTGACGCCCGGGTTGTCGGCGCCGCCGAACCAGTCGAAGCGCCAGTAGCACCCCGCCTTGAGGGCCTCGGGGAAGCTGTCGCAGGCCGCGCGCGAGGTCACGCCGCCGTAGCGCTCGCCCCAGCCGTTCGCCGGCGCGCCGTACTGCGTCGTGCAGGCGTTGAAGAGGCCGACGCCGCCGCCGGGGATCTAGGGAAGGAGTGGTGTGTTAGAGGGGGGGTTTGGAAGGCTGGTAAAGAGAACGCTTGCTAAGGGAAGTACACAGGCGTAGGGGATAGGATAGGAGAGAGATGTATACATCGGCTATCCCAACTGCAAGACGGAGCACGGCACACAACAGGGAAATCAAATTGAACAACGAGAAAACACGACCAGGAATCAAACATACCGCCAAATCGAAGTGATTCTGCCCCAAGTCGCCCCCGGTATTACTCGCCTGCACAATCATCTTCTTCCCGCTAACCGGCCCGCTCGTGAACGTGAGCTCGTAGCACGCGCAGCACCACGTGGTCTCGGTCTGGCCGGCGAGCTTGACGGCGGCCCAGCCGTAGCTCAGCTGGTCGGAGACGGCCCAGGGGCTCTGGTTGGAGCACATGTAGGCGGAGCCGCCGCTGTCGCAGCCGGAGCGCGTGGCGCCGTTGTCGTTGAGCGGCGTGTCGGTGCGCGCGCACGTGCCGATGAGCTTGCCGCTGTTCGTCTTCTGCGTCCACCCGCACGACGGCTTGCAGCAGTCCCAGTACCGCGTCGTCTGCCCGCTGCCCGACGCCCCCTGCGCCGAGGCGAGGCTGGCCGCCGAGAGCACGCCGAGGGGCACGTGCTTGAGCTGCATCTTCTGGATGGATGCTTACTACCGTTGACGGTTATGTGATGTGGTAAGTAAGAGTATATCGCCACGATATAACTCAATCACGTCAGTTTTCAGAACCTCTTGGTAAAGGTTAAGCGCGAGAGTGGCGGATCTTATATATACTAGCTGAGCATATATGAGCGAGATGAGAGAACGGGGCTTAAAGAAAGCCCTTGAGCTCTATACTCCCGTCTCATCCAAAGCCCTAAACAAAGTGAAATATATTGCCCAGTTACTTAATAAGCCCCAAAACTACGCGCACCAGTGGGAAACGCTCCGTCGCAATATGGGCGGCGCATTACCAGGATAGAGGCGAAGTTGCGACGACGATCCATAGACCCTTCATCTGCCGCAGCGTCGAATCAAACGAATGAAAAGCGACGCCTTGGGCGCGGTCGGAGCAAACGTACGGAGACTTACACCGAGGCATTCCCGCTTCTGTCTCGGGGACTCGGTTTTGGTGGTGAGGAATATCGGGCCGGGGTCTATAGCCCCTGTGCTTGGGCCTGGCGAGGTAATATAGAGAAAAACGGGACGTGGTTGCTGGCAAAATTGGGGGCATCTGGAAAAAGGCATAGATTGCCATACCGCGGATCCTAGTATTGAATATCACGAGGTTTATATGAAGACACGATGTATAGCTCTATGTCATTGGTTAATGAGCGCATCTGGCCTCATTCCCCGCGTTCCTACCCGCGTCTCATATAACCTAGCTTCGGAGTCTACCCACAGCTACGCCTCAGTGCCGTGTCTACCTACTAAGAGACTTTAGGGTGCGAATTAACTGTCTTTACGTCGCCCGCGAGGATATAGAAAAGGGGAGCGGGCTGTGGAGAGGGAGATCATCTCGAGATTTTTTATTATTTATTCTTAGGGGTGAGTGTAGGTATCTCGTTAATTTTGGGGCACGATGAGCAAATAGGAAGACTCTGTCCTGAACCTAATACCTAGGAGTGAATTTTAGGAACCCCAACCCTCGTCGTCCCGGCGGCGTCTCTGGTTGTCGAACTCTTCACCAACTCGGTCCATCATTCGTCCTAGAAAGCCACCGCCGCCGGATTCCTCACGGTCCTCCTCTCGACCATACTCTTGTCTCTCCTCACGACCGTACTCCTGTCTCTCTTCGCGGCCATACTCCTGTCTTTCTTCACGCTCGTTATCGTCAGATCGCCCGTAGTCCTGCCTTTCTTCACGGCCATAGTTATCGGAGCGTCCATACTCGGATCTCTCCTCTTTACGACTATAGCTATCCTCCTCATTGCGCCGTTGATTCCAGCCACTCGACTCCTCGTAGGTTTCTTCGTTACTCTCGTATCGACGCTCGGTGCGCTCCTCGTATCCGCCGCCATAGCTAGGACGAGTATCAGTCTGCTCTTGGTAGCCGTAGCCTCTGCCACTGTTGTCTTGCTCGTAACGGCTATATTCTGTGCGCTCACCCCCACCCGAGGACTGCGTCTCGCTGTAATTAGCTTGCCCGTAGCGATCCCCGGAGCGGCCATACTCGGTTCGGCTCTCGGTGTAAGAGCCATCATCATCCTGTCGCCTGCTTTCATAAGACTCCCTTTCGTCGTTCTTAAAGGCGCCTCCAAGTAGCGAGCTACCAATTTGCCCGAGGAACCCGCCACCGGATGACTCGTCGCGTCCTCCTCCACTGCCGGGGAGTTTGATCTGACCGCCGGTCTGACCCTCGACTATGCTTGAAATGCCACCTGTAAGTCCTCCAAAGATGGCTCCGGCGGCAGCACCGGCAATACGGTCCTCCACGGTTCCGCCACCCGAATAGTTTTTGTGCATGCCGAGAGGTTTTCCGCAGCCATGGCCGGTGTCGTTTACACCTTCCTTGTGATTCTCACCACGCTGTACGCCTTCGCGAGAGAGCTTCTGCCGATACTCGTCTTTGGCGCCGTCGTCCATCTCGTTCCACCATTCTTCGACGCTACGGAACATCATCGCTCGGCCCTCCTCAGCGCCATCCTCGCCCATGCGGCGTTGGGCTGGGTGATGAAGAACACCACTAATGATTCGGTTCAAAGTACGGTCAATATCAACATTCTCATCATCCCAAGCCTCCATCAGTTGAGGGACAACCCAGGCGACAACCTTGCTTGCAGTTTTACCCGCAATTTCGTTAAGAATCTAAGGATAGTTAGTATTATGCATCTGTACTAAAATAAGAGCCTGAAAACATTACGTTTGAGAAGTGGTCCTTGGACAGCATCGAGTGAGTGGGATCAGAGCACTCGTCGTCGTTGAAGACGATATGCTGTTCATTCTCACTGCTAGCAATAATTTCATTCGAACCGGTGGCAAGCTCATTCTTGACTTGGCTGATAATAGGCAAGACGAAAGGCGCAATGATGGTAAAGACCCACATCGAGAGCTGGTCTTCAAGCTGCTCGATGATCTGGGGGAGGATGGGGATGTTCTCAATAGCTTTGGTGATGCTCTTCATTAGGTCGTCATGAAACTCGATAGCAGGCATTATCTGCTGAAAGACTTGCTGTGCGTAGCGTGTGAACTCTTCAGGCTCCCGAGGGGAGATCGAGGTGTTCTCCATTTGTGCAGCTTGGGCGTTGGACTGAATATCGCTCATCTTCTGCTTCTTATCGTCGCCGCCAAAGACTCCATCTGGAATTTTGTCGAGGAGATCTGCTAGGATACTGGTATCGTCCTTGGAGTGCTGCTGTAATGTTCCCTCAAGCTCCTGAATCTCGTTCTGGGTCAATTTGTCCGAAACTATACGTTGCTCGTGTTAGATACCGGATCAATGGTGTGATGCAGTTATGAGATCGTATACCTTCACCAGTAACGGAATGCAGGAAATCTACTCCTCCAAATGTTCCTGTAACAATCGGCCAGACCTCGCGTCGGGCGCCGGGGATTTGCAACTGGGTGCGGCTGCCAACATGGGGGAATACGTCATGTTCGCCCATCTCGATGAGAGCGAGTTCGGTGTAATTACTATGAGCGAGAAAGTCTACGAAGTTTTTTTTTGTGTTAGAACGTAGAGGCAATGGGGAATCTATGTTGTCTCTGGATCTGCAGCTATCACTCACCTTCCAGGCAGTGGAGACCAGTTCCCAAGAGTCGCAGTGCCTCGTAGAACTCGGTCTTGTCCCGGCTCTGGCGGTAACTTCGAGCAAGCTCGGTGCATTTGCCAAAGAGGCGTCGGACATGAAGAGCTGAAGTCATGATGTTCACACCCTCGTTCGCGATATAGTTCTTCATGCCAGTTTCTTCATCAATGGCAAGCTCGACTCGCTCGTTAACGGGGCCTCGAAGTGCTCGGTGGTACCGGCGAGCATCCTCGTTGTCGGCGTAGTTCTTGGGGTTGTCGATGTGATCTTCGGGGCGGTAGCAGCCTAGACGCTCGGCAGTCACTTCGAATTCCTTGGAGCCGAAGCCGAAGCTCATGAAACCCAGAACGCAAAGCAAGAGACGAATAGCCTCGGCAGAGACCGACTTAACGGTCCCCACGTCAATGGCTTGCGAATAGTCACGGAGCCAGTTTCCGAAGTAGACACGCGAGACCATTAGCTTGTCGAACTTCTTGCCGCCAACGACGCGGGCCATAAGGATGGTAAGGAGGGTGTCTTCAATATCGCCATGGCGCCCTGTCACGATTTATGTGTTAGTGTGCGCTTCAAGGGCTGCGCAGCTTGAGCAACGTGTGTGGGTAGTGATGGCTACGAACAATTCTGGCCTTCGACCTTGGAGATGCCAGCGATGTTACCAGCGCCAAAGGCGAGAGCGGGCTGAGCAAAGACGAGCAGAAAAGCCAACCCCAAGAGGCTGGGGTAAAGCTTTGAGGAACTCATGTTTGGTGAACCTCAGGTTCGTGTCACAATAATCTATCAACGTCAGAGATTGAATTGAGTGAATGAAGGAGAACGACAGAGAGGTATGGTAAGTGGAATGATGGAGAAAATGCCTTCAGCCTCGGAGGAAACCTGGAGCAAATTGTGATGTTTGTTTTGTGGTGGTGGTGGATGGTAGAATACAGTGCAAGATAGTGTAAGTGCCTACTTACATAGGATAACGCGGTAAAGGAGGAGGGGGAGGGGCAGAATCAGGTCGATGCAAGTTTGATGCTGCCCTTGTACCACCAGTCCAGCCCCCCATCCTCGTTAGGCACAGTTGGATGGGCTATGATGTAGGTTGTACAGCTTGCTAACAATGCCGCGTGTGCGCTTGGGTGCAATAGTTCTCCCAGATCGACGCTGGAGGGGTTTGGAGGGGTTCGGAGGCCTACCTGAGGCCGAGATTGGCTGATCAAGGGGCCTGCCAAGAGAGATGCCAAGAGAGTTGCCAAGTGGAGTGACGATAGACTGGATCGGACGGAGAGGGCGAGGACGGAGGGCTCCCTCGCTTGACCATAAGTATGAAACTTGACTCGTTTATCGTCAGTGAGAACTGAGAACCCGCGGCGGCCGGCGCTACTTTTTGATATCAAGCCCAGTGCTAGTGTCAGTGTTGCAACGCATGAGAGATGATGTAATGACAAGTGTGCGTAGTTTAGCCGATGTCAGTATTATATTCATATATAGTTACATAGGTACAGAGTATATACTTGAAAGAGAGAGAGAGAATCCGAGGCTTCGGAAACAATTATTCACATATGCATTGCTAATGGTGGTGTATTTGGTCCCAAGGACGCGTTCGTAGTAATAGGTACCTACCTGTAAGAAATGCCCGACCAAAATGGGGGCCCCAGACCAGATATGGGTTTGTTGGTTTGTTGGCTGACACAAGCAGGCGGGAAGGAGCAGCCCACCGTCGTGTAGCAAGCAGTGAAATCCATAACTTGGTAGGAAATCCAGGCGTTTGGTTTAGCTCAAAAACACGGTACTAAGTATATCTATTGAAACACGGCTGCTGAAACTTCGGTCCCTGCACTGCAATGCATGCAATGCGGGTGACAGAACTTGGATGGAGTTGGATGCTGCCGGAGAAATTGATAGAGAGGACTAGCGGATTAACTCAGATCCGCCGCCGATATTGTTATCGACTTGTCAGCAGATAATCACCAGATGCTGACAGCATATTTCAACTGGTGGATACCTTACATACTTAGGAGGTACCTACTTCGCAGTATATGAGCACCTGCAGAATAGGTACCTACCTGAACCTAGATAGGAGATAGGAGCCACTACCCGTCAGTACTGCGTACATATGTACGGTGGTAACGCGTTGTAGGCACCTCAATATCAGCTCTAACGGCATTTCAAGGTTCAGCTTCAAAATCTGTTCGCCCGTAGTTATTTTCTTTCTCGCAGTTATCCTCGCTAAAGTTACCTAAAGCAACCTGGTAAACTTCGAACGACGCGTATTTAGATCGTATAATTTATTACTAGTCTTGCAACGACGAGGAATATTGGTCGAGCATCGTTATATAAGTAAGGTAGCCCGCCGAGTTTGACACATTGAACTACCTAGACTCGGCACACGTCAACCACCAAGCGTGACTGTACACTTTCTCGACGTACAAATGGCTGAGGCACAATCTTTTAGACACAGTCTAGATCACAGAATAAAATAGGCATACCTAGTATAATTGTATTAGCAATCATCATCTGCGTACTTATACCTACTTAATATGACATAGCGAGGCTAAATCTAATGCGCCGTCGCGGGTTTGTCCGGAAGTTTACATATTGCCACGAGCTAGATAGTACAAGCAGCTGTTGGGCTCTCTACGTTCGGGCGTCTCAGGCACTGCCTAGGTAGATCCAGCGATAGACAACCAGTATTACAAGCCGCTAGGTACAACTGCATCGAAGTGTCGATGAGCCCACCAAGCATTCTGCCTACTTCCATCAACAGGACAACAGCAACAGGCTAAGCACGATGGTCAATTGAGATGTAGTATCAAAATCTCCTAACGCGCTGATCAAGGTAGGTCGCCTTAGTTGCATTTACTAAGCCAATGTATCAAAGAGAAAATATGCATGAACTAATAACCAAGGGAACCTGTGTGCTTTACAAAATAGACGTCAATAGGCCTCAGATATGAACCGACTTGCATCGACATAGTACTTTAAATAAGCAGATATAGGCGGTTTGGTTGGACGTGGGTGAGAGGTAGCGCAGCTAGGCAATCAGAAACGGCAAGGTACCTTACATCCGTTAATAGAGCACTAGCATTGCAATCAGTTGATGATGGAATAGGTAGAATGGGAAGGGAAATAGAGATTCTCCAGGTGGTAGGAAATGGGGAAGAGCACTGAAAATTGGCGGTAGAGCCAGGCGGGGGGATGCGTTTGACCCTGAAAGCAACTGGGCGGGGGACGCCTAGGACAGTTCGACCGGCAATTGCCGGCGCTGTTCTACGGCGCCTGGTGAGTGACACTGATGATACGCGTGCGCAATCAGGCCAACCTACTGATCTTGGAGGGAAGCAAGCCCTGCAACACATTGATCTGGTGCACCTACGGACTGCTCAACCCCCTCCACGAATTCCCCTGAACCAATCAACTAACAGATGGCGCTGGCCTGGTGCAACCCTAACACTTTCCTCCAGCCCTGATGCTGACTGGCCAAAAGCGTGCTGCTGAACAGCATGTGCAGGTACCTCCTACCCGCTCATAATAAAACAGTAGGTACCTACCTAATAACGGCGAGCGCGACGGTAAACTCTCCCTCATTCTCCTCGATAGCGCGAAGAACAGCGTTTTCTAGCAGCATCATTGCAACACTACTATAGAGAGTTTATAAGCACACTTGCGGACAGTAAGTAGGTAGATAAAAATTCAAGGAGCAAATCGGTTACATCCCAATTAATTGGTGTATGTAACCAGGAAGAATAAAGGTGCTTACGGGAAAAGTAGGTACTTCAGCGCGCCTTGCTTGTGCTGCACTGGCCCGAGTGGATAAGTGCTGCTGCAATCACTGATTGAAGAGGTAGGCAAGTCGCGGTACCTCTGATTTTATTTCATTAATTCTTTTTTTCTTCCTTATTTTATTACGGGGCTGCTGGTGCATTTGATCAGCTAGCTAGGCCAGAGGTCAAGCCCATGGCTTAAAATCTCTTCTAGCCCCTCTCTCAGCAGCAAAATCGTGCAACCCTCCTCCACTCCATAAGTCCTTAAGTACTTGAACATTATAGAGCGTGTTTAGCCTTTAGCACAACAAACAGGTAACTATAAAGCTTACCGATTTTTGCAAAAACATAGGATTAAAATCCTTTAACGCATAGAAAATTTAAGGAATGCTCCGAGTTACTGCTAAACAAAGATAGTGAGAAAAGAATTGCTGTACGTTGTATAAGTGCGCGGTAAAGGGTAAATATGAAAATACCTACGCGGTAAGGAGGAAAGCAGCCAGGTAGGTACCAGGTACAAAATATTGCAGTCCACCAAGCAATAAAAGCTGCAATGTGATGCACCGTGGAGCTGGGGGTGGATGAGGAAGGTACCTACAGTGCAAGTGCAAACCATAGGTAGGTGGCCGTGGTATCTTAGGTACCTACCTAAATGCACAAAGCCAACAAAATAGGCTAAGCCAGCAGGGGAAACAACCACACACCCAAACTTGCTGCGCACTACTACCTACTTAGGTACAATGCCTACCTAGGTACGGTCCCTGTAAGTAACCTATCTCCCATCACCCACCTGTCCCCAGTGCACCCACTCGTCAGTGATCTTGCGAAATCAGCCAGCCTGGGCAGCCACCATATTTAGAGGGCTGCCCCTCCCGCTTCAGCGCGTCGCCCCCGTAAACCTTCCTTAGTCTTCTGTTTCCCGCGCCTCTTCCCTCTCTTCCCCCTCTGCGTCGGCCTTCACACTCGGGCCACAGTGCTGTATATACCTGAGTGATCCAGCACGCTCAACACTACCTACTACAGAATACTACCACCAAGCCAAAACAATCCAGTCCATCCCTCCTGTATGCTGTAACGGGGATCTGGACGTTCTGAGACCCAACACCAGCATTTGCTAAGACACGCCACAATCTCACCCGGAATTCCTCAACAGCGCGCGCGCACAGCACAGCACCACGCACAAGCATAAGCAACCAACCACGACCATCCTGCGCGCTCACCTATAATAGTGGCCCACCCCCCCGAACTCGCCAACGCCCTATACTGCACTTGATGGCTCGCCCCAAGAAGACAGACGGCCTCAAGCAGCCTGCACCAGTCGCACCAGCACCCGTCATGGTCCCAATGCCCACTATGGCGATGCAGCAGCAGCATCAACAGCTTCAGCACCAGATGGCGCCTCAGCACCAGCTTCCACAGGCCATCGCCCAGCAGCCGCCCATGCAGGGCATGCAGAACACTCTACCACCTCAACAGCGCACTATCGGTATCGACGAGTTTATTAGAGTGCGCGACAGTGTAAGTTGCCAACTACCACCACCGTTTCTTCTGCCCTCGTCCCCGTGTCGTACGCCTGTGCACACTCCCCTTCCACTGCTGTATATTTTAATACCCTTCTCTACTATTCTACATAACCTTTCACCATCATGAACTGGCCATATTGTTTGCCCCTATATCACCTCTGAGTTGTATTAGCGTAACAATGAGGCCACCTACACCTGTAACATAGTATATATCAAACGCTCCTGTTATATATCGTATGCACTATGTCGTCGGTTTCTCATTTACTCAGCGCGCGCCCCGGTATTGCTACCAGTGGTACCAATGGCGTAGCCTCGCTTTGGAGAGGTGCGCTACCAACCTCCGGACTCTTCGGATCGCCGGTTGATGTCTCCGTCCACTGCGAATAGCATTACCTCATCTGAGGTTTACATGAATTCGCTCGCCAACATATCAACCTGTTTTGCTTTACACATGAAGTAACCTTGAGATTCTTAAGCATGGTGCGCTAACACGGCTATCAGGTTCATCAACGGTTTAACACGATTACGGCACTTATGAAGAATTTCTCTGATGACTTCGTTCGTCAAACCAACCTGCTGATTGGCGAGCCTGCTCCTTTTGACAATGGAGCCGGCGCATCTATGCAGTCTCTTATCACATCACTCGATGGAATTGGCGGCCAGCTCAGCGACCTTCTGCCGCATGGAGAGGAGAAAAAGGAACGCAAGAAGCGGACTCATGATCCTAATGCTCCAAAGCGGCCCTTGACCCCCTACTTCCTATACATGCAAACTGCTCGACCTATTATTGCGAATGACCTCGGTACTGATGCCCCAAAGGGTGCGGTTCAGGAGGAAGGTCAGCGCCGGTGGTCTTCCATGTCACCACAAGAGAAAGTGGTAAGTTTGTAACTGGTTTTGGAGCCGACCTTTTTCCCTATACCAGAGACAGATAGCTAACTGCAGGTATAGGCCTGGAATAATGCGTATCAGTTCAACCTGCGTTTGTACAATGCGCGAGTTCATTCCTACAAAGCGGGAAACCCAGACGCGAGGAACATGACGGACGGCGATGCTCTTAACTACGCCGACGCCAATGGTATTCCTCAAGCGGATGTTGTCACCGACGAAGCCATGGCTCCCAATGACCAGGAGGCTATCGCGGAGCAACTCCAGATGGCGACCCCCTCCATTAATTTAGATGACGGAACCAAGACCCCAAAAGGCAAACAAACCCGGAAGCGGAAGAGTACGGCTGGTGATGTCGACGATGGCGAGAGTAGTGCTGCTAAGAACGCGACACCCGCCAGCCCCGACAAGAAGCGCAAGCGTCAGTCTAAGGTGCCAGATATCGAAGAGCCTAAGAAGTCAGCACGCAAGAAGAAGAACTAGTGACCTATTCTGCTGTTTTTTTTCTCGCCCTTTTCTTACGTACGAGCTACCTGCTTCGGCTTCGGGATACCTCGTTATGATTCCAGATAGTTCTAGGAACTAGTTTTAGAGAGCCAGGGGCTAGATATTTATGGCCCCGCGTTCTCTTTCATATTCCCCATTCCGGTTTAACTTGGTTTACGGCGGTTGTATGAGTTACGAAAACTTTACAGATGGGTTAGCGAAGCCGATTAGGTAGACCAAGGCTACTTGTTGAGAGGTTTCCAGGGTTGCTTGTGGGCAGTGAGGCGTTCAGGTCTGGATGGTCCAGTGTGGGATTGTGAGGTGTATTCGAATAATTGCATTGAAAAGGAGATAACCTGTATGTATTCCATTGCATGGACTTTTACACGCTTCAAGTAAAGGACAATTCAACAATTCAAATTCAAATCTTGCGTAATTGGTGTATATTAGTCATTATGCAAAACACATCAATTTAACAGATAGCTTCTATATCGCTTTACCTCAAGTATACCTGATTCGATTAGCTAGTAATGATTTCATGCAATGTCTGCACCCAAGGAGCTAGATAGGCCTCCTGCCAGTTATTTAATAATGCTAAGGCACACATATAAACCCCTTCCCCAGCGTACCGCAGTGAGTGTCGTACCGCGAATATATAGGTGTCTTCCGAGACTCCCGAGCAAACAACACTCCCCTATATCGTTCGGCATGCCCACAGGTACTTAATTAGGTATTCTTAGTCTACCGTTAACTACATTCCAGCGGTCTTGTTACCAGGATTACCCACCTGTTACCCAGAGGTGCCTCATAAGGAGGTTTGGGCGGCCAGGTCAGCGGGTCACCAGGCCTGGCAGGACTACCCGCGTCGGCGTAGGTACAGGTACCTCCCTACCAACCGACCTGATCCTGCGTCGACCACAAGATTTTCCATGTACAACATTTCAGTGCATTGGGAGCAACAGCGTACCCGGACGAACAACCAGGTTGAAGAATTTCAAGAGTCATTCATACATCTACCTATCTATATACAGTACGCTCAAAGGGGAATATCTGTAAGCGCTGGTTTAGTAAGATATGTTGGGGCGTCTGCTCTGAAGACGGATGTGAACTTGGCTGGCCAATCATCTTACATCCTTTTCGGTCAATCGATTATTCGAGCTGCTGCTCTCGTTGCCAGACGAAAGTCCCACCGACGCCCACCTAGGCATGCTGAGCCAGCACCTCTATCTCTTCCCGGACAGACAGGGCGCCTAACAATGCAGTATGTACAGAGTACAACTGCCGCCTACAAATACATCGAGTACACCGACTCTCGCACAAGATGCCCGAGTACAAGAGCCCACGGGTGCTAATGTACTCGGCCACGATACCGCTCCGAAATACCTAACGCTATAGCGATCCCACAGCATTGTCCAACTCAGGTACCTACAACCTACCTACCTAAATCTAGACCACCTAACCTTAGGTACCTACCCAGCAGACAGAAGACTCAGAAGACCAGTATACCTAAAGAGAGGTACAACCTATAAAGGATGTCTTGCCTAAGCCCCGTAGAGTAGTGCGCGCTGCTGTATATCGATACCCACTCATACACGGTAGACGTCTCGCTTTTATATTTTATCTTCTACTGGCAGACACTCTCGCCAACCTCGAATACCAGCACAAGCAACAACAGATAGCTTCGAACTCCCTGCTCACTTCAATAGCCAAATGGGTATTATAAGACAAATGTAAATCTAGGGAGAGACTCATTGATTCATGTTCGCTAGAGAAACCCTCACATACTATACATGACAAGCATATCGTGGCCGCACGACTTACACCCGACCTGACATACACCTATAGCCACCTTACAGAGCTAGTCCAGCAACCTCCCAGTAACCTTAACTAATGCTCCCCTGAGAATTCTCCCACTATCCCACCCCGTGACAAGGGTTATAAGGTAGCCCGAGTGACACAATACAACCCGGACCTCACCCCTAATAAACAAAATACGCCTGCGAAAGCGGCAGCTCAACCGCCGGCTCAGCCGCACAAACCTCGCCGTCGGCCTCGACGGTGTATCGCTCAGGGTCGACGCGCATGTTGGGCATGGCGTCGTTGAAGGCCATGTCCTTCTTGCCGACGGCGCGGCAGCCGCGGACGGGCTCGACGCGCTTGCGGAGGCCGTAGGAGGCGACGGCGCCGTTGTCGATGCTGGCCTGGGAGACGAAGACGATGCTCGTGGAGGGCACGAGGGGGGCGAACATGGGGCGCGCGATGACGGGCTGGACGGTGGGGATGGAGGCGTTGGGGTCGCCCTGTGGAAAAGGGGGTTAGGTGAGGATGGGTCTCTTTTTGTTGTTTCTTCTTTAGGTGGGTAGATGTGGTGGGATAGATAGGGGGAAGGGAATGAGATGAGAGACCATATCCAACCCCCCCTGAAATCTAAAACCCGAGAATAGACAAAATCACAACAACCCGCCCAAACGAAAACGATAAACAAAAACGGGAAAGAAAAAACCAACATACCATCTGCGCCCAAGCAATCAACCCGCTCTTAACAACCAAATTCGGCTTGACCCCAAACCAAGCCGGATCCCACACCACCAGATCCGCCAACCTGCCGACCTCGACACTCCCCACCAGATGCGCCATGCCCTGCGCGCGCGCCGGGTTGACGGTGTACTTGCTCACATACCTCTTAACGCGGAAGTTATCCGCGCCGGTGCCCTCGTCTTCGGGGAGTGGTCCGCGCTGGACCTTATTCTTGTGCGCGGTATGCCACGTGCGCAGCACGACCTCGCCACACCTGCCCATGGCCTGCGAGTCGGAGGACATCATGCTAATCGCGCCGCGATCATGCAGCACGTCTTCAGCCGCGATGGTCTCCGCGCGGATGCGCGACTCGGCGAAGGCGACGTCCTCGGCGATGTCGCGCGACAGGTGGTGGCAGACCATGAGCATGTCGAGGTGCTCGTCGAGCGTGTTGCGCGTGTAGGGGCGCGTGGGGTTGGTGCTGCTGGGCAGGACGTTGGGGTGCGCGACGACGGAGATGATGTCGGGCGCGTGGCCGCCGCCGGCGCCCTCGGTGTGGTAGGTGTGGATGGTGCGGCCCGCGATGGCGGCGAGGGTGGACTCGACGTACCCGGACTCGTTAAGCGTGTCCGTGTGGATGAGGCACTGCACGTCCATCTCGTCGCACACGCGCAGGCACGCGTCGATGGCCGCCGGCGTCGTGCCCCAGTCCTCGTGCAGCTTGAGCCCGCACTGCCCCGCGGCGACTTGCTCGCGGAGGGCCTCTGGGGCGCTGTCGTTGCCTTTGCCGGTGATGCCGATGTTTAGGGGGAGCGAGTCGCAGGCTTGGAGCATCTGCTTCGTGTAGTGCGCGCCGGGCGTGCATGTTGTTGCGGACGTGCCGGCGCTGGTTGTCTAGTTAGTAATTTTACTTTCTTTTTATATATAAAAGGAAAATGAAGAGAGGGGGGATAAACTCGATGAGGCTAGAAGAAGCCATCACGAAACTCACCTAGGTCCCACACCACCACCAAGCAAAGTCGTGATGCCCGACGCAATAGACTCATACGCCTGCTGGGGGCAGATAAGATGAATATGCGAGTCCATGCCCCCCGCCGTAATAATCTTGCCCTCGCCCGCAATGACATCCGTACAGCTTCCCACAATCATACCCTCCGTAACACCCTCCATGACATCCGGATTCCCCGCCTTGCCAATAGCCACAATAATCCCCTCCTTAACTCCAATATCAGCCTTATAGATACCCGTATAATCGACAATAAGCGCGTTCGTAACAACGAGGTCGAGACAGTCAGCATCAGCACACCCACTCATCTGCCCCATCCCCTCGCGCAGCGTCTTGCCGCCCCCAAACTTACACTCGTCCCCGTACGCCGTAAGGTCGCGCTCGACCTTCACCCAAAGCTCCGTCGCGCCCAACCTCACGCGATCCCCCGTCGTCGGCCCAAACATAGCGCGATACGCCGCGCGATCCATCGTGAACGGCGCCAGCTCCCCCCCTTCTCCCAATGCCAAGTCCGCGGTCGGCTGCGGCGCGTGCGCGAACCCGGCCTCCTGGAGCTTCGCGACGATCTCGTCTGCGCGAGTAGGATCCACGGGGCCGGAGGCGAGGTTGTTCCCGCCGCGCACGACGCGGCGCCCCGCGATCTCGACGAGCGTGACGGTCTTGGTGTCGCCAGGCTCGAAGCGCACCGACGTGCCGGCCGGGATGTCGAGGCGGCAGCCGTACGCGAGTTTCCGGTCGAAGGCGAGCTGGGGGTTCGTCTCGACGAAGTGGTAGTGGCTGCCCACCTGGATCGGGCGATCCCCTTTGCTCGTGACCGCGAGCCGGAGGCGGCGGCGTCCGGCGTTGAGCGTCACGCGCTCGCCCTTCACCACGAGCACCGCCCCCGGGGCGCTCGCGGCGTCGTAGGCGGAGGACGGGTGCGGCGGGAAGGCGGAGGGAGGAGGGAGGGGCAGGAAGCTGCCGTAGAGGGCCTTGGCGAGGTCCCCGTCGGCGGTGGCGATGGGGTTGTGCACGGTCACGAGGTACGTGCCGGTGGGGAAGGTGCCCTCGACCATGATCTCGTGCAGCGTGCTCACGACGGACGGGAGCACGTGGCGGCGGCCCAGCATCGTGGCCCCGATGGACATGAGGTCCGCCACCGTGTGCTGGCCATCGCGGATGAGCTCCTGCAGGTTGTTGGCGATGAGGGCCTAGATAGATGGGCGGGACACGCCGTTACAATTAGCCCCTGTCTGTCTGTCTGTCCGGTTTTATATTTTCTTCTCTCCTCTCCTTTCCTTTTTTCCATTCCGTGCGCTTATGCATCGATCGACGCAGCAAGCAAAACTGAGGGCCAAGAGTCTTGGAAGCCTCGTGCAACAGCCAACAACGGCGGCGCCTCGCGTTCCTCTTATGTAGACGTTAGGTAATGGGAACTCACCGTGGCCTCCGTATGGTTCAGTCTGAGACCTCGCGCGAGACGTCTCTGGGCGAGAAAGCCCAGTTGGGATATGACGAGCTTGTCCAGCTAAAAACAGAGAACCGCATTCCGCATTAGCCAATGTTTCATTTTATTCATTCGCTACCAACCCAAATCGACATCTCATCTCATACGGTGTATGGTGTATGGTGTATTGTCCCGACTCTGTGTGTGTGGCTTGGCGCCATGCGACCTTGAGACAGGGTATAATAGATATGAGAGCACGAACCTCTTTCGGTACGAGATGCATCTTGCAGCTCTCTCACTCACTTAATATTTTAAGAGCTTCCCTCAAAGTAACACATCCAGATTCAGATCCCACACACCTACATAAAAGTAGATAACTAAGCAAGTAAGAGGTTATGTAGTAGACAATAGTTGCAGTCAATTCAAAGTTTCATGCAAGCTTATCGCGACAGCTTGACGTCCGCCGCCTGCCGCCGCCGCCGCAATCCCCCCAAGCCAGGTTCCCCGCAGCACACTAGGCGTGTTAGATAAGGGCCTCGACTCGTTCTATAGTAAAAGCAACACATAATCGCGTCGCACGACCAGACAGGTAAGTCTTACTTGTAGATAGAGTCTAACCCGAACAAACCACATGGCTATAGCCTATAGGTTTGGTAGCCAAGACACCCTCATCAGGGCACATACAGTAGATAAATAAGTATGAGCTCATACATAGATACCTACCTACATATGAGCTTCACGAGTTTGAAGAAGAGAGGCAAATCGCCAATCTAAGGAACCAATATAAATACTTAGCTAGCATCGTACGCTAAAACTAATATTTGCACGTCGTAGTCAGTTTCAAGTTTTGGATCATTCATAAACAATTGATTCTACATCTTGTGTACAAAGCCCAGATCTTCTCTCAGACCACCAATGCAAACGGTGAGCAAGAAGCGCCGGCCAAGTTCAAGTTCACCCCGAGATGTCCTAACCACGGGGCACGTCTAGATGCAACAGTCGCTATCTAATGGTAGGCCCTGACTCCTAGAACGCCGGCTTTGGTATCAAGAAACCGCCAACGCCCGTTGTTACCCCTTCTCCTCGTCTGTGTGACCAAGTTGTAGCATACCATTCCCGAAACCAGTATCATAAAAAGAATACAATCTCATTCCTCCTCCACTTCTTCGTCCCACGTCTGCCGTTCCTTCTTGATCAGATCAGCCATCGTGTCAGCCTTGAAGATGGTACTGTCGGGGTCGGAGGCGCGAGGCACCTTGCCGAGATTCTCATCGTCAAACACAGTTCCGATGCTGTCGATCCACCGGCGACGTCGTTCCATGAGCGTCTTCGTCACGTCGCCGATGCCTGGTCGCGCCATGCCCGCACTACCACCGCCCGCCGGATGACTGCCACCACCGGCGCCTCCAGGCCGTTTGGATTTCTTACTCTTGCCCATGGTCCTAGTACGTTTGAGGTAGGCGCCCTGCACTTGGGTATCTAGATCTTCCAAGATGGTCTGGTATTCTTGGTTGGCCATCCTCTCCTTGACGAGATCAGCCAGCCTAGCCTTGCGAGCGCCGTTGATAAGCATCTGCTGACGCAGCCGATCCTGGAGGAGCCGCAGACGCGCCGCCACCTCGTCGTCGAAGTGGCCATCATAGTCGCCGTCGAAACTCTCCTGCGGTAAAAATCCGATGTGACGAAGCTCTTGCTTAATGCGTTCGTCGACCTGTAGATAGTCCAGCTTTGGATGTGTGGCCTTCTTCCAGGCTTCGCTAGCTGATTCCGGCATAAACGCAGCAGGGGGGATGTTTTTGCCCTCTTCTCCTGGCGCACCTCCAGGCACGTCGCCATTAGGTTCTTCCTTCGCGTCAGAATCGCCGTTGACGCCATTTGTCATCGGCTTATCTTCACTTGGCTGGGCACGTGCTTCTGGGCGCATAGCCTGTAAGAGACGCGACAAAACGGGCCCGACCGACAGCTTATCCGTCTCCGCAACATCGTCATCCATGTTGTCAATGGTGCCACGGGGCTGGTTCGGCGCCAGCTTGTCCCTGCCTTGGTTGTTTGAGTCGATGGCCATGGCATTATCCTCCTCTGCCCAGGTCTCGGTATAATGCTTCTTGCCTCGTTTAGGCATGACAAAAGGCGATACGCGGTCGCCCCTCTCTCTAAGAAAGGTGAGGTCTTCCTCAGAAAAAGGACGGAAGTACGGCTCGACGTAGCTGGAGAAGGTGGTAAAACTAATCTGATTTGTTGGTTTCGCATTGCTGAAATCCTTGTCGGGAGGATCGCCGGCAATCTGATCGGCTAGATCGGTCCTGGGAAAGACGGCGACAGAGTACAGGGCTTTTAATTCATCGGTGGACATGCCTGGCTTGGCGTCGAGGATTTCATAGACGGTAGGGTCGGGAAAGGTAGACGGGTCTTCGCCAAAGGTTTGGAACTGGGGGGCCTCGCGAGCAGGAGGCGCGAACTCGTCTTCCGAGGACTCCTCGCCCTCTTCTTCTTCGTCGGCATTTTTGTCGAGCTTTATCTTGTCATCGATCTCCATGGCGTTCGTTGTGGGTTGGGCGACGGGAGACAGCGAGGAGCTTGCCGAGTCGTGGTCGCGGGATAATTTGCGAGGTTTGCTGCTAGAGTCGCGGAGTGGAGAGGATCGTTCTGTAGAGACGAGGGTCAAAATCAAGTTCCGAAATGTCGTGGTTGCAGCGGAAAGTGTGTGCAGGATGCATCGCGATCACAGACAGGTAAAGTGGAAATGGAGTTGGGTAGCGGGACTTCGAGGGTTTTGGTGGAGAGGTAGGCAGGTAGGTGGGTAGGGGAAGAGGTAGAGAGGTAGATAGTAGGTGAATAAGATGAATAAGTAAATGAATAAGTAAATGGATAAGTAAGTAAGTGAATGAGGATGTAAGGTAGAGAGGTAGGTTGGTAGCTAACTAGCTAGATCCAAGCGGAACAAACAAACAGTGCTTGGTCACCGAGACATTTTCAACTCCAAGCTCCAAGCCACCCTCGGGACACGAACTTCATGAACTTTGAGCCAGCATAAGCACGGCATAGGTATATGTTTGTGTGCATATGTGTGTATGTTATGTGTATGCATGTATACTTATACAGTATACACATAAAAATAAAAATAAAAATACATTATGTCTCGTGTGTATGGTGTGCGTGGAACATCAATAGCAACAACAACATCGGTCACGAGCTGAACTCGTTGCGGAGCTAACGTACCGGGATGCTGGTCGGCCGGCGCCAGGTTATCGTTCGCCTTGCGTTTCTTTTTATTGGGCTTCCGGTCGACCTCCTGCGACATGCGGTCCTTGCGGGACTCGGATTTGCCCGTGGGCGGCAATTCGTTGACGTGGTAGCCCTTCTTCTCGGCGGCGATCAGGCGCATGCCCTTGTCGCTCCAGCTGCCGCGGCGTTCGACGAGGTCGTGCAGCTTGTCCAGTTTCGACAGCAGGGCATCGAGCGTCTTGGAATCGGGGATCACGGCATTGGAGGCGCTCTGGTCGATGATGTCGTCGTACAGCGTGTTGCGCACATGCTCGTACTTGATGTCGAACAATTCGCTCTCGAGTAGTTCGATGGGTGGGATGATGCTAGCGGCGGCGGCGGCGGCGCTGTTGCCGGCGGGCAGGCTGGACATGGGGGTCGTGTTGCGACTACGCTGCGCTTTTCCACTCGAGCCCTTCTTGCCGGTCCCCTTCTGGCCCGGCGCTGGAGGCATCGCGAGAGTTGTGACGGCGAGGAACGGCGACGGGCGGCTGTATCACGGAGCGCTCTATCTAAGTGGTATGCTTCGTCATCATCAGGGAATCATTCGACAAAGTGGTAGATAATAGTCAGAGATGGATTGATTACATTCGATAACGGGGCAAGGGACACACTGTCAACACGCGCGCGTATGTAGTGTAATTACGATGGGGCCACTGTCGTCAACGAGCGGCTGGTTGGGGCCTGGGGGAGGGACTTTTGGGGCTTGGAGGATCCATCCGGGCGAAAACTGGGGACGGTTGTGCTGCCCGCCGTAGAACTCTACATCTTACATAAGGTAAAGTATATACAGTATTGTACAGAATATAGTACTAAGTAGATACATGTAGATGTAGGTACCTACCTACCAACGTACTGTAATACCTGCCCAGTAATTAAGGTAAAGTCCTAAAACAACGCCCAGTAACCTACCTACATGAGTCATCTCATACTCATTTAGTATAGAGTTGTGCATATTAGGTATACCATATTCTGATGTATCTACGGCCGTTCTATTGTAGGATGTACCTATCTACTGCGTAACATGTGTAAGCCACAGACAAGTCCGTCCGGGCAATCCTTCCCTGGCTATACCCTATTGCCTAAATAGGTAGGTAGTAGACTGCGACGTCGATATTGGTTACATTATAATTTACACTAGACAGCTAATCCTGCATGAATCCGTGGCTTGACCTCATCCAGCTTTTCTGCCTTCCAGTCATCAACTTCTCTCGCATTTTGAACTCTAGCTCTCCTCTCTTCGTCTGTCATAATAGGAAGAAAGGATGAAAATTAGAGTACCTAGTTCAGTGAGCGCCTTTCACTGACACTGCGGCTATGCATTCGTTAACATTGATAAAGAAACCACATGGGCCGGCTGATAAGTTCGTCAAAAGTATACTATATGGTAAGTGTGTAAGTACATACGCAGTACGCAGTGGCTTTATGCAATGCAACTTCCGCTGACTAAGAACAAGTCGTCACCTGGTTGGCCTCCCCTTCTTCATTTTACACTTTTCAAACAGCCAACCAGTCGGAAGAGCTGCTATGGCTCATTTCGAGAATTGTTCTTTGACCAATAATAAAACCGCCACCGGTGGTTTAATTCAGTCACGCAAAGATCTACCATGCCAACGTCCGGGGGCACCGTTCTCCCGGGTCAACGGCATCCTGCCGGGGCCCAGCTCCGTAGCTACACTACGACGGCAGCCCACTGATTTCCCGAACTTGCGGTATTAGTTGTCAGCCACCTATTCAGATCTCGATCCTGAGCTGGATATGCAAAGGACATTCCCCATCCCTACCTGCAGCCAGTCTTGTGGAAATAGCACGGCGGGAGACACATACCAAGAGAACTTTGCCAATAATATACACAGGACATCTAATATAGGGGAAGCAGCAGTGGTCATCGTTAAGCGTGCAGCCAGCCAAGTCTCCTAGCCGTACTTAGTTCGTCGTAGCTTCGGTAGCATCCAACGTCGCGGATGGCGCGGAAGAACATGAAAATGTTTCACGAGCCTGCCTTCTACTTCGGCTAATCTTCCTCGTACGACACGTGGTGCAAGACACGTTGCAGCGTAACGTGGGCTGCCGAGATTAGGGATTCCCCCTGTAGAGGGATTCGTACCTGCGGAAGGACGCCGCAAGGCTGAGAGGACCTCTGGCTTCACTCGAGTCTCGACCTAGGTATCCCGCAGAAACCCACCCCCACCATTCACCCCAAGTCTCCTGGCCAAGCTGACGTTATACAGATGCTGGCGGAATATTTGTAATACTTGTAAAATAATATGTCCGGGCTCTACTCTGTACAGTCGATCCTTTCCGGTCCTATGCTAGTATACCGCCTCCAGGTATATTGTCTCGGTTCCGGTCTTGGCAAGGTGTACTGTAGTGTCGGATCACGCTCTCCGAACATACCTGGGCTTAGGGCGGAATGAGGAAGGCTGGCTTCAACCACTCGACTTCTGCAGCTTGTTTTGCAGTCAACCCCGAGAAGGAATTAGTCCTATGCGTTGGGTGGACCTTGGGTGGACATGGTTCTCCTTGTTCACCGCTATATAGTCATCTTCGCATCTTCGCATCCAGGCCTAAAGTTATAGGTTGAATCTAGAGTCAGGTCAAATAAGAGGATGAATTTGAAATATCATGTTTGCTTGTTTATCATCTTGGTGTGCTCATAACCATGAAACTTTAGATCTTGTCATTTTCCAAACTGAGAACGTACCCACGATGTTAATTAGGGGCCATAAGGGCCATACAGGACGGTCATCATTTGGGCTGCGAGATAATGTGTTCCACAGCTAGGCCAAGAAGTAACGTAATCAACCTTCACTTGTTTGAATATCACGATTCCAGTGTCGTGATTTGCTAGGCAGCCGCGGAAAGCTAACCTCTTCATGTAGTATGACTTATAAGCTGTGCATAAAACGGAACGCTCCAACTAGAAAGGGAATGCAATCTCCGCCTCTACCTTAGACTCCCCTATGAAAAGTGCACGAAATCAAAGTATCAGTTGCATTCCATGGGATGTACACGGAGGGAATCATGATAAAGCAGGTTTTAATCCTCGCTCTTGAGATTCTAGAATAGTAAAACAATAAGCTCCGAAATAAGGCTTCTTGATGTTTCTGGGTATACTGTTTCTTATTTGTTACCAATCTATTAAATAATGGAGATCTCGGCTCCTCACTTTGTATCAGCACCTCGGGAGATATGTAACCTTAATAGTCTTTATTTGTACCTCGCCTGACATTACAACTGCATACTTAGGCTCCATTGGAATCCATTGGTGGATGAACTGGGTGTTGATAGGGTGTAACCCCGCCCGACTGTAGCATTGGTGTTCTGTCAGATATGCGGTGAATAATATCGCCGCATACATCCCTTTTAGGCCACACGTTTGTTTTTATGCAGCGATGAACCGGCCCCTCCGAGAGCCTTCGGCGTTGCCTATCAACGAGGCAATAACAGCTTAGATATAGACGCACTCAGAAAGGCATGCGCGCCCTTGGGGCAGACGGCGTCTAAAAGACGCGCGTTTCCTAGTTTCATATTATTTCGCAGAGTGATAATACTTAGCAATCTGCCTTACGCAAGCCTGGTGTTATAGTTATGATACGAATTTGCCACGTAACTGTCAGCCGCCCTTAAAAGCCTTGATATAGTGCAATTTTGTGCGATCTCATCCGGTATTAGACGCGCTGGGTAGCTCACCAAGTCCCTCAAAGTCCCTCAAAGTCCTTTGAAGTTTCTGAAGGGCTAGGATATATGAGTGAAACGGCAAGACCCGGAACACTCCTAGTCTAGTTCAAAAACCTGCTCGTCTAATCCTTAAGCATACCGACACATCACTATTGTCCCCATGAGGCTGACTAGATCAGGAGATAGAAACAGTATGTAATATCCGCCCCCTTGCAGCTGAATAGGTTAGATGTTGGGATATCGAGAACACACACATGTATTCAATAGCAACTAAGGAAGTTTTAGAAGGAGTAGGATTCCGAGCGCTGACATGTGTGGCGAATATGTCAATATGTCCGAAAATTACTGTTGATATTCGGCACTTATCCAGCACGACCGGGATTATGAACCTGGATCTTGAGGGATCTCGCAAGAGCCTTACCGGCGTCTCGAATAGGTTTGCTGCTTTCTTTACCTTCAACGGGCAAGAGATCGGTAGCTATCCAAAATATCTGGGAGCACTAATGTCTATATTAAAGTGCATTATAACATCTTGCCATATTATCGAGTCCACTATTTATTATCCCTTATAACCTGCCACTTAGATAAGTATCGCAACTGTCCCAGGCGCCTCGACAAATAAGCGGTCTGGCTGTCAAGATATATAGACTTGTCTATAGTCTGTACCACACTTCATCTATAATTAGTTACAGCTTATATGAGGGCTTAAATACTCTTTACCAACATTACATACTATCAAATACTCCTCTCTAGGCACCCAGGATGGCCCCTTCACAGCCTCCAGAAAGGTTCGCATTGAATCACCTGCAAACAGTCAACACTTATTAATGAATATAAGCACCAGTGCCCGGGCTACGCTAACGGCTTCAGCCCTAACGGAGCATGACGCCTATCAAAGACAAATTTATCAACCAGAATATAAAGACAATTCCTTACCATCCGGAGACCGTTGTCTTAGTAAGCTCCCCCAAATCATCTCAATCGCTCTCGCAGCGGGGGCGACTAATACAAGCTCTAGTTATGTCTGCAGAAGCCTCTAATTCTGAGACAAAAGTCGAAGAGCGAACGGCATTGGCTATAACGCAGATCAAAACGTTCGAAAGAGATTTCCACACCACCACCAACAACAACAACTAGACCGATGATTGCAAGCGGGACTTGCCATCGACTCGTAAACACAAATCTAGCAATATCAGCTGGACAACAGATCACAATCCGGATCTGGATCTTATCTCACTATAAGTGATACACGGGAGAGGAGTGTCGTGAGGTTGCAGGGTAGCGAAAGCACGTGGTTAATGGAAAGTAAGTACCGTGCATGCAATCCTCCCGGCGCCTGGGAATAATTACGTCGTGTCGAGGGGCGGGAGAGGCCCCAATAGAATTAAAATGTATCGTTCCACGAGAACATAATTAGCCCGGTGGTAATTGCATGACCGCTTTCCAGCCAATCAGCACTTATTTAATACGACATCTGAGCATACATACACGTAACCATCCCCAGGAGGACGAAGCCAATGGCAGCACGGCGAGGAGGGGGCCAATCACACACGCAGGAGTCTATATGTCTGTGTGACCGGTTTGAAACCTCTATCTATTAATAGAGCGTTCGGAGATCTGCCCGAAGAGATTTACCCCTGTCCTGCCGTATTATAGTTACATAGTTGAATGCGGTTGTTTACTAAGAAAACGGTTTGGGAGACCGAATGAGAAACAGGGATTGGCATCCTTTCGGCTGGGACAGTTCGAGGTAGGGAACTACAACAGCAGAGTAATTATCCGTCGAGTGAAGGCGTCGAAATGCATCTTGATATACAATTCTACACAAGAGCCGCAACTCTTACTCAGAAATCTATCTATGTGTAGTACGCGCATCGCTTAGTCAACATCATCATCATTACCACCACCACCATCCCCCGCACCACCCGCACTCTCAGCAGGCGCCTCTCCTTTCTCATCGCCACCCCCATCGCCACCCCGATCATCATTAGTAATCTTCCCCGCCTGCCTCGCCAATTCTAGGTCCTCGCGCTTAGCCTCGAGGGCGGCAGGCTTTAGCGATCCATCCTCATTAACATCCTCTTTGAGGTACAGCGAGAATAGCACGGTGAGATACGTCTCGCCCGTGGTTCGGTTCCGAAGCACGTACCTAAGGGTATGTGAGCGCTTGCGGTGGGCCCTGTGGAATGCCAGACCGAATAAGATACCATCCGCTTACTCCATAAAACAACGAAAACAAAAATAGAAAAGAAAAAGGAGAAAATAGGAGGTAGAGGGTAAAGGTAGCGTGAGAGACGCGAAACAAACGAAGCCAAAAAAAAAAAAAAAAACTCTCGAAACACTTACCTGAGTCCCTGCCCATCCCAATACTTCATAATCGGCAGCGTAAACCCCGGCAGCCTAAGCGCAAACTCGCCAAAATCCAAATACGGATTACAAAAGTCGACGCAATACGTCCTGCCAAACTCCCAGACCCAGCCCTCCTTACTCCCGTCCGCGAGCGCCCACTTCTTCCTCTCCTTCGCGCCATCGGGCGCGCCCACCCCCCTCCGCTCCCTCAGCCCGTCCTCGTCCCCGCCCTCGTCGAAGCACAACCCCCCATTTTCAGGGTCGAAGGCGCCGGCGCCGACGTGCACGGCGCTGAAGGAGGACAGGCCGGGCCCGTAGAGGTAGGGCGCGTCCGCGTAGGGGTCGCCGTCGAGGCCGGGGTCGATCCACCACTTCACGATGTTCATGGCGTAGCTGAAGCCCGGGGGCAGGCGGTCGCGGATCGGGTGGTCGAAGTCGTTGCCGAACTGCAGGTCGCGGCCCGAGATGCCTTTTGCCTGCTCCGCCGCCTCCTCCTTCTCCCCCTCCCCTGACTCGTCCTCGTCGCCGTCGTCTTTGCCCGCCGGTGTTAACGACGGGGCGGGGTCCGCCCCCTGTAATGGTCCCTCGCCACCGGCCCCCGACGCGTCAGCAGCCCCACCCCTAGGCGCAGGGCTTTTCCGCCTGGGGGGAGGCTTTGGCGTGAAGCGGATGGCGATGCTGTACTGGTCCCCGTTCGCCGCGTGGGGCTCCAGCTCGAAGTACGGCGACGACGCGGGCGAGCCGCGCGGGAGACCCCTGTAGTTCCGCACGCGCACGTTGAGCTCCGCGTCGATCAGGTCGGTGCTGACGCGCACCGTCTCGGGCGCGTTCACGGGGACCACGGCGTGGTTGTCGATGTTGTAGTCGGACCCGGCCGTCACGCGGAGGATGTACTTGTCCGCCATTCTTGGGGGTCGCACTATCTAGGATGTGCGGTGGGCGGCTGAGGTGAGATGAGATGAAGGGTGGAAACCTTGACGGGGAGCGATCCCCGGGCTGATCTGGGCGCGCAGATATATGGCACCAAGTCTTTGTTGCTCGGTTTGCTGTCTTAGACTTGATTCTAATGCGTGGCTTGGTAGACCGGATCTAGAGCCTAGGTATACGGTTGTGTAGAGTCTAGACAGAACCTAGCTAGTTGGATAGTGGTGAGATAAAGCAAATCTCGAAGGCGAAAAAATACACGAAAATGCTATGCTTCTATGATTTTACTTTTAAGCTCGAATTTGGCACATGAATGAAGTCTTGCTGTATTAGATAAGTTGCCTGTTCTGATGTCTGATGCTATGCTGGGTAGAAAGAAAATTGAATGACGTCGACCACTAAGACGGAACACGACAGGGATTCCGCGCATGGACCACACCTTAATTTCAGTGTTGCATGCTGCGTATACTGTACGATATAGGTATCTTAGATGGGCATCTGCAAAGATAACAGTAGCCCATTACAATTATATCCATGAAATTATAATTGTAATTTTAAGCTATTATTGTAAAAGCTTATAATAATTATTGCACCACATATGTCTCTGCTTCGGTAGTTAATGCAGTAAGTAGTCTTAAAATCTACCTTTTTTAAAAGCACTTGTTTAAATCAGGTCTTAGTTATAAATTTTCATTATATTGAAGTGCTAGCCTAGGAGGTACCTATATACTATAATCAACAGCGTAGTACAGTACTCGTCTAGTATGGACCGAGGCAGGAGCGGTGCTTGCCCCTCAGCTAGACTAAGACTATCCAAATTTCGTATCTCGGAAAAAGAGAGATTTATTTACAACTCATGAGCAAAAAAATGGGTGTTGGTATAATGTATTCCTACTACAACTACATCCATACCCCACAATACCTCCCAGCTTATGGCCGACTCCTTCAAATACAGAGAATATGTTGTATATTTCTTAGTCGCCATATACTGACGGTATTCCTAAGACGCCTGTTTCCCTTTTTATTAATTAATTCGCCGAATAGACCGTAAGATATAATTTGGGCAAGATGAGGGCTAACTGAAAGATTAGAAGATGATGTATATAGCTGGCATCTTTCTGTTTGTGCTTCTGTTTGTTAATTCGTCTCTTGTGAGCTTAAGGACTTGAGTGACGGCTCAGAAATCACTATGTTTTCGAGCTGTGGCCAGCCCTGAGAAGTACTGAGACAGTGTGGGCTGTACTACCACTACTGGATGTGTCAAGATGTCAGGTGATAAAGTAACAAGACCCTATAGGGTGGTTATATCTAGGGATATGGCTATATATAAGGGACCTTCGGTCCACCTAATAGATCTAGGAGGTCAGGAATCAATGAATCTATCTATTGAGCCCTATACTACACCTTCTACCTAGCTGCGACAGGACTTCTATTCACTCTGTGACTTCCTCCTCTGACACAAGATCCCAAAGCTATCTTATAGAATTGTAGATTTTAACGCTGACTCTAACGCTAAGTATTATGATGTTTGTTGGGGTAGTCTGTAAGGATACCAAACCCTACTTATGACATAAAAAGACACGAGGGTAACTTTGGGTTCCCAAGCCCTTGCTCCCAACATACAGGTGGTGGTGGTGATCGGAGGAGAGAAGAGAAAGGGAGGTGGCGGAAGAGGGTGGGGGTAACTTTAGGGAGGGTTCCCAAGCCCCTTCTCTCCTCGAACCGCCGTCGGATATCCGCCCATCTGGCTGCCAAATCGTCTACGAGACCGATATATGGCTCGGCGAGCAATTCGAGAGCGCCTGGTGCCATGCGGCCTAGCTGGCGAAGAAGCAGGCCGAAAAGCCAGAGCCACACGATCGCGAAGATGATCACGAACCCCGCCACAGCGGCGACGGCGGCACCAACAACGGCAAGCCAAAACCCTCTAGTAATGGCTACCGCGGTAGCGATCCCCAAGCCGATGATTATCACCGCCAACAATCGTTACCATGAGCATTACCCCGGTCTTTACGACTAGCCCAAAACAGCCCAAACTAAAACCAAAAAAACCAAAAAACACAACCCGCTCTCCTAGCTTTCAATCCATAGCTTTCCGCCAGCCACAAGGGAAGCGGGCGGGCAAAAACAGTGCCGCAACCAGCTGCGACCGCGCCTCGAGAAGTGCGCGTCGTAGCGCAGAAGTTGTGTGGTGGGCCCTGTAGGCCTGTATAACCACCTATTAAACGTATATTGCTAAGCCTGTAGTTGAGAGATGGAAGTTGTTGATTTAAAATTGGAAAAGACTGCCAGCTGATGATAAGCTATGAAGCCTGTGATATGCCGATATGGCTTAACATGATCCCCTTCTGCTATCATACACAGACACAACCTGGCATGGAAATGCCGGAGTTGTAGACGAATTGCCCGTATATTCAACCGATATGGATTCTGTCTTTCTGCCCTGTCGGTGAGCGTGCGTGTTCTGAAGGCTCTGCAGGCTTGCCATCCGTGAGGTGATGTATCGCTAACGCATCATAATTGGTGGGAATTGAATTGTTGGGCGCTGGTAAAGTGCTATACGGAGGGGGGTTGTTGTCTGGAGATGCTTCACCATTTACAGGACAGTAGCCATACGTCGAACTGTTGCTGTATGGCATACGACAATTTCTGCAACCCATTCCTTCATCCCGTATTGGCTGCATCTCCAGTGTCTCGTTTTGGCAGGATTGATCGAAGTTGGTTGTCAATCGGGGACCAGGGAATGGGAAACCACACCGTACATCAATATCCGCCCAAGCAATCAAGATTCCTGTCAAGGTTGTCGCAGCTATAAATATGGAAAGCCCTATTCGCCAGCTGTATAGAACAGCCAGTACTAATGTTATTAAACATTGCACACCCCAGAGCGGGAATAAAATATTCTCTGTCTTGCGTATGTCCACAGGTGCTAAGTTTCGAAACTGGTGCCGCATTTTAAAATGCGTTCAATAGTAGGTAGTGTGAGTAATAATGATATTAAAAAGATAGGTTTGAGGTAAGTTTGGTGTTTTGTTGAGAGAGAGGGGACTTCTCTGTTTTTAACTGTAACTGCCCGATGGAAGGTTATAACGGCAGCCACAGCTCTCGTAGCCACCCATTGATGAACTTTATAATTTGCGAGGAAGTGGCGTCAGTGGACGGCCGAATTTGCAGGTGTAGTCAGCAGTAAGTAAAACAAAGTTTACGACGGAGGGATAATACCTAGGTAGTCACGGTAGACCATCATGGCCCTGTGGGGAAAGGCACAAGCCATAGGCTGTTGCCAGGTCTTTCTCCATCTCTTCTACAACATAATTATCACCTTGCAATCCAACAGCCTCAAGATCACGAGAAACCGCCCGCTTGTAATAAACATAACAGAAAAGCCATTGTGCTTCGTTAAAGGCATCACTGAAATAGAAGCAAATGAAAAACGAGATAAGACAACGTTCGACAAGAACTAATCAATCATTATTTCCCCTCGTACTAAACCCAAACATTTAGCCCAGAGAAAATAACACACCATGCATGTAATATTCTCCTCCATTCCGAGGGCAAATCGACATTTACTAACTATTGACAGGTTCTACTGCAGTTGCTGCAGTTATTAAGGAGCGAAACCCCAAAATATATTGCCAGCGGTAAAAACTCCTAGAGCTGGGAATCAAACCATTCCGACGTTTTCTATACTACGCAAGCGATCCGCTTAAGACCGAATACCACGGCGCCCTCGACTATGCCAGCCAGAATACGACCACGTCACTATCCGCCCTAGTTTGCTCGATACGATTCTCCCCCCTTCTAACTGCAGTAGGAGCAAGTTCTAAACATACATACTATAGTTATACGATGCCTTCTAAAAATCCTAGAGGACAGTTGACTTTCACTTAAGCTGCAACTATGGCTACAAGGCGAACTTAGCGCGGACATGTCCAAAACCGGTGCCAAGGTGCTCGGAGGTCGAAAATGATAACAACAACGGTGTTATGTGCTATTGTTGGGCCATGCCGCAAAAACGAGAGATCTACTCTTAAGTAAGTGATAAATTACACGGTCCTCAATTTCACTTGATTAACAGTCTCATAGCTTTCACAGCTCGACTTCGGCCGACAAAAACCTCTCCTAGCTCCCCGATAAAGTTACATCCTGTATTTAGTCTCGTTGTCATTCAGCTACCTATAACAAGTACCTACAGCAGCATGGATCTGTACAGATACGTACAGTCCCTACAAGCTATATGTGTACTGTGCATCTATGAATGTATATACCTACACAGGTACATACCTAGTTCGGTAGTATTAAAACATACTGAGACATATTAATGTCTCCTTTGGGATATGATTGCTATTATTTGCGCGACTATAGCAGATCGCATGGCGTAGTATTGGCATATTATATAATGTCTAGAGTCTTGACCTATTCATGCTGGAACAAGGAACTGGTTGATATCAATCCTTTCGAAGAAACTAATGTGTCCAAACTCGACCCAATGCTGCGCCAATCGATTATGGGATACAAGGATCAGCTGTGATTCGATGTACTTATCTGGAAAGTCTGTCAGCGTCAACTACTAAGCATGGGGTGAGTGAATAATCTCACCGCCCATAAATCCGACCCCAGCAACATGGCCTTGGCTTTTTACAACTCTAGCACCTTGAAAGGGAGGTCCTTGCGCGATGCCAACAAATCCATCCACCCCTAGATCAGCTGCCAAGAAGGTGTATTCGCCCCGGGGAACATTAGGATCACCCGTGAGCTTGATTGCTTCCAATCGGCCGCGATAGACTTTCTCTGTCCGGAACCGTGCCTCAAATTCTTCATCGCTTTCGCTGTCAAGCCTCACGAGGGGTTCTTGGTAGCCTTCTTCGTCGACGTCAGGTTGATTGATGAGAAGAAATTCGCAGCCGTGCACACTGTAGTCACCAACCCAAATACCCCTCCAAGGTCGCTCCGGCGTTGGAGTGCTGCGGAATTCTGGGTCAGTTCTCAAAGCAAGTTTGATAAGTGTTTCGGGCGAATGAGGGGCGCTTAAGATAGAATTATAGCTCACACCGGAGATATTCGCTAGTAGGAACGGCCAGAGTAAAACGGGACTAGTCATTACTTACTACAATTCCGGATCGAGTGTTGAATATGTTACAATCTCCTCACCAATATGAAACCCTATCGTCGGCGGACCTAATTCCATCCATTGGCGTATTCGAAACGTTAGATTGGAAACCTCCGCGCGGTTAGACGGCCTCCATCTCGATGAGGTTATTAAGTCGTGAGTCGGACCCCCGGCAATGTCAGCAGGGTGGCCAAGAACCCTGTGTGTCGCGGGGATGGTGGGCGGCGGCCAAACGAGACCGTAGGGGAAATGATCCACCATATGGTCATCTAAACCTTGTTCCTCAAGAGGCTTTGCGAGCACAAATGTGCTGAATCTGGGATCTGATCCGTGGCTGTACCGCATCGGGTGCTCTGGGAAGAAGCGGCGCGCGGGGCGTGTTTTTGAATCTGACGATGATAGTGAAATGCGCATAAGGTTTTCCAAGCTGTCGACGTTGAATTGAAGGATTGGCTTGTCGAGATGTAGCTTCACATTAGGTTCGAAGTGGTGAATATGGACATTCGGGTCAGCGGCCCAAGGTTCGCTCCCATCTCGAGACCGTATAGCGAGAAGCTGGTAGCCCTCAATGCAGCCTCGCCGTTCATCGTACCTGGCGATGACCATCTGGCCGGTCAGTGAGCGGTCACAGAACCAAACCTTGTATTTGGTCAAGAACCAATACTGGTGGTGGGCCACGAATAATTCACGCCAGGTTTTGCAGGGATACGGCGATTTAATTTTGTTCCCTGGTAGACTCGATAACACGTGCCGATGCCAATGTATGTCATTCATAGCATGGCTAAGGAGGTTGCGGCATACTAGAGAGAGTCTAACAATCTCAAGCGGCGTAAGATATGAAAAGATTGTATCAATCAACTCCGTTGGCAGCTCGAGCAACCCGGGGCGATGATGAGGTGTGACCGAAGATGTCGAGGCGCAAACAGAGCCCGAGTCTGAAATGGTCATGTTAGTGTTGGTAAAGGGCTTTCAGTTAGATGGCAGTCGAGCGGGCACGGCAACCCGTATCGCATAGTGGTGACTTGCCGGCAGTGTGACTCTCCATTTCGAAGGAATTTCAGCGTGCTGTTATACACACGATGCTGAGGAATATAAGATATTGCTGGGAAGACGGAAGTGCCTTATACCGTGGAGCTGGGACGGCCGTGAGTGCTAGCGGACTTGGGTGTATTTAGAGCGATTTAGACACTCCTCGTCCTCAAGGACAAGGTCGTCAACGCCACGAGAGCTGCAGCCAATGATATGGGCATTACTCGGTAGAGAAATACCATGAACTGGGCGCAGGATTTGTCAGGCTCAACGGCGTTGCTCTGGGGGAGGAGGGTGACATGTGGTATTGGCCAAAAACGAGATGAGCTGATTGGATCTAGAGCGAGAGACGTGGCAGACCAAGATCTACCGGTATCACGCGGTGTGGGAAAGAGGCCCAATGTGCTTGCTTATGGGCTATGTGCCTCTGATGGCTGCAAACGGCCCTTCGAGACCAGGAGTCGAGAATCGAGAAGAATATGCTAGATGGTGGTTTACGGTCCAGCGGCTTGGGTATATATCTATACGCAGGACACAGCGTATCCGGGACACGAGCAGCGGCTTGGGCTAGCAGGATGCGAGCGGGCTCGAGCATGAACCGATTACGTGGTCGCGTTTCCCTGCACGTCCCGGGGCCGCTTACGAGTCACGGGAGCTTCAGTATGATTGGCAACACGAATCAGGAAAGAGGTGTTAGAGGCGCCAGAAGCTTGTGTGGGCTAATAGCTTGGTGTTTATTGGATCCTATGGAGGAATATCTGGGATGGCTGGCCGTCGTCGAGATAAAAAAGAACATTGATCGACTGGTACAGGCAGACTTGGGTAGGTGGACTAGGTAGGTAGAGGTAGGTAGACCGGACCACAGAGGTAGAGCGAGCGAGAGAGCTACGGCGGAGCTACGGGAGAGCTACGGCAGAGCTGGTGGGGTTGTGACCAACGCAGGAAGGTGGCACGAGAAATCGAAAGGGCCTAGAGAAAGCCAAGCTTACGTTATGAAACAATCTCAGCCCGGGAGTTGACTTAGAGATAAAAGTGCAGTGCACTGACTGGTGGAAGGCTAGCACCATATAACCGTGGCAGTAGCAGACAGTTGATTTTGATTGATAGACGAGACCCTGAGACCCTCAGGTGATGGTTCAAGGTTGATTAGGTAGGCAGGTACTTAGCTATAGTGGAGAATACCCACTCGTGCACCTGGCGCTGCTGCCACAGGAGAGGTTTGTCACCTTCCAATTCTACCTAACACTACTTCTGTGTACCTGACACTATAACTGCATCTAGTAGGTTATCCGTTTCTATATGGCCTAATAACTTCACATATTCTTGTTTTTCAGGATAAGATTCTCGTAATTACCTGGACACGAAGAGGCCCTTCCTGAATCGGCCCGTTGCAGTTACACTGTCTTACGAGTTATACACTTATAGCCTAGAGTTCTCTGCTTATTGCTGTCATTGAGCCGCAAGAGTGCATGACCTGTAACAAGCACATATAGGTGAGATGTTGAGATCCGGACCAGGCGTCGCACGCAAAACCTCATATGTATATCCCATACATTAGGTAAATGCGAACGACAATTAGGTACAACAAATGCGACTTGCACAGGTTGCTAGGTACCGACCACAGTGACGGGCTAACTCGAGGAGGATTTCTTCGACAGCAATAGGTAGATAGGTATATCATGTCGTCTGTGCGGCTTATAGGTATAGGATTTGGGTAGTAACGAAGTACTTACCTACAATGCACATAGGTAGTGCAGGTACATACCTACCTATGTAGGTAGGTAGGTAACTAAGTTAACAAGATCCTATATGCTGGAAATAGATTTTAACATGTCGCTAATGCGTTCACATCGACGCTAAACTCGGATGCCGGAAGGATGATGGACAGAGATCGGAGGCTGCTTTGCTAGGTCGCAGCATTCCTGACCGCCCGGGCAGCAGGGAGACGAAGCCAGGGACATCCTGGGCGCTAACCTGCAAGTCATCATTCACGAGCCGTATTTCGTAGATATAGCGTCGGCCCATTGAAAACAACATAGTGGTACTAGATACCTATGTAGGCGACACCTACATGTAGGTTAGGTAGGCAGGTGGATAGACTCAAAAGCGAGGTTGCCGCGGTGTAGATAGGGAGGCGACTTATACGGAAAGAGGCGAATTACATAAAAGAAGAGGGAAAAAAAAAAAAAAAAAAAAAAAAACAATAACAAAAACAATAACAACATCAAGCAGGTAGAGTTGAAGATGATCCCTTAGGTCGGTAAGCATAACTCTGGTATCTGTAGTTAGCGAATTGAATTGTTGCAGTTTCTGCCTTGAATAAATAATGCACAGACCATGCGCATTAGCGTCAGCGCCTCATCAGGCCTCATTTCAGCGACTACCCTACCTAAGTCTACTTAGGTAACCCAATGATGCTCACCTCTCACTCACTCACTTACTCACTTAGCTACTATCTACAACCAACTAACTCAGGTGATCACCTAAACTAACTACAAAGCCCACCCATCTTGGCATCAGATCTTTCAAATTTCGAAACAGCCCTCACCAATCATTTATTCACAATGTCTTCGATATTCTCCTTACTGCCCGACATACTGCCCATGATCATGCCATCCGCGATAACCGTCGTGAAGGCCACGGACCTCGAGACCCAGCGCGAGAGGTCCAAAGACTCGCCCATGATCCGCCAAGGCGCCATCATAGGCAAGAGCGATAGGATGTGTGCCACGGGTCCGTATTCCACCCAGACAGCTCAGACAGAATTCATTTGCGGATCGAAGGGGTCGAGCTAACTAACACCGACGCAGTAATGCGGGCAAAGCCTCACTGCTCATCCGCAGTGCACCATCACGGGGAGCAAGGTATGCCTTCTCATTACATTTCATTACATTACATCACGCCGTCTACAAGAGAAGACAGAAAACATGGCATGACACGGTCTCCTAATCTTAGCATCTCAGAAACCATCATATACGCCGCGTCCGGCAGGGGCGTCCTCGTGACGAACACGGGCGGCGGTGAGGACAACCTGAAGCGCCACGAGCTCGCGGCCGGCGACTTCGCCTTCATCCCGCCGTGGACAGAGCACCAGGAGATCAACGCGACGGACGAGGACGTCGTGTGGATCCTCGTGCGCAGCGGCCCCGAGCCAATCGTGGTCTATCTGACGGGGTGGGACGGCGACCAGGCTAAGGCGGACTGAGTCAATCCAGTCTAGCCCGCTGCTGCTGCTGCTGGCTGTAGCAGAGAGAAGAAGAAATAATATTGCCGCGATCAGCGCGCTTGTAGCAAAAAGAAAATATCACGCGGTTTCAAGTTTATAGGTATGTAGATATCTCATTGCTTGCATTGGTGTTTTGGTCTAGATAGATAGCTAGTCTAATTTAGCTGACCCCGTGAGCAAGAGCGCCGAGTCACGGCTGCGAGGTGGGCTGACGTCTCCTTGCCGTCGAAGGCCTGCGCGTGGTCGAGCCCGTCAAACCATACTACCTCGATGCCATTCCGCTCGAACTGCTCTCCCTGGAACTTAGCTATGGGCTGTCGTGTACTGCCAGAAATGCTCTTGCCAAGGACATGGCCCGCGGACATCCAATCCTCGTCATTGAGGAGGTACCGCAGCACGGTTGGCGTGTTAACTATCAGATCCCGCTCCGCGAGACATACAGCCACTCTCCGTAGTCTTAGATTCCTCGACAGAGCGGCGCTGTCCGTATCCCTGTCAGCAGATGGCTTCTCCACAATCTGTATCAAGTCCTCTTTCCAAGCGATGTTGTCTTTCCAGAAGAAGTGACGCCCTAGGCAATGGGCGACGCCCGGGTCCATACTAGCAAAGTACCATAGCAGATATTCGTTGGCCCTGCGCGGTTTGCGCCTCGTGAAGTTGTAGGCCACGTCTGGCAGATGCAATAAGATACAGACGGGATCGACAAACACGACCGACTGGATGCGTGGGCCCAGACTAGGCGATTTGAGCATATGAGTGGCGAGCGTCGTTCCATACGAGTGGCCGAGGACGGCGAATTGGTCCCACCCATGCGCGTCTAGGAGGAGGGTGATCTGGGAGAGAAAAATGGCCTGGCTTAGGGGTGCTGTGGTTAATCGTGCCGATACTGGGAGATACTCCAGTGCGATGATGCCGATCTGGTCGTCCTCGGCAAAGGCCTCGTTGAGGTTTGACAAGCACCGCGTATATGGCCAGAGTCCGATGCCAATCCCATGTAAGAAAACAAGCGGCAGTTTGTCCTTTGCCGTGTGTGGGCGGTACCAGTAGCTCAGCTGGGAAATCGAACGCTTCTCTGTGAATAACGACTGTAGGCGGATAGGGATCACCGACTGTGAATGAGGCTTTGGCTGTGCGTAGTATCTGAATCCGTGGCGCGATAACTGAACGTGCGTGCCGAGATCGACCAGCCCAATAATGATGTACCACACCACGCTCCTATATCTAACCTCGATCTCGTCAAGCGTTAAGCGAAAACTCTTTGCTTTGCCTCTTCCCGGCTGCAGTGGATAGCCGAGGCGTCTTTCGACCTCGCCGAGATACTCATCGAGCTCCTCGAGTTCCACGGCAGTTTCATTGCCCGGATGTCTGTCGAAGAATGCCCACGAGAGGAATTCCCGTACATTGTCCTTCCGGATATCGGACTCGTCGGCCCCGAGGAACCACGTCCGTAGATAGCTCGCGATGTTGGGAACATTATCTAGGCATCGTATAAATAGCACCCGTCGTTCGGCGCGAGGCAGCAGGGGTGGATGTTCGGCTGCCTGTTTCAAACGGCGGTTGTAGGGATAGTAAATGAGAAGGGCATATAGTACATCGATAATAGAGTATCCGATCACCACCCTACTGCTAGTCCAGTATAATACCCCTGCCGCCCCCTTGATGGCGACCAACGTGAACAGATATAATAGACATATTGGAGTTGTGTACTGTAGGAGGCAAATGCTTATCCGGATGAAGACGTATTCTGGCCATGAAGTGCCAATCATTTGTAACGAGAATGTGTAGACGCGTAAAGTAGTGTATCTATGTATTTGTTGATGTTTCTAGAGTCTAGACTGGACGTAGCTTTGCTATTGAATTGGAATATGATGTGGCACCTTCGCACGCTGTAGCCGAGCAAATCAAATTCTACGAATGACCTAATGGTGGCTGTGATTTCATGTGCTTATGACGAACTTTAAAATAAAATCCCCGATCTGCTCAAGAATGAACTATAATGATTCCGATAATTACAACGCGTGTTTTGCGAGAAACGGATCTCTAAGATGGTATATGTAGGTAGTCTGGTCACTATCTGTGCGTAGAGTCACTAGACGGGTACCTGGAGAGCAGGTGACGTCGATGTCCAAGAGAGGTACCCTGCCTATAGTCACATTGTGGCTGGTGAAATGCCGCAGCTAGGGGCGCTACCTAATTCGACAGGTGCTGCCTAGACTAAACTTTCATCGTTCGGTGTTACTTTTTTATGGGTAAAGGAAATCTATCATGATCTTGATATTTGCCGTGACAGATACAGTAGCTTGACAATGCATGATCTACACGTGTCACTTAATCCTATCGAATCCCATCCAAGATCCAGCATCTACAAAATCCAGATCTTCAAGATCCTTCGCAAGATCAATCTAGAAACAAATTCCCATTCTACTAAGCCCCAAGGCAGAGAGCCCTGATGCCCAAATTTCCTCCTTCCCCAATTGTCTATAGGTGTATATAATCTTGGTATTGTCTAAAATATGCCCTTCGAGGAATCGATCTGCGGCGTAGACTCCGCAGAGTCCTTAGGATGGCCCCATCCCGCGTCTTCGCGAAACATCGCTTTTAGCACCATCCTTTTCCGAAGTCAGGGTAGGTTAGGCCTGCTGGCACTCGTAGCGCGCTGAGAATGGTGTTGCCACAGTGTACACTTAAAGCGTCAACTGCCGTTCGAATATGTGACTTTCAGGGCTTAGGGCAGTTGTATGATAGTCGGGCCCATTGTATCGCAGACATCCGAAACAACGGCGCAGCCCGGGGATGGCAGGTTCCGAGCCCGAGTCCAAGGGTATTGATATATGGGAGCTCGTAGCAACGCATCGAAAGTTTTTAAGATAAATGTCGCAAGGCAAGTTGTATCCCCATTCACTCCTTGTCCACTTCGCCTTTGCTAGGTCTGCTAGGCAAGGGCTTCACTCCGTGTCCGAGAGCGAGCCGGTCGTATAGGTAGTACGAGGTAACGAGGAGGATGGGCATAGAAATCATGAGACGAGTGTACTTCGATGCGGCTGCTTTGTAGGCCGGACTGGACCTGTCGACCGCCGGGGGTATTGGCGCCCTTGAGGGTGGCATGCGCGATGCTGCGGTGTTGAGTCGGTTGGGGACCCGGCCCTTTGCGGGTTCTGGCATCTTGTCATATGTTTGCGGAATGGAGGTTTGCGCTCGAATTTCGTGGACAAGCTTTCAATTGGGTGATAACGCTGCTTTTCGCATGGAAAGGAAAACTGCAAGTGCTCATAAATTGCTATAGCGAGGCACGTTAGAGGTACCTAGGTAGGTACCTATCTATCATAGGTAGTGTGGCTAGTGTCCTGAGCAAGCCACAGTACAATTTCAATCGTCCCTATTTTTCCTAACGCAGTCATCAAGCTCTGCATATATTTCTAGATTGACATGTTTGTGATGACCAAGACTACTATTTACGCGTGGGAATCTTATATATGGCTCACAAGTCGGAACTAAGATATTTCTTTTACTCGGTAGCAGGATAAATACCAGCTTGGAAAATAAGTCGATAGGGTTTTGCTTCTTTTGTCTTACTTCACCAACGTTGTAGATCAATTCTTTTTGTTTATGTAGCAAGTGTGAGCGACGGTCTATGCGAGAACCACTCATAGTACCAACTTGTCAATATGCGCCTACAAATCCTGTGTTAACATAAAAAACACATGTACATATAAATGTTTGCGTGGGCTACATAAGGAGGTAATAATGTCACTTAATGAGGAGTACTTATCGATATGCTCTATCGATAGTGAGATAACAAGCCACAATCATGCACCCCACCATCCCACCTTACATCTGACTTGGCGGGGCAACGACTCGCCTGTGACGGAAAAAAGTAGTCTAGGGATTTACCTAATGAGGTCTTTCATACTAACAGCTCTCCCGCATGCCATAGACTGCTACTCTACTGGCCTTGAGGTCAGAAGGTCATTTCGATATCTGTGTAGCTATAAGCTATAAGCTTCGGCCTCTTCACTTGTCACAATGCCTTACGAGGTGCTCGTTGGTCAGCCATGCTTTGCGGCGTGGCAGTCCCAGAAGCTGCTTGATGGCATCGCTAAGGTCAGTCATGCCAAGGTAAAAAGTATCACAGGCTCTTGGATATACTACATCCACCTTGATAACCCTACGGATATCGGTGAGATTGAATCTTTCCTCGGTATTCACGACTCGCATGGGGCTACTCAAGGCACCACCGAGACCAAAGATGTCTATATCACACCCCGAACTATCTCACCTTGGAGCTCGCAAGCTACGGCAATTGCTCAGGTCTGTGGGCTACGGGATGTTCTACGTGTAGAGAGGGGCCGTTTGGTCAAAGTCGAGTTCGATGGTGAATCAGAAGAAAAGGACCTCGCCTCCTTTGTGGACGTACTCTACGACCGCATGACCGAGATCTACAGCGCAACCCAGCCACACCCCGAGAGCACGGTGTTCGCCGAGGGCGCTCGTAGCCCACTTGTAGTTGTGGATATCTTTGCCGATTCTCGTGGTCCCGTTGCTGCCTTGACCGCATACAGTCAAGAAAATGGACTAGGTCTCGACGACAGTGAAATTCAATATCTCATCGAGGTCTTCCAAGACCTCGGGCGCCCGCCAAATGATATTGAGCTATTTATGTTTGGCCAAGTTAATTCTGAGTATGGCTTCGACCCCCTTGTTCTATTGCCAATTATGTCTAGCTAATCGGACCTGGTAGACATTGTCGCCATAAAGTGTTCAATGCCAACTGGACAATTGATGATAAGCGCCAAATTGGGAGCCTGTTTGAGATGATTAAAAACACGCATAAAAAGACCCCCGACTTTACTGTCTCAGCTTATAGCGACAATGCTGCTGTCTTGGAGGGAGAGATGGCCGCCTTCTGGGCCCCTGATTACCAAACCGGAACTTGGAGGCTGTCGAAGGAGGTATTGCATATGCTTGCCAAGGTTGAGACCCACAACCATCCTACTGCCATATCACCTTTCCCTGGAGCTGCAACTGGATCTGGAGGTAAGTTACTAGGCCGGCGCGTTTCTAATTCTCCAAGTTCAGGCTTTGCCAGCTACAGAACGTGATTTGTGTCGTGCATTCCAGGATTAATCTAACGAAACGTCCAATATAGGTGAGATTCGTGACGAAGCGGCTGTGGGAAGAGGTTCGACTACAAAGGCAGGCTTAGCAGGATTCTTCGTTTCTGACCTCCGGATACCCGGGCATGAACAGCCATGGGAAGTCGATATCGGCAAGCCATTTCAGGTCAGTACAGGATCATTCTGCTTCAATCTCGCCTATCATCTAGAACTATGCTAATGGCTTTTAGTGAGTAACTAGGCCTGCTTAAGCTCGAATATAAATATTGCACCGATATGGTACTAACAACAAGTAGCTACGCAAGCAGTCTCGACATCATGCTTGAGGCTCCCATCGGTTCTGCACGGTATAACAACGAATTTGGTCGACCTGCTTTGGCAGGAGTCTTCCGCACTCTATTGACAGATGTTGATAATGACTGGAGGGGTTACCATAAGCCGATTATGCTTGCAGGCGGTCTCGGGTCTGTCCGGCCCCAGCATGCCCTGAAGAGTCCTGAAGATGTTCATGAAGGAGCTCATGTTATTGTTCTTGGTGGTCCTGCGATGCTTATCGGCCTGGGTGGCGGTGCTGCATCAAGCAGTAATTCAAGCGAGGCCACAGCTGAATTAGACTTCAACAGCGTTCAACGTGGTAACCCTGAAGTTGAACGACGAGTTCAGGTATGTTTTGTAATCCATACTCCAATTGGTGTAATAACTCTACTGGATTGCAAATTTCCAACATCTCAGTCATATCATCTAATTGCTGTACACTCACTAATACTACTTTAGATGGTCATCAACACTTGTGTTGCTCTCGGCGAGGAAAATCCGATTGCTATGATTCATGATGTAGGAGCAGGTGGATTATCAAATGCCCTACCAGAGCTAGTCAAGGATGCCCTAGGTGGGGGTAAATTCGAGCTCCGTCAAGTTGCAAATGCTGATAACAGTATGAGCCCGCTCCAGATTTGGTAAGTTCCCTTCACTGGGTGGTTTCACTCTTTAGTTTCACACTTACTCTCTAGTCAATCGTTCCCTCGGAGGCTTTTGAGAATTTGTCATTAATGATCTATTAGGTGCTGTGAAGCTCAGGAGAGATACGTCCTTCTGATCAACAGGGACCGTATCAACCGTTTCATTAGCATTTGTAATCGGGAGCGCTGTGGATTCTCCAACGTGGGGACAATGACTTCAAGGGACGCAGATGGGGGAGCTCGATTGATTGTACAAGATCGAGAGACTCCATCTCAGCCTCTACCAATCGACCTACCAATGGATGCTCTCTTTCCTCCAGGTCGGAAGCAAGAACGAGTTGATAAGACTGCCAACAGATCTTTGAAAGCGTTTGATTCTGCCTCAAGTCTCAAGGAAAAACATGGTGCCTCAAACCTCACAGAAATGATCACAAAAGCTACCCGTCTTGTCTTCTCCTTACCATCAGTGGGCTCCAAGATGTTCCTCATTACCATTGCGGATCGATCAGTCGGAGGCCAAGTAACACGAGACCAACTCGCTGGACCTTGGCAGGTGCCCGTAGCAGATGTCGCTGTCACTCTGACGTCTTTCAGTGTTGACGAGCAGACCCGACATGGAGAGGCGATGGCGATGGGCGAAAAGGCGACTCTAGCATTAATTTCCCCAGCGGCTTCTGCACGAATGGCAGTTGTGGAAAGTTTACTAAATCTTGGTGCGGCTCATATCAAGAACGATCCTAAGGTTCGAGGCGATCTACGTCGTGTAAAGCTCTCGGCTAATTGGATGGCCGCTGTCAATCATCCGGGCGAGGGCGCTGCTCTATACGAAGCTGTCCAAGCCATTGGTATGGATCTGTGTCCCAAATTGGGTGTGGCCATACCGGTCGGCAAGGATTCTACATCAATGAAGGCATCGTGGAAAGATAAGGAAACGGGAGAACCGAAGAGTGTCACTGCACCAGTTACAGTTGCGATATCCGCATTTTCTCTTGTTGAGGATGTCCGGAATACTTGGACGCCACAGCTTCGACGCGTTGAAGATGTTGGCGAATCTGTTCTTATCTTCGTTGATCTTGCTCGGGGATTCAAAGCCATGGGTGGGTCAGCCCTTGCTCAGAGCCTTGGGCAGCTTGGCAACGAGGCACCAGATGTCCGTGATACAGATCTTATCACAGATTACTTCGATGCCGTGTCTCAACTGCATGAAGAAGGCATTGTTCTAGCGTACCACGATCGATCAGATGGTGGCCTCCTGACTACGGTGGCTGAGATGATATTCGCTGGCCGGTGTGCTGCTGAGATCTATATCGATGAATTGGTCACGTCTGACTCGCAGTCGAATGTTCTGGATGCACTATTCAATGAAGAACTTGGCGCTGTGTTCCAAGTGCGAAAATCTGAGGAGGCCAGATTTAGGCGATGCTTTGCCACTTGCGGGCCGCCTCCCGGGCTCCTTAAGAAGATCGGATTCACGCGATCTTCTGCAAAGCAGTCACTCACCGTGCGATATAGGGGCAAATCGCTTGTCGACCTTGACAGAGCCGAAATGCAGCAGTGGTGGTCAGCAACTTCATTCCAGATGCAAAAGGCACGGGATAATCCGGAGTGCGCAGAACAAGAATATGCTACCATACTAGACGACAAAGATCCCGGAATCTCATTTAATCTTCGATTTGATCCTAGCGATGATGGTCTTTCTGTTTTTGCTAGCTTGAAGGGTTTGGTTGCCGCGAGACCCAGGGTAGCCATCCTCCGAGAGCAAGGCGTCAACGGCCATGCAGAAATGGCCTTTGCATTCCGAGCTGCCGGCTTCGATGCGGTTGATGTTATGATGACTGATATTATCGATGGCCGCACACTCGACGATTTCAGTGGCCTTGCAGCCTGTGGCGGCTTCTCCTTTGGTGACGTCCTCGAGGCCGGTCGTGGCTGGGCACTTTCGATTTCCAGGAATGAAAAAGCTAAAGCAACTTTTGAGGCTTTCTTCCAAAGGCCCAGAACCTTCGCTATTGGGGTATGCAATGGTTGTCAGATGTTTTCTCGGCTTAATGAATTTAACCCAGGCCTAATACCTGGAGCAGAGAACTGGCCCATCTTCGTACAAAACAAGAGTCAGCAATTTGAAGGTCGCTTTTCGATGGTGAAGATCGGTAAGGGCGCACAGAACTCTGTCTTCTTTGATGGCATGGAAGGCTCGTCGTTGCCAATTGTGGTCTCCCACGGTGAGGGCAGGGCCGAGTTCTCATCTCCAGCTAAGCTACAGTCTCTCGTAAATGAAGGATTAGCCCCTATACGCTATGTTGACAATTCGGGAGAAGTGACAGAGAAATACCCATCTAACCCCAATGGTAGCCCTCAGGGAATTGCTGGTGTTGCTAGCCGTGATGGCCGTGTGCTTGCATTGATGCCACACCCTGAGCGAACGATCATGGCAGATGTTGCAAGTTATATTCCTCAAAAGCAGCTGAAGGGGTTTGGGCAGTATGGACCATGGATTAAGATGTTCCGAAATGCTAGGAAATGGGTTGGGTAAACAAGGGATGTGAAATGGTCAAGATAAAAATCATTCATGGCGTTTGAGGTTGTATGATAGTTCCTCATAGGGGTATAGAAAATGTCACTCTTGTTTATGTGGCAGCTATAAGTTCCCCAAAGCTGTTTATTCGGAATTAGCAATTAACAATCAATCACGCACTAGTGAAGGTCCTTCTCACTCCACTGCTTGCTCGAGGTACATACTGAGGCATTCACGCTCAAGGCACGTTGTACCTATGTACACACACCAATCTCATTACCAACAACGCGATAGCAGTTCCCAATTTTCTTCACCATCTGTACCTTTTTCCTCCTCGAGATGTGTATTAGATTCCTTGCAGAGAACATCGGCACAATCATCGATCAAGATGCAGTCTGAAAACTCACAAGACCAGGAGTCAGGGCCCTCGGGCAAGCGATCTACCAGTTTTGGCAGATTCATCAAAAAGACTTGCTCATTGGCTAAGAAAGAGAAGGCATCTACATCTACTTCATCACCACTCACCTCAGAGACGCCCGTCCCAGAGGAAGAAGAACCATACATTACCGGGATATCTTATCCCAGACCCCGCCGCCATCACAATCCCACCGACGCAGACCTGAACAACAATCTAACCGGACTGCAGACTGCACTCAACGATACCTGGCCACGCCGCCATCACAGTCGATACCGCGGCGCGCGTGCACTGCTCGTGTGCTGGGCCGACAACTCGCGCACGGACACGCCTGTGCCCCCTACTTCACCCACCACCCCCCATTCACCTGGTGTCAATCCGTACCCCACGCCAGTGAGAACCAGCTCTGCCTCCAACGACACCTTGCTATCTAGAGCGACCTCGGGCGGCAGTAGAGTCATCTCCTCGGGCTCGGTTGCGCATGACATGGGCCAAGGGCCGTTCATCCCTGCAGCACACCAGCTTGCGAGTGTTTTCGAGCGCCGCTATGGGATCCAGTCGCAGGTTTGGATGATCCCTACGCTGGAGAGTCCGCAGGATATGCTCCAGGGCAAGGTCAAGCAGTTTGTGGACGACTATGGCAGATCGGATAATCTTTTGATCTTCTGGTATGGTGGACATGCTGAGTTTGTCAGTACTGGTGCTACTGGAGGTCCATTGGGACGTGATAGAAATGCTGGGGAGATTATTTGGTACGGCCTGTAAGTTCATGGTTTCCTCTTTTTATTATTCTTCCTCTTGTTGGGTTGGACAGCCCTACCATACTCCCATAGCTGTCCTTCTCACCGCTAGCTATTTCCTATCACAATACTAATATCACCTCCCACACACAGAAGAGACGAGCTCGGCGTAGCCGCAAGAACCATCTGCAAAGTCCTCAGCAACGCCCGCGCAGACGTGCTCTTCCTCAACGACAGCCCCTTCTCCCAGCACGCCTACATGAGCCACCTCTCGGGCCCGGGCACCTTCGAGCTCCTCGGCTCGGGCTCCATCACCCCGAGCCACGTGGAGCCGCACCCGGCGCGCGAGGCCTCGTTCACACGCACGCTGACGCTCATGCTGGACTCGCCCTTCCTCGCCGCCCACGGCGTCTCCGTGCTCGAGCTCCACCGCAAGCTCATCGACATCCTCAGCCCCAAGGGCGGCGTCCTCGAGGCCCTGAGCGTGCGCACCTCCAGCCCCGATACGTCGGCCCCTACTGCCGACGCCGCCGCAGACGCCGAGAGGTCCAGGGGTAGCGGCAGCGCCTGGCACAGACACCGCCCCCACGCCTCCCTCGTCGTCGCGCTCGCGCCCAAGACGGCGCAGATCCCGCCGTACCCGGTCTACTGCCAGGTGTCGCAGGCGGAGCAGCTGGAGCGCGACGCGCGCCGCACCATCGTGCTCTCGCGGCTCGACACGTCGCTGGCGGCCGAGACGAGCTATGCGCGCAACGTGGGCGAGCCCAGGGTCAGGCTGGACTTCAGGCTGGCGCGGCCGGTGCTCGATGTCAGGCGCTGGCGGGAGTGGATCCTTAGGGCGCCGGAGGAGGCGCAGGAGGTTCTTGTCTCGGGGGGTGTGCAGACTTGATGGGCTGGATGCGTTCTTGTCATGACTGTATTACGGGGAGCGCGGCGTTGTTTAGGCGTGCTTGCGCAGGCACGGGCTTAGATACTAGGTCTACTCTTTGATTTTCGGACGGGGGTTGGGGTTAGGGGCTACGAAGCGGGTTAAAGCAGTGTGCGTAACGGTCTGCCGGTAGAACAGGAATCGATGAACAAAATGATTGATGAATAATGATCACCGGGCTGGATGGTCTAGCGCAGCATTTTGTTGTGTGGGTGATGAGGGCTAAAAGGGGTAAACTCATGGCGAAAAGTCAACAGCAGTGTAAAATGAAAACAGAACAAGTTGAAAATACTACGTTAGAGTCACACCTAAATAGGGAGACTTCTGCTCAATTACCTAGGTGCTTGTCATATGTTTTATAGGACTATGAGAGGGAATAATAGATATAACAAAAAGCTATTAACTTTAATCAACTCAGTTGGCACGGAAGCTTAAAGCTGTAAAATATCTCTAGGGGAGTTCTGTATAACAAAGAGCACTCATAGTTTTACAGGCAATAACATCTTACAAAGGCACTATCTTGCTATTTTTCATTTGAGCCAATTGTTGATTTGATCATCTCATGCCCTTGTGAGTAGGTGTTTAATTGAGAGGGGGAGAGACTGGGTACCTGAGGAATCCACCACGAGGGCTCTCCATATATATTCACTGCCCTTTAGTCTTCCCCTCATTCAACTCACAGACCGTAATTCACTCTGTGGGCATGTTAGTGGATGATGCAGATTTTTTTTGGCAAACTTTTCTCTACATAGATCTAGGAGGGCCGAGTGTACCTAGGTCCTACCTATGCAGTAATACCTCTCTGGGTTGTAGCATATTAAAAGAGCTTTTTGCGGGTACAAAGCACACTGTTACGGCAGGAACGAAAGGTAGTAAACGATACATATATGTACCTAATGTACTTATTTAGGAGGTACATACATGTATGTAGGTAAGGACCACTCTTACTAAGGTCGTAGCTTCCTTTACCTTGACTCTTGAGGTACTCTATCCTAAGTCTCTAGGTAGGTACCCGTATCAATAAGCGTAAAGACCTACCATGTTACACAAATACCTAAAGTACCTAAATCACGCAAGAGAAGGTTGGATAGGGTATCTGGTAAGAAGGGCCTTCCAGTATTCGGCAGGCGAGTCTATATCGCGCACGAGGTCAGCGTCGTCAGTGTTCGTAAGGCGGTTGCGACGGTAGTTGCGGCTTTTGGTCTTCGCGTTGTCGGCAAAGGGCTTGAAGTCATTGTCAAAGATCTGGTTAATAACAAAGACGTATTTTCGGTAAGCGTCTTCAGTTCGTGCCTGAGCCTTGTATTGTTTATAAATCGTCGCGGTCATGCGCACACTACCTCCGTAGTCAAAGGTCAACTCGGGAATGCCCTGTTCAATCAAGTCGTCGACCTGATCGTCGGATAGGTTGGGGTTTATCCGCACGATCGCCTCGCGATCGTAATCAATGACGGCGTCGCGTGCTGCAGCCATGGCGTCGGAGAGGAGAGAAAGATATGGGATAGTGAGAGGAGTGGTAAATCGAAACAAGCAGTTGATGTATTTGGAGATGTATATTACTTCGTGATCTTGTAACTCATGATTTGCTCTTAACTTCGATGAGTTCTACCAAGTGGAGAGCTAAGCTTTTAGCCCACGTCGAATCATTGATATCGGTATCCACCTCTTTAACAACAATCCCACTCCCATCAAGTCCACCTTTAATAGCGTTGAATAAAGCATTATCCGCCTCTTTATCATAGAAAGCCTGTCCCTCAACTGCAATGGCTGATATTCCCTTAAGCGGGAGCCATACCTCAGTTACATCAGGAAGCACACAGTTATCTCGCAATCTACCAGCTATTCTCGTTCCTAGCTCCTCGCACTCGCTAGGGGTAGTTCGCATAAGTGTCACGGACGGATTGTGCTCGAATAGATTCCTATCAAGGAACCTCTCCGGCACTGTGTCTTTTGGCCCGAAGTTCACCATGTCCAAGGCCCCAACGCTTATGATCTGTGGTACACCGGCTTTGGCTGCGGCCTTGAGCCGGTCCTCACCGGCGCTGAACACGCCACCTACCAGTTCGTCGGCGAGCTCCGTAGTTGTCAAATCTAGGATACCGTCTAGCCTGTGCTCCCGGACTAGACGTTCCACTTTTGATGCTGAAAGTCAGTAGCTATCTTTTTCAACGACTCCAGAAGCGTAGGGGTCATGCATGAGGAGCCCATATTTGGGAGTCAAAACTAGAGAACTGTGATCTTGATAATGCGGTGACAGATGAGAAGCATATGTCTCTTGAAAGTCCACTCACTCGCTCGGCCGCCAGCACCCGTGGCGTGGAAAACATAGACCTCGAAACCCCGAGCGTCAAGCTCGCGTCGGGCCACATCAACAGCAGGGGTAGTAACACCAAACATGGTGATCCCAATCCCTCTCTTTCTCGTCTCGTCTCGTCTCGATGCTTGAGCCGCCGCGGATCTAGAAGCGTAGCTCCGCGCCATGCCGGCAATAGCCGCGGCAGCATTCGCGACAACCGCCCTCAGCACCTCGTTGAGCCCCGCGATGTCCACCACGCTGTACATCATGGTGATGTCCGTCTCGGCGACGTACGAGCTAGTGTCGGCCGACGCCACGGTCGAGACGATGAGCTTCGGCACCGTCAATGGCAGCTCGCGCATGACGGCTGCCGCGATGCTGGTGCCGCCGCTGCCGCCTAGCGAGACGACGCCGTGCACTTTGCCCTGGCTGAAGAGATCCTTGACTACGCTTTTCGCGCCCGTGGTCATGGCTTTGATGACCTCGCCTCGAGGGAGCGATTGCAGGGGGCCCTCGTGCCCGCTACGCTTGTAGACTTCGGGCTGGGGGACTGTGATGGCCTCATGATGTGTCTCGGAGCGGCCCGCGTCAATTAGGATCACGTTGATTGACGGGTCGGCTTCTAGGATCTGAGAACGGAGGTATAGATGCTCGGCGAGCTTGGTGTCGAGGGTGCCGATAACGACGACGTTGACGGCGTGTTCCGGCATTTCGGGGTTGGCGTCAATGAAATGGGTAGTGCACGGGAAGGATTGAGGTAGTAGTACAGTAGTCGGGTGGAGAAGCCGGGTATGTATGTAGCATTATGTACACCAGACGGAGGCTTACGGGAGTGGCCAATTAGATAAATCGCCTTCTAGCTTCTTGCATACAATATGCGGCCGTGAATTACGTAGGTGGTTGTCCGATCGGGTTCCACGAAACCCCTTTACCTATTGCGTAGGCTTTTGTCCCCCACCTCTCATTGAACCGCTTGTCTATTCTTACTTACGCCACATGCACCAACCCCCTTTCCCGAGAATCCCTGAAGGAAGTTAAGAAAACCTACCGTAACTCATCAACCAATCCTACCTATAAATAAACCATGCCCCCGATCCTGCGCGCCGAGCTCCTCGCGCGCTTCCGCGCCTCCATCGCCGCCAAACAGCCCATCATCGGCGCGGGCGCCGGCATCGGGCTCTCGGCGAAATCCGCCGAGGCCGGCGGCGCGGACCTCGTCGTCATCTACAACTCGGGGCGGTTCCGCATGGCGGGGCGCGGCTCGCTCGCGGGGCTCATGCCGTACGGGGACGCCAACGCCGCCGTGCTCGAGATGGCGCGCGAGGTCCTGCCCGTCGTCGCGCATGCCCCCGTGCTCGCGGGGGTCTGCGCCACGGACCCGTTCCGGGATACCGGCGCCGCTACTGGTGGGGGCGGGAGTGGGAGTGGGAGGTTCTTGAGGGAGTTGAAGGAGTTGGGGTTTAGTGGCGTGCAGAACTTCCCGACAGTTGGATTGATTGATGGCGAGTTTCGCAGGGGGCTGGAGGAGAGCGGTATGGGGTATGCGCATGAGGTCGAGATGGTGCGCGCTGCGGCGGGGCTGGATTTGCTCACCTCGCCGTATGTGTTCGATGCGGAGCAGGCGGTCGAGATGACGCGGGCCGGCGCGGATATCGTCGTTGCGCACATGGGGCTAACGGCGAGCGGGGGCGTCGGCGCGAAGACGGCCAAGAGCCTTGATGACTGCGTTGCGCTGGTGCAGGAGATCCGCGATGCGGCGGTTGGGGTCCGCGAGGACGTTATTGTGCTGTGCCATGGGGGCCCGATTGCTGAGGTTGAGGACGCGCGGTATGTCTTGACGCGCACGAGGGGGGTGCATGGGTTTTATGGCGCGAGTAGTATGGAGAGGCTCCCGGTTGAGATTGCGATTGCGGAGAATACGAGGCGGTTTAAGGAGATTCGGATTGAGGGTTAGTCTGGCTTTTGGTAGATGGGAGGAGAAGGCTGAGCTGACGGCTGTGAGCTCGGGAATATCTCATCAATTCGGCGCTCTACTGTTTGTATTAGTCTAACACTTATATACTATAATGGGGTTGTATCTATCTTGTGAAAGAGTCATATATCTTCACGTCGAGGCAGTCCTCTAGCCACCTTCGTGTACATATACATCAGAGAGGATGGCCTATCTATCTACATGTATTTATCTACATGTACTTATCTATCTATTGCAGTAGCTACCGATGTCTGTGTAGTTGATGCGCTCCTCGCGCAATAATTTAAGGGCTGGCGGTTTCAGAGGAGTGGTTATCCCAAACTATACCCTATAAGCATGCGCACTTCAGCACCAATCGCAACCCTGCCGCGAGTCTGTTTCGTGATATTTGTCTTAGTCGATGAGCAGATACTACTGAGGTATCGCGTTCGTATTTCCACCTCCGCCTTCACCTTCACCTCCTCACCGTCGCGTCTTCGCTAGGTGTATTCTTATTCGATTCACACGGATTTTAGGGAGATGTCACGTTATGTCCGAAGGTTTCTATTTCCCACCCCTGTCATATGCACTCGAGGTGCCACCCTCATCACGACGATCAAGCTACCTATGCCGCTGCCGGCTAGGTTCGTCCAGCTCCCCCACGCGCTGCTTCACATCTCCCCCACAGTACCGGCGTTTGGCTGACCTCAGCCATACCCACATATGACGCTGATGTCGTAACTACGCCTTGAAACACGACTACAGCTTATGTGTGTTTGTTCCCCCTTAGACCCGGATTGTAGAGCTAGATCGATGCTGCATGTGATGTATATACAATAGTGTTAACTCAAGTCCTCGGATATAGCTCGAATCGTGTTAAACCTCTTGGTATCGAATTCTTCCAGCCTATAGCGCCGTATTAAGGCCCCTATTATACATTAAACGGAATGCAAGTGTAATTTAGGTAGTACAGAATAAATCTATTATTCATCGCATGATACTACTATCTACAGTGGAGGAGACTCAAGTCTAAGTATGGACGATACACCTATCTAGCGAAAGCCGCATCAAGGGCTCTCCACCTTCGCCATCTCCAAACTAAGCTCCCAAAGGCTATCCTCGCTCTCAGGGTCATACGCGTGCGCCCCATACCCGCCGCCAAGCACACTGCTAACCTCCGCCATGGGCGCAGCCACCTGCACGTCCTCGAGGAACTTGCCCCCCTTGCCCTCCCACACGGGCGCGGCCGCGGCCCAGACCTGCGTGGCGGCGCCCTGCGCCGCGTCCTTCATCTCGCGCACGATGGCCGGGCTCTCCGTGAAGGCGGCGAGCTCGTCGGCGGTCATGAACTGCGAGAGGTTCGTGAAGATGCCGCCCGGGTGCACGGAGACGGAGCGCACGCCGCGCGGCCCGTAGGCGCGGTCCAGGCGGTTCGCGGCCCACACCATGGCCGTCTTGGACTGCCCGTAGGCCACGTGCGGCTCGTAGCGCCCTGAGAGCATGCCGATGTCGGATAGGTCCGGCCGCGAGGTCGCGTGCCGGTGGGCCGAGGACGTCACCCAGATTACGCGCGAGTTGAAGGTGGGCGAGCTGCTGGTGAGGAGGGCGGGGAGGAGGAGGGTGGTTAGGGTGAAGTGCGCGAGGTAGTTCACGGCGAACTGGCGCTCGAAGCCGTCGGCTGTTATGGTCTTTGGGCAGGCCATTATGCCTGGTTTGGGGTAAGGGACTGCTGGATATGGGGGTTTGGTTGGGGTACGCACCTGCGTTGTTGATTAGGACGTTGAGCTTGGGAGACTTCGTAAGGAATTCCTGCGCTGCCTTCTTGACGGAGGCTAGAGAGTCTAGGTCCATCTCAATCACTTCGATGTTTCCGTTGCCCTTGGTGGTGCTGAGGATATCGGCCACGACGGGCTGCACCTTCGCGGGGTTGCGAACTAGGAGGAAGATTTGGGCGCCGGTGGCGTACATGGCTCGGGCAGTCTCGATGCCAATTCCTGATGTGGCACCGGTGATTAGGACGACCTTGTCTGGCCATGCTTGGATGAGGTTGTTATCCTCTAGGACCTGGAGAGCCGTAGGTCGCTGGTCTCCAGGGCCATTAAGTTCCTTGTGCTGTTCGGCGTATGGGCTGAAAGGAGACGACATTCTGAAAGGGATAGAATGATTATTATTTGGTAAAAATGGACTGAAAATGGGATTCTAGGAAGTTGATGAAAAAAGCTAATACACGATCTGGTAAAGTTGATGCCTTATATATGGAAATATATATAGGTATAGTTAATTGATAATACCTAACAGTGGGGGAGGTTCCAGTCTAGGTCGGACCCATCAGCCGTTAACTCCTAAAACCATTGCTGCATGGGTATGTTATACTCATGCATATATCAAATTGTCTAACGGCTCGGCAATACTCTAGTTTACCCTACCAAGCCCCTTAGGATGTCGAAAGGGCTTGGAATTCTACTTGAGCGATGACGTGCCAAGACAATGCCCAAATATCCAAGAACAAGAGGGCTGACAAGTAGAGCTACGAGCCCGCGCGTTAAGACCTTGCCCTGATGTCGGCTTTTTGCCACTACTTCCGAGTATCTTTCGTTCCCAAAGCTGATCCTCGAGTACTGGGTATGCCAACCCAAGCTCGGGACGTGGACAGATAAAAACTCTTCTAAGAATTTCCGCAGACGATACAGAGGCGAGAGCACGGAAGCTCGCATCTCGACATAGTTCTGAAGCGCTAGATCGTTGATTGCGTGAGCGTCCGCAGCACGGACTGCAGAGTACTCCTTCAGTGCCAATGCTCTCCTAGAGGCGGCACTGTCTATCTCACGATCATCGGGGCTGCTGAGTTCGCTTGTCGCGTGCTTGTCTATGATGGAGAAGAGAATTCGTACATCTTCAAGACCGGCATTCATACCTTGTCCATAGAAGGGAACCATGGCATGAGCTGCATCTCCAATGATGACTGCGGAGCTAGAGAAGTGATACGGATGGCATTTGATGCTAATTAAAGGAAGATGAGGGTTAGCCTGGAATGACGAGATGAGCTCCTCTGGTGTGATGAGGGATGTGACCCCTGGGAAAAAAGAGTCAAAGAAATTTGGCAGCAAGGAGGGGTCGGCCTCGAGCATAGCAAAGCTGGAGCCTGGCATAAATAGGGTGCATGTGAACGAGCCGTCCTTTATTTTATTAGCATACTTATATGTTTCTCAGAGGGAGCAAAGGATTACATACATCACTGGGTATGGCAATAAACATGAACTCCTTTCCGGGCCAGATGTGCAGGTGGTTAGGAGAGATACGGAACTTGGATTCTGGACTTTGGCCGTTTGAAGTGTCGTTTGGCTTGATTTGAAACTCGCACCAGAGCGTATCAATGTATTCTTGGTTGTAGTTCATTCTGGTATACTTCATGAGGTGGTATCTCACAGCAGAATGTGCACCGTCAGCACCAATCATGAAGTCAAAATCGATTTCGATTTCAGCTGGGCGATCTGAGGTGGTGGTGTGGTCGCGAAACTCAAACCAGGCCTTTCGCTGTTTGAAATCTGCCCCCGTCAGTTTGTGGTTGAAGAAGAACTTGACATTGGGCATTTCATCCAGAATGTCTAGCAACCGCTCATTGAGGCCGGCTCTGTCCACAGCGAAGATGGTCTGCGTGATAGACAATCAATAATCCATATGGCTCGAGTCATGACCAAGGATCTCATCATACCCGTCCGTGAACATCATAGTCCTGCGCTGCTTCGTAGAGCACACCGTCGGGACTCCTCCCGTGGATCATGCGCCCGCGCATGGGGATAGTAGCTGAGACGACATGTTGAATTAACTTGTCGTGGTCAGCATGGCGCATAGCATTGATGCCGCGCTCTGAAAGAGCAAGGTTGATGGACTTGGTGAAATTCAATGGCGTAGTGGAAGGATCACGCAGATCTGTAGCCAATTAGTAACCATTTACATTTACAGTTCTATTAGTGGTATGCTGGTGGTATGCTATAAATGGCAGGAGGCCAAGTTAGGTAGGTAGCTGGCTGGCTGGCTGGCTGGCTGGCTAGCTTTTTCAGCTGCACTATGTTGATGTCGTGCGTTATGATATGCATGCTCCGGCTTGGGCTTGTGCTAGTAGTAACTAAAGAGGGGAGGGGTGGTTTATTTAACGCTCACTTACCGCTTCGCAATTCGTAGATCTCTACCTGGTAGCCTCTTTTCGCAGCATATAAAGCAGCTAACGAACCGACAGGCCCCGCCCCGACCACGACGTATTTCTGGCTTGTATTCACCATGGTTCTGAATCGCAACTTGGGTTGGCATACCGGTTCGATGTTAGAACTAACTAACTCCTGGTAAGTAGCAGTCTATGTTTGTGAGAGAAAGGATAAAGGCGCTGCTTATGAGTAGCAACCCCGTTCTTAGTCTGACTTTCACATGAACCACGACCCAAGGCTTGTTCCACCTAAAGTAGCGTTATACATAGCTATTAATAATGTAAACGCTTAAGATCGGTACAATAAAGACAAGTGCTCCCGGTTGTACGGATATACCCAGTCTAGGTAGTGGGATGACCCATCATCTTAACGTTCTTAGCTCCAGTGTATTCAACAGTGCAACATCTGGCGCATGTGATGTAGCACTCAAGATATGCAAATAAGCGTCCAAGCCGAGTACCTGGATAAATACCTACCTACAGTATATACATGTCGAATATTTAGGTACTTAGGTAGATTTGAACCCCACCCGTCGGTATGGTTCCGCCATTCAAAGGTGGGGCACGTTTTCAATGCAGGGAAAAAAGGCAAGTGCTGGCTTGCTGAGCAACAAAATAATAGCCGTGTTCTCTGTACTGTAACATTTGTTTGCGCCTCGCCGCCGCGCTTCATTCTTTTCCCAAGCCCTTTTCTCCCCGAGCACATAGGAGCGGTATTCGAGTACGCATATACATGAGAGAAACATAAAAAAGCATAAAAAGGCAAATTAAAGTTTCTCCTTCGGCCAATTATGTCCGCAACAACCGATAAGCTCAAATGCCTGGGAGCCGACTGCGAGAATGACGCGGGCTCCCTGCAGTGTCCAACATGTCTGAAATTAGGGATAAAAGACAGCTTCTTTTGCTCCCAAGACTGCTTTAAAAAGAACTGGGTTCGTATTGCGCACCTTTCTTACTGCCTTCGCTCCCCTACCCTCTCTCACTTAATCACCTTCATAGCTAACCGCCTACCCTCCCATATAGGGTAGCCACAAGGCCCTGCACAAGATTGCCTCGGGCAAAACAGCTAATGGTATTCTTGATCGCATCAGAACTCCTAAGGTCGTATCTAAACCCGATCCAGCCACAGGTCTCTTCAACCCTTTCCCCTCCTTCGCCTACACCGGATCTTTGCGACCCGTCTACCCGCTCTCAGAAAAACGCACCGTGCCGAAAGACATTCCATGGCCAGACTATGCAGAGACCGGAATCGCAAGGAGCGAGATGTACCTTAACCGCAATAAATTCGACATCCTAGACGCTGAAGGGCAAGCCGCTATGCGGAAAGTCTGCAGGTTAGGACGAGAGGTGCTGGACATTATAGCAGCTGAGATCAGGCCCGGTGTCACTACAGATTATCTAGACGAGGTCTGCCACAAGGCTACCATAGAGCGAAAGGTGTGCCGCGCTTCCTCTTCCCTTCTAGTGTCATAAGGCCTTCGTGGATATGCTGACATATTCAAGTCGTACCCCTCTCCCTTAAATTACAACCACTTTCCCAAGTCATTCTGCAGCTCGGTGAACGAGGTTATTTGCCACGGTATCCCGGATCAGAGAGTGCTTCTCGACGGCGACATCATCAACCTCGACGTTTCAATATACCACGGCGGATACCACGCCGACTTGAACGAGACCTACTACGTAGGCGACAAAGCGAAAGCAGATCCCGATTCGGTCCGAGTAGTTGAAGCAGCCCGAGAATGCCTAGATGAGGCGGCAAAGCTTATCAAGCCGGGGACGTTAATACGCGAATTCGGCAATGCCATCGAGAAGCACGCCAAGTCGAAGAACTGCAGCGTCATCCGGACATATTGCGGCCACGGTGTCAATACCCACTTCCACTCGCCACCGAACATACCACATTATGCCAAGAATAAGGCTGTAGGAGAGTGCAAGCCGGGAATGACGTTTACTATCGAGCCCATGATTGCTCTGGGCAAGTACCGCGACGTCACCTGGCCGGACAACTGGACGAGCACCACCATTGATGGAAAGAGAACCGCTCAGTTTGGTAGGTCACGTGTATACTTCTTAGACAGCCTGTGTTCGTTACTAACTCGATCGCAGAGCATACGTTCCTGGTTACAGAAACCGGAGTAGAGGTATTGACGGCGCGGTTGCCGACTTCGCCCGGAGGACCAATTCCAATGCCTGTCGTTGAAAATGGCACAAATGGGAGCTCATAGCACTATCACATAGTGAACGATGATGAATGAGTTAATACGAATGTCCATGACAGCGAAAATCATAGCGAGACATGCTATGACCAATGATGAAGGCGCCCCTACTCGTCTTTTTTTCGTGCCTGCTTTTCGCCTTGACATACCTATATGATCATAGTGACTTTGCTAGGGGTTTATTCATTTACTGCTTGCAAGGTGCTGGCCTGTTTAATCAGTACCGATATTAGACGTAGGTTACACAATTGACATTGAGCTTATGTTAATTGAGGTTATAGTAGCCCTGTAGTCATACTAAGAGACGCTGTCTTGTCTTGCACTGTTGTGGCTCACATCTACATATGTAGTACATGTAGTCTAAATGCTATGTAGATATCTTTGGTGCTCGTACGACAATGTCTTACGTAAATGGGCAATCGTTAGCGGATAGACCCCCGCTACCTACATAGCCATTTTGGTATCACCACACAGTATGTATTTTCCATATACTGTATTTAAGCGCACTTGCCCGGAATCATAGGCGGGTTCAGATGGAAGCCGCCTGGTTGATCAGCCCCAATTTTCTCCGCTTCGAAGCTCAGCGATTAGTCTCGAACCTCAGACCGAAGAAAGCCCTGCTGGTACTTACTTAGATACTTTGTACGTGGGAGAAACAAGCCGCTTTCATCATCCACACGATCCACGACACGCACGAGAGCAATATTCACCACCAACAACCAGCAAAGCCACACTGTACATACTGTAGCAACTTTGTGCGCCCAATCTCCAGTGTCGGGGCTCTTATCGTACTTATCTCATCTACAGAGTAGCTAGCTATCTATCTAGGCACCTCTGTCTAAGCAGTTGGGTCGAGCAGCCTGCCGCTCCGTTGTCGTCGCAAGCCTTCGCCGCCTTGCTTTCTACCAAACCAGCCAACTAACCATCCCCCATTTGATCCGGTCGCCCAACGAACAGAATAGCCCGGCCTTCGCCCTCGCAATCTTCCCGGCTTCAACCACTTCCTACGTAGCGCAGTTCTCGATCGCGAAATCGACAGCCTCTCTTCTATTCCAGAGCATTGCCTTCTCCCCCTCCTCCGATCCCATCGCTGATCCACAAAAATAAACTCTTCCTTTGTCGATCTGCCAACAGCTATCCGTCACAATGTCGGGCGAAGCGTGGTTATACCTCTTCGCCGTGCTGATAAATGCCGTCAACCTGTTCCTCCAAGTCTTCTTTACCATTATGTACAGTGATCTCGAATGGTATGTTCTTGCGCGACTCTATGCCATGGAGCCATCCATCTAAGCTCCGCACGTTACTCTGTCCCCAATATCGACGTCATTTGTGTGCTAGATGATCAGCTTTGCTAACAACTTCGGTCTGTGCAGTGACTATATCAACCCTATCGACCTCTGCAACCGCCTTAACACCTACATCATCCCCGAGGCTGCCGTACACGGCGTCTTAACGCTCCTGTTTCTCGTCAACGGTTACTGGGTCGCCCTGGTCCTAAACCTCCCGCTTCTCGCCTGGAATGCCAAGAAGTAAGTCGCACCACTACACATCCTACGATGCCAGCCATTCTGTAGTACTAGCACTGACGGTTGGGCGATAGGATTCTCGAGAACACCCACCTTCTAGATGCAACCGAAATCTTCCGGAAACTAAACGTCCATAAGAAGGTAAGATCCCTCAAGGCGCTGGTTATAGTAAGCCATGGTCCCTACTAACAATACCCAGGAATCATTTTTTAAGCTTGGCTTCCACCTGATCATGTTTTTCTTCTACCTGTACAGCATGATTGTCGCCCTGATCAAAGATGAAAGCCCCTAAGCGGCCCTGCTCCTACAGATAATGTGGCAGGCTGCTAGCAGGCATCGCGAATATCCGGGAATTATTAGGGACGTATGAAAGGCCGTGGAAGCTCATGGTTACCTTGAAACCACCACCTAATTATGTCTTGGACACGCCGACCAAAACAATCGAATGAAGCCAAGAATAGGAGAGACGGGATGGGACGGAGCGGGACAGGGCGGAACGGGTCAAGGTGTAGGTCCAACTCCATTCGGCGGTATCAAGACGGACAAGAGCGGGATATTTTTAACGATAGAAGGAAGGGTGTATGAATGAGATGAGGTGTGTACGTGGACGGCGGGGGATATGCTGGGCGGGAGCGATGGACGCTTGGTCATCACGGCGCAGTTTTGTTCGCATGCCATTCAGCATGGTGAAAATACAGATAATACCCAAAGTTTCAGTTCTACAATCATCATATATTTCTATTAAATTTCGTGTTCTCACACAACCAAGGTACCTAAGGGGCTGTGTGCATGTGCATTTTGCCCCTATTTCAGATTATGCATATAGCTTCGTATGTGCATTTCAGACCAAATACAATTATGCTATATATCCAGTTATCGGGTAATTGTGGGGCGTTGGGTGTAATCCTTATACGTTGACGCAGGCGCGGTTACTCTGTACCAAGCTTGGAGCTCAAGTACAATCATCAAAGTTTTATGTCTATCACATAATTTTCCTGCCGCCCCTTTTCCTCGCCTAGCCTCGACGACACTCAAGCCACAAATTCTTTCTCCTCACGATAGCAACAACAACAACATGGCCGACGGCTTCGGCGAGTATCCGCCGAATATGGCACCACAAGATGCTCTCATCGTGCGAGAGTATGCGCAGCCAGACCACGCCGTCGTACCCTATACCGGCGAAGATCTCTCGCGGCCAACCTTCGGGCCCTTAAATCCATTCAAAGACCAGGCAAATGCGCTCAAACGGAAGAATATCCTCACCGGCACCGCCGAAGAGACCTTTATTAGCGAGCACACGTTTAGATCGAAGCATAGGGCTGTTGAGGGCAAGGGCGGTCCCGAGAGAGAATTTAGATCAGGCGCCGAAGTGAAAGAGGAAGCTGCCATAATAAGAGCCGGACGACAGAAGAAGGGAGACGCGACCATTGCAGATGGCGACGGTGCGTATATCGGGCCTTGGGCCTCGTACAAGAAAGCCGAATGGGAAGAAGTCGACCAAGACGAGGAGCTCGCAAGTGATGAAGAGGTCGAATACGTCTACGAAGATGAAGATGGAGATGACGTTGTTCAAAGTGGTGCAGTCGTTTCCGCACCGGCTGCCGCGCTGGCGAGGCGCAAGGAGGTAGAGAAACTGGGAGACGAGACAACCATTTTCCACGGTTCCGAAGAATTCGACTACCAGGGACGAACATAGTAAGTCAACCTCGCTATCATCTTTCTGTTATTCTTCCTCATGGCCATAATATCTAACCGCAAGTTCTGCAGCATGCACGTGCCGCAAGATCTCGATGTCGACCTCAAGAAAGAGAGCGGAAGCATCACGAACTACATACCGAAAAAGTTGGTCCACACCTGGAAGCATCATGGCGATAAAGCAGTCACGGCTCTTCGTTTCTTTCCCGGATCTGGTCACCTTCTTTTGTCTGCTAGCGCAGACAGTACAGTAAAGATATTTGATGTGTACCATAACAAGGAGCTTCTAAGATCTTATTCTGGACATACCAAGTCCATAACCGACATAAGTTTCAACCACGACGGCAGCCAGTTTATATCAGGGTCTTTCGACCGGTCAATGAAGCTGTGGGATACGGAAACTGGAAAATGTCTCGCTAAATTTTCCAGCGGCAAAACGCCAAATGTTCTTCGGTTTAACCCATCAGTAGAACATTCAACCGAGTTCCTGGCCGGGTTGTCAGATAACAAAATAGTCCAATACGACACTCGAACCCGCGAAATGGTCCAAGAATATGACCATCATCTAAACGCAATCAACACGATCACCTTCGTTGATGGAAACAGACGCTTCATGACGACAAGTGACGATAAGTCCATACGAGCCTGGGATTATAACATACCAGTCCCAATCAAGGTGAGCAACATCGAGTGCGACTGTTTTTCGAAAGAAGATTTACTGACCCTTGATTTTCAAGTACATCGCGGAGCCTCACATGTACCCAATCACACGCACCGCTCTCCATCCCTCACAGAAGTATTTGGCTTGTCAGAGCTCCGACAACCAGGTTTTGGTGTACGGTGCCACCGATAAATTCAGGCAGAATAGAAAGAAGAGCTTTAGAGGGCATAATAATGCTGGTACGGCCATTGATCTAACTTTTAGCCCTGATGGCCAGTTCTTGGCCAGTGGTGATAGTGCCGGATTTGTCGCTTTTTGTAAGTACACTCTGCTATGTTGTCCCTCTCCCTCTATTGTTTGATTATTGCGAGCACGCCCTTTGCGTTAGAATAAGTATCACGCGCTCGGCTCTTTACATGCAGACACTACCTCTATACTTGCTCTAGGGCGCGACTACTAACGGCGACTATAGGGGATTGGAAGACTTGTAAGATGTACCACAAGCTGCAGGCAGGCGACCAGGCCATTACATGCGTCCAATGGCACCCACAGGAAACAAGTAAGGTAGTAGCCGCGGGCTTAGACGGCATCATCAGATACTGGGATTAGAGATTAACAACCAAGGCATGGGGCGTCTTAAACACGCAGCTGCTAGGAACAGGAACAAATGCCAACGAAGTAGAATGGCGTTGCCCCACCTCGACCTTATCTTTAAACAATTATTATTAGGTTTCCAGCATAATACTGAGCGATGGAGAGGTTTCTTGCACGTCCCGAATCTGCTATCGATCGATCACGCTGCAGCAAATCCTGTCAGATGGCCCAACTCTAAAACAACATACAAGGTACCACCCACAATAGACACGCATAATATGCAATACCTAACCCATTTCATCAAGTCTACAAGAACTTCGAGTTTCCTTGTGGTTATTATCGTCCCCTAGCTATTCTTCGCTACGATCTTCTCGAGCTCGCGGCGGTATCGTAACGAGACGTGGTCGCTGTTCCGGTCCCTTTATCCGATGGACCTGTTGGTTAATTTCCGTCGCGACCAAGATTCCACTTCCAGATCCTGTGTCGTCGGGCTGAGGCGAGATTGCAACTCTAACTCTCGCACTAGTATGCGCTTCCTCCTCTAATTCGATCCACCCAAATGGCGGGGCCGGTTGGTGGCTAGCCTCTGAACATGGGCCTGGGCTTTGGAGCGATTGTGGAGGTAGTTGTGTCGATTCTGGCTGGCTCTCCGGATTTCCTACTCCTGCTGATACCGTAGTAATCAGCAACGCTGATGATCCCTGGGGCACCAGCTTACTTATCATATCTTCGGCGCTTCGTGTTATATCTTCCGCGCCTATTTCTATGGGTGTTGGTTTCTCCTGCCTTTCTAAAAATCGTAGTTGCAGCAGAATATAGATGCCTGGTATTGTAGCAACTGAAGTAGCAACGGCTACTTCAACCGATCCCCATACTATCCGGTGCAGGAGGACACCTGCATATGGCAGCCCGTCAACTAACCGGAAAATCTCAATCCCAATCAGAATAGCCCTGAGGGCAAAGATGGAAAGCCGGGCTTTCCCCCTCTTCGGGATTCGTGCTCTAACTACCAACAGCACGAATAATAAGAACATTATGGTATCCGTAACTATATTGCCTATTTCTGTACTCTAGTCAGCATGTAAGCCGTGTAATTACTTACGTTAACAGCGACTTTTAACAACAGCAAGGTCATACCATAAGTAATTAGCCAGGCAGCATCACCCGCGCTATCAATATATTAGCCTTCATAGCCTCGCATTGTCATCGACGAAACTCGCCATTTTCGTGGATCCGGGAATAACGTCCAGTTATGCTTCAACTCACGGCACTCTAGAAAGATGGACAAGACAGCTGCAAGGAATGCGAAAGCCACCACGGAGAACGTCCACCAGAGTACCCGGCAGTGGCATCGAACCTCTCGCAGCAGCGGGCTCAGCAGATCGAGGACTACCATTTTCAAACTCCATAGTCTGCCGTGCTTGTTAGCCACGTCCTGATCCCCCTACTCCATAGCCAATGTAAAACTCGCAATCCTCATCCTATGGAATGTTTATAGGGGATGGGGAACATACACAACGACAATAAATAAGCGGGCCACGATCATGAGCTTGCCCGCTAGGATAAGATTATTCTGCTCTTGCGTAGTCAGGTCAGGCGTCACGGCTTCGTCTTCTGGCACTGTCGCGATTCAGACACCGTTAGCCTCTCTCCATACAACTCGAAACCTAGCGTTGTATAAACACCGCTTTCTCATACTTGATGCCAGAAGCGTAGACACGCCGAGCGGAGTGCCATGTTTCGTGTAGTAGTCACTGGCCACTGCGACATTCCGAGTCAGTTTCATGGAAAGCGGCCGCGACAGCGATGATAGTCCAGGAATCTGTCTACTTACTGCGCAGCCCATTGAAGACGAACGCTACCACAAGCCCCCAGTCGCCTCGACCTAGCCCCCCCGTGATCCATTTTCCCAGGGCGAGACGGGCGAATATCAGACATGACATAAACACGTTGCAGCACCAGAAGGCGATGGTGCCGGCTCTAGTGTCGAGGCCTATCGTCATTGCTTCGAGGAGGACGCGATACCCCGTGGAAGCTAAATCGTCCGATAGAGTTAACTTGTGGGTTTGTTTCGAATCACACGCTTCTTTTTGGGTGCAATTAACGTCTTTGCTGCCTTCTTGAGGAGCATACAAACTTCTGTCAACACTACCAAGCGTAGGGTAATGAGTAATAAGTAAGGAGTAAAGAGCAGGAAAAGGCTATAGCGGTAGCTAATCACCAATAGAACATGAGAGAGAAAGCCTGTCCAGTCACCAGGGACAAGATAGGGTGCACCCGCCCGAAACTTATATCTTACAGACCCCTAATACGTAGATAGGGTGGTGCTGATGCTTTGATACTCTCCCCGTCCATCCCTACTAGCAGAGCATTCTCCGATATGCCCAATCAACTCTCTGAGTTGGTTAATTAACTTTCACACTGCACCATTGCCTCTCGCGAGAGAGAAGAACCTTACCGCGGGCCGTGCCGTCAACTTCCCCCCGGTGCTCGATATACACATACATGGGGTGTTTCCTTTCTTCTTTATCTGGGGCATGTGAATGGACGGTTGCGCTCGCCATACGCTTGTGAACTCTGTTCGGCAACCTCACACCTTACTATGCGAGTATTTGACTCGGTGTATCGCAGTGGCTTGGAAAAATGGATATCTCGCTCAGATGAATATGACCCCCCGACGGGCGTCATCAAGATCATACCCGGTGAATGACTTCAGGTCCTCCGACGATGCTGCTAGTCTTTATTTCATCGTTAAGTAGGTTTTTGGGGCTTCTGAAATCCGGTTTACAGTGCCGTTGTTACACCAATTAATACACGCGAATCCTCTGACTCTACGGTGGTCAATAAATCTATTTGATCGGCTCTCGGTCTTAGCTAATCTGAACCTTTAGATGACTAAGAATCACTTCGAAGCAATTCGAAGCTAAAATAACACATACTGCTATCTATAGATATACTCAAAGGACGCATCCTAGAAAAGTATAATCCCTGAAGCAATACCAACTAGCGTTAGAGACACATTAAACTACACGCAAGGGATATGCTTGTTACTCACGTTGGAGAAGTACGATGGGTAACATGACCAAACCCTCCCACTAAGCAAGTCAACGACAATAGTATAGGCAATATTGCAGATGTATATTGTTACTAGCAAGAGTGCAACAAAAGCGCCATTTTACGATAGGAAGCTAATGCTTGACTGCGTGCACCTAATTTTATCACGGATCGGGGCCCTCTTCATAACTGAAAACCTAACTTTTGTCCGGGCCGGCTCTATCCGGATTTGCAGCATAATATTAGATCGCCTAACAAGCCGTAAACTCCTCAGTTCAGCTTTACGTCGAGCATGGCCATGAACAGCGGCGAGTCAACTAGGTGAATAAGATAGCCTTAGTGCTATTTTGGGCGCGTTTCGGTAATATGGAAAACAGCGCCGTCAGTCCTGTGAAAAATTAACGGTGTATAAGGCACTACCCGACATTCGGATCTTGTGGTCGACTAGAAGCGCACTACTTACTTGAACACCTTATTGACGCAGATCGATTGTCTGCCTTCGCGAAATATTTCCGGATCGCCTATAGCAGGTATTGTGTCCGCGGGATCCAGTCTACGTTGGCTGTGGACTCGTTCCAACTCTCATTTGTGTTGAGTAAGCCTCCAGACACTGTGATACCGACCAAAATGACCACCGCCACTCGGGACATTTATCAGGCATCAACGGTTTTTGTTTGTCTAGCTACCAGCTAGAAGCAATCCAGAGGTTTCCAAGAGATTCACCTCGTCTGTAAGTATCTTCTAAGTCCTAGGGGTCTCTCATCATAGCGTCATTCTTCCTCAACTAAGGATTACAACTTTCGGATATTGGGATAGAGGCTCACGCAGCACTGAGGCTTATACGTTTAGCGGTACTAAAATTGACTGCTAGTTAATACGATGTATTTTCTTTGGATGGAAACTGCTGACGCACTCTGTTGTGTACTATGCGGTGCGATGTTTTCTTCCTGCATGAATCTGGATTAACTACACTGCGCCACTGTACGCTGAATTACCGATAATCCGTATTAGGAAGGTGTCTCTTTTTCTAAAGCTCTATTGGATACCTTTTGCTGGCAAGCTGCTCTCGCACAATCTGTTTATCAAACTGTGCGACTGTATATGCACCCGACACGCGCTGAGATTCTGTATAACAACATATTGTATTCGTCGCATTCTGCAGTGAAAGATTGCCTATTAAGATGGTTCCGGTATTCCACGCAGTCTCACGAGGTTGCCTACCTCGCGGCTGTGGAGGTGACGACTAATCTATGTCAATTGTTTGTTCCACGACCCAATCACCGCGCCACGTTTACGATCTCACCGCTACCACTCGAGAAATACAGCGTGACACAACATAGCCCAACGGTTAAGGTCTCTGGGGAACCGTCACACAATATGGGGGTGGATCATAGGCTACCTCCGAACTGAATTCATACCGCTGGTCTATTTGAATAGCGGTCCAATGATATCGGCTCGGCGAAATACAATAATGGGAATAGTGTAGCTGTGCTGGCTCCTATGTAAGTGATTAAGCAAGCCACAGACAGTATGAACAAACAATAAACGCTGAGGCGGTGTAAAATGGCAAACAACCAGTGGTATAGTCGTAGGCTATTGTTGGTAATATAAGCCAGGATGAACGATTAATACACTATATATATGCCTCCTCGCCTGCTCTTGGCCATTTTCTCCCTCTTTTCTCTTCAGGTTCTTCCTAGGTTGCACATCTACATCTTCAACTGTATAAATCTACCAGTAACGATATATCCATTGCTCACGTCTTGGCTTCGCCTCTGATCTAGACCCTTACGCGAATTAAATCACCAGCAATACCTGCTGCCGCTATAAACTTAACCCAACATAACACAAACCACGAAATCTGCCCACGATGAGCTTCTACTGCCACTCCTTTGTCCACACCGCCATCGTGCGCCCCTCGCCGGTCGTGGTCGTCGCCCCGCCACCCCCGCCCCCGGTCTTCATTCAGCCCGCCTATCCCATAGTGCCGGTGACCCCGTATGTTCCAGTTGTGCCGATGGCGCCAAATGCCGTGGTAGTAACAAGATGGCAATAAAGGGTTATACGACGATTCGCGACAACCGCCAAGCGCCGAAAGATGCAGAGAAGAGGAAGAGGCATTAAATAATTTCTACCGCGATGACGACGACGATGATGTGCGAACCGCTCGTTTTGAAGAGCTGAGAACGACGGCTACGAAAGGGGTTTGGGATAAAGCTTGGCGCGTTGAGCATTCTTGGGTGGGGGGGGGGTTGGGACACCTTGCATTGGATCGGAGGAGTAATTTTGGGGGGCATGAGCAGATGATGATTCCGGGTGGTGGCCCTAGGCGCATGTGCCGAGAGGGAATGTTAATGTCGAAGGAGAGCGTGGGAATATGTTTGCTGAATGTCTGGGATGATGCTGGGGTTAATGATGGCATCCCGTTTATTAAGTGCTAGATCCTCGACGAATTTCTACTATCTTCCTCCTGTCATGTCGATGCGAAATGACCACTGTTGGCGCGGGCGTGTCTGTTGACTAAACTCCCGGTCTTGCGGCGACACGCGGGCGGGCCCCCGGTCGTTAGCCGCCGGCTGCTCCGTTTTGGCTGCGGCGCGCCGGCCCCGTCGCTCTTTCGGAAGTAGCTTGTCTGCACTAGTCGTCAAAGTTGGCGAGCGATTCGTCTGTGGAGCCTAGTTCAGAGCTTATATTTAATAATAGTAGCTCCGCTAGTCTTGCCGCGATGGGTTCTTGGCGTCGTAGACCGAAGCTAAGGGATTAGGTGACTGCATGATGTCTGAGATAACGGATAACGGCAGCGCATACATCGATAGGAAATTAGAAAAAAGAAAGAAAAAAATAATAATAAATAGATGTTCTGATAACGGAAGGGCTTTACCTATTTAGGAAAAACGATGGGGACCTGTCGAATTTTACAGCGACGGGTACCTGTCGGCTGATTAGGCGCTGATTAGGCGCCGATTTCCATGGCACGTCAGCTCTTCCTAGTCTTAAATGATTGATGGGATAGCCTTCTTTCTCCGATCGTAAAATTTCAATTCATAGATCACAAATCTCCCAAAAACCCGTGCTTTCTATTAATGTGCAATGGATGCTTCTTGGGAGAGCGGCCAACTGAACCGAACCACATTCTTAACATTTTGTTGTATTTTGATTGGGGCGGCATGGGTATATCGACTATACCCCTTCAGGTCTGCGAGTCGAGATGGAACACGCTCTATACAACCAAGTCTACAAAGGAGGGAAAGGGGCATCAATCTAGTCCAGACCAATACTGAAAAAACGGAGTCAAACACCAACATTGATATCATTGCTATCCATGGCCTAGACACAACATCTCCTGAGACATGGTTGTGGAAAGATCAACATGACCCTAAGAATCAGGACCTGTGGGTCAACTGGCTCAAAGAGAGCAACATGCTGCCACGAGAGGTCGGCCCAGCCCGAATTTTTACCTGTAACTGGCCGGCTGATCTACTGGAGACATCTGATATAGTTCAAGCAACAAACCAGGTTCATGCTCGAGTTTTTTTAGATGGCCTTCGGCGGCATCTCTCCCATGGAAATGATACAGCACAGACTAGCCGGCCTCTTTTATTCATTGCTTCATGCTTAGGGGGCATAATCTTGATGCAGGCTCTAGTAGAAGCCGACAATACTAAAAGTGATTACCGTCATCTCCGAGAGGCTACACGCGGAATTATTTTTCTAGCCACACCATTTAGGGGAACCTCTTTTGCGGACATTGCTCCATGGGCAGAACCATGTTTGAAGGCATTAGCGAATACCCAAGGACAACGTGTGAACCGGCTCCTCGACAATGTGAAAAGCCCGTCTACTTACTTAAACGACCTTGTTAAGAAATTCACACTCCTCTGCCAAGATAAAGCTTTCCCCTGCCATGTGTTCACCTTCTACGAAGCTAAAACGACTATTCTCCCATGGAAAACATGGCCTAGATTGCTGTCTACACAGAAGGCGGTAAAGAACTCCAGCAGAAGCCTTTTTAATGCCACGACTAACAGTTGATAGTTGGTCAATGAGTCTTCTGCGACCTTGGACTTTGTTCCTGATCCCTTACCACTCAACCGCAATCACAAGTTGATGAATAAGTTTGAGAACGAGCGCTGTGACGACTATAGAATAGTTGCCAGCAAAATATGCCATTTCCTGGAAAATATTCGGAATGCGAAATCGCCTCTCCAACAAGCTGATGAATGGCTTGAGACTCGGATCTATGATGACGAAAAGCTCCGAATTGAGCGACTATCTGGATCTTACCTCCCAATGAAAGATTGCTATATCAACCTGGCCATTGTGGAAGGGCCTAAAGGTGCCAATCAAGATAGGGGTACAGAACGGGAAGGGCGACCTCAATACAACCAGTTCTCTCAAGAAGCCCGACTCAAGATCAATAGGCCAGGGAAGGATAGTGAAGTCAACTTAGCAACACTCTTCAGCCCTCGTCAGCAGGCCAACGGTACGATAATTCATCCCAGACGAATCTTGATTCACGGTCGTGCTGGAATAGGGAAAACGACTCTTTGCAAGAAAATTGTGTTCGAGTTCCGTGAACGTAACTGGCCTGAATGGAGCAAGCTGTTTGACCGCATCCTTTGGATACCACTACGTAACCTGAAACTCCCGGATCGCCAAGTTGCGGGGTACAATTTTAAACTGCTCTGTTATCACGAGTTTTTCTCTGAACAATCCAGGGAAGATCTCGCTCAAGAATTATCTGATGATTTAGCTGAGAGTAGGACTTTGTTCCTCCTTGACGGTCTAGACGAGGTGTCCCAAGATCTTAGTGGCCATGATTCAATGAGCAATTTCCTTCGAACGAAACTCTTGAGGCAGCCCAATGTCATTATCACATCGCGACCATATCCGCGTCTGCCTGACGGTATAGACCTTGAGCTTGAAACCATTGGGTTTCACCCAGATCAAGTAACTAGGTATCTTCGGGCAAGTCTGGATGAAGGAGAAGCTGATAAAATTGAATCATTTCTTCGAGACCATCCTCTCATGCAAAGCTTGATGCGGATTCCAATCCAACTAGATGCTTTATGTTTCCTCTGGGGCGGAGAGAAGTCATTGAGGGCTGTTGATACTATGACGGAAGTGTATCGGGCAATCGAAGAAGGGCTATGGAAAAAAGACATTATACGATTGGGGAAGAAACGGGGCCACGAACTCGTCGCTCCAGGCCATCTTGAGTCGGCTACATGGCGAGAGCTTGAGCTCCATGCCAAGGAAGAATCCATGTTCCTAGAGCGCTTAGCTTTCAGTGGAATGGAGCATGAAATTGTTGAATTCGACAAGCAGCGCCTGGACGATGCGTTAGTCGACTCAGAGCTCTCAATTGACAAGACAGTTCCGAATCTTTCTTTTCTACGTTGTTCAGACACCTCCCGAAGCCTCCACAGGAGAACATATCATTTTATACATCTGACCTATCAAGAATACTTTGCCGCCAAGTATTTCGTACGCATGTACTCCGGAATGCCTCGTTTTAATACTGTGGGGGATGCCAACTCCCAACCTGCTCTCGATCTTCTTCAAAGTTACAAGTACGCTGCTCGTTACGATATAGTATGGCGCTTTGCTGCAGGCCTTCTTAGCAGTAAACACGTCGCTAGCTTCTTTAGAGCAATCGGGACAAAGCCCATCGATCTTGTGGGCACAGTACATCAACGGCTGGTCATGCATTGCCTAAGTGAAGCGAATATGAGAGATTGTTCCAGCGCCCGACGAGAATATGAAGATAGATTGTCACAATGGTTGCTTTTTGCATCGCACTTTGAAAAGTCAACGAATGTAATGCTATCTACTGAAACCGAGTTCCCAGATCAGTCTCTATTTGATGCATTGGAAATGGGATCCCAATCTCAGAAGATCCGTATCTTAAAATCGATTGATCATCCCAGCAGACGCTTATCGAAGCATGCAGTTGAATATCTCGAAAGGCTATCCAGAACCGCCGACTCAGAAATACAGCATCATGCCATTCACGCTTTTAGAACCTGCGAATTATCAGAAGATATGATTAACAATCTCTTACTCGTATTAAAAAAGCCGGATTGGGAAGGATGGCCAGAACACTCAAGGCGCCTCTCTTGGGATAATCGTCGAGTTCGAGACCCTGTTTCTGAGGCCATAGGAAATCAAAACAAATTGCCTGCGGAAGCTATCGAAGTCTTAATGGAAGCGATGCATGGAAACGATCGGCACGCCCGCCGAAGAGCGGCTGACGCTCTAGGGTGTCGATCAGATCTAAAAGAAAACATCACGAATTTGGTAACATTGCTTGAAAGACCAATTAGCAGCGAAGATCTTTTCACACCTTACTTCCCCAATGATACACTCCATGGTGATGTCAAAGCTGCCTTGGAAAGTACAGTGGGCTTCCCATCTGAGAGTGTTAAAATCCTCGAGCGACTCTTGAAGTCGACGGACCCTTCGACTCGACATCATGCTCTACAAATTTTAGGAATGGAACCCAAAATTTCGCAAGAAGCCGTCAAAGATATCGTGGAACTATTCAAAATTTCTTCACAACACCCCCTATACAAAATTCACCCAGACGTAGTCACTGCTAAAAATATCTTGAAGCAGCAAAAGAAGCTGCCAATCGAAGCTATCAAATCACTCGTACAGCTAGTCCAAGCTACCCAGAATAAGAATAGTTATTCGGCCGCCGAGGTCCTTGCTTGTCAATTGGGATTACCACTAGAGCTGAGAAGTGGTCTACAGAAGCTTTGCGAGAGTTCAAATGTAATGGAACGGTATCATGCTTCCGTGGCATTGAATGACAAACTGAACTTGACAGAAACGACTCTTGCGGATATGATATACCTACTCAAAGATGAAAACCGCTATTTCCAAGATGTGGCTTATGATGTTTTATATCAACAATCGAGCCTGTCAAATGAAAACACCAAAAGGCTGATTAAAGTGATGGGAAAACGCCCGTTGGGTTGGGGAATGAGCATTATCCTAAAGAAACAATCTCGGATATCAGCTGAAGCTACTGCGAAACTTTTGGAATTGATTGAACCACTACAAGATGACTTACAGTATCATATTGCTGACGCTTTACGCAAACCTTCGACTGAATTGTCTGAATCAGCTATTTCGCGCCTAAGAGAACTTTCAAAGCACCCGGAGGAAATAGTACGAATGGTTGCTGTTACGGCCTTGAGCAGCCGTTGGAATCTCTTGAGTGATGAAATTCAATTTCTTCAAACAATGCTTCGAAGCTGGGACACGTCTTCCCGCATATATGCCGCTAGAGCCCTCGAGAAGCAACGGAACTTACCAGATGAAGTTATCACAGATCTCGTATCATTGATTCAAGACAGAATGGGGGGCGTCGTATCGGCCGCTGTGGATGCACTAAAAAAGAGGTCTGACTTGCCGAAAGACGCCACCCAGGCTCTGGCGAGTTTGTTGTTTGATCTGGATTGGGATGCCCGAGAGCTGGTCATTCGTATCCTAGAAAACCAGTCCGAGATATCTAGAGACGTCGCCAACGTCTTCATTTCACGACTCAAACCTATGGACTATGACGGATGTAGAGTTTCTAGATACATAGCAAAAGGGCCGACTCTTTTGGGAAAGATTCTCGAAGGCCTCGGGCTACCTTTACGGCCACAAAAATCTGCGAGCGCAAGCACTTTGAGCCCGAGTCTCGAAGATATAGAATCGCTTTATGGATGCTTTCTTTATCGCAGTTTCGAGGAGCATTTTTGGATGCAAGTCAACGATGACAAAACTTTGACGATTCATCAACCAAGTGGAACACGGATAGTTGCTCTGGAAATTGACTCAACAGATATTTTCCTGAACTGGCGGAAGAACTGGGAGGCAGCGGCTATGAACTGTGACACCTGTCGTTTAAATAAATACCAAGCTCGACCATCATGGCTACCACCCTTCGGGTGCCCGCCACGATGACGGGCGACCCTACCACGCCGACGCGAGAACGGCTTGACCAAGAGGACACACCGCACACGCGGGAGCAAGGTCCCTCATCCCCCACCATCTTCGGCAAGCAGCGAGCCAGAAAAGGCATAAGGATGCTCACACATTCCCGCCGGCAATCGACCTCAGAGGAAAAGAAGCTCCACGGCCACCCGAGAGGTTCGCTCGCGAAACGCTCGGACTTTAGCTCGATGGCATGCTACGGAAAGCAGAAAACACTAAACAGGTGGTTTCTAAGTTTTGTCAAACCCCAGTTCTATGCTTCACCGCCACACTTGGGTGCCCCAGCTGCTTGCCCTAGGCGAACGATGGCGCCCCTCAACCCACAGTGCGAACTGATATAATACAGAAAGTCTGCTGCTATGGCTTTGCTCTGGCCATATCCACCGCTGGCTAGTAGAAGATCCGTAAAATGCCGCTCGGGAATGCTATAAGTAGGGCTGTCTAGATGTATTTGACGTCACCAATTACTGACCGCTGCAATGGAGGAGACAAAGAAGACGCGGTTCGAGCAAACGCCTTCGAGAGCAAACTTTACGAGATTGACTACTCCTTGAAGCTGTAGTTCGAACAAAGAAAGTCAAGTTAAAGTTGACCGGTCATTGATTATCGATTATGACCGTTGTTCGCGACAATATGTATTCCTATTTATGCTGTTCCAACCCGAATTGGGGCTGAGAGAAATCAGCATGCATGAATGTGATCCTATCGCTGTTGAAATCTAGGTATGCATAGGTCCTTTTCGGCAGCGCTCATCGTCTGGCGTTCTGCAGCATTTTTGCTACGGTTGAGATAGATAACAGTGTCAATATCCGCCTAAATAAGGCATCAAGCAGGTACGAGCCCAGATTCCCTGTACTTCTAGTTAAAATAACAGTAGTAGGCGCAGTTGTTTCCCTAATACCTATACGTAGTCCATCTGGAAGTTGCCGGCGAAACTGGTCGTACACCTTCTGAAGAAACTGTTGTTGCTCTACCAACTGCTCTGGTGCCTCTGGGACTTGGGACGCCTTAGACTCCCGAGAAATCGGGTCATGGGTAGCGTCGTGGGATTAGCGTACACCGCCTTTTGATTCATCCAACTCGGAATCTATACGGATTTGAGTCGAGGAAATGGCGTCTTGAATGTTAAGTGAATCATCCCCCGCGAGGAATATGTCTTCGTCTAGCTTCAAAGACGCGTAATTGGTTATTTTCTGAAAAACCATACGAACGAAGCTGTGAAGTTCGTCAGAGCGAGCGACGTCAACCTGTACCTCATAACTTGGTGTGCGGGCCGGAGCTTCGAAAACTTCGCACATCTCTGATTCAAAAAGCTGCGCTGTCTCGCTTCGCCTCAAAGTACCTTTGACTGTTCGCGAGAATCTCTATGAAGAGTCTGCAATGATGAGATGCGACTTATGTAGTTGGCCGTAGCTAGGAGATAGCGAGTTGACCTTTTCAATGAGAGACCATACAGCGTCTATGAAGTTTTGAGGGCTCTCCGTCGGCCATCTCCAAATTAACCGCAGGCTGCGACCTTCCGTTGCCAACATACATGACTGAGATTAAATGTGGGTGGGAGCCAATCATGGACTCATTATCAAGCGGATGAAGCTTCTCGCTATGTGATAATACAATAACATCGTCTGAACGACCTCGGTATTTCCAATGATGAGGTTTTGTCGGATGCTTCGAGTACAAGTCTCCGGTTGAAAAGGTAAGCTTGTTGTCTTGGAAAAAATGATTTATAGGCATCTTTGGTTTTGTCTGGCCCTGTAATTCGGAGTTGAAAGGCTCGCTCGTCAAGCTCAACCCCAAGCTTTGGTTCACCGAAAACTCTTGGCTCCGTGGAGAAAGTCTCCAATGCTCCGCTCTCCGTGATTATAGCCAAGCCTTTCGCCTTTCACGATACTACTCAATCTCCGATGACCCCGCAGACGCCATTGCTGCTGGTATAATAATGATCTAGTATTATAATCTTGAGACGTTTCGGTCTAGAAACTTGATTGAGAGCCGCCGAATTTAGTGCGCCGCTATTCGTGGACTCTTCCAGATCGAGACCCGGCTAAGGTAATTGCGTGAGCAAGCGACGAAAAACGTCACGCTGATCCCCCTGGCTCAACCCTGGCTCGGGATAATGAAGGCCGAGAGGACACGATCTTGATATTGGAGTTAAGATTAATTGAAATACGGTTTAGGGTAGACTCTTTACCCGGAGCCGTATGACGAAATCATCTAAATATATAGGGACCGCCCTCCTTCCCTGCAGCATGATGCGGCTACCTGAAGTACTCGGCTCACGAGCTCCGGAAATCGAGGATGCATCCTAATGTGTTGATTTACTGGGCGCTCGGTCTACCTTGCGTCGCCAGTCGTGTCTTATCAACAACAATCACGAACGGTTCTTCAGATGTCGCGAATGTGAAGTGGCTCGAAGGCAAGCCGGCCTTGAATCTCGGCACTACCTTCGGCGTGCCGTGGCCACAGGGGAAACATGCGGGTGATCAAGTCACCTTCTCAGCTACGACAGACGGCGGCGAGGCCGTGGCTCTTCAGTCATGGATAACGTCTTACTGGGCCGATGGCTCTATTAAGTGGACGGGTCATGCTGTGCCGGGCTCCGAGACGATACCTGATGGGTATAAAGTCACAGTCTCTCAAGGTACCACGCGACGGATCAAACAGCGAGCTATCAAGGTCAATGACGCGCAGGATGGGATTACTGTCGATACGGGAAAGATCAAGGCCTCGTTTCCCAAATCGGGAAATGTGCTAATTGACTCCTTGAGCACATCTAGCGGGAAGGTCGTGGGTAAGAACGGCAAGCTCGTTTTGCAATCTCAGTCTGGGGTTGCGGATACTGGAGACAAGTCGGTGAATAGGGAGATTGACTACTTCCAATTCGAATCGAAAATCAACACGACAACGGTGGACGAGGACAGCTCAGTACGAACCTTGGTCACGGTTCGAGGTGACCATCGCATCGGTAGTGAAGGGTCTGCATCGACGCATGCTCCTTGGATCCCATTTACGATACGATTCTACCTGTACGCCGAATCCGACACGATTAAGATAGTACACACACTTCTCTTCGACAGAGAGGCGGACAAGGACTTCATTACTGGAATTGGACTTCGTTTTGATATCCCGCTGGCCGACGAGGAGCTATATGACCGCCACATCAGAATCGCGGGCGTAGACGGCGGCCTACTAAATGAAGCTGTGCAAGGAATTACCGGCCTACGCAGAGATCCTGGCGCAGCGGTTCGCACGGCTCAGTTCGAAGGCCAGAAGACACCGGACGTCTCCACGTGGGCTACAACAGTCAGCTCGAGACTACAATGGATTCCAGCCTGGAACGATTACACGCTGACACAACTATCCCCCGACGGATTTACATTGAAGAAGCGAACTAAAGCCGGCCAGGGCTGGGTGAAGATTCCTGGCGGAACCCGAGCCCCTGGGCTGGCGTATCTTGGAGGGGCTACAGCTGGTGGTTTGGCCGTTGGCCTCCGTAACTTCTGGAAGCGATACCCCACGAGCATCGATATATCAAACGCAGCCACTGACTCGGGCCAAATCACGTTGTGGCTGTATAGTCCAGCTGGCGAACCGATGGACTTGCGGCAGTTTCATGACGGCCTCGGCGAGGACACGTACGCTAAACAGCTAGATGCGTTAGAGATTACCTACGAGGATTACGAGGATGGATATAATACGCCTCATGGCATCGGACGGACCAACGAGATATACATTCGACCGTTTGAAAGCACGCCATCATCAGATGACCTCGCAGCATTCACCGAATTCATCAACGAGCCGCCTGTGCTGGTTCCCGCACCCGAGTACATCAAGCAAACCGAAGCAATTGGAACCTATTGGGATGTGCCAAATAACACGGCCACTCAAGCTGCACAGACTATCGAGACACATTTAGACTTCCTCAACAAGTTCTATCAAGGACAGATAGAACAGCGGAAATGGTACGGGTTTTGGGACCACGGCGATTTCATGCACACGTACGACACGGATCGCCATACATGGCGCTATGACATCGGCGGATACGCGTGGGACAACTCAGAGCTATCGCCCGATCTGTTCTTCTGGAACTACTTCCTGCGCACGGGTCGCGCAGACGTCTACCGGTTCGCCGAGGCGCACGTCCGCCACACGAGCGAGGTCGACGTGTACCACCTAGGCGCGTACAGCGGGTTCGGGACGCGGCACGGCGTGCAGCACTGGGGCGACAGCGCGAAGCAGATCCGGGTGTCGACGCCCATCTACCGGCAGATCTTCTACTTCGTGTCGGGCGGCGACGAGCGCGTGGGCGAGCTGCTGCACGCGCTCATGGACGCCGACAAGACGTTCCTGACGGTCGACCCGCGGCGCAAGATCCGCGAGGACAACGGCACGTACGTGCCCGACCCCGCGGCCATCGACCTCGACCTCGGCATCGACTTCTCGGGGCTCGCGGCCATCTGGCTGATCGAGTGGGAGCGCCGCGGGCCGCGCTGGGCCGAGGCCAAGGCCAAGCTCAACGCGACCATGCACGGCATCGCGGCGCTCAAGAACGGCTTCGTGACCGGCCTAGGTCTGTACAATATCGAGACAGGAGACGTACGCCCGCCGGCAACGGATCCCAACAACGAGGGCGTCGTGCTCGTCTCGCACCTGTCGGCGAGCTTCGGGCTGCCGGAGATCGTGGCACAGATCACGCGCTACATGGGCGCGGACTTGCCGAAGGCGTTCGATCAGGCCTGGCTCGACTACTGCTACTACTACGGTGCAGGCGCGGCCGAGCAGACGGCACGCTACGGCGTGTCGTTCGGTACCCTCAACCTCCGACAGGGCCACTCGCGGCTCACGGCGTACGCGGCTCGGAGGCTGGGCAACGCGACGCTAGCTGCGCGGGCATGGAACGAGTACTTTAACACGGACGGCTTCGCGCCGTCGGCACCGTGGGCGAGCGTGCCGCTGACGGGCAGCCAGGTGCTGGCGCCGGTGGACGAGGCGGCGTGGATCTCGACGAACGATGTGGCGCTGTATGGGTTAGCTGGTATCGAGAACCTGGCGCAAGTCGGCTATGCGCTTTGATTGATAGGCAGTAGCTAATGTAATCCGTGCCGCGATATGGGCGACTTGTTATCGCTAATGCACTCGTTTGCTATGTGACTAATATGACTAATGAGACTCTCATAGTGGCCGCCAAGACACATTGCTGGCATATCTAGAGACGTGGATATAAGTAGTTTGAAGACGAAATCGAGGCATTGCGGCAGGTGATCCTAGTCATGGTATCGTTCACATTCTTGCTTGTGTTGCTAGATACATACTCTGTAGATAGAAAGGGCGTGCCTTTGGTACTTGGGCCACGCTGCATCTAAGTTTTGACTGCCTCTTCGCGGTGTGCAAAATAGGTTAGGTGGGTTGTTAGGATAGCCGAAGGAAGAAGACCGTCTTGCGCACGTTGTGATTACTAAGCAGTTGGAGAACTAACGTCATAGGCCAAAAGTAACCTAGCCATCTCCATCCGATTACAGTCTGCGGTTTCCTAGTGTAATGGTTATCACAGTGGATTCTGATTCCACTAATCTGGGTTCGATTCCCAGGGAGACCTTAAATGTCGTATCTTTTTCCCTCCCACCGGATATTTTAGTCCTTCTCCATGACACTCGAATTTGCACCAGGTGTCTTTTTGGATTTAATTATCTTTATTATTCGTGCATGTGAATAAGCAGCCGGGCGAGGTGGTGAGCCGAACTTTGACTCCCCGACTACATAGGTATATATGTAGTTCTGCCTTGGTTGGTTGCAAAGAAGCAACTTCTTGATGAAAAAGCAGTAAGATGCAAGTTCTTCTATATATGAACTCAGTTGGGAAGGTATTCGTGCTATTAGTGTTGTTAGTTGAAAGACACGACAGCCACAGCCAAGCCTTAAATCTCGATTGTATCCCAGGTATTGAATGTATTAATACCCAGCTTGTTCATCGTACCTTTCTAAAAGGTAAACAAACCCAGGCTGTGCATATCGCACTTGACGCAAGTCCAACACAGTAGTAGATTCCACTAGTTATCACATTTCATTGTTTCTTCCTTGTTTACTTCGCCCGCTCTCTTCGCTTCTTTTCCACTTGACTACCAATACTGCAAACAGCTTAGTCGAAACATGCTCGGCAACTTCGCAAATTGAATTATTCATATACTATTTGGAGACTATTCCATCGTTAATTTCTCAATAATAGCTGCAATTCAAAGCCGTTTCCCGACCAAGAGGATATAAGCACATCCCCCGGTGCTACGTGATTCGCCATGAATCGCTTATGCCAATCTTCATATGGCAGCCTAGAGGCTGTCATTAGCCTGTCTAACTTCGGCGGTGGTGACTGGCGTAGACTTATGCACTTCACTCGGGACCGGATGACAGGCCAGTGGTCTGCCCAGGCCGTTATCTGTGACCACCCTATAACCGGTGGCTCCATCGTCCAAAACATTGCCAAGCTTCACGATGATCAAGAGCACGGAGATTTCGAAGTCGTTGTTCTTGAAGAGACGGGTCTGAAGCACTATACTCGCGGGAACTATGTTACCGCTCCGTTGGAAGTCAAGGCCTGGGAATGCACGGCAACCATACTCGCCGATGATGGGTCATATCCTCCCGGTACGTTAGCTCCCCGCCCCTCTAGTATATTTGGAGCACGGCTGGTTTCGTCGGAGTGGCCCTGAAGCTAGGATACCCACTTCCTGCGTCTAAACACTTTTTCATCTCACTCCTAATGCCGACGCTGCTGACAAAAAAATTGCTGAAACTAGCTGTCGCCGCGGCCCCTTTACTACAGACTCGGATCCCTATGAATGGCAACATATTTGAAACCACCCTCGAGACTGTGGTTTTGGGTACAGATATGACCCATGTACACTATCGCTGCTCCCAACGAACAAGTAGCAACCTAAAACAAAAATGGCACAGAGGAGAGACGATTGGGGGGTTGGGTAACGGTACAGGACCAGCTACCTTGTACCAGACTTCCCCAAATATGCTACTGGCATTTGTCCCTACCAAGAATGGCATTGAGGAATACTCCTTTGTGGCTGACGCCTGGAAGTTCATCGCGGTAGTATCAACGATGCAGGGCCCTACCTGCGTCTACAGCGGTCCCTTCTCAACCCCGGCTACCCTCCGTGCCCTCGTTTATCAAAACTTCCGGATTGGAGAGTTTGAGGAAGACCCCATAAGTCGAACCTAGGATGAGGTCTATTCGGTAATCCCGGCCTCCATGAGAGAAATTCGCGAAACACCATATCACTTTGTCTACAACACAAACCCAATTTCAATCGTGTCACAGTCCAGCGCTAGACTTGGCCATTCTCCAACCGAGGCCATTGCCTTCCATGCTGGCGGAACTGGCTGGAAGGATACATGGATGGTAATACACTGGAGTAATCCGGTAGGAACGAACGAATGGATTGTTTCTAGCATTGTGTTGGGTGACATTACTGGTATGCCTCTATAAACAGGTGCCGACAAAAGGTGGTGGGTTCCCTCATGCCTATTGATACTAGGACTACGGAGGGGATTCAGTCAATATCCAATTCGTCATTTGGGGTTTGAGATACAATTTCTCGGTTCCCAAGGTATGAAACGGCATGCTCTATTTATAGTATAATTCATCAATAAAAAATCACATTAAGTTATATCGCAGTTTTACTTTCTTCTCTTAGCCCCGTAGATTGCTAAGTAGCTATGTTTACCAACTTTCATTACTTTTAAACTACTATGCAGTTCCCGAAAAGAAACATTTAGCTATTTATACTCAATATCGTATCTTAATATTTGATGTCACTCATTCTACTCAAGATTACTAATAACGACTTACTATGTTGGGACGGCCAGACAAGATTTTCGGATTCAAACTAACCTTCTGTGTAATAAGCTTCGTAAAGTTACCTTGTGCTCTTATAGTAGAATGGGTCTACGTACTATAAAGCTTTTAGAGTTTTTTTTTTCAATATTTGATCTGTATCAGTCTATTGAAAGCATTGCTAACATAACTACCTTAGTGACGTAGTGACGTAGATCGCGGATCTTCAATAATACATTGATAAATCTACGTTCGCATCTACAAACTCCTCTAGATACCCGTTATGGAGAAAATGCCTGCATTCTGGATCCCCGCTATCATGAGTGCATATGGAATAAGACAATGCTCCATCGTGACATACGCGCATAATCGACGGGATCTCGATGATTTCCCCTTCTTCAAGGTCTTCACAGGCGTAGCACATTCTGCTGAAACCGCCCGTGTCTGTATTCAACACTGGTCTGGAGTATGCGTCCTCCTTAAGATTCGCGCCGCAGGCAAGGCAACGGAAAATCTGGAGAAAATCAAGAGCGTTATGGTAGGTCTTTATCATGCGTTCTTTTCTGGCAGGATCGCGTTCCTGCGACAGGTGCTGGACTAAGTATACATAGAGCATGAGAACGTACGCGAGAGCGGTGATGTGGTTCTCTGTCGTGGGAAACCACATCCACGCTACCGGTTTTGTATTGAAGCGCCTAGTACCGATACAAGATATAGTAATGGCGAGGCTTTGGACACACTCGACTAAGCTTTCTGGAACTGCCTGGTATGGCGACCTGATAACAGCGGTTGGCGAGAACATCTCACCTGGCAGGTAGTATGCTTCAAGAATTCTAGAGGCTCGGGTTTCTTCCGCCGTCCATGAGCACGAAGATAGAACAGCGGTTATTTCAGGTGTCAATGCAACATGAGCATGCAGATCATCAATGAGCGCCGCTAGTGCCCGAATCCAATCTGACCTATCTTCTCTAAAACCTAGGGTATCAGCGATATCGGATAAGTCATCCCTCCAACGCAGACCCGGAATTCGCCATGTAGGCATATCTGTGGTGTTATGGATCGAATGGTCGGACATGATAAAGATGATTAAAAAAGACTAGCATATGATAAGGCGGTTCAGTCTTTCTAGTGATTCTCAAACAAGTGCGTGCGATGTAAATAGTTATGAAGTTCGGTCTCCTTCTAGAGCTCGCCTCGAATTTAAGTTGAGTGGTTCGGTATGTATTTTGCTCTTTCTCTTGTAAACAATGGCATTATTCATCGATATTAAAAGAGTAAGTTTTCTTTGACAAGTCGAATACACAAAAAACATATTTTCAAACGACAATGTCGAGTTTACTAATAAAGTCAAAAGCCGATAAACAACCATCTAGATCAAATAAAAGATCCTTTGAGGCGTAGTGAGACTCTCTTTGTGTCCACAATACGAAAGAAGTTGAAAATACTTACGTATGCGACCTTTAAGCGCTAGACTGAGGGCTCTATTGTCAGGCAATTTGGGTCTCACAGTGAATAGAAAAGCCGTTGTTGCTAGAAAGAAAGGTATGAAATGTAGCTCACTGACCCATGCTTACCATCGTTACCTCGCATAGTGACTGGGTCGTGTGTAAATATAAGCTCATGCATTAACAATCTGAGGTGGTTTGGTTCCAATTACACGAAATAATAACTATTAGGTAATCAAATCATTAGAAAGACGCCAGTGATCGTTTAAAGATGTTTATAATAAATATTATTATTTAAGGGGAGGAGTCTTCGGAAATTCCTAACCCCTAACCCCTATACTTGACTTAGCCTAGACTTAACAGTGACCCAACTGCGACCTGTCATCACTTTACAGCCAAGGCACCTGGAGGATTGAATCATATAATATCTAGAACTTGATATAGAACCTACAACGCCACTGTCACGGCTGGCAAAACTAAGTCACAACCCAGTTTGTATCCGGCGTCCCTACCTCAACATAATCAATGCCCGCATCAACCTTCCGATCATCACTCGGCTTCCTCACCCTCACCACAGCCGAGCACAGCGACTGCACCCAGTACCTCTTTCCCGGCCCAACAGACTTGCGCCCGACCATCGCCAGAAACTCCTGCGGCCCTCCTTCCGAGCCCAGAGGCCTCTGCAGAATCAGCACGTAGTCCCTATCGTACGCCCAGTCTACGTCATTGTCAGCCACGAAGACGACGTATTTATAGGACACCACGGCGGGCGACTCGGGCGGCGGAGATGCGACAGGACCTTTCTCAGCAGCTTTGGCAGGCGGCGGCGGAGCGCTTTTCCCAAAGCCAAACCCGCCCTTGCCGAGGCTGGGGACCTTCCCGAACGAGGGCGGCATGGGCACGGTGGGCATCGCGGGCGGCCGGAAGGCCAGCATGCTCGTGGCCACGGGCGGGGCGTAGGAGACGCCGAAGCGGCGCTCGGCCATGTTGATGGTGAGGCCGTGCTTCTTGGACGCGAAGCTGACGACGTAGCCGGGGTAGTCGACGGGAAGGCCGGTGGTGGGCAGCAGGATGGTGCGGTCGCCGATCACCGTGGACAGGAACTCGCGGTCGATGCCCAGCCGCCGCGGGATGTACTTGGTCACGTTGACCTTGACGTTGAGCGCGCTGACCTCGACGTGGATGTCGTTGAGGTTCAGCCCGCTGTAGTCCTGGATGTGCGCGTCCTTCGTGTCGTCAGGGTCGCCCAGGCCAGAGGACCGGTGGCCTAGGAGCGACACGGGGGCCCAGCGGAACCCGGGCAGGCTGAGGCGCTTGTAGTTGTTGAAGATTATGCCCTGGCGGAAGCGCCCGATTTCTTGTAGGAAGGCCTTCATGCGCAGCTCCGCGGTCGCTGTGCGGTCTTTCTCGACCTCGAGCTGCGCGTATGTCTTGACGTTTAGCCCGATCACGGACGCGACGCAGAGGAGCTCGTCGTCGATGTTTGTGGTCGAGCGGTAGCCGAGGGACTTGGCGAGGTGGTTGTAGACGAGCCATTTGTCGTGAGCAGGGATCTGGCCATCCCGGATGCCGTTGACGATGCGCTTCACGGTCGTGTAGTAGAAGCTTGTCTTATTCGACGCCTGGCGTGGGAATGAGACAGGGGAGCCCTGGTATGCCATCTTCTTCTGGAACTCGAGCGCTAACTCGTCGACATCCGTCAGCTTGAGCGGCTTGTCCTCGAGCTGGTAGTAGACTTCCCGCGCTAGGAAGCCCTCTTGGTGAGTCCACAGCCGCCGCGACCATCCCGACGCGTAGATCCTGTAACAGATCTCGAAGACGGACGCGGTCGAAGGAATCGACATTAGCCACGGGTCGATGATTAACACTGCTACGCTTTCGCCGTAGATCTCGCGCATCGACTGTATGCTTTTCTTCTTGTAATTTCGGCTATCCTCGTCAAGGCCGACAATACAGCACAGCGTGTCCATCCAGAAGCCGGGCGCTGAATGCGCTCTCTTCTTGGAGAGGTGATTTGCGCAGAGAGCATCTACGAGTGTCTGGATCTTTTCCAGTTGGCAGTAAGGAAGGGAATTGTCAAAAGGGTTCCCTTTCCCATCTGCCCATCTATTGACAGTTAAGTGTTCGGCTCGGACTTTGCTGTCGGTGAGTACAGTTGGGGAGACTTACACGTGAGAGATTGCCACAAAAGGGGGGCACTTAGAACTGTCCTCCGCGTATGAATCTTTCTCGTGTCCATATGTAGTGATCCCCTTCTGCTCGGTGTCCCATCTTAAGACGGGGAGGCGACCGACATCCATTATTCCTTTGATCGCCTCGCGCATGGATGTAGGATTCGTTTTCAGCTCTGGAAACACATGACCGGCAAATTTGGGCTCTGGATCGTAGTCATCGTCGTGGCACGCGGGATCATGCTTGGTGGTGTACGTCCCATCAGATATTTTCGCCTCGCAGCTTTGATCGGTACATGCATAGTGGTCATCCAGCTCCTCTAGTGTCCGACCAGTTGCCGCCGCAATGTAGTATTGGCCGTCGATGTCAAAATCCTCCATAATCATCGCCGCATCGGACCGGCACCATTTCCGCTGAATGCGCTGGTATAGGAGAGAAGAGTTGGTCACTGGCCAGCGCTCTTCGTTAGGAGGCTTGTTGTAGATGGAAAAGGCGGCCTTGCGCAGCGTTGAGGCGACCGCGATAATAGCGGTCGTAGTATCAGCCGAGACATCCCACAGTATCTTGCCGTACTGGTGGATTGACCGATGGTCTTTCCCATTTGCGCAGTGGTAATCTACGATCTTGCCCACAAAATCGAGGATTTCGAGAGCCTGGCCGAAGCTCTTCGCGTCTCCTGACACCTTGTGAGCCTGCCACCATTGTTGAATAAACTGCGGTAGCTTGGCAGTGGTGACTAGTCGGGCTGTCTGCGGCTTGTGAACACTTCGCAGCGTTATGGGGACAAGGAAGTCATCCGTCTTGGCCTCAACGCCGCTTAGACGAAAGACCTCGATGATAGTTCCGAAGAGAAGCCAAGTCTGGAAGAAACAGTCGATTTCCCATGGTGTTTTCGGAGGGTTTTTGACTGCATTCTCTTCTATGCCTCCAAGAAGGTCATCATCTTTCTTGGGCTGGGCCCAGACTTCCTCATACGTCCACTTGAGCTGTTTATAGAAGTTGAAGTAGTCAGAGCTGCTATCAGTGACGTTTTCATACCAACCAGTTTCCGGGTTGTCGTAGGCTAGCTTGAGCCATGGCTTGGCTCCCTCGGGTAGGATGAGGTGGTCCATGTCAAGGCACTAAACACTCTGAGGTTATAAATTTCGCATAGAGCCGCTATCAAGACAGGCGAACTTATGAGAAGGGTCTAGGGAAGTTAGGTGGGGCATAGCAACAGAAGTCTCTAGCCATTGATTTATGCAGTTCAGCCAGTTTTCTAAAAGCCGATGTGATCGCTATCTTGAAGGCCTAGCCCGACAATGTCCTCCAACACATGTTGGATGCTCAGCTCGCAGCTGTCCGGAGATCATCGACTACTTGGGCATACATGGCGGTCGACAGCTCTCAAAGAACAATGCAGGGTGGTCGAGAACAATCACTCGCCTTGTCTGCAGTCAGGCAATATATCCCGTCGTCAGCAAATCACCATGGCTCGCTTAATCTTCCAGCTGCTGAACCCCATGTTTCTGTCAGCAGCTATGCAGGACATACCCCAATCAGCGAAACACCCTTTACAGTTTATGTAGCATTCCTAGATATGTGGCGCGGTTAGATAATCTCCGCGCCAGGTGATAGTTACCGTAAAGATATGGTTAAAACATGCTAAGGCCAATGATAATACCTTAGTAGGTGGCAGCAGAGTGCTGACCACCTACCGTTGTATCGGCATTCGTGCGGGGTTGCCGATGTTCTAGTTTCATAGGTGTTAACTCGTAAAGCACTTGAAGTCCCTATATTAAACTAGCTAGGCCATATTCACACAGACAAGGGAGGGTAGAGACGTTATTATTTCTTTTTTCCTTACTGTAGCTATTTTTTCATCGACACCGAGAATCAGATGGCACCAGTGCTTCAAGATCGAGCCTTTAACTTGAACGGGCCGTCCGCTGGATTCCGTACCACATGGTCAAGTCCAAGCGACTATGCATTCACAATTCTACTATTAGTCGGCGGGAATGTTGTTTCTATGGCTCTCGCACAGCTCGCGGGCGGTAGGCTTACGCCCGTCGCCTTCTCTTTCGGTGAGTCCTATATCTCATTAATTGGTGTTCCGACGAGTTGGTTATTCGCCTCGGGGGCTCGAGGTGGAAAGAAGGTGTTCCTAGGGGTGTTACGCAGGATGACCTTTATTACCATTGACTAACCCGGATGCCAGGCTGGGTTGCGTACGCCACGAACGCCATCAACTCCGCAGTCGGCGAGAACAAGTTGATGCCGCCCGCAGACACACCTTGCATGATCATCAACGTAGATAATCAGCAGTCCCGCGGTAACGGGTCCTGGATTCTCGGCCGTATTATGCGTGATTTCGAATACTGGATGGACCGGCCTGTCAAGGACAAAGTTACCGAGGTCAAAAAGAGCAAGTTCCAGTATGACGTGGATCAGGCCAAGAAGCACGGTAAGGACCCCGACAGCGTCGAATACCCGGCCCATGCCGGCCTAGTGGTAAGCTTCTGGAAGTTCGACTCAGAGAAGAAGGGTCAACTTCAGAGGCCTGGGCGAGATCTATTGTTCTGGTCTGGCATTGTTATTACAGTCCTTCAATTAGGGCTCGCCGCAGTCCCGTTTGGAGTCTATGGGAATTGGAGTGTCTTTCTTGTAACGGTGGCTGGTATAATTCTGTGCTTTACAACTGGGTTCTGGGAGCAATGGGGCCGAGAGAAGTGGGCGTGCAGGCAACTCCCTCCTGGAAAAAAGAGAACTTTTATTCTGGTAGGCGACCAATTATAATTAAAACCGGATCTATGCACTAATATTTACGACAGTAAGCGAGTTTGAGATGCCTCATTCACAATCTCCACCCTTAAAGTCCCTTTCCTAGTGTCTTTGGGCCTTGATTATGTGAATATAACTAACTGATAATCGCTTTAACTAGGACTCGGGGGAATGGCGCACAGCATGCCATTGTCATCGAGGGTGATGGTTTCGGCCTAAACCTAGAAGATCTATGCACCGGTTTCGATAACCTAGACGAGCCGTCTATCCCAGTGTCGACGCGCTTCGCCGTGATCATCCTCGGAATTTTGTGGGTGGCACTACTTATCACAAGCTCTGCGATCACGGACCAGTCGTGGTTCCTCATAGCCGTGGGTCTCATAGGAATGCTACAGAACATATTCGTCGCCGCTTGGAGTAGGAGGCCAGAAGCCTTTGGGCTCCCTTTAAAATTCCAAGCTGTTATCGGAAGCCCAAAGGTGTTTACAGCAATCGTTGAGTCCGAAAAGGCGTATCCGAAGGTTGGGCGCGCGCTGGTCGGTACGTTCTTCCCTGGTGGTATTTACCCCAAAGAGGAAGAGGAGCTTGCTGCGATCGAAGCAGCCGCAAAGGAGAAGAAGTCCAATGAGGAGGCTACTGTGGGTACCGAGATCAAAGTTTAAGATGGAGGAGAGATGTGGCTTGGTTGATTTTGGTTAATTTTCGGTGTCTACGGGGATTGGGAATTTGCTGACATTAAAGTATTAAGGACACCTTATTGATTATCAGAGAATAGAAATAGTAGGTTGATATGAGCGTTAATTAAACCTGAAAGGTAGTATATTCTGTCGAATTGCTGTCGTTTTTTATTAAGACCTTGTGTATGTTATCTCTAGCCACCCTCAACAAAACACTGCAGAGAACCCCAGCTCCCGAGGTTCACGAATGCATCGTCGACATCGGTGCAGCCGCTATACTCAAAGGAATCAACCCCGTTGGCAACCCCCGTGCAATCGTCATTTACATACACCGTGCAGAATCCCGTCCTAATGACGAATGAACCTGGCTGGCTGAACGTCCCAGACGAGCATGGATTGGGCCCGTCGAAGCCCCCGCTCGTGAAGAATGCGCAGGACTCGCTCGTGTCCGAATTCTGAGGTAGGTCGCCTTTAATCTTTATGCATGTCTCGCCGAGCATTTGTGCGCCATAACCTTCTAGAACGTACTATATCGATGAAAGAAGCGTTAAAAATGCCGAGATAAAAGGAGAGTAAAACTTACGTATGAGAAATCGGTAGATTTCGAGATATCATCACATGACCCGTCGTACTATGAAAATGTTAGAATAATGTCCGAGTCTTTAATTTTTTCCCTCTTCAACTTACAGCAGCCAAGGTCCACGATGACGTTGGAGTTGGGGCAGATGAGGTCGTAGAAGCAGCTTTTGAGGTAGAGTCTGAAGTGCTTGTGGTACTGGGCATCACGATGGGAGATGTTGATATAGTAGTTGATGTTATAAAGGTCATAGTTACAGATGATGATGGTGATGATGATGATGATGATATGGAAGGCGTTGCACTAGAGGCTGGTGTTGAGAATGTTGTTGGGCTCTCGGAGGTCGTCAACATTTCACTTGAAGTGCTAGGCATGACACTCGTAGTATTAGACGCCATGTTGGAGAACAAGGTCCCGAATTCCGAGATAGTGAAGCCCGCTGGGGTCGTGAGATCCGTCGGCCAGAACTCTAATGGTATCGTCGTCCCACTAACAACCGTGGCACCAGCAGCGAGAGCACTGTCGAAATATGAGCTAATAGTCGCTTGAGCGCTTATCGCGCAAGCCGCCACGGTTGTCGTTGTCGCTGTTGTTGTCACGTCGCATCCGGTCGTCGTCATAGTCGACGTCTCACAGGTAATTGAACTACTTAGGACTGGGGAGCTCGTTATTGATGTACAAGTGACGTATAAGTCATATCTAGTAGTGGTGCTCGTGCATGAGCTTGTAGAAGATGAAGAAGTGGGAGTAGCAGACGAGGAGGGAGAGTCAGATGATGAGGGAGAGTCGGTAGGGGAGTCAGTCGGCTCTTCCGTTGGAAAGGACGGGTCGCCCTCCGGATCTAATGTGATGGATGGCATGTTCGATGAAAATCCCAAAGAAGCCTCGATGTCCGCGGGTGGAGGAGGCAAGATACCGGGACCGGTGACACCAGGGATGATGATGCCGCCACCATCTCCGAGGGAGGGACAGAACCAACAGTTCAATTTAGGAATGATGGGCCACCCGTGGGAGTCATGTGTAGCTGTAGATACTCCCATCGTAGTAGAAGCAGAAACCGTGCTCCAGTCTATAGTGATGATTGGAGGGGCTGTGGTACTCGAAGATGGGACTGTAGAGTCAGTCGAACCTCCCCCTGACGCCGTCGTTGATGTGACTATGTCTGTGGAAGAGGGAATTATGCTCGAGCTCCCGGGCGTGCTGCTGATCTGGGTTGAGCCCGAAGACGAGACCTCAGATGTAGGTGTCGTAGATGAGCTTGTAGAAGAGCCCATGGGAGTCGAAATGAATGTTCCATTTGCGGAAGAAGTGCTGCTGATAATGGTGCTCACAGACGCGCTTATAGACGCTGAGCTAGCAGATGAGCTGCTTGAAATGGGACTACTTGACGTGGATCCATTGTCTGGCTGGGAAGTTGGCGTTGGTACACTAGTAGTTGTCAAAGTTGAAATACCAGAGCTCGGCGTCGTTAGAATGGCAGAGAGTGTAGCGCTGCTTGCAGGCACAGATGAGCTTAGGCTAGAGACACTGCTGTTGGAGAAAGGAGCGCTGCTAGTAGGTATCGAGCTCGAAAACGCGATGTTTCTGTCTGCAAGGTCTGCAATTGGAACGCCGAGGGGGTAAAAGAGACGAGCAAACGCTACATTCGAGGCCCAAAGAAGCGTTATGCATCTCAATGGCGAGATGTGAACCATTATGATAATCGTGTTCGAGATCTCTAAAGAGACGATCACTCATAGACTTGTTGTTCGTTGAGTCGATGGAATGGGAGATACATAAGATCAACCAACATCTGGGCTATTGCGCTCAATATAGGCAAAAGTCAAGGTTCTTCAGAGCCTTGAAGAAAAGCATCGATAAAAAATTCCACATTATCAGCTCATTTCAACTGAGCAGCACTATTTTGGGCCGTTTGCCGCCGTGCATATGCTGAAACGATGTTGATCTGTTGATCTCACCGGTGCGTCGAGGAAGGATTCACAGCCCCGACGATCTGAATCCGCCGGATCGCATAGCTCAATTGATCGAACCTCTCAACCTAGCGTCAGATTAATTAAAGAATTAGGAAGCTGATCTGGTCAGTTATGGGACGAGGCTGATAGCCAAACACGTCTATAATTAGTAAGGTCAATTATGATTTCGTTACTTGAATTTCCTGAACCCCTAGAACTAGGCCATACTCCCCATGCGACATAGGGTCCCCGATTCGTTATTATGTCTTGCTCCCCGAGTCTTTCTTCCAAGTTTGCCTGTTGTCAAGATCACATTTCGCCCACTTGCTGCATCTAGCATCTCAAAACGAACTCGCGACCATGGGTATGCCAGTGAGAGTATGGACTCTTCTGGCGTTCATCGTCGCCAGTACTGTTGCTTCACTCGACAAACGCGGGTCGAGTATCATCGTTGGATATCGATCTGTCTCTCCAGTTTGTGCCATTCTACTTCAATCGAAAAATCCAGCCTAGTTGTCTTCTAATCAGTGCCCACAGGATGTTGCCAAGCAATACCATGATGCAGGAAATACTCTAATCACGCCAGTGCTCAAAAACGCACCTAGCTCTGATCAACTTGGACCCGGAGCCTACATAAGTCCCACGCGGGGAGACTGGCCTCTGGTGCCACCCGACGTCTGGGATTGCGCTATTCTCGCAGACTCTAGGTAAGGTTGCTACATTATTGGTTGTCATCTATACTTGATTAAACCGCGTACTGACTCTGACTAGCGCATGGAATATTGCCAATAAGGCCTGGGTTCCAAAGACGGCGGATGACGGCTGCACGGCGCTATGGTATGATAAAGGCGGGAACGGAGGTAAGTTTCTCAGACCTCCTCGTGTGGGAGTTCAGCGTATAGCCAGTGTCGCGTCACCATTAAGCTAACTTGCTGCGTTATAGTGTCCAACAGAAACGCGTACCTGCAAAGCATAGGCGGCGCTGGTTTCACGACATCGAACACGGTGCTCTTCAGTCAGATCTCGGGTACAGGTGGCGAGGGTGAATTGCCATATAAGGTGCAGATTCTGATACCCAAAACATTATTCGGTTCGAGTGGCGGCTTGAATCTGAATGTCCAGTGCGCAGCAAGGTCAAACCAGGAGGGAATTGACGAGATCAGCTTGTACGGCGACGTAGATTGGTATAGCTGGACTAATGTGAAAGGAACCCCTCAGCGTGCCTCCTAGGGAATCAGGTTCGGAATGGAGGCGCGTAGGATTCGTGGATGCGTCAGCGCGTTTAGATTAGTAGGTCTAATTTAGGTAGTTGGTGTACTACCTAGACAGGTACCTACCTAAATAATTAAGCTCACGGTCCCATAATTTAAGGCTTAGTTACATACGTCGGGGGCTTGTAGGCAGCTCCCTTCCAGAGGACAGCTGTCGGAGAGCTTTGTCAACCTAGATACTTATATCAATGCCCCCGTGCTATATGTAAACCACTATCTAGCAAACATCTACTCCCAAATTTTAGTTTGTCATTAAGCACGTTGTTTAAGCATCTTGCCAGTAAAATGAACGAAGCACTTTTCTCAATGCTCTGTGGCGAAGACGGCTGGCATTTCGACCGAGAAGGCCAGTCTATAAAATTCAAAAGCGACGGCACTGGTGAGGTAAGTGAATGGCCCACCTTCCAATACCACTACCACTGACCCGATCTAAGCTATTGTGTCGACTTGAACTTTCCCAATTCATCTGTGCACAACTCAAGTGGAAGAGCACCCAACAGCCATCTAAGACTAATGAGCAGCCCCCGCCCAATGAGCCCCAACTTCTTGGCGAGCTAGAGCTGGAAATAACACTTTCCAAACAGCTGCCAGAATGGGTACCACCCCAAGCGCAGAAGGATTATGCCAAACTCAACGAAAGCCGCCTCCATGACGCCGCCTTCGAACCAAAGGTGTTTAAAGTTAGAATGGAGAGAGGGCATTTCATGGAGCCTGCCTATCTTTCCTCGCGAGGCGCTACGCGATATTCTCTGCGCCTGCTGTTTGATAAATCACCATACCCAGTCCGGTCCGAGTGGAGGCAGCCAGAGGATGGGCCAGACAGCAATGAATTTTGGAATCACACCGAGTTCGTTAGTCGGAAGAACCCGGACCTGGAGAAGCAAGGCAGAGCAATGAATGATACTTCACCACGGCGTTGGGATGAATGCATAGTCTGTTAATCGCCCCTTGCTATCCTAGGATGCAGATATTGTAGGCTTTAAACGCCCAGCCCAAAAGTCCCGCTTTTGACGAACCTCAGAATACTGTCAATTATGGAGCTGGTGTATGTAAAGAATGGAAGGCATATTCGAACTCTGAACGTTAGCCGAACAGACGCGACAAACTCGAGCAGTCAATTATTACATCAGTCTTGGCGCTAGTAAAAGTCCATGCGCCGAAATAGGAACAGTAGGCGCTAACTCTTCGATCTCTAGTTAACTTCTACAGCACATCACAGGGCACACCGGTTGCAGTATAGTTGGTAGTACTAGTATTAAAGAGAGCGTGAGCCTAAATAGGCTCGCTTTCGAAGCGAGGCCGATGCTAGCCTGTAGCCGCTAGATTATAGTTAATCCAGAACCAAAGAAGAATACACTGCGAGCATCGAATTTGCAGTAGTATAGCTTCGAAAGCAAGCTTATAAGTGCTTTATTAGTTAGCTATATAAATCAAACAAACAGAAAAAACAAAACAAAACAAAGAAAACAACGCAAATAGTAATAAATAGAAAAGTAAGCAGAACGAATTTGCAATATATTTGAGCCGAGTATGCCTAATAATATAGTATTGTAGAAAGGAAATTGTACAGTAGGTCCTTAAACCTTGTAGAACCACCTATAAAACTTGATCGATAGCTGCCAACTATTCTTAAATCATCAATTAAATTGTCTTAATCATTGATATCTTACCTAATCTAGCACCTGCTTTGATTACTCTATATATACCCATTCTTCAATGCCTGATGGCACGTTGATCTCGCAAAATCTAAGCGCAAAATCTCAAGTTTGCCCTGGCGTGGCCGCTCACATGCATTGAATCCTACCTAGGGTCCGAAATTTCGTACTGCGGCGATCCCACTCGATCCTTCATTCTTCTTGCAGGAAGTGCATTTCCAGCTTGAAAGCCCTTTGTAAGAGGCACGTTGGGGGCCGCGTATCAGTGCACTCAAGCATTGTTAGTTTCTATGCGTACTTTGGCGCGATTAGATGGATTCTAAAAGATAGGATAAGCCCCCTTTTCCACTCCTTGCATACGTCATAGGCACCGAACAATGGTTCTGCCATGCCGCAGAGTGATCTATGGGCTCACCTAAAGCCTACGGTATTAGATGAAGACAAACATAATTCAGGCAGATATATTATTTTATAATTCCTTAGACACCGGCATTTAAGCGCTCACTCGGTGCCGAGTAGGCGCTTAGAGGGATAATAGCCCGCCCCTACTCACCTAAGAGTTCCGTGCACTAGCAAGTAAAAATGCCGACGAGACGCCACCTGTAGGTCCACCCCTATTGATCTCGCGCGGCTAGTTTTATAATCTGATTTTCTCGACAACATTTATATACATAATCGTGCAGGTAACACTCTTTAAAAGCGTCTTTAATTTCGTATTAAACAAGCCTATTTATACTCAAGTATGTTATTGTTAAAATGCATATAGTGTAGATATAATATGCCGGCGTTGGTGTGGCGTCGCGTACTAACCCAGGTATACTCGTTCAACCGCATCCCTTGCCTAGTTAGGTACCTACAGTGGTGTAAGTCCTGGTGTGGCTTATCCGTGTTACCAACACGGCGCAAAGACGAGTTCCTAATCACCAATCATCGCGAATTGCGCCACTCGCTCTGTCACGAGCCTGACCTTTCGTCAGACCTTTTCTACCGGCATCACGCCCAACCCAGTTTTCCAACTGCGCCTCTTCAATACTCACCACGCTCATCATGATAGCCCGGGGGGTTTCCAAAGCCCGTCGCTCCCAGACGAAACTGTCGAAGAACCTTCAACAACAGCTGTTAGATGTTCTTGCTAGAATAGGTACAGTGAAGGACTTTGAGATGCTCGGCATGATATGCTGATTTATTCCTAGATGTCGAATCACACTCAAATTCGGTCCAGAAACCTCCAGCTATCGAGGATTGGGACTGCAACGCGCTTGTAGCATCCTCTAAACGGACGTTTGATGTGACTTCTGTGGTTGATTCGGTGCCCGCAAAGAGACGCTGTTTGACACAGGCAGATGCTCGTTCGCCTATAATTGAGGGAGCCGCAGAACAGCACGAAGGCCAAGGAGCATATGTATGTCGACATGTCAATAGGGGAGATTATTTACATCACCCCACGCCGAAGCGCCCGAAGCACTCATATGCCTTGTTCCTCGAAAACTTCGTCGACTTAGCCGATCCTATCGTCGCTTGGCTTGAATCTAGTAGGGATATTCGGTGTCGTTCGGATAGCCATCTCTGCCAACCATCCGGGAGCCCAATCCCCAGGCTGTTGACCGTATCGGTGCCAGAAATGGGTCGCAAGGGGGATGCTAACGAATTTGCCCTGCCACCCACGCCACCTCTGCCCGAATCTCCATCCGTGGGGTATGGGGTGCAATCTAACTTTACTGGGGATACTTCATCTTCAATCAAGTCGTCTAGAAGAAGTTTGGTAGAGAATCCTCTATACCGATCGACAAACTTAGCTACGAACAATATTTACATGCGGTCTCCGTTAGCAGAACTTCCGGACCATATAACCGCACTCATAAATGATATGAAGAAGGGTCGTGATTCTCCGGAACCAACTTTAGACGAGATTGGGCAGGACGCCGATTTGGTTCAGCTTGAATGGATGGGCGCTGGACAACAGGATGTAGAGAATTACTTTCGTTCAAAAGTGTTCCCCCTTCCTGGCTCATCCGACTCTCTGCGTCGAAGCGATAAACAGCCAATGGATAAGCGTACAGTTCCGAGTACGGGTTCTCAGTATCAAGTTAGCACCCCAGTGCCGGATATGCTCTACGGATACATGCGCGAAAATGCCTTTTCTGGGCAAAATTCTCAGCTCGTTTCAATAGGAGACGAGGCCGTGGCCAATAGCGCAGGATTAATATATCCATTCCTTGTCGTTGAATTTAAGGGTGACGGCCCTCCTGGGTGCGGCAGCTTATGGGTTGCGGCCAACCAATGCCTAGGTGGATCGGTTTCGTGTGTGAATATGGCCGAACGCCTGAATCAACGACTGAGACAATTGCATGGAAACAAAGTCAGGCAGATCAACAGCGCCATATTCAGTGTTGCTATGAACGCTACAGAAGCGCGACTTTATGTGTCCTGGAAACAGGATAACACTGATTTCTACATGGCAAAGGTCGAGAGCTTTTTGCTCCAACATCCTAAATTTTATCTTCTCTTTCGCAGATATATTCGAAATATCCTTGACTGGAGCAAAGACAAGCGCCTCCGAGAAATTCGGGAGTCTTTGGACTTCCTTCTAAAGGTGAAGAGAGAGACGACTCCGGAGATTGTCAAGCCCGATTCAACCTCACCTCTTAGTTCTACTTCTGAAAGCACCATTATCGACTCTGGGGAATAGGAGAACTAATAGCATCCAGGGGCAAATGTGTCAATCAAGCGACGCTGGATTAGACCCCGAAACGAAAAGTGAGAGCTGAGAAACAGCACCGAGCTATTGTGACAGTGCGGGTAAATCTGCACTCGAAATCAAGGGGATTTTATTGATTAGGCTTAGTTTTTTAAGTTCATGTTAAATTTTCCTATTTATTTTAAGTATTCTTTAAAAACGTGCTTTATGTAGCTAGTCAGATATTATTCCATCGATTTATTAAAATTAGTTTAAATACAAAGTGAAATCTTTAGAAGTTCTATTGTGACTACTTGTTAGCCTCCAAATTCCGGTCTGTGCTATTTACACGTCCCATTTCAATATCTAACCTTAGAAACCAGCCAATATTAAGCATGACGATGGATGCGCCGAGAAGATAGCTAATGCCTATTGAATTCTATACCACTACAGTCGAATATGAAAGCGCAAATATAATGACACAGAGACCCATACTGAGTATTAGAGAATAAACCTACTTATATCTTGTCAGAGCTAACTGCAGGCAGGACTTTATCTTCATTGATCCCTCAAATATCACTGATAACAAGATCCTAGTTCTTCTAGCTAGCTAGATAGTTGGACTATTGGGGCGAGGAATAAAATAAAGAGGAGGGGATTAGATATCCTACTTCCGTCGCTAGTTGATCTATGGCTTCGTTTATATGTCTTCGAGTGTCTATTTCGGTTGACAGCTAGGTCTAAAGCCTTGGCTATGCAATTAAAGTGCTATATAGTTACACTCGTGTCAAGACAAGTCCATAATGACTCCAGTAGAGAAGGGAGTTATAGTTCAAAATCCATCTCAAAATAAATGAGGTTAATATCGGCTACTCTCAGCATATGTTCTCAATTAACACGAGTTATTATATTCCATATCCCCCTCCTCGCTCCCCTCACCCCCCTTCCCTTGGCAGATATTTCAAACAAAGCAAAGATGCCCTGTATATTCTCTACTTCTTTTTTGAGCCCTTGGAATTTAAATGGATCCAATCTGCCATAACAGCTTAATTCATTGTCTCCATAATTCACAGGTATGTTCCGGGTAGGCTCTCTGCGCCCCGTATTATATCAAATGTAGGCTATAGGCAAAGTTGCAAGAGGCTGGGTTTGTTCAAATTATGTGCATCTAGTGTCTTATTTTGAAAAGGCGTTTCCTTCAAGCCTCTTTCCCCAAGCTTTATTTTTTTGAAGTGTAACAAAGTCTCAAACATTCTCAATTAGATATGTTGCTAGCATATAGGCAGTGTCTAATATTCTCCGCACCTTATTTTCACAACTTGCACTTCATAATTACCTGTCTTCAGCATTAAATAATTTTCTGGTGAAAATTCTCTTGTGTTGTCACTGCAATAGTAAACGTACTTGGTGTCACTTGTTTGATTGTAAATGTACATGTAAGCTTGTCAAATACTACTGGGGCAGTCAAGCATTTCCTTGGCTTCTCTTGTACTGTACTCCTTCTAAGTTCTCCTGGACTAGTTGTTACCTAGAGGTACAAGAAGTATGATTGCTTCCTATTGCCCCTACTTTATTGGCTACTGGCCCATCGTGAGGCTCGCTGTCAGCTCAGACGAAGATGGGATTTTTAGACACGACAGCCCATCATTGGCTAAGGCTCTGTAGCACGACACGATAATATAATATTGGAAACAGCAGAAAAGTCCATGGAGCAGAGGAAATTTTGCTCCTGCTTCCCTTGCCATGCTCTACCTCTTGCCCCTCTTGTTATTCTCTACCCTCTCCAGACCAACAGTCTCCCAAGCTCTTTTCTCTCCCCACCATCACTCTCTTCAACCACCTCTCTTCTTCTTCCTTCTACCTAAACTCCCCATTTGCACTTCTTCATATCTGCATCTGAATTGTTGAAACCCACCTCCTTCTTGAGCACTTGCTAGAGTATCTACCTAGCGCCCTCAACAAGGTTTCGTCAAGAATTTCCACTTGGCTAATTGACTCCTCTTGCACATCTCCTATTCTTTTCTCGTAACCCACACTGCCAGCTCGCTCTCCACGCAGTAAACATCTGGACTGGTTAACACACCATGTCTTCTCGTGAGAGTAACGAGGAAAGCCAGGCCTCTGGAAAAGGCACATCCAACCAAGGTAAACCTTTAATTCTTAAACCCGTCGAAGCTAACACAATTTCCTAACCTCCTCATGTTCAAAGGTACAATTGACGAAGCATATCTTCGCGACATTGCGTCCCAAACCTTGCTCCCTTTGGAGGCTCAAAGTAAGTCTTTAAACGTAAGCTACAAAATCCTTCTGCACCCTCCTAACCGTAACTTGTACACACAGATTCTGCGTCTTTGCCGCAGCAGGTCGGCACATCTCAAGCCCCCACCCTAAACAGTCAATCTAGTACCATGGGAGTGGCTTCACAGTCTACTTCAGAGCTTCAACCCACACCTCACATGAACTCCGCCTCGCAGGTTCCGCCCCGACCCATCCCTGGCCTTAATAACACAAACATATTCGCTAGACCTTCAACTGTAGCGTATGTGCCACGGCTAGGTCCGTCAGGTGGCCGCGTTCCAGACAGACGTGCTAGCCATCGTCGTACACAATCACGGGTCAATAGAAATCTATTCGCTTCTGGGTCCTACCAGAACCCGCGAATCCAGGAGATGCCGAATACACCAACCCCAAGCAAGCTGTCACTTCAAGACGACGAGGAAACGCCGAAACCAGCAAGAGCTCAGAGTGTTCAAAACTCTAACAGTTCCCATAATTGGACCATGAATATTCCCTTGCGTCCACGTAGTATTACTTCGGGACCTCAGACTTCCCACACGGCTCGCGGTAATTTCTCATTGGGCGAACTCCTTCACCGAGACTACTCAAGCTCATTCGTACCCGACCGAACAGGAGCCGAGTCGTATCTACCTTCTGGCTTATCTGATCCTTTCACAAGCAGTGGTCATGGGCAGCAGCCTAACGTCCCAAAAGCCCTTATCATGAGGGATAGTTACGACATCTTTAATGCCTCGATCTTACAACGAGTTGACCGCGAGTGTAACACAAGCAGGTATCGGAATACACCAGGAGCGATTGTAAAATACCATCAGCTAGCAATGGCGGACGATATCTTCTACAGAGGGATTTGGAAAGGCATGTTCATGATTAATCAGGGATGTATTATTGAATATCATAATCCGGCCCGATCTCGCCCCCAGGTCGAAGAAAGCCAACGCGCAGATCGGCGCCTCAGGTTCATCTTGACTCGGGACATTCATAAGACACTAGGTTGGTGCCGCGTTGTCGGGGACAAAGCCTTAGTTCCTGCACCTAAAATGCCGTTACCTCCCGCCGAGTACTATAACACGTTAAACCTCTGGCTCTTCTTCTTTCAGCGTGCTGGTGGCTCCCAAGATGTCAACCGATACGCTGAGCTAGTTGCCCCTACGCACATCGACCGCTCTAGAGATGCGAATAAGTGCAACATGATCACCCTCGGTATGCACCCTGGTGACAGCCGATATTATGCTGCTCTGCGTCCGGCCACGCCGGCTGAAACTGATGCGGCCGCGACAGAGCCAGGTCCCCATTTTCTTCATTCGATCGACATTAATATGGAACCGGCTATTGATCCAGAACTGGCTACTGCAGACCAACCCACATGTCTCGCTGACAATGTCGATTATGCTATGGCCGTAGGCTTGCCTGATTCTACGACCGCCGTCACTTATAAAGGCATATTCCCGGATCAACACGAAGTCCCAATGAATCCCTTCATGGGAAATATGATGGGCTCCAGTGTCACCAATATGGCCAGCGCAGCTTCTGGTCTGGATGCCGTACCCTCATTCATGAATATGCAGGGAATCCGGTCTATCCCAGGCCTCACACTTACATCTAATGCTCAGATCCCCTCCTTCGATACTGTCACAAATTTCAGTGCCCCGCTGACATCAACCACTCCATTCCCCCCCGTCGATTTTAATACAGAACTAAGTGGAGTTGGCTTTAGCTCTACTTTGTCGGCTGATACACTTCCTGTTCCCAATATACCCGCAAGTGAGCCTAACACTTCTCTCGCCGACACCACTTCGATTCTTGATTCAGCCATGGCCTCAGGTGCTACAACTGAGCCCGTAGTTACTAATCCCGTGTTCACAACTGAACCCGCGGTCACAACTGCTCCCATGGTCTCAGCTGACCCTATCGCCGAATTTATGGACTTGGATTCTCTGTTTTCTTATCGCCAGACCTCCCCCTCCTTCCTCCACCTCTAGATACCTCCTCCTCCGCCATTGATAATGTTTTCGATATCGAAGGCCTTGATATGATGGTGGATGGTAATGAGTTTAGTGCTGCTTTGCCTGGCCCCTTGAATATTTGGCACCCTCTCCCAAGCTCCCAGTTGGATGGTCCCTTGTCAGCGGAAGACAACCCGACGAATGGTTTCTCGTTGGCGGAAGACGACCCGATGAACCTTATCCTCCAATTTAATAACAATGTCGAGTCTTCCCAGAGCATTACCGATACCTCCAACAACCAGAACGCAAACGAAGTTCAGGATGAAGGTTCCCACGGTGATGGACAGGGAGAGACTGGAGATGGTGATGTTCAGATGACCTCTGAATAAACTTGCAGTCATGCATTTGCCTGTCGTGAGGGTAAGCAACATCATATTTCCCCATCCCCCATCATATTTCCCCATCCCCCTAGGTATTTAGCAACTTCTAGTTTGGCTGACGCACAATCCCAGAGCCAGCCTCTTCACGGCCCATGGTCGACGTAACCATGGATTTTCATTACGTGAATTCGACATCTCGCAAACCTCCGCTTCTCGGGTTTGTCTCTCAACGACAATAATAACCCAACAACGTTTTTAATTCGTTTTATTTCACTCCATCTTCCGACAGTGTTGTGCAAGCTAGGCCATGAACGGATCTTCTCGTTCACTAATTAACTCTGCGCAAAGCAGATCACGGCCTAGCAATTCTACGACACCGACACAGGCACGAAAGTTCGGAGTTCATAGTTGTCATTTGATTTTTCTTTTCCCTTCCCCGTTCCCCGTTCCCCCTTACTTCGCAGGTGTCAACTGACACCACCGTTGCCATTGCAACGGTATTTTCCCTCGGCCGGTCGGTTCTGCTCTATACTGCAACAGGTAGACAGAACTGTGCGTTTCTTGGCGCACGACCTAGGTCACAGGACACACAAGTTTCATTTCATTTCCCCTTCGACGCTTTGGTGATGCTGCTTCCTTGCCGACATCGCCAAAGTTTAACCGTTCGTCACTTTCACCAAGTGGGATCGGTCTGACGTTCTCACGTACCACGGAGGTGCACACGAAATTTCGTCGCAGGTCTTCTCTCTGTCAGCTAGACCGGACCTCGAAATCTTTCCCGAGAACAAGAAAATAGAAAAGACCAAAAAAAGGACCAAAAAAATGGGCGGTAATGAGATGCCGGGGTTTTTCTTTGCAGATGGTATCCTGCAGCCGTGTACAATAGTGGATTCATGAATGAATGAGGTGGAAATGACGCGACTTTCTCTGCATCAAGTGGGTTATGCCCAAGGATGATGATACAAGAGACGGACGTTTTCTGATGGTGAATGGTCACCACGAAAGAGGTAGTTGCAGATCAAGCCTCTTGATACTAATAGATTGTACGATAGTGTAAAACTGCCAAGTCTTCGTGATTCTCGTGTATTTGATGCTATTCATTTGTTACGTAACAGAATTAGAACACTGTAGTATGATACTGACCGTTCATAGTGACTTATATATGGGACCCTAACGTGTCTCTCCATTTGAATGCCGCCTCATTAATCAGGAGTACAAGATTAAAACATCGGAGAAATCAAGGCTGAAGAAATCTTGAAGCCGAGAACGGCTATTTGTAGTTCGTTATTTAGGATTTCCGGCCTCGCGAATCTGATCTACCTATCTGCTTGGATGCTTAGTTACGACCGGGTTCCGGGAATTAAGCGTTCAATGCCGGCCGAAGCATGGAGTATCCGGCACGGGCCGAATCATGCACGTAATAATCTACGGTATGGCCTAACCTAACAGGGCAATGCGCTTTAACTACTCTGTAACAACAGACCAAAAAAAACAGTAGTCGCGCAACAGAAGGAAGTACATCATATATCGCCCGTTGACTCTCATTTATGATAAACACGAATACAAATTTATTTACGCATAAGGGTGGGGAGTAGGTAAAGCTCGTTAGAGAGATGATTTTCTCCCTTCCCTATCTAGAGATATCCTAATACGACAAATATATTGCAAATCGGACCTCATCGCTAAACCAGGTGAGTACAGCTTTGTTATGATAACCATGATTGAATCGTTGCCTTTGTTTTTTCTATATTACAGAAGTTGGCACATTTTCCCATGCCTATATTGAGATGTGCGAGTTGCAGAATGATGTCCTAGGATGTACAGTACGAAGCCATAGTGCATAGAAGATTCCATACGGTAGGTACATTGGTCTCAGCCGGCATTCACTGAAATTGTCCAACACCAAACCCGGCCGTAAAAACTCGACCGCACAGTAGCGACAACTACGATTGACTATCTAGATATCAATTCGCTTTGGTCTCCCCGTAGGAAATCACATGTCCGAACCCCTCGGGAAATAGTTAAAATTGAGATTATAAAAATTTCAAACAAAAGTGATTGGCGCAGAGGGCTGAGAGCGAACGTCACCACTCGAACAAGGCGGGCCGTAAACGTACGAAGTCGTTTTCTCTTCTTCCACATTGCGTATAGTCGCGTCTTATTCAGCTTCATACTCTCCTGCACTGCAGGTTTGGTACCTACTGACAACGCTATCACTTTATTATTGGTCCCGCTAATTGCCTGACACGGACATACAGACCGGCAGACCCGGGCTAGCTAGACCTTTCCTTTCGCACTGCCGACCGGCATCCCGTATCACCACCTTGCAGCTCTTGTGGGACAGCATTGTTTTTCTCAATGGCTTTCAAAGCTATAGTCGTAAGTTCCAACATTCTATTCCTCCGGACTCCTATCTTAGACTTGACCGGCTATGGCGTTTAAGAGTATTCGTCTGGAGTAATGGTGCTAATTGGGAATAACATAGGTTGTCGTCGCCTTGGCATTATTTCTGCCCTTCGCCTATGAGCGCGGGCAAGTAGCTTCTCTGTTCTGGAAGAATGCCCCTCATCGGCTAGTCAAGGTCAACACGTTCGCGTCGCACGAGATCAGGTTCTCCGATCGCATCCGGAGCTGTGAGGATGCGCTGCTCGTCGAGTCAGAGGGTATCGCTATCCTCGGCTGCGATCCCGGTCGAGAGAGGTGGAATACCGTCATGGTAAGTACTCATCGTGACTTATTGAAAATGGAGATTGTTATTATTTATCATGAGTTATGTCATCCGGCCATTGAGACTCATATGAACCATCGTATTCCGGCTGCATGCATATCTGCGGCTTCATATGTTCCACCATCTCACTAATACCACAACTCCACAGGGCATATTCCTCCCTGGCCCCGTAGAAAACGGCAAGCTCTACATATTCAACTACGCAAAACCCGGCCTATCCGACGACGAAGCCCTCCAAGAACTCACATTCATCAACTTCCCCTCCCAATCTAACTTCCACAGCCTAGGCATGGCCTACGACGACGCCACCTCCACCCTCCTCGTCACCAACCACCGCCGCCACGCCCCCCCGGCCATCGAGATGTTCCGCCTGGACCTGGCAGCGCACACGGCAACGCACCTGCGCTCCGTCCAGCACCCGCTCCTCCACGCGCCCAACGCCATCGCGCTGGTTAGCCACAGCGAGTTCTACGTCACCAACGACCACCACTTCCTCGTCCGCGCGCACCCCGTGCTCAGCCGCCTCGAGACGAACCTCGGCCTGCCCGGCGGCAGCGTCGTGCACGTCGATGTGGCGGCGGACCCGCCGCGCGCGAGCGTCGTCGCGCGCCTCGCGTTCGCGAACGGCATTGCGCTGCTCAATGCTACGACTGCTGCCGTCTCCTCGTCTTCGAAGGCGCGCGTGCATCTGTTCTCTATTGGTAAGGGCGCCGGGGAGCTGGGTCCGCCGAGGTTCGTGCGCGCGGCGGATTTTCGCGTGCCGTTCTCGCCGGACAACCTCGCGCTCGCGCGGAGCGGCGCGTTGCTTATTGCGGGCCATCCGCATCCACCGAGCCTCAGTAAGTTCGCGGCGTCGCGGCACATCTGTAATGATCCTGAGGCGCTTGAGGCAGCGGACGAGGAAATGCGGGAGACGTGTAAGACGTTGATGGCGCCGTCGTGGGCGGCGAGGTGGACGGAGGAGGGAGGGCTTGAGACGCTGTATGCGGGCGTGGAATACCCGACGAGTGCGACGGCGGCGTGGGATTCGGATAGGGGGTTGGGCGTGATATCTGGCTTGTATGCCAAGGGTGTTTTTGTCTGGCGCGACTGATTACCTGACCTGTGAGGAAAAGGGGGTTGTGGGGATTCTATATAGTTGCAGCTGGTTCTCTATATTGTATGTTATTTTCCTGCCTCTTTTTGGAAAGGGTTTCTGGATTTCATAGAATATATCACGCAATATGAAGGACATTCGAGTCTCAATGCAGATATGTTACGTGCTACATATCGCTTCTAAGGGTTAAATAATGTTCGACAAGTCCAAGACGAAGGGCCTTAAAATCGACTTAATGTTTTGAGGTGGATGACAGAGCATATTGCTCTTTCATGTGGCATCAAATAATATTTGTTTGATTGTAGTAAGAGCGTATGTGCATGTTGGCGGGTATATCCCGATGAAGTTGCAAGTATATACAAGAATGTTGCAAGAGCAAATGCATGGATGAGCGAATGAATGAGCCACAGACCGGTGGCAACCCGAACCAAAACCAAAACCAAAGCCCCTTTCGTCAGATCTTAGGCGACAACTGTCGCGTAACACCGCCTCCTATCCCTCTGCATCCCCATGCGCGGCACCTCCTTTTCGTCGGCGTGTGGGATATCATTGTCGAAATCGACTATCGGCCGCTCGTTTAGCTTACTGACACGACCACCAGTAGGCGCCAACGACGACGCACGTGTACGGCGACGCGCATACCGTCGGGCCTGTGTAATCGATACCTCCGCACCTGCAACTGGTTAGCGAAAACTGTTTCTGTCTTAGGGATGATGGCGCTGATCTCGAGTACATTTACTCGCTTGGAAAAGGAGGGAAGCGGAAAAAAGAAAAGGGAGGTCCGTACTGTCCCCATTGAGCAACTCCGGTGGTCGCCGGCGCAGTCGTGGTTGCTGTGCGTGTGCTAGTAGCCAATGTCGTGCTGGAGGCGGTGGTAGTGCTAGCAGCTTTCGTAGTGGTCGTCGTAGAGCCACCACCGCCGCCACCGCTGCTGCCGCCGAGCGAGGACACGACGCTGGACAGGAAGCCGGTGTTGGTGAAGAGCTGGCTCATGTCCCACATCATGATGCCGCCGAAGCTCGTGTACTGCTTGGTCGCGGAGATGATGCCGCCGAGCGTCGAGGCGTCGACGTAGCCGCCGCCGGCGCCCGTGTTGGCCGGCACGCCGATGAGCACGCGCACGTTGGGGTTCTTGCTCGTCTGGTGCGCCCACGTGTCCCAGACGTTGAAGTTCCACGCGTTGGGGTTGTTGAAGTTGATCACGCCGCAGTAGTTGTTGTAGAACTGGATGTTGATCCAGTCGAACGAGATGGCCCCGTCCAGCATGTCGTTCATCGCCGCGTCCGGGTACACGCACTGCGGCGCCGCTGAGAGGTAGAACGTCTTGCTGCCGTCGGCGTCCATGAGCGAGCGCAGCTGCGAGGCGAAGGGTACGAAGTTCTGTGTTGTGGACTCGAAGTCGAAGTCGAAGCCGTCGACGACGGCTGAACCGAACGGCCGGTTCGCCGCCGCGGTGTTTGTGCCGAAGAGATTCCAGACGTTGGTTGCCGCCGCGGTGGCAGATGCCGAGTCGGTGAAGCCGCCCTCGGTGTAGGTGGCACCACCGATCGACAACAGGATGGTCTTGCCCTGACTCTGGCAGTACGTGAGGTCCGCCCTATAGCACTATGTGTTAGTCTAGGTAAAGCCCGGTAATGTCTTATCAAGACTCTGGTAAACTGAGACATACTCGATCTGGGGACAGCTTAGGAGGCTGGTGCCGGCAATAGCAGTGCAAAGATCGCCAGCACTAGCGAAGTTTGTACTCGGGGTCTTGATGCCCGTTAAGAACGAGATGTTGATGACCTATGTGCGTCTTGTTAGAACACCCTCTTCATTGGCAGCACACGGTAATTATCTCACGTCAATCCCATTGTCTAATCATCGAGTTAGCGATCCTCTGCATACGTAAGGTGATGTACAGCAATTGTCTTACCTGTGCAGTATGTGCTAAGTCGTGCCTGAGTCGTGGCGCCGCCAGCCGAGTTCTGGCCTGTGTCGATCATGTTAGCTAATCTACATACCACGCACGAGATTGTAGGAAGCTGATGTGATTTCCTTACCCCAGTACACAGCGACATTGCCTATTCCTGAGCCAGCAAATCCGGCGAGAGCAGACGGGGCAAGGGCGAGGATGCTGGCGATCGAAGCCACGCTTGGAAGGTAAGGAGCCATTTTATTGAAGGAGAGACAAGCTGGAGCTGCCCGAGCTATAACTATATAAAGAAAAAGGAGTGTGGAAGCTAGAGCTGCTCGAGCTGATAAGATGTCCAAGTCTGGATGGCGTGATGCTTCCAATCATGAAAAAACGTGAGGATGTCTCCCATTATATATGAATGCATTCCTTAACCATCGGCAGGAATGCTGTTCCAGGATCAACGTTACTCAATCATCGGGTATGCCTGGTCGACCATAAGATGGCGGGACCCATGGCACGCGTGCAACCTACGAGCCTATGGTCGATGATAACGCGGTATTGGCGAGTGGCACTTCCCCGACCCCCCGGAGCCAACGAGATCGAGGCTATGGCCAGGTCAAGGTTCATTCCTCCGAAGGCAACCAGTCTGGAATAGTAACATCCAGGATTGGGGCTTGTTGCAAGAGCATGCTCTCGCCACGGCGGTGGTCATCCTACCGTGAACGCCTAGTCCCGGTAGTAGTCACGATAGCTACATGGTTGACGAACGGCAAGTGGATGATACAAGCAGGTGATTAGCTATAGACGAATAGCAATCAAGATGAGCTTGACCCTAATGGGGATAAGATCGACAGGCACCGAGGGTTGGGCTCTACCACCGCGCCTGGTGAGGGACGCTCAGTCAAGTCACATCGTGGTGGATAGCTGCTTCTAGAGTCGAGGCTAGGGCAGTGATCGGCGAACCGCCCAGTCGCCAGCGAGCTTCCGGATCGGTGCGCAAAGGAATCGCGGGATTCAACCAAACACCCAGATCGGAAACTGAGCTTGGCAGGGCCCTAGGCAGAAATTGGCGAGGAGGCTCTAATATGCAAAGAATAGGTATGTCTAATAATAATAATAAGTAAGACCCGGTGCCATGTAAACTGATCCTTCACCTCACTGGGCCATGCGGCCATGTTTCCACGAAGCGAGACATGCGCCAGCCAACGCCAAAGACGCATTCGTCATCTCTTGATGAGATTGAGGCCGCTTCTTGCTCCTGTGTGTCTCTCGCTTGCTGGACGTCGTCCCAGCAAATGCAGCGTCGCCATGGTTAACTGTTTGGAGTCAAGACAAGTTGAGGTGTCATTAGCTCACGACCGCAAAGTCTCATGCGCGTGCTTGTGCGTGCTACGATTAGCCCCTTGCATCCCCAGCTTCCTATTCCAGAATAGGGGGCAGGACTCGGCGAATGGGGGGATTTTACGCCACATCCCCACGAGGAACCCCTGGTAAGAAACTGGGAACTATAGTACCCAGGATGCGCCCAGTATGGTAGTTGACGCAGCACCGTTGCAACCTGCCGTGGATAGGTGCTGTCTTGCACGGGTCCCTGGTGACAGATGTTTAGATAAACAGATGCACTGGATGCAGTCAAGTGCTCATGCACGTCAGAGTTGAAGTGCCAAGCATACGTGGACTATCAGTCTATAACCCCAGAGAAGAGAACAAGATAGAGCTTACCAGAAGGGAACTAAACCTGAACTAAACCTTATCTTACCGCTTGTGCGTCGATCATATGAGCGAGAACCCCCGGCCAAACTTCGAAAGCCATCGCCAACTAACCCGTTTGTTGTCAGCTTCAGGTAAGTAGACAAGCCTGACCAGACCTGACTATCTGCCCACACACAAAATACACACCACCACTGCACACTCCCGATGCCTGTGCCAACCCTGCCATCGACGGATTCTCTATCTACCCTACATGAGGTCGGTAATCTCGGTGATGCCATAGGACCGACGAATCCCCAAGAGGTAAGGCTAGGCCAAGCCCATGCGACAACTCTAATCCTTAAATTTCCACTCTCCCCCATCTCATAGCGTCAACGCATCTTGTAAGAGTAGGTATCCACGATACAAGACACCAGCCGTGCAACGTTACTACGCGATATATACCCTTCAATTCTACTCAACATCACCAACCCAACGGCGTAGTTAATCTTGATGGCCACCAAAAACGGCCACAACACTCAGATAGTCTTTATCTCCATGCACCCCTCACAAACTTGCTCAGTTACGTCTGGAGGCTGACCTATTTGATAACGATGCAGCATTTGCTTATAGTTGGTGACATGACATTGGCATGATGCCGACAGAACACCCCATCGGGATGAGGTGTGTAGACCAAGCGGGCGTTAGGCACAGAATGCAGCGTCAGTAAATGATAACGTCGCCCTCAGTCCAACACAACTTATCTCTTCCGTTCGTCCATCTATCCTTCATACCCCTCAGACTTCACTCCGCAGGAACCGAGAGGCCACTAAATGCTCACTAATGACGCCGTAGTAACGTAGAGGCATAGGTTGCAAGTGTAAAAATGTGGCGTCAACTTCTGATTACAGAATACCCAGTGCAGTGTATGAGCCCAAGACAGCAAGTTACAATCTCCGGCGCGGGCCGAAAAGCGACTAAGCAGTTATTGGTAAATGATTAAAGTCTCATCCCGCTCAAATCGGTAACTAATACCGAAGGTATCGATCTCCATTACGCGATAAGAATTTAAGAATCTATCTACGGCTTCAGCTAGAAACGTAGCTTAGTAAATTTAGCATTTTTTTCGCCAGTGTTAGTAGGACATCATCCTTCCTGTTTCATATAGAGTTGCCCTGAAGAGAAAGTGTCACCAGGGTGAGATGATTCCTCCTCGACTCACCATCATGTGCAGTTACGCCCGGCACAGCACTCTATTTTCAAGACAGCTCTTCTTTAAGCCGCACCGCCCCCAAATCCTCACATTATGTATCCGATCTTTTCCATGCCTCGGCCGTCTCGCTCAAGTCTACAAGCATATATAGGAAGAAATCAGCTGCCTCATTTAGTCTAACAGCCATGGCATGCCCGACTTTCCGCGCGAGACAGCATGTATAACCTGACACTTTTGTAGACATTCCAGTGCACACTGTGAAGGTGAAGCAAGGCAAGCAAGTATTCGGCTTCACCACTAACACCCCGCATCAGCCAGGGCCAAACCCAACAAATGATGCATCCGCATGAGCTTAATGTGACTAAAACTTACCTACCTATTTATCACAAGCTTGATATAACAATCTCAAAATACTTGTTAACTCCTTCGTCATCACCAACCAACGCGCCGTAACCCCATGTCCTAAACCTAGATTAATTCCTCATACACCGGCCAAGTCCAATTTTACTCAAACCAATCACCATCTTCAACATCACCTCACCTCACATAATCATCACACTCTAACCAGACTAGCAAATCACAACCGCCATCACAGAAAGCCCCCTATCTCACGCACCCCCTAAGACAGGAAATTCATCAATCAAAGTGTAGCGATTACTAAATACTTACAACAAAACACCTAACCTAATCTCCCCACCACTCCATCATTCTAACGCCGCGCATCCCCCATCTAGCCTATCACTACATGGTCCAAAAAAAGGTCAACGAGAAGACTCCGACTTCCATGCATAAGATAACCGAGCTGTTGTAAAGCGCGCAGAAGACCCGACCGCGCCAGAGCCCCTAGGGGAAAAATAACCAGGTCTAAAATGAAAATCACCTTTTTTTTTGCGCGGCCCTCGCCAATTAAATATCCGTGCCCTTTTCTCCCTTCCTTTCCCCTCCCCCTTTCCCACTCCCCTTCGCATTGAGGAAAAACAGGTAGGTAGGCAAGTAAGACAAGCCCAAACTCAGCATTTCCGAAGAAACATCCCCGTCCCGCCCCCCTGCTCGCAGTCCAGACACGTGTCCGCCACGGGCCCCTCGCTCATCAGCACCGCGGCCCTCGCCGCGGACCCGGGGCACGGGAAGGCGCCGAACGCGCGGTCGAGGCCCGCGTGCACGAGCACGTTGGCCATGGTCTCGATGACGCGCGGCGCCGAGTCGTACGTCGTGTTCGCGTCCGCCCAGTCGTCCAGCACCGCGAGGGTCACGACGCCCGTGCCCGTGAGGTTCAGCGGCCGCCCGCTGCTGCCGCTGCCGCCGGCGCTGTTGGTGGTGTCGGGCGCGACGCGGAGGGACAGCTCGCACGTCTTGCCGACGTCGGCGTCGGCGAAGACGAAGTTGAAGATGGAGGACGCGTTGGGGGACACTTGGATGTGGTGCGCGGCGTTGGGCCCGTAGGCGGTGCCCGGGTTGCCTTGGTCTGTGAGGATGATGCTGTCTGGCGCCACCTCGACGCAGCCGCTACTGCTGGCCGCGGGCGGCTGTGTGGTTGTCGTGGTTGATGTGCTTGTTAGGCGGGTGGTTGTGGTCGGCTGGCCGCCTGTTGTGAACGGCGAGGGCGTTGGTGGGCCCTGCGGCGTGGGCGGGGATGACGGCGGCGGACTGCCTGTTCCTGGGGTTGCCGGTGAAGACGGCGTAGAAGGCGTCGCCCCAGATGGCGTTCCTGAGCTTGCCACTCCCGGGAAAGGGCCGGCGCCTCCCCCTGGACAAGTAGATGGTGCGCAGCTGTCTGCATGAATCGTGATCTCGTGGCATTGATCCCCGTTGGGACGGAGGTAAATGTTGACCTCGTCGCCTACTCCCGTCGGGCACTCGTAAAAGACGGTCTGGCCGCCGAAAGACAGCGAATCATCACAGCCGATCTCGAAGCCGTGATCCGGCTGTTGGTTCTTGTCGCACTGCAGCGTGAATGTCGGGGCTAATTATTGCACACATATATATTCAGTCGGCGGATTTTACGAAACACGAACTGACTAGATGGACAGGTGCAGGGTAAGTGAAGCAGGTGTTTTTTTAACGTACGAGTCCACCAGCACCCACTGCCTTGTTGATCTGCAAATGCATCGCCGAACCATGTGAAGAGACTCGGTGACACGTCACTGCTAGCCCGAGCCTGGCCGCTGCTTTTCTGGCCGATGGACCCGTTGAAGGCCCCCGAACATGATAGGTGAAATCCGCAGCCGACGTTGTCGCGCGTGACGGCGTGGGCGTCGACGGGGCTGACCGAGTGCAGCCAAAAGACTGACAGGAGGGGTATGAGCATGGCTAGTATCATAACACAGAGGCACTTGCCAGGCGTGGGATGAAGCAAAATGGTGAGGATGGTCCAAAGAGTCTTCCAAGAAAAACCTGGTTGATTATATGCCTGTAATACGAGCTTCGATGTAGCCTGGCAGCCAAAACCTAGCGTGAGATGATACCGTGGTGAGGAGATACCTGTGATGCTTCACGCGAATGAACTACATCTAGAGTCCAAACCACTTCCTTGCTTTTCTGAATGTTTTGTGCTTTCCGCCCGTCAAAGCACGCCTTCCTTAGTGATGCGATAGTCCTTTCTAAACCCGTAATAAGGCAAGAGCAGGCGTGCAGTAGTAACCGTGCCTTATAAATTATAACCGGCCGCGGTTAGTAACTCCATCAATCGTGATTCCCTTAAGCTTTCGAGGGGTTAAGCATTCACCAGAGCTCAAGTCGGGATCAGGTCACAAAAACGATCAAAGCTGAAAATGCAGGTAATCGGGGTGCTCACATTCCGCTTGCTACTACCCATCGCCCACAAAATAGGGATCTCAACCTTTCTCTTTACCGTTGCTGGAATCATCGTCCGAATCACTCAGCTCTTCTAGGGGTATCATGTCATCCTCGTCTCCACTCGCTGCCTTCTCTGCAGCATCACCGAGTGCATCATCCAACTTTCCATCTTCACTAAAACCGTCAAATTCATCGTCATCGTCCTCCTCTTCATCTTGCTCATCAGCATCATCGCCCAGATCCTTTGTGTCAGTTGACGGGTTTGCGAGAGGCGCCGTGACCGGAACATCCTCATCGTCTCGCTTGCGCTTCTTTGGCATTTCGCCTAACCGGCCCTCGCGGCCCTCAATAACGGCAGCTGTGTCACTGCCCTCGGCCTTTGGCGGCGGCGTAAACCAAGGGATCTTGCCTCGCATGAAATCTATAAAGGGTTAACAATTGCTGTCCGAAACAACTGGAAATAGGTGTATACGGGGACAGAGCACATATGCTCAGACACCTATACACCTGAATCATGCCAGGAAAGGAGGATTAGGATATGAGGGCATCTTACCTGTAAGAACCATTTTGGCAACGCCATCCATGTCAACCTCTCCTGCCTTAAGCAACCTTCCACCCTTTCGGCCGAGCATCTCAAGGAACTCATGATGATTCTTCCAGTTACTAATCTCATATGTTCGCTCAAGATGCTGGCGTTTCACCTTCTCCATCATCGGCTGTATATACTGCTCTGGGTTCTCAACTTTTTCTATTCTTACTACCCCGCGCAAGAGAATATCCACCGGTTTGTCGTTTACATTAGGAGGAACTATGCCGGGACAACTAGTAATCTTAGTTAGTGTCATTCATCCAAGTTTCTTCCTGGGCTTTTAGTCAAGATTGACATTGTTCCCTCTAGAGGGCCAAAAGGGCGTGAGAAGTGTGAATAACATACTCGATAAGATATATTCTTTTCATCAAAGTCACATATTGCCAAACTTTCGTCTCGCCGGGAATTGGAGCCACAGTAGCGACTTTCTTGGCCCGAAGTGTATTGATCAAACTCGATTTTCCGACATTCGGGTAGCCAATCAACCCTACACTGACTTGTTTTCTTTCTTTATGTAAAGATGAGAATTGCCGCAAAAGGGAAATGAGTGTGCCTTTGCCAAAAGAGTTTGTGATCGAAGAATGAAACGCTAGAGTTGGAACTGTGCGGCTCAAATGCCGGACCCAGGCGGCCTAACAGAGTTAGTTAACTAGCTCTAATCCGAAATAAGATAAAATACGGGTGCTGCTGGGGTTGGGATGTATGATTCGTAACTAAGAAGTCTACCACAAGCTACCTGAATAATGGCAGAGGTAGACTTCAACTCAGTGAAACACGGTAAAACTAATGAGAGAGTCCCAAGACGGGACCCAATCAGCTCTCAAGTCCGAAGACAAGAAAACAGCAAGTTTGAAATTTGATTTTCCAATACTGTAACAGATAGCTTCCAGGGAGGGCAATGAAGCAGAAGTATCCTGACTAGAGCATTGGGACATATGGAGAGGGAAAATACAGAACGCTCAAAACTTACTGCCACGGATGTCGGGATTAAATCAACTTTGTTCAGGACAAAAACTAAGTGCTTATGCGGGGCCTCCGTTTTCAGATATTTCTCGACCGCACGACACCTAGTGCCTTCAGGATTACGAGCATCTATTGTAAAAATGTTAGCAGTTGTCTGGAAGTAAAAATCGTAAAAGAGATTATCTGGATTACATACCTAGAACGTGAAGGACCACATCCGATGAATCGAGAACCTATAGATGTCAGCCTTGAGAGATCTATGCCATCGTTAAGGGGCATATGTCTCCCTACTTTGTAGAGCTCATTCCATATCCGCTTGCTCTGACCCTTGTTAAAAACAGGTTCAATAGCCATTGATAGAGGGTCTGCGACATCAACTCTGTCCTCGCCGCCTTCTTCCCTTTCGCCGGCTCCACTTAGAAGCCTGGCTTGCTCTAGACGATCTTTATATGTATCCATACTACTCTCGGTGCCCTCAGCCAAGTCGGCTAGAGAACTCACACCTAGCTTCACGCGTTTGCGCTGGGATTTGGGCCCAAATGTGTCGGCAAACGACGACGTCTCGATAGTCATTTTGGCTTGGTGCTGTTTGAGCCCCGGGACATCTGAGCCATCTCGAATAAGGGTCATTGGAAGCTTATTCGACCGTAGAAGGACTGAGTATGGGTCTGAGGCTTTTTCGGCCATGGCTTCGCGGAACTGGGTCAAACTGTCCTGCGAGATAACCCTCGTATTTTGAAACCACCGGCGATTCGGTTCTATCCGGGCGGCGGGAACATCTCGTGACTCTATCGGCAATGTTAGTGAGCTGCGGCTACTGGATAGCTTTGCGATGCAAGTGGATGGCAAGCTTCCGTCTCGAAAAGGGCGAAGAACGTACGGTATTTAGCAGCTCTAGAATTAAATTATTAGAAACTAGTACCAGTACCCTGGACCGTGATTCAAGACTTACTGGACAATTGTGCCCTCAGCGTTCCTCTGAGGACCGTGGTCTTTGCGAATATTCAGACTGCGAACCTTTTTCGCATCCCTGTGATCTCTAATTAGCAATCGCGCTACGATACCAGAATCACAAAAATTTCCCACCACACTCGTCTCTCCTACCTTACCTATAGAAGTTCTCGCCCTTGATCTTAACATTGTCCATGCTACCTGTCTTTCCCTCTCGGGAGAGACGGTTCCGCTCCTTTTTCCCGGTACCCATGCTTGCGGTAGATGTAGCGGGGGACAAGGAAATGGAAGAGCGAGATAATTGGAGTCCGAGTTGCGGTTGAGACCAGGAAAAATTGGCTGGCTAGTAGAATGAGTGGAAAGAGGACGGGAATCGCTGGAGCTTGCTAAGAAGTTTTATTCTGCCAAAGCCCCACCCTCTTTTTCTTTGGTTCTGCCTGAGCTGAGACCTTCACCGCCTTTAGCACGGGGTACTTAGGTACCAATTACCAGGTGCCAAGAGTTCGATAAATTGGGCCTAGCGCGATCGCCGCTTTTTCTCAGTGGAACTGGCCATTTGTATATTTTATATAGAGGGAAACGGTCCTTAAAACGGTCCAATCCCCAAAACAGTTCCAGCTAGTTTCAACCGCTATAATATTAATATAAACATGCAGTTGTTTCTCCTTTCGTTAAACAAATATAATTGAAAAATATAGCGAGACCAAATGTTTAGTTTATTTTGTGTAAAATATTTTCTGGCACTAACGCGGCACCTATCTAAACGTTGTCAGTATGCCTAATAAGGCATCAAGGAGCCCTTTTCTGACTTTTTCGATTGTAAAGGGCTGCAGTAGTTTTGGCATCTCGTGGATGTTCGATTCAAGGAGGGCAAGACGTCTTCATCCTACAGGGCTCAAATCGGAAATTACCGGTTGCTTGTCGGGGTTTGGGTCAGATGGTGGTGCTAGAGATTCTTGCTACCAAATGGAAAAGGCATACATATGTTGAGGTAGGCAATACCTTGCGTCTTGTAGCCTTACTGGTTCGTCTGAACTATCTGCATTCGTCACGCTTTCTACATCTTGCAACCTCCCTGTCGCGAATCCCTCAGGTGGCGCAGTTTAACGGTCGGAAGTCTCTATCTCCCACCTTTCCAGAACATCAAAGTGGAATTCTCTTTAACGTGGCAATTATTTTCGCTGCTTTGGGCTTGAACCAGAAGAGAAAGAGGAGGGGAGAAGAAGGCAGGCGGGCATGTTAGTGTGGCAGATATTCGGCGGGAATGTTAGGTTTTCGGGACTACAGGAAGTACTTTTCTCACGAAGCCTTGTTGGCGACGATAGGAGCTTAACGAATGGTTGTATGAATGCCTAGTATATCTAGAAGGCCCACCTCGTGGCTATAACTTATTTTATAGCATCGGGGATAACAAGTTTGTGCTTTTTTGAAACTCAATAAATAAATGATAAAAAAAGAAGAAAAAAAACTTTATATTATAAAGCTTAGCAAAACCAGGTTAGTGAATATGTATAGCTTTAATCGCACATTTTATCTTTAAATCTTTTAGCAAGATCTATTTTTAATTTATATCGCTTTTTCCTAATGGTAGACATAACAGAAACCGACAACATCTACTCTAAAATATTTAGTATAAAGTTACTAAAACAGGTAAGTATCCGAAGTACGTGTACCACAATTCTAGAGGGCTCTCAACAGAATACACACCATCTTCGGAGTCGTAGCCATTCTGGATAGAACCTTTCTGCGTGCTGTCTCTCGCGCTCGGCAGCAGATGGCCAAGAATAGCAAAACCTAAAAAACATACAACACCGGGGATTCGCTGGTCGTCACCGACCCAACTACTAATCCGGCACTCACTAGCTTATCTATGGGAGAGCGGACGGGATCCCGAGTTTTCTAGAGGTTATGGTCGTATGTGGAAGAAGACATCTCTGCGAAAGGCTATATTCGAAGTCACGGAGGACTTACATGCAGCAGTTCTTTCAGTAGTGTTATAACCGGTTGTAGCTTTCCAAAGCTCTCCAAAAGCCCTATCTAGCGCGATATCGTCAAAGAACTGTAAGTAGAAATTTGGGTTGGATACTGATAGTGTGGGACCGAGACGTCCACGCCAGGACATGTGGCCATGCGAACTCCAAAAAGGTCTAGGTCACCATCCGCATCGCTAAGACGGTGATCGAGACCGTCAAGAAAGCTTCGCAGGCCACCCCAGGCGAGCGCCAGCGCGCCGTTGAGAAGAACGACGAGAATATAAGTACAGCGACGTGGTCCTGAGAGAGCTCCCCGCCATCTCCCCAGACAATTTTGCCGCTGTCATGCAGCTGACAAGACTGCGAGATGGTCGCATAAGATGGTGGAGAGCACTGTAAAGAGTCAACTGTATGGATTGATGCTATATTTAAGGCCTTGGCAGAGCCACTACTTCCCGACACTCTAGGGGCAACGGTGTGAGAGGTCTCCTACGTATTCCGCACATAGCCCACATATCCCCGGCGCTCTTAAGTCAAACCTGAAGGCGCACGTGTTGTCATGCCGTGTCTGTTGGCCCCGCCATAAGGGTGAGGGTTCGGCTGGTTGGTGTGAGGGTATTCAGAGGTCGTCCCCTTACGACGGAGGGCCGCTAGGTCGTTGACGGCTCGTGCACGCGACGAGCCGTGGTCGTCCGACGTCGTATTCGCCGCGTTCATTGGATGGCGTGCGGACTTCTCGAGCGTGTGGGTGCTCCCGTAACCAGAATACGGCTCCTCAATGTCGTTGCAGTCATTGAATCTTGTCAGGTGATAAAGTAACAAGGCCCTATTGGGTGGTTATATCTATGGATTTGGCTATGTATAAGGGACCTTCGGTCCCCCTTATAGATCTAGGAGGTCAGGAATCAATTCTAAACTATATTTTTATATCTTACGGTGCTATGAGGCTCACCCCAACCTATTGTACGCGGAGACAGGTCTCGCTGGCGAACAGCTACACCACGCCTCCTACCTAGTCTCCAGCGAACCAAGGATGCTGCAACGCCTTCGGCGCCGTGATCCTCCGCGAGGGATCCATATAAGTCATCTTACAGATGAGATCCCTGAACTGGGGGTCCACCTGCTGCCACCTCCTAAAGGGCAGCCTTGGCTCCTCCTCGCTGAAGGTAGAGAGTAGTTCCTTGAGACCCTTGACAAACGGATTATCGTCTCCCCCGTGATACGCAATAAAGCCCTCGAAATCCTCCATCTCGCTGGCGAAGAAGGATAGGTGGCTCCGGAGTATCAGCTCTGCTTGCTTCTCCGGGGAAGCACGGTTCGCTTCGTCTGAATAAAACACCATCCTGCCTGTCCACGCGAATATTGCCTGAATGCCTACCAGTCAGCACGCACTTCTTTACTGTGTTTTCTGCTCATGGAAGAACTCACCACGATGGCAAAGGAGTAGATGTCTGATGGCGTGTTCTGGATTCCTCGAGCCCAGGCCTCCGGGCTTCTCCAGAAGTGATTCCCCGACAAGCGGTCTGTGAGGCCCTTGGCCTTGGGCGGAAGTACTACTGCAGCTTCCAAGTCCGTAATCTGGACGTTACATAATCCAAGGTCGCCATTATCCTGCTTGAAACAATCCATCATGATATTTGTAGGTTTGATATCTGTGAACTATGTCAGCACACACGTCACAATCTCGTAATAGAGTGACTGTCACGGAACAGACTGCTGGTGTTGCCAAGTTGACTTATTGTCATTGCACAAGGAGGGAAGTTCTATCTAGACCTGTGAAGCCTGCCCTAATGGCTTATATAGACTGGGCTGGGGCTGAAGCCCGTGCTGTGGTCTTGACCTCCTTGAGGTTTAGTACCGTGGTAGTGACTAACCGGTATGGATTATGTGCTTGTCATGAAGGTCAGCGAGGCCAGCAAGAGCATCTCTTATGATGACCTTTTTGGCGACCGAAGAAAGAGCTGCGGTGTCGACATGGAGCAGCCCTTTCTCGAGATAAGGGTAGACGAAAATATGCCGCTCGGGAATGCTATCCACGACAGTTCGGATATGGGGAGAGTGCTCGACGTGCTTCTGTAGCGAAATAATGTAGTCGAAGTCGCCTGGGATGATGTCCTTGAGAATGAACTGCTTCTCCTCGTGTCTGAAATTGGGAAATAGTTGGGATTTTCTGTCTTCTGGCCATTCGTCGGATAGATCTTAAGGAGAGGGTCCACATACGTCGCGCGGTACACACACCAAATCCTCCCAGCGGCAGGTCGCTCGGAAAGCACTTCTTCAATGACATAGCCCTTGTCTAAAGATGACTTAAATTTAAATCCTATGGGTAAGGGCCGCTGTCCAATGGCGGACGCAGAATTAGGGCTAGAGACTGAGGATATCCTAGCGAATTGATAGGAACAGTGTAATGCCTTTTGAAGTGAACTCTGTGGGCGGGAAAGACGGAGTGAAGGGAGAGCAGAGAATTGAGAAAGTGACGGAAGACGGAGACGAAGCGTCCGCGCAGATAACGGGACTGCGCGGTATCCCATCGCAAAATACATACTCAAACACAGAGACAATGCGGATGATTGTTTTGCTGGGCAAAAATTCATAGTCTCACTTACAGTGTCTATGTAAGTAGGACTGTGACTTATTTTCGTCCCTTGCTTGTTTGTACCTTAAAGTTATAACCGAGACAATTACCTATCTATGCTATTTGTTTTTACCTTATTAGCTACCTCTTACCAAAACATCTTCGCAAAATCTGTACTCTGGGAACTGTGTCTCTAAGTATTCTAACTGGCGTCGTTCCTGTTATAGTTCTCTAATTGCATCTTAGGAAATTCTAGCTAGGATATGTGTACCTAGTTAGGTACCCAATTACTTTCACAGTTAAAATGTAACGGTTTGAAAGCCGTTTCATTCTGCATAAATACCTAAGTATATGAGCCGAGCCTAAGGAGCGCTAAGCCTATCTTGGTAAAACGTAGAACCTCCTATCTACCTAGGTATGTAGGTCGATCTGTTTATGTAAAACGGATTGAGGGAGGGGGCGCAGGGGGCGGTGTACAAAACGATCCCCGTAATCGTTGGGACTTGTTAGAAATAAGCCTTCTAGATTGATCAGATTGATTGGTGTATTATTGTTGTTGTTGTGTGTCCCTTCTCTAGCATACAAAATAGGTACATAGGTGGAACCCCTTGAAGCAGAAGGTACCCCCTTCTGGTTAGATCCTTACAGGACCGAATTACAGGGCCTAATTTACCCCCTATATTTCTAACAGGACTGCTGTCACCAACAATAAAACTATCATTTCCAGTTTCATTTAGTGCATTTAAGGTAATACATCCAGTTCAAGTTATGCAAGCTTGTTTATTTGGCTTGTGAAAAAGCAGGCCTGCTCAAGCCAGGCTCCGGCCGGGGTCGGGTCCTGCCATGGCCACGTAAGTGGACAAGATCGTTGTAAATAAGTCTTGGTTCATTTCAATCATTATTTCGGACCTACACTGTAAAGTTTGGAGAAAATGGAAACTGGAACTGATAAACAGTAGACACAGGAGGCGCAGGTCTCCTCTATTTAAAGGTTATCAGTACATTCATACCCTATATCCTGTAAATCATCAAACTTGCCGTACCTCCATTTGCTAATTAGAACAGAATGCAGACGTGCTGTAACTTCAGCCAGTTGGCTCACCAGCAGCACCGACGACGGCCACGTCCGCCGACCCTCCGAAGCACTGCTTCGCCCTGTCCATATCCTCCTCGGTCCAGCGGTAGTTGTTTGCCGCGAGCTCAGAAACCATCTCCCTGTGTTGCTCAGACGTCAATGTGACGGGCTTGCTGTTCGCGACCTGCCAGCGCACGAATGGATGCGTGAGCCCATGGCTCCGAAACTCGACCAACCTGTCGCTGAGCTCCATGTCGACCGGTGCGTTGAACTTCTCCAGCTCCGAGTGTTGCTGAGCCAGAACCTGCTCGAGACCCTCGAGCTCACGGCCCAGAACCTCCTTATCAGCTGTCTTGAACGATCCGCCGAACCCCTGGAGGAGAACCGCGTCGCCGCCGCCGCAGACCAGAAACGAGTGTTTCTTCAGCGGCCCGCCGTAGGCGATGCCCAGGGCGTGCAGGCGGCTTAGGGTGTCTTTACACTTCTCCAGGTCTGCGGGTCCCGCTTCGCGAGCGTCCGCGATGCGTTCGAGCAGGAAGCCGGTCACGCGCGTACCGTTGTCGGTGATGTGGGCGAGGAAACGGGGCGCTAGGCCTGGGTCGCGAGCGTGGATGATGGAGTAGACGTGGGTTTCCTTCGCGATGCCGTGCGCGTGGCCCGGCTGCCATGCCCAGACGCCGATCACCTCGGGCCCTAGCGGGGCGGTGGCGATGCCAGCCGGGATGGGGAGGACTGCGGCGGAGACGTGGTCCATACACTGGATGTCGGTGGCCATGCGCGGAATGTCATCCTGGTTGTTGTTGGCCTGGCCACTCTTGCGGTGAGTGTCGAACGCATCTAGCAGGCCCACGAGGTCGAATTTCCTGTTACACCAAGAAGGGCCGCCGTCCAGCAGTCCCACGGCTTCTTCCAGCTGCGCCGTCTCCGTCGAGGCGAGAATGAACTTACCCTTCACACTGTCGTCGGCGACGACAAGACGCCCTAGGTTCCAGTCTCCGGCGGGGACGGTGTCAAACGCTAGGAGCTTGCCGCCAGTGTCAGGCACGCCGCTGGCGCCCTTGGGGGGAGTGGGAGCTGTCAGGTATCTGATTACCTGGCCTGGATAGGAGGACCCGGTCCCGCGGGCGGGGACACGAATGCGATATAGGATGGGCTCGTTGGGCCAGCCCTGGTGGACGCCTTCAACGTTGAATGGGACTGACGAGGCCATAGCTGGTGTTGGACAGAATAGAAACAAATAATTGAAGGTGAAGGTGGGAGGATCATCTATGCTCTCTGGGTGAATATCTTGGGGAACTGGCTGTCTTTTTATATTCACGCCTGTAGAACGCAAAATTTATCACGCTCTTGTTGAATCATGTACAACTGGACAAGATGCCACTGGTAATATGCAGCTTGCCTGGTAGGGCAGCTTGGATTGGCCGAGTCTCGTGGCAGGCAGTGATAATATGCAGCTTACCAAGTTTGGAGGCTTGCATGAGAGTTTGGCAGCAGTGGCCAATAATGAGCGCTATGCAGGTCTGCAGAGTGCCTAACTTGGACGAGTGCATAGACGAATTAGAACGGCATTACTGTGACATCATTTGGTCTCGGAAAGCTGACTAAGCTTTTAAAGGCTTAACAACTCAAGAAAGAAAAAACATCAGGCTTTGACTTAACTTTGCCTTAGCATCGCCGCACTTTGCGCGCTGGATCGTCGCTCAGGGTGTAATAATTAACTCTATTCATAAATTCCCACTTCTGGCTGCGGCGGCTCGTGTTTCACGCCAGTGTGCCTAACCAATAATTCAAAATGCAGTGGCATTGGATAGTTTTTTAACACTGTTGGAAGCGAAGGTCGATGTTGATGTTGTAGAAGTAATGGAGTGATTTACAGAGCATAAATTAAGAGACCGAAGATCAAGCTAGCTTGTCTATTTAGGGAAAGGAATCTCCTCATCAAGGAAGGGTTAGAAACTTAACGATTCCTTGGAGGCCTTGAGAATTACTATATTAAGATGAAGCTATCTATTCTCAGTTCCCAAGCCTTAGAAATCCCCCCCTTGTCACAGCTGCCCATCGCACCTCCCACAAACACAAAAACCACAGAATAAGTGTATTAGCAAAACTTAACGAATGGTTGCTAATATACACTTGTGTTGTCTCAAAGACTGGATGCCGATTAGGGCCTAGCCGCGCTAATGAGAAAAATAAAACAGTAGCCCGTAAAGCATCAATGAATGGCAGACGGTAGTGATTTAGCTATTGATCCGAAGTTTCCCCGTCCTGTCCAAGCAGCCGGCTAGCGGCGCATATGAGAATGATGGCATAGAAAGGGAGGCATGGAGGGGCGAGAGAGAGACCATGCATAAGAAATCAATCAAGGCCTCGTCCACCTCCTTGCCGACTAGCCGATGCGGCTCTACCGCCGCCGAGGGCGCCGATGGCTGGGGCATTTGTACCCGAGATGCGTGTCAGCGGTATGTGTGGTGTGGCAATCCGGGTAGTATTCGCATCGTGGCTCCTTAACGACGTAGCCGTTGGCGCAGCCGCAGGAATAGTAGATTTGAGTCATTTCACACATGGTGGGCGATGGAAATGTATGAAGTGGGATCTTTTGACTTAGTTTGAGCTCCGTGATTCTAATTTGCGAACTTTGATATTCTCTGATGGTTCTGCCTGCCAAGGCTTGATGGAAAAGACAAGACGGGTATTTATTGGGAGGCTAAGGGACTTGGAATGAGATGAGGTCAGAAGTTGGAGGCGTGGCGGGTAGTTGAACGATGTATGGGAGTACTGAGAATGAGCTGTCGATCGAGGAGTCTGTAGTTGATATTGTGATGGAGAGCGCTTCTTCAGACGTGACTTTTCGTAACTCCTCATGCCTCTTTTATGCTCGTCGAGGCCACTACTTAGACTTGACGTAACGACAACAATGACTTATGGCGGCCCTACTTTTCGGCCATGAAACAATTTTAAAACTTGTCATATCTTAAGCCTAACGAGGTGTTTGAGCATTTATCACCACAAGATTCTGACTTTCGGACCAACAGTCGGCAGTTGAACCAACGATTTGGCGAGAGGGGGTTTGTGAAGTTGAAAGTGGACAAACCGCCCGGGCCCTTGCCTACCTCCTTTATAAGACTAAACCGTAGTCTATTTATCAGCGACGTGTTTTCTATCCCTTTGTGTGCCGACTCGGCACGCAAAGGGATAGACGGAGCCCACACCAACGTTAGGCCATATGTACATGACGCCCACCTTTCCGAAAATACCGCCGACAATGTCAAGTCAATCAAATCAGAAAATTTTGGATCGTGAGACAGGACGTGTAGTGTGACTAGTACGGTTACATGAGGTATGATAAAACGGATCGTGTAGATAGTACACACCGCACTTTGGAGACTGACAAGTGGTCACAATAACACTCCTAGAGATTTCACATGTATTCAAAATAGTATTGGTAAATCAAAACAATCGATAGAATTTAAAGAAAAAAACCTGCCTAACTATCTACGTAAGAACAGTCTTCTGAAATGCCCCTGCTGATGTTCAATATGCTGATTTCTGATTCCTCTATCGGCTATATACAACTCGCTATCTCCCCTCTTTCCTCTCAACCGCGTAGGTAGTCGCGCATGGCAAGCCACCTAGGCTATATAAGCCATACAGGGCCACTGGGACCGCCAGGACCTGCCAGAGTTTGCCAGGTCGACTGGGCCACGAAGCTAGCTTTGTCCTTCCCTCCCCGTCAAGTCCAACCCTGCTCAGCCGCTACGCGGTTCCTAATCCATATCGATGCGCTAAATCTCACGGTCGCACTCCGACGTATAGGAGGTCTTGTATGCAACATGGCTACATTGTCGTTCATGAGAAGATCTCCTTCCTACCAGGAGAAACGCAAACAAGCACGGAAATCGTAAGTCGGCTTTTCGATAAGCTGCACAAGCGACTGTTCCTCGTTCTCAATCACGATTTTGTAACTCGAGTACTTCGTCTTGCTACTATCCCACAGCGAGTGCCCTGCGATTGGACGCTGCGGCAATCAGACCAGTTTTTAAGTTAAGACACTGCGCACGAGGAAGCATCTAAGTTTACGATTAGTACAAAAGTCTTTTCGATCCCTAATTTGCGCACATAAATTTGCGTTTGGGCCATAAATAACGCATATAAACGTAAAGCTATAGTTGATGACTTCAACAGGACTGCGATTTGATTTCTCCGAAGACCGGAATTCCATATATTTAAGCTTCCAGTCTCCCTTGATTCAAATTTCCTTTTCCACGCACACACACTACCCACTACTGACCAATAGCTCTTACCTACCTCAGGACAAAGACAAGTTCCTACTCCATTCCCACCGACATTTGGCATATTTCAATTTATTTCAACATCGCTACGATGAAAAGTTCCCGGGCGTGTCTGCGGTGCTGGAAGCCGGGCTTTATCCTGGCTTCTAAACTTTTGGTTTGCCCAATCGTTTTGCATTTTTTGTCCACGATTTATATCGTGCCTGGGTTCCTCCGATGTCTATTTTGGCTAGTCTATTTCATGTCATTTTACACCATTACGGCCATTTTTGTTTTCTTTTTAGCCCGGCCTACTTGGTTTGACGAGGAATCACCAGAGGAACACGCCCATGTTGGGCTGGCAATTCTAAGCGAAAAGTTGTCACAGGAATTAGGATGGCATAACTAGCTCGCTCCTAGGTAAGACCGTTGTGGCCCATTCCTTACCGATCGTGCAAGATATCCTCCTTAGCGATTGAGGCTAACATAAGGCAGAGAATTTCGGCGATCCAAACCCGAAGGCGGAGCTTAGTCCTAAAACTTTGCGGTTACTTGGAGAAACCCAAGTCGGCCTTTTCAAGCCTCCCAAACAAGCGTCCTAGTACACAGGCCCGCAGCACAGCATGGGAGGTCAGATATTACACTTGAGGGGTTTTACCTCGAAAATCCACGCAAACCTCGTCATCTCGCCATGAGATTTGTCAGACGAGGAAGTCACAGAGTGAATAGAAGTCCTGTCGCAGCTAGGAAGAAGGGTGTAGTATAAGGCTCAATAGATAGAATCATTGTTCACTTTATTTTATCTTATAAAGCTAAATGTTACTAAGCTTACGACGAGCTATGAAACATTATTCTATATTACGGCTATCGAGCTTTTGTAATTCACTTTTCAGCGCAGCTTGATTGCTTAAAATGATTATTGCTGCTATGCTTTATTCTGGTTTTGAGGGCTGATGAGGGGGGATTCTTTCCCGTGTGAGGTAGTCCATAACGGTGAATCCGTTTAAAACGTGCTATTAAATTTATTCTATTGGCTTATGCTAAAGCGGGTCCTCCTAAGGCTAACGGTGGGTCCAGACAGACCCCAGAAGCCTCAATTGAGATGCAACTTTTCTACTGGCACGAAAAAGTCGGTCTCCAATTGACAGCTGGGTTTTCGACATTGGCACAAGCGACGACAAATCTCGAAGGCGAAAATAGAGAATAAATTTAAAGGTTATTGACGACGACCAGATCTCGGCATTCAACACAACCACCTGGGCACCACCGTGCCTTAACGGGCACACCTCCTCCCACAGCCCGACCACAACCCGACCACAACTACCACCACCACCATGGCCCCCCTCCTCCCAAGAGCCGCCCTCCTCCCGCAAAGGATAACAGCCACCACCACGGCGCCCTCACCATGCACGCCCCCGGCCCTCACGCGGCTCTTCGCCAGCACCCCCAGCGTGCCCGCCCGCCAGCGCATCCCCCCCGAGTCCCCGCTCTTCATCAACGTGCCCAACCCGCCCCAGGACCAGTCGATCGAGGCCCTGCGCGAGCTGAAACCCGTCCGCGGCTTCATCCCCGTGCCCCGCCGCGTCTTCGCCCACCGCGACAGCCACCGCAAGCCCACGGACGCCTGGCTCGCGCGCTCCGCCCCCACGCCCACGAGCGCGAGGTCCCAAGGGCCGCCGGTCTCGCCGCTGCAGGCCTGGCAGCGCAAGATGGCCGATAGCCGCCGCGCCAACATGAGGAGCGGCGTCCGCGACCTCTGGGACCGCAAGCTCCGCTCCGACGCCGCGCGGGACAGGGCGAGCAAGGCGAAGCTCGCGGCCAACAGGGCGGCGGCGACGGCGCCGGAGCGCGAGGACGAGCGCCTCACGCGCGGCACGATCAACGCGGGCACGCTGCAGACGGCCGTGGCGCTGGACCCGGGGCGCTTCGCGCGCGGGGCGGCGTCGGCGGCGCGCGGGGCGGCGCGCGCGGCCGACAGGAGCGAGGCCCGCCGCGACGCCATCCAGGCGCTGTACATGAACGCGCGCGCCTTCGTCGTCGACGAGGCCGAGCTCGAGGGCCTCGTCGCCCGCGAGTTCGCCGACGACCACTTCGAGAGCATGGGCCAGAGCGGCGCCGGCTTCCGCATCGAGAACATCTGGGACGCCCAGAACCAGCCCATGACCGTCGCCGGCATGCTCAAGGACCTGCAGCGCAGCCACTTGACCCTCGTCGCCGACCTCACCTCGGAGGAGACGCGCACCGTCCGGAGACAGAAACAGGTCGCCGAGGAGCTGACGGGCGGCAAGATGGACTCGTGATCTTCATACACGACCTCCTCGCCTGAGGCTGCCCTTGTGCCTAGTCTAATCTATAGCTTCACGATGGGACTTGGCTGTTAGTCAGCATAAAGTGGGTTTACTCTAAATAACCTCGCTCAAAAGTCCAAGGGGTTAAATAACGATTGGGACGATACCCGACCGCTGTAGATACACTATTAGAAAACTTGCCACAAATATATGTACTATATGTATATATCACTTCTTTGCTAAATTTGTATTCTGAAATGGTCGAAAACGTGAAGATAACGCCGACAACGCCGCTTGTGTCCATCCACATGCATTAACAAAAAGAAAAGATTCACTAAAGCCTAGCCTGGCCTCAATAGCGGCGTCTATAATATACGGACAACATGTCGGTCTCCATCACACTCAAAACATATTATTCTATCTCTTCTCCACGAGCAGGAAATGCATCGCCGCGTAGGCCAAAATCACAAAAACGGCAGCAAATACGCCCAGATTGACGATATCCATCCACTTTGCCGCGTTGTCGAAACCGAACGAGCTCAAAATCGCGGCACCCGGCACCGTGATGTCGAGTCCGTATTTCTTGTCCACGAGCGTCAGTTTGACCACCTCGTTCACAATGAGGGCCTCGAAGCCATAATGGAATATGGATAGAGATTGGAGCCAGAGCGCTGCGTCGGGGATCTTGTTGTGATTCAATAACAGTCCAGCGAAGAGGAGGGAGAACAGCATGACCAGGCTTCCGATGAGGTTGGCGACGCCGCCGTCTTTACATACGATGCCAATGAAGAAGCAAATCGCAGCGGCCGCAAGATTGAAGAGAACCAGGGTCAACATGAAGACAAAGAAGTGTGGTGCATCTGGTATGAGGCCCGTCATGGGGTAGATGATGGCGCCCATGAGGATTGGTGGGATGATTCTCAGAGGAATTATATCAAACAGGATCTTAGCCGCGAAATACGTAATAGGTGAATAGTATCCATTTGCCCGCTCGCGTACAAACAGGAGTCGTTCTGAGGCGAACACGTTCAGGCTGGTGAGCGTGCTGAAGCCAAAGAGCGCAAGCAGAAAGAAGAAAAGACCAAGTCGGTTCTGGAAGCCAGGGATGTCATCCGTCAAGCCATAGAAGAGGTAGCCAGAAAGAACAGCGAGAACGATGGCAATGGCGTAATGGGTGAGCATGAGGAGGGGATTGCGGTATAGGTTCCTCCAGGTCCGCTCTGACAAGATGATGAACTGACGAATATAACTAACTCGAGCATAACCACGACCAATTGCGCTGCCGTTACCGTTCCCGATGACGCCACCGTTTTGTCCATTAGCCTCAAGCGCAGCGGTCACGGCCTGCTGTATTTCATTATGGATATTATCTGCAATGTCAGATTCGGCAAAGGACTGAACAAGAGTATCTAGACTGGTTCCGGCCGCTGGGGGGAGGTCATGAACATCCTCGACAATGATCTGGGGTGGGACGACACCGGCCGGCTGTTTATGGAGCTTGTATGCTCCAACTTCTTCTTCGACATCAGACGACGTAGCTGTGTCGGCAGCATTCTTGCGCCGAGTAAAAAGCTCCCGTTCTTGACGTGCCCTGACAGAGTTTTTACGCTTGTTCTTGGGTCGGCTCGAGGACGGCTCAGCAATCGAGCTTTCCTCGGCAGTACTGTTACCGGAAATGCTGGCTATCGACTTTACAGCCTGGGTGCTGCTCGGGCCAACGCTGCTCGCAGTATCGTTCAATATGCTCCCGTCATCAAAGGCCCCTGCATTACTAGCGTGCATGGTCAGATCAACAAGATAGTCTGCAATATTGAATCCCGGTGGACATGTGTAGCCGACTTCATCGAAATACTCTTGGCATCGAGAAAAGGGTCCCGAAAACACCGTCTTGCCCTGGGCCAGGAGGATGAGGCGATCGAACAAGGCAACAATGTTCGATCGTGGCTGATGAATAGTGAAGATGACAGTGCGCTTGTATGTTTTGGCCAGAGTCACTAGACACTCAATCACGTTGTAGGCGTTGTAGGCATCAAGACCGCTAGTGGGTTCATCGAGGAAGAGGATTGACGGACTCGTCACCAACTCGCAAGCGATGCCGACACGGCGCTTTTCGCCACCCGAAATACCGCGTCCTCTGCCCTCCTCGGAACCGATCAGTGAGTCGCGAATATGATAAATACCAAGTTGTTTCTCGACTTCATACACCCGTTGTTCCTTAGCGGCGCGACCCATGTGTCGAGGGAGTCGTAGAAGCGCGCTCGTCAAGATGGTCTCATGGACTGTAAGAGTAGGCAGCATAGTATCCTCTTGATCGACAAATCCTATGACGGTCTTGAAGTCGGTGTCGCTAACCTTTTCACCATTGACGTAGAAGTCCCCGGAAAAATGACCGCGTTTGTTCTTGCGAGCAAGGATGTCCAAGAAACTCGTCTTTCCTGCACCAGAAGCGCCCATGATAGCAGTAATTTCTCCGGGATGAGCGATTCCGCGAATATCACTGAGGATTGCTTTTCCATTAAGACCGTAACTAACATTCTCAAAGAAGAGTGTGACGGGCTTGTGGTCCGTCATAAGCTTTGTTGACTCGTCGTCAGAATCGTCCAAATGAATAGCCCCATACTTGTATTGGCGGCGGGAAAGGTACCAGGTGACTAGGATAACGGCCACGACGAATAGAGAGCAGCCTGCGATGACGCCAGCGATCAGGGGGGTGTTTATGGTCTTGACAGGTCGCTGGTATCCGGGGACTTCAGTGTGGTAGAGACATTCACCAGATCGACAGTCCAGTTCGATGCTTTCGTCGCCGAATATGCTCCGCACCATCCAATCTAACTGTGGCTCCTTAAACTTGCACGTGTTCACGCCGCCGTCATGCTGCAGACACTCAAAGGTGGCTGGGCCTTCAACGGCTTCTCTGAGGAAATCGGTTAAGTCGATAGAACCATCGAGGCCGCAGAGGAAGCGGTCCGAAATACAGCTGCATTTGACATCCGGGCACTTATAAAAGGTGCTGTTCTGGTCGGACGTGAATGTCGCGCTTGACTCGCAGTTCTTCAGGTCGCAGTAGAAGGACTCGACTCGGTCGACCCAGACTAGAATATCGAGATTAGCTCAGATCGGCCAGCAGATACGTGGGTGACGCAGGCAGGATGCAGGCAGGACGCACATTGAAAATCACAGAAACCATTCTGCTTGTCGCAGGTGAAGGAAGCCTGGGGGACTTTGCCTTCGAGCATGGACAGAATCTTCTCGTTGGTGACGCCGCACATCTGGTAGTTGTTCTTGATGACTTCGCCATTCTGGTAGCATACGCCATTCTCTCCAGTCTCCATCAAGGCATCGCATGCCTTGTCCTCGGTGCAGACGTTACAGTTGACGCCAGTCCAGCCCTCGTCGCATTCGCAGGTATCGCCGGTTCTTATAGGTCGATCTCTACCGCGGGCCAGCGAGCCGCAAGCTATTTGTTCGTCAGCGTCAAGTATGCACAGGCAGGGCGCGCAGGGGAAGTCCAACTTGGTTGTAAGCAGTCATCTCCTCCAAAACCCGCAGGACACTCGCATTTTCCGTTGTACTCATTGCACTCGGCGAACTGGCCGCATTCGTAAGCTGGGAGTTGGCAATTGAAACTATCGCACGCGTCACAATATCAGCATTGCCTGGTTCCCCAGAGCGAAGTGAGAGGAATAGGAGGGGTACGCGGCAGCCGTCTCATCTTACCATGGGGGACAGTCACCCGGCCTATCGTCTAACAGCGCCAGTTGCGCCCGCATCATGTCGACCTGGGTGTAGTTCTTCTGCGCAGCGACGACGCATGACAGGGACACCACGCCGAGGGCGACGAGCCGAATGCTCGGCGGCGACATGATTGCTTTGCTTCGTTGGATTCCGTATAGTCTGTATAGTTGTATGATTGTATGGCTATATGGCTGTAAGGTTGTATGGGTGTGAGATGAAGGTTGGGGGATCGGAGCTCTCCGGGAACAGGCAGGAGGTCAGGTCAGGTCAGGTCGGAGGATGATCGCGACCTTGGAGGTGATGATGACCGACAGCGGTTGGCAGCGGAAGCGGCAGCGGATAGACTACCGCATTCGATAGGTAGAGGCAGATAGATGACTCTCGTAGCGAGGTAGCGATAGATAAGGGGGAGGGAGGGTTGGTTGTATGTACGAGTACAGTAACTGTAACGTTGTTGTGGTTGGATGGATCAGGTCGTGAACTGTAATGTAAACTGTAAACTACCTGAGTACGTCTGTTGTGACAGAAGAGCGGGATGAATGAAAGGAATGGGAAGAGGAAGATTGCTCGACTGATCCTATCTAGGTATCAGGTAGGCTTCGACTCGCTTCAATGAAACAGCTCATCACAGCTGCAGCCTCCCGAGGTACAGAGTAGATAGGTAAAGTAAGGCGTAAAAGGTACGGTGAATTGGTGGTTATAGGTTAGGTATAGCGGTGCAGAATACTGACGCTTGATTGCTCCTAAGTCCTATACTAGACCTGTCTAGCGTCTAGAAAACAAGTGGCCCTAGCTAGAAAGGGTACATACTGTAGGTACAGAATACCAAACGTCTGTAGCTGGGGAAACACATGACGAAACCAAGAAACCACAGCCCCACCCGCCCGCAGCAGCCTGGGGTGGATACAGTGCGTATTCATACAAAACATACCGTATGCCATATAGGTAGTTTTCCACCAAGAAGCTACATGAGTTTGCAATATTATGCACATTGCAGAGCATCTTTTCGCCATAGAATTACATACATGTGCCTTCTTTCTAGTTTCATAAATAAAAACAACTACTATTCAAGAATCTCATGTATAGTTTCCACCTCATGCTTATGTGTATTGCCTGAGACTATGCATTGTTAACATAACCCCTTTAATTGCTCTTCGCACTTTTAAGGGTAGGAAATCAGGTTTGAATTTTTTAATAGGTAAATTATATAGTAGTCACGTCGAGCAGAATAATATCCTCTCAAACGAGGTAGTAAGATATAGCTGCTGCACGGGTGCGCAATCTAAGACAACTCCTGCGGGTGAGCTAAGGCAGGTTTTTTTTAATATATACATATTTAGAATTAGTTCTATCAGCTATACTTAGAGCCATGTGGTATAGAAAGTGTTAAATCAAACTATAGCGTTTATTTTTAGTTAGTAAACATGCGACCTTCTCAGATTCAGACGGCCATTAATGTTTATTTCTCGGAAAATCTTCAAAGCTCAACGGCTGTTAGAGGAATCGGCCATAGAGTGAATACTGAGACAATGTGGGCAACACAGTCACAGGGGGGTAGGTTGATTAGCTCAGCCAGACATAGTTCGTCTTTCTCTTATTTATTTCGCTAGTCTAGGAGCGTACATTTTATCAGTATAGTGAGTTAGCTACACCAATAATATACGATTGCCTTACTAGAATACTCCCCTCAAATCTCTAGAAGTGATTAAGATGGCGGTGGCTGGTCCTCTAGAGTGTGGTGTGTGTTTTGCACGCTCCGTTTCAATACATAAAACGTCACAAAGAGGTAGGAGGGATAGCGTGGAGCTGAACAGATTGACCAATCGATGCCTACCCGTACTAGGCTCCGAGAGAGTATTTTTTTCCTATATATACATAAAGTCGCCTAGGTACAACCACTACTAGGAGTAGTTGGTATATAGCCGCTTTGCTCGACACGTGGGTTACACTCAAACCTTGTCCCAAACTTTGTTGTCTTGCTCTGTTTATACAAATCGCGGGTCTCTGGCTTGTACGCAAGTTTTCGACTAGATACTGTCATATGACACCCGGAGTAGGTAATAGGGGCGTAGAGAAGAATAAGGAGATAATAGCCATAAATTCAAGAACCATAGAACCGGGCCCGGCCTACATTAGCCAAGAGAGTAGACTCTCCTAATTTGGCACAGATATAAACCCTTCCCACGTGCAAAGAGCTAGAATGGCATTAAAAGTCCAGATATATCAATTAAGTTACTCTGGTAATGGATAAGTTTAGAGTTACCATGATAAAGCTTTGAAAGAAAACAAAGTTTAGCAGTTCATATGAACTAAACCAATATTATAAAACTTTTAGTAACAGACATCGTACATATATCGAAGTCTATCATGCTCTAGGATCGCGCCTATTATTACTATGGTCTAAGCTATATCATAGATCAGGGGCCTTTACTGAAATAAGTATGACATGGAACTCTACCTACAAGGGGCGAAGGTGCTACCCTGGAAAATCGAAGTAGGTTTGAATGTATACTTCCAAAGTAGCCGCTCCCTCAGAACAGAGAACTAAGCATTAATTATAAAGCCATGAAAGAATGTTTGGTGTAAAGTGGCTAGCGAAGCGATATATTCATAATTGAGGAGCGATGGGATTTGTTGGCACATAGTAATATTTAGCTACTTGCTCTTTTTAACACTCGGAGTTCTGAAGCCTTTACCACCCCCCTTTTGAGTATAATCACTATTTCTAGGCTTTTATTCCCACTGACATAAATCTAACATCATTTAGAATACGAAGGTAGTATAAGGGTACAGGATGATTAGATTTGTTACGGTTACAAATTCTAATATAATCTTAAAGTGCCCTGCTCTCCCTTCAAACTCTAGGATTTCCTTATAATAAGCTAGGTATTATATAAAATACTTAGCGTACTAGGTGGATGAACTATTTTATTCCACAAGACCCAGTCTAACCCATGTACCCCTATTACCCAAGGCGTGGCTTTCAACTCCTCGTAAACGGCAGATGAAACCACGAGTGCTGTATAGAAAGGCCTCAGTTCCTTGTATATAACCAGATTATGTTAAAAGCTGCAATCTAAGCGTGCCCAGACCCCGCTAAGCGCGCAATCTCCCTTGCTGCAACGTATCGTCCAGGATCCTGCCGTGCGATCTCACCCAGCCCCTTTGCTTTCTCCGCCATTTTCCGGCCCTCCTCTCCCCCGTCGAGGACCTTAAGAAAGCTATCCCGCAGGCTTTCTACAGTCCACTTAGGTGCCGTGTCTCGCGTGGCGTAGACACCGACGCCGACATCTTCAGCCAATGCTGCGTAGTTGTAACAGTCTAGCCACATGGGGACAACGACCTGCGGGATGCCGGCCCTGAGGAAAGTCAGTGGGCGTAGAGATTAACGGATTAGGGGATGACGTACGCAATGGCCTCGTGGTAGCAGTTTGCTCCTCCGTGGTGCACAGAAGCCACAATATGGCCCGTTGCTAGTATCGATGCCGGGCTCACCGTAAGCCAATTCGTGACCCTGAGTCGCCCCTGTTCTATAGCATTCTGAGCTGGCAACGTGTAGTTGTCGGGTATGGTATCTTCTTTTCCCATCTTCCACAGCACTTGGACATTAGTTTTGGCTAGGAGATCTTCTATTGCTAGCGCCATCGTTGTCGCGTGGTGCTCGCAGTAGACAAACAGACTCCCGAGATTTATCAGTACTGTCGGTGCTCTTGCCAGCCAGGCCACTAACTCCGGGTCTTGCTCCGCAGCCGGCTCGGGGTCGAAGATGATGGGTCCTGCAGCGGTGATGTTAGGAGGGATTACATCGAGTGGGATGCTGGCTCCTGCCATGTTCTGCGAAATCCACGGATTGTCAGCACGTCGTGGAATGCCCATCGATGTGTCTATCCCGTGCTCCTTGAGATACTGTTTGGTCCCCCTAAAATCCGGCCGATTCAATACCCCTATAATGAGGCGGGCGGTGAAGTAAATATTCTCGGGAATCTTTCGCCAGGGCAATGGGAAGGAAAAGTCAGAGCCTATTCTGAAACAGCCTGTTAGTAGTTAAAAACCTCAGGACGGGCATAGACGAACCGAGCGTATTTCCCGAGTATGCTTCCGAAAGGCTGCTTGATCCAGAATGTGTCGGCCAGGACATTGGGCGCAAGAAAGGCAAACAAGCGATTATATTTCGCTGCAGCATCAATAGCTGGCCTGAGGGCAATATCTAAAACGACCACAGCCGGATCAATGGTTTTTATAAGCTCAGTAGCTTTCTCATAGATCACAACATGGTCCTTTCCCTCCCAAGGTGAGACCGCTGGAAGAACGATACGCATTAGGTGGTCGATGCCCTTCAGCCCGGGTGGATGCATAATATGACGAACAGACTTCTTTCCGTAGCCGCCCATCTGTTCTGAGAGTGCTTCTAAGTACTCCGAACCGGGAAGTTCATGGAAGTGGATTTCTTTACCACCTTCAGCCTTTCGCCTGGCCAAAGAGTTAACCCCGGCCACTTTAGAGGCCGTTCGAGGGAAGGATGCAATGTGGACATCAATGTCCGGGTGCTTCTCAAGGAGCGCGCTGGCTGTTGCTAGGTGTACGTTGCTAAGGCCATACTCGACGTTGACAAAAAACAAGACGGTCCCATTTTTGCCCTGGACCGGGGCGATGGACTCGCTTCTCGGCGCTGGTGATGCTCGTGCTAAAAAGATGGCCACTAGGACTGCCAAAGCGGCAATAACGGTGGCGATTTGACGCAATCGACTCATCTTCAAGCGCCTCTATTCTAGGTTGAGACACAACACGCCGGGGAATAGATCGAGGGAGAAGAAGAAAGGGAAATGCCTTAAAAAACAAAAGAATTGCTAAGAAACGAACTTAGTGCCACATGTATTGGATACGGGGTACCACGAGGTCCTTTAGCTCTAACATGAAGCCTCGTGATCCCGTTAAGAGTGTAACATCTAATACGAAGATGATGAACACAAATGGAAGTGATGGCGACCAGAAACTTAAGTCAACTGGAAGCAAGAAATAAATGAACTGTAAATCGTACTTGGTGTATCCTTCCGAGCCTTTGAACACAACGAGCCGTTTATTAAACCAAGTCTATTCCGGAGAAGCCGATAAAATCCCACAGTAACAATTAAGAGATTTATTATATGGATTATAAGTGTACCGGTATGGTGTAGCCTTCGTTATAAATGATCTCATAGTATCTAAAAGAATAAACGGGCCATCTATTTTCGCGAAGCCAAGGGGGCTCAAGCAAGAGGGGTACACCGTCGCGTGCCGGGTATGTATACAAATGACAACCAACAAGCAAAACTATTGATACTTAGTAAGGAAACTTTACAACATACGTTCGCGCTAATAATGCTTATGCTACGATCATAAGATCTACTGGTCTAACTCATGCACCTCTAAGACCCAGATAGTGCTTGTGCAGGGCGGTGTAGGTATGTACCCTTATCTTTCTATTTATAGCTACTAGATGGGTATCCAGCTTTGAATATTGGATCTAGATAGGTATCATTGCATCATCACTCCAGCGGGTTATTGGATGCAATCAAAAGATAAACTGCTGTCTGATGGTCTTGTGAATGCAAGACGAGGGGGATATAAATGAAGTGACCATTGCCATAGGGCTGCATGGATCGTAAAATAAGCCGACATAGGTCACCACGAAGCAGAGCAGACATTAAAGGGAGTGAATTCGGATATTTCCAACTTGGGACTAAACGCCACATAAGGACCTCAAAAATAGATCTCCAGCTGGGGGTTAGCTAGTTTAGGATGAATTCGGTCAAAAGAAGACTCCTAAGTTAGTTGTTTCTACTAGATTTTTAATTTCTCCGACCTTTCCAGCTTCAGCCGATCCTTGTTTGATATATGGTTACGCAGTTGCTAGTTAATTGGAAGGAGTTAGTTCCTACAAGGTCATCCTAAGCCTACCGCTGCGAAAGTGATACCCACTAGAGAGATAGAACCAAATTTGGTGACTGCAACATGCGAGGTGAGATTTATTACATCCAAGCGATGAGAGACAAGCCAGGGTTTAAATAACTAGCTTCCTAAATTGGAAATGAGCAATGTCTTTCAAAAGCCGACTGGTCACTAACATTGCTAGCCAAGAACGAACTGCAGCTTGACTTGCATATTCTTAGTGTACAAAGCTCCTTGATAACCATGCTCATCCCGCTGTCCTACCTGCAGGCGTTCGCAAACGGAGAACTTTGACAGGTGCATTTACTGTCTCAACCTTAGAGTATGTTGTGTAGCATTTTGACATGGACCGTTGCGCCAAGTGCCAATTCCGGCTAGAACTGCCGGCGGCGGCTAGAATCCCGGCAACCGGGATTTGTACCGCGCAAGCTGTACACTAACCCTAAACAAACCACTGTCTAGTCTATCTAGGGTATCGTGTTCTAGAACTATACGTACTGAGTTTTGATATGCTGTTTCTTACCAAGTATCCAGTATAGACTTGCTTTGCCTAAGGCGAAGTTAAGTCAGTCATGTAAATTGAGTAGAGCTAGGAACAATGTTGCTTTTCTGCGTTGAAAAATTTCACAACGAGAAGAAATGGTTAATTGAAGAGCTAGTTTACGTTAAAACCCAGTTCGGTTCATTCGCCACAGGTCAATCTCAATTTGACTTTGTTAGATTACGACAGTGACCAAGATGTCTCACGTAGTTGAGCCGAACTTGTAGAATTAATCATTTAGGCCTTATACGTAGCAAGGTCTAATCAAGAACATTGTTAGCTCTAAATTACAAGTTCTATAGAGCTTGTTAATTTGTAAGATCGCCTTAGGTACTTGTTGGCCTAGTGTAGAAGATATCTGTTAGAAAAAACCACTGCGCCAAAAGTTTGGCGTGACCGGTCAAATTATTTTCTTTATTTCTAAAGGTGTATTTCTAACAATATCTTCTACGCTTACCTAGGTAAGCAGATCGATCTGAATCCTGGCATCTCCTAACTGGCTCCTCCTACCCTAATCCACTTACCAGTCAAACCCCTTGCCGCCCTTGAGCCTTACCCACATTTAAGGATGCTGGTGCGCTATGGTGTAAGTCCAATTGCACTTTACTAGATTTCTCTATGTAGTTGTATTTTCCCTCGCCACAGCACCCCCTTTCTTTTATCTTCTCATGCTCCCTTAGTGTTTTGGCTAAGTTGCTCAGTGATCGTAGTGATCAGTCGCAGGTTTGCAGCATTGACTGCGGACAAGGATGTGCATAGTGAGGATTACCAACATTCTAAACTCTAGTAATACAATATCGCAGATAGTAAAGGAGTGCAAGCATATGTTGCATTATTGGGTTTAAAATGATGTAAAACTAGAGTATCCTAGTAAGTTGCAATAATAAAGCAAAAAGAGAGAACATAGGAAAAGTAGTCCAGTGTCTTCAGTCGCCCCTAAGATCCTAGTGCGAGCTGCCCCAACCATCGTGCCTCACTCCCTCCACTACGCCATGATCTCCCTCCTAAGCCCTCGTCGCCACCGCTGTTTGTGTAGTATCATCGTGCGTAATCGACATGTATTGGCCGGGGTAATACTTCGCAACCCACGCCTCGGCCAGCTCCTTCTTCGTGATATCCTTCAGAAAGTAATTCAACGGCACGCCCGAGTTTCCCTCCGCCGCCTTCTTCAGGTAGTCATCCAGCGCCGACATCATCGAGTTGATGTCCAGCATCTTGTTGTGCCCATCGTCGATCTCGGCGAGACCCTCGAGGGCCGCCTTGATTTCCATGCCCTTCATGGTCACCATCTGCTTACCGGTGCGCGCTGCCTGCGCCGACGCCTGCAGGCTGTCCTGGCCCTGCACGGTCGAGTTCTGTAGCGCCGCGATGGCCTCCATGCTCGCCTTCGGGTCGAACTTGGCGAAAGTTTGCACGCCCAGCTTGACCTCGCCGGCGACCATCGAGGGAATCACGCCCATGGAGATGAGCGTCACGTGGGTGGTCACATTTTGCGAGGAGAGGAGGTTCTTAACGTCGGTGGCGATGGAGCTGTTGACACCGAAACCACCGGACTGGGCCTCGTACCAGCAGGCGGCGTCCATCTGTGACTGTAGAGACTGAGCGGCACTGGCCATGGTTTCGCTAACTTTACTATCAGTAGCGTTGAGGACATGGACCATGCCCACGAAAGACGAGCCGAACGTCATGCCGGAGAGGATGCTGTAGCGGTTGGCGGTGCCTTGATCCTCCTTAGCCCAGGCGCACCGCGTCATTTCCACACGGTTGGTCGGGTCAAGGGAGTCATTTGGGAAGAGGTGGTTCCAGGTACCGATGGCTTTATCGGGATTCAGAACGAAAGGGGCAAGGACCGATGCGTTCTTGTGCGTGCAGGACACGGAAAGCACGAGAGTCCCGGAGAGGCTGTGTTTCTGTGCCTGAGATGACACTTGCTTCTGAGCAGCATTGGACATATCCTTCGATGCGTTGACTCCCATCCAACTGGTCGAAGCTGAGACGAAGGTGGCAATAGTAGAGGCATATGCCTCGGCGCTCTCCATGTTCGAGTCCATGGAGAAATACTGAACATCCATATTCATGGAATCAGATGCAAGAGGCATCGACTTGATCTGTGTCTTGGTATAGTCAACTGGGCTTTCTGCCTGCGCGCTGACGCCCTTGATCTGTGCGCGGAGAGGCTTGATGGTCTTCTCGGCGGCGATCTTTTTCTTGACATAGTCTTCCGCCGAAGCAGTGATCTCATCGTTCAGAGTCGAGAGCTCGTCATTGCAGCTCTTAGTGCTGATACCCAAGTTAACAAGCTCATTTCGTGTCATGTCAAGACTTCGACGCATTGCAATCAATGCATTAAGATCATTCTGAGCAGCATCAGCGGGTGCAGCGGCAGCGGCGATCTGCTGGATGAGCTGAAGCGCTTTGTTATCAACCACATTAGCCAGAACAAGACTGGGATCGTAAGGTATAGAAGAAGGCATGATAATAAAGGTCGTTCCGTGTGTAGGGCTGGTTAACCGGAGTTCTTTGCTGATGAGTTGTTCGAGACCTGACAGGCTTGATAAAAGAAATCTTAATATCTTGTCCCCAAATGACTAAATTGTTGCTGGAAAGCCTAACAAGTTTTATACACGACGAGCTCAACCTATCTGTTGAGCCGTAACCGAGCAGCTATGCTTTAACGAACTCCTTTTTCTCGATACAGATCATCTCCGCATATCACGGCCGCTAGCGAGTATGGGCGTGAAAGGTGGAGTTCGTGAGATGGTTAAGTCGAACGATACAACGCAAGCACAGGAGAGGCACAAGCAACCCCTACTGACTGGCTCCGTTTGCATGGGATCTGTTGATGAGCTGTCAATATTGAAATGCGGGTGATGTGCCCCACGGCTGGCTGAGCCTGCGGAGGAGTAATCACAAACTGCCAAACGTGCATATCTGCATCAAACTTCAAGTCTTTATGGAGGAGAATCCATGTCATTGCCGCAGTGCTAAGCAGCTTTGGGTCCGATCAACTCCTTCGGTTACCGTCTCAGGAAAGAGGAGAGACAACGCCGGAAGAGATCCTCCACCAATATATTGACATCAAGGTGCATCTAATTTTTAACTATTACTGCATTGTCGATAAGTCTGCATCTTAGCCAGAGAGCTTGCATGATCTAGATTGTTGTTGATTATACCAACGACGTGTAGGTATTCGCCGATGTGACACGCCCGGCGACGAAGCTCGCCGAAGGATCGGATAGTACTATCTTCCATTCATCTCCTTCTCACACAACGGAAGTATCCCGAGATGCCCCACTATCTTGAGAGCACTCGATATTGCCATTCTGCCGGACCTGGACCATAATCTCGATCAGAAGTCGGCGAACACAATATTGGGCAGCAATACATAGCGTTGTATTTGTCACGATACTAGAAAACTTATTATCTGAGATGCCTTGATTCAACTGGACCCGTATTGTTCTTCAGCTGGTGTTTGTTGCAGAGCGAAACCGAATCGAGTGATATTGCAGCTCTTGGGTGCACTTGGAAGACGCTTCCGGTGTTCTTCAGCTGGAACTTTTCGCAAATCTGGACCGCATTAGATTGAAGTCAACACACTTACCATGAATACCTAGTCTAGTTGATTTGTCTTGTTGTGGCTATGGTGCTGGGGAGAATCCGCAGCCCGGCATTCTCCTTCGCATATACGCTTGGCTGCTCTGACTGCCGTGTCTTGTATGTTGTTATTATTGGAGAAGTAAATGTCGAGCTTGAAGCCCGCGAATCCCGAGATAATTCTAGCGCCTATTCCGCTGCGAAATACTTTTCAGGTGATAGTGCGGGACTCTTTGAAATCAGTTTCCTTGCAACCCGCTATCCGCGAAGGTGGAATCATGGGGCTTGCCATGGAGTTAGGAGTAATTCTTAGCTCAGAGATCGACGAATAAATATCATTTCCGTGAATACGCGGGTCCAACAAATCAAGAAAACCAAGCACGCGGTTAGGTCAGGCGCCTATAATTTCAGCCCTCGTGAGGACGGCATGTTGACCGGGAATAGCGCTAGGCAGAGTTATCTTGTTAAAGAGGTCGTCATTGATTCTCGTCTAGGCGCGAAGTAGTCGCACATCGTTAGATTATCACGCAGACCAGCGTGCGAGATTCCTTCTCTTCCGCTTTTCGGGGAAGGTCTGTAGCGCCTAGCGGACTGGCCATGTGCGAGTCGCGGCCGCAAGCATATATGATTAGCTTGGTACAGCCCTGAACTCCTCTTCTGTGACACGGTGGCTCCATTTCCTTTTTCATTAGTGAGGCATCCACTTCTAAGCGAAGTATCATTGTTTCCGCCGTCCTGTTAGATAAGATGCCAATAAGTTATAACTCCATATCCTCCTATATTTTGGTGCTATTGATAACCGATTCTCACGGTACTAAACCTCAAGAAGGCTAGAACTATAGCATGGGCATGGGCCAGGTCTATATAAGCCGGCATAGTAGGTTCTGCTGGTCTAAATAGAACTTCCCTCCTTGTGTAATAAAATAAATCATCTCTGGCCTCACCAGCAGTCTGAACTGTGACGCCAATAGACTTTTAGGTGACCGATAACGGCGGGACGGTGAGTGATTCCTAACACAGGAGTTCCTAGTATTGACGGAGGTCTTTATAATAAAGCTATCCGAGCTTTATTCAGTAATTGAAAATATCATTCAAGATGCCATAAAGTTCTTGAAGGAGGATGATATCTATGTAGGCATATTGTCAGCTTGAGGTTTTACCTATGGTAAAAAGCAATACGGTGCCGCCAGAAAGATTTATTGCTTCCCACCGAGCGGAATGAGAATTTCTGGCCTCTAATATTGTTACCTAGGTGTTCTAGGATGAACCGGACAACTAGATGTCTTATCATGTATTGTTAAATAGTCGTTCGCACTAGCAGATGTAAGATATCCTTGTATCAACATGATTATAATGTAAAGGTTTAGTAGGAGAGAACGATGCCCTAGTGCAAAAGTATTATTAGTTGGAGCTGTGACAAAATGTCACTATAATGCAGTTTACACAAAATCCTTTATACTTAGGAAATGCTAAACATACAGTTTAATTCACATATGGAGAACCTTATAGTTTCAACCTATATCTAGCTTTTAGCTTCCAACCTCTTTGCATTTCAATTCGCATACTGCGTATTTGGCATTGTAGCTCAACCGTAGCTAGAGCCCTCGGGAAGTACTGCCACGTGACCTAGCCAACTACAGGTGAGCTTTGGCTAGGTGTAGCCTGGGAGGGTATGATAAGGCGGTCTCATCTCCCAAAGCTCGAAGAGAGGAATCAAGGGAAACATTAAGAAACGGATGCTACTGTAAACTGTAGATAAACTCTCCATAGATGAAAGTTATGAAGGATGAAGTGTTCTGTCAATTTTGCGCGATTTTGTGGCGTGTGGCACAGCTATAAACACTGTGGCTCAAAGTGGCTTGATCACCTCTATATCATTACAGACATGTCCAACTTTCTTTTCCTTATTCACTCATAGTGTGACTCAATTTAACTAGAATCACATTTACGATGTTCTTCACCAAAATAAACAATGCTTTGCCAACGAAGGATAGGCTAGGAGCCTGGGGGGTAACATAATCATTTTTACACTGTGTTTATAAATATATTTACTTAACGCTCATTACACTGCTGGCTTCATTGCATATTCCATATTCATAGTAGCAATGCGACTAAACAGCTTATATATTCCTTTAAGATCCAGCACCCCTGATCCCTCCTTTCTGGTTCCCCCTACCCTGATCCCTTTCCCCGTGGCGTACCTGATTTACACACAAAGCATAGAGAACAACATAATATAGTATCACTGATCGCACCCACAAACAATCTAATCACCCATTCAATAATATTTAATAGCGTCAAGATTACTAACACATAAAATCGCTCAACAAACCCCAATGTTCGAGCGATGGTCCATCCAACCTCGGCCTCACTTTAATCGACTCGGGTTAAATAACTTCCACGTCTCCAGGAAGTGTCTTGAGCCCTAAAGCAGACGTCAGTTCATACACATTTCGACAGAATGGGCTAATACGTACAAGTGGAAGATCCGACATCCTCCTTGGCGAGCTGTGCCTTAGTACAGCCTATCGCACTCTTCCCATCTTGGATGCTCAGGACCTTGGTGCAATCTTCGCTTGCGCACTTGGTTCCTAGGGCGTCCATTGCGCGCTGTAAGGCATCGCCCTGCCACCCAAACAGATAGTCTCCATGCGCTCCGTATCCGGTCCTATACATGGCAAGCACATTCAAAGTTAGCAAAGATGAGACACCCAACTGTATAACGCGGATCAGGTGTGCGCTCACGGGTCGCCGAAGCTGTACACGAATGGCTGCTTGCCGTCCTTCCAGTAGTCCGGGTTGTTGAACGGCGTCGTGTCGAACATGATCTCGTACATGACTTGGGGGATGCGCACCGGGTGGGTGGCCGGGCACTTGTCGCCCGCGAGCGCGGAGCCGGCGGCGTACGCCACGTGGCTCTTGTGGTCTGGGCTGTCGAGGTTCTTGCCGTCCCAGCAGGAGGGGAATATGATGGTCGCGCGAATCCCTCCCGGGCACATCTTGCTCGGGAAAGCGGCCGTGTCGCTGGCGTCGCAGGGGGCGCCGTTGCCTCCCATGATGCGGTCTTTGGCTTGGAGACAGCGATGGCAGATGTTGGCGAAATTCCCCGTCTTGCTGCGCATTGTAGGGTCTCCAGCGAGCATCCGGAAACCCTTAAAGAGATATTGGTATAAGAGCTTATACGTTTTGGGTAGGGAGTCAAGCACTCACCGGTTTGGGAACCGTGGTCTTTTTGTTGGTACCACTGAATGGCCTCATGTAGTAAACTGTAATTCCTCCCTCTTGTTCCAATAAGGTCCCGTTCAGGCGGCCGTTAGCCATCTGCGGGACTCGTTTGAATGTTCCATTTTCAGGGGATCGGAAGTAGATTGAGGCCGTCCAATAGTTGCTGGTGTCTTCTTTATAGATGCAAGAGGTACAAGCAGATTGCGTGGGCGGGTCAATAGTGTTAGGATCCATCTACAGTATTGTTAGAACGTCAACTCCGACAAGGATACTCAGATACTATACAGTGGTATTGAAAGACTGTCCTCCGACGATCTGGTGCGTATGTGGAGACGGGTTCGATCCGGGGGTTACAAGAGGGTCGATTCTCTCGACGACGAGCTGGGAGCAACCGAATCGCAGGAAGTCCGCAGACCCTTGAACTTGCGCGGAAGCATCCTGCACTAAGAGCGCAACGAGAGTGATGGTTTGCCAAAGCATGGTTCTTAGTTGTTCTACAGTTACTACTCCCAGATGACGGAGAGAACACCAAATAGATCATTAAGTTTGCTCGTTCATTACATTTAGTATATATATAAGCCCTTAAGCAGCACTGGGTATTATATGACTCAACTAAACCTCCTCTATACCTAGCTATTTGATCAGAGAAATTACCCGCTGTATAACTGCATGGTAATCTAATTGATCTACGAGTGTGAGCACTTCGCACCAACCATAGCCATCTGACCAATGGTGAATCCCGTCCAACTCGGCAGTTGTGGATCTTTACCAGCTTTGCTTTTATTCGAGGAATCATGACTACCGAGAGACAGTTCATTAGCATGGAGCGGCGACGTTCCAATACACGCTTGGCCTAAGCCTTATCAAATACCAACGTGTAGGGGTAATTATTCCGGATAATTGTTCGGCAGATGCCGGGTGGCTAGCCAAGCCCGGGCAGTCCCTGATATTTGATAGGTGTGCTAGACTCCGTTACATTGTATAAATACAGATTCCTACGGTCCTGTCTCCATTAGGGCCGACTCATTAGTCCTACCCTAGATCTAGTACACTACACTATAACCTATAATGTATTATTTCTAACTACTACCAAAGATGCCTTCATGCATATTCAGACTATGCTTCTAGTGAGGTCGAAGTATATATATCGTGCCGCCACAGCTTGCGCTCAAGCATCACCATTACGGCCTTCAAAGGCATACTGGAGAATGAAGAATTTGCTATTAGCTGATTGTTATGCTCATTCTATAATAGATGCAATCCATATTCAGCGAAGAGACCAAATATTAAAGAGCTATTGTACTATTTAATTATGCATTTGAAAGCATATATCTCTTGCTTAATTCCAACATTGGTTCCACTAGCCTAACCTGGTAACCCGGTGCGGTTCATTTGTACAGCCAAGGTGCTTTGGCACATGTCAATTTTCAACATGGTTTATACTTGGAGAAAAAAGGGGAGAACCCCAATAAACAAAAGGATCCCGCCCTCATCCCTATTTACCTTTGCTCTCTAACAGAAAGTCGAAAGCACTATCTAGACTATCTATCTAGCTAGTTCAAATCAGCATCCGACGATTTCCCCGCCCGGTGTCACTTAGTCTATCATGTTGCGCACCGAAGACGGCCTAGTTCCGGCCCGTGCCGACATCTCAACGCGCCCTTCAAGTTCCACGCCCTTAACATGTCAAGACAGACAAGAGCCCATCAACAACCTACATACATACATAAAGCACCTATTCGCACACATCTAGTTAGATCAGATAGATAGAAAAACCAGCTACTAATCCCAGCACTACACTCATTCACCCAACCGCAATATTAACACCGAGCGATCATGGTGCAGATCCCCGCTTTCGAGGTCGAGCAGTGGATGGACGCGTACGAGAACACGCCAGGGGTCCTCAACATCGCCGAGACCTGCGCGCGCTCCATCTCCGTCTCCGAGCTCCGCGACCTGCACGAGGCTTCCGGGTCCGCCGCCGGCGGTCCGCCGCCCATGCTGGACCTGGCGCTGCCGATGACGTACGGCGCGATCCGTGGCTCCGCCGGGCTGCGGCGGAACATCGCGGCCCTGTATTCCTCCTCCTCCGATGATGATGATGACACACCGGCGGAGGTGGAGGGGGAGGAGGTGGAGGAGGCGGAGGACGGGAAGGTGACGCCGGACGACGTCCTCGTGACGCAGGGCGCCATCGCGGCGAACCACCTCGTGTTCTACGCCCTCGTGGGCCCGGGGGATCACGTCGTGTGCGTGTACCCGACGTACCAGCAGCTGTACACCGTGCCGGCGACGCTTGGCGCCGAGGTCTCGCTGTGGAAGCTGAGGGCCGAGGACGGATATGTGCCTGATGTTTCTGCGCTCAAGGGGCTGATTAAGGCTAATACGAAGGTAATCGGTTCCGTCTTTCCTATCTTCTCTCTTTTACCCTGTTTCTCTTTTCTCTCAGCTTGTACTTATAATTAAAAAAAAAAGACATATTTATCTATCCATCTGTCTATCAATCTAACACCCCCAGATGATAATAATCAACAACCCCAACAACCCAACCGGCGCCCCAATCCCTCTCCCCACCCTCACCCAAATCATCGCCCTCGCCCGCTCGCACAACATCCTCCTCCTCTCCGACGAAGTCTACCGCCCCCTCTTCCACACCCTCCCCCCACCCCCCTCCGCCCTCGCCCTCGGCTACCCCCGCGTCATCGCCACCTCCTCCATGTCCAAAGCCTGGGCCCTCGCCGGCATCCGCGTCGGCTGGGCCGCGTGCCGAGATAAGGAGATCATGGCCCGCCTCGCGGCCGCGCGCGATTACACGACTATCAGCGTCTCGCGCCTCGACGACCAGGTCGCGGCCTACGCGCTTAGCCCCGCTGTGCGGCCGGCGCTGCTGCGGCGGAACGTGGCGCTCGCGCGCGCGAATCTGGAGTTGGTGAAGGCGTTTGTGGGGAGGCATGCGGGGGTGTGCGAGTGGGTGGCGCCGACGGCGGGGACGACGGCGTTTGTGCGGTTCTGCGGTAAGGATGGGAAGGCGGTGGATGATGAGGTGTTTTGTAAGGATGTGCTGGAGAAGACGAAGGTCATGTTCGTCCCGGGGGCGAAATGCTTCGGCGACGGGAGTGACTTTCGGGGGTACGTGCGCATTGGGTATGTCTGTGACACGGAGGTGCTGCGGGAGGCGCTCGAGAGGTTGAGTGTGTACGTTTCGGAGAACTTGAACTAATTGTAGCACCGATATTCTTACTATGCGGACAATCCTTCCTGGGAAGAATCAATAATATGCTCATGCAAGCTAGAATAGGCTTGCTCTGGGGTATTGTATTTGGTTTTATCGAGTATAAGTTTACTTCCGAGAACACCTGCTAAAGCACTACACATTTATTCGGCAAGCCGCAAGGTCCCCCGCTCTCCTTCTTCTTGTCCGCAGCAGCTGTAGCTGTCTGGTTCATAGCTCCCCCCGACGGCGCCGGCACCGGCTTGGCCTTCTCCTCCGCTTCGCCGTCATGCAGTCAACCAGTGTACTTGGAGACGATCTTGTAGAACTCCTCTCCCTGGATGGTGGCGAGCTCGAGCTCCTTGGCGGTAGGCTGGCGGGAGCCGTCGCCGCTGGCAAAGGTTCCCTTTTTCACGTCAGCAAATACGTCAGAATAATTCGAAAGCATAAGCTCTTACAGCTCCCCAGGGGCCGCCACCGTGGACCTCGGTCAGGTCGGACATGATACCAAAGGCCTTAGCAAAGCCGAAAGGCACGTAGATGATGCCGTGGTGGGTGAGGGTGGACATGGCGGCGATGGCGGTGGATTCCTGGCCACCGCCCAGACTGGCCGTCGAGACGAAGAGGCCGGCCATCTTGCCGTAGTAGCCACCGGTGGCCCACTGCTTGCCGGTCTTGTCCCAGAACGTCTTCCACTGGGCTGGGAAGTTACCGTACCGTGTGGGGATACCCAGGAGGAAGGCGTCGTACTGTTCGAGGGTGGCGGGGTCTTCGAGGAGCGGGACGTCGGTGGACTGGCCAGGAGCGTACATCTTGGTGAGAACCTCCTGTGAGAGGGTCTCGGGAATTTGGTACAAGTCTACAGTACCACCGGCCTTCTCGATACCGGCCTTCTCAGCCTGGGCCAGCTTGGCGATATGGCCGTACATGGAGTACTGCAGGAGACCATTGTTAGTTTTCATGTGATGATGAGATGGCTGTGGAGCATTGGGTTGTGTGCGTGCAGTGGGGATTCGAGATCAAAACTCAATCTTGTCCGGAAAACAGCTCATTCGAGCTTATCGTCTGCTAAGGATGAGAAATGAAGTAAACTCACGTAGACGATTGCGATCTTGGGCGCCATGATGTCTGGATGATGTCTAATATAGAAGGTGTGGATGGTCTATGAGTAGGAGCTGTAAGATGCAGATGCTTTGCTTCTAGGTGTGTAGCTGAATGGTAACGACATAAGATTAAGTGTGAAGCTTGAGGGGAAGGCCGTTTATATATGCCCCCCGAAGCTACCTAGGTAAGGTCCCTTTGTGTTTTCTGCATGCAGGGCCAAGTATCTAGATAGAGAATAGATAGGTACACAAGATAGATAGGTGCTACTGCTTACTTACAGTAGGTTAGGTAGGTACTGAGGGGGAGGGGTCGATGACAACAACCATGTGGGCAGGTAGCTCCTCTAGATAGACTACCCTAGACTAGGTACCCTCCCGACACTAAGGCAATTCGCTTACTGATGTATTAAGAATTATCGTATGGGTCAATCATGAAACGCATTGTGTCGAGTAGTACCAGGCTGAGTGGCCTACTAGCCAGTAGAATGGATACATGTGCATTATAGCATGCTGTACGACAAGCTGCCTAGCTATCATTAGTTTAATCTGTAGACAGAGCTTGCTGATGAGATGGTTACCAAATGTGAATGGTGGAGCCGAGGCAGCTTACCTACCTTACATCATACATGGAACTACCCTGTCTATTCTGCACAGAATAGGCACAGAATACGGTACTCGTTATACCCATCGGGTCTAGTATGTTTAGATGCTATGCTAAATCTTCTCCGGGTTAGCCATATCAGGTATAAGGTACGGTACTTTTACCATTAGAATTGCTTGGTAGACAGGTGTCTGGAGCTTGTCGGTACCTGGGGTAAGGTATGTTGGTAGTTGGTAGCATTGTTTGAACCTCTCTCTTTTCTTTTCTTTATCTGATTACACAAGCTTTAAAAATTGTTATAAATCCAAATGGACACTTACATCCCTTACTGGCCCAAGCCTCTTAATCTAGAATATACCTATCTACAAGTAATATGAATAAACTTTGGTCTCGGAACCGAACCGATTGGGCTGCCTGAATCTCACACTATCTAACTAATTTACGCCCCCTAACAACGCCTTAGTCCTACTTAGCCCGTACCGGCTGCAGGTATGTGCATGATGAATAATTGCTTACCTTAGCGATGGTTTTAGCTTCAAGGAGCTCATATTCGCTTTCAATTACTAGAGCAGGCGAGTCTCCACAACGCATCTTATTATAGCCTATTAGATATTATAGGTAATCAGACGTTCCATGTGACAAAGCACTGTATTGAATTGTTTGGCCTCGTAATCTATGACAATTCCTGTTCATCCTGCAGTCCAGATCTCAAACAGCCTCGAAGATTTGCTAAGCCTTCGTAATCCTGTGTATGAACTTCTGCGCATGGAATGGGGAAATCGACATACTTTCACAGTAGCATCGAGAAAAGATCAATTATCTAATACCTTGGCAAACGACAAGGTGCAAGGTTCCCGCAACCCACCGGTGTGTTGACCTTGGCACCTTTTCCATCGTTCATCATCTATCTCCTACCGCAGTTGTCCATTATTGGGTTGCAGTGCATTCCTCCGGGAGCCTTGGCTGGGAGAAATCTTGGAGCACCCGCGGCCCATCTCGATTTTCAGGGTCCGGTGTCCGACTACATACCTGAGGTGGGTGGTATCGGCATCGTGATGCATTACCAGCCGCAATTATAGATCTTCAGGGCGCGATACCGAAACCCACGCTGTGATAATATTTGGAGATACCTAGTTTACGCAGTATGCCGGTAAGGTGGCCTCACCTTCAGTTTCGGGCCAAGGCAAAATGTCACCTCGTTTGCACGCGCGGTTACGGTAGACACTACGCAACGTGCTAGCATACTTGCACTCTCCAACCTCACCAACTGGGTACACATATTCCAAGTCGCCAAGATTACCAATTGTTTATAAAAGGAAAATCCCCCGCGTCACAACCGAAGCCTACGACTAATATTTTATTCATTCAAGACTCGCTTTCACACAGGCGATGCAATGTTGATCCGATCGGCCTAGAATAAGTCAGTCTTAGATCCGACTTGACCATTTATTCATATTCCTTCCTAGCTTCTTCGTTAGATAGCAATGTGCTAATCAATTACTCTGGGGGCTGAACTGCATGGTGTACAGTCGAAGTGTGGCTAGAAATACCACGGCGGCGCAGAGTATAGGCCGCGTGTTGTAGGTGAGAAAGCGGTAACTGAGGCGAGTTAGTGAGGGGGGGAACCGATATCTGGTCGAAAAGGGCCGACCAGATGATGACCGCAAACCGACAAGACGGCAGACTGCTGTTTCTGCTCGGCAGCGGTCCCTTGTGCTTGATAACTTGATGCCTGGTGCTAGCAGACACGGGCTGAGACACGGTCAGCCATGATCTAAAGGCCCAATTACAGTCACGTATTGTCTGTCGAGCGACTTCACACTCGTCGCTACACTTCCTCTCTCCCTTGCTCCCATTTCTCTCGTTTGACACGTCTTCAATGAGTTTCCAGTTTGCGCAAATTAGTCAGCGCCGTGCATAGGATATGGCTAGCTTAGTCTGCTTGTTTGGCGAACGATATTATCATCTAGGATACGTCAATCTAAATCCCAAGTATGAATATATACCTCAGGCGTCCTAGAACCCTACCTAGATCATGTCCTCAGATATCATGATAGTCAAGTCTAAGAGCGAGAACATACTAAATGAAACCTGTCTCACTCTACGTAGGTAGGGACCCAGCCGCCCTTAGACCCGAGTCCATGAAATAGAGGCATGCATATCTACCCTACTGGCCCTAAAGGCCGGCGGCACCTAGATACCAACTACCACCCTCCTACTCACAATAATCCAACCGCGCGAATAGACAATGGAGTAAGAAACACCTCACAAGCCCGAATAAGCGAACAATAAAGTCACATCCCCATTCAGCACCACGGCTCTCGTTGAGTCTAGTGAATCCGGCATCCTCCCTCCGCGCAGCAGCTCGACGCAGGCACGTTGGCGTGCATGCGCATCGTATGCACGGTCCTTTCAGCTCGCTAGATCCTGCCTACTAGAGGACTTCTCGATTTCCGGTAGAAGAGTCGGGATGGGTAGTTGGAAGTGTAGTGTCTGTTACCTAGCTTATGAGTTTTGAGTTGGTAGCGAGATATCTAGATTAGTAGTTGAGGGTATGTATGTGGTGGTGAGTCTTAGATGACCTACTAGTTCCTACGAGGACTCTGGGCTCGGAAAGGAGTGATGAACTGTTGGTTGAGCTCTCGAGACCAGCTACTAACGCAACAATTATATTAAAACTTACGCTTAGAGGATCTGGATAGAAAGTATGTGATGTTTGAAAGGGGGCCTATACCAACCATAGGCATAGATATAGCAATTCGCCTCTTCGACTAAGATTCTTTCTCAAGTGAGAAACTATGGTAGAGATTAACATGTATTATATTTCATGTCGCGTATACACCTAGTTAGATAAAACATCCATACTAGAATATCCCTTTCATCTCTTCCCTCCAACTCCCCTCCTAATCATCCCTATTAAGCAAGTCCAGGCCCTTCTCACTCAGAGATTCGTCCCCATGACGTGCGCGTCCATTCATTCGTATAACGCACAAATAGCATGGCCATTACCGCATCCAAGAACCCAAGTCTCGCTCATCCAATGCTGCCATTCTGACATGCTATTAAGATCAACCGCAGATCTAGAGAGAAGCACCAAGAATAGTGCCCCTTATCATTTATCATCTCTTGTCCGTTTACTTCGCGTATGTAGCCCATTACCTCCCTTCCTCCCTTCCTTAATCCAACTGTGTCGCTCGCTTAAATGAAATATTGGCTAATGATATAGATGAAGTGATGTGAATGATGTATATGTCCGTCGCACGTTACAATAAACCCGATTTTCCAAGCTGTTCCCATCATCCTAGTCTCAGGTCGCGTCGTGATATAGATGCTCGACTGAGAGAGGGAACATAGGACCGGTCACTTCTATTCGACTGAAATTTCAATATCGTAATCCGGAACGCCTGTTGCTTACTCGCCATGTCCTCGTTGGGACAGTGCGGATCTTGTGTTGGTAACCCAAGCCCATATTTTCAATTGTACAAGTCATCAAGCTTAGGAGTCGTACTCCTCGCCTAATGGGATTAACCGTATTTTCGTTTGTATGTGTGTAGTGGCCGTGGACACTACTAAGCCACCTGAGTAGGTATATAAGCTTTAAGCTCAAGTGGCTGTATATGTAAAACTATCGCCCGGGCTCGCTAGGGTGTGCAGTTGAAGGTTCAATGACAATCTGTGGTAGTTCTCTAATCCTCAGACTCGGAAGCTGGGGGGCACCACCCACACCCCTAGATGATCGCTGAGAGGAACGTCTGCTCCTGTCGTCATCGACCGGGCTTGCGAGATCGACGCTTTCCCTCTCGTCGTGTCTATGATCGGGGCCCGAATAGTCCGGCGGCGGATCATGGAACATGGGCGTTGTGGCGCCGGAGCGCGCATCGTCCAGGCTCAGGTCCTCGTAATCGGGGGGTGGCATATCACTATCACCCAGATCGGCCTCGGTCAGGATCTCGGGACTTGAGCCGGCACGTGTGTGATAGCCGCCTAGTCGCGGCGTCGTACTGCTAGACCGAGGGGACACCTCCCCGTTGTCGTTGAGGCTAAGGACGGAACTGGCGCTGCGCATACGGCGGTGCGACTGCAAGGAGGGCGAGTGCGTATCTATGGCGAGGCTTCCTATATCAGAGACTCGGCCGTTTGACATGGCGGATGGCGAGCGTGTGGATCTGCTTATGCTCGCGGCATCTGACAGCAGGCCAACACGCTCGCTCTCGGTACTATTGGCACGAATACGCGAGCCGTCGTGTCGCGCAACGCCTAGGTCATGATAACTGACGCTGGAGACGGCACGGTCTCGTTGCATGCGGATCTGACCCTGCGTTTCGCGAAGGTCTTCGATGGCAGTATTCTCGTTTTCAGCACGTCGACGAGCACGGAGTTCCTCTAACGCGGCCGTATCTCCGCGTTCCCTCGCTTCTTGGACTAGGCGTCGTCTCTCTTCTCGGTCCGCATTTTGCAGTCTTCTTTGAACCCTGATTTGGTACATGGTATTCATCTCCTCGTCTCGAAGAGCCTCTACGTGCTCGTCCGAGGGCAGCTCAATAATAGTGTCGACGCCATTTCGGTCCCCTTCGCGACCTAATACTTGTTCACCTTCATTTGCGGTGTTTGAGTATTTCGGTAGGGTCATAATGGACCGGATGGAGGTATTTCGATCAATATTCGATGCGGTGCTGTTGCGAAGGGTTTCCGAGACGGCATTGGCACTGCCGGAACCGGCGCGACGGCTGCTGTCTCGTAAGGATGCCGAATTACTGCCAGGCTCGAGGCCATTAGCCCGTTGGTATCTGCGTCGTGATTCGGCTCGACGCTTTAGGAACACAAATCCGCCGATAGTAAAAATGAGAACTCCTACTACGAGGACGATCTAGGCGGCGAGCAAGAACCGCATGTTAGACAGGTATACGAATAAAGAGAGTAGTTAGGTGTGACATACAACAACAATTAATGTGGATTGGGACCCCCCCTGGCTGTCGTCGCTACCAGACGGTGGAGGGCCGTTCTCTTGCCGAGACACCAGAATCGGAAGAGCCGCAAGCCCGTAACTACTACCATCGCCACGAATGGGTACAGGTATGCGAAACGGGACAGGCATCTCGATGACACTATTTCGTATTGATTGAGCGAGCGACTGGAAATGGATGTGCTTTCGCACCGAGGACGGAAGCGGCGGAACGAGCAGATGCGTGCGCGGTGGAAGCAAGCCGGACAGCGTTGGCAGCGTGTTAGACGGAGCGGGCGGCTGACATGCTAATTGGACCCGAGTCCGAGGCGTGGTAGTTAGGTGTCGCGCTGTGTGTGTAGACAAGTGACGTAGAAATAACTGTATAGTAGTGAATAGGAAGAGGTACAAGCAAATCGTAGGCTTGTGTTCTGGTTGCGAATAGGTCCTATCTAGACTCTAACTAATGGGTTGGGCGAAAGAAGGGCAGCTTGCTGTAGAGCAGGTGGGTGGGATGTTCGGGACGGGATTGCGTAGGTACCAGGTTGTAAGTATCTAATCTACCTAGGTACCTACATAGATCGACTACGTTAGCGTACTGTAGCGTGGTGCAGATGGTGGATTTGGGGGGGAGGCTAGGTAGGTGCCGCAGTCGTCGTAATCTCCAATTGACCACTAGGCAGTTGTATGCAAGTGGATAGTGGCGAGACCTATCTAGTGTGGAGGAGACCAAGGAGGAAAGAGAGACGGTGGTTGGTAGTGGAGCCGCCGCCGCGATTTGACAACTGATTCGACACAACTTAGAGAGTGTAAAAGTAAAATACCTTATTATTCTATAACGTTAGTTCGGGTCCGGAGATGGTGACACAGGATACATCCGCACTTGGTTGGCTATTGCTTTGTGCGCTTATCGTCGTAGTCGTCGTAGTCGTCGTCGAAATCAAAATCGAAGTCGTGATTGTAATCATTGGTCGCTGGTCCGTCGGTCGCAGTGGTCGTATGTCTGCCTGCGCCAGGAAGCTCGTTTAGATACGTATTGTTATTCTTTCGCGTGATGTCCGAGAGAGAAAGCGTTGGCTTAGACGTATAGGTTGGTACTGCAATACACAAGACTTCATTAACTCGATAGCCTTCGCTAGAACTGCCGACGACTATCCAACACCGGGCAAGCAGAAGGTTTTCTTGAATACGAGGTCAAAGAGGGAAGAGTGGCAGCGGGATTCAGAAGCGGGAGAGAATTCTACGTACATATTCTGTAGAGGAGGTATGTTACCTGTCGTAAATACACTAAGACGTCTGGGTACCGCGTACAGTACAAGTACAGTAGAGTCGCATTAGACGTGAGAGAGATCTACTTTAAGGTAATGAAGGAAAATGCAGGCGGCCTTCAATCTTCAATGTGTCAATCGATTCGATCCTGGCGAGAGAGAAAATGGTTGTAAGTGGGAGCATTGGGGGTGACTCTGTACGACATACAAGTACGCGATACAACACCACGTTGCAGCCAGCCATACAGCCGAACTCCCGCTAGCACTACCTACCACTACCACTCGTATGTACCTACTGTAGGAGTTGTAGATTGTTAGGTAGAGAGGTAGGTAGGTACCTGACCACATACCAGGTAGGCAAACGAAACCATCAGGCCAAGCCCGATGTCAGATTTTGGTATGCCAGGTATGCTAGGATATCATGCGACAGTGAGCGCTCAGGCTGTCACCTAGTGCTGCAACACCAGTTGCCTTGTTTCCTAATGCAGAATCCCTCTGTGGCAACCAGAACGAAAAGTAAAATATCGGACGGAACGCCGGACATGTGCATCCTCAACTTGCCTTGTTCGTCTCGTATTATATAAAACAAGACCTGCTGAAATCAGTGAAGGAACAGGAGCTGTCAATATGCATATACTCCTGTAGCCTGCTTTGTAGGTAGGTATTCTGTACGCATTGGTGCTTGGTTAGGTTAGTCCTTCATCGAATCGAAAACCCCCGCTAGGTCTATCCTTGTTACATCCACCCACCATGCCATGCGCTCCCCCGATACGGGGCTTGAGGTAGGTACCTAGATACTCAGATACCTACTTACTGAGGTGCCTGACTATCTGTAGTAAGTGAGCACAGCTAGGACTTACATACATAGTATACCTAGTATGGTTTGATACTGGTAAGAGTGAGATCCTTCCGGCTTCGTGCTTCTAAAATGTCACTGCGAGCCCTCCGGAATAAGGGAGAAATCGCTATCCTGTTGCTACCTAAGGTGTGCATTACGCACAGCGATCTACATACGCATACATATACTACGTATATCGACTGGCGGTATAGCCTTCGCTGGGCAGCTGGAAAAATCCCCACCCCTAGGGAGAGACCCTGTTTCCATCTCACCATATCTCATGTGTCGTTTCTCGTGTCACACCAACCCAGGTGCATGTCTTAGTATGTAGGTATGCGTACGCAGTATGTAGGTGCCAAAAAGACAAATTCAAGCAACTCTCTATTGACGTCTCCATATGTAAATAATAATAAGAGGCGCCTGGTATTAATCATTGATGTCATACTAGGTAAGGGCCTTGCACTATCTAGACTGCTTATCCCTTTGGGTGCCGTTTCAGCTCCGGGACATAAAAACTGGAATAAGTGACATAGATAACGTAATATCGAGGCGTACTATATAGCCGATCTAACCAATTATATAACTATCCGAGTAGTTTTAACCACTCGGATCTTTTCCTGTTAGTTACGTAAACAGTACTATATTCTCTTATTCATGTTACGAACTCCACTTTTTATGTCCCGGAGCTAAAACGGCACCCAAAGGGATACCTACCTATATATACTAGCGGCCGATTCTGCTTCCGCAGCAATGGTAAGTCTGGATCGCCGTTAGAGAGGTAGATAGTGGGGTATTAGCGATGGTTATATCGGTTTGGCCATGTGCGGTTCGCCGTTTCGTCTCCAAACGACCCCCAAATCTGCTATTCTGGTTCACTACTTACATCACACAGTAGGTACTTACTTACTATCGAAGAAGTTCCGAGCACAACACCAGCACATGCCCTTTTCCTGCAGTGCTCGTCACCAAACCAGTATTATCCTTCTCGTAGAGAGAAAATGACCTACACAACAGCAGATAGTTACTAGCATCTATGCGCTGTTGGTGGAGATTCCAAGCCATGGCTTAGACGCGGATGCAGACCGATGTAGCTGCTGCGCCATGTATATAGGTCTGTACGCTGTAGGTGCCTGTGTGCGGGTCAGGCACCAGCCACTGCCCAGGGCCCAGATGTACCTATTGCGTGCCCTTCGAAGGGTTCTTCTCTGCTCACTGCGCTGCTGCGCTGCACTGCCCATCTAGTTACCTCTTACCTACATACCTAGATAGGCATAGGGATCCATCGGTTACCTCCGTACTTACAGACAGGGACTCGGGGCCGGCTTATTTGCTTAGTCCAGCGGCGCCGCCGTGCCGGGAGCTACACGCCGTGCACAGCAGCACATGGCATGTCTAAGACAATAGGTACCTGCTTACCTTCACACCACCAGTACACCACGGCCCCCAATACAGATTAAAAATTCACACAGAAGTTTTCGGCTGTTTGGAGCAGTCATCTTGACAGTCTACTCCACCCCACCGTTGCATCTCTATTGAGATAGCATCTCTGTTGTATACCCTCCTTCAGGTATCGCCGACTTCGCGGGAGTTCAAGATTCCGGCGCGCAAAATTCGGGAGTTCAACAAAGGTTCGGGGGCTCAGAGTTCGGGTGTCCGTATCGCCCGAGACATCTTGTCCGGATTGTAATGAGCCGCTGCAACTTGGCCTGTATGTACGCTAGATAGACATTTGATCCATTCGGTAGTCTGGTATTTGTAATCTCACGTCTACCTAAGGTAGAGTAAATGTTTATAAAAAGGGACAGGTCTTATCGATTACCTACCCACTGTCTCTTCTATTTTATAGAGTAGCAATGAACATGCCAACCTACCCGCCGTACCCGAGCACTCGGGAACAGATCAGCGAAGAACTTGCCATTTTCAGCACCTTAATAGATACAAAAGTATAGGTAACTTATTATCTAGTAACAACCATTAGAAGTGGAATCTAAGGCTCTTACATACTACATATGCACTGGATATGTAATTCCTCTAAAAACATGTTACTCGTCAAGATATAGTCTCAATTCACCTCCTACTTATTGGTATTACTTCCCCATCCCCTGCCTCTCCCCCCTAAGTATAGCAAGTGCCGCACGGCCTATCTAGGAGACACACAGGCCCGCCTCACGCGAATTTCTTCTCAAACTTCTTCAGCATGCCCGTGACGCCCCTCTCGAAACGCTCCGCGCTCTGCCCCAACTTACTGTGCCCCTCCGTCTTGGGCTTGTACTCGGCGTACTTGGCCGCGTGCTCCTCCTCGGTGGGGCGGTACAGCTGCTGGTGGATGCTGTAGTCCGTGTTCGAGGGCGCCTGGTGCGCGCCGCCGTAGCTGTACTGCGAGTAGCCCCCCGGCGGCGGCGCCGGCGGGAGGCCCGGGCTCTGCACCGCCGCCGCCGGCTGCGTGGGCGGCGGCGCGAAGCTGGGCGTGCCCGGGAAGTTGGCGCCGTAGGGACTGCTGAGGCCGGGCGACGCCACCCCCGTGGCGGGCATGGTTACCGAGCGCTGCAGGTGTCCGAATTGGCTCGGCGGGTACCCGGGACTGGCTATGCCGGGGCCGGGGACGACGCCCGGGCTCGTCGGCCCGGGATAGGCTTGTGGCGGCGGCCCTGGGAAGCCTGGGGTGCCTGGTGCAGCGGAAAAGGCCGTCTGTCCATAGCTAGGGGAGAAAGGCGCTGCGTGGTCGCGGGCTAGCGCGGCGGCTAAAGGATTGTGGCCGTCGTCTTGTGGCGGTGGGGTTTTCTCTCGGTGTTGATACTTTTCAGCCTCAGGAGGTGCGGCTGGGTTATACGCCATGGGCACGAAGCTCTGAGGCGAGTCGTTCTGGCCACTCGACCCGGTCGTTGGTGGCGGGGCGAAAGAGGGGATGCCCTGCTGCTGGACCCTCGGGTCCGATATGGCGGCTTTCTCTAACTTCTGAACCAGAGGATTCACATCCTGGGAGTGGCTATGCGTGTGTGATGGAGGCGGCGCCGGCTCGTCAGCCACCTCGACTTGGGAAGCGGGCAGAACCCTTCGAACGCCATTGACGAACTGAAGGGCATCGCTTTGCGTCCAAAAGTAAATGTCGACCGAGTGCAGTTTATAATGGTATTTGTTTTCGTTGCGGGGGTCATATGTGGGAAGATGCCACTGACTAGGGTCTGTAGGTGGCCCTTGGACGCCTTCGACAGTGATGCTGACGAGACATTGCTGTTGGTACGAATAGCGCACATGCGTTCTATCTAAAACTGTGTGACGCACGTGGGTGTTAGACCTATAAGCCTTCAGGGTCCTTATGTGTGGCATTGGTGTAAGAGATATGAGACGACGCGCTTACATCCATTAAAAGCGTCCTGGTCATCGGTGCCCGGTTGGTTTGCGATCTCGATGCGCGCCCTGCGCTGCTCCGCATTCTCGAATAGATAGACGTACGACCCCTTGTCAAAACGATGATGAGGGGGTTTGGCAGTGGGCGGCCCGTAGAAATAATGAACGTCACCAAAACTGCAGAAGGGAAAAGTCCACTGATAAGTCACATGTCATACTGCATCATTCGGTAGGCTGTGGTGAAGCTCTCGCCAACTTACAGGGTAGCAACGTTCTCCTCGCCGGGGCGAACCGCCATCTTTCTTCGCAGCTCTAGATCTTAGCGATGTCGCTCGGTGCAGCGGAAATATGATGACGTAGTATATCGCTTACGATGAGTAGAGTAAAGAATAATCAATAAGTATCACAGCAGGGAGCTAGTGCTCGGAAATTCAAAGAATCCAAGGAGGGAATAGAGAGAACCAGCTCAGTGTCAAGGAAGAGAAACACAACGCTGAAGGGAGAGAAGGGAAAATCGCATGGCCCGTTCCTAGCTATAGCTCTATGTCACACTTATGCCGGCACATGTCCACGCAGCAAGCACACAGCCGCTCCTCGAATAGAAACCCATTTTCACTATGGCATGGCTGGCAATAGAACCCGTCTGTCGGCGCTTAACCGTCCAATATCCCACGGTATACCACTGCTATGGTGGGGTTGATGCACCTGGGGGCTAGCCTTAGCGGGGTTAGCCAACTAGACAGTTATCGCCTAGGGATTGATGGCCTGTGCGCGGTGAGTTGGCTTAGGTAAGGTGAGTACAGATAGTGCAGATAGATAGTGGAGCCTCCGAACCAGCGGACCGGAGGAGGGATCGAAAAATTATCGGCATTGTAATTCTTCCCTTCCGACCAAATTTCCAATCCCGAAATCGTAAGGTGGATTCAAGGTTGCAAGGACTAGCCAAGAAGTCGGTGATAGCCTCACTGAACCAATTCATAGCCAGAGACATCTAGCTCTTCCTACTCTTCAACATCTACGACTTTACGATAGCACGAAATACGCCTTACCTCCGCCCTAAACTCCTGGGCGGCTAGACGAAAGTCTCCAGATATCCCACCAAGAAATCCCCGGACGGCAACGACAGCAGCATACGGCCCACCGGGCACCACAGTCGTCGATTTCCCATCTACACCCCGAGCTCTGAGCCACCCGTACACGATCCCCTCTCTTCTCCAATCCCACTAGTCCGACCCAACCCTCAAGATGGGCTCCCACGCCATCGCCAACATGGCCTCGCACCTCTCCAACGCCTCCCGCGCCCGCCTAGGCATCACCTCGGTGCCGCACACCAAGTACACGCTCGGCGTGGCCCTGGCGATGCACCGCGCGGGCTTCCTGTCCTTCGTGACGCGCGGCGGCAAGCACCCGCCGGACCCGGCGACGGTGGCGACGTTCGAGCCCGAGGCGCTCACGAGCGCCAACGTCGCCCAGCAGCGCCTCTGGGTCGGCCTCAAGTACCGCGGCGACGCCCCCGTCATGGGCAAGATGACCGCCATCTCCACCCCCAAGCGCCGCGTCACCGCCAAGCTGCCCGCCCTCGAGCGCCTCGCCCGCGGCCTCGCCGTCAGCAGCCGCCAGGGCGTCAATATCGGCGAGTGCATCTTCCTCACCACCGACGTCGGCACGCTCGAGGTCCGCGAGGCCGTCCAGAAGAAGGTTGGCGGTATGCTGCTTTGTCGGGTCGGGCCGTAAGGCCGGGTGAGAGGACTGACTATGTGTGCGTCTTGGACTATATATATGTGGAGGAGAAATGGGCTGGCGGCTTGCCTGGGGGATGGATGGCGGGAATTGCCCGATATGGACGGGAGGACGAAACCCGACTCGGCATAAGGGAGCCCTCTGGTGACGAGCGTGATGAAGACCGACAATAGCCACTCTCGACATGCTTGAAGGAAGAATTGTACACGTACAGGGGTGGGTATGCATTTTCATCAGGCTCGCTATCATCATCAGAACTAGAGAACCGTCTCTACATAGTAGGGATGGGATCATCGAGGTTCGAGGTATGCTGTACGATACTTTTACGGTGCTGCTTCAGCGCCATTGTACAAACTAGAAACCCCCCAAAAAACAAAAATTTTATATGCATGAAAAATTTTCGGATAGAACTTGTTAGGCTGTAATAGCGAGTAGGGGTGTTAGAGGGAAGCAGTCTACTATGTGAACAACAACGGAGTCCTACAAAGGATTTTTGGTGTTCACCGTAAGGTTGGGGTTGACATGCCTCATGTAGGCAATACAATAACTAATCCAACTTTTAAATAATAGCGCAATATAATCATCTTCAGACCCTCACGAAAAGATGTAGTAAAGAGTTATGGTATCCATTCTCACTAAGTTCTACATGCTACACCCATGGTATTCTCCCACTCCCCATACAAACACTCCCTCTCTCTGCAAGTGTTCCAAGGCTCGCCACTCTCTCTTCCCATCACTCAATTCGGCCACTAATCTGCACTGCAACGAACGCCCAGGCCATGTGTTTTTTTGAATAATTCAAATAAGCTACTCCTACAACGATCAAACACTCACCATAACCGGAGAGCCCTGTCAACTCCCCCAGGAACAAGAATAATGCCAAAAGAACCCTAATTCAAAGAGTGCGAAGGGAGAGCAAGGGTTCCAAGTTCCCCTTCCCGGCTTGCAAGAAGTGTAGACTAATGTCCGAGATAGACGCGGGTATCAAATAAATCTCTCGTCAGAGAAGCAAAGGCCTTTTAACGGCCACGTTGTGGAAAGTTTACCGCTGCTGTGTTAAATCGTACTTTCCGACGCATACCTTTCTCTCCGAAATGGTGAGAGAACAGGTTGCCTCGTACCTAGAGAGCCGCAGCCGTTGCATCTCTGATAATTTCTTCTTGGATAAGGTTCTGGTCAATATCACCAGAGGTGAGAACAGGGGACACCAAGCCCTCTGTGTCGGCCTGTTCGCCCGTTATCTCTTCTTGCTTTGGCAACTCTTCGACCGTCTCTTCAACGCCAGCGTTCGGTGCTTCTGACGAGACTGCAACAAGATCCTCGGTTTCAACAACAGCCTCTGGCTGAGAGGACTCCGTCGTAAGCTCCGTGGGTTCGAGTTGATGGCTAGGCTCTACAACTTCTTGAACTGTGTCCTCGATGTCCTCAACTTTCAGTGGGTCCGCGTTGACGACCGGAAGGACCACAACAGGCTCAGTTACATCGACCTCGGTGCTTGAAACTGGCTCAGGAGCAACCTCGGTTTCAACTTCGGGAGCACTAGACTCTTCTTCAGGAGAGGCGTCGGTGGTGACAACGACGTCTACCGGGGTCTCTACAGTCTCGGTATTGTCTTCCTCGGCGGCTTCTTCTTGCGCCAGGTCCTTGGCAACAGGCTCGTCCTCTACTTTCTCGTCTTTAACTAGAGGTGCTTCAACAATCTCAACGGAAGGTTTTGGTTCCTCGACGACTGGGTCGATGGCCTCGACTTGAGCAGCAGCGGGTGCAATCTCTTTAGCTGTAAGCTGCTCTTTAGCTGATACTGGTTTAATGCTGGCCTTTGCGGCCTTTGCTTGTGTCGAGGACGCTGGGATCTTAGCTGCGACCTTCTTTACATTTTTCTCGGCGTCTTTGCTGTCCACCTTTTTTATGGGCACGGACCGCTTTCGTGGTGGAGTCAAGGGTGCCTTTTCTGAAGTCTTTTTGGCACTACTTTCTGTTGGCCTCATCATACGGGCGAGGAACGTCTCATCTACTTGGCTCTCTCTCTTGGCGGGAACTTGATCCTTGACTGGTTTGGGCGGAGGCCCGAGGCTAGGGCGAGAACGGCCAACATTGGCACTGGATGGTTTGTGCTTGAGAGTTTTCGTTGTCGCGGTACCTACGGTTGAAACACTGTTTCGACTGGGCGATCTATGCGTAGTCGGGTTCACAGATAGGTGGTGAAGGTTACCCGAGGCTCTTGAGAGTGACTGTCTGGTTACAGGCGCTGCATTGGCGTTCCCGAGCTTCTGAGCCGACGAGCTAGTATGCGTCGTGAGCGAAGATGGTAGCTTGACTGGTCGGGTGGGCGATTTGGGTTTAGGTTTAACGAAACCTGTACCAGACGAGGGGAGGTCGATCGGAGCTGGCTTTGCTGCGGCGGTTTTTGTGCTAGTAGCTTTCTTGGCGTTTGTAGACGCATTTGCGACCTTGCTAGGCTCTTTGCTGTTGGGAGCTTTAGCAGCCATGGGTGACTTCAGAGCTTTAGCAGTAGTTTTGGCTGTAGAGACAGGTGCCAGTGTCTTGGAAGTTGACTTCGTGGCACCGGGAGCCTGTGCCCTGGTCGTCCTTGAAGCTGTACCGTTTAGGGCATCACCAATCCCCCCATTGAGGATGGTGCCGCCTAACCGAGTTGTAGACGATCTAGTAGGATCACTAGAGAGCATCTTGGCATGAGGATCCTCCTCGTCCGTGAACTTGTCTGGGTTTGCATTAGGCGCCAACGGAGGCGTTTTGGATTCCTTCCTGGGGGAAAATTTGGTAGTGGTCTCTTGTCTTGGGGACTCGGGTATGGCCTCGTGGGTCAGATTCGTCTTGAATGAGGCAACAGTGCTGGCCATGTTATCGGAAAAGACGTCTGACTTCTCGGAGATGGGATGGGGTGCAGTGGTATCGGTATCGTCGCTAAGCCTCCGACTTGAGACAGATACTGAGTCGCGGCTGGGCTCCCTTCTCAGACCTATTCTACCGTCTTTCTCGATCGCAACGAAGGAGGTTCGAACTTTGGATAGTGGACGAGGAGACGCAGAGGGAGAGGGAGTTGCTGGTGGTGCAAAATTTGCTATTAGCTATGCTATGCCGAGCGGGAAGTATAAAAAAAGATAGCGTTAAGGGGTGCCCCTGGTCCGTGACGTATGCTTTATACAACGAGTGTCGAGGACCCTTATTCTAGTGCTTAAGTGGAGAATCGAAGCAAATAGAAAAACTTGGGAGTTGAAAAATAAACAAACGGGACGAGGACGCGGTTAACAGAAATTTGAATTGCTTTATGCCACAGAAGGTAAGAGAATCGGTAGGTACAGTATAGATGAGAAAATAGGGGGTGGTTGGTGTTAGGCAATCGGGCGGGTAGGTAATAGGAGGTTAGAGGTAGCGGATCAGTCGAAAGTGCGAGACAAGTCTTAAAAAATAAAAGAAAGAGCGAGCCTCACCGAAACCGCCAGGACCAGGAGATCGCCCTCTGTCTGGCAGGCTGTCGCCCTTCTGCTCGAACATAGCCCGAAGGTTCCTGACGCCCGACATGGTCGCAACGTGTCCGAGTCAGATTAGAAAGAAAGTGTGGGTAGCTGTAGCTGTAGCTGGATCTGGAGCAGTAGCTGGAGCGGTAGCTGGAGCTGTGGTGTTGCCGTGGCTGTCGGCAGCCCGCAGCGCGCGAGCAGTAGGTAGGTGGTAGGTGCTCTGTATAAGTGAATCAGAGCTGCTACCAAGGTTGCTAGCAGGTCGGTCGGTCGGTCGCTGTTGCCCACAGATCGGAGCAAGCATCCACCGCCGCTCGTTGACCCAGAGCGATTGTCGCCTCACAGCAGCTGCCCCAATGGATGAGTGTTTACTAGGCAAGCAGGTAAGTGTAGTCGTAGGTATAGGTATATTCTTTCTGCAAGTACGGTTCGCTTCACTTTTGACGGTCTCTGTCGCGTGTTGTTTGGGGCCCTGGAGAGGGAGCGGTGGTCGGGGTCTTTTTTTGAGGGGACCTAATTGAAGCTTGTTTCGCTAGTCCAGGGGTAAATACGCGATATCCCGGTGGTCAACTATACAGCAAAGATACAGTTCTAGTGATGCTGCGATGGTGAAGGAAAGACATAGATTAATCGCGAGGATGCAGGAGGGAAGGAGTACTGGTGTAGTAGGCCTGGGTTACGAAGTATTACGGTGTTGCGGTAGAAAAGTTAAATCATATGAAGACAGCTGGTCAGATTCATGCGATGGTGTCGGGAGTAGTGGGATGTTTGTAGTGTTAGTGTACCCAAGTACATACAGTAGACCAGAGGTCGTGGGGAGAGGACCCGCCTTAATAAATTAGGGAGATAATTTCATGGTCCGGGGGGTCATGGCACCGGGAAGGGCTGGCTTCAGGGGCTTCCAGCAACCAACTAGGCATTCTGGTTCGTCCTACTGCAGCACCAGATCTCCCTTAAAACCGCGACGTAGAGGTACCTTAGGTAGGTATGTAGGCAGACATAATTATAAGTAAGCTGTACATATCCTACCCTAGCTGTGCCGAGGATAGCTGATTAGCTACCGTTTAACATATCAATGCATCCTCCCTAGGAAACGACAACTCCTATTGGTGACTGAGATTTATCCGAAACAATCGCCTTTACTTACTGGACAAAGAGTGGCCATTCGAATTTGTGTCAACAGTAAACACCGTTTCCACCTATGAATCAAACTGTATGGAGTCACAAGTATTTCACATATTGACAAGGGAGTAAGTAAGTACACAACCTTAGGATTACCAATAGCCCTATATCCGAGAGAATAGTTAAAGATTTGTGCAAATTATATAAGGCGAACGCAGACGGGACATTACGAAAGGGCATTTCTAGATACCTACCTCCCCGAACCCCGAACCAAACTGCCGGAATTGCGGAAGCATATACCGGTAGATCACAACTCTTGCACTTTAGCTAGCTACTAGAGGAGAAAGGGTCTACGCATTTATACAACGGGTGCATTGCGCGATGCAATTAGTTGTCTGTAGAACCTGTTAAGTATTGCAGTAGCACACTGACACGAGGAATGTTCAAGTTTCAGCATGTAGAGAGGGCTCGTATCGGACTGGTCGAGCATGATGACTCTTCGTCTCCCGGCGCATTCAGAGTGTGTCAATGGTGCATTTGATATATAACCTGCAGGATGCGGCTCGGTTGCATCCGCCAGCGAAGGTGCATCATGCATGGAGGGTTGAAATGTTGCATCATGAAAAAGTGCCTGCCTATTAAATCAAGATTCTTATCCAACACGGCATCTTTATGTAGAGAGCGTAATGGCAGATGCAACAGTGTTGAAAAAGGAGAAGCAGATGGTCATCGATTCTCTGGATGGATTAAAATAACCATGGTGATTTTTGGACTTAGATTGGATGTTTAGCGCGGTCTAAATGTCTTGATTAATTAAATATTGATGGCAGCGAGATGAGCTCTCCAGCAAGTGAGATCCGGGTCTCTCCCGCCGCCCGGGTCACCTAAATAAACCTATACCCCTGTACGCTCTACGCTACCTAGGTACTTACACCACCGTTTGTGCTCCGATCGACGGAGAGTTCAACCCTCCGTCGTGCTTCCCGAGCAACCCCACCAGAGCTCGGATAGTCGCAGGGGGCTCCGTAACCGCTGGTAGCACCAATAATTTTTCGGTTGGTCGTAACTCTATCATCGACGTAACTGGCGCCAATTACTTGTCAACGAGCGTTCAAGTGCTTTATTCAGAGTCAATTGACCTTCCACGATGGCAGCATCCCGCGTCCTCAGAATCGGTCAGTGGCCAATTGACTCCCCCACCAATCCCATGCATCGAGAAAGCCCATCATAAATCAAATCAACTGACTAACTCGGAATCAACCGCAGGCCTCATCCCGGGCGATGGCATCGGCCGCGAAGTGATCCCCGCCGGCCGGCGCATCCTCGAGGCGCTCCCGTCGTCGCTGGGCCTCAAGTTCGAGTTCACCGACCTCGACGCCGGCTTCGAGACCTTCCAGAAGACCGGCGCCGCCCTGCCCGACCGCACCGTCGACATGCTCAAGAACGCGTGCGACGGCGCCCTCTTCGGCGCCGTGTCCTCGCCCACCAGCGCCGTCAAGGGCTACTCGTCGCCTATCGTACGTTGCCACTTCCCTCTACGACCCGTGTCGTAGCTCGCGATCAGATGCCGGGAGGGGCCAATCCGCTAACCACCCCCTTTATGCCAATAACAGGTCGCCCTCCGCAAGAAGCTCGACTTATACGCCAACGTGCGCCCGGTGAAAACCGTCGCCACGGCCGCGAACCCCATCGACATGGTCATCGTGCGCGAGAACACCGAGGACCTCTACGTCAAGGAGGAGCGCACGCTCGAGGACCCCGCGCGCGGCGGCGTCTACGCCGAGGCCGTCAAGCGCATCTCGGCCCGCGCGTCGACCCGCATCGCCGCCATGGCCGGCGAGATCGCCCTGCGCCGCCAGAAGCTGCGCGACGCCGGCCTCGCCAGCATCCACGCCGCGCCGCTGGTGACCATCACGCACAAGTCCAACGTGCTGTCGCAGACCGACGGGCTCTTCAGGTCGAGCGCCAAGGCCGCGCTCGCGGCCCCGCGCTTCGTGGATGGGGGCGTCAAGGTCGACGAGCAGATTGTGGATAGCATGGTCTACAAGCTCTTCCGCCAGCCCGAGGCGTACGATGTTATTGTTGCACCGAACCTCTATGGTGATATCCTCTCCGACGGCGCGGCTGCCCTCGTCGGATCCCTGGGTCTCGTGCCGAGCGCGAATGTGGGCGAGGGCTTCGCTATCGGTGAGCCTTGCCACGGCTCCGCGCCCGATATTGAGGGTAAGGGCGTCGCGAACCCCATCGCTACGCTTCGCAGCACCGCGCTTATGCTCGAGTTCCTCGGCGAGGAGAAGGCCGCTGCCAAGATCTACGCTGCTGTCGATGCGAACCTTGAGGAGGCGAAGCTGCTAAGTCCGGATTTGGGTGGTAAGGCTACGACTGAGGAGGTAGTTAACGACATCTTGAAGAGAATGTAAAAGTATGCTTCCGTGATGGTGGCGTATATGTTCATCTCTATGTGGGGTTGGTACGGGTCCTTGTATATTGGGTTAGTCCGCGTTTTACAGACTGTGGAAAGTCTGGACCGGTTCATAAAAAAGAGATACCAGGATATTTAAAAAAGACTTGGGACAGTCAATAGACGAAATGTCGTACTTCAAAAATATACCCTCAGCTAGTATGCAGGTTTAGCTGATGTATCCCCATTATTCCGGCACGCCCATGAGCTAAGTTGAAAAGGGAAAAGGAGACTAAGAGTGGTAATTGTCTGATATATTTCGTAGATAGTCCTCCGATAGCCTGTTCTACTAGCCCTATATTTTCCCAGCATCGTCAGGTCTTTATCGTTAAGGTCTTTTTACAATTCTATATACACGTTACACTGGACCTGCTTTTTCTGAGGTCTTGTGATCTCATCTATTATCCTAGATCAGAGAATAGTCGTCACAATGTTGTTACAATTGGCCCTTTGCACAAGGACTTTGTAGTTGCGTCATTACATCATGTCCCTTTACCTCTGGTGTTAAAATATCACCAATAGGGGATTAAGATGGGCGCTTCGTAATCTCTGGCCGGCGGAGTTCTGAACGCATAGGGGTTTGGCGCTAGGCGATGTATTCCTTTGGAGAAAATCATTACTTTCGGGCATCCTCAATCTCCTTTTGGTGCTTGGCAACCAATTCTTTCCTATTAAAGCAAATTAGTTAGCAAATAACGCAAACCGATTCAACCCGTACGATAGTGGAGCTACTCGGAAGAGAGACAGCACGAGAGACAGTACAGGTAGGGAAGATATAACGTACTGCAAATGCGGCGGTGCGGCAGCATAGTGGCTGAACTCCATGCTGAACTCGCCTTTGCCCTGTGAGGCAGCGCGTAGCTGTGTCGCAAAGCCAAACATAGAATTCAAGCTGACATCACATAGTAGGGTGAAATCCTCGCTGCCGATCTCGGTGTCGATAATAGTGGCGTTGCGCTTGTTCATAAGCATGAGAATGCTGCCCTGGAACTCGTTGGGCGCCATGATGGTAGTCTTCATCAGAGGCTCGAGAACCTGGCCACCTGCCTCGTGGAAGACCTTCTTGAAGGCCAACTGGGCGGCCAAGCTGAAGGCGAAATCCGAAGAATCCGTCACGTGCGTCGCACCGTCGCACACCACCATCTTGGTGCCGATGACCTTGTGGTCGAGTAGCGGGCCCTTCTCACATGAAATTTCGAAACCCTTGCCGCAAGCAGAGATAAACTTGTCGGGAATGACACCACCGACAACCTGGTTCTCAAAGACGTTCTTTTCGGGCTCGGGGCTGGGTTCGATCCAACCAACGACACGGGCGTAATCGCCGGGTCCACCACTCTGTCTCTTCAGGAGGTAGTCGAAGTCTGCCCTCTGGCCGATGGTTTCACGGTATGCAACTCGGGGCTGGCCGGTGATGCAGTCTACCTTGTACTCTCGGCGGAGACGCTCGACGTAAATTTCAAGATGCAATTCACCCATACCCGAAATGATGGTCTCCTCACTCTCTTCGTCGACCACTAATCTGAAGGTGGGGTCCTCGCGCTGGAATCGGTTCATGGCCTTACTGAAGTTGTCTGCGTCGGTGCTGCGCTTAGGCTTAATGGACAGCGACATGACTGCATCGGGCACAAACATGGAAGACATGGAATATGGCAGGTTTCCATCCGTAAAGGTGTCGCCAGAGGCGCAATCCACGCCAAACACAGCACAGATCTCTCCGGCACCCACTTCGTTGACATCCTCCATCTCATTCGAGTGCATACGCACGATTCGCGGAATTCGCACCTTCTTGTCGTTCCTCGAGTTGAATAGATAGATACCCTTCTTCAAGGTACCTTGGTACACTCTGATGTAGGTGAGTTGACCATAGTTGTTCTCTTCTAGCTTGAACGCTAGACCGACAAAGGGCAGCGAGTTGTAGGGCACGAGTTGAGTCTCTGCCTCTCCTTTACTCCTATCGAGAGCTACGTTCTTGACGTCACTAGGGTTCGGGAGATAGTCGCAGACGGCGTCGAGCATGGGCTGGATGGACTTGTCGGCCAAGGCAGACCCCATCATGACAGGGGAGAATTTCAGAGCAATGGTCGACCGGCGGATGGCGGCCATGATCTGCTCTGGGGTGGGTGTCGCCTCTTCCAGGAAAAGCTCGGCAATCTCGTCGTCGACGTCGGCCAGCTTCTCGATTAGCACCTGGCGCTTCTCCTCGGCGAACTCCTTCAGATCCTCGGGGATCTTATCTTCTATCCTCAAAATGGTTCCCTTGGGGCCTTCGTTGTAGATAGCCCTCATGTGGATCAGGTCAACGACACCCTTAAACTGGTCCTCGACACCAATAGGTATTTGAATGGCGGCTGCGGGAATCTTTAACTTGGAATTGATCTGTTCGACGGCCTTCCACGGGTTCGCGCCCATGCGGTCCATCTTGTTCACGAAACTGATGCGCGGGATGTTGTAGCGCTTCATCTGTCGGTGGACGGTCACGGTCTGGGACTGGACGCCGCTCACGGCGCAGAGAATCATGACGGCACCGTCGAGGACTCGCAAGGCACGCTCGACCTCGATGGTGAAGTCAATGTGACCGGGGGTATCAATCAAGTTAATGTGATAAGACTCCTCCTTTCCATTCTCCATCTTCTTCCAGTCACAGAAGGTGGCAGCAGACTGGATAGTAATGCCCTTTTCTCGCTCCAGTTCCATAGAGTCCATCTTGGCACCAGCGCCATCACGGCCTCGGACTTCGTGTATAGCCTTAATTCGACCCGTGTAGTAGAGAACTCGTTCGGTGCAAGTTGTCTTGCCACTGTCAATATGCGCCTGCGGGGTTCGTTTAGTCAGTTTATATATAGGTCTATACATAGGCACACAGCCTGGGCGTAGAGGAGCAGGAAGGCACCTACGGCGATACCGATATTCCGGACTTTGGATAGTCGGTGCTTCTCCTCGGGGCTCATCTTCGCGAGGACGGCTTCGGGTGTGAGATCTGCTGCTTCCTGGGCGGCTCGCTTGACACTACACGCCAAGCCCTAGTCAGTAAGCCAGAGCGTCGAGGGACCAAGCGCCAGAGAGGTAGGTGTGTCGCCTTACGCAGCACTGGCTGCCGAGCTAGCAGCGGCATATCTAGGTCCTGTGAGGCTGAAATATCGCTTTCCTTGCACACGCAACGGGGCGACGATGAACTGCGAGGGCGCTCGAGTCGTAAAAGCCCGAGATGCGGTATTGAGCTTTGCTACGCCACTTCTGCTGGCGAGTATGCGGCTGTCATTGACGATCGCAATAGCCCGCTGCACCCTCATCGTGAAAGAAAGAAATATATAACAGGGCAGAAATTGAAGCGGAAAGAATGCAACAAAGTCAATTGCCAAAATGGGTCTGCGTGCTATTCAAGATTTCCATCTCCAGCGTTCCTGAAATTTTTAGCGGGCTCGCATCGAGTTTCTGAGCGAATCAGATACCTAATACTAGATACCTGGGTACTTACAAGGTATCCACCCGAGCTCTTTACATAAGCACCTCTACTCAACCTTTCCGATATATTGATTTTATCTGAGTCATAGTTGTTGCTATTGGTGGGGGTTTTTTGTTTAAAAAAAAAAGGTATAAATTATAACAAGTTTTAATTATGCACTGCTGAGCGTAAAACCTACACTAAATATACTACAGTAAAACGTTAGAAAAGCAAGAGATGCCTGTAATAGCAACGACGTTGATCCAATTCCGCCTTTCTCGCTGTTGTCGACAGCGGGGCTATTATTTACTGTTGCTCCAATATTCTAGTTGTTATACAAATTTTAGTTGTCTTATACATCTCACAACCAGACTTACCACGACCACAATTCGCCCCCAAAATGTACTAATCCTAGGCGACACACTATTTTACAACTCAACTCCTTGGGCACACTCTTCACAGATCAATCATACCTTTGCATAGGGATCAAGTTTATGATTTTGCCGAGATCATACCCTTCTCTAATAATGTGATAACTCACCGAGTTCTAGAGTTAAAAAGGTTGAAGCTAGCATCCTATTATTTACTTTCTATATACTATTAATAGCTTCAGTCTAACACACTATTAATCGCCCAGCCTCGGCGCCATCAAGGTCGAACCCGAAGAGAACTGGGGCGTGGAGATGGACACAACCGGTCAACTTCCCACCTAAGAGCCCCTGAAACGGACCCCACTACCCTGGAGCTACATACACAAGGACCAACACATTACGAAGAAGCCGCCAAAGAATACGAGCTCCTGTTCAAAGCCAAGATCTTCACCTACCCCGAGAGCACTATGCCCTCGACAATATCCGCCACCAGGTCGAGGCGAGTCGAGTCGACGCGATCTCGTTATGGAGTGATAAACAAGCTCTTGTAAAGGCTCGTTACCTACGCTCTCAACGAATTCGGCGCTACCTTGAATCAAGACCTCTCCTATGCTGAACTTTGGAGGAAGGCTGCGCATGCGGCTCCCTCGAAGCAGTTCAAGGATTAGTCGATACTGCCTCGAAGTAGCCATCAAGCTCGATGATGACCCGGCCGTCGATGAGATGACCCACCATCTCTCGCCGAAGCTTCTGCTGGCGACAAGTTGAAGAACTCTCAAGGTTCTTTCCGAGGTTATATTCCCTCTAACTTAAACAAAAACGCAGTCAGGATCGCTGGTGGAAGAGCCACGATGAGAGCCCCCAACCCGGCCCCTCCTTGCACATCATTCTGAAGAGTTGACCAGAGCACACTCGTCAATACGCTCGCCAGAATGGTCAGCATGGCAATCCAGAATATCACCTCGCGGTTCGGTCCTTCGATAATGTGTATTCCCCATCCGAAGCACGACTCGTTGCCGTCAATTACTCGCTTGTCTAGCCGCTTAGGCAAACGTGGAAGCCAGTCATTTCGTATGGGATTCAAATCTCCTTCACCGTGCTCGAGGTAATGGATGAAGATCTCTGCTGGCATTGGCAGGAGCGGACTAAGCGGTTTGGGAAAGTATTCGTAGTCATTGGAATCGTCCGGAGGGATGCAGTTTGGTCGATTGCAGACGGAGATGTAGGCGCCTCGGCGATTCCAGAGCGTAAACTAGCAGGCTCTAAGCCACTTTTCAGTACGACTGTTTGTTAAGGGTGCATAACTTACTTGGACAAATTCGATGGTGGTTGGCTTGATCAGGAGCTTAAACCGTGAGCGCAGACCTCGTGTCTTGAAATACTCATCCTTCATTATGAAGAAAGCGGCCGCGTCAGACGTCATGCTAGAAGTGTCAATCTCTGCTAAGGTCTTGTAGATGCCTCCTGTGTTGACACAAAGGGCTAGGAACCTTGGCCGTCCCATGACGACTCGAGAAGAAATCCTGGAGTCTGTTGTATCTATGGGGTCTCGTTTCGTGGGATTATCCATGTGGTTTTCTACCTTGTTAGCACCCTCTTTTGGAGTTTTCCCTAAAGAATTAGGGGTAGATGTGTTCAAGGGCTCAAGAGGAATGTTGGGAGCTTGGTTAGTGTTTGTTTGCCCAGGGTTCTGTAACGAGAATGCCAAGTTATCGAGCTGTTCTCCACCGTTGTTAGGGAAATCGGCGTATAAATCCGCTCCACAGTCCTGTTATTTGTTAGTATTGGTTTGTGTATCCATGAAAAAATAGAAGGAGACTGATTGTTTCCAGCCAAGCTCAGGTGTGCGACAAAAAATGGACTTACGCATTTCCACTCAATTCGACGATATCCAACTTTCAACTTTGGCATGGTAATGCTTCTTAGCCAGGATAGACACCGGGAGAGGTAAGTCGCTTTCCAAGTTTTTCTGCAAGCTGACTGCTCTGTCGACTGCTTCTCGTCTGCATTTGAAGTGGTCGGTGAATGTACGACAGGCTCCAGCACCGCTCTTTGCATAGCTCTAGATGATTGCTCGAGCATGCTAGTACTCGTTTGAGTAACGTCTTTTTGAAAATTCCCCTGGGGCTCAGGACCAGGATGCAGGAACCTACGGAGATTCTCTTTGTACAGGCTGAATGGTCGCCCTGTAACAAGGAACTCAGCGGTTGCTTCTAACTTGGACAACGTCCAATCATGGTCCATCTGAGCGCTAATGTCTGAGCCGTCATCACTATCGTCGCTATTATCACTAGCAGTATCCACGCCCTCTTCTGCGTTTTCTGGAGAGTCTTGTTCGTTTAACCTCCGATTAAGTAAGGATAATTTGGCATTGTCGTGCTGAAGCATGATGCTGATCTTTTCTTTAATGGTGTTGTTTGAAGGGATTACTATTTGTCGGATCATGGACGAGATGCGAATTCTATCGTTCCGCAATCGTAAGAATTTAACGGCGAGCTTCTGGGACGGAGTGTGTCCTTCAGATTGTAGGTCGAGAAAGTATCTCTTCAACAACTCCCTGTGATTCCGCAGGAACCTAGATTCGTCCATGCGTTTAGTTGCTTCTCGGTATAGAGCTAACAGCTCTGAGTCGTCGATAAATTTCTTCACCAAGTAGTTGACTGCGGCTTGCCGATGGTCCGGCATAGTCGAGCTAGATTCGGCCAATGATGCAATGTCGTCAGGAATTGAGCTAATAGACTGAATATCATCATCTGCTTCAATAAGATCCTGGCCCGCCGGTTTGGTGTATTTGTAGAAAGTGGAGACTGCTTGATTCTGGGGGACAGTTGCCTGGTCCATAGCGATTTCATATGATAATGAAGAGGGTTTTGTGGAACTTGCTTGAACTGACGAGCGGGTACTCGAAGATTCTATAGATAGGCTATCAGACTTGAAATCGCTGCCGTCTGCAGCTGCCTCAAAATCAGCAGTCTCTGAGGTCAAGTCTTCAGCGATGTTGGCCAGTGGAGGCGGGTTCCTGGAGTCCTCGAACGGTAGTCTTGATTGCTTTAGGTACAGTTGACTCGACTCCTCCTGCAAGGTAAGATAGAAATTGTCCGAGGTGTAAACATCTCCGACCAAAACGTGGGATGTCATCGAGGGGCCTAACACATTTGAGGAAGCCTCAGGGTCGTCAACATAGCCCTTGTTCACCTTCCATATCGCCGATGTAGGTGCAAACGGCCCACTGCCTGCGATGGATATCGACGGCATCGAGTCAATAGCTATAGCTGGGCTCGGCGGCGACGACCTGGGCCGCAAAACGACGTGTACGCATTTGTCAGCCAGCTGTACAATCTTTTCGGCGCTTTCCTTAGAGCCGTCGAAAAACTCGAGGAGATCCTGCAGCTGACCCGGGGTTTCGTTCTCGTTCTCGGTAAACCCGGACGCCCTCCCCGTCGATTTCGGCGACCAGTTGAGCATAGGCTGGCGGCCATTAAATTGGTTATACTTACTCGTAACTAAAGCTTTCCAGGGCTCAAGAATGCCGTGCTGGTGAAGCAAGCCGTAAATAACGTTAGTATGAGACCAATCCTGCTTCGTCATGCCGTTCTCGAAATGTGTTGCTACGTGGTCAATATGCTGCTCGAATTGGTTGTGTAGTGCGGCACAGAATCCGCAGCCGTAGGCCCGTCTTATTTTCATTGGCTTCATGACCATATCGGCGTGCGGGCATGTCTTGCAGCCGTGGTCGGATTTGTGGTGTTGATTAAAAATAAAAGGGCCCCAGTAGCTCTGCTTGCAGATATCGCAGGGATATTTGCGCGAGCGGTTATGACCCTCTTCCTCGTGGCGCTTCCAATCAAACTTGCCCTTAAATTGTCTAAGACAACAAGTGCACCAGAACTTGGTCTGGCTTAAGGGGTTCGACGTTGAGGAGTTGGACGTTGAGGAGATGGAACTGCGCACCGACGTGGCCGAGAAGCAGCTGTCGCGGCTTGAGCTGCTGGATACTGTCGACGTGGACGGTCCGTCCTCAAGCTCGTAGAAGTCATCGAAGTCGAAGCTAAAGTTGGGCAGTGGAAAGGGTTCGTCATCGTTGGCTATGGAGAGGTTCGTACTTAACCCAGTCTGCTCTAAGGCCTCGAGTTGTTGCCTTGCTGGAGACAATATCTTTGATGGGTCGTCCATCTGGGCTATCCGGTTGCATGCACTTGAGAGATTAATAGTATTCAATAACCCGCATTCAATATATGGGAGGAAGGGGAAAGGACAGAGCGGGGAACAGAGGGAGGACTATTTAAGTAACGAGCGATGGCGAGCAGGTACCTACCTACAAGAGTTGTTAAGCGTGGTGGCCGGATTGGATCAGCTCAGCAAAAGAGTGCTGATACCACCAGGTCGGAGGATGGGGGCCAAGCGAAGGCAGCTGTCTAAATAATGTGTCTTTCCACTATCTAGGTAGCTACAGATGTTAGAATTAATGGATTAATTTGGATGGAGTAGCTCTGGGCTAAATGCAGCAAGCATACAGAATATAATATGCCTTACAATCCACCTACGATTTCCGCAACCTCACAGCAGGCAGCCAGTTAGCCTTCTTGCCTCGACATTACAAATGCGCTAAAAGAGTACAGCCAGGATATCATCCTAAAATAATTGGTGTCAATTAATGCTCGCTCTTATATGTTCCATGTTGCGAATACCCAACAAATATCGTCAATATACGAGAGGACAGAGCTTCTTTTAAGCTGCTCCTATCCAATATGCCCACTCGATGCTCAAACCCGTTTCGTACTTAACCCATCTGGACGCCTAATGTGCAAACAAAAGTGCAACGAGCTATTTAAAATAGGAGAAACATGCCGCCGCCAAACATCATCAAACCCATGCTGGCACCCATGACAATTAACTGCGTGAAGTCGAGGGCGGGAGCAAGTGAGCCTGCGTTGTCGTCTCCGCCGCTGCTATTCCCGCTGCTGCCACTGCCACTGCTGCCACTGCTGCTTCCAGTGCTGGACAAGTCCGTGAATCCCGCTCGGGCGTTGTAGGCTGGGGAGCTGGTGGGTCCTGAGTTCACGGCGGTCTGGCTCGGCGCTGCCGACGCCGACGGGATCGCGGCGCCCGCGCTGGGGAACGGCACGACGTTGGACGAGGTGGCGTTGAAATCTGTGTTCGCGAGGCCGATCTGGTTGTTTTCGAGGTCGTACACCACGTAAGCTGACCGGAGGAACGTGTCTCCGAGCAGGAAGTGTGGGGTCCCCTCGCTGTTGGTGACGGTCAAGTTCTGGATGCCGAACTGGCAAATGGACTCTCCCTTGTACGTGCCCGAGGTGAACTTCACGTCGCTCGTGAAGATGGGCGACACCAGCTCATCCATGCCCACCTTGATGACGGGGCCCCCGGTTCCGCCGAAGCCGAATGCGACATAGCCGTTGTTGTTGGCCAAGGCGCAGGGGACGAGAGGCGCTCCGGTACCATCGTTAGAAACGACCATGTACTCGGCGCCTACTTCCGTCCAAACCTGGAGGGCCAGATCATCTGGGAGGTAGCTGAACGTAGTGCCGGAATCGAGAACGACAGGAATAGGGAAGGACGACGACGAGAGAGCATCCTCGCCCGAGGAAGAATGGCCTTCTATCGAGGTTAATAGCACAGTGAAGGATGTGAACTCGTTTTGCGCAGCCGGCTGGACATCGACACTAATAAGGTCGCCAGTGTACTTGTCGGTATCGATGCCGCCGAAGAGGATATTGCCCGTGCTTGCGCCCAAATCGTTCAGCCAAAGACTGTAGGCGATGCTATTAATGAAGCCCTCGTTGACCATCATAATGGGGAGGTTGGCATATAGCTCTTGGGACGCTTCGTTAAGATCATAGCCAACGCCGACTAGGCCGTAGGCAATATCTGTCTGTAAACCCAGACCCATTTGCATGTTTGTCAATTTCACGTCGCCGATTGCGAAGGTCTCGTTTATGTAGTCGCCGGTCGAAGAGCTTCCATCGACGTAGGAAATCTGAAATTCCCGATTGACCAGCACGGCTGAGCTGGACGCACTCACGTCAACTAAACAGAGGGACAAGAACCGTTAGTTAGAAATAAGTTAAAATGAAGATCACAACACGCTCACATGAACCAAAAGTACAGCCCTGGCCTTGTGGCTCGCAGACGCTCGCGGTGCTCGCGGGCACCCAAATATCACTAGATCCAGTGTCCAGCTGGAGGGTTATTTTCTGGGCAGGGGTTCCCACGGAGCACGACGCAAAATAGCCACCGCGCGTCTTCTCGTTTGTGATGACCTCTACGACTGTGCCATCTGCGCGCCTGGTGAGCTTAGGTACCGAGTTGTCTCTTTTTTCGATGTCCCATTGAACCACCTGCGCAGAGGCGACAGACGCGAGCAGCGAGCTCGTCGCCAAGGAGGCGAGGCTTCTCATTTTCACGATTTGGTCGTCGAAGAGCTTATCCTACTCAAGCGAAATTGAGGATAAGACAGAAGGCGGAGAAGTCGAAGTAGAGTATATTATAGTAGTACAGCGCAGACGAGGAGGTCCCGATGACACAATCCCCTCGCTAGCGTTCAGGATAGGTATGTCTCGCAAATAGCGACTTAAGGGCGGAAGCGGAGCAAAAAGGATTGTCGCAATACAAAAAGCCAAGACAAGTCCAGTGGCCAGTGACGACGACAGGCTCGAACAAAGAACGGGCCAAAACAAGCGAGCAGTGGAAATGCAAGAATGCCGAACAAAAAAAGAGGGCTTCAGAGGAAGGGTTTGGAATAGCAGGAAGAAGAAGAGACGGTCTGAAACTGAAACGGGAAAAGAGAAGAGGCTCCCATCTATAACATCATTGCAGACGAGAGCAGCCAGCATGAAACTCTGCGCCAAGGTGGAGGCCAAGTCTGAGGCCAGCAAGGGGGAGGTACACTACCTGCCCTGTCAGGGTAGTACTGCAAGTATCTTAGCGTTGTGCGCTCTAGTAGGTATACTTGGCGCGACAGGGATATAGGCTGACAGAGGTACCTAGTGTGGCTATGAAAGCTGACAGGAACATCCGAAATCTCAATTACTTAGCTAGGGAGGTACACACCCTCATTGGGCCCTCACTGGGAGGCAAAATGTCACCGTCTTTCTTAACAGAGACCATTGACGCGTAATCACAGAGTACTTTGAAGCCCTTTCTTTCTACATATTATTAATTCGACAATACAGGCTGCAAAACATGTTGATATTCCCGCAGTATACTACTACGTATTGATATAAGTTGAATGGATGTGGGTAGGAGTCGATGAGCCGTCCTACCCGCTACAAGTACATATTTAGACTAAACCTTAGGTACCCAGTATTCCCCATAACGGTACCTACATACCTAGGCAGCTTCCAAGGGTTCAGCTGAACTTCTTATGGGGCAATTCTGGGGCGATGGGTGACTTGTTGGTTTTTAGTTTTCACTAGACGCAGAACGTGGACACTGAATCTTAACGCGGTGGCAATACGATAATGGGATACCGAGGTGCCTCTCGCGATCAAGCTGTATACATATACGCGTACGTAGTACACACCTAGTCGGTAGTTGGATCAAGTGATGATGCTTAGAGGCGCAGAGACACCCAATAACAAGCGAGCTGAGTGCCAAAGCGGTAGAAATACCGTTCCCATTGGGCGGTAAGTAAGTCCCCATTAAAATTGATCGGGACCACAAAGTTGGCGCATAATGTACAGGTATTCTGGACCGTGCTAGCAGCCCTGCCTCACTGCCTGGTCTTAACTGTCATCCGAAATTACACATACTAAAACCCCCGCCTAACATTGGCTTAAAAAAACATAATAGGTGATCCATTAAGTTGAAATTCAACAGAAAAGAGGTAATATATGTGATTCACTTATAAAAAGCCAATTACCCCCTCTACCTAACTCATAAGAACCCGGATACAAAAATGCACTTATGTTAGCAACTAAGTTACAGTAGCGCTACTCTCGATTTCTTACAGGAACTCTGTACAGCGCACCTTAAATTGATCTAGACCTTACCTCACTTCCGGTACCACAATGCTGGGCCCAGCCCCAAGTCTCAGAAGCGACCGCTTTTTAAGGGCATACTCGATTAGCGACATTACCAGAATCTAAGGTAGACTTCATAGGCAGACACGATGACAAAGTAATACGGGCGCACGCCCGCTTGAAAGATAGGCCGTTGGTGTGTCTTGGCGAGTAGCTAGTCATTCCATTATTACTCTAAAAGTCGCGATCGTGATCCAATCCGCCGCTATATAGAGTACCTACACAGACCTACATTACGCTAGAGAAACAAGCACACGCCTAATATCTTGGCGGCTGAAATGTGTCTTGGGTCCATGCTCAATACACGAGCTAGGCAGGCACCCGATGTAACTTGGCGAAAGGAATTGGGGGCCAGGGAGGGGGGGCAGATCTCAAACATGGACAGTCTTAACATTATGTTTGAGCCTAGACCACATATCCAAAGATCTGATCCGATCAAACTTTGCTCTATAAACTCATATAACCATCCTTCAACCTCTCAACCCTTCTACCTTATCCATCTCGATCGGCGTGCATTACCGAGAATGCGCATACTCGTACTTACTTAGTATATGTTTATTCTAAGGACTCAGCCGCAATTAGCAGTGGGGCTGCAGCTGAAAGGGCTGAGTTATCCTACGTCAAAAATAAAGAGATAGCGCGGCGAGTTATTACTCCGTTCCTTAATGTTAGCTGCGTGCTATATGTAGGTGTACCTACGCGATATCTCTTTGAGATGATTGTGTGCGGAGCGATAAATTTCGTGTTGGGACTTGAACCTTCAGATTCTAGGATGGAGAGTGGAGAAGCTCATCTTTAAAAGCATTTTCCAAGACTCTTTACACTATATCTAGAAAGAGGTCTATAAGAAGTTTATTGCAAAGGGTTTATTCAAAGGATTCGTGAATCTAAGATATAATCTTAGGACTGTTTATTACTACTATTGTTTAATAAGTTCTTGACATGACGACCGTCAAGACGGAAGAAAAGATTTCCTCAGGAACGGACTATTAAGCCGCTGCCCGAGACCCGAATAGCGAAATGCGAACTTAGTAATTCTCATCAAGCTCGATTTCAATAGAGAAGAGTGACATCATCATCAAAAGTAAATGCTTCCAGACATGAGATTTAGACCATTGCTCGGAATGAATATTTTTGGGCGGGGGTTGAGGCAACGGCGAAGCCGTTTTATGGGGTTCCGGCCCGAGCCTCGGTAGCCAAATGTGGAGTAGGTGGCCCCCATCGCGCCTCGGATTGCTATGCGACAGCCCGGTTGCGCTCCCGTTACTTTGATCCGATAGACCTCATCGCCGCCGCGATCCCGCGCATGTTAACCCGGCTTCCTAAATTCAATAGCTAGTTTTTAAGCGTTGCATCTAGTATAGCATCAGCCGGTCACGCCGGTGCTGGTGGATCAGTATCAAGATGCCGATTCGCCACTCTATCGGTGGGCTGAGGGTAGAATACGCCGAACAGTTAAACACTAGCATTGCTATTTTGCAGTGATGTTTCTATTGATAGCGATGGAGATCTCTGGGCTTGATTGGTAATTTCTGCATTCTCGGGTCTCGCGGTTCCGTGTTAAGTTGAGTATCAGAGCATCAACACGATTCTGCGCAGTATTACGTACAAGACATTCCGGGGCAAAGAGAATAGAGAAACTTGGGATATTATTATTAGGACAGGCAGCATTTGCGGCGATGCCGCTACCTTGAGTACATGTCATGTACTTAAAGTAATTACCTGCGATGTTGTAATAATACTGTTGACATAGTACAAATATATACTTGAATTGCTTTCGTATACCTTACACCGTATACTAAACCCTCCTGGGCAACTCTATTAGTGGCTCTAGGTATATATATAGGCATCCCGACACCCCTAATAGTCTTTCAGGTTCGAGAATCAATTAATCTATTGAACACTATCCTACCCTTCTACAGGCCCATGACAAGCTCCTATTCTCTCCAAAACCATTCCTTTCAACATAAACCTACGTAGTCAGATCTAGCTTATTGTTTATATGAAACATAAATACGCTAATATAGCTATTCTATGCTAGTTGTCATTGAACTACCTGAGTATTGGTTAGGTAGTTAACCATTTTACAATTAGTTTAACCAATTTCTTATCTGCATACCGCGCATTGTGGGCATCTAGAAACCCTACTATGAAACTCCACTGATTTTTAATCGAATGTCAAATTCGCAACCCATACTACCTTAACCATTAGCTTCCACAACATTTCTTATAAATATAATTGTTTACACGTTATTACTTCGACCAATCTCGGTCATTTGTTGGGCTTTTCTGTAGTTATAATTGCTGGAACTTGGGAGTAAAAAAAAAAAAGACATAGCAACCTATTCATTTACAGCGCTATTTGCTAGTGCTCTACCGTGATTCGAGCCAAAGAAAACAATTTTATTGTGAAATGTGTCATCTCTATACATCTAACGACATTTATTATAGTCTATATATACTACTCACAGCTCCTAGCATTAAATCATACGAGTCTTCTCCTGAAAATGAAACTCTACACTACTATTAAATCCCATAACCTCAGTGCTTAACTTGACTCAACTCTAAACTACGCGACTCGATTCTCCATCTAGCCCACTTGGCATTATGCTAGCCCACTACCATACATTTCCAGCCATTAATCAGGGATAAACCAACGGCCATGTGTCTCGCATAGACTATTCAATATTGCTGCCCCTGCAGCAGAACTATAAAAGGCCACTATACTGAGCAGAAATGCCATATCGCCAGGGAATCCGGGATTCCCGGCACGCCTGCCAGTCCGGAATACCTATCCATCAAGAGTGGCCGGTGTCTTGGCATACCTTGCGATGTAGTAAGTTACTTACCCCTAGACTCGCAGGGTTTTAGTTTTGGTCGAATCTGAGAGCCGACCTATCGCATACCTTTTATCCTATGCAGTGGGATAACATTAGGACAGCAGATCCGTCTATAGATAGGTTATCAAGGAAGAATTAAGTTGATTTGTAGACAGGGCCGAGGAGCAGCGGGCCTAAGTGAGGGGAATGTGGGTTGATCAACAGCAGAAGGAGAGATTATTATATGCTGGGATGACTTACCTTGGCCGAGGATATCAACCGGAGCCATAGCCTAGGCACTAGGGATGCGTGTGCCGTAAGACTTTCTAGATAGGTGCTATAGGCCAATAGATATTATCTAGACATTGCGGCCGCGGAGTAAGAACCATCGCCACTGCAACACTTCTCGTAAACTGTAATACTTGCCCGGTGATTTATGGTCTGACTCATTCAAGGATTTCATATGTATGGTAAGGGTCCTTGCTAGGATCTTGCAGTTAGGTTCAGTGATAGGCGCTTGAAGCAATGATAATAGTGAGATCGTCTTCCTCGTGCGTTGGTTGGTTGGTTGATCCTAGGCGTCGGTGAAGCTAGCAAAAGCAGCCCATTGAGCAGCTTTTATGCCACGTCGTGATTGTGTACTATAGCTAGCGCCATCTCGCAGAGGCAATTTCGGGAAGCGACGGGATCACAAAAATTCCGCGCCTTTGAAAATAAGCGTTGATGTGAAGTTGATAATAGCCTTGATATTTTGGGGCTTGACTACGTAGTATTGCCTACTTCTCAACTGCGACAGGGGTATGGATGGGGTGAGATGGTATAGTCGTGTTAAAATTTGCAATTGCGATACCGAATTCCTTGGGTATGGACAAACTGGTGATACTTTTCATTGGTGATGATAGTATCTTGTTTTTCTTTTCGGTGTTTCGTCTTCGCGTCCGCTTAATGCAATGCGAGGGCCGCTTTAGTAACGTAATGCACCACAACCTCGGTGTTTTCGGTGACACCGACTAATGACCTTGGTCCAACCAACAACCCCCATTAATCCACGTAAGACCATAGGCGCAACCCTATGCACGGCCCTTACTCATCCAACTGCCTCATCATGCGGCACAGTAGATGGATTTGAGCGCTGGCGATATCATCAGGCTTGAAGCGACCGCGAGCATTAGGATTATAAGCGGGATATAAAGACGGAGTCGAAGTATGTAGTTGTGGTAGATAGCACATAGACTTCAACGAATACTACTTTCAATACAGACCCTTTAATCCATTGATGGTGTTTGTCCCAAATCACCGAAACCCTTTAACTATATTTTTATAGTATATCCTAGTAGTAGCTCGAAAATGGAATGCCCTTACAAGCCAGGCGACCAGGCTGCGGCGCAGCAACCGCACACCACCGACGAGAATGCTATTGTGCCTATTCCACAACCTCCCACCCACTGGTTCACTAGAAACCTACCGGAGATGAACCCGGCTTTTCCTGTCTCTTCGTTCTGGCGTCTTGCGCCCATCTACGGCGACATCTTCAAGCTCGACCTTATCACGAGACAGACAATCGTTATCTCATCTTGGGAGCTCGTAAATGAAGTTATGAACGAATCTCGTTTTGAGAAGAGTACAACCGGACCCCTTAAAGAGCTAAGAGTTTTGCTTGGCGATGGCCTGTTCTCCGCCTATGGAAGCGAAGAGGTAAATATCCCCAACACCTGACATAGGTACCAAGTGAGCACCTCCCTGATCGCTCTATAGAATTGGGGCAAAGCCCATCGTGTCTTGATGCCCATATTTGGCCCATTGGCAATCCGAAAGATGTTCCCCGAAATGCAGGACCTGATATCCCAGGTAGTCCTCAAGTTCGACAGAATGGGACCCGAACACGAGATCAACCCTTCTGACGACTTCACGATAAGTGGCTCTGGTGAGACACACAGAAACATGTCTCTACTAACACCTTAATACAGGATGGCATTTGATATGATCGGAATATGCGGCTTCGGATACCGCTTCAATAGCTTTTACCGGGACCAGATCCATCCATTTGCGCAGCAGATGTCTGCCGCTCTGATCGAAGCGGGAAAGCGAGCCAACCGCACTGCGATCGAGAACTATGTGCGTGTTAAATCGGCGGAAGAATTGATGAACAATGTCCACGCGATGTGGGACCTCTGCGACGAGCTTGTTGCTGAGCGCAAGCGGAACCCGAAGCCTGAGGCGCGAGATATACTGAACACCATGCTGAATGTTAGCGACCCTCTGACAGGGGAGAAACTTTCAGACGAAAGCATCCGGTTCAACATGGTCACACTCTTGGTAAGTTATCAACATGTTCTCGATTTCAGAATATCAATGTAGGAAAAAAAAAAGAAAAATTAACATCATTTCACTCACGCGCAGGTTGCTGGGCACGAAACCACTAGCGGCACCATGTCATTCCTCTTTTATTACTTACTTAAGAACCCAGAGAACTATCACAAAGCTCAACAGGAAGTTGACCGGGTCGTTGGTGATGGTATATTGAAGCCGGAACACCTATCTCAGCTCAAGTTTATCGAAGCCTCCGTTCGAGAGACGATGAGAGTCCAGGGTCCCATCGGTGTACTTAACGTAAAACCTCTCAAAAACACAGTAATCGGCGGGAAATACCGCGTCACCACTACTGACGTGATAACTTGCAATGTCCAAGGGCTGCACCACGACCGCCGTGTTTGGGGAGATGACGCAGATATTTTCCGCCCGGAAAGGCTTATGGATGGACGATTCGAGAATTTGCCTCCGAATGCCTGGAAGCCTTTCGGAAACGGCGCCAGAGGATGCATCGGCCGTTTCTTTGCCGAGCAGGAGATGATCATGGCGACGACCATGCTTTTACAGCGTTTCCAATTTACGATGGTTGATCCGAGCTACGACTTGCGTCAGTGACACCAACCTCTCTATGCCACTGTTATGCTAAAGATGATCTACAGGCATGAAGGCGACGTTGACCGTTAAACCTGATGGGTTTAAGATGCGAGCTACCCGCAGACCGGGAAAAAACAGCATGGTGGGAATCCCAGGCGGCTTACAAGCACCTGACGACAAAGCTGGCGCGCACGAGACCGCTCATAAACCCCTCGAAAAGAGCGGAGCTGGTCAACCGTTGCTCATACTCTACGGTTCCAACGCAGGCACCTGTAAGTATTTCGCTGAGGACTTGGAGACGGTGGCGAGAGACCGGGGCTTCAACCCCATGGTGAAAACGATGGACGAAGGGACAGAGCAACTGTCGAAGGATGTCCCCGTAGCCATCATCACCCCGTCATACGAGGGCAAGCCCGCAGACAATGCGCGGAAGTTCGTAGCGTGGCTCGAGGCCGGCCAACCCGGCAGTCTCAAAGACGTGCCGTACGCCGTGTTCGGCTCGGGGAATAGCGAGTGGGCGAGCACGTTCCACCGCATCCCTAAGCTGGTCGACGACGCGCTGCCCAAGCTCGGCGCGAAGCGCATCATCCCGACCGCGCTCGTGGACATGAAGGCGGACCTCAACGGCCCCTGGGAAGACTGGCGGGACGAGCTGCTCGCCTTCTTCAGCGGCAAGTCGCACGACGCTGCCGCCGCGGCGCCCGAGCTGGAGGTGACGGTCGAGAAGCCCGAGGCGGTCGACATGCTCGCCGGGGGCCAGATTTCCACGGGCCTCGTCAAGGAGAACAGGCAGATCGCCGGGGCAGAAGTGGGATCTGCGAAGAGACATATGGAGATTGAACTGCCCGCAGACGTGACGTATGAGCCTGGAGGTAAGTACGAGAGGACTCAAGTTTGTCTAAGCTGAGCTGATAAATCTGTGTGCTAGATTACCTAGTTGTTCTCCCTACGAACCCGGTAGACCTGATTCGGCGTGCAGCTTCACGGTTCGGGCTGAACTTGGACGATATCGTAACCGTCAAGGGCACGAGCAAGGCATTCCTAGTACGTGACCAACCTCTGCGACTTACCCCCCCTTAGACACACACGAAGCTGACATGCAGCCGCAGACAAGCGGGGGCCCGAGTACAGTCATCGAGATCCTCGGTGCGCGCGTAGAGCTAGGCACACCCGCTTCCAAGCGCCAGGTCGAGGCAATCGCAAAGACAGCCGAAGGCGACGACGAGCGCAAGCTCCAAGCCCTGATCGCCTCCGCCGCCACGTTCAAGGCAGAGGTCCTCGACAAGCGCATGTCGGTCCTCGACCTCCTCGAGGACCACCCGAGCGCGGCCCTCTCCTTCGCCGCCTACCTCGACATGCTGCGCCCGCTGACGCCGCGGCAGTACTCGATCTCGTCCTCGCCGCTCACGACGTCCCCTGAGCAGCCCGTGGTCGCTACTATCACCTACGACGTGCACTCTGCGGCCGCGCGCAGCGGTGGCGGGCGTACGTTCAACGGCGTCGCGTCGACGTACCTCGCCGCGCACGGCACGGGGTCGCGCATCCGGTGCGCCGTGCGGCGGTCGCACGCGGGCTTCCACCTGCCGCCGGACCCGGCGATGCCGATCATCATGGTCGCCGCGGGCACGGGGCTCGCGCCCATGCGCGGCTTCGTGCAGCAGCGGGCCTGCGTCGCCGCGACGAACAAAGCTGCCACCCTCGGTCCCGCTTTGCTGTACTTCGGCTGCCGCGACTACGAGCTCGACTTCTTGTACGCCGGCGAGCTGCGCGCCTGGGAGGCGCAGGGCGTCGTGCAGGTGCGCGCTGCGTTCTCGCGGCGCGGCCCCCCTGCGACTGAGGGGGCGCACAAGCACAAGTATACGCACGAGCGCATGTGGGAGGAGAGGGAGGAGATCCGGGACTTGTTCAGGCGGGGCGCCAAGATCTTCGTGTGCGGCTCCGCGAGTAAGTTGGCCAAGAGCACGAACGAGGTCGCTAAGCGCATTTGGAGGGAGGCGTTTCCCGATAAGAGCGAGCAGGACGCGCAGGCGTGGCTCGAGGGTATTCGGGAGGTGAGATACGTGAGCGATGTGTTTGATTGAGATCGCCGAGCGTGGATCGATTAGGATCTTACGTAAGCAGATATTCATTCGTTAACTGTGTGATACTTCAAATAACAGTTGTTTTTACGTGCAAAGTGAATTTATCTAGACATGTACTTTCTTCATTCGCGCGGGGGGGTGTATATTCAAACTTTAGAACTGTCATTTAGTCTTCAACATGAAAATGAATTCGTTGAAAATAATCACCGTGATAACTGGATATTTGAAATACTTTCTTTATAATCAAGGAATCGAATTCTTACGTACTAGAAACGCTTACGGCTGCTTATACAATACGCTTCTGTTTGAGACTGGTTGTTCGAGACCATCATCGCTACCCCCATGTAACCGCCTTGTGTTCCTGTGATTATTTAAATTTGTAAAGATTTTCCAGCTTGATCACGGGCTACATTTAGAAACGATCCTAAATATATGATGTTTAGGTGCTCAGTATACTGCTGTAACCATGTTTCAAAATTAGTGATAGTCACTGTGAATACAACCGTCCTCGCGCCAATATTGTGCTGTTGTTCTGCCGGGTTTAGTGTAGATAGGTAGGCATTGGATCGCGGAGATGCCGGTACCAATCTAACTACCTAAAGTTAGTAGTCTGACCTTGTATACATAGTTTTAGACTCTTCTGGTTAGGCACCTATCGAGATTCTTATCATGGGGTTCTACTTCTAGAATTCAAAAACTTTCTAATAAGTATTTCACCACGAATCTTGAAAATGGGTGGTGTATGGCCTTATCATAGTGCCTAGCGCATTCACTGCTCTTTGTTTATGTCAAGCTTTTGAGATTGATCGACCACGATGACGGACCGATGAGTGGATAAAAGCCGGAGTTCTCCGTGGGTCGGAATTCGCATAATTTGCGTTGGAGTTACATATGTAAGCAGAAGCTGAGGTAGGTAGATAGTTCGGTAGCGCTCGCTATGTACTTGCGCGAAAGTATTCGAGGCTCCGTGCATGATATCTAGCCCCTTACACTGAATTATGTACCGACAATACATACAGAAAGCTTGGGTAAGTATTAACCAGATCCGTCTCCTTACAGTGTGAAAGGATCTTGCTGTCTAGTATAAAAGAATTGCCGTAGTGCGAGGTTAGCCCAGCTCACCGATTCTAGAAAAGGAAGGCCGACGATCCCACTCTGCTAGCTGGAATATTACTCTCGGATTCCGATAATGATGCAATCGGTGCCCTACCTAGACTAACGTCGTACATAATACGTACGCCGTACAGAATACATACATACATTTTCAGCGTACCTAGGAGGCCTGACGTTACTGGTCGACGGGATATCCTGGCTGATATGCTGCAGGCTTATATGTATGTACATGCATACACACATGCCATGTAGACCCATCTCCAATAAGCCAATATCAAAATTGCGGTATCTTTGGCCGTATCAAGTGAGGTTGATGACGAGATAAGGATCGTGACCCTGGACTAGCCCCCATGTCGCCATCAAGCTTTCTAGTCGCTGACAGATGTAACCTCATCGACGCGCGTTGGTACCGAACAAATAAGACGCGATGAGGCCCTGAGCATCGAAATTCATGTCACCCTACTTCTCCTCACCCCTCTCGAGGCTTTGCTGTGTGGTGGTTCAATTCCGGAGCAACCGGTGCCAGGTAAACGACGAGCATCATCAGGAAGCAGTAGCAGCAGCAGCTTGAGCTTGTGAATACCTTTTCGATTGCTCCAATCGAACGTCGCAATGCCGTCTTTCACTCAATTGGCTACGGCAGTTCTGCACCTGGGCTGGCTCGCCCAGCCAGGGTTCGCTAAGCCATGCCCCAGCCAGGACCCGAAGCTGGGCGCCGTTGCGTCCGAGAGCTCGGTCTGCTCTGAGATCGGCATCGACACGCTCAAGAAGGGCGGAAATGCTGCTGATGCCCTCGTAGCTACCCAGTTCTGCATCGGTGTGATTGGCATGTACCACAGCGGCATTGCTGGGGGTGGCTTCATGCTGGTGCGAGGAAAGGATGGCCAGTACGAGTTCATCGATTTCCGTGAGACGGCACCCGCCGCCGCATTTCAAGACATGTACAACAACAATACGGATGCCAGCTTGTACGGTGGACTGGCCAGGTACGAGATCTACCCCATTCGCCGTCGATGGCGCGACTGTGATCTCTGAGCTTACTTACACGATGATAGTGGTGTTCCCGGTGAATTGAGGGGGCTGGAGCATCTCCACAAGAACTATGGCTCTCTGCCTTGGAAGCAACTCGTTCTGCCGGCTGTTAAGGTCGCCCGTTATGGGTTCACCGTGACAGAAGATCTGGTCCATTACATGGACACCGTCACACCGAACGGAAACTTCCTGACCGACGACCCGAACTGGGCCATTGATTTCGCGCCGAACGGGTACCGTGTGAAGCTCGGCGAGACCATAACGCGCAAGCGCTACGCAGACACTCTAGAGACTATCGCGCACAAGGGCCCCGACGCCTTCTACACCGGCCCTATCGCCGAAGCCACGATTGCCGCACTCACTAAGGAGAACGGAACGATGACTTTGGAGGACCTGAAGAACTATACCGTGGCGATCAGGAAGCCGTCCGTGATCAACTACCGGGGCTATAAGCTTACGGCCACCAGCGCTCCTTCGGGTGGCGTGGTTGCGCTGAGTGCATTGAATATCATCAATGGCTTCGATGAGTTTGGTGATCCTGCTGCGATCAACCTGACTACCCACCGTCTGGACGAAGCCATCCGGTTTGCATACGGCCAACGCACGGAGCTTGGCGACCCCCTCTTTGTCGATGGCCTCGACGCATATCAGGAGTCGATGCTCAGCTCTGCCACTGCTGCTGAGATCCGATCTAAGATCTCTGATTTCCACACGTTAAACGTGTCCGCCTACAACCCTGCGGGCTTCGAGAGTCTGCCAACGCCGGGAACCAGCCACATCGTCGCCGCCGACAAGAGTGGTCTGGCCGTCAGCGTTACGACCACGGTCAACCTGCTATTCGGGTCGCAACTCCTGGTCCCCGAGACGGGCGTGATCATGAACGACGAGATGAACGACTTCTCCATTCCCGGCTCGAGCAATGCTTTCGGCTACATCCCGTCCCCAGCCAACTACATCCGCCCGGGGAAGCGCCCGCTGTCCTCGATCTCGCCGGTCATCGTCGAGAACCCGGACGGCACGCTCTACTTCGTCATCGGCGCCGCGGGAGGCAGCCGCATCATCACGGCGACGATCCAGAACATCCACCACGTCCTGGACCAGAACCAGACGGTGCCCCAAGCCCTCGCGCAGCCCCGACTGCACGACCAGCTGAGCCCGAACCAGGTCTCGTTCGAATACGCATACGACAATTCCACCGTGGCGTTCATGGAGACGCTGGGCCACAACGTGACGTGGGTGGCCCCCGGCCAGAGCACCGCGCAGGGCTTGCGATTGTTGCCCAATGGCACGTTCGAGGCCGCTGGGGAGCCGAGACAGCATAATTCTGGCGGTTACGCGATCTAATCGCACCGAGCCGCAGTTGTAATTTAATCATAATTCTTGTAAAATATGTATGCGTCCAGCAATCGTACGCGATTACTACTCAAGTGGTCGTCTCGACTGATTACCTAGGGGTTCGTGACATTGTTTTTGTGACACGTATAACAACAGACTGCAATATGAAAACGGCATGAGCTCAGCAGCGAGTGCTACCATCATCGGATTTGGTGAGACATCTCATTCCCCGCATTCTTCGCTTCTTGGCTTTATTGTGACGTAATTACGATGCATGTATGTCTTATGCCACTCCGACACTCCGAGCTCTTCCACATGCATCTAAGATCGATTCTAGTATATAGTAGCGAGTGAATATATCGACATCTGCCTCAAGCTGGCATACAACAAACGAAGCCTAAAGCTCTCTATTCATTAAATACTATATATATACAATAAAGAGCAGCAATGGCGGCACACCACGTCCTCCTCCTCGGCGGCAGCGGCAAAGTCGCCCAGCTCATGACACCCCTGCTCCTCCAGCGGTCCTGGACCGTGACGAGCGTCATCCGCAACCCCGACCAGACCGCCAACCTGCAGAAGCTCGGCGAGAACCAGGGCGGCAAGCTGAACGTGCTCGTGCGCAGCCTCGAAGACGTCAAGAGCGACGAGCAGGCCAAGAGCATCATCGACGAAGTTGCGCCCGACTACGTTGTCTGGAGCGCCGGCGCCGGCGGGAAGGGCGCCCCTGAGCGGGTAGGTTACCCCACACACATGCCGAGGGTACCCATCTGGCCCTGAGCGAGTGAGAGTACCCGAGGAACTGACGCTGCGCGCCCCTGTCGTAGACCTTTGCCATCGACCGCGACGCGGCGTGTCACTTCATCCGCGCGTCTGTCGCGACGCCGTCCGTGACCAGGTTCGTCATGATCTCCTTCATCACGTCGCGGCGCGCGAAGCCGGCCTGGTGGAGCGACGCGGCGTGGCGCGAGGAGAAAGAGGTCAAGCTGCAGCGCATGGCGCGGTACTACGAGGCCAAAGTCGCCGCCGACCAGGTGCTCTACGAGGAGAGCAAGAAGCGGCCTGCTGGCTTCGCGGCCGTCTGCCTGCGCCCGGGCCTGCTGACTACGGAGCCGGCTGGGACGGTCGCGCTCGGCAGGACGCCTGTGCCGAGCGGGACGTCGAGCCGTGCGTCGGTTGCGCTGCTTACGGCTTTGCTGCTGGAGAATCCTGGGACTAAGTCCTGCTGGTTGGATATGCTGGATGGGGACGAGGAGCCTGAGAAGGCGGTTAAGAGGTGTGTTGATGAGGGGGTGGATTGTATTGAGGGTGAACCGTACTACCCCTGAAGGGGCTGGAGGTTGTGAATAGCTGAGTGGAAAATTACACGGCTACCTTCGTCGGGCGTAATCAAAAGGAAATTGCAGTTCGTACCATCTTATAAGCACAGTTCAAGTAACGAAGTAGTATGCAAGTATTAGAGCGTTAATATATTATGCATATTCATTAAGACTCCTTTTAATTACGATGATGCCAGGCGCACACTTTTACCCCTTTAGATAACCCCAAAAAGTCTAAAGCGATTAAAATAGATACTCCAGGGTTATTTAAAGCGCAGAATGAACGAAGTGATATCTCATTACTCATTTCATACCTTCCCTCCTTCTTACTGCCTGCCGTCCCAGTTACACACGCACCAAGTGAATGTAATTACCAGCCTTTGTTTTGCCGTCGCCCTATTTGCCATCCCCCCTTCATCCCATACGCCCAATTCCTTGAAACTCAAGAAAAAAAATAGACATTACAAGGTCAGATAGTCGAGTTCGTGATTAGGATGTGGAGTGGGAAGATTGCTGCCCTTATGGGTTTGTTCTGTTTTTTCCGATCTTTGCATGCCACTCTTGGGGCTCGCGGGGGTGAGCGCGTCAAGACCGCCCTCGTTATTCACCCACACGAGACTCCCCGTGTCCTCGCGCTTGCACCCGGGGAGGGTCTTGCCCCCCAGATCGGAGCTGAGGCCGGAGCTTAGCACCGCGCTGGGACTGTCGAACCTGGGCGGTGCGTGAAGTGTTGTTGCACCGGCGAGGTTCGTGGACTCGCCCAGCCAGTCTGTCATGTGCGTGTCGAAGTCCTGTGTCGGCTGGCTTGCCGCGTGCAGGCTATGTAAACCCCAGCCCTTGGCCGAGGGGGCGACGCGGAGGTAGTTGTCTGAGTTGTGCCGGCTAGCGTAGATGCTGTCCATACCTCCTATAGCGGGGCTGTAGAGCGAATCAAGGTAGAAAGAAGGGTCTGGTAAGCCTGAGAGTGTGGAGAAGGGACCGGACATGGAATTTAAACGATGATCGAGAGAGACTTGGGTATAAGCAGGGCTGGGCGGCACGTGGAAGGAGGGCAGTGGCCTGGAGGATTCGGAAGCAACCTGGGTTGAAATGGGACAAGGACGTTTTGGGGTTTGGAGGGATTGACGTCTTTCGCATGGCTTTTGGCGTGCGGGAACGAAGGAAAATATATCGGCATTTTTGTATTGGGGTATGCCATCATCCTTGCACCCATTCACGCCTTGTTCGAGCGGATCTCCATCGCCGGGTCGAGAGTCGCGCGTGTCTGAGTTCAGCTGGGCAAGAACCGCCTGGATCAAGGTTCCCATTCTTACGGCAGGCTGGTACGAACGGCTCATACTTTGTATAGCCTCTGTCACCACCTCGAGAGAGGATATGTAAAGTCGTCGCTCGGCTTCGCCCTCGCTGTGCGCTATCGCGGCAAGCAAGGCGATGGAAGCTGTTCCCGCCGGCTGTAGGCTGGTGTAACCTCTCTTCTTAAGGTCGTGCTTCTGCTTAGATTGAGAGACAATTTGGGCGAACTGGATGGCTGCTTGCGTACACACTGTGCGCGCTGACTCGGTGCGGTCGCTGGTAATGAGAGACTCTACATTATGTAAGTCAACTGCTTGATCCCCAGTATAGAATACGCTGCTTTCCAAAGCCTCGGACAGCTTCGACGTATTTTTAGGACTCGAGGGTGAGCCTAACGCTGGTCTGTCGCTAGGCAAGGATCCGGGTGCGTCCCGCGAGCGATGTAACAGGATAATGATGGCGTGGTACTGCTCGTGGAGGAGGAAGTAACTGTAAGGAGCAGCTTTGATATTGTCAGGTCCCCATTTCAAATGGCTTGGAAGTCGCCCGTACCAATCACGAAGCTGTTGGTTAAGTGCTAATAGATCCGAAGCCGTCTGTTCTGTACCTTGGATGAGTATTTCATCTCGATTCTCAACCATCCGACTAGCCAAGTCCATGAGCTCAACAAGCTGCTCATGAATTTCTTGTTCAGTCGTTTGTTCATCTAGAGACATGCCAGTGCTCAGTTTGGATGAGTAAATTGGAGAAGAAGTTGTTTTATATATGTCTAAGGCAACATCTCGGCTTTTGAGGCTTATTGGGCGTCCAAGGAACAGTGCCCAGTACCTGTCATATAGGACACAGGCTTTCATAACTCTCCGTCGTACGCCAGTTTCTCGCTCGGGCAATCCAATTTTGCTACAGTCGACATGTAGACCTAGATCAAAGGCTAGATGATTGGCCATGCCTATAGTTCTGAAAGTTAGCATACTGCTGAGACTGCCTCTTTGTAGGGCTGCAGCCACTTACCAGCATACATCCATCCTGTATAGTCTCTGCCAACCCCACACTCAAGATCTCCCAGAAGCAATAGCGCCTGCACGCTGGCAATGTCCATTGGCCCCTCTAGTTCAGTTTCGAGCATGTGCCTGGCTTCTCGGTGTATCGTGCTTTCGTGGTTTCCAAGATTTATCCTCGCTATATCATAGCGGTCTTTATTGGCGAATCGGCAGCCAATCGCTAATATTATAATATGTAGGAAAGGTGAGTAGTGCCGGGGGTTTTCGGATCCTCTGTCTGCCTCAAAGGCAACCCTGTCAATAACTTGCAGAACGCTATTGTGATACTTCCAGAAACTTTGCATTAGGTAGTCATGTGTTTTAGGGGTGAGTGATCTGATGATACGTTCTGCTCGGCGAACTTTCTCAAGTGAATCTCTCGAAACGCATCTATCAGGAGACTCAGCGTATACATGACAATTTGCTGTTGGGCCAAAAAATCGCAACTTGCTCGAAAGTCGATCACATGATAAACCTCCCTTAGGGAAGAATAACCGATGCATAACATCTTCCCGTTTAAGATCGAGAGCTCGAAAGGGGGAGTGCTCTTTTCGAAAATTCTCCTCCTTCGGTAGCAGCATCTCTGTGTTAATAAGTTCTTCCATAGGGCCCTCGTACATTGCGAAGTCTTCATGAGAATATGGCGGCGATAATATGTGGCGGATCGGTGAGCTGGCGCCTGATTTGGAGCGTCGCCGAGCGTCAATAGTCGAGACTCGGATGTCATCTCCAGAGCCCGCGGAATGTACTTCGTGTTTGGTCATTGGCGGATGCGTGGCCGGCGGAATAGCTATACCATTCTCTTGCAGCATGCTCTCTAGCATACTAATCCGAGCGGATAGTGATGATACATATGCCTTGGAAATTGGCCTGCTCTCTATCATTAGCATTACTAACTTGTTAGAGCTAAGAAAAAAAAGGGTTTCCTCACCTACGACGCTCATCATCCATTCTTATCACACACTCTGTCCCGGACCGCTTACATTGTACACATCCTGACCCCCCTTTAGGAACTACACATCGTATGCGGCGATCTCTACATGAAAAGCAGGCGATGGAAGCTCGATGCCGAACGTGTTGCTTGCTGCCTCGTCCCAGAGTCCCGGGACGCTGAGACACATTTTCCTGGTTTGAGATATCTATCTCTAGTCCATCGACTGCGTCCTTAGTGATAGAACCTGCCATGTTTCGAGCTTGAATGTCTTGCAATGATACTTCGATTGCTCGAAACCAATCCGATGAGAAAACAAGAAAATGCCATGAGGGTCTGGGCAAACCGACTTCGGATCAGTCAAAGCGGTATGAAATACGGGAACAGTCAATTATTAGATACGCAACGGTAGAGCGGATATCTAATAAGGCAAGGCAAGGATGATGGAAATATGGGGTCACGGTTCGTTCCCCCACAGAGTGTGTACCAGCAGACATGAAGAGAATGGGTCTTCCTCCACGTTACCCCCATCTAAGCATAACCCTCCATTCCTTGGGGTCCGAGCCCCACGATTGTCAGGTCCAAACCTGGAGAAGAGCTTAAAGGTACAGGGCTATGGCGACCTACTCGCTCGCGCGACTAGGGAACATCCTGCTAGCGTTCCAGCTAGTTAGGAATGTCGTGGGTGGCGGGTGGAATCAACACGAAGCTAGAAAAGATTTGCGCCCATCCTCAACGGCGACGCATATCCAAATTACACGCCCGTCTTGACAAGTTAGTAAGGCCGTCCAGTTCTTGTCTCGCGTGGGTTACTACTGAGACAAATGATTTGGCCAAGCTACATACGATCAGTGGTGCGCAAAGGCGGTCCTATATCGGTGGCGGAGTGGAGGAGGACAGCATCTATGCGTATGTATCCGCGTGCAGAAACGCATGCAGATAGTGAAGCGATATGGGTTGAGCTACCTACCTACCGCGAACTACAGAGTATTCTAAACCCGAACCTCCCCCGTCTGCCCCGTATTTTGGTCTCGTGCGTGATAGAACGTCAACGTGAGAATCATGAATGCCGACCTTGTGTTGTAATGGTCTTGTTAAAACAGCTCGCAAAGGGGCTGATGTGACATTGGAGCTAACTCGGTTAGTCCAGAAAACAGGATAACCCTTACTCATAGAGCTGAATAATATGGGACCATGTCTGAGGCAAGGGATATCCTTGAGCGGGTTCAAGAAAGACGAATGCACAGAGTTGCCGTTGCATCAGTTCCTGAACCATTGGATAGCGTCGAGGTTATAAATTGTTACTATGTAGAATCGGGTTTGGACTACATAAGCAGCATCGTCAATAATACGAGACTTGTCTAGGATCTAAGTATACGGTAAGGCGTACTTTACAATACGATACCTATGCTTACCTACCTATACTGGGACTATGCTCCTAGAATAGGCATGTATTCGTCATTTGAAGTCACGTTGCCGTGCAAACTTTCTACCCTCTCCACGGCAAATAGACCGGTATATAACAACGGAAAGAGGAGACAGGGAGCCGCGCTATCGAAGCCAATGGCCAACGATTTGTCGCATTGACATACCGCCAGACTTCTTTAGGATGGCTTAGCGCCCCAAGTTGAACGGCGGCGCTGATGAATTGACCAATCCTGACTCGCTAGTGTGCGTGCAACCGGGGTACCACATTTGGGCAACCCGGACGCGCCGTGCATACTAAGCAGGTATGGCTATATTATATTACCAGGTACTGTATTCTGTATGGAGGATAGCTACGCGTAGAATGGACTTAACTCCATTTTCCCCCACGGAGCCATAGCAAGCATAGACATTGTGTGGTAGTATCGTTGTAGACAATATATGCAGGGCAGCAAGCGGTATTGCGGAAGCCTGAATTCGTGCGGGGAATGTTCATGTGTCTAGCTGCCGAGATGCATGTTGAACAATATCAAAATCAAGTGACCTTACTTGAGACGTGTAAGTTGGATGACTGTGACAGGAGTAGCCGTTCGAGAACTCATTCGGATCCGTAGCCCGACTTTAGGACGGAAGCCTGCCAATAGCACCTCTGGTCCTCTTGCTGTTTCCCACGGAACTACCCTTTTTCTTCTTCGAACACTGACTGACAGAGATTGATATGAACCTGACAAGTTCTAAAGCTGGGAGGAGTCAAGAAGTATGTATGGTACTATTTTATCGGTCCACTCTTGCATTCTAGAAATTTAAACCGAGGTTCTTTGATCTAGCCTACGCCGACATGCTGATCTGGTACTAGCGCTAGTACAGCGCGTTCTTGGCAGTCCCCGGACATCAGTGATGGTTGTCAACTGATTCCATACATTAGCGTTGATCCTACACCGTCGGACCACAGAGCTCCGGGCCAGCATTCTGCCATCATGGGATTTCAGTTTAAAATTCTTTAGTTTATACATGTTACCTGTCAGATAATAAAGTCGTAGGAATGATGCTTCTGAAACCCTGGTATTTATATCAATTATTACTAGTATATAGGTAAGGAGAGGAAGTCCTCCCTATGATCTAGGCATCGCTCAGGAATTAATGAAATTAAGCACGGCCCTATACGGCTACCCAGCTTCTATCCAACCTTCGTCGATATATGAGACTGAGCTTCACTGTGGATAAACCCTCCTGGCATTACCTAAAGCAATGTTTCTAGTTGAGCATCATTTTGGTTCGTGTTTCCATTCGGAAGCTTTTGCCTTTTTACTTCTACGCCTAAGTCAGAGCTAGTATCCTGCTCAAGGCCTGCGCAAGACTGGATCGATGAAATAGATGTTGTGAGAAACGGCGGCTGTGAATTGTTGTGCCTAGTGGTCTCACCGTCATCAACTCCCGGCTCATCGCATCGCCGCTTTCGAGACCGGCCTCTGTCCCCTTCTAATAATACTGCCACATTCTTTTTGTACCACTCTTCCTCCGTATCACTATCACTGCTTATATCACCGCGTCTCCGCTTTCGAGACCGGCCTCTGTCTCCTTCTAATAACACCGCCACATTAGTTTTGTACCACTCTCCCTCTGTATCACTGTCGTCACTGTTGCTTTTATAATCGCTGCTATCATTGTCCGCCCCGTACGCTTGTTGATTACCGGGCGCATTTTCGCCGTCTCGCTTCCGCTTAGTAGGGCTTGCACTTTTAGTGCCTCCGCCACTGTACTGCTCAGATAGCTGCTGAGGCGAAAGCCACTCTGACTGGGTGCGGTACTGTCCGCTCCCAACGTTGCTGCCTTCTACTGCGCGGAGACGGACGACATATCGCTTGAGTGGCGACTGGGTCATGAAGGGTTGGACGAGCATCAGAAGAGCACGCGCCAGCCGAGCGAACAGGAACTCTCGTACAACACCTTCTGACACAACAATACGGTTGTGGTAAGTTGATGCGAACTCTCTTGCGCAAATGTCATTATCATGGAATTGATGGATTACGTAGTAATTGTTTTTGGGTACAATCGCAAATAGTTGTGAATCGAAGGCAGAGTGTAGATCATGTCGCAGAGCAATCCTATTTTTTTTTTGGTTAACATCGTGACGATTTCCATATCGAGCCATAGCGTTAAGCTTGAACCATTGGTCATCTGAAGAGGGGATTATATGCGCTTGGTTGATTAGTCCTGCTGCCTGAGTAATAATGCACCGAGGGTTGACGTCGAAATCCGTTTCTTTATCCTGTTGAGGCCAACTTGCGAGTTTTCCGTGGGGAAAGGCCCAGTCCTGGAAACTGGGGACTATGGGGTATGGATTTGGACTAGGATTTTGACCCGCAGGGACGAAAAACCAGTATTTAGACTCGGTAAGCACATGGTCGAGGTTTATGTCGGGGCCCACGCGTTCGCGGCCTTCTTGGTCCGTCGCAAGGTAGCCATCAAAGGCATTGTTAGCTATGATTTGACAAGCTGTTAGGGCGGTGCCGTAGTGTACGCCCTTGAGAGACGTCGAGGTGTGATCAAGTCGGGGGAATAAGAACAAGACGTCATATGGAGGCTCGTACCCTGGGTGACAGAATTCGATTTCACCTGCATCACCAGGCTTAGTAGTTGGAGGTTTTGGTAAAAGATTGCGAAGTACAACGGTCGCTGTACCGCTGCTGTTGTTAACTGGCGGTGCCGACATATATAATCTTTTGGTGGGAGATGTTGTAATAATAGAAGGTTATAAGAGTGGCAAAGGTGTCAGCGTTTGTTTTTGTTTTTGTTGATTGATTGCCCTGTACATAGACCACCCTAAACCCTTTTTGTTAATTACCCCGCTAAAGCTCTAATAATAAACTAACTCTGTTTATATAAATTTACAATTGCATTTAAGCAAACTATAAGGTCTTTTAGTTTATATGTGGGAAGTCGATTAGGTAACTTGTTAAAGCCCTTTTCAATGAAGCAGTCCCTAGAAACGCGCTCACATAATAAAGCCACTCACATAGTGTGACAGAGGAAAAACGACGCCGTTAATACTCCTTGCAGTATTAACGGTATATATTGTACGCGACACATAGCTACAGCTTAAGACTTTTTCTAACTTCGGTAGAGTTTAAAGTCCTTCTCTAGCTCATGTATGCCCTTATTTAAGACCTACCTAGATTTATCTCTAGGCCGTTTGTGGCATTACCCACGGGATCGGGAGTGCTAGAGCTTATGGCGGATGAGTTTCTATCTACCTAGCCGGTTTAGCACAGATAGATTTTCAGGGATGAGGCGCTGAATAGGTACATTTTATCTAGGTATATACTTACAAGCATAAGTAGGTAATAACTATTAATTCTGTTATAGCTATCACTTACTTTAATACTTGTATTATATAAAAGTTGTTTATTTATAAAATATGTAATTTTTTAAAAGGAGAAAATAAATTGACTTGTTTAAACTCAACTAGGAGTAGAGTCTGCTCCACTATCTAAGTGCAGATACTTTAACTAAGTACCAACAGCATCACCTTTCATCTCATATGAACAAAATGAGGCTTATACCTACCGCGCGTGTTGTTGTAGAATGTTTATCCTGCGTCGGAGCGCTTGCTTCCGTGACGATTTTCACCATTAACTTGTGCTCATCGCACATGCTCCAGTTGGTCTTTCAAGGCCAACTTCCTGCGAATGAGGAATACGCTGGACTTGGCGGCTCGCTCGGCATCGATCTCGTCACATTCAAATTATTACAGCAACAATGGACCACGAGCTTTAGTTGGTCTAACGAGCAAGCTGCCTTGAACAAGTGAGTCTAATCTGTCGCTGTCTGCCTAGATCTATTCACCGAATGAGTAAACCAGGTATCATCACTATACTACAATTATTGAGAACATTACGGTGCATTTTATCCATGAGAAATCCCGCGAATCGGACGCGATACCGCTGATTTTGAGTCACGGATGGCCCGGGTCTTTCGCTGAGCTGATCCCCTTGATTAACCCGTTAACTACGGCGGCCGAGACATCCGCTGGAAAACCCATCTCCTTCAATGTCGTGGTTCCTTCACTCCGAGGCTACGCATTCTCCAGTGTGCCGCCGGCCAACTGGACGCTTGATGACACGAGGCGCATTTTCAACACTCTGATGACGGAGGTCTTGGGATACAAGACCTACGTCGCTCATAGAACCGGCTGGGGTAGCAATATCGCATACGACAACTTTAATACCTCTGTGCGTGCAGCACATCTTCTCGGCGTACCATTCCTACCCCTAAGCCCAGACCAATTTACTTCACACAATATCACTCTCAACGAGGACGAGCAATTCCAGGAAGATGTAGTAATAGCGTTTCAGGTCAGTGGCTCTGTGTATACCATCGAACAGAGTACCAAGGTAAGTTTTACTTAGGTCCCATATCCTCACTGCACATCATCCATAAGAGCCATGAGTTAAATAATTAAGCAGCATAACACAATTGGTCTGACACTTTACGATAACCCAATTAACCAACTAGCCTGTATTAGCGAGAAATATATTGAATGTGAGATATCTCTATTTTGCTAATTCTTTTTTCACGATGAGCTAACCCGTCCAAAGGGTCCGATCCACGAGCAGACACGACGCCGTCTATTCTTACACATGAAGACATCCTGCTGGAGGTATCTCTATATTATATGACCAAGTCCTTCGTGTCCTTTGTTTTCACCTACTCGCAGAATGCTGCGCCTTTTAAATCAGGCTATAGGAAGGCGCGGACTGATGCACCTATGCTCTTCAGCAGCTTCAAGTACAACTTTGGATTCTGGACCAAGGATGTGATCTCATGGGGTGGAAACCTAGTCCTTTATAACTGTAAGTCTTTTATTTTTACACATTCTGCGTCGTCATGTAACAACACCTGGAGTGTTAGTTTGGTTAATGCGCCGTAGATCATGACTTTGGTGGCCATTTCCCGGCATTGAATAATCCACCCGCCTTAATTCAGGATCTTAGGGAGATTGGGAACTACTGGTATAGTTAGCTGGCTGGTTAGTTTATTCGTCATTACACCTGTAGTACTTAGTATGAGTTGATTGTCAGTGGAAAGTGTACAAACACAACTTGACTAAAAGGGGATATTTGCTATAAACTTAATAGGATTTTATATGATATATATAAATAATTCTATTATACTATAAAGCTTCTAGCGTATGCCATAACCTAATGAACTAGAGGGATCTAAGAATCAAAGTACATTTAGATAAAACTTTCGAAGACCTAGTTCTTCGAGATATTTGGATTTAACGTAGCGGGCATATGACGGAGAAAAAAACGACGCCGTTCATACTCCCTAGGTATCAAGGGTATATATTGCACGCAACAGGGCATGGACGCATTGCTATCTGGGCACAATAATCAGGGGCGCACTTCTAAGGACATAATTTACTGTACATACTTTAGTGTCTCTTTTCGTAAACTTATATATTTGCCTTTTCACTGCACGACTCTAAGCAGCCCCCTTTTAAGCCCGCAATACACGTGTACAGCTGTTATAATAGGTGCGATCAAGCCACATGGGAAACAGGAGGTATATTGAGTAGAAATAGTGCTGAAATTTCGTTAAGCTATGCTTATATATGCCTAGCTAGTACACAACTTTTCCAGGCCTTCGACCGGGAGTAACCTAGCTAGGTCTATTTTACTAATTCGCCTGTTTTACTAGAAAATGTTTATAAAATTCTTTAATAAGTATGCAATTGTGAGCAGCCTCCACAACGCGGTGTTGTAATTTACACGTTTTATCGCACCTGTGAAATAGATTTTTCCTGTCTTAAATAAGCAATGTCGTTACTGAACTTTAGTGTGCCCTTATCCAGCTGTCTCAATTTGTTGGAATTTGTATCTAAGGTTTTATTTTTTTCTGATAATTTTGTCTCATATTACAATATTGTTCTATGTTGTTCTATTTTCTCGTTATAAACTTTATGTCAACAGGAGGCTCTTTCACTGAAATAATGCCGCTACTAATGGGTACCAACTCTTAATAGCTATTTTAATCGCCAAACATAGCCATTGTTAAGCAAACAAGGATTGTGCAATACATTATAACAGATTGTCTGTATAGTTTACTTTCTGAAAGGAACGAATACACGGGGCCTGTTTTGGAAAAAAAAAAAAACATAGGTTAGTGATATGAAACAAATTTCTACATAATTCGGCTATAAAAGAGAAAAAGACGACGGCTTCTGGATCTATCTGCCCCTAGGTAGACAAAGATTTTGCAAGCAACCCGCCACCTACACCTTGTTTTATAATCAGACACCACTTTAAAAAGCAAGGAACTATTTAATCGGACGTTATGCCCACGAATCACCATTGCCAGTGCTGCACAAGATCAGGGTTCTGCACTAAGCACCATGTTCGGTGTGAAATCCACCCCAAAGTTTTCTACTACCGATCCGACAGTACAGGAAATCCTAAAAAATGCTGGAAGTGCGTTAGCGCTTAAAATATTACCACACCTCCGAGGCAAACAAACTGTAGATCAGGTGGACCTCCATAATATTCCCGAAGTTAACGAAGTCAAGTTGCTCGCTACTGGGGGCTTTAACTCAATCTGGACTGTGAAACTACACAAACCATTAGATGTAAGCCAGTGCATCAACAAGTCGTTGCTACCAACACCCATGGAACATGACCTTTTTCTTGAGTCCACGCAGGTCTCACGATCAGCTCAAATAAGCGATACACTTGTGGATCAATTCGTACTTCGTCTCCCTTTCGAAGATGCCTTGCTACCAAACCAGATTACCAATGATGTCGCCTTTAAACAGTTTTGCGCTGCAAAACTTCCTCACATTCCCGTGCCCAAGGTCTACTTCTACCAGGCCACCAGTCAGCCCGATACCTCTTTCATTATCGAGGAATACATCGAATGTCCACCTCTTAGCTCCACATGGATGTCTCTCGCTCCTGCTCAAAAAGACAGCTTAGCCCAGAAGATTTCTACAATTGTTGCTGACCTCGCTGAGGTTCATTTCGACCTGATTGGGGGCCTTAACCCTTTAGATTGGTCTATAGCTCCGACCGTCGAGGGTTGCAAGCTTTTCAAGGGACGCGGCAAGTTCCATCGGAATGACTGTTACCCTATTGGACCATACAAAAGCACTAAGGATTATATCCTAAGCTGTTACGATCGGGAAATTTATTATTATACGCACGCAACGGACGATATTGATGCAGATCTTTTCAGCGATGTAACTGTCCAGGGCTTTGTGGATAATCTCCAGAGAAAACGCACGGCTCTCATGGAAAAGGACATAGTTGATGAACCATTTGTCCTAGTCCACGGGGACTTGCATGGGAGGAATATCCTAGCTCGGGGCGACCAAATTATAGCCGTCCTTGACTGGGAGTTTGCAGGTTCATACCCCTTAAGTGAAACCTTGACTAGTGGCCCCATCGAAGTTTTGGAGGCCGATAGTGAGGATCAATATGAGGAAAATTGGGCCTGGGGAAGGAAAATTCAACAACTCATTCAACATGAAGTTGTCAAAAGGGCCTGGGATCAGAACCATATCAACTTGTTAATGGGAGATGGTAACCTCGAGCTTGGAGAGGCCCGAATGGAAATGGTGCCCTAAATATTGTTGATTTCAGGAGTTTTGGGGAAATGGAGTTATGTCACTTTGTAATCTTAATCTGTAGAGTTTATATTTGGTTTGCATTCAGGTGCGTTTTTCTGTTTAAGCAAGTTTTTCCCACTCGCTAATTGCAACTTAATAGCGGCTATTATGGCAGATTAAAAAAACTTAGGTGTAAAAAACATGGTACCTTTAAAAAGAAAAAGTATTTATGCACTTTTAAAATATACTGTAACTATTTTGCAGTTTTTAAAGTGTGGGACATACTTGACTATGTTCTGTTTTAATCCGGCCGGCCTCCTGCCCTTAGAGCCCTCGTGCGTTTTACATTTCCGCCACCGAACACGGAGGCATCACATATGTCGCATGGATAGATGTAACTACCCCGTTGAAGAAACTTTGGCGGAATTGACTAAAATCAAAGGTTTTTGTGACGTCGCGGTCTAGGAACTCGTACCGAAGGCATCGCTGTACCGCATAGCCACATGATTCCCCCGCCTCTAAATAAATCCTATCTATCTGGTTATTTGCTATTTCAAAGTCGCCAACGGCCGAAGAGCTTATATTTTGGGGCACCTAAGGTCTAGAGCTTCCCCCGCTCCCCCGGCGGATTTCCTCAAAGTTCTTGTCTAAACAGAGTTCGATGAGGAGGATTCCGAGAGCAAAACGTTCCTTATTCCGGATCCGATCGCTCTTAAAGCCTTCAATCCCTGATGGAGAATCTAACTGTTTTCTCAGATGCTGTTCTAGAGCGTAATACATGTTATAGAAATTTGACGGCGGCCGTGTGCCCGCGGTCCCTGCTTGGAGGCTGGAGCTTCCTTGTTTCTGCTTCTCTCGATCAGGGACCGCTTCGTTCGATAATGGTCAAACACAAGGAAGCCGATACCAATCACGGCCACGGTGAATATAAGGACAGCGCCATAGCTGGCCTGGGCAACGCTTCAGTAAAAGAGAATGTTCCAGTAGGGAATATGATCTTGGACGCTAAACACTGCGAAGGTGGTCTGGGTCCTTTAGCTAATCTTTCTTTTCTGGACTCTCTTGCCCATTGCCTCTTTTGTCGAACACATCACTCCAGTGGACTACCCATCTAGAAGCTTGTGCCTTGGTGACCCCCTTCCCAGGGCTGGGGGTGCTGTGATACTTTGATCCAGACATTCTATTGCCATGTCAATGCTATCAAAAAGCGTGTCAAGGCTCGCTTCGCCAAATGGTAGATGAACTGGTTGACCGGTTAAGACCATAAATCCCTTGACCTCGCCAACCGCCTGGTTTATTAGCGAATTCAACTCTGCAACAGTGTTCTTTACCCCTGCCATCATGACATTGATCGAGTCCATTATTTTGAGGGAGTTTTCCACCGTTAGCAACTCGCCCTTAAATCTCCAACGACCGAGGAAGATCTCGCTTTTATCGGCTTTGACCTGTTCAGAAAGGTCCTTGTTTTGCTTCAAGCTTTTATCCACCTGTTCTAAGTCCTTTTTCACTTCGGCTAGGCTCGTAACTGACACTTCCGCCTCGACTCTGACATGGACCATTTTGCGTTCGATAGTGCCAAACAAGTGCACCATCACCTTCTCGATCTCATCTATTGCTCTGGGATCAAGACTGGATCCCGAACTGTAGAACCACGACCTAGAATAATCTCTTCTGATCTGGCTGATTCTTTTCTTGGCCGAGGTGAGGTCTGCCTTGACTGCCCAAACAGTGTTCCGCATAGTCGGGAAAAAAGCTCGAAGGACAGAGAAGAGATCCGTTGCGTCCATGTCGAGTTTCTTCACCGCCCCCAACAAGGGCTCCGGGTCCGGAAGGGAGGCTTCCGTGATCGCGGCTTGAAGAACCCCCACAAAGTCGAAATAAATAGATAGCTCCATTGTCGAGTCCGTGCCTTGAGCTGCCATCCGACTCGCTTGAGCTATCAAGTCGGCGGTGGTGACAACAGGGTTTATAGATTTGTTAGCATGCCAGTCAATATACACCTCACTTGAACAATTCATAACCATCCAGATCCAAGGAATGGAACAGGCGCTGATAGTTGTAGGCAGGAGAGCACCTAGTACAGGAAGAGGGTTCAAGTGGGCTATGAAATTTATGACAAGAGGTGGGAGTATGACATAGAGCATTGAAAGCCCGAAGGACACGTAGAGAGTAGTAGCCAGGAAGGAGGCGAGCTGTCTGGCAAACGGTTTGACGATATTCTCTTGTACAAAATCTGTGAACTTGGAAGTCACTCTGGAAAGGAATCCTGGGCGGCCCTCTGAGGAGGCAGTGCTGTGTTTGAAAGCAGAACCTCTGCTTTTTTCCTCGGAAAAACCGTTTCCTTTTTTCTCGGCAGAAGAAGTTTTTATTTCTTCCTCGGAAGAAGCTTTTACTTTTTCTTTAGAAGCGGAAGTTTTTACTTTTCTCGCTTTTACTTTTTTCTCAGAAGAAAAAGAATCTTTTCCTTTTTCCTTGTAAGAAGAGCTTTGTCTTTTTTTCTCGGGAGAACCTTTTATGTTTTCCTCAGAAGCAGAAGCTTTTGCCTTTCCCTCGGAAGAAGCTTTTACTTTTTCCTTAGAAGCGGAAGCTGTTACTTTTTCATCGGAAAATCCTTTTTCCTCGGAGGAAAATTTTACTTTTTCTTCAGAAGCGGAAGCTCTTACCTCCTCCTCGGAAGAAGAACTGTTTTCTTTTCCCTCGGAACAAGAGCTTTTTTCCATTTCCTCAGAAGAAGCTCTTACTTTTTCCTCGGAAGAAGAAGCGTTTCCTTTGGCCTCATAAGAATCTTTTCTTTTTTCCTCATTAGGGCTCGCATCTTTAGAACCCGAGTAACCGTGTGTTCGGGGAACAACTGAAGATTTTAATGCCCGGTTGGACGAAGCGTGTGTTTGGGGAACAACCGCAGACTGTGATGCTTGGCTGGACAGAGACTCGGCATTTTTAAAATCTGAGTATACGTGTGTGTGGGGAATAACTGCAGACTTTGATGCCTGGCTGGACAGAGAGTCGGTATCTGGAAGAGGGTCCGTATCTGAAAGAGAGTCTGTATCTGGAACAGAGCCTGTATCTGGAACAGAGCCTGTATCTGGAACAGAGTCTGTATCTGGAACAGGGTCCGTATCTGGAAGAGGGTCTGTATCTGGAACAGAGTTTGTATCTGGAACAGAGTTTGTATCTGGAACAGAGCCTGTATCTGGAAGAGAGCCTGTATCTGGAAGAGAGTCTGTATCTGGAAGAGAGTCTGTATCTGGAAGAGAGTCTGTATCTGGAAGAGAGTCTGTATCTGGAAAAGAGTCTGTATTTAGAACAGAGTTTGTATCTGGAAGAGAGCCTTGGGTCATTATGGGCTGCGCAAAAGACACCTATAATTTGGAGAAAAAAGAGTTGAATCTGACGTATGATAGATGGCAGTGATGTGAAAGATGAAGGACGGGGAATTGAAGAAATTAGCAGTGACAGATTTGCCTTGGTTTATATTCACCGAGAAAAAAGGTTGCAAGCTGAAACGGGAGCATATGTACTCCATGCCTTTCGGTCTTCCACTGCGCCTCCTGTCAAAAACCAATAAGGGGCCGCTGCCGACTGGGCGCTTCTAAGGCAGCGGCTAAGTAGACGATGCATGCATGCGTGGGTAGCACAGCAGCAGTGCGTTATTATACGCCTGAAATGCGCGCCGGAGTTTAGGAAGCTTTATTTTACTCCTCGGAGAGGACGCTAAACCTAACAAAGAAGTCAACTAATCGAGCCCTTTAATTACTTTAATATTTACTAAATTTATATAATATAAAGTAAATAAAACCAAGGTTGAAATTTAGTAATATTAATTTAGTATTAATTAGTACTAATATTAACTTAGTTTAGTATTATTTAATATTAAAACTAATATTAAAATATTAAAAAATACCAGTATTAAATACTAAGTATTAAAATCTACTGCTTAGCCACTATTTTAACTGTTTATATTATAAAGCCACAGCTATAAGCCACAGCTACGCATAAACCACTTAATTTACTTAAGTAATTATTTTTATATATAAATGTTTATAGCTTATATAAATGAATATTTTAATACTTTGTATTATATTAAATATTAACTTAATATTATTAAATTAATATTAATATTTTAAAAATAGTACTAATATTAGTTTAATATTTGAAAAATTAATATTTAAGTAAATATTAATTTAGTAATACTAAATTAGTTTTAATTACTAAGATATTAAATTTCAACTTTAAATAAAACATAAAAGAAAATCTAGCTAATAAAATTTATTAATTAATAAAAAATTTTATATTAATTATTAATATTATTTATATTTTATATTTATAAATAATATTTTAATATAAATTAATATAATTAATTAACTTTAATTTTTTTTTAATATATTTAAATATATAAAAAGTTTTTTTATATTTTTAATAAAATTAACTATAATTTAAGCAATGAAAATAACTTTATAAAAAAGGCTTTTATATTAGGCTTTGTTATATAAGGCTCATGAAAAAGGCAGGGTTCTAGGCAAATGAAGCTATATTGTACAAAAAATCTACAGATAAAAAGAAAAGAGAAAAAGTTAGGAATTTTTTTGTGAAAGAATTGTTTATATATATATGTATAAAGCGGTTTAAAGTGGCAGTAAGTGGGATCATTTATTTAGTTAAGCAGTAGAACTATTTAATTTATTTAAGTGATCAAGCTAGTATTAACTGATTATAATTACTTTCTTTTTAAAAAAATGGCTTGTTTATGAGTTATAAAAATCGAACATGCAAGTTTTAATTAATTACTTTTTAGCGAAAAAAAAAATTGCTTTAAGTATTTACTGTATTATTAATTGCTAAGTTTTTTTTTTTTTAAGTTATAACATAGCTTTTTTACATGTTAATGTTATTGCTTTTTTTAATATTATGTTTTAAGCGTATTTTTTATACGCTTTTTTTTTTTTTATAAAACTAGCAAATTGTTGTTTTTATAAAGTTTTTTAATAATATTATTTTGAGCTGTTTGTAGTTAATTATTTAATTTTAATAAAAGTTTAGTTATATTTAAATTATTATTGTAGAATTTTTTTAACAATATAAAGCTATTTTAAAAATTTTTAATATAATATTACTTATTGTTAATGTTTTAGCTTTTTTAATTAATTTAATATTATAGTTTTTAATAATATAATTATATTATATATATTTTTTTTATTTTAAATTTTTTTTTGCTTTTAAATTTAAATATTTTATTTTTAAAATTATTACTTTTTTAATTTATTAACAAATTGTTAAAATATTTTTGTAATTGATTAATATAATATTAATTAGTTGTTTTTTATAAAAAAAAAACTTATAATATAAATATATCGCTATTTTTTTTTAAAATTTTATATATTTGTTATATTATTAAATAATTAAACTTGTTTAAAAATTTATTAATTATTTAAAACTATTGTTTTTTTAATATAAATATATAGTTATTTATATTAAAATCGAAATTTTAATACTTTTTGTTAACTTATATAATTATATAATATTATATATACTTTAGTTTTTTTTTTATAAAGTTTACAAATTATATAATTTTTTATGTTTTGTTTTAAATATTAAGTTATAACATTTTTTTAGCTATTAGTAAGTTTTTTAGTTTTTTTTAAATTATGCAATTTTTTTAGTTGAAATAAAATAGCATTAAAAAACTTATTTCAACTTTGTAAAAAAATAGTTTTATAAATTTATAAAACAATAATACTTATATATAATTTATTATAAAGATTTATTTAAACTAATTGTTTTAGTAATAGTTAATATAAAGTTAAAGCTACTAATTTAAATATTTATTTATAATTTTAGTTTATTTTATAGTTTTGTAATAATTTATAAACATTAAAATATATTAAACTTTTATAATTTTATATAATTTATTTATAAAAGCAGATATAAACTAAAGTTTTTTATTAAAAGTTAATATAATTAGTATTTTAAAAACTTTAAAAAAACTTTTGTAGTATATTTATGCAGTATTTTTTACAATTGTTTACAAAATATATAATATAGTTTATATCTTTTTTTTTAATCGATTTATTATAACTAATATATTATTATAACTATATTTATTTTTAAGTATTTATTTAAAGTTTATAACTAAGTATTTTTAAATATAGTTTAAAATAGAAAAAAAAATAAGCTTGTTAAATATTTTGTTATATAAAACTTTTATAAAGCGGTATTTTATACAATTAAAAATATATATATTATAATATTTTCTGAACTTAAGCTATTAATAACATTTTGCAAAAAATTTATATGTTTTTTTTTTTTTTAAATATGTAATAAATATTTTATTATATACTTTTTAAATAAGTTAAGTATATAAATATAAAAAATTAAAAACTATAAGTTTTTTATTATAAGTAGTTAAACTATTAGTTAATTACTATAGGTTATTTTTGTTAGCAGAGGTTTTTTTGCAGTAAATTTTTATACTAAAGTTTTTTTTGTTTTTTTTAAATACTTTTGCAATCAGTTAAAAATTTAACAGAGCTTTTATGTTTTTTTGTAACTTTATAATAAATAACTTAATTTAAAGTATTATTTATATAAATATGTTACAAACTATATTATTTAACAGTTAGAAAATTGTTAAATGTTTTTGTGCTTTTTTTTTTTTTTTTTATATAATAAAGTCTTTATATTTTTTTATTAAAACATTAGCTAGTACGTTTTTTTTTTCTAAAATAATAAATGATGTAAAAATTATATTTTGTAAATAGTTTTATTTATTTTGTTTGTTATAGATTTAAATACTGTTTTTAGCTAAAATATTTTAAAGTTTAATGATTTGTTATTACTAAAAAAAACTTAATATAGCTGCTAATTAATTCGAGTTATTATTTTTTAAAAGCTAGAAATATTGCAAACATTTTTTTATTAAAGATTTTATAATTTAATTTAATATTATATAAAGTTTTAAAATAATATATAACAAAATATTAGTTATTTTTATACTTTTAAAATAAAATATTTGTAGCTATATTATTAAAAGTATTAGTTTTAATTTTAATAAATAAGCTATATTTATAATATTATAATATTAAATAAAATATAAAAGCTTTTTTTAACTATAAAAATATTTAATTATATTTATTAGTTTATAAAAAAGCTATTTCTTTTTTTATTAGTTGTATTATAAAACTAGCGATTTGATTATAATTTTTTATAAACTTTTTATAAAAATTGCAGAACTTTAAAAAAAACTGCATTTTTTTTACAGTTGTAAAAACTTTCTAATTTTTTACTACTTTTATTTTAGCTAAATTAATTTAAATGCTATTTATATTAATAATATATTTTAAGAATTTAGTTTTTGTAATATAAAATTTGGACTTTTTTAAATTTACTTAAAGTTTTATAGCATATAATTGTTATAGTACTATTTGTATATATTTTTAATAATTTTTTAAGTTAGTTAAATAAATAAATATATTGTTTATGTATATACTGCAAAAATTGTTCAAATAATTAAATAATATATTATTAATATATTTTTAAAACATAGTAGAGCTATTAATAAAACTAAATAAAAGTACTTTATATTTAAAAAATTTATAACAAATATAAACAATTGTTAAATTTTTTTATTTAAATTTTATATATATTTAATTAAATATTTGTTTTATATTTAGTTTAATAAATATATTAACTTTAAAAAGTTATATAACAGTGTTTTTTTAATTAAAAGTAAAAAGTATTTGTTTTTTTTTATTAACTTATTAAGTTTTTAATAATTTATATAAAATTTAAACTTTTTTTTTAGTTTTTTTATAAATAGTACAAAAAAAGCATAAAATATATTGCTAAACTTAATAAATTTTTTGTATAAATTATTAATTAAATATTTATAAATAGCTTTTAATTTATTTAATAATATTTTATATAAAAAGTTATATTAAAAATTATTAAAAGTTTTATTTTTAATAAATTTTATTTTGTAATTTATTTTAAGCTAATAAAACAAAAAAATATTAAAGTTTATTTTATTAAATATATATAATAAATTATAGTATTTTTTAGAAATTATTTATAAAGCTTTTTTATAAAGCTTTTTTTTTTTTTGTTAAAAAAAGCTTTTTTTTTGTTATTAATAAACTTATTGATTTTATAAATAGTTATAATTTATACTTTTTATACAAAGTTATTATATAAAACTATTATATTAAATATAGCTATAATAATATTAGCTATTTTTATTAAAAGTTTAGCTTTATATTATTTTAGTTTGTTTTGTTATATTTTGTAAAAACTTAAACTGTTAGCTTTTTAATACAAAACAATTTCTTCGTTTTTTTTTTAAGTTTTTTTTTTTTTCAGTTTTGCAGAAAAAATCAAACTGTTATTTAAGTTGTATTATATTTTAGCTATGTTTTTTTTAGTAAAATCAAATCGCTTAATAATCGAAATTTAAAATGTTGTTTAACTTTTTTTAGCGTTTTTCTATTAGTATAATTATTATTTTTTTTTTTTAAAAAGCTTTATATTTCAACAGTTAGTATTTATTTAATATTTAAAGCTTATAAGCTATATTTCTACTTAATTTATACTTAAGTTTCAATTAAAATATTAATTAAAAAAATAATTAAATAAAAATACTAGTTTATACTTTTAGCAGTTAAAAAACATATTGTATTTTTAAAACTAAAGTTTTTCGATAATTATTTTATATATTTAAAAAAATATTACTACTAAAAATATATTTTTAAACTTTTTTTTTTATATTTACAAAAATATTAATAAAGCAGTTTTAATACTTTGTTTTTTTTTGCTGTTATATTTAAAAATTAGTTAAAAATAAAATTAAATAATTATAAAAAAGTTTAATATTTTTACAATTTTTTTTACAAATAATATATTTATATTTATATATATATTTACTTTTATATTTTTAAAAAAATTTTTAATAGTTAATAAAAATCTATTACTATTTATAATATATATATATAATAAAAGTTGTTTTTTTAAGTATTTATTTATTAAATTTAATTTATTACTTATACGATTTTTTTGTAATATTTTCTTTAAGCAGAAATCTAGTTTGTTTAAAATTACTTTTTTAATATTTTGCTTTTTTTAGTTTTTTTTGTAGCACTTTCTAAAGCTTTTGCTTTGTTATAAAAATTAACAAACGTAATTATAATGTTTTACAAGCGTACTTTTTTTTCAGCACTGTTTAATAAGCAATTTTTTAAAACATGTTTTTTTTATTAGCAGTTGAAACATTTGCTTTTTTTTGCTAGTTTTAACAATTTAAAGTTGTTTAAAATATTGCAGCTTCAAATTATCGAAATTTTAATATTATTGTTGTTAGCTTTAATATTACTATTTTTATTACTAGTAATACTTTTTAAAAAGTTACTAATATTACTACAAATAATATATTAGTTAAACTTGCTTATATTATTAAAAAAAATTAACTAATTAGTTTTATATTTAATATTATATTTTTTATTACTTATATATATCTAATAAATTAACTAAATATAAAATTTAATATATTAATTAAAAAAAACATTATTATTTAAATAAGCAAAAAAAATACTTAGTAGCTTATTAAACAACTTGTTTTTAAAATATTTTTTTTATTTTTTTTTTTTAACTTAGTTTTTTTAATTAATTGAACAAAATTAATTTTAAAGTTAAAAAAAGTAGCTAAAATATAATTATTAAAGTCGAAAAATTTCTATTTTAATTTGAACTTTTTGCTAGTATTTATATTTTTGTAACTTTTTTTTAAATAGTTAAAAAATGCTTTAATAGTAGTTAGTTAATTAAAGTAGCTCTCAGTTAAATATAAAAATAAATATTTAATAACTTTACTACTAATATAAGTTTTAATATTAGTTATTTTTACAGTATTGCTAACAAACCAATTTTTGTTAACAATTAGTTAACTTTTTATAGCATATAGTTATATTTCGAATTTAATATTGTTTTTGTTTTTATTATTATAAAAAATAAGTATAAATATTTTAGCTAATTTATAAAATCTTTTATTTATTTAAATAAATTTCAAAGTACTATTTTTATAAAAAAATAAGTTAATAATATACTAGTTAGTTTTATTTAATAGTTTTTAAATACAGTTGTATTTAATAATAACTGCTTTTAACTTTTAAAACAAATAGTTAATAGTTTGTTTAAAATAAAAGTTAAAAGCAAGTTTTTTTTTATTATTTTTTATTAAATAGTTTAATTGTTTTTTTTTATTAACTATAATTTTATTAAACTTTTTAGCTTAATTAATAAAAGTCTTTATATATTAAATAAATAATACAGCTAAATTATACAAATTTTTAACTTGTTGTTAATATACTATTATTATTAAAGATTTAATTTTTATTTTTTAAAACAAAATGTTAAAATATTTAACTAAGTTAGCAAAAATATTTTTATTAACTAGTTTGTTAAATTTAAGCCAAGTTTTTTTTTTTAACGAAATAATAAAAATGAAAAAAAAAGCGATTTTGTTAAGCTTATACAGTTTAACAGTATATTTTTTTAGCAAGTAATCAGTTTTTCGAAAAAAGTTTTTTTAGTTTAAAATATAATATTTATATACAAAAAAAAAGTTTTATATTTAGTTTTAAAAGCTTTTTACTAAAAAAGCTAAAATAATTAATTTATTGTTATTTTTAGCTTTTATAATAACTAAAACATTTTAGCTAAGTTTTTTAAAATATATTTAAATATTAGTTTTTATATAAAAAGTTAAAAAAAGCTATTTATTACTTATAATTGCAAACAGTTACAATTTATCGAAAGTTAAATTAATTTGTTTTTTAGCTTGCTGCTTAAAAGTAGCGCACTTTTTAAATGTTAATGCTATTGCAGCAATTAGTTGCAGTTCGATTCTTTTGTAAAAAATATTTAAAAGCAGTTTTTATGCTTTATAAATATAAATAATCTATAAATTATTGTATAAAGTTTACAAAAAAAGCAGAGCTCCAAGCAAATAAAGCTATATTATATAAAAAATCTACAAATAAAAAGAAAAAAAAAAAAGTTAGAAATTTTTTTGCAAAAAAATTGCTTATATATATATGTGTAAAGTGGTTTAAAGTGGCAGTAAATAGGGTTACTTATTTAACTAAGCAGTAGAACCACTCAATTTATTTAAGTGATCAAGCTAGTACTGACCAACTGTAACTAGCTTAGTGTTTTCTTTAAGGAGTAAATCATTGTTTCTTAAAATCTAAAGTGCTTAAAATGAGTCTAAGATTCAAATCAAGGTTTTAGTTTCAGTGACTAATTAATCTTTGCAAAGTAAATGTGACAGCACATATATAACCGTTAATCCTGACTGGGGATTAACGGCGTCGTTTTTTCCGTCACAGTAAAGGTGAAGCGACAGCTGTAATGCTATTGCTAATTCACCGAAAAGCATTTGCATTGTGTAACCCTAGACAGTTAGCGTGAAACTGAAGATACACAATCACCCTAATTCTTGTACTTCTTGGTGTTCTCACATGATGCACAATGTGTGACTCGTCCTCTGCTTGACTAATCTGACATGGCTAGCTATTGGCTGCCCCAAGGAGTACTCATGCACAAAAGATTTTTGCAGATACGCCCAGTTCGTACCGTCGCATCTCAATATTATGGCCCAATCCTTCTATCCCTTACGGAATGCCAAGGATCAACTGGCTGCATGTTGTCTATTGAAACAAAGAGTGTAACACACACACACACACACACTACGTACTCTGGAGGACTAACCACTGTTATGTCGTTCATTTCTAAAGACTAGAGATTCAAGGCTAAAGAAAATAGTATTTTAGTAACGCAAACATATATTGCAAAGTAGAAGACCTCTGAAGCGGCCGCCGAAAGACGTGCCTTTCTGTAAGAAGTGCTAGCTTGGGCTAACTATCTCAAAAAAAAAAACTAAAAAAAACTAAAACTCGATGACCTAGTCAATCTAATCCCCATACGGTCATGTCACCCACACTGTCTCACTAGACTTGACTGCTTCTTGCTCTACCTGGCCCTCTCTACAGCGGTCTACTTATTCACAAAACCTTAAACAAGATGTGGTGCCAAAACGGTGGGAAGCGCCGGGCGCACGCCCACGACATGGGAACACCCAACTCCGAGTTCTGTTAAAAGTGTCGCTATCCCTTTAAAGACCCCCTCGGCTATGTGACTTCAAAGTGGAGTAACAGGTCTTTACTAATGTCCGATTGGATGCATCTGATGATGTAAAAGCCGCCGTTATTTTACTTTAAGTCACCTAGCCGAGGGGTTTCTAAAGGGATAGAAACAGGCGGGCACTTATGTATTGTCGATTTTGCGGCGTGCAGCGCTCCTATGCCTACTGCGGCTCTCGCTGACAATAATGATGACGTCGATGGATCTCCACCCCTCAGCCTGGACAGCTATTATGGCACAGATCTCAGTGACTCTCCGGCTAGGTCGCCGTCGCCCTCACCCTCGTCGCCCTAGAGCTTGATCAAATGTGGTTATTGGAATAGATCCTTTTACTCGGAGGCTCATAGAGATGACCACATCGCAGCAAACAACTCGGGTTGCACAGCGCACGAAGAATGTTTCCCGAGCTCGGAGAATTATAAACATGCGAAGAAATACACCCCTACTCGGTGTTTTGTCCTCGGCTGTATTTGCTCATTATTCCGGAGAGAGAAGCCATGCAACCTGCAAAAGCCATTTTGTTAGCATATGATTTTTAAAAGTACAGAAATCTAAGATCAATTAGTTTTCTAATGAAGTAAATTCTAAGTGCAGTAAAAATATATCTTAGGGTAACGAACCACTAGAAGAGAATTGGTTTCAATGTTTATTTCTATCACCTCCTATTTGATTTTCTTTGCAGAATACTTTGAGTTTATCAATGAAGTTCATACTATACAACTTTGGTACATGGATATTTCAAGCCTGTCTAACCGGTAATGCCAAGCTGGTTGGGTATTCTGGAGCCGGTCTCCCGGGAACCGGAAGAGGGTCAATAGCCCTTAAAGCGTTCCACGTCTTCATGATCATCTCCAAGTACTGCGCAAAGCCCGATCCAGGTCCAACATCTCCATCGCCAGCGAACTCCGAGGCAAGGTAGATAAGTTCGTCAAGCGTTACATCTCTGTGATCTACAACGGAAATGCATAGGATATAAGCCAGGATGTTCTTGTGTACGTCGACCACGCCTTGGCTTCCGAAGGTGTACTTGTAAGTGTACATGTCGACGCGAACAATTGCATTACTAGGTCAGTTTGTCAGTAAAGTTGCTTTTCGTGTCGCAGCTTGGACTTGACTGACTGTTTCATGCAGACGAAAAACTTCTTGTCGTAGCTCTCGCCAGCAGATGCATCGCCAAGAATGGCCGAAAGGCCGGTTTTCACCACGGACTTGAATCCATCGAGCGCACCCTTGGTACCCGTCTCAGAAGCGCCAAAAAAAGCATCGACAGCATCTTCAACCCCTTTGCCAGGCTAAAGAACTAGGTTAGTGAAAACTGTCGAAAAGATAGAGATGATGCCCTGTGACTTACTGTGCTTTCAGCATCAACGTTGACATGACGTTCAAAGCGCAAGGCCCTTCTGCCAGGAACACTCGTCTTCATGGCTGACTCGCGGTCTAGAAACATCTTCTCCAGCTCTCCTTGGAAGGTGTCCAGTCGGGCATCGGCGAGCTTCATCATTAACTCGAGCTGCTCCTTCTTCTTTCTCTCATTCTCATCGGCTGCCTCATTTGGTTTGGTCAAGGCGCTGATCGCGTTACCCATCTCGATGATGTTGATAAGTGATGAACAATTATGGGAGTGAGTGTATTGAGCGGATTATTCTTGGTGTTGGCGTCTTACAGTCGATACTGGGAAGAACTCCAGCTTTTTATTTTCTTACATTGCGCTGCGCATAGCTCATCGGACCTCAAGTTGTCCCATAACAAAGACCCTCGCGTCCAGTTGTTGAAATGTCAGTAGAGTTTCGGGGACCCCGTAGTGCGGAATTGAGCCACAGTTGACACTATCAGTCAATATCCGAGGTCTAGGATCTAGATCGCCTAGAAAGAAAGACCCTCTGGCATCAACCCCGGATTAGCTGATGTAGATGCCGAAATAGTAAAGCGTCGCAGGTCGCGGGTCGTGCCGCGGCCGAATGCCTCGTTTGGGCTAAACTTGTAGGCGCTATGTGCAGATTGGGACGAAGGAACTGGGGCTGGTGTGCTTGGCTGTGCTTTCTCTGGTCGCTTAGCCACCCATTTAGTTATCTAGACCTGCGGGCACCACTAGTTTAACAGAGGAAATACATCATCGATTCTATACTATAAAGATTCAAGTGTTCTAAAACTAACCTATCTCTGCTCTAGCTAGGACAATTATTGGTTGAGCTAAGGAGCTAGCCCGCTCACACGTGGACGCGGAGAACGAGGTTAGAAAGTTCACCTGTAGCCGTTTCAATTCACTATGCCCATAACAAGCTCAGAATCTAAACCCCAGCCCTCATGTTACACTTGCTTAGGCATTTAGCGTTTAAGTTCCAGCTTGAGGGTTACTATTTCGGCAAAATCAGGGATCACTCTTCGAGCTGAAAGCTGATAAAGCCACCATATCAAGGCTATTGACGGGCAGCCCGTCAACTGATAGGGAGAACTGGTTCATGGCCTTGTCCGAAACACCAGCTGAACAGCGCTCCTGCTTTTCGTTCATTTGATGCAGCGAACTTTACACATAGTCGGCAAGATAACACCGTACACTTTTCATCTATGTTGCCGGTCCCCGATTCCCAAGCTGTTTATAAGATCCTCCTATTCCAGAGTAAACATTCTCCAAACAGTATTTTCCCAGAAATCATATCACTCCTCACAGATTTTCAGTCGCCATCATGATTGTTCTATGGGGTGAATCCGACTTCAATGGGGAACATGAAGATTGGCTCAACGAGACCATTGTATATGTGGCACACCAACGAGGATCGATCCCATCTCATGTCAAAAAGACGGTTCGGAAGTACAAGGACGCATATAAGGGCGTGCTGCCACATACTTCAGTCTATAACCATTATGTACTATATCTCGTTCTCGCTCACGCCTTGTTTTTTCCGTTCACTTATGCTGGCTTTCTAGGTCCCATATACCCGAATTTCTAAGGCTCTAATTGGGCTCATGGAAGGCAAGACGCGTGAAGCAATCATCTTCAAGTTCAAGAAGCTCTCTGCTGATTTCGCAGTCGGTGATACCTTCTTCGCCAAGAAAATGTTACCTCTGGTGCCGGGACATTCGCTTTCTACCAAAGTCGATCCTGCAACATCAAAATTTGCGTTCCATATCTGGGTCAACGACATCCACGACTACATTGTAAGTTTTCATCACCCGATAAAATAACATTCATGCTGACTCGATAGTGTGATTGGCCACGAAATATCTTTCTGGGGCCCTCGATTGGCGACGAAGCAGGGAGCAGGACCGACGTTCCAGTAAGATGAAACCCCATCTCTATTTACATTTCTTGACCGATTGAACTTGGACTTCCACATCCACTAAGACTGGCTGTTCTACTTCGTCTGTTGACTTACTGTGTGTAGAAAGATCATAGTCCAACTCTGAGCCACAGACTATTGAGTGCCTTGGACCGTTTCCATCAGAAACTGCCAGAAATGGAAATCAATGATCTGGAAGGCGGCTTGAAATCGTTCTTTGCTAGTGAACCTGAGAAGGATTGTGGGTACACCCCTAAAGACCTCGATAACTTCGATAAAGACGCTCGGATCCTCAAAGAGCAGGCAGAAAAGGATGAGATGCAAGAGGAGAAAGATGATTACGTCATCATCTACGACTCGGATGTGGAAGATGATAGACCCGTCATATCTTACGGCAAAGTAGAAAAGAAATAAAGGAGAGGGTTGCAGAGAAGGGTTTCCACCGATTCATGTGCAAAAGACATTCGAGATCCCTCTTTCGTGAATCACGCTAGCTTAGGAAATATGGCGGACAGAGGACTAAATATTAGAACCAACGATTCCTAATCAATCCCAACACTTAGTTTAACGTGCCTCACATGATTCTCTAAAGCTTAGAAAGGTTGATGAAAATTTTCGCAAAGACTGCTGAAGTGGAATAGAGTGACGCATCGGGCCACCCGCTTTCCGTCAGATTTAGTGCATGTGTTCTAGTGTTGTATTAGTAACTAGCTCTAATCTGAGAAAATTATCTAATAAGCTTTTTTTAGTACGTTATATAAACTATTTAATATTAACTATATTGCTTATATAATTAATATATATTTTTTATGTATAAAGTTTAAATTTTTTTAAAAAAAGTTAAATTTAATATATTTTTTTAAAAATAAATATTTTAATATTTTTTTTTATATTTTATAATTATTTTTATAGTTAATAATAAATATATTTATATATATAATAAATAATAAAGTTTTATTATATAATATAAAATTTAAAATATATTATTAAATATATTATAATAAATAAATAATTTATATTATATAAATATATTATTATTTAATTATTAAAAAATATATAATATATTAAATATAAATATAATTAAGTTTATTAAAAATTTTTAACTTGTTTTTTTATTTTTTTTTTATTTTTTATAATTATTTTAATATATATATTTATTAATTATTTTATAAATTTTTAAAATAATTATTTATTTAATAAATATAATAAAATTATATATTTATATATAATAATTAAATAATTTATTAATATTATAAAAACTATTATATTATAACTTTTTTTTATTATTTTTTATAAATATTTAATTTTATATTTCAAAAATATTATTAATATAAATATAAATTATTTTTTTTTTTTTTTTTAAAAAAAAAAAGTTTAAAAAAAAACTTTTACTTTTAATAAATTATTTGTTTATATATTTTTAAAAAGTTAATAATAAACTTTATAAAATATTTATATTATTATTATTATTATATTTTTTTTATATTTTAATATTTATTATATTTTATTATTAAGTTTTTAAAATAATAAATATATTTTAATTTATATTTATTATATTTTATTATTATATTTATTTATTTATTTTTTTTATTATTATTTTTAATTTTAATAAATTAATAATAAATATATTAAATATTTATAAATATTTTAATAAAAATATAATATTAATTATATTAGTTTTTTTTTTTAAATTATTAAAATATTTATAAATTGTTTATATATTTATATTTTTTTTTATAATATTTGTTATATTTATTAATTATTAATTAATAATATTTTTATAATAATTTAATATAATTTTTTATTAATAATCTATTTATAATATTTTTAAAAATTATTTAAATAAAATTTATCAAACAATTATAAATTATAAAAATGATTATATATATAAAACTATATAAATAACTTGTTTTTAATTAATTAATTAATTTAAATTTATTAATATTTTTATTAATAATATTTTTATTGTTAAATTTATTATTTTTTATATTATTAATTATATTTTTTTAAATTTATTAAAAATTAATATAAAATATATTAAAAAAAAATAAAAAAATTAATAAAAGTTTTTAAATTAAATATAAACTATTATAATAATAAAATTATTTATATATAAAAAATATTTTTTAAACATTGTTTTTTTTTTTAAATATATATAATTTAATAAATTTTAAATTATATAACTTTTGTTTTTTTTTATTATATTTATTAATTTGTTTTAAATAATTATTAATTATAACTATTTATTTTTTATTTATTTTATTAATTTTTTATTTATTAATTAATTTTTAAATTAAATAATAATAATTAAAATATTTATTAAAAATTTAAATTATTAAAAAAATATAACTTATTTTTAAAATATAAAAGTTTTAATAAATTTATTAATAATTATTTTATTAATAAATATATATTTTATTATAATACTTTTATATTTAATTTTTTAATATAATTAATAATTATATATATTTATTTATTTTAATTTAATATATTAAACTATTATTTTTTTAATAAGTAATTTTTTTATTTATTAATTATTATATTAAATATATATATATTATTTATAAAAGTTAATATTAAATTTATTAATTAATTAATTAATATATATAGCTTTTTTAATTATTTATATAAAAATAAAAAAGTTAATTTTAATAATAAATATAATAATTATATTTTATTTATTAATTTTTTAATTTATAATATAAATTTAAAAGTTTTTTTAATTAAAAATATTATTAATTAATATAAAATTATTTTCATTATTAAATTATAAAATATATAATTAAATATTTAATAAATAAAATAATAAATTATAATATAAATAAATTAATTATAAAGTTTTAAATATTATATTAAAATATATTATTATTATAATATATAATATAACTTTTATTTTTAATTAAAATAAATAAATATTAATTAAAGTTGCAATTTTTTTATAAAAAAAAGTTTATTAGTTTTTATTAAAATATTTAAATAAATATTAAATATTAAACTTTTTAATTTAATAACTCTTTTAATATAAAAATTTTTAAAAAATTATAAAAAGCTTTTTTGTTTATTTTTTATAATTTTTATTTTTAAAAACTATTATAAATTCTTTTTTTTATAAAGTTATATTTAGTTTTTAAAGTTTTAATTATTTTATTAATTATTTTTTAATTTTTTTTTTTATAAATTATTTGTAATAATATAAATAAATTTAATAAAACAAATTTAAAAAATTAAATTATAAAATTTATTTAAATAAACTTATTTAATAAAAAAGTTTAAAAAAAAGTTTTTATAAAAGCTTTTTTATTATTTTTAATATTATTTATTAAAATTATTATTTATTATAAATATTTATAATTATAAATAAATAAAAATAATTATAAAATTAAAGTTTAAAAATAAAACATTATATTTAATTTTAATATTTATTAAAAATATATATATATATATAAAACTTAAAAATTAAAAAATTTAAATAATAAAATTTAATAAATTTTATTTTAATATAGTTTTTAAAATTGTTTTAATTATATTTATTTAATTTTATTTATTAAATTTAATTATATTTTTATATATAATAATTATAAATTTAATTTATTTATTAAATTAATATTTTTTTATAAATAATTTTAATTTTTATTGTTATAAATATTTTTATATTATTTTTTTTTTATATTATTTAAAAACTTTTATTTATTTTTAATATATTTTTTTTTATATTTTTATTATATTTTTTAAAAAAATTAATAAAAATATTAAAATAATTTTAAAAACTAGTTTTAATTAATCAAAATAATATAATAAATTTAAGTTTTAAATTATAATATAAAATATTTAAAATTATATTAATTTAAATAATATTATATTAATAGTTAAAATTAAAATTAAATTAAAGCTTTTTATTTATAAAAATATTAAATAAATTTTTTTATAAAAATATATTAATTAATATAAAAAAAACTTTAAAAAATAAAAAACTTAAAATAATAATAATTTTATAAAAAATATTATATTATTAATTTTTTAAAAAATATAATTAATAATATTTAATATTATTATAAAATTTAATAAATTTATTAAAATTTATATTAATAAAATATTAAAATATATAATTAATATTATTTAATATATTAATTTATATAATTAAATTATAAAAATAGTTAATTTTAAATATTTAAAAATAATATTAATATAAATATTTAATAAAAATAATTTTAATATTAAATTAATAATTAAATATTTAAAAAATAATTTAATTTTTATAAAATTAATTATAATAAATATTTTATTAATTAAATATTAAATAGTTTTAAATTAAATTTTATAATATATAAATTTTATTTATTAATATAAAAATTAAATAATTATTTATAAAAAAATAAAAATATATTAAATAATTAATATAATAAAAATATTTATAACTAAAAAATTTTATAAATTATAAATAAATATATTATTTTTAAATAAATTATTGAATAAATTTTTATTTTATTTTAAAATAAGTTTTTTTATATAAAATAAATATTTATATTAAATTAATTAAAATAAATTTTTAAAAAATTTAATTAAAAAAATAAATTAAAAACTTTTTAAAATATTTTAAAAATTTATTATATTTTAAATAATAAAATTTAAAATTAATTTAAAAAAAATATAAAAAATAATTTAAAAGTTTTTAATATTTTTATAAATATTAAATAAAATATATTTATTTTTAATATTTTAAAATATATAAATTTTTTTAATATATAATTATAAAATTTATAAAAAAATATAAAAAAAAACATTTTTTATAAAAAAAAATAAAAAAAATTAAAAAATAATAAAAATATTTTTAATAAAATAATTTTTAAAAAAAAATTAAAAAAAACAAATAAAAAATAAAAAAAACTATTTTTTAAAAAAAAAAATTAAATAATAAAAAAACTTAATATAATAATAATATAATATATATAATAATTAATTTATTTTTTTTAAAATTATATTTAATTTTTAATATTTATATAATTAAAATTTAAAAGTTATATTTTTTATTTAATAATATATTATTAAATAAATATAATATTTTTTATTTTATAAATAATAAATTATTTTTAAAAAAAAATTTTTTAAAATTATTAAAAAAGAAATAATAATAAATATTAATATTTTTTAATTTTTAATTTTAAAAATAAAAATTTAAATTATAAAAAATATATTTTTAAAAAAAAATAAAAAAAAATTAATTAATTTAATATTTATTAAAATAATATTTATAAAAAAATTTTATATAAATTTAATTTTTAAAATTTATTTTTAAAAAATAAAAATATAATATTATAAATTAAATTATATATTCAAATTTAATCAATTTAAAAAAAAAAATATAATTATTAAATTTTTAAAATATTATAATTTAATATTTTTTTAATATAATTTATTTTTTATTTATTTAAATTAATTTTTTATAATAAATATAATATATATTTTAATAAAAGTTTTTATAAATATAATTAAACTTTTAATAATTTTAATATAAATAAAATAAATTGTTTTATATTAATTTTTTAAAAATTTTTTAAAACTAAAAATTTTTTTAAAATATTTATAATATTTAAAATTAAAATATTTAAAATTTAAATTATTTAAAATATTAATATATAATATAAAAAATATAAAAATTAATAAAATTTTATAATTTAATATAAAAATTATATAAAAATATATATGTTATAAAAAAATTTTAAATAAATTTTTAAAAAAATATTAATAAAACTTTTTTATAAAATTTTTTAAAATTTATTTAATTATTTAAAAAAACTTTATAAATTATAATAAATATTAATATTCAAAAATAAATTTTATAATATAATTTAATTTTATTTTTTTAAAAATAAAAAATAAAACTTTATATTTAAATAATTAAAAAAGTTTAAATATTAAATAATATAATAATTTAAATTTTTTATAATAAAACTAAAAAATAATAATAAAAAAATAATTATTATTATTTTAAAAGTTATATATTATAAATTTTAAATTAAAAAAAAAATTAATTTAAAATTTTTATTAAATTATATTAAAAAATTAATAAAAAATAATAAAAAAATAAATAAAAAAATAATTAAAAAATTAATTAAAATATTTTTAAAAATTAAATTTTTAAATTATTTTTAATTAAAAATAATTTAAATACTAATTTAATTATATAATATTAATTTTTTTAAAAAAAAATAATTTTTATATTTATATAAAATATTTAAATTATAATTTAATTAATATTTTAAATAATATATTTAAAATATTTAAAAAAAAAAAAATTAAAAATTAATTTTAAATTAAATTAAAATTAAATTTTTGTATATAAATATAAAGTTTATTTTTTAAATAAAAATAAAAAAACTAATTATAATTATTAAATTTTTAAAATAAAATTAAAAATATATATTAAATATTTAATAAAATATATAATAAATAATTTATATAAAATTTAAATTTTTTATTTATAAAAAATAATTTTAATAAAAAATATTAATTTTAATAAAAAAAATTTTTATAATAAAAAATAAAAATATTTTAAAATTAAAATTTTAAAAATATAATTAATTAAAATTAAATTAAATAAATTTAAAAATATTATAATTTTAAAAATTTAAAATATATAAAAATTTATAATAATAATAAATTAAAAAATAAATAAAAATATTTTAAATAATTATAATAATAATATTTAATTTATTAATAAATTTTTTAATATTTATTTAAAAAAATAAAATTTAAAAATAAATATAGTTATAATAAAATTAATTAAAAAATTTAATAAAAGTTATATATTTTAATTATAAAAACTTTTAATTTTTTAATAAATATTTAAATTTAAAAAATAATAAAATAATATAAAAATAAAATTTAAAAAAATAATTTAAAATAAAATAATAATATTTTTAAAAAATAAAATCTTTTAAATTTTTTATATTAATATATAAATTATTATAAATAAATTAAATAAAAATTTATAATAATATAAATATTAAATTATATTTAAAATATTAAATAAATTATTTTAAATAAAATAAAAATATATATATAAAATAAATTTATTAATTTTATATATAAATAAATATATTTAAAAAATAATAATAAAAATTATATAATTTTTATAATTATATTTTATAAAAAAAATAAAATATATTTTTTAAAAACTTTTATATTTAATTAATTAAAAGTTTTATATTAAAAAAATAAAAAATATAAAATATTATATATAATATTTATAATAATAATAAATTAAAAAAAAACTATATATTTAAATATAATATTTTTAAAACTTTATATTTATAAAAATAATTTTTTAAAATTATTATTTAAAAATTAAAAAAACTTTTTTAAATATTTAAGTAATAAATTATTTAAAACTAATAAATATTTTATATTTTTATTTTTATATTTTTAAATTATTTTAATTATTTATAAATTAAAATATATAATAAAATATTATTTTAATTTAAAAAAATAATTTTTAACTTTTATATTATAAATTAAAATATTTAATTAAAACATTAAATAATATATTATTATTTCTGCTTTTTATTTATTTTTTTCAATATATTTAATAAAAATATTAAATAATATATTATTATTTCTATTTTTTATTTATTTCTTTTAATATATTTAATAAAAATATTAAATAATATATCGTTATTTTTGCTTTTTATTTACTTTTTTTAATATATTTAATAAAAATATCAAATAATATATTATTATTTCTACTTTTTATTTACTTTTTTTAATATATTTAATAAAAATATCAAATAATATATTGTTATTTCTGTTTTTTATTTACTTTTTTTAATATATTTAATAAAAATATTAAATAATATATTGCTATTTTTACTTTTTATTTATTTTTTTTAATATATTTAATAAAAAACAAGTTTTATATTATTTTTAAAGTTTTATTTTTAATACTGTTTTATTTATATATTTATATAATTAAAATCTATATATAAATATTTTATATTATTAAATTAAATATTTTTTATTTATTTTGTTTTATATATTTAATAAAAAATAAATTCTATATTATTTTTGAAGTTTTGTTTTTAATACTATTTTATTTATATATTTATATAATTAAATTTTATATATAAATATTTTATATTATTAAATTAAATATTTTTTAAAACTATATTATAACTATATAATTATATTATAAATTTAAAAATATTTAATTTATTTTAGTTTTATTTTAATATATTTTAATATTATTTAATATAATTATAGTTTATTTTTTTTAAATATAATGTTTTTTTTTAATATTAAATATAGCTATAATAAAAAAAATAAAACATAATAATAACAATTAGTTATAAAATAATATAAAATTTTATAATTAAATAATTAAATTTATATATTTTTTTATTTATTTTAATTTTTTTTAATATTATAATAACTTTTATTTTATTTTCTAGTATTAATTTTATGTTTTTTTTAACTTTATTATTTAGCTATACTATTAATATATAATTAGATTTATTATTAGCTAGTTTTATTTATTTTTATTATTAAATAATATAAAATTATTAATATAGTTTAGTAACTTTTAAATTAATCTTTTATAAAATAAAGTTAATATTGCAATTTTATTTTTTACTTTTAACAATGCACTTTTTTTTTATTTTATTAGTTTTATTAGTTTTATTTTTAAAGTTATATAAAATTTAAAACTATAAAAACTATTTAATAAAATAAATATATTAGCTTAAAGTATATATAGCAATTTTTGCTTCAAAAATATTAACAATTTAAGCTTTATTAATAACAATAATTTTTTTTAATATATTTTTAATAGCAGTTAATTAAATAACAACAAAAATAGTATTAATTAAAAATATATCAATTTATTTAAAAATACTTTTCTTTTTAATATTAAAGCTAATTAATTAAGTTTTAATATAAATGTTTTTAATTTAAACTAATTATAAGCTTTGTTTTATATTAACAATGCTATATAATAATATTTATTTGTTATTAAGTACTTTTAAACCTTTTTTTCTAAAGTAACTTTTTTTTTTATTTATTTATTTTGCTTTATTATATTAAATCTAGCTATTGCTATTTATAAAACTATTTTATATATTTTATTTATTACTAAGCTATAAAAACTTTTTCAATATTTGTAGCTTTAATAGCGATTTTTTTATTTTATTAAATATAACTTTAATAAAATATAGCTTTAAATTAATAAAATATATAACTTAGTTTACAATTGTAGTATATTTTATTTTTTAATATAATATTAGCAATAAATTATTTATATAAAAGTTTAAAACAATAAAATCTATAATACGAAGTTTTGTTTTTTATTTATTTAATAATATGTTATAAATGCAATAATTAAAAAATAAGTTTGATTTATTTAAATAGTTTTTGTTTTTTAATCTTTTTTTTTAATTTAATTATATTATATTATATAGTTATATAACTTTTTAATTATATATTTTAATTGTTATTACTATATAAAACTGCTAATTTAGCTAATATATATATATATATTTATAACTATTTTTATATTTAATTAATATTTATAAAAAAAAACTAATATAAAACCAACAATACTTTAATTAAAATAGCAAATTATATAATAAATAAAGATTTTAATATTTATAATAAAACACTTTTTATAAAAAATATATAAAATGTTGCACGAGGCTCACGAAGAAGGCAGGGCTCCAGGCAAATGAGGCCATATTGTACGAAAAATCTACAGATGAAGAGGAAAGGGAGAAGGTTAGGAATTCTCCTGCGAGAGAATTGCCTATGTGTGCGTGTGCAGGGCGGTCTAAGGCGGCAATAAGTGGGGTCACCTAATCTATCTAAGTGGTCAAGCCAGTACTGACCGACCCGTAACTTAAAATATAACTATATTATATTTATAATTATAAAATTTAAAAATACTATATTAATAACTACTATTTAATAACTAAAAGCTTAAATTATTATTTTAGTTTATTAAAAAATATTTGTTTAAAATATAGCAATAGCTATTAATTATATAAATATATAATATTAACAGCTATATTATTTAGTTTTAGTTTTTTAATGTTTTATTTAATTATATTTTTTATTTGTTTTATATATTACTTTTTTTTAGTTTAATATTATAAAATATATATTATACTTTTTAATCGATTATATTTTATATAATATATAATATTAAATTTAAAGTATTTAATTCAAGTAAATTTAATATTATATATTTAATATTTTTATATTTTAATTTTATATTAAAACATTATATTATATATATTTTTTTCGATATATAAACATTTTTTATAAACAACTATATATTATTAATATTTAATTATTTTTGTTTAACTATTATTATTAATTAATATTTTATAATGTTTATATAAATAAAAACTAAAGTTAATAATTTTTAAACTAAAGTTAAAACTAAAAATATTAATATTTATATTTATATATAATATTATATTTTATATAAATATATTAATAGTTTTTAACAATATTTAAAAAAATTATATAACAAATATAAATTAAGCTATTTTTTAAGTTTTATTTTTTTTATATAAAAATATAACATTAAAAATATAACTATTAATAATATTTTAAAAATAGCTATATTAAAGTTTTACTATAAATATATATTTGTTATAAACTTCGATTTAATTAATTTAAATATTATTTAAATAAACTTTAGTTTTTAAAATTTATTATATATAATTAAACTTTAAAATAAAGCTTATATAATTAAACTATTGTTTATATTATTATATAAATTTAACTGTTTAAGCTATATAATTTATAAAAGCAACAGCACTTTTAAAAAATTTGTTTTATATTGCTATTTTTAAAATTTATTTAAAAATATCAGCTTTTTAAATTTAATTAAAAAGCTAGCTAATTTACAATCGACTATATTTACACTATATTAAGTTAAAACATACAATATATATAAATAGCACTTTTATATATTTAATAAATATTTAGTTTGATTTAATATATTTTAGTTTAAACTGTTTATTTTTAATTTTAATTTTATAAAAATATTTTATTAAACTTAAGCAAATATATTTATATATAAGCAATTTATAAATATTAAGTGCTTTTTTCAAGCTTTTTATAATTAAAAAAAACAACTATATAATATATTAAAAACTTTAATATAAAATATTACATTTTATTATAACATTTGCTATAAATGTTATATTTTATAGTTATACTTTATAACTATTAATTTAAGCTAGCTTTTGTTATTATAAATAATATAACTTTTTTTATTTACAAACTATGCTATATATAATTTATTTTTTGTTGTTTTAATATATTATTTTAATATTTTTTTGTTTATATATATTATTTAACTTATTAAATTTATTAAAAAGCTTACTATATTTGTTTTACTTAATATTATATTTTTTTACAAACAATTTTAAACTAATTAATATTTAAAATATTTATATATAAACTAATTGTTTATTAAACTTTTTTAGTTTATATATAAAAATAATATATTTTTTTTATAACTTTAGATATAAAAAATAAAGTTTAGCTACTATATAAAAAATAAGCAAAAAAAAAAAGCTTATAGCTTTAGTTTTAAAAATATAATTTATAAATATAATATAATATAACTATTTAATAATATTATAAAATAACATATATTATATTTTACAAATATAGTTTTAACTTAAATATATTTACTTTTTTTTTAATTATATATTAATAATAAATAGTTATATTAAAATATATTATAAAATATTATAAAAACAAACATATTATTTGAAACAATGTTATAAATTAATATTACTTAAATATAAAACTATATAACTTTATATAACTATTAAAATAAAATGTAAAAACTATATAGCAAAACTTTTAAATTTATATTATAAACAATTATTTATATTTATAACTTCAACTTTTTTTAAAATTTATAAGTTTTATATCGCTAAAACTAGCTTATTTAATAGTATTATTAACAATATATTATATAAAAAATAGCTAAACTTAAATAGTAGCTACTTTTATATTTTAATAGTAATAAATATATATAAATTATATATCAAGATTTTTTTAGCATTAAAAAAGTTTAAAATTAAAACATTTTTAAGAAATAATAAAATATTATTTAAAAGTAATATATTATTTATATTTATTATAATTTAATAGTACTGCTTTAAAAAAAAACATATTATAAAAAACTTTAGTAAAAATAACATTTGTTTTTAATTAATATATATTTATTTAATATTTAATAGTTTAAAAATATATTGTTATAATTAATTAAAACTTTTGTTTGTTAATATATAAAAATTTAAACTTATTAAAAAAAACTATATATAAAACAAAAACTATATAACATATTATTAAATAACTAAATTAACTATTATTAAATTTATATAAAAATATATATTTTTATTATATTAAATTTCGAATATATTAAGTTTTTATTTATATAGTTATTTTATTTTATTAAGTTAAAGTTTTTTTTATTTAATTTTATATATTACTATTTAAGCTTTTTAAAAAATTTATTATAGCAACAATTAATACAATATATAATAATAATTTAGTTATTTAATAAAGCTTTATTATTAACTATATTTATATTTATTTCACTTGTTAATATTTAGTTTAAGCTAAAAATAATTTAAATATACTATATAATATATTGTAGCTACAAATTTTTAAAAAATATTATTTACATATATAATATTTATTTAAAATTTAAACTATTTATATAATATTTTATTTAATTATTTTTAAATAATAAAACATATATTTATTTTAAGCAATTTTTACTAATGTTTATATATAGTTTTAGTTTTTATTTCAAAAACTAAGTTTATTACTTTAGTATATATTTTTATATTATAAACATTTTTTTTTTACTAATCGATTTATTTATATAGTTCGATTTTTTTAATATTATAGCAAGCTATTTAATTTTAACAACTGTTAACAAGTAAATATTTGTTACTATTTATTATTATTTATAAAAATAACAAAAATTACTTTTAAAGCTTACTATATAAAAAAACTAAATAAAATAAAACAAAGTTAATAGCAATAATATAACTAATATAAATATTAATTCAAATAATATTAATACAAACAATATTTTTATTAATAGCAATATTAATAGCTAAAAAAAAAAAATAAATAGCTTTAATATATTAGTTAATAAAAATATTTTATATTAACGTTTTTTTGTTTATAATTATATAATTTAGTATTAATTTTTATTTATATATACTTTATATTGTTTTTTTTTTAGTAATTTTATTTATTATATATAAAGTTATAATATTATATAGTTAATATAACTAAATTAATATAAAAAAAAAAATAAACAAAAAGTTAATATATTAAAAATAAAATTATTTAAAATATATTAAATTTATTTTTTAATTATATAACTATTTTAAAAATTATATTATATTATTTAATATAAAATAATATATTTTTTAATAAAATATTAAAATAGTTATTATAATAAATATAATATTAATTTAATTAAATTTAATATTTATATTATTTTGTTTAACAAAAATTAAACTAATTAAATTTATATATAAATTAAACTATTTAAATAAATTGTTATATTTAGGTTTTTTTATTGTAGTAACTTTTGCTATTAAAAAATACTGCGTTATTATATTAAAGTTGCAATATTGAATTATTTTAGTTTTTAATATAATTATTTCTGTTTTTATTTTTGTTATTTTATTATTTATAAAAATATAAACTAAACTTTTTTATTTTTAATTATATTAATGTTTTTAATTATTATATTAACTTAAATAAAATAAAAACAAATTAATAATATTTGTTAATTATTATTAATATTTTAAAGTTTAATAAAACAATAGTTTATTATTTAAATTAAAATGTTAAGTATAAAACAAAAAAAATAATATATTATATAATATATTGTTACAATTTCATTATTATTTATAATATTAAACTTATTGCTTTAAATAAATTTTTTTATTTTTATATTATATTATAAAATTATTAACGTTTTTTTTTTATATTTTATTAATAAAAAGTTATATATTTGTAATATTTAAATATTTTTTAAATATATTTATAAAAAAATAATCTAATAATTTTTAGTACTAATTATTTAAAAATAATTTAAAATTTAAAATATATAAATTAAATAATAAAGCTATTTATTACTTGATTTATTAACATTACTTTTTTAAAAACAAAGAACTAAAAAAAAACTAGTTTATATAACATTATAGTTTATATTTTTTAAATATAGTTGTAGTATTATATAATTTAAACAATTTATAAAATTAAAAATTAATTATTTATATTATTTTTTAATAAATAGTTATAAAAGCTTATATAAATAAATTTATATAAATAATATTGTAGAATTGTTTATATTGCAGCAAATATTTCGATCAAACTTATATAAAAAATAAGTTTTTAAACTAATAAAGTTATTGCAACTGTAATATATAATTTTTCTTTATAGTATAATAAAATAATAAAAAAACTTCGCAATTTAAGAATTTCTAAAAAGAAACAAAAAATTCAAATGTTTCAATATATATAAAAGCTAATATTATTTAATTTATTTGTAATTTTTAATATTTACTTTTTAAAAAAAAAAATATAAAAAGTAGTAAATAACTGTAACTATAAATATAAATTAATAGTAATTATTAAATAAATATTAATAAAAGTTACTTAAAAATTAAAACTTTTTCAAATTTAAAAATTTAAAATTTATTTATTTTTTAAAAACAACAATTTAAAAAACAGCAAATAGCTGCAACTATATATATAAATTAATAATAATTATTAAATAAATATTAATAAAAGTTGTTTAAAAACAAAAATTCCTTTAAATATAAAAATTAAAAATTTATTTAGCTAAAATTTACTAATTTAAAAAAAAAAAAGTTATAAAAAAGATAAAAAAAGTAAATTTTATAAAAAAAAATTAACTGATTTATTAAAATTTTATTTTTAAGCAAAACTTAATAAAAAATAAATAAAAAGCAAAATATAAATAATAACTAAATATAACAAACATAAAAATATTAACTAAAACAAATATTTTAGTTTAATATAAGCTATTTAAAAAAAAAAAAAAAATAAAACAGCTTTATAAATATAAAATTACAATAATATAAAAGCAAAACTTATACTATAAAAAAAAAAACTTAATAACTAATTGTTAAAACTTTAAAAAGCTAAAAAAAATATATATTATAGCAATAGTAATAAAAATATTAATTATATTTTAAAAACTAATAAGTTTTATATATAAACAATTTATTTTATAATTTTATAATTATAAAACTATATTAAAACTTATAAAAATAAAACAAACTATTTTATAATTATATAATTATATTAAATGTTATATTATATTATATAATATAATATAAAATAATTTTAAAAAATAAATTAAATATTATATTATAATAAATATAATGTTATTTTTTATAAGTTAAGCTTGTTTTTTTATTTAATAAAACTAAAATTAAATTAATTTAAATATAAATTAAAATAAACTTTTATGTTTTTTTTTTTTTAAACATAAATAATTTTTATTATTAAAAAGCTTTTTTTACTACTATTAAGCTTGCATTAACTATTGTAATAATGTAAGTAATATTAAATTAATTTAGTTTTTTATATAGTTGTTTTTATTGTTGTTTTTATTGCTGAATTTATTATAAAACGATTTAAATCTTTTTATTTATATAACTTTTGTTATATTTATTATATTTGCTGCTTAAATACTTTTTATAACAAAATATTATTGTTTATTTACTACTATTTATATTTTTAAGTTTTTAAATATAATATTTTAATATTTATAGCAAAATATTTTATATATTTTTAAAATAACTATATTTTATATAATATGTTATTACTATTGTTTTTTATTTATATATATTATAAATTATTATTATATCAAGCTTTTTAACTACTAAATTATATTATATAATAATAGCTTTTTTGTTTTTATATTTTTATAGAAAAAAGTTTAGTTTTTTATTAGTTTACTTAGCTTTACTTAATATTTATAAAAACATAATTTCGTAAAATCTGCAGCGAGTTTTTTGCTAATATTAAAAAACTTAAATAATATAATCTGCATTAATAACAGCTATATTTTTCAATAATATATATAAATATTATATAATTTGCTAAGTTTAACAATTTAAAAGTTAGTATTTAATTTTATACTATAGCTTAAAATAGTTATAAAAAGTATAACAAATAAATCTGTAGCAGTAATATAATATAGCAAGTTTTTTCTTGTTATTTATTTCACTTTTATTTATATAAATAATTATTTCTTTAATTAATATAATTATTTAAAAAACAGTATATAGTTTTTTTTACAAATTAATAAAACAATAACAAAGTTATAAATAGCTAAAAATTATAAATAAAAGTAAATAATTAAATAAATTTAAGTAAATATTACATAGTTTAAATATAATTGTTAATAAATATATTTAAAAATAAAAACTTTAGTTAAAACTAATAAATAAATAGCTGTAACAAAATATAAAAATAGTTTGTAATATTAAACAAGTATTAATAAACTTTGCTTAAAAATAAAAACTTTTTTAAATTAAACGATTGAATATATATTTAATAAAACATTATTAACAATATAAACATTTTAGTAAAAAAAAAACAAAATGTAGAAAAAATAAAAAAAAAAGAAATATAAAAAAAAAAGATAAAAAAAAAAAAAAAAAAAAAAAAAAAATAAAAAAATAAAAAATAAAAAAAAAAAAAATAAAAAAAAAATATTTATAAATATATAATAATTTAACAATATATAGTTTTTGTTTTTAAAAAAAACTAATAACAATAAAACAAATAAAAAGCAAAATATAATAAATGTTTATATATTATAAATATATAAATATTAACTGCAAAAATATTTTATTTTTAATTGAAATTAATAAAAAACAAATAAATAAAAAGTAAAATATAATAAATATTTAAATATTATAAATATTTAAATATTAATTTTATTAACTTTTTGTTTTATAACAAAATATATTAAAAATAAAAAAAAAAGAATAGTTAAATAAATATAAAAATATAACAATATATATATAAGATTTATTTTATAAAAAAAAAAACATTATTTAACTGCTATAGCTTTAAAAAATAAAACAACAATATATTTTATAACTATTAAAATAATATATTATTAAATTATTTTTTAAAAATAAATAAGTTTTAAATATAGCTAACTTTTTTTTTAATTATATAATTATATAATTATATTAAATTTTATATATTAATAAACAAAATATTTTATAAAATAACAAAACTATTTATTAATATTACAATTATATTAAAAGTTATATTATATTTTATAATATAATATAATATAACTTTAAAAAATAAATTAAATATTATATTATATTAAATATAACATAATTTATTTTAAAGTAAATTTATTGTTTTATTTATTAAAAAAAAAAATTAATGTATTTTTTATATAAATTAAAAGTAGTTTTTAAGTTGTTTTATATTTTAATATAATTATTTTTATTATTAAAAAGTTTTTTTTATTATTATTAAGTTTTTTTTATTATTACTATATTTACATTAAATATTACAACAATTTAAAAAATGTTGAATTATTTTAATATTTTATATAATTATTTTTATTTTTGTTTTTGCTGCTTTATTTATTAAATAATAATCAAAATTTTATTATTTTTACTTTATTTAATATTTTCGCTTTATTTTTTTAATTTATTTTATTTATTTTGTTTATTTTATTTATTACATTTACTATATAAACTAAATAAATAATAAATCATTATAATTTGTTTGTTATTTTTTATTATATAAATCTTTTAAATATAATATTTTAATGTTTATAAAAAAGTACTTAATATATTATTAAAATAAATATATACTAAATAGTATATTATAATTATTACATTTTATTTGTATATATTATAATTTATTGCTATTTTAATTTTTATTATAAATAAATCGTGTTAAATAATTATAGTTTTTTCGTTTATATATGCTAATAATATAAAGTCCGGCTTTTTTTTTATATTGTTATATTTGTTTTACAACTATAAAAAAAAAATTTAGTAAATTTTAAAACAAGTTTTTTATTAATATTAAAAAAGTTAAATAATATAGTTTTTATTATTAATAGCTATATTTTTTAATTATATATATATATATTATATAATATATTAAATTTAAAAATTGAAAAGTTAATATTTTATTTTATTTTATTACTATAAATAGTTATAAAAGCTTTTAAAAACAAATTTACAACAATAATACAATATTACAATTAATATTTTGTTATATATTTTAATTAGATTTATATAAAAAAAAGCTTTTTTAATTAATATAGTTATTTAAAAAATAATATATAGTTTTTTCTATAAATTAATAAAGTAATAACTAAATTATAAAAAGTTTAAAATTATTCAAAAAGTAAATAATTAAATAAGTTTAAATAAATATTATATAAATTAAATATAGTTATTAATAAATGTTTTTAAAAACAAAAACTTTAGTTAAAAAAAATATTAATTAGTTACAACTATATATATAAATAAATAATAATTGCTAAATAAATATTAATAAAAGTTGTTTAAAAATAAAAACTTTTTTAAATTTTAAAATTTAAAATTTATTTGCTTTTTAAAAACAAGAATTTAAAAAGCAGCAAATAGTTACAACTATATATATAAATTAATAATAATTACTAAATATATATTAACAAAAATCGTTTAAAAATAAAAACTTTTTCAAATATAACAATTAAAAACTTATTTAATTAAAATTTATTAATTTTAAAAAAAAAAATTTATAAAAAAAATAAAAAAAATTTTTTTTATAAAAGTATAATAAAATCAATTAATTTATTAAAATTTTATATTAACTAATTAATTAAAAATTTATTTTTAAAAAAGATTTATTTAATAAATTAATAAAATAAAAAATATAGCAAAAATTTATATATTATAAATTTGTTAACATTAAATAAAAAATATTTTATTTTAATAAAAGATATTTTTATTAAAAAAAAAAAAAGTAGTTAAATAAATATAAAAAAGCAAAAATAAAAATATAATATATATTTTATAAAAAAAAAAAAATAATTATTAACTATTACAGCTTTAAAAAATAAAACAATAAAATAGTTTATAATTATTAAATAATAAAACTATTAAATGTTTTAAAAATAAATAAAATTTTTTTATAAATAACTTATTTTATAACTATATAATATAATTATATAATTATATAGCTATATAGCTATATAGCTATTTTAAAAATTATATATTAATAAATAAAACTTTAATAAATAAAACTTTTTATAAAATAACAAATTTGTTTTTTAATGTTATAATTATATTAAAAGTTATATTATATTTTATAATATAATATAATATAGCTTTAAAAAAAAAATTAAATATTAAATTATATTAAATGTAATATAATTTATTTTAAAATAAGTTTGCTGCTTTATTTAATAAAAAAAAAGCTAATATAATTTATATATAAATTAAAATTAATTTTTATGTTTTTTTTTGTTTTAATATAATTATTTTTGTTAATAAAAAGTTTTTTTTATTGTTATAATATTTGTATTAACTATTATAACAACTTAAAGAATATTAAATTATTTTAATATTTTATATAGTTATAACAGTTTTTATTTTTAATGTTTTAATTTAGCTTTAAATATTACAATTATAATTTCAGTTTTTAAATTTTATTAAAAATATTTAATATTATTAACTTTATTAAATAAACAAAAAATCGATATTATTAAAACATGATGTTTTATTTCGTAAATAATATATTTATAATATTAAAAAATTTATAATAAAATATTTAAAATATTTTTAAAATAATTATGCTTTTTATAATATATTACAACTATTATATTTTGTTTAAATATTATATTATTTAATAAAAGTTCAATTTTTATAACTATTAAATCGTATTATTTAATTATAGCATTTTTTTTTTTATAATTTAATATATTAAAATTAAAAAATATTAATATATAAATAACTTTTTTGCTAATATATAAAAAAAAAATTTAATAAGTTTTAAAACTACTTTTTTATAAATATTGAAATATTTAAATAATAAAATTTATATTAATAATAGTTATAACTTTTAATTATAAATATAAATATTATATAATATATTTAGTTTAAAAATTAAAAAGTTAATATTTTATTTTATTTTATTGTTATAAATAGTTATAAAAGCTTTTAAAAATAAATTTATAAAAATAATATAATATAACAATTAATATTTTATTCTATATTTTAATTAAATGTATATATAAAGTAACTTTTTTAACTAATATAATTATTAAAAAAATAATATATAGTTTTTTTTATAAATTAATAAAACAAAAACTAAATTATAAATTATTTAATATTATAAAAAAAAGTAAATAATTAAATAAATTTAAATAAATATTATATAGTTTAAATATAATTATTAATAATTACTTTTAAAAATAAAAACTTAAGTTAAAAAAAACAAATAAATAATTATAACTATATATAAAAAAAATTTATAATTATTAAATTAATATTAATAAATATTGTTTAAAAATAAAAACTTTTTTAAATTTAATAATTAAAAACTTATTTAATTAAAATTTGTTAATTTTTAAAAAAAAAAGTTATAAAAAAAATAAAATTTTTTTTTTATAAAAAAATATAATAAAATTAACTAATTTATTAAAATTTTATATTAACTTATTAATTAAAAATTTATTTTTAATAAAAACTTATTTAATAATTAATATAAAGTAAAAAATATAAATAATTTATATATTATAAACTTATAAATATTAAATCGAAAATGTTATATAAAATGACTTTTTTTTATTATAGTATAATAAATGCTGCTATTAAAAAGTTTTATGTTATATTATTAAAATTGTATTAATTATTGCAACTATTACAGCAGTATTGATTTATTTTAGTTTTAAATATAGTTGTTTTTATATTTGTTTTTTTAGCTTTATTTGTTTAAAAAGCTTAATTAATTCTGTAAATATTTGCTAGTTTAATTAGCTCTACTATGTTTATTATATCAACTAAGTTTAAAAAAAGTTTCTTGTTTTTTTTTAGTAAAATTTAAATGTTTAATTTTTATTAAACTATATAATATACTTTAAAAAAATATACTAAGTATATTTTTAAAGTAACTATATTATATATAATAAATTATTATTGCTATATTTTTTTTGTTAATATTTTAGCAGTAGTTTATAAATAGTTTTTTTAATAGTATATTATATTATAAAATAATGAAAGTTTTACAAATATATTTTTTTTTTAAAAAGTTTGACTTTTTAATTAATAGTTTATTATATATACTAAATATTTTTAAAATATAAACTTAGTAGCTATTAATGTAAAATTTTTAATAGTATTAAAAAACTTAAACAATATAAATATAAATAATAAAATTTATGTTTTTTAATTACAGATATAAATATTATATAATATATTTAGTTTAAAAATTAAAAAGTTAATATTTTATTTTATTTTATTGCTATAAATAGTTATAAAAGTTTTAAAAAATAAATTTGCAGCAGCTATATAATATAATAATTTATATTTTGTTATATATTTTAACTGGATTTATATAAAAAGCAGCTTTTTTAATTGATATAATTATTAAAGAAATAATATATAGTTGTTTTTTTAAATTAATAAAGCAATAGCTAAATTATAAATAGTTTAAAATTATAATTAAATAAATTTAAATAAATATTATATAAATTAAATATAATTGTTAATAAATGTTTTTAAAAATGAAAACTTTAGTTAAAAAAAACAAAAGCTAGTTATAATTATATATATAAATAAATATTAAATGTTAAATAAGTATTAATAAATAATATTTAAAAATAAAATTTTTTTTAAATATAAAAATTGAAAACTTATTTAGTTAATATTTGCAAATTTTAAAAAAAAAAAAGTTGTAAAAGAAATAAAAAAAAGAAATTCTTAGTTAATATTAAACTTTAATTTTATTTAAATTTTGTTTTTAATAAAAACTTATAAAATATAAACAAATAACAACTAAAAATAAAAAAATATTTAAATATTATAAATATATAAAAAGTTATTTAAAAAGTATTAAAATAAAATATATTATATATATATTATTTACTATAAAAAATTTATTACATTTATATAGAATTTTTTTTAATAGTTTTAGCTATTAATAATAAAGTTATATTATAAAATAAATATAAGTTAATAAAATAGCAAGCTTTTTAAATAGCTATTAATTAATATATTATTTAAGTTAAAAACTACTATTTATATTAATTAACTAAATAAAAAAAAAAAAAACTAACTTTTAATAATTTAATTAACTTATTTAGCTTATGTTGATTTTATTTATATTGTTAAATATATTATATTAAAAAAAAATATAAAAGAAATATAAATAAAAAACTATTATATAAATATAAAATTGTAATTATATATAAATAAAGTTTAATATTAAAACATAGAAATATTAAAAAGCTTATTTGTTTTTATTTAAATCGAAAAAATATATATTAATTATTTAATTAAGTTATAAGTTTAATTATATTTTTATATATATTATAAATACTTTTTAAAAACAAAATTATTTAATATATATTTAATTTATTTTTTAACTAGTTTATAAAAAAATTTAATATAACAATTTATTAATAAATATATAATAAAAAAATTTATTACATTATATTTTATATATTAATATTATAAATAAAAAGTAATATTAATAATTTTATAAAGTTAGTTTTTTTTTTTTTTTTTTTATTTATTAAATAACTTTTATAACTTTTAAAACTTATGTTATATTAACTAGCTTTTATTAACTAATTAAATTATTAAATAAAAATAAAATAATTATAACAATTTATAATAATATATATATATATATATTTTTTATTTATAAGCTTTTATAATAATATAATAAAATGTTTATAACATTAATAAATATATTTTAAAAAATTATTTTTAATTGTTTTTTAAAACTATTATATTTTTAATACTATTTTATTATAGCGTAGTTTTTTTTAATAGTATTATTATAACTGTTAATATATAAAGTATATTTTTAATAAAAAAAGTTATATCAAACAATTATTAATTGTTTTTTTATATATTTTAATAATGCAAACTTTAGCTTTTTATATATAAGTGATTGCGATATAAAAACTTTTTTTATAACTTTTAAAACAACAACTTTATAGTTTTTACTATACGTTTTTTAAAAATAATCAAAAATTTAAATAATATATTTTATAGTAGTAAAAAATATAACTTGAGAGTTTTTTTGTAGTATTATATTTTTATTTATTTAATTAAAAGTTAATAATTTATATTATTATTTAATATATATAATAATAACAAACTTTAAAAACAAGCATAAAATAATAAATAATATAATAAAAAAGTTTAATATTTTTAAAATAAAATATTTAAACTTATATAAAAAATACTTTTATTAAAAAATAATTATATTATAAATATAATAGTTTTATATAGTAAATTAATTAAATAGTAATAAAACTATTAATAATTTAAAATTTTTAAAACTTAAATAAAAAAAAATAAATAATTTAATAGCAATATATAAATATATTAAAATTATTAATAACTAATAGTTAAAAATAAAATATAACTTAAAGTTTATAATATAAAAATATATTTAATAAAAATATAATTTAAATATAAATGTTATAAAAAAAAATATAAAAAAAATAAAAAAAAAAGAGGTTTTAAAAGTGTTTAAATTTTATTTAATATAATTTTTATTTTTAAAAAAGATTTATTAAATATAAAATAAATAAAATAAAATAAATAAAATATTTAAATAATTATAAAATTATAAATAAAAACTTTATAAACTTTTAGTTTTTAATAAATTAATATAATATATAAATAAAATAATAAAACGATTTATTATAAAATATATATAAATTTTATTATTTAGTTAATAAGTTGAAAATTTTTGTAAAAATAAAATAGCTAGCTATTAAAGCTTTAAAAAAAAAAAGAAAAACAGTATTTAATATTAAATTAATAATATATTTATAGTTTTATTTATTATATTTTATTTAAAATTATATTAATATAAATTTTATAAATATATTTTAAAAATAAATTCGTTTTATATATAATAAATTTATTTTTTAATTAATTTTTTAATAAGTTTAAAGTTATAGTATATAATTATTATATTAAATATTAAAAAAGTTATTGCATTATATTTAATATATTAATATATTAATATTAAAAATAAAATATAATATTAATAATATAATAAAGCGATTTTTTTTTAATTTGTTAAATTTACTTTTTTATTTAAAACTATTTTATTTTATTAATAACTTTTAGTTAATTTATTAAAATTAAAAAATATTAAATTATTATAACAATTAATATTTATATATATTTTTATATTATTTTTTTGTTTTAAGTTATAAGTTTTAACTATAATATATTTAAATTTGTTATTTTTATTTTAATAAAAAATATTTAAAGTTTGTTTATTAAATTAATATTAATTTAATTAAAATAAACTTTATAGCAGATTTATATTAATAGCTAAAATAAAAAACAGTTATATAATTTTATTAGTTATTATAAAATCATTTTTATTAAAAAGTATATAGCTTGTTACAATATATTAAAAAATAATATTTAATATTTTATAAAAACTATTATATTTTTTATAATAGTTTAATATTATTACGTTTTTGTTATATATATTAAAACAGCTATTTATATATAAGCGATATTTTGCGATTATAAAATTATATTATAAAATAATAAATATTTTTTTTAAATAGTTTAACATTGTTTTTGCTAAGTTATTATTAAACAATATATTATATAATATTATATAGTTTTTACTAAATACAATATAATTTTTATTATGTTTTATTTACAAATATTTAAAAATATAAATAATATAAATAAAACATATTGTTATTTTATTTTTAATTAATATAAAATTTTTAATAAATATAAAATTTTTAATAAACATAAAATTTTTATTTAAAACAAAATTATTATTTGCTATAAATTTTTAATTAAGTTTGTTTTTTTAAATAAATATAAAATTTCTATTATTTATAATATTTTTAAAAATTACTAAAGCTATAAATAAACTATTTTAAAAATATTTTATATTAAGTTTATATAATATAGCTTTTTTGCTAAAAGTAATAACAATTAAGCTAATAGAATTTATATTTTAATAAACTTATTTATTTATTTATATATATAATTTATTAAATAAAAAAAATTAAGCATTAATAATTAATGTTTAAGCTATAAATATTTATAAAAGTTTTTAAAAATTACTATATAGTAATAATATAATAAAACAGTTTATACTCAATAAAATATAATAATAAAATTTATAAAAAAAACAAATAATTAAATATACAGTAATATATATTATATAACTAATAAATAATTAATAATATATATTTATTAAAAACAAAAATTTTGTTTTAAATATATAAAAAAAAACTAATAAATTAAATATATATAAATAAATACTATAAAATTAATAATAATTATAACTTAAAAATAAATTTAATAATAAAGTTTAGTATTAAAAAATAAAACTATATAAAATATTTTTAATATAAAGTTTTTAAAAAAAAAAAAGTTATAAAAAAAATAAAAAAAAAAAAGTTTAAAATATAAATATAAATAAATTAAATTATATAGATTTTATTTTTAATATAGCTTTATATAAAAAAAAAAAAAAGAAATAATATAAATAAAATATATATATATATAATATATATAATAAAACTACAAATATTAAATTAAAAGATTTTAAACTATAAAAATATATATATAAATAATATATAAAAATAATAATAGTATTAATAAAAAAGTGTTAATATAAAGTAATAAAACATGCTATATAAAGAAAAAAATATTTAGCTAATATTAAATATAGCTATAAAAAAAAAAAAAAAGCTATTAATATATAAGTATTTAGTTTATTTATTAATTAATAATAAAGTAAATTTAAATATATTATTTTTTATATTATAAATATATTTTAAAAATAAAATTATTTAATATATAATAAAATTATTTTTTAATTAATTTATTAAATTTATTGTTATTTTATATTTAATAATATTATTAAAATAAAATTAAATAGTTATAATAGCTTTTTTATAAATTTTATAAACTTTTAAATATATTATTAAAAAATTAAATTAGTTAATAAAATTAAAAGGATAAAATTTATTAAAATAATTAAATAAAAGTTACTGTTTAAAAAAACTAATTAAACTAAATAAAAAAAAATAATATAAATAAAATAAATTAAATTAAATAAATAAATATTTATTATTTTTAATTTTAAATTTATTAAATTAAACTATTATAGCTTAATTGTTTAATTTAATATTTTTACTATTTTTTAAAAGTTATTATTAAATTTTATTTTTATATAAATATTATAAACTTAGTATTAAAATATTAACGCTAAATATATTAAATTGCTTTTTATATATTAAATAAATATTATAATTTTAAGTCGCGTTTTTTAAATAAGTTTATTTATTAATTTAATTATTTATATTTTAATGCAACAAAATTAAATATAAATCTAGTTTTTATATAACTTTTTTTAATTTTACTAGTTTAACTATTTTTAAAAAAGTTTATTTTTAATTTTAATAGTTGTTTTTTAATAAAAACAACTTTTATTTTTTTTTTTTTTGTTTTGTTTAATTATATATATATTACTATATATATTATTATTTATTTTGTTATCAATATATTTAACTTTTTATTTTATATTATTAATACGATTTTTTTAAATAAATAATTAATTAAATTTAAAAAGTAGTTTTATTTAAAAAAAATCTTTTATTAATACTTTTAAAAATATTAAACTTAATTTTTTTTTATTATTATTTGTTAATATTAAACTTAAATTAATATTAACATTTTTTAAAACTAATATATTTATATTATTTTTTATTTAAAATAAATATAAATTTAAATTTTAATATTTAATAAACTTTTTTTTATTTTATATTATTATATTATTATTAAGTTATAATAAGTTTTATATATTATTAATTTTATAATAATATTATATTAATATATATTTTATATATAAACTATTTATTTTGTTATTAATTAAAGCTTAAATGTTATTTTTAAAACTATTTATATTTATTTAATTATTTAAGCTAAGTAATTTTATTTCTATTTTAAAATTGCTGACTTTTTAAGTGTTATTTTTAATTGTTAATAGTAAGTTATTATTTGTTAACTTTTTAAGCAGCTAATGTTTTTTTTATATAATATTGTTAATTTTTTAAATGTTGTTTTTAATAATTAGTAATAAGTTATTATTTGTTAATTTTTTAAACAGCTAGTGTTTTTTTTATATAATATTGTTAATTTTTTAAATGTTGTTTTTAATAGTTAATAGTAGGTTATTATTTGTTAACTTTTTAAATAGCTAGTATTTCTTTTATATAATATTGCTAACTTTTTAAATGTTATTTTTAATAATTAATAGTATATTATTGTTTGTTAAATATTAAAGCAGCAGTTGTTTTTTTTGTTTAAATGTTTATAAAGCAAAGTTGTTATTTTTTAAAAAATAAAAAAAAAGCAGCAGTAATAGCTATTTTTAAATAGCTATATTATATTAACTACTTTTAAAAGATTTAATAAATTATTATATAAAAGTTAAAAAAATACTAAGATTTCTTTTAATATTAAAACAGCGAGTTAGTATTAAAACTTTTTAAATAATTTAATTATAGTAACTTTTGTAATTAATAATATTAATATTATTTTTTAACTGTTTAATTAAAAAATTAAAAAAGTATTATATAATATTATTTATTTTAACAAAATTTTATATTTTATTTTGTTTTTTAAATTAATTAAATTAAGATTTATTTTTTTTTTAGTTAATATAAATAATAAAAATAAAAAAGTTAATATTTAACAACTAGTTTATTTTACTAATAGTATTTTTTTTATATTTAAAATTAGTATTTAATAAAAATCGAAGTAGTAAAATGTTTATTTTAATATTTTATAGCAGTGTTAACTAATAAATATATTAAACGTTTTTTAAAAAAAAAGATTTACTTGTAAATATAAAACTTGTTAAATATTTTTTATAAAAAATATATATTTAATTAATTTAACTATTTTTAACTTTTTTTAGTTAATAAAAGCATTTTAGAAAATATAACTATAGTTATTATTATTTGCTATATTTTCTATAATAAAGAACTTTTACTAAATAGCAATTTTATAAATATTTTTTAATATAAACAAAATAGAAAAAAATATACAAAAATTAAACAAAAAACTAAAGAGATATTTAAATTAACAAAGTGTTTTATAATTAATAAATATTTTAAAAAACCTAGTAATATTTATAATAATAACTTTAATAACTTTAGATTTTATAACAAAGTTATTAATTATACTGTTAATTATATATAAGTTATTTTTTTTAAATATTTAGTATATTATAAAACTAGCTATAACAAAAATTATTACTACTTATTTACAATTTAATATATAGTTAATATTTATTATACTTTAAATTAATATATATTGCAAATAAAAAGTTAAAAAATAAAAACTTTATATAAAATAAAAACTTGGTTTTTATTTTATACTATAGAGCTAGTTAATATTTCAAAGTAAAAAAAATTAACAATAAAAAAAGAAATAAAAAGTAGAATATTATATAGTAAAAATAAAACAGCTTAAAAATAAGTTCAATAATATAACTTAAAACTTGTTTTTTAACGATATAAACAGTAAATAATAAATATAAATATAACTTTTTGTTATATAAATAAAAACAATATTATTATAACTATATAAATATATATATTTTTTTAAGCTTTTTTTTTTATTAAATAGTACTAATATTAATAATTAGTTAAAAATAAAAAAACGGTTTATAAAAAATATAAAATAACTAGTTTAAATATTTAATAACAAAATATATTTGTTTAAATATAATATATTAAATAAAAAAAATATATTATAGTTTTTATATTTTTTAAAAAGTATATATTTAATAATAATATTATTAAATATAAATGTTTAAAATATAAATATTAAATTAAAGTTTTAATACTATAGTAAATAAATCAGTTTATAATTAACTAATATAACTTTTATAATATTAGTAATATTATTATTACATATTAGCTAACTTTGTTTTTTGTTTATATATATAGTTAAATATTTTAAGCAAAATATATTTGCTTATTAATCGAAAGTTGCTTTATTAATAAATAACAAATTAAAATATAATATATAAATAAATAAAAATACAGCTTTAATATTTTAAACATTAATTATTTAGCTATAAAATACTAATATATTAAATATATTTATATATATTTTAAGCGACTTTTTATTTATTAATGCTTTTTTATTATATATATAGCTTTTAAATATATTAAAAAAAGCTTTTTTTTTATTAGCATTTATTAGTTGTAAATAAAATTTTATTTTTAACTTTTTTATATATATTTAAAAACTTAGTGCTTTTAAAACTTGCAGTATAACAGCTATAAAAATTAGCAAAAATTTCTAGTTTTATAAACTGAAGTTTTATACTTAGCAGTAAGTTATACTACATATATTGATTTTTTTCAATGTACCGAAATATGTACAAAATAATAGCAAGAGTTCATTTTTTATTTCTTTTTTCAAGCGTTAAATATATATATTTAATTTTACAAACTTGAATTTTAACACTTTAATAATTAGTTAGATTAAACTAAATAGCAAATTGCTACAGCTATATTTATTTTTAAAGTTAATATATTTATAATAAAATAACTACTATATTATAATAATTTAGTTTTAATTTTTTAATAAATGTTTAAAACAAAGTACTAAGTTTTTATATGTTGTTTTTAAGCTTGTTTTATAAAAATGTTTATTATTCGACTTTATAAGTTTTAATAAGCTAAAAATTAACATTATAAACTTTTAAAAATTAGTATTATAATTTTTAACTAAAATGTTTTTATTTTAAACTTTTATTAACTGCTTTTAATTATTAAATTAAATAAAAGCTTTAATAATATTAAATAAACTTTTGTTTTAAAGTAAATAAAAAAGCTATAATTTTTTTTCAAAAGCTTTTATAGCAACTTTATTTTAAAAATATATATAAACAGATTCAAAAAAATTATTTGCTATATTTATATTAATAAATATTTTGTTATATAGTTTAATTATTTATTACTTTAAAAATAAATATAAATTATTAAAAAACAAAAATTTGCTTAAATTTTTAATTCTGTTTTTTAACTTTATTTATTAACTTTGCAAACAAATATATATTATTTATAACTAAATAGCATTTAAAGTTTATAATTATAAAAAAGTAGTAATATATATTTATAACTTATAAATTTAGTTAAGTTTTTAATAAATTAATATTATAAATATTTAAAAGTATATATTTTTTAAAAACTAAGTTAGTAATTTTTTTGATTACTTTTAATACAAAAATAACTAAAGCGAATTTTTTTTTATAAAATCAGTTTAATATATTAAAACTATTGTTTTAAATAATTTTTTAGAAGTTTTTTCGATTATAGTTATTATTTTTATTAAAAAATTTTTATAGCTTTTTTATAAGTTTTTTATATTTACTTAATATTGTATTAAAATATTTACTATTTGCAGTTATAAATATTATAGCATTAAAATAATAATATATTATTTTAAAATATTATTAAACTTTATAGCTAATAATTAATAGTATATATATATACTTAGTAGTTTAAAGCTTATTTAAATTATTAGCTTTTTTAAATTGTTATATAATGTTATAAAAAAAAAAGAAATAAAAGTTATAAAAGTTAGCTTTAAAAACAAAAATTCAAACTTTATTACTAATAAATAAAGCTAAAAAAAAAAGTTATAAAAAAAATAAAAAATTGAAATTTTATTAAAGTAAAAATAATTAATATTTAATACTAAGTTTTTATTTTTAAGTTAAATTTTTATATATTAGTATTTATATTTAATAAAAATTCTATTTTTAAAGTATATTTTTAAATATTTAAATATTTAATATTTATAAATAGTTTTTAGTTATAAAATATTTAAATAGTTAATATATATAATATATAAAAAGTAAAATATAAAAATAAAAATAAAAGTTTAAATAATATTAAATATAATTGAAAAAGTACTTAGCTAGTTTATATAAAAAGTTTATAGTTTTTTATAATTATGTTTTATTGCTTAAACAATATTAACTACTTAAATAAACTATATAAAAAATGTTAATATTAATATAATATAGTATTTATTATTTAATAAAATTAACTTTTTGCTAATAATACTAAATCGTTTATACTATTAAATAATTTATTAATATATTAATATATATTTTTTACTTATTTTATTATATAAGTTATATAAAAGTTTGATATATATGTTTTTTTTAGTTAAATATTAACAATTTCTTTTTTATATTTTTATATTTTATTACTAAAAATAATATATTTATATAGTTATTTTTTATTATTGTGTTTTTTTTATTATAAAGTAATTATAAACTAAATATAAAACTTTTAGCTACATTTTATTTTTAAATATTTAAAATATTATATAATTAACTGTTGTTTAAATATTACTTTATAATTATATTATATTTGTTTTTTGTTATAAATACTGTTGTTTTAAACTAAAACTTAGTTTTATATGCTTTAATAATTACTGCTTTTTATATAAACTGTTTTAATAAAAAGCTCTGTTTTTTTATTAGTTTATTTAACTTTGTAGCATATAGTACATATATAACTTTAAATAGCTCCAACTGAGTTTTTTAATAATATATAAACAAATAACTAAAATATATAAAGTTTTATAACATGTTGTTTTTTTGTTTATTTATAACTGCTTTAATAAAACTGTTTTTATTATTTTTAATATTATATTATAGCTAAATAACTATTTTATTGCAGCTTATATTTATACTGCTGTTTTAATTTATTTTTTTTAATTTATATTAATATTTTAATAAAAGTTTATTAAAATAGCAAAATAGCATATAAATAATATAATTATATAAATAAAAGTATATTTTATATATTATAAATTATTAAACTTTATTATATAGCTTTATTAAAAACAAATAATAATATATAAGTTAATTTATTTATAAAGTACTTTTGCTAGTTAATATATGTAATATAAATATAATAGTTATTAATTAATTAAATATTATTTAATAGCAACGTTTTAAAAAAAAAAAAAAAAAAAAGTTAAACTTTTAAAATATTAATGTTTTAAAAATATAAAAAATTAAACAAAAGCTAAATTAAATTATATAAAAAATATAAAAAAAGTATAAAAAATTAAAAAAAAAAATAATATAAAAATATATAAGTAAATTTAATAAATATTTTAACTTTAAGCAAATAATTATAAAAAAAAATAATACTGTTATAAAATATATTGCGATTTATTATATTAGTTAAAATATTTAATTAAAAACTATGTTGATTTATTAAATATAATATTTTTTTAAGTTGTAATAACTTTATAATAACTTTAGTAGTTTTTATTATTAAATATTTAAGTATTTATATAAGTTAATTTATATATTTGTTTTTTTTAAAGAGATTTTATTTTTTATAATATAGTTAAAAAACTAAAACTTTTTATAATTACTTAAACATTTTAATATTACAATATTAATGTAACTAAGTATTAAAATAGAAATAAATAGTAATATATTAGCTAATTTTACTTTTATTTATAACAGATTAGCTATATAAAATTATATAATTAATTAATAATTATATAAAAATAATTTATAATTAAATAAAATAAATAACTATAATTGTTAAATTATATAAATATATTAATATATAAAATAAAAAAACTTTTTTTAAAAATAAAAACTTTATATTAAATTTTTATTTTTACTAATAAAATTTCAATTTTTTATTTTTTTTATAACTTTTTTTTTTTTAAACTATTTTTTATTGAATTTTTAATTAATAATAAAGTTTAAAAATTTATTTTTAAACTAATTTTTATAGCTTTTATTATTTTTTTTATTTTTGTTTATATTATTATATATTTTTTTATTGTATAAGCTTATGTTATTAGCAAAATATTTAACTTTTTTTTTTTTTTTTCTTTTTTTTAACAAAAAAAAGAACTTTTTATAAAGTTGTAATATGCGACTTGTTTTAGCTAAATATTTTATTAATTTCTAGCTGTTTTAGTAAATGTTGCAAAAAAGTTTTGTTATTTTTTCTGCTATTGCTTTTTTTATTATATTTATAATTAAAACTTAAGTTGTAGCAAAACAAAAAAACTGAAATAATTGTTATAAATTCGATATATAAATTAAACAAAATATATAAAATAAAATATAAACTAAATATTTAACTTTTTTACTATATTTTGTAATATAAAACATGTTTAATTTTTTTATTAATAGTTTTAATAAATATATATTACTTATATTAAATTTTTTTTAAAAAATAAATTTATTAAAAATATTAATAATTTATTTTTTAGTTATTTTATTTTTTATGTTTTTTTTATTTATGCTTTATATATATTTATAAATATTTAAATATTTATTTATGTTATATTAATAATAAAGCAGTTACAACAAAATTAAAGCTATATTTTAATTATTATTTAAAATTCGAATTTTTATATATATCTGATTTTTTTATTTTAATAAAGTATATATAAATTATATATATTAAAAAAACGCAAAGTTTAAAAATTGCTACTTTAGTTAAAGCTTATTACTAATAACAAATGTTATTTTTATTATTAACTAATATAATATATATTAATAATAAATATAATGTAATAATAATAAAAGTAGTTATTATTACTGCTATATATATATTTTTTTAAGCGATTTTTTTTTTATTTTTGTATTAAAAAAAATAATATTTTAAAACTGATTAACAGATATTTAAGCAATAATTAAAATTGCATTATTTGTTATATCATTTATTACTAATATTACAAATATAGTTTTAAAAATATTATATATTTAAAATAGAAGTAAGTTATTAATAAAGTTATAATTTTTTAAGTAATATTTAAAAGTATTGTAATAAAAATTTATAAAAAAAAGAAAAAGCTAGTTGTTTTTGAACTTAGTAGTAAAGCTTTAGCTAAAAGCAAAGCTTTTTATATTAAAAAAAAAACCAAAATATATAATAAACAAACTATAGATTTTATAAAATAAATCGAAATTTTATAGCAGCAATATTATAATAGCGATTAATATTTATAATAAAAATTTATATTATTTATAAAACTAGACTAAAAAGTTAACAAATAAATATTTAGTTAAAAATTTGCTACTACTATTTATATAAAAATATGTTATTTTATTTAAATTAAATATAGTTATAGCTATAAACAACTAATAGTTTATATTTAGCGAGCTAAATATATTATTTAAAACTAAACAATAGTTTAATAAAAAAACAATAATATTAACTAGTTTAATAATAATATTATATTAGCTAAAAAAATAAAAGCTAAAACTTATTAACAAAAACAAAATTATATTGTTATTAATTAAATAGCTATAAATAGTACTATTAGTTGCTAAACTGCTATTAATAATATTATATATTATTTAAGTATAAAATAAAACAATATTATTATATTATTAAATAGTTTTAATATATATTGTTTTTATTACATTGTTAATAAATAGTATTTATATAATTTAATTAATAGTTAAATATTAAACAATGTTAATAACATTTGTTTTTAATTTTATAAGTACTATATTAATTGTATTATTTAAATAGATATAGTTAAACTATTAAATAAACTGTTGAACTTTTTTTAGTTTATATATTTAGCGAATAAATATAAAACTAAAAAAACTATTATATATAGCGAAGTTTTTACTTATTATAGCAAAAAAATAAAAGTTAATTAAGTAAACATTATTTATTGTTTTTATTTTATATTTACATTGTTATTAGTAATAAATTAAACATTTAACAGTTTATAATATTTTTTTTAAAGTAAGTTTATAATATATTATATTTATAGTAATAATAAATTAAAAAAAAATTATACCAAAAAGAGCTATGTTTTTAATAAAGCAAAATTTGAAATTAAAATATAAAAATTATTTTTGTTTAATTTAAAAGTAAGTTATATTTTTTAAAAACAAAATATTTATTTATATTTTAAATGTTTTATTATTTATAATTTTTTTTAAAAACAAAAGCTTTTAATTAATAAAGTTTTTATTTTTAACTTTTTTATTTATATTAATTATATTTTATTTTAAAAATGAAACATTTTATTTAATAAAATTTTTAATTTTAATTTTTACTGTTATATTATTTTTATTAATTTTTATAAATAAACAAAGTTATATTTATATTATTTATATATATATTTTATTTTTGCTATATTATTAAAATAATTAAATATATTAACAAATTAATAAAAATTAAATATAAAAGTTTTAGTTTTAATAATAATGAGGTTAAAACTAGTAATAAAAACAATTTGCAAGTTATATTTATAAATTAATAGTTTTAAAGCTAATATTTTAAAAAAAAAAACTAAAACTAAGTAAAAATTATCAATGTTTTTAATTAATATAAGTTTAAAGTGTTTATAGTAAATAAAACATATATAGTAAAAAATTTTAATAATATTATATATTAAATAGTAGTTACAATTAAGCGAAATTATTTTTTACTTTTATTAACGACTTTTTTTATAAACTATTTTTAAGATATATTAAAATATTTATAGCTTAGCTTTAGTAATTTTTTAGTTTTAGTATTATTTTTTACTAAATTTAACAGTTTAAAATTATATAAATATAATTTCGATTTTATAGCTTAAATTAATATTAATAGATATATTAACATTAATAGTATCGTTTGCTTTTTTATTAATTATAATAAATAACTAATTTATAAATTTGCAAATAAGCTTTTAATAAAATAACTAAAATTTGCAGCTATATATAATAGCAGTTATAAGTAGTAAATATTTTTACTAATATTATTTAAAAAAGTTGCAATATAGTATAACTAAAAATTCGACTTTTATTAAATAATAATTAAAGTTATTTATAAATAAATGTTTTTATAATAAAATATAACTACAACTATCTAGTGCTTAAATAACAAAATATTATATTTTAACAACAATATTTTTAATGTTAAATTTATTATTATATATATTTAATTTAATAATATAAGCTAAAAAGATTATAACTATTAATATAGCTTTTTTAGTAAAAAGTTTTAGTTTTTTTTCGAACATAAAAAAAATAAGTTTAAACTTTTATTTAAACAAAACTACAATTAAAATAAACTAAATAAAATAATTATTTTTAATTTTAAAACTTAATATAAATTGAATATTATAGTTATTAGTTTAAATAATAAAAAAATTTTATGTTTGAAATTTGATTAAAAAGTACTCGAAAATAAATTTTGCAAAAAAGCATTAATTAAAAACAATGTGCAAATAAATAAAAACGATTAATTAAATAATACTACTTTTTTGTTTAGCAAAAATAGCGATAACAAAGTATTATATTTAGTTTTAATAGCAATAAAAGTTAAAAAAATTAATATATTAATTAAAAAAATTTAAAACAAAAGTATAAATTTTATATATTAAAAAATAAAAACTAATTTTTGTTTTATTTTTATTTTTATAAACTATATAACTTAATTTAAATTTATTATCAAAAAAAGTTTATTTTTTATTTATTTTATTATATAGTTATTTAATTATGTTTTTATTTTTAAAAATAAAAAAATAAATCTTTTAAATTAAATAGTAATAATAGTTAACTTATTATAAATATAGCAATAAATATATATTATTTTTATATTTTATATTTGTTTTTTTTTTTATATACCTTTTTTTAAAAACAAAAAATCTGTATAAAAAGCGAACTTGTTTTTTAACATTATTTTATATGTTGTTTTTTATTTGTTTATTTTTTTATATAGTTTTTTTTAAAAACAAAATATTTAGATAAAAAAATAACTCATTTTATAATTTTATTTTATATTTTTTTATAACTTTAATTAATTATATATTATAAAGAACTATTTATTTTATTATAATTATTAAAAATTAATATTTATATTTTTATGTTATATTATTTTAATAATAAATGTTTTAATATTATAGCGAGATTTAATAATTTAAATATCTTTTTCGAGATGTTTATTTGCAATTTATATATTAGTAGTATTAATATCGATTTGTATTTTAAATGTTATATTAACTTTATAATGTGTTTTTTATAAAATGTGAATATTTTTAACTAAATTTTAAAACGCTTTATTAAAATTAAGCAATAAAAATTTATACATTAGTATATTATTATCGTTATATATACTATGTATAAAAAGCATAAAATAATTATATAGCGCAAATATAGTTATTAGTTTACAGCTGAAAATAATATATAGAAAAAAATTACTAATAAACTTAACATTATTATAACTTATAAAATTATCTAAGTTTTATATAATTAGTTTATTATTTGTTATTTATTAAAATTTATAAATTTGAAGTATTTATTGTTAATAAATAAAAATATAATTTAAGTTAGCAAAATAGTGTTATATATTATATAATTAGTTTTAAAAAATCTATAAATATATAAATATATTGTTAGCTTTAAATTTATAGATTTTATATTAGTAATATTGCAATTTGTTTAAATATTAAAACTAAAGCTAAATTATAAGTTTTTTATTAGTATAAATATAATTTTAACTATAAATAGTATTAAAAAAGTCGATTTAAATATTTATAAAGATTATTTTTTTACTAAAGTTTTGAAATATTTTAATAAAGTAATTAAGCAATAAAAAAAAACAATTGATATAAAAAAAAACAAGTAAAAAAAAGTACAAAAAATAAAAAAAAAAGTTAATAAAAAGCTAAAAAAAAGAAAAAAAAAATAATATTAAAAAAAAAAAAAAAGAAATAATAAAAAAAGCAAAAAAAAAAAACTAAATAAACTACTAAGAAAAAAGTGAAAAAAAAAAAAAGTTTAAATAATAAAAAAGTAAAAAAATAAAAAGTAAAAAATAAAAAAAAATATTAAAATAAAAATAAAAAAAATTAATAAATATTAATTTTAGCTAATAAATAATTAATTTTAATAACTTGTTAATATATTTTAATTAATATAAATAGTATTTGTTATAGCTAAATAGTTATTAAAAAATAAATTTAAATATAATTAATAATATAATAATTAAAATTATTTATATAAATAATTAATTAATTATATTAAAAAAATATATTTAATGTTAAAATATTAATATTAGTTATAACTATATTATATAATTTATATATTATAATATTTATATTATAGTTATAGAAATAAATATTTAAGTTATATATTAATAATAATTTTATTTATAATAAAGTTTTTAGCTATATAAAATTTTTTTTTTAAAATTAATTATTAATATAAATATTATATAATTAATTATATATTTTATTTATATATAATTTATATATATTATTATATATATATAATTTATTTAATATTTAGTTATATTTTTAATAAATTTTTAATTATATAAATAATTTAATTATTTTATAATTATAATATAAATTTATATATTAATAATTTTATTTTTAATTTAATTATAATTATTTTAATATATTAATTATTTATAATTAATATTAAATTAATTAAATAATATAATTTAATAAAAATAATATTTAAAATATTAAAAATTATAATTAATATATTTAAATTTATATAATATATTTTAAAATTTAATTATTATAAATAAATAATATTTTAAATAATAATTATAAAAATAAATTTTATATATAAAATATTATTATTTAATATATAAATAATATTATAATTTTTATTTAATTAAAAATTAAATTATTATTATATAATAAATATTTATTTGAATAATAAATAATATTGTTGAACCAATGACTTAATAAGACCTATACGTACGCATTAGGTGCATATAACTAGGACCTAGACTAGGACCCTTATCAGGTAACCGAAAAGATAAAGAATACAAAGACCCACTAAGATCTATAAAACTTACAGGTCCTATATATATATATATATAAATAACCTACGTACGATTTTTCTAGTTATACTTTTTTTTGTAAAATATATATATGAATTAATATAGAACTTTAGAACTTAGAAACAAACCTTAAACTTTATAAATTATTTTGAATCTTCTTATATATATATATACAAAAAGTTCTATTAATACTAATTAGTAATTGTAAAATGCAATTATAGATTAGTAAAGTAAAAAGATAGAAACTAGCTATTATTAAAAGTAGCTTTTATGCTTTATTTTTTTTTTTTTTGTATAAAAAGTGGACTACTATTTGTGTTGATTAGCTGAAGACATGTTAAATTAACCGTTGAACAAAAAAAATTTAACTATTGCAAAGTTGAAATTAGTTTTATGTAATAATTTAATTATTTTTGTATAAAAATCAATAAAACTATAAGCTATTTTATATATTTACTTTTTTAATTATTTTATTTATTTTATTTTTTTTATTTTACTACTTTTTACAACTATATTAGCACTTGTAACAAAAGCAACTATAGCAGCTACAGCTGCAACAGCTAAACAAATTTAAAACAACAAGTTAGTAGCTTTATACAATAAAAATAAATTTATATATAAAAATATAGCTAAAAGTAGCAGTATTTAAATAAAGATTTAGAAAAAGTAAATTGATTTTAAATATTAAAATATAACTATTAATTTCGATTAATCTGTTGAACTTTTATAATTAACAATATATTTTGCAAAATATTTACAAAATTATATACAATTAAAAATCGAAAGCGAATAGCTTGTACAAATATTTATAATAAATTTTAATAACTAAATAAAACTAATGTTAGTAAATATTAGTTGTATATTTTAAAAAGAATTTATTACTATTGCTAAAAGTAACAAAAATATTAAAGTACATAGAAAATTGTTTAAAAACAAGCTTTTATATATTATTAAAAAATATATAAATAAAAACAATAAAAATTTAAATAATAATATATTTATATAAATAGCTTTAGCATTTATATCAGCGAGTATATTAGAACTTTTAGTTATATAAATAAACTATTTAATATTATAACTAGTTGTACTAAAGCTAATAATATTAGTATACATTTTAATGCTTAGTACAAATGATTAAATATTTAGTTTTTTTGTATAAACAGAAATTTAAAAACTTATACTTATTTCTAAAATTTTTACTGTATATTCTGTGCTTTTATTTACATATAAAAATCGATTGTATAAATTTTCTCTTACTTAAATTATTTACAATAGTTTAATTGAAACAGTTTAATTTATTGCATTTATAAAAGTATAACGATCTAATTAGAACTATAGTAGTAAGCTATATAATATATTGTATAATAAAGCTTAAATCTTTATTTCGATATATTGTTAATTTAGAATTATTAAAAGACAATATTATGCAGTATTTTTTTCTATATTAAAAAAAAAAGCTAAACAATATTATTTCAACTATATTAGTTTAATATATAAATAAAATAAAATTTATATAATGTTTAACAATTATTTTAATATAATAATTAACTATAGTTAATACTAAATCGATTAAACTATTATTACTTTTATATAAATAAAACAAAACAATTTAACGAAAATAATACTTGAAGTATTAAAAACTATAATTAACAAGCTTTAATTTATATAATATACTTTAAAATTTAGCTACTATAAAAAAATATTACTTTATATAACAGTTATATAAACATATTTTAGTATATTTAAATTCGAATTTATTTTAATTAATTAAAAATTTATATACAAAACTTTATTTTTTAATCTATAAATAGCACTGTAAGTTTTTTTTAATCGAAAAATAAATTACTATTATATAATAAATGTTTATTTTATTAATAAACAATATAATACTAAATATTTGAAACAATTGTACAATTATAGCTTTAAAAAAAATTTTCGTTAAAAATTACAGCGATTGTACAATAAAAATAATAGAAGTAACAAAAAATACTTTATTTACAAAAAGCTTAGTTGTTAATTTATTAACTATAGCTAACAAAAAAAATCGAAAATAAAAAAGCAATATTTTATTGCATATAATACTTTAAAATAAAAAGTTTTATTATATAAAAAGTATAATATATTTATATTAAATTACAAAAGTAATAAAAACTTTTTATATAATAATGAATTTAATAATAACTTAAATTTTAAAACTAAAAATGAAATAGTTTAATTTTTAATAAATTTAATATACTTTTATTATACAACAAAAAAAAATATATATATTTAAAATTAAACGTTAATATTAAATAATTTTTATTTAAATAGTTAATATAATATAAAGTACTAAAATATTTTATAAAATATTAATATAGCTAAAGTTTTAACTATTAAAAAAGCTCAAACTAAAGCTTTTATATAAAAGAACTTTTTTATACAAATAAATTAAACTTTAAATAATATAACAATTTGATTTAGTAGTATTAAAAGTTTTGAAGCTATAAATACTATAACTATTTTAATATCGATTAAACCGATCGAATTTTATATTTTAAATATATTAACTCTATTTTTACTATTACTATAAAATGTAAATTAATTGTACATTTATTTTAACAATATATAAAATATAATTATATAACAAAATAATACAACAGTACTAATTATACAAAAATAGAAATATTTGTTTTTTAATATTAACTAATTAAAAGCTACAAATTATTTCATAAAATAAAAGCTTTAAAAGTTGCATTGTTGATTTAGACATTTTTGTATAAAAAAACTTATAAAATTATTACAAAAAATTAAATACAATAATATTAATGTTTCAATATTTTAAAAAATTAAAAAGTTTTGTTACTATTGTTAATTATATAACTAAACTTTAAAAAAATTTAAATTTTTACTAAAAAATAAATGTAATTTTAATTATAAAATTATTATTAATATTATATAAATTAACAAATAACCGATTTTATATGTAATTAATACAAGTACTTTGTTTTAAGCAGCTAAATTTTTAAAGTTTTTAAATATATACAATATTTAAAACATACTATATTAATGTTAAATTTTAATATATTAAAAGCTATTTAATTATATTGTATATAATTTCAGTACAAATTTTTTGTTCGAAAAATTTTATAATAATATATAACTAGTTAAAACTTTATATAAAAAAATACTTATTAAAATATATTAAGCTGTTAAAAAAGTTAAACAAATATATATATTACTTTATTATATATTTAATATTTTATACAAAAAAATCAGCTACTGTATAAACAAAAAAACAATACTATAAATAGCTATAAAAGCTTTAAACAATATAGCTAAACTAAACAGTTTTATATTTATTTTATTAGTTTTTAAAACTTACTTTAAAATCAACAGCGATTTATTTTTTTCATTAAAAATTACTTAAAAAATAAAAACTATATAAAAAGCTATAAAAATATTAAAAAATATTTATACAAAAGTTAATATTAACTAAGCTATACAAACTAAAAACAAACTAGCATTATTGTATAAAGTATTTTTTTTACTTTTTTAAAGTAAAGTTATAATATAAAAAAAACGAAAAAGCTAAATAAAACTGTATAAAATTTCTGCAATTAAAAATCGTAACATTACAATTAATATAATAAATAAACTAGCTAAGTTTTGTTATATATAAATCAAGCTATATTATTAACAAAAAATTATACTTAATTTATTATACAAAAAAAATAACTTTTTATACGACTTTTTTTAAGCTATTAAACAGCTGCAACTTTAACGCAAAAGCAAACTAAGAAAGTTATTTATACTTATTAATAACTAATATTTTGTACTAAAAAAAGTTAACAATTATGCTTTAGTTATACAACTAAAATAAAACAGCGTAATTATTATACCTAGTATACTTTTTAAACAATTAAATATAACTAAAATAAACATATTAACAACTTAAAATATATTTTAGTTTATACAATATAATTTGAACTAATATAACTAAATAAAAATTTTTTAAACTAAGTTTATATAAAAAGTTAAAAATAAAACAACTAAACTATACAAAAAGTTTAAATTAATTATATAAAGTTATAAAAATAACAACAAAGTTTAAATTTTTATATAAGTATTAATAATTTAACATATAAATCAACAGTTTATTATAGCTTTAAAACTATTGCTAATTTAAAACTACAATATATATATAAAGCTGTAAAATATTTTTTAAGCATATATATAATTATATAATAAATTAAACTAAAAAATTTATATTTATTTATTAAAAAAACTAAAAAATAAATATTTAATAAATATTATATTTTAAATTATATAACTATTATATAAATTAATTAAGTTAAAATTATATTAATACAAAACTTATTATAAATATTACTGTTAAAAATTAAACATAAAAATATTTACATATGATTTATATTTATTATATACTGAAAAAAAACTCGACAAATTTATAATTACAGAACTTTAAACAGATAATATTTTCAATATTATATTTAAGAAGTTTTTGTACGAAAAAAAAACTAAGCTACTATTTTATACAAAACTAAAAGCAAAATTAACGCTTAAACACTCTGTTAAATTTAACAAAAGCAAAATTTAAATAAATAAACAGAATTTTTTTTTTATTTAATAAAAACAAATTAAATAACTGTATATTATTAACTTTTATACAAAAAATTATTTTTAGCAATATATTGTTTAACAAGCTTAAAGCACATATATTATGTTAATATATTAACTAAAAATATTATACAATTTATTAATTGCTGTATAAGTTCAAAAGCTGTTAAAAAACAACGTTAAAACATTAAATATATAAATATAATAGCAAATTAATAACATATAGCAAAAATTATACTATATATTTTTAAATTTTAGTTATATAAAAATTTTTATTTTTATTAATAAAGCGTTTATAAATAACAAAAATTTAAATTTTTAAATCAGATTTATAATTATATTAGTTAATAAAAGTTGTATAAAAAACATTTTTACAATTAAAAGCAATATTATTTACTAAAATTTAATCAAATATAAATAAGTTATATATAATATATTAGCAAATAAATTATATAATATAGTTAATAAATTTAATTATACTATTATATTCGATATAACTTTTTAAAAAATTATTTATATAATAAAACTACTAACTATATTACTAGTTATATATATTAATTTTAAGTTTTTGTATAAATGTTTGGTTAAACTAAAAACTATACAAAAAAAGCAACTTATAATCAATATTATATTATTTTAAAAAGTGTACAAAAATTGTAAAATTATAAAAATATATTAAATCGATAATAAAAACAACTTAATAAACGTTTGTATAAAAAAAGCACTTAACTAAATATTAAAAAAGCTAGTTAATATAAATAAACTAGTTGTATAAATAAAAGTATATATAAATCAATTAAACAGCAAAAAAAATAACAGAAAATTAATTAATATTAAAACTAAAATTACTGCATAAAAAAAAAAAGCTCTAGTATTAAACTAATAATTTAATAAAACTTGTATATATATACTAAATACATACAACTAAAACTTAAACTAGAACTTTTATTAAGTAACTAAAAAAATAAAAAATATAAAAACTTACTGAAATTTATAAAACTTACAAGTTCTATATACATATATATATAAATAATCTATGTACAATCTTTTTAGTTGTATTTCCTTTTGTAGAATATATATACAAATTAATACAGAACTTTAAGACTTAGAAATAGACTTTAAACCCCACAGATTACTCCGAATCTTTTTGTGTACATATGTACGAAAAGTTCTACTAACAAATATAATATTAAATATTTAAATAATTATATAATTATAATTTAAAAAAAGAATTTATATTAAAAACTATAATAATTATATAATAAAAATAATAAAAATAATATTTTTTTATATTTAATATTTTAAAAAAGAAAAAAATTATAATATAATAAATATAAAACTTTTATATTAAATTATAAAAATAATATAAATTTTATATAAAATGATAAATATTATAATAATTTAATTTTTAATAAATTTAATATATTTTTATTATATAATAAAAAAATATATATATATTTAATATTAAATAATAATAATAATAAATAATTTTTAATTAAAAAATTAATATAATATTAAATATTAAAATATTTTATAAATTATTAATATAATTAAAACTATAAATATTATAATAATTTTAATATTAATTAATTAAAAATTAAAATTATTTTATAATATAAAAATTTTAAAAATTTTAATTTTTAATAAATTAATAAAATTAAAAAAAAAAAAAAAAAAAAAAATATTTATATTTTAATATTTTAAAAAATTAAAAAAAATTATAATTATTATTAATTATATAATTAATTATTAAAAATAGTTAAATCTTTATTAAAAATAAAATATTTTTTAATTAAATTATTATAATTAATATTATATAAATTAATAAATATTTTATTTTATAATATTATATTTTTAAAATTTTAATTTATATATAATATATTAAAAATTAATAAAAAAAAAAATGTTAATATTTTTATAATATTAATAATATATATATATAATATGTTTTTTAAAATAATTAAATAAAATATAATATTTATATAATTATATATATTAATAAAATTTAAAATAATTTATAAAATTTAAAGTTTATTTTTAAATTTTTAAATTTTATATTAATTTATATATATATTTTATAAAAAAAATATATATATAAAAATTATATATAAATTATATATATATATAAAATTTATAAATTTTAAAAATTTTATAAATTTTATAAATTTTAATAAATTTATATATTTTTTATTTATTTAATTATATAATAAAAGTTTTAATTTAAATTTTAATTATATATATTTAATATATATATATAAATTTTATTAAATAATTAATTTTATAATAAATTATTTAAAAAATATATTAAATATTTATATAAATATTAATAAATTAATATATAAATTTATAATTAAATATTATTAATTTAAATTTTATATATAATTATAATTTATAAAAATTTTAAATAATTATATTAATTTAATTTATATTATATAAATTAAAATATTTTATTTATTTATTAAAAAAATTAAAAAATAAAATTTAAATAAATATTAAATTATTTAAATATAATTTATATTTAAATAAATTTAATTTTTTTTTATATATTTATAATTATTAAATTATAAATAAATAATATTTTTAATATTATATTTAAAATATTTATATATAAAAAAATAATTAATAAAAATAAAAAAAACTTTTTTAATAATATTTTATATAATAAATTTTAAAAATATATATTATTATAATAAATTAATTATATTATAAATTATAAAATTATTATAAAATAATATTAAAATATTAAATATATAAATATAATAATAAATTAATAATATATAATATAAATAATATAAAATATTTTATTTTTATTATTAAAAGATTTATAATTATATTAATTAATAAATATTATATTAAAAATATTTTTATAATTAAAAATAATATTATTAATTATAATTATAATTTTTAATTTTTAAATTATATAATAATTATTTTAATTAATTAAATAAAAAAATTTATATATAAAAAATTAAATTATAAATTTTTATTTAAAATTTTTTTTTTTTTTTTTTCTAATATTAATATAAATATTTATAATATAATATTATTTATTTAAATTTAATTAAATATAAATAAATAAATTATAATATTATATTTATTAATATATTATATATATAAATAAAATATTTTTATATAAATTATTAATGTAATTATATATTATATTTAAAAAAATAATATATAATTTTAAAAAAATTATTATATTATATATTTATAATAAATTAATAATAAAAATCAATTAATAAATATTTATATAAAAAATATATTTAATAAATAATAAAAAATTTAATTAATATAAATAAATTTATTATATAAAAAAAAATTTTTAATATTAAATAAATTTTAAATTTATATATATATATATGATTTTAATAATAATTATTTTATATATTAAAATAATTATTTTTTTTATAAATTATGTTTTTATAAATTATTTTAATTATTTTAAAATATTTATATAATTTTTTTTAATTTTTTATTAATTAATTCTTTTTTATATTTATTTTAATTATTTTTTTTTTATTTTTTTTATATTACTTATAAAATAAAAAATTATTATATATATAATAATTTATAATATTAAATTTAAAATATTAATTTATATAATTTTTAAAAAATAAAAAGTTTTATAATTTTATATATAATATTATTTTATTATTAATTTTATTAAAAAATAATTTAATAAAAATTTATAAATTTTATTTTTATTTTTTATAATTAAATTAATTATTTAAATAATTAATTAAATTAAATTAAATTATATATTTTGTTTTTTTAAATTTAAAATTATAATTTAATATATATTAAAAATTAAATTTTTTTTTACTATTTAAAATTTAATTAATATATTAAATTTTTAATTTAAAATAATTTTATAAAAATCTTTAAAACTAATATAATTAATTATAATAAAATTAATAAAATAATAATAATTAACATTAAATTTTTTTAATTAATTAAAAGTTTTAAAATTAATTAATATTTTTAAAAAATATTATTATAATATTAATAAAATTAAACTTAATTAAAATATTAATTTTAATTATTAAATTATAATTAATAAAATTATTTAAAAGATTTTTAAAAAAATATTAATTAAAATAAATAATTTATTATTTATAAATATATTTTAATTAATAATAAAATATTTTTATAATTTATAATTTTTAAAAATATTTATATATAAAATTAATAATTCTTTTATTAAAATATAAATTTATAAAATAATTAATAATTTTATTTAAATTTTAAAAATAAATTAATAATTTTATAATTTTAATTTAAATTAAAAAAATATTTATTTTATATATAAAAATTTATTATAATAATTAATAAATAATTTTAATATATAATAATTATAATTTATATATTTATAATAAATTCTTTTAATTTTATATAATTAATAAAATTTATTTGATTTTTTAAAAATTTTATAATAATTATATTAATTAATTTTTAAATATTAATATATTTAATTAATTAAAAAAAATTAAAAAAATTAATTAAAAATTAATAATTAAAAATTTTAAAATAATTAATTTATTATAAAAACTATTTTTTAAAAAAGTTTTAAAACTTTTAAATAAATAAATTAATAATATTATTAATTTATAATTAAAAATTAATATTTTAAAAATTAAAATTATTAAATTTATTATTAAATATTATTAATTAAGTATAATATTTTTAATAAATTTAATATTATAAAAAAAAATCTAAATAAAAATATTAATAAAAAAAATTATATAATAATTAAAAATATTAATTAATAGTAAATTATATAAATTATTAATTATTTTAAAATTAAATAATTTATAAAAATATAATTTATAATAAAAATAATTATTTTATATTTTATTTAATATTATTATTTTTTAAATTTAAAATTAATATATTATTAATAAATTATTATTTTTATATTTTATAATTTATAAAAATATAATTTAAATTTTTTATTAAATTATAATTATAAATAATATTTTTAATATTTTATTTTATTAATATAATAATAATTAAAATATTAAAAATAATTTTTTTTTATATAATAATAATATTTTTAATTTAAATTTATTAAATTAATTAATTTATATATTTAATAATTTTTTAAAATATTTAAATAAAAATTTATTATAAATTTTAAATTTTTAAATTTTTATAAATAATATTTTTTTTTTTTTTTTTTTATTTTTTTTTTTTAATTTAAAATTATATTTATTATATAAATAATAATATAATTAAACATTTAAAAATAATATTATATATTAATAAATAATTTAATAAAAATTATTTCTTTTAATTTTATTATTTTATTAAAACTATATATTATATAATAAATGTTTTATATTTAAATTTATAATAATAAAAAATATTATATAATTAATTTTAATAATAATTATATTATTTTAATTTTTTATTATTTTTTATTTATATATTTTATTTTTTAAAATATTATATATATAATAATAAAATTTATATATTTTTTTAATTTTATTAATAATTTAATAAATAATAATAAATATTATATAATAAATATTATATAATATTTATTATTTAATATTTTAATTTTTAATTATTATATTAATTATTTTAAATAATAAATTATATTATTAATATAACTTATAATATAATAATTATAATTATTAATAATTTAATTATATTAATAATATTTTTAATAAAATTTTAATAATTTAATAAAAATAATTATATAATTAATTATAATTAAAATAATATAATTATAAATATTTTATAATATAAATAAATTATTTAATTAAAATTTTATTATTAATATAAAAAAAATAATATTTATTATTTAATATATTATATTTTTATTATTTAAAAAATTATATAATTTATTAAAATATTATATATGTTTATAATAATAAAAATTTATTTTATATAATAATTTAAAAAAAAAATAAAAATATTTTTAAATAAATATAAAATTAAATTTTTAATAATTTTTAATAATTATTAAATAATTAATTATATTATAAAATATTTTATAAAATATATTATTATATTATAATATTATTATAATAAATTATAAATTAAAGTTAATTTTAAATATTTGTTTAATTTAGTTAAAATTTTGTTTTATTTTGTTTATATTAATTATATATACTTAATTAAAACATTAAATATTATATTATATTTTTTGCGCTTTTTTATGTTTTTATTATATATTTAATAAAAATATTAAATATTATATTATATTTTTTATATTTTTTTACTTTTTTATTATATATTTAATAAAAATATTAAATATTATATTATATTTTTTGTTTTTTTTTTATTTTTTTATTATATATTTAATAAAAATATTAAATATTATATTATATTTTTTATATTTTTTTACCTTTTTATTATATATTTAATAAAATTATTAAATATTATATTATATTTTTTGCTTTTTTTTACTTTTTAATTATATATTTAATAAAAATATTAAATATTATATTGTATTTTTTATTTTTTTTTATTTTTTAATTATATATTTAATAAAAATAATAGATTTAATGTTATATTTTTTATATTTTTTTATTTTTTAACTATATATTTAATAAAAATATTAAATATTATATTATATTTTTTGCTTTTTTTTATTTTTTTATTATTTATTTAATTAAATATTAAATAATATATTTAATATATAAACTAATTATTATTTAATAATATAGTTATATATTTATAATAATAAATTAATATATTATTAAATAATAAATAGTTATAAATTTATTTATTTATATATATTAAATTTATTATATATATATATAAATTTTTAATTATAATAACTTTTATATTTAATTAAATAAATTATTAAACTTTTTTAAAATATATTATAAATTTATAATATTAATAATTAATATTTAATTAACTATTAATAATTATTATTTATTATTATTTTTTATTTTTTTATATTTAATTATATATATTAAAAATAAAATATTTAATATATAATTATTTTAATATTTAAATATTTTTAATTTTAATTAAAAACATAAAAAATAAAATATTTTATATTTATTTATTTTTTTATTTTATTTTTTTTTATTTTTTTATTTTTTACAACTTTTTTTTTTAAAAGTGTTTATTTTTTTTTTTTTTTATATTTTTTTTTACTAAAAATGTTTGTTTGTTTTTTTAAATATTTTATTTTTTATATTTTTTTTTATTATATATTTTATTTTTTATTATATATTTATATTAATATATTTATAAAATAGCTAAATTATTATTAATTTTTTATAAAAAAAAAAACTTTTTTTAAAATAAAAATATATAAAAGTTTTTTATTATTTATTTAAATTACTTTTAATTAATTTAATATTTTTTTTATAATAAAGTTAAAGTTTTATTAATTAAAATATTATTAACTATAAAAATAAAATAAATATAAATTATTTATAACTATAATAAAATAAAAAATATATAAATATATAATATTAAAATTTTAATATAATTTATTATAAATTATAAAATAAGTTTTTTATTTATTAATTTTATTTTTTTATTAATATATATAATATATAATTTTTTTTTTTATATTTTATTTATATAAAGTTAAAAAATAAAATATTTAGTTTTTTATATATTTTATTTTTTAATTGTTATAACTTTTTATTTTTAACTTTTTTATAATATTAATTATATTAAAACTATATTATAACTATTGTAATATTTATATAAATATTAAAATATTTAAAGTTATTATATTTTTAAATTTTATAAATAATAAATTATAGCTATTAATAAATTATAATAAAATTTATAATATAATAATTTAATAAATAATAAGTAATATATTTAGTTTTTTTAATATAAATATTAAATTAATTAATAAAAATTATTTATTATTTATTATTAATTATATAATAATAATAACAGCAAAAAATTTACTTTTTATATTTTTTAACTATTTTTATATTTTTAATAATAATAGCTGTTTTATAATTTTTAATTTTATTATAAAAAACTAATATTAAATATTAATTATAATAGCTTATTATTAATTTTATTAATATATATTAAACAATTATTTTTATTATAAACAGTAATATATAAATAAAAATATTATTATTTTTTTTATTATTATTAATAAAGTTATATATATTATTTTTAAAATAAATGTTAATAAATTTACTGCTAATAATATAATTAAAAATATATTAACTAGTTTTAAATTTATAACTACAACAAATATAGCTATTAAATTATAATATATAAAATAAAAAAGCTGTAAAAAATATTATATAATAAATTATTTAAAAAAATTAATAAATAATATTTTTATTAAGTTTTATAAGTTTTAAAAAAAATAAAAAAAATAAAAAATTTTATTTTAACTATTTATTATTTAAAAATAAATATTATTATTATTTATAATAAAAAGTTTATAAAAATTATTATATTTAAATATTATAAACTATAAATATATTTATAATTAAATAAAGGTTTTAATTAGTTAAAATATTATTAGCAATTTTAAATTATTAATATAAAACAAAAAAAACACCGAAATTAAAACGATTGTTTTTATTAATAATAAAAATAAACTAAAAAATTTAATTAAATAAAATATAATTTAATAAACTTTTAAAATTATAAAAAATAAACTTAAAAATAAAATTAATAATAATAATATTATTTTAGTTATAAAAATAGTTAAAAAAATAAAAACTTAAAAATAAAAATATATTACTATTAATTAATTAATAACTAATAATTTTATAAAAAAGTTACTTTTAATTTAAAATATTATTTATTATTTTAAAATTAATTAAAAAAATATAAAAATAGTTTTAAATAATAAAGTTATTTATTAATAAATATAATTTTATTTTATTTAAAAAATAAAATATTTAACTATTTAAATATATTTTATTTTTTAATTTTATAGTTTATTATTAATTTTTTTTTTTTAGTAAATATAATAAAACTTTTAAATAAAATATTAATATTTTTATATTTTGTTTTTTTTATAAATAAATATAAAATTAATAAAATTATTATTTATAATAAAACAATAGTTTATTATATTTTAAAAATAAAAATTAAACAAATAAAAAGTTTATTAAAATATTATTTTTATTTAGTTTTTACTATATTTTTTATAATAATTTAAATTTTTTAATATTTATAAAAGTTTTTTAAAAATATATTTAAAATTTTTTTTATATATAAAAAAAGCAAAATTAAATATAATTATATAAAAAAAAATTAAGTTTTAAACTAATAAAATTTAAAAAAAATAATAACAACTATTAATAAAAAAAATTATAAAATAAATAATTTCTTTTATAAATAAAATATTTTGTTTATATTTATAAATATTTTAATTTTAATATATTTATTAAATTTATTTATATTAATTATTTTTAAACTAATTAAATAGTTATTGTAATATTTATATAAACTTTTTTTAATTGCTATATTATAAAAATTTTATAGTTTATTAAAAATTAGCAAATATTTTTGTATTTTTATTTTTATATCTTTAGACTTAATTTTTATATTTTTATTTTTATATTTTTAAATCTGTTTTATATTTTATTTTATAAATTTAAATTAGCTGTATTATTTTTATTTCTGCTTTTTTAAATCTGCATTAGTTTTTTATTAACTGTTTTATTTATTATAGTTAAAGTTTTTTATTAAACTTTTATTTTTAAATTTATTTAAAATTGTTTTTTAGTTAATATTGCTGTTTTAAACTTTTAGTTGTTATATTAAGCAGTTTTTTTTAAACTTAATTTAAATTGTTTTAAACTAAGTTTTTTATTTTTATAAATATTAAACTTTTTTTTTTAAACTTATTTATAATTAAAATTTATATTAAATTATTTTTTTAAAACTTATATTATTTTAGCTTAATTTTTTATTATTATTTGTTATATTATGTTTTTTTTTTAAAATTTGTTAATTAAATTTATTAATTTATAAAATATAAAAAAGTTTTTTTGCAATTATATTAGTTATAATTTACTATATAATAGCTAATATAATCGAGTTTATATTTTAATTTAATTATAAAAGCTTTAAAATATAAAATCTATATATTAAATATAATAAATAATATATTTTAGTTATTTTAGTTAATATATTATATAATTAATAAATAAATTTATTTGTTAAAATTTCTTTAAAATTATTTTAAATATTTTAAATATTATATTATTTATATTAAAAATAAATATATATTAGTTAATTATACAATATTTACTTAAAATATTAAAATTTATTTTTTAATTTTATTAAAAAAGCTATAAAATATAAAATTTACATATTATAAATATTTAATTATAAATAATAGCTATTTTAATTAATATATTAAATAGTTAATTAGTTTATTTACTAAAGTTTTTTTAAAATTTTTTAAAACATTTTAAATGTTAAATAATTATATTTAAAATAAACATATATTAATAAACTATATAATTTTTATTTAATTATTTATATAAATATAAAATAAATAAATTATATTATAATTTTATTAAAGTTATAAATTTATATTATTATTTTTTTATTTTAAATTTTAAAATTTAATATTTTATTAAATTATAACATTTAAATATATTATTTAATATTATATATATAGTTTTTTAATATATTAACTTTTTATTTAAATTTATTTAAAATTAATTTAGTTTAAATTATATTTTAAAAATTATTTATTATTTAAAATTTATATCAAGCTTTTTTTTTAAACCTGTTTTAATTTAGTTTAGCTTTTTTTTATTTTAGTTTATATTAAATTATTTTTTTAAAAACATTTAATATAGCAATAAAATATAAATATATTAATTTAATAGTTATATTAAATAATATTTAATTATAAAATATTTTATATTGATTAATTATTTATATATATTATATATATATAAATTTAAATTATATTTTAACAATTATTTTATTGTTTTAATTAAATAAAACAATTTTTATAATATAAACAAGTTTTTTATATTTGTATAAAAAACAAGTGTATATTTATTAACTATATAATATTTATAATTTTTAAGCTTATATATTAACTTAATTGTAAAAGCTATAAAATATAAAATTTATATATTAAATATATTTAATAATTAGTTTTAGCTATTTTAGTTAATATATTAAATATATTAATAATTAATAGCTATATTTATTAAAGTTTTTTCGAAGTTGTTTTAAATATTGAAAATATTAAACGCTGTTTTAAAAGTTTTAAAAATATTACAAACTTTGTTGTTTAATATTAACATTTTAAAAAAAACTTTTAATAATTAAATATAAAAACAACTATATATTATATTTTATAACATTTAAAAAATAATAATAATATATTAAAAATTAGTTATTATATTATATAAAATTTATAAAGTTTATTGTTATAAATTTATATATTTAAATAAAAAACAAGCTATTATTGTTATAAATATACTTTTAATTAACAATTTTAATAAAACTAAATTTAATATTAAATTTATATATTATATTTTTTAAATTATATTTATTAAAAAAAATAAAAATATTAATAATAAAACTATTTGTTTTATTAGCTTTTTTTTATATTATATTAATAATAAAAATAACAACTTATTAAATAAAACAAATATTAATATTAATATTATATTTAAAACTTTTAACAGTTGTTTTATTATTTAAGTTATAAAAGCTATTTTATTTTTATTTATTTTTAAAAATAAATTTATTTAATATAAATTAATTTAGTTAATTTTTTATATTATTAATTTTTTAAATATTATTAATAATAAGTTATTTTAAAAGCTATATTAAAACTTATTAAAAAAAATATATAATAAAAAAGCTATAATATAATTTTAAACTATTTTAAATTTAAAAAAACTAGCTAATAACTAAATAAAAAACATAAAAAACTTTAATAATAATAATAATATTATTAAAACTAACTTATTTAAAAAAATTTTAAAAGTTTTATAAAATAATTTAAATATTAAAATTTAATACTTTTTTTTTATTAATTTGTTTATTTTATTTAATATATTATTTTATTTTTTTAAAAAAATAAAAAACTAGCAAATATTTTTATGTTTTTACTTTTATATTTTTAAACTTAATTTTTATGTTTTTACTTTTATATTTTTAAACTTATTTTATGCTTTATTTTGTAAGCTTGAATTAGCTGCACTATTTTTATTTCTGCTTTTTTAAACTTATATTAATTTTTTTACTAATTATTTTATTTGTTGCAGCTAAAGTTTTTTACTAAACTTTTATTTTTAAATTTATTTAAAATTATTTTTTAATTAATACTGCTATTTTAAACTTTTAGTTATTACATTAAATAGCTTTTTTTAAATTTAGTTTAAATTGTTTTAAACTAAATTTTTTGTTTTTATAAATATTAAACTTTTTTTTTTAAATTTATTTATAATTAAAATTTATATTAAGCTATTTTTTTAAAACTTGTACTATTTTAGTTTAGCTTTTTTTTATTATTTATTATATTATATTTTTTTTTTAAAACTTATTAATTAAATTTATTAATTTATAAAGTACAAAAAAGTTTTTTTATAGTTATATTAATTATAATTTATTATATAATAGTTAATATAATTAAACTTATATTTTGATTTAATTGCAAAAGCTACAAAATATAAAATTTATATATTAAATATAATAAACAGTATATTTTAGCTATTTCAATTAATATATTATATAGTTAATAAGTAAATTTATTTATTAAAGTTTTTTCAAAGTTATTTCAAATATTTTAAACACTATATTATTTATATTAAAAGCAAATATATATTAGTTAACTATATAATATTTACTTAAAATACTAAAGCTTATTTTTTAACTTTATTAAAAAAGTTATAAAATATAAAATTTATATATTACAAATATTTAATTATAAGTTATAGCTATTTTAGTTAGTATATTAAATAATTAGTTAGTTTATTTATTAAAGTTTTTTTAAAGTTTTTTAAAATGTTTTAAATATTAAGTAATTATATTTAAAACAAATATATATTAATAAACTATATAATTTTTACTTAATTATTTATATAAATATAAAATAAACAAATTATGCTATAATTATATTAAAGTTATAAATTTATATTATTATTTTTTTATTTTAAATTTTAAAATTTAATGTTTTATTAAATTGTAACATTTAAATATATTATATAATATTATATATATAGTTTTTTAATATATTAATTTTTTATTTAAACTTATTTAAAATTAATTTAGTTTAAATTATATTTTAAAAATTATTTATTATTTAAAATTTATATTAAGCTTTTTTTTTTAAACTTGTTTTAATTTAGCTTAGCTTTTTTTTATTTTAGTTTATATTAAATTATTTTTTTAAAAACATTTAATATAGCAGTAAAATATAAATATATTAATTTAATAATTATATTAAATAATATTTAGCTATAAAATACTTTATATTAATTAGTTATTTATATATATTATATATATATAAACTTAAATTATATTTTAATAATTACTTTATTGTTTTAATTAAATAAAACAACTTTTATAACATAAATAAATTTTTTATATTTGTATAAAAAGCAAATATATATTTGTTAACTATATAATATTTACAATTTTTAAGTTTATATATCAATTTAATTATAAAAGCTATAAAACATAAAATTTATATATTAAATATATTTAATAACAAGTTTTAGTTATTTTAATTAATATATTAAATATATTAATAATTAATAGTTATATTTATTAAAGTTTTTTTGAAATTGTTTTAAATATTAAAAACATTAAGTATTACTTTAAAAGCTTCAAAAATATTACAAACTTTATTATTTAATATTAACATTTTAAAAAAAACTTTTAACAATTAATTGTAAAAACAAATATATGCTATATTTTATAATATTTAAAAAACAACAGCAATATATTAAAAGCTAACTATTATATTATATAAAATTTACAAAACTTGCTGCTATAAGTTTATATATTTAAACAAAAAACAAGCTATTATTGCTATAAATATAATTTTAACTAATAATTTTAACAAAACTAAATTTAATATTAAATTTATATATTATATTTTTTAAATTATATTTATTAAAAAAAGTAAAAATATTAACAATAAAACTATTTGTTTTATTAGCTTTTTTTTATATTATATTAACAATAAAAATAACAATTTATTAAATAAAACAAATATTAATATTAGTATTATATTTGAAATTTTTAGCAGTTGTTTTATTATTTAAATTATAAAAGCTGTTTTATTTTTATTTGTTTTTAAAAACAAATTTATTTAATATAAGTTAATTTAGTTAATTTTTTATATTATTAATTTTTTAAATGCTATTAATAATAAGCTGTTTTAAAAGCTATATTAAAACTTATTAAAAAAAATATGCAATAAAAAAGCTATAATACAATTTTAAACTATTTTAAATTTAAAAAAGCTAGCTAATAATTAAATACAAAGTATAAAAAACTTTAATAATAATAATAATATTATTAAAACTAATTTATTTAAAAAGCTTTTAAAAATTTTATAAAATAATTTAAATATTAAAGTTTAACACTTTTTTTTTGTTAATTTATTTATTTTATTTAATATATTATTTTACTTTTTTAAAAAAGCAAAAAACTAAAATATTATAACTTATTATATTGTTTATTTTTATTTATTGTTTATACTTAGTAATTTCTGTTATTTATTTTTTTTTATAAAAAAAAAGCTTTTACAATAAAAACTTAAAAATAAAAATAAAAATATATACAAAACTATTGAAAAATTGTTTTAAAATTAATAAATTAAAAATTATACAAATATAAATTAAACTAAAAAAAACAAAGTATTTATTAAATTAGCAGCTTTAATTTTAAATAGTTTTTTTGAATTTTTAAAATATATTAACATTATAAACTTAAATATAAAAAATAATATAGTTTTAAAAGCAATAAAAAAGTTTTAAAAAAAATATTTAAACTATAAAGCTGCTATAAAGTTTAATAACAAGTTTTAAAAAATATTAAATATTAAGTTTATTTTTATAGCTTATAGCTTTAACAAATTTTACTAAATTAAAAAAAATAAAAAATATAAAACTTTAGTTAAAAAAAAGCTTTTTAAAATTATAAAAATTGTTTACTTTTTTAAATAATATTATAATATTTTAATTGAAACAATTTAGTAAATTAATAGTTAAAACATAAAAAAAAACAAAAAAAAAAATATAATTAAACAAAAGTTTATTGTTAAATAATTATTTTATATTGTTTTAATTTTAAACTATTTAAATAAAATTAATAAATAAAAAATATTTATGTTTTTAATACTATAAAAAAAAAAAAGTTTTATAATATAATTTTTAAAGCTATTATTAATGTTTATAATATAATTGTTAATAAAAGTACTATTAGTAATAATAATAATAACAAAAATTTTTATTTAGTTTGTTTAAAAATTAATAATATTAATACTTTTATTAAAAAAAAAGCAGTTAAAAATAATAAAATAAACAAAAAAAAAAAGCGAAAAAAAGCTATTAAAAAAATTATAATTAATATAAAATGTTTATATATTATATAATATATATTTTTTAATATAAAAAAAAATTTGTAACAAAATAACTACTTTATATTAATATTTAATAATTTTATAGTTTTAACTATTTAAAGTTATAAAATTTTTATTTAAAAATATAACTTAATTTATTTAAAACTTTATATTTTTTTTAATAAATTGCTTATTAAATAAAACTTAACTTTTTTTATATATTTTTTTAATAAAAGCTATATAGCTTTTTAAATTATAGCTTTTTAAATTTTAACTAATATTTTAAATATATATAATATTTAATTGTTATTTATAAATTTAATATTTTTAAAAGTTTATATAAAAATGTTATAATTTAAATTTTAATATTTTAAAGTTTAAAAAACTATTATAATAATTGTTTTTAAATTTTTACTAAATTATATAATTATAAACTATAAAACTTTTAATAAATTATTAAAAATATTTATTATTGTTTATTTTAACTTTTTAATAATTAAAAACTAAAGTATTTATTAAGTTTTAAACTATTTTTTATTTATATTTTATTATTTATAAACTAAAAATTAAAATTTTTTATATTTAATAGTTTTTAATATTTTATATACTTTTTATAATATTTATAAAAATATTAATAATAACAAAATAAATATTAATAATAAAATAACTAGTTTAATTATTATTAAAATATATTTTATTAATTAAATAAATTTGTAAAAATATTATATATTTAATATTTTTATAAATTTAAATCGAAAAAATATAAATAAAAATATATATTTAAACTTTATAGCAAATATTTTAAAAAAATTTAATAGTAGCTTTAGTAATATATATATTTAAACAATTTTTTTTTTATTTGATTTTATTTTATTTATTTTTTTTTAAAAACAAAAAAAACTAATATAAAAAATAAAACTAACAACTATATAAAAAAAAAAAAACAAATTGTTATATTTTTATTAAAAAAACTATATATTTTTTTTGTTTTAATTAAAAAAAATTTCTGCATTTTTTACAAAAATATTTTTATAAATATTAATAACAACTTATTTTTTAATATAATAAGCTATAATATATTATATAAAATTTATATTAATTTTAATAAAATTGTTAATATATTTGTTAAAAAAAACAAAATATTAAAATATAACTATATTATTTTAATTATATATAATATTGTTATTACTATTACTATTATAACTAATAAAACAATTATTAATAATAATAAAAATAATGTTGCAATTATATTTAAACAATATAAAAAAAAATATAAAAGTATTAAAAAATATTAAAAAAAAAAAGAAATGTTAAAATAAAAGTAAAAAAAATAACGATATAATATTTTTACGTTAATATTTTTATATTTATAAATATATATAATATTTTATTTTTTAGTTTTAAATTTATTATATTGCTTTTATATTTTTAAACTTTATATTAGTTTTTTAATTAACTATATTTTCTGCTGCAGTTTATTTTTTTGTTTTATTTCAATTTTATTTTTTTTGCTTTATTAATTTATTATTTTTTTTTTTATATTTTATTTTTTAACTATTATTTTTTTTTTTAATTAATTATACTAAGTTTTTTTTTTTTAATTTAGTTTATATTTTAAAATTTATTTATTATTTTATTTAATTAAATTAAAAAAAATTATATTTGTTTTATTAATTTTATTATATTATATTTTAACAGCTTTTTTATTATTTATATTTTTATAACAATTTAATATATTTAAAAGCTTTTTAATTATTAATAACAAGTTTATTTAATATATTATAGCTATATTTTATATTGTTATAACAATATTGTTTGTTATTTTTGTTTAATTTTTAAATATATTTGTTTAAATATTTAGTAGTTATTAGCTTTAAAATAAAAACTGTATATATAAACTAATATATTTTACAAATATTTAAATATTTAATATTATATATAATTTAATAAAATATAAATTATATTAAAACTATTAAAATAATATAACGTTATAAAAAATAAGTTGATTAAATTATTAAAATTTAGTTAATTTTTGTTTTATTTAAGTTTTTTAGTTAAAAATAGTATTTTTATTATATAAATATATATTTAATAGCTATTTTTTAAAAAAATTTTTACATTTAAAATATACTATTGTTTAATTATAATTTTTACTATTATATTTTTATATTTATAAAAATAACTAAAATAACTATAATTTTTTTTTTAAAATATATAATATATATAAATAAATATTATATAATTTGTTTTAATATATAAACTAATATTTATATAGCTTATATATTAAAATAATTAATTATTAATATATATTATATTTATTTAATAGCTTAAAACTTTTTTTAAACTAGTTTATATAAAAATATTTTATTTAGCTTTGCTATTACTTTATTTACTTTTTTTTTTTTTTTTTTTTTTTTTTAATATAGCTTAGTTTTTTTATATTGTTTTTGCTAGTTTAGTAACATTTAAAATATAAACTGATTATAAAGCACTACAATTTCGCTTTTTAAGTTTTTGAAGTATTTTTGCTTTTTTTTTTAAAATTATAAATATATAAAAAACTTTTTTATTATTTTTTAATACTTTTGTTTTTTTCGAATATTAGTTATAATTGCTGCTTTTTTTTATTGTAACTTCTTTTATTTTAATATAAATATACTAGTATTTTCTTTTTTATTGTTTTATTGTTAGTTATTTAATTATTACTTTTTTTTGTAAAATATATTAATAGTAATATATTATATTAGCTAATTTTAAATCTATTTATTTATTTAAATAAATTTATAGTAATATTTATAGTTTTATTTTAATAATATGCTATTTTTTTTTTTATATATTTATTTATTAATTAATACAACTTATAAATTTAAACTATTTTTAACTATATATAAAATCAATTTATTTATTTAAATATTATATTAGTACTATTATTTGTTTTAAAAAATTATATGCTTAATATATATTATAGCTATAAATACTTAAAATAAATATTATATATATTTATATGTTTATTTTTTATTTAACTTTATATTTTTTTTATTAAATATTGTATTGTTTTTACTTTGTACTAATATTATTTAAAATATTATATTTTTTTAATATATTAGTTACAAAGTATTTTATAATTTTATATATATTAATTAAAGTTATTATTTAATACTTTTATAGTTTTATATTATATTTTTTTTTTTATAAATTATAAACAGCTATATTGCTTAGTTTTATATATTAAGCTTTTTAATATATTAAATATATTAAAGTTTAATTTAAACTAATAGCTAATATTTTATAAATTTTTGTAAATTTTTTACTACTTAATAAAATATTAAATATTTTTTAAAATAACTAATTTAAATTATATAACTTATTTTTTTAATTTTATATACTTTTTTATACTAGTTAAATTTAGTTTATTGTTACTTTTTATTTTATTATAAACTTATATGCATTATGTTTTTATAAAAAACTTTATTGTTATAAACAAGCTAAAAAGCTACTTTTTGAGCTTTTTTAACTAGTACTAATTTAAGTTCCGATTTAATTATATTAGAAGTTTTAACTTATAACTAATAAACTTTTAGTTTAAATTTAAAAAAAAAAATTAAAAAAGCTATTAAAAACTTTTTATAGCTTTTTTATTTCAAGTTTAATATTAAATACTAAATTAAAAATAGTTTAGCTAATATTAAAACGTTATTTAAAAAACTATTTGTTACTTTTATATTTTACAAATTATTTTTTGTAAAAACTTACTTTTAATACTAACTTAGTTTTTATAAAGCAATAAATAAACTTGTTAATATTTAGTTTTAACAACTGCAAAAACTATTAAACTATTAATAAATAAACAAGTTTAAACTAACTAGCAAAAAAAATTAAAATTTTTTTTACAGTATATTTAGTTTTGTTTTTTATTTTTAATATATTTTTATAATATTAAAATCGTTTAAAATTGATTTTACTTTTAAAATTAAACTAAGTATAAAATTATTAAACAATAAGCTAAAAATAAAGCTAAAATTAATAGTTTTTTTTAATATAAAAATTATATTTTATTTTAATTTTTTTTTAAGCTAATTTAAAATTTCTATTAAATATATACTTTTTTATATTTTCGATTTGTTTTTTATAAAAGTTCGCTATATTGTAGTACTTATATATTTATTTTTATATAATTAATAAATTTTTTTTATATATAACTATTATTTAAAATTTACAATTATATAAAACTTAAGTATTAAAACAGTTTAAACTTAGTTTTATTTTATTAAGCTGAATTTTTTATATAAATTAGTTATATTAAAGCTGCTAGTTAATATTAGTTAGCAATATAATTAAATATTTTAGCAAACTTAACAATAAATATATAAATATTATATTTTTAAATTAGTACGTACTTTTTTTTTTGAAAAAAGTTTTATTAACTATTTATAATTCAAGTTATATATTAAAATTAAAACAAATTGTAAAAAAAAAAAACGCGATTGTTTATAACTAAACAAAATAAGCTAGTATTTATATTAATATTGTTTAATAAAATAATAATTTTAAAAAAAAAAATAAAGCTAAAAAAAGTAATAAAGCTAAAAAAAAAAATAAAGCTAAAAAAAATAAATCAGCTAAAAAAAATAATAAAGCTAAAAAAAATAATAAAACTAAAAAAAATAATAAATTTAAAAAAAATAATAAATATAAAAAAACTAATAAATATAAAAAAGCTAATAAATGTAAAAAAAATATTAATTTTAATTAAAAATTTACTTTTTTTTACTAGTTTATTTATTTGCTGCTAATAAAACATACTATTATAATATAAGTAATAAATACTTTTTTATATATATATTTTACTAGCTTAGTTTTTTATACTTTAAAACAGCAAGTATAATTTGTTTATAAATTAAAATAGTAAAATAAATTAGCTAGATTTTTTTTTAGCACTAGCGTAAAATTATTCGAATATATATTAAAACTTGCAAATTTTTATATTTTTGTATTAATATTTAATAAAAGTTTTTTTTAACATGTTTTTAATTTATATGCAATAATTAAATATATTATAAATTATTTAACTAGTTATAAAATTGTAGCTATAATACTAGTTATATTATTAAATTTTTTATTTAATAGTTTTTTAAACTTGTTTATTAGTTATTTGTTTTTTTTAAAAACGAAAGTATATTTATTTAAGTATTAAAATAAAACATGCAATATATATATAATACAATTTAAAAAACTGCTTATAGCTATTTCGATTATTTTTAAAAATATAAAGCAATAAAACTAGTAGTTTAAAAAAACAATCAAACAATATTAATATAAAAAAACTACTATAAATTATATATAGCAATTTAATTAGTTAATATTAAAAGTATAAAATGCTATAAATTGTTTATATTTATGCTTTATAATAAAAAACTATTTTTTTGTTAACTAATAAATAAAAAATAAAAATTTAAAGCTGTAATAACTAAATTAATAAAACTTTTTGTAGCTATATTTTTTTTACTGTTTAATTATATTAAAATACTTTGTTGTATTATAATAATTTTTAAACAAAGTTATAAAATTTAACTTTTAAAAGCTTAAATAAACTTATTTATATATAATATTTTTTAAGCTTTGTTTAATTAATATTATTAAATATTTTTTAAGTTTATTAAATTAACATTATAAATTTAATAATATAATATTATATTTTAAAATTTATAATTTATAATTTAAATATATAATATATAAATTTTATTTTTTAATATATAAATTTTTTTAATAATATTATAATAATAAATTTAATATTTTAATTTTTAATTTAAAATAAAAATTATTATTAAAACTTTATTATATAATATTATTAAATTATAAATTATAAATTATAAATTATAAATTATAAATTATAAATTATAAATTATAAATTATAAATTATAAATTATAAATTATAAATTATAAATTATAAATTATAAATTATAAATTATAAATTATAAATTATAAATTATAAATTATAAATTATAAATTATAAATTATAAATTATAAATTATAAATTATAAATTATAAATTATAAATTATAAATTATAAATTATAAATTTTATTATATTATTATATTTATTTTTTTAATTTAAATATTTAAATTATATTTAAACTATTTTTATAAAAAAATATATTAATTTATATATTATAACTTTAGTTTTTTTTTTATTTTTTTAAAATTTTATAAAATATAATTTTTTATAAATAAAATATATAATATAACTATATTAAAACAATATAAATAATATAACTATTTAAAAATTAAATTACTTAAGTTATTAAAACTTAGTTTTTTTTTTTTTTATTTAAAATAGTTAGTTTATACTAGTACTAAAAATAGTTAATACATTTTTTATATAGCTTTTTTTAAAAGTCTGTTATATTTAAATATATGTTTGTATTATTTATTTACTGTTTTTTTACGCTGTAAATCTTTAGAAATAATTTTTATAACTATAGTTAATTTTTTAAAATATATAGTATATATATATTATATATTTCGTTTTAATATATTAATATTTTTTAATATTATTTACATAAATAATTAAACAATATATATTAAAACAAAATATATAATATATATATACTATATATATTAAAAAGCTTATTACTGTTATATTAATTTTATTTAAAAATTTAAAGCTTAAAAAAACAATAAATAAATAATATAATTATATATTAAAAAATAGCAAACTTTAAAAAAGCTGTTTAAAAATATAGCTATTTATATATATTATTAGCTTTAATTAGCTATATTAAATAAAATAAAAAAAAACTAAGACTTAATAAATCATTTATATTTTTTTAATATAAAAGTTTAATATATTAATATTATTTATTTAGTTTATTAAATTATTTGTTTTTGTTAATATTTATAGTTTATTTTTTAAAATATATAATATATATATTATATATTTTGTTTTAATATTAAAACTTCTTTTTTGCTATTAATATATATTAACTAAATCATTTGTTTATACTTTTAAATGTTTTATATAAACATTTGTTATTAATATTAATTAATAAAAAAGCAGCTAATTAAGTTTATGTTTAAGCTTTAGCTTATTAATAAAAATTAAATAATTATATAAGTTTTAATTTAGTTAAAACTTTTTGTTTATTGAATTGTTTTTTTATAACTTAAATCTTTACTTTTTAAATCTGTTTATTTTTATATTTTTTTTAATTTATTTGTTAACTTTTATTTGCTGCTTTAAAATATTAAACTAATATTTTATTATTAAATGTTTTAACATATTTATTTTTGTTTCAACTGTTTTTAATTTAATATATTTTTATTTTAGCTTAATAATATTAAAGATTTTAGATTTTAGTTAAATATTAAATTTTGTTGTTTTTTTTTTTATTTTGTTAAATATAGTTATATTTTTTTTTAAAAATATAAAACTAACAAAATTATATTTATACAAAATAATTTTTTTTTTGTTTTTATTTTTTTTATTTAAATTAAAGTTAAACTTGTTAAGCTTTAATTGTTTATTAAAATTTTGATTTTTTGTTTTGTTTTTATTTATTTTATAAATAGTACTTGTTTTTATTTTTAAAAAATTGCTTAGTTATTTTTTTTGTTCAAAATTTATAATATAATTAAGTTTATATATAAAAATTTAAAAAAAGCTAATAAAAAATATAAACTAGTTTAATTTATAATATATTTTTTAAACTTTTTTTTATGTTATATAATATATAGCTATAATAAATAGAAATAAAGTTGCTAGTTTAAACAATTTTACTGTTTTTATATATATATTTTTAAAACGTTTATAATAGTTTTTTATAACAAAGCTTATTGTTTTTTAAAATTTATATTTATTTTTTAAACAAAATTTAATTAAAACAAAAATATTTTAAACTTTAAATTTGCTATAAAGTTTGCATTAATTTATAATTTGTTTTAATACTATATTATGCTATGTTTTAAAAACTTTAGTATTTTGTAGTATTTTTTTTAATATTACAATTTAAAAAATATATTTGTTAAAGCTTTTATTATAATTTAGTTCAAATTTAATTTTAGCTATTATATTATAAAGTTGTTTAAATATTTTATATAAACAATATAATTTGCTTATTTTTTTTATAAAATATAAAATGTTTTTAAAACATAAAATATTTGTTAATTTTGCAAATTAGCTAGTTTTGCAGTAATTTATAACTTTTAAATATAATTAAGCTAGTTTTAAATATTATAAGCTTTTTAGTTTTTTTAGTAAATAATTTGCTTAAACAAAATAAATATAAACAATAGTATTAAAAATATTGTTTTTTATATAATTAACAAAAAATAAAATGTAGTTTTTAAGTTTTATTTTTTGTTTAAGCTATAGCAATTTTATTTATTTATAAATTATAAATAAATAGTTTTATTTTAGTAAAATAAAACTTTAGTTTTAAATAATAAAAAAATTGTTACTATTTAAGTTGCTATTAAAACATATAAATAAAATATTACAGTTACTATTTGCAGAAAATACTATAATATTTTATAAGTAACAAAATATAAACACATTTATAGCTTTTATAATACAAATATTTTTTAAATATAAAAATAAATTTTGACTTATTATATATAATCTTTTGATTATTATATAGTTATTTAATCTATTTATTAGTTCTTTAAGTTTTAGCACTTAAATAAAAATCTATAAAAATTTATTGCTTGTAGTACTAGCAGTTAAAAACTATTAATATTTAATGTTATATAGCTTACAATAATTACAAAGTATAAAAGTTTTATTTATATAACTAAAAACAAAAACGCTTTTTTTAACTATAATGTATATTTTTTTACAAAATATATATAAAAATTAAACATGTTATATTTAAAACATACTTATAATAAATAGCTAAACTTTTATATTATTAACAGCTTTTTTATATATATAGTTTAATTTAATTTAATTAGAATTAAAAATTATATAAAAAAATAAAATTTTTAAATTTATATAAAATAAATTTATATAAAAAAAAAAGTTATTATTATATATATTATTTACTATTTTTATTACTATAAATTTGTTTGTTTAAAAAAATAAACTAAACTATAACTTTGCAAATTTAATTATAAGTTTAGCAAAATAGCTATATTTATTAAATATACAAATTTTTTATAGCAGCTTTAAATATTATAGTTTAGTTTTAATTTTATACATTTATTTGTTTATATTAATATTTATTTTTTTATTTTAAAATAGCTTATTTAAAAAAGAAAAAAATTAAACTATAGCTAATATATTCTGCTAATTAATATAAATATATATAACTTTACTATAACGCTTAAAACATTTAAATAAATCAAATATTGTTATATTAAACAGTAAAACAGACATTTTAATATATAAGTTATTTTAATTTTTTTAGTTATTTTTAAAATTATATATTTTTATAGCTAGCGATTTATTATAGCTGCTTATATTACTTTTAGTAACAAAAAATATAAAAAATATAAAAAATATTACATAATTTATTATAGTAGTTATATTAGTAAGCAATAAAATTTGAACTTTTATAGTTTATATATTGTTTTAAAGCTAGCAAAACTATAATTATAAAAGTTAATATAGCAGTTTTTGTTTATAAAGTTATATAAAATACTTATTAATTATAAAAGTTGATTAGTTGTTATAAACTTGGTTGTATTTATAATATAACAAAGTAATTAGTTATTATTTGTTATATATATATTTTAAAACTAATAAAAGCAAAAGTTATAAATATAAAGTTATAATTGTTAATAATAAAAAGTAGCATTATTTTTATTGTTATATATATGTTTGCAATATAACTAAAAGTAAGAAAAAAACTAGAAAAATTAAAAAAAAAAAACATAAAAAAAAAAAGAAAAAAAAACGGGATATTTTTATATACTTTTTTTAAAAACTTTTATTTATAACATATAGCTAAATAAAACAGCTAAATTATTGTACAAAATATAAAAAAAAAAGCTATTTTTTTTATTAAAAGTATACAATAAATAAAAAAATATTTTGTAATAATATTTTAGTTAAAAACTATTAGAAATATTAAAGCAGTTATGTTTTATTAATTACTAAAGTATTACTTTTTATAATAAAAATAACATATATTTAATATAAAGTTAATTAATAAAATAGCTATAATATTATTGTTTGAAATTTATAGTATATATTTATTAGTTTAATAAGTACTTATATATAAAAGCTTAAACTTAAGCAAAATTTTAGTTAAAAAAACGTTTTAAAAGTATATAAAATGCTTTAGTTTAGTTTTTTAGCTTTTAAAAACTTATGCTTTAGTTTAATTTTTTTTTAATTGTAATAAATAATTAATTTAATTTATATATTTGTAGCTGCTATTACTATATAAAACTGCTTATAAAAAATATAAGTATTTTTAACTATTTGTTAATAAAACTATTAAAATTAAACTTATAAAATTATATTTAATTTTTAGTTGTTTAAAAACACATTTTAATATATTATATAAAATTAAGTTAAACTATATATAAAGTAGCTAAATTGTTAAATGTTTGCTAAAACATATAATTGTTATATAGCAAAAAACTTTAAGCTATATTATTTATAAATAAAATTTATTAAATAATAACTTTTTAATTTAATATATATAAATTAATTATAAAAATATATTTGTTTAATTAATTTAATAAATAAAAAAATAAGTAATTTTAAAAAATAATTGTGTATTTTTTAAAACTATTAACTGCTATAAAACAGTATAACTATAAAATAACTTTTTAAATTTTATATTTTTAAACTTTTTCTATGTTAAAAAAAACATTAGATTTAATTTAAGTTAACTAATTAATATATTTTTTTTGTAACTATATTGTTTATGCTAATTTAATAGTTAAAAAGTTTGTTTTAAGCTATATATATAAATATAGTTCTAGTTATTATTACTTATGTTATATATTTAAATTTTTTTGTATTTTAGTTAATTTGCTGCGTTTTTTTAAGTAAATAACAAATACTTTATATAAAGTTTTTTAAACATTTTTAAAAAAGTAAAAAAGAGTTAAACATTTTGTTTTTTTAACTTTGGATTTTATAAACTAGTTAATTTTTTAAATTAAATCTATTTTAATTTAATTAAAACTTTTATATTGCTGTAATAATAATATTAAATAGATTTATTTATATAATTAAAAGTTTTAAAAGTTATTTTAAACTATTGTTTGTTAATTTAAACTTATAATATATAAGCTTATTTAAAAAAAGTAAAATTAATTTATTTTATTATAATATAAATATTATTAACATTATTAAATGTTTTATATATTTTTTAATATATAATTTATAATTATTTATTAATATATATATATTATTAATTTTTTATTATATTAATAAATAAATATTTTTAAAGTTATTTTATTATTAATATAATTATTTATTATTAATAAATTAATAAATTAATTTTTATAAATTTTTTAATATTAATTATTATAAATTATTATATAATTTATTTAAAACTTTAATATAATATTTTTTATTTATATTATAATATAAAAAAAATAAAAATAAAAATAATAATTTATAAAATAATGTTAATTTATTATATAAAATAATTATAATATATATAAAAAAATAATTTTATATTTTAATTTTTAATATTTATAATAATAAAATATTATTTATATATTTTAATATTATTAAATTATAATAAAAAATAAACAACATTGTTAATATTTTTATAATATTAATAATATATATTATAAATAATATAAAATAAAAAAAAATAATTATATATATATTGTTAAAATTTAAAAGCTAAAATTTAAAAAAGTACTAATATACTTATATATATTTATTTTGTATATGTTTCAAAAAAGATTTTTTTTTTTTTTAAGCTTTAGTTTTATATAATATATACTATTAACTATATATTACTTATTATATTATATTTAATTTATAATTACTTTTAGTTTATAATATATATAAAACAACTTTTTTAATATAAAAAGTTAAAACTATATATTAATATTAAATATATAAACATTTACTATATTTTAAAAAGTTAGCTATGTTTGTTTTAATTATATATAAACATTAAATAAGTATAAACTAAGTTTTTTAATAAATCGTTTATATATTTATAATATAACTAATTATATAATATATAAACAACTTATATATATTTACTACTTATTTATATTATTTGTTTTTATAGTGTTTATAATTTTAGTTTAATTAAATTTATAAAAAAACAAACTAACAAAGTTTAAATAAATAAATCAACTTATTTTTTTTATAACTATGTTATTTATACTGTTTTAATATATTATATATTATTTAAATATTTGAAATATAGCTTAAGTTATATAGTGCAGTAATTTTTATATACTATATAATATAGCACAAAAAATTATAACTAATACATTATTCAAATTAAATTATTTCTTTATTATTAACTGTAATAATTTAAAATAATATAAAAATATATAATTTAGTTTATTAATTTTGCTAAATAAGTAAAAAAACTTTATTATATATACAAATAAAATGTTTGAGCTTTTTTATTTTATTTAAAACTTAAAGTAACTATTTAATTTAATATATATTTAATAAAATAAAGCTATAAAATTAATTATAGTTTATTATATATTATATTAATATAAGCTAGTTATACTAACTTTTTATATATGTACTTTTTTATAATTTATTTGTTACAAACTAAATTAATATTTATTTAAGCTACAAAAAATATATATAGTTTAATATATTGTTATTAGTATTAAACAAAAATATTAACTATAGTTTTTTATGTTTATATATTTTAGTTTGTATAAGTTATAACTAAACATGCAAATATAACAGTACTTAAAATAAAACAAAAGCATACAATTATACTGTTTGTTTTAACAAAGCAATGCTTAACTGTTTGTATTTGTTTTATTTGTATAAAACATTTAATATATATTATGCTTATTATAACTACTTATTATACTTTAAAAGCAGTTTTTTTTTTTTTCGCTTTTATTTAATTAATATATATAGTGTATTTTTTTTTTGCTTTAGTTTATTTAAAAGTTATAACTTGCGTTTGTTTTTACTTAATATTATTTAGTTGAACTAGCAAAAACTACAACTAGCTGCAAATATATAATATTATATACTATTGTATACGCTAAAGCTTGTTTTTATTTTTACTTAGTAATTTATAGCGCAAAAATTTGAGCTGCTAACTAAGTTTATATAGCTTGTTATTAATAGTCCATTTATTTTTAACTTTTTAATAAACAATAAATATACTTGTTATTATATTTTGTTAGTTATATTTTTTTTATATAAATAATTTAATTTATAAATACTTTATTTATAAAGTAGTAAATATTTCTGTTGTTTTATTCGCTAGTATTTTTTATATAGTGTATTTTATTAACATATTTATTTATATAAATATTTTTTTACAAAATATAAATATTAACTATAAACTGTTTATATAAAATAAAAAATATAAAGTTATATTTTATAACAGTAGTAATTAAACAATAGTATTAATTTTTGTTAATAGTAATAGTGTATATAAAAGTTAGTTAATATTACTAGTAGTATATTTATTAAAAAAAATGTTATGTTTTAGTGTTATATTATATATTTATTATATAAAGTTAAATTGATATAATTAAAAGTTATATATAATGTTATAAAGTATAAAATATATAACTTTTTTTAAATACAAAAATAAAATTTAAATATACTAAAAAACAACTAGTTAAACTACTTTTAAAAACCAACTTGTTTATTTTAGTTAGCTTTTTTTTACTGTTATTTTATTAGCTTTGTACTATTTTTTTATATTTATATTTTAAAAAAACTTTATTTGACTTTTATTTTAATATATTTATAGCTTTTAATTAGTTTTAACTTTTTTTTTTTTTTTTTTATTTAGTTTTTAAGTTATAAACTATATATTTATTTGTAGATTTTTGCAGTATAAACTTTATTAGTTATTATATAACTTAGTACTATATAATATTTCAAACTTTGAGCTTGCTTTATTAGCTATAAAATTATACTATATTTATATAGTTAACGCAAGCGATATTTTTACATTTAATATATATTAATTAGCTATATTAAACTTTATGTAAACTTTTTTATATAATTAGTTTATTTTAAAACAAATAGTTTTAGTATAAAATTTTACAAAACATGTTAATATAACATAGTTAATAACACTAAAAATATACAATTATTTTTTTAAAACTGTTTTATATTTTTTTTATATTGTTAAAAGTTAATAAATAGTTATAGCTAATTTTTTATAATATTATATAAATAATTTACTTATTATATTTTATTACTATATAGACTTTTTTTACAAATTGTTTTATAACTTATATTATTTATACTTGAAGTTTTATTATAGTTGTTATAGCTAAAAAAAAAAAGCTTTAAACTTTTAATAAATAATTTAAAAACTTTATTATATATTATAACATTACTTATAGTATATAAATACAAATACTATATAACAAATTATTTTAGTTTATAATGTAGCTTTTAATACTAAAAATAGCAACTAAATTAATTGTAACAGCTACTATAGTAAATAATAAATAACTAGTTAATTAGTTATATAAGTATTTATATAATAAACTTATAAACAGCACTAAAAAGTCTCGTTTTAAATTCTATAACATTTTATAATATAAGTTATACTATTTAAAGTACTAATTTTATAACTAAGCTTTAATTTTATTAATAATAACAAAACAATTAATTTAAATAGTTTAATAAATATAGTATAGTTTTAATAGCTAAATATTATAACTTAATATATTTAATATACACTTTGTAAACAGTATATTAATACTAAACTATTACAAAATTTAGTTTAACAAAAAACCAAGCTTAATTATAAATAACTAAATTATTAAAAGTTATACAATATTTATATTAATATAAAAATAAATTAATAAATATAAATTATAAATAAAAATTTATTATATAAATAAAGTTAAATTATATTTATTTAAATAAATTTTAATTGCTTTGTTTTGTTTATTTAATATTTAGTTAATGTTAATTAATATATAAATAACAATATTAAAATCTATTTTTTTTTAATAACAAATATATATTTAAGTTAAAAAACAATTAATTATATATTATATAGTTTATAATAATATATGTTTATATAAGCTTTAAAAAATAGCTTTTTTATATAAGTTTATATTATAGTTAAAAAAAAATAATAAATAATAAGTAGTAAATAAATTAAATAATAAAATAAAGCTTTATTATATTATATTGTTTTAAATAACAAAAAGTTGCAAAATAAACAATAGCTGTTGCAGTATTTTTTGTTTTTGTAAAATTAAACAGTAATTTATAAGCAAAAATATATATAAAAATAAAAGTATTATAAAAAAACAGTTCAATATTATAGCATGTACTAAATAAAGCTACACATTTTTTTATATATATTTAGCTTTACTTGCTTTTATTAATCAACTTTTTTTACTTTTTAGTTTTTTATTTATTTATTGCTTTAGTTTACAATTTTACTTTTTTTTTTATTGCTATATAACTTATTTTGCTTTGTATACTTTTTTTTCGCTTTTTAAATTATTTAGTAATTATACTTTTGCTATATATATTATATTATAAAACATTAAACTTTTATAAAACTAGAAATTTTAATACTTATTTTTATTAATATTTATTTTTATTTATATGCTTTAATTACTTTATTAATAATATAAAATCGAATGTAAAAACTTAGTATTATATACTATTATAAACTGTTACTTCGTTTTAAATTTATTGTTACTTTTATTTTTTAAATTTAAACAGTTAAATATTAAAATAAATTAAATAGTACAAGCAAGTAAAAACAAGCTAATTTAAAATTAATATAACATATTATTTCTATATTTTAAAAATATGTTTAAGTATTATTTATTTTTTTTAAATAGTTATATATTAAAAGTTAAAAAGTTTTACAATAAAAATTTAAAGTTTTAAAGTTTTAAAAGTTTAGCTAGTACAATAGTTAATTTTATATTTAAACAGTTAAAACTTAACTATATATTACAAAAAAGCATATATTATATTATAATAAAAGTTAAAGCTTAACTATTACTGTTTAATAGCTTTTTAATTTATAAAATAATATTAGTTATTTTTTTTACTAATAAATAAACTATTAAACAAATATTAATAATGTTATAATATTATTAATAATAAGCTATAGTAGCTAGTTATAAATATCAAAATTTACTAATAAAAATAAAGTTTAAAAAGTTAAATTATATATTAATTTTTTATTTTTTGTTTTATAGCTATATAAAATGTTGTATTGTACTATATATTAAAAACAATAGTATTAATTAATAAATATACATTATAAAGTATAAAAAATAAATACTGCTTTTGCAATTCTACTATATTGTAAGTTTTTGTAAAAGCTAGCTCAAAAAAACAAGTATTATATAAATTGCTAATTAAATATTAACTGAAGCATATAATATGCATTAATTTAGTTTTAATAATATATAATATATAAACTAGTTTATAAATAGCACTATAGCAAATAACTTAAACGTTTTAATTTTACAACTTTATAACATTATAAACTATATTATAAAAGTTTTAACTAGTATACAAGTTTTTAAATAGTTGTTAAATATAATTAGTACTTTTTATATAACATTTAACGCTTTAAAAATTTTAATTTATATATAGTTTAGTATATAAAGTACACTTAAGCTAATTTACTATATATAAATAATTAATAAACAAGATTTATTTGCAACTTTTAATTTTATTCTAATAAGCTTTTTTTACCTAGGCTTACAGTAATAGAAAATATAAATCAAACCTCTTTTAGGACTAGCGTATTCTTTAGCACTTTGATAAAGTGTCAAACCTCTTTTAGGACTAGTGTGTTTTTTAACACTAAAAATTCAATTGTTGTTTTTTTTATATTTATAGTTTATTTTATATTTATTATTTTTTATAGTAGGTCAAACTTTTTTTTGGACTAGTGTATTCTTTAGCACTTTGATAAAGTGGCAAAAAATTCAACAGTTGTTTTTTTTATATTTATTATTTATTATAGTTTATTTTATATTTATTATTTATTATAGTTTATTATATATTTATTATTTATTATAATTTATTTTCTATTTATTATTTACTATAGTTTTTATATAGTTATTATTTACTATAGTTTATTATATATTTATTATTTATTATAGTAAGTTAAACTTAACGCTTATATTTTAATAAGCTTTTTTTACCTAGGCTTACAGTAATAGAAAATATAGGTCAAACCTCTTTTAGGACTAGCGTATTCTTTAGCACTTTGATAAAGTGTCAAACCTCTTTTAGGACTAGTGTGTTTTTTAACACTAAGAATTCAATTGTTGTTTTTTTTATATTTATAGTTTATTTTATATTTATTATTTTTTATAGTAGGTCAAACCTCTTTTTGGACTAGTGTATTCTTTGGCACTTTGATAAAGTGGCAAAGAATTCAACAATTGTTTTTTTTATATTTATTATTTATTATAGTTTATTTTATATTTATTATTTATTATAGTTTATTATATATTTATTATTTATTATAATTTATTTTCTATTTATTATTTACTATAGTTTATTATATAGTTATTATTTACTATAGTTTATTATATATTTATTATTTATTATAGTAAGTCAAACTTAACGCTTATATTTTGAAGATTTTTCGGTTTAGGGTTAAAATAAAATTCATAATAATAATACATATATTAAAAAATTCCAAAATATATAATTTAAATAATATATATAATGCATAAAATATAAATAAATATATAAAATTTATAAATTATATTTTATATATAACATATATTAAATATACAAATTGTATAAAATGTATAAAATATATAAAATATATAAAATATATATATAATATAAAATAACTATAATATATTAAATAAATAAAATATATAAAATGTATAAAATGTATAAACTATATAAAATATATAAAATATATAAAATATACAAAATGTATAAAATGGATAAATTGTATAAAATGTATAAAATATATAAACAAAATATAATATATCAAATTAATAAAATATACAAAATGTATAAAATGGATAAATTGTATAAAATGTATAAAATATATAAACAAAATATAATATATCAAATTAATAAAATATCCAAAATGTATAAAATGTATAAAATGTATAAAATATATAAAATGTATAAAATATATAAAATGTATAAAATATATAAAATATATAAAATGTAAAAACTATATAAAATGTATAAAATATATAAAATATATAAACAATATATAATATATTAAATTAATAAAATATACAAAATGTATAAAATATATAAAATATATAAAATGTATAAAATGTATAAAATATAAAACATATATAAAATATATAAAATATATAAAATATATAAAATAGTTTAAATATATATATATAATTTAAATTTTAATATAGTTATTTATTTTTAAAATTCTTTTATTATATATTTAATAATAATTAATTTATATAAATTTATTATAATATTAATATTTATTATTTAAACTATTTTAATTTTTATATATTAAAATGTTATTTATTAACTAATATAATTAAAACTTAATATTAATATTTAATATATTATATATAAACATTTAATAATTAATTTATAGCTTTTATTTATTTATTATATTATTTGAATTATTAATATAAAATACTTTCAATTTATATATATTAATATTATAGTTAATAATATAATATTAAATTAAATTAAGTATTATTTCAATTAATAATACTTTTTTTAAATTCAATATAATTTATTATTATTTTTAATCAATTTTATATATATAAAATATAATTATTTATATATATTTAATAATAATAATATTTTTTTTTATTTATAATTTTATTAATATTATAAACATAAAAATAAAATAAAGTTTTATAACTTAAAAAGATTTATATAATAAAAATATTATTATAAATATAATAACAATATATTTATATTTATTAATGTTTATAATAATTTTAAACTTTTTATATTTATAATATATAATTTTATATTTAATAATTTAAACAATATTTTATTTATATAATTAATATTTTATATTATAATTTATTAAATAACTATAATTAATCTAAATATTAAATTATATATTATATTTATATTTAATTTTTAATTTAAATTATTATAATATTTTATATAAATTAATTAAATGTATTTTTTAATTAAATTATTAAATTTATTATATATTATATAATAATATTATTTTTTATATTTTATAATTTAAAGTTAAAATTATTTATAAATAAAATAAACATTAATTATTAAATATATTTAAAAAATATTATTTTAAATAGTTTTTATATTTATATACATTTAATATTTGTAATTTATAATTTAAAATATATATAAATTTATATTAAATAATTAAGTAAATATTTTTAAAATTTTTAATTAATTATAAATTAAAAATATAAAAAAATAAATTATATATATTAATTTAATTTAGTTAATATTTATAATTTATAATTATAAAATTATAGTAAATAAAATTTAAAAAGTATAATATATTAAATAAACTATATAATAAATATAATAAATATTATTTTATTAAAAATATAAAATATTTAATAATTAAAAAATAATAAAAATTATAAAAATATAACAATTTTATTATATTATAAAAAGTATTTTAATATAATTTAAATTTAATTTTAAATATAAATATTTTAAATATATTTTATATTATATTTTTATTTATTTATATATATTTATTTAATTTTTATTTATTTTTATATTATTGATATTTATTTTATATTAATTTAAATTTAAATAAAATTTTTCATAAATAAAATATATTTATATTATATAAATAATAAAATTAATTTTTAAATATATTGAATTTATTTATTAAACAAAATTATATTTAAATTTAAACTTATATTATTTAATAAATATAGTTTAAAAAATATTTGAAATATATATATAATATAATAATAAAGTTATATATTAATTAAATAATATATATAATATAGCTTTATAAAATTTATTTAAAATGTTTATAATTTTAAACTTTTTATTTTAATTAATTTAAATATATTATTATATATATTAAATTTATAATTATATTTTTATTATTTAAATTATAACAAGTTATAAATTAAAGTTAACTTTAAATATTTGTTTAACTTAATTAAAATTTTGTTTTATTTTTTTTATATTAATTATATATATTTAATTAAAACACTAGATATTATATTGTACTTTTTGCGTTTTTTTATTTTTTTATTATATATTTAATAAAAATATTAAATATTGTATTATATTTTTTGCTTTTTTTTATTTTTTAATTATATATTTAATAAAAACAACAGATTTAATGTTATATTTTTTGCTTTTTTTTATTTTTTAATTATATATTTAATAAAAACAACAGATTTAGTGTTATATTTTTTGCTTTTTTTTATTTTTTAACTATATATTTAATAAAAACATTAAATATTATATTATATTTTTTGCTTTTTTTTATTTTTTTATTATTTATTTAATTAAATATTAAACAATATATTTAATATATAAACTAATTACTATTTAATAATACAATTATATATTTATAACAATAAATTAATATATTATTAAATAATAAATAATTATAAATTTATTTATTTATATATATTAAATTTATTATATATATATAAATTTTTAGTTATAATAACTTTTATATTTAATTAAATAAATTGTTAAACTTTTTTAAAATATATTATAAGTTTGTAATATTAATAGTTAATATTTAACTAATTATTAATAACTATTATTTATTTTTATTTTTTATTTTTTTATATTTAATTATATATATTAAAAATAAAATATTTAATATATAATTATTTTATTATTTAAATAGTTTATTAAAAAATAAAATATTTAATATATAGTTATTTTAATATTTAAATATTTTTAGTTTTAATTAAAAAATTAAAAAACAAAATATTTTATATTTATTTATTTTTTTATTTTACTTTTTTTTACTTTTTTATTTTTTACAACTTTTTTTTTTAAAAATGTGTACTTTTTTTTTTTTTATATTTTTTTTTATTAAAAATGCTTGCTTATTTTTTTAAATATTTTATTTTTTAGGTTTTTTTTTATTATATGTTTTATTTTTTATTATATATATATATTAATATATTTATAAAATAGCTAAATTATTACTAATTTTTTATAAAAAAAAAGACTTTTTTTATAATAAAAATATATAAGAGCTTTTTACTGCTTATTTAAATAATTTTTAGTTAATTTAATACTTTTTTTATAATAAAACTAAAGTTTTACTAATTAAAATACTATTAATTATAAAAGTAATATAAATATAAATTATTTATAACTATAATAAAATAAAAAATATATAAATATATAATATTAAAGTTTATAATATAACTTATTATAAATTATAAAGTAAGTTTTTTATTTACTAGTTTTATTTTATAAATATAAACATGTTTTATTTTTTTATTAATATATATAATATGTAATTTTTTTTTATATATTTTATTTATATAAAATTAAAAAATAAAATATTTAGTTTTTTATATATTTTATTTTTTAATTATTATTGCTTTTTATTGTTAATTTTTTTATAATATTAGCTATATTAAAACTATATTATAACTATTATAATATTTATATAAATATAAAAATATTTAAAGTTGCTATATTTTTAAACTTTATAAATAATAAACTATAGTTGTTAATAAATGTTAATAAAACTTATAATATAATAGTTTAATAAACAATAAACAATATATTTAGTTTTTTTAATATAAATATTAAACTAATTAATAAAAATTATTTATTATTTATTATTAGCTATATAATAATAATAGCAACAAAAAACTTACTTTTTGCATTTTTTAATTATTTTTATATTTATAGTAATAATAACTGCTTTATAATTTTTAGTTTTACTATTAAAAACTAATATTAAATATTAGCTACAATAACTTATTATTAATTTTATTAATATAAATTAAGCAGTAATTTTTATTATAAACAGTAATATATAAATAAAAACATTATTACTTTTTTTATTATTATTAACAAAGTTATATATGTTATTTTTAAAATAAATATTAATAAACTTGCTGCTAATAATATAGCTAAAAATATATTAGCTAGCTTTAAATTTACAGCTAAAACAAATATAGCTATTAAATCGTAATATATAAAACAAAAAAGCTGCAAAAAATATTACGTAATAAACTATTTAAAAAAACTAATAAACAATGCTTTTATTAATTTTTACAAGTTTTAAAGTTTTTAAAAAAAACAAAAGATTTTATTTTAACTATTTATTATTTAAAAGTAAATACTATTATTATTTATAATAAAAAGCTTATAAAAATTACTACATTTAAATATTATAAACTATAAATATATTTATAATTAAACAAAAGTTTTAATTAGTTAAAATATTATTAGTAATTTTAAATTACTAATATAAAATAAAAAAAACACTAAAATTAAAACGATTGTTTTTATTAATAATAAAAATAAACTAGAAAATTTAGTTAAATAGAATATAATTTAGCAAACTTTTAAAGTTGCAAAAAATAAACTTGAAAATAAAGCTAATAATAATAATATTGCTTTAGCTATAAAAACAGTTAAAAAAACAAAAACTTAAAAACAAAAATATATTGTTATTAATTAATTAGTAATTAGTAGCTTTATAAAAAAATCGCTTTTAGTTTAAAACACTACTTATTATTTTAAAATTAATTAAAAAAACACAAAAATAGCTTTAAATAATAAAACTATTTATTAATTTTATTAACTTATTAATAAATGCAGTTTTATTTTATTTAAAAAATAAAATATTTAATTATTTAAATATATTTTATTTTTTAATTTTATAATTTATTATTAACTTTTTTTTTTTAATAAATATAGCAAAACTTTTAAACAAAATGTTAATATTTTTATATTTTGCTTTTTTTATAAATAAATATAAAATTAACAAAACTATTATTTATAATAAAACAATAGCTTATTATATTTTAAAAATAAAAATTAAACAAATAAAAAGCTTATTAAAATATTATTTTTATTTAGTTTTTACTATATTTTTTATAACAATTTAAACTTTTTAATATTTATAAAAGTTTTTTAAAAATATATTTAAGATTTTTTTTATATATAAAAAAAACAAAACTAAATATAACTATATAAAAAAAAATCAAGTTTTAAACTAGCAAAATTTAAAAAAAATAATAACAACTATTAATAAAAAAAATTATAAAATAAACAATTTTTTTTAAAAATAAAATATTTTACTTATATTTATAAATATTTTGTTTTTAATATTTTTATTAAATTTATTTATATTAATTACTTTTAAACTAGTTAAATAGTTATTATAACATTTATATAAACTTTTTTAAATTATTATATTATAAAAACTTTATAGTTTATTAAAAATTTTATTTAATTAAAACAAAAAAAATTTAGCTTATTTAATAATAATAATTTTATTAAATTTAAGCTTAAAATAAATTTAATAAAGCAAATTTTAATAAACAAAAGTTTTAAAAAGTAAATAAAACTAAAAAAAAAAAGTAAAATCGATATTATTTTTATTTTAAAATAGTACTACTTTAGTTTATTAATTGTTAATAAAGCTTATATAGCTAAAAACTTTTAAAATATTATATATTAAATAATTGCTTTTATTTAATATAATATTATTTTGTTTTATTTAGTAATACTATTAATAAATTATTTTTGCAATATATTAAAATATTTTTGTTTAAAGTTTTTAAAACTATTAAAAACTTTATATTTATTGTTTTGTTATAATAAGTTAAAACTATATAAAAATATATTGAACTTTTATAACTTATTTAATTATGCTTTATATATTAATATAAACAGTATTAAATGTTTGTTTATATAACTTTTTTGCAAGCTTTTTTTTAAAAAACTAAAAAACTTTAATGTTTTATTATTTAAACTTAAGCTTATTTTAGTTTATTTTAAAAACAGCTATTATTAATAAACACTTTTATTTATGTTTTTTTAAATAATTATAAAACAATATAATTAAAGCTTTAATTTTTGCTATATTATAATAAGTATTATTTATTAACAAGTTTTTTTATATTAAAACATAAACATAAAAATTATAAACTTTAATAAAAACTAAATTTTTTTTAATAATAATATTTTTAATATAAAGTTTATTACAATATAAGTTATTTTAAATACTATTAAACAAAATATATATAATTTTTAATTTAAATATTATTAAAAATGTTTATATATAATATTTGAAAATTTTATAAATAAAAAATCTACAAAAAAAAAAAAACAAAATTATATTTAAAGTAAAAAAAATTTTGCTATATCTAACTTTAAAATTTAAAAAAAAACTTGATATTTTAGCTTTAAATTTAAATAATAAAAAAACATTGCGTTTTAAAAACAACTAAGTTTTATATTTAAAAAAAAAAAAAAAACAGAAATATAAAGCTTTTTTATAAAATAGCAGTTATAACAAAAACAACAATAGTTAAAATAACAAAAATAGCAAAAATAACAAAAGCAATAAAAATAACAAAAGCAGCAAAAATAATATATTTAATAAAAATAGCAATTTTAATAAAAAAAAACAACTAGCGCTATTTTTTGTTATAATAAACATTTAAAAAGTTTATAAATTAATTATAAATATTAATAACAGTAATATTAACTATATTTTTTAAAAAATAAAAAAAAATTACTACGTTGTTTTTTTTATTAATTATATTAGTTAATTTTAATATATAATTAAACAAAGCTTATTTATAGCTTATTTTATTATTTAAATTTTTAACTATATATATAAACTTAAAAATAAAAAAAATTTACTACTTTATATAGTTGTTATAATAGATTTGCTATAATTATAACAATAAATTGTTTTTTATTATACTTTATTTTGTTATAATATATTAAAAAAAAAATTAAAAATAAAATATTTAATATATTTAAATATTTTGTTTTTTAATTAAAAAAGCAAATATATTATAACTATATAGCTAAAAAATAAAATATTTAATATATTTAAATATTTTGTTTTTAAACTAAATAAATAAATATATTATAGCTATAAAACTAAAAAACAAAATATATTATTTAGTTATATATTTTATTTTTTAATAAAAGTTTTATTTAGTTTTAATATTTATTATATAAGCTATTTTATTTATTTAATAATATTAACTATTTAATAATAAAAAATTATATATTTTGTTTAATTTATTTGATTTAAATATTTTTATAATTGTATTTTATTATATAACTAAAAAACAAGCTAATATTATATTTATATTTAATAATTTTATATTAACTATAAATGTTTTAATTTATAACATATATATTATAAAAACAAATATTGATTTATATTTTTGTTATTATTACAGCTTTATTTTTTTAATTTTGTAAAATATAAACAATTTAAATTAGATTTTAAATAAACTTGTTAAAATTAAATAAAAATGTTTTATTAATTAAATAATTATTATTATATTTAAAACTATATTTAAATAGTACAAAACGATTATATAATAAAAGTTTTTTTGCTAATTTGTTATAAAAAGTAAAATTAACAAAAAAATTTATAAAAAAGTAAATATTTTAATTATATATAAAATTATTTGTTGTTTTTATAACTAGTTTACTATTTATTATATTTTAAAAACTTTTGCTTTTTTAATTTTTATTAGCAAAAAATATATAATTAAAATTATTAATATATTATTTTTTATAGCTTATTTTATATTTAATAACTTAGTAAATTGTTACTACTTAAATAATTGCAGTAAATTTAACTTTATTATAAATACTATATAATTTGTTATTAATTTTAACAATTTTAATTTTATATTGTTTACTATAATTTTAAAACTAGTTTTTTTAGTAAATTATTTTAAATAAAACTTAAATAACTGCAAATTTAAAAAAGCATTATAAAAAGTTTTTATTATTATTTAAAAAGTAAAAGCTAAGTTTGAAAAAAATATAAACTTTTAAAAAAAAAAAATCGAGAAAATAAAACTAATACAAAAAAAAACAAACGCTAAAATCGAAAAAACTAAAAAAAAAATTAAAACAAAAGTAAAAAAAGCTAAAAAAAAAGCAAAAGTAAAAATAAAAAAAAAAGCTGTTAAAAAAGCTAAAAAAAAAACTAAACAAACAATTGCAACTAAAAAAAAAAAAAAAAAAAAAAAAAGCTTAAATAACTTGTTTTATTTACAAATAAAAGTTTAATAAAAATTAAATAAAAAATAATGTTGTTTTAGCTAAAATAATTTTTAGTTTTTAATAAAAAATAAATTTAAATAATTATATAATATATTGTTATATTTTTAATATAACTAAGTTTTAATTATATATATTAAAAAATATATAAATATATTTAAAATATATAGTATATTAACTATTAATAATACTTAAATAAAAAAAAACAACTTTATAAAATATATAATAATTTGTTTTTTTATAGTAATTTTTATTTATTTAATAAAATATTTATAAGTTTATAAAAACTTAATTAATATATAAAAATTAAATTTTAATATAAAAACTTATTTAAATTTAACTATATAATTATATTTTTTTAAAAAATAAAAAAAAAGCAAGTTTTAATATATAACTAATTAAAGCAGTTTAAAATATAGCTTTTAAACATTTTATTATTATTATTTGCTAAAAATTATACTTTTTTATTAAAAACTTATTTTTTTTGTTATAAAAATTTATTTAAATTTAGCTATATAATTATATTTGTTTAAAAAATAAAAAAAAAACAAGTTTTAATATATAGTTAATTAAAACAGTTTAAAATATAACTTTTAAATATTTTATTATTACTATTTGTTAAAAATTTATATTTTTTTATTAAAAACTTATTTTTTTTGTTATAAAAACTTATTTAAATTTAACTATATAATTATACTTTTTTAAAAAATAAAAAAAAAGTAAGTTTTAATATATAGTTAATTAAAACAGTTTAAAATATAACTTTTAAATATTTTATTATTACTATTTATTAAAAATTTATATTTTTTTATTAAAAACTTATTTTTTTTGTTATAAAAACTTATTTAAATTTAACTGTATAATTATACTTTTTTAAAAAATAAAAAAAAAATAAGTTTTAATATATAGCTAATTAAAACAGTTTAAAATATAACTTTTAAACATTTTACTATTATTATTTATTAAAAATTTATATTTTTTTATTAAAAACTTATTTTTTTTGTTATAAAAAAATATTTTAATAAACTATATTATATTTTTTAATATTAATAAAAAAAATTAAATTAATATATTAAACTTTTGTTTAATTTTAATAACTTTTTTAATTTTAAATATTTTAATATATATTATATATTTATTAAAACTAAAAAGTAATATAGTATTAATAAATTGTTATATTTTATATAATATACTTTTTAAAAATAAACTTTTTGTTATAACATTTTTTTTAAATTTTTTTTTAAATCAATTGTTTAAAATATTTCAAATATTTTAAATGTTATATATAGCTATATTACAAAAAAATATATATTTATTAAATACTATAGTTTTTTTGTTTAGTTAATATTTATTTTATTAATTTTTTAAACTAATTATTTTAATATTTATTTTAACTTTTTTTTTAGTTTTTTTTTAAACTAATATATTTAAAATATTTTTTATTAAAAAAACAACTTTAATTTTGTTTTTAAATAAATATTTAATTTTAAACTTATATAAAATAAAATTATTAAAATTAATATATAAATAAAGCTTATATTTGTTTTATTTTTTTTTTATTTTATTTTTATTAGTTTGTTATTTATAATATTATATAATATTTTATTATTAAAATTATAACTTTAAATTTTATTTTATATTTATATTATTTATATTAATTTATATTTATTACTAGTTTTTTTTGCGCTAATATTTTTATATAATTTTAAAGTAATAAGTATTATTATTTAAAAACTTGTTTGTTTTTTTAATATATTTATTATTATAACAATTTAATATTTTAAATTATATAATATATTATAAACTAATTAAACTTAAAATAAATTTTTTTTTAAGTTATATTTTATATATAAATATTTAATTTAGTTATAAATATTAGTTTTTTAGCTATATGTTATATTTTAATAAATAGCAAATATAGTTTTTAAAAAACTATTAAACTTATTATTTAAAAATAAAATAGCAAATTATAAAATAAACAATATTTAAAATTATTAAGTTTTTGCAATTAATAATAATTTTTTAAATATAGTTTTATTTATATTAGGTTTTAATATAATATTTTTAGTAAATATTAAAATAGCTAAAATTAATAAAGCTAGCAAAATAAAAAAAAAACAATCGAAAAAAAAAACAAATAAAACTACTGCTATATTTATATTTTTATTTAAAATATTAAATAAAAAAAATAAAAATAGTAATAAAACAATATTTAAAACAAATATATTTTTTATAAAATTAAAAATTTTGCTAAAATATTTTAATAAAAATATTTTAGTTTTTAATTTAAACGCTAATTTTATAAACATTAATATTTTAACAAAATATTTTAATTTAATATTAAATTTAAAATTAACTATTAATATATAAAATATAATTATTGTAAATAATATATTAATAGTTTTGTTTTTTTACAATTTTAGCTAATTTATTAATATATTTAAGTTTAAAATTAAAACAACGCAAAAAAAAAAAAATATATTTTTTATATAAAAAAATATTTTTATAATAAACTTTATTGCATTTTTTGCTAAAGTATTTTATAAACAAAAAAAAAACATTGCAAAAAAGTTTGCAGCTAAAAAAACTAAAACAAAAAATATAAATAAAATTATAATAAACTTGTTAGTAATAGTTAGTAATATTAATGTTTTAATAAAATTATATTAAAATATAATATTTTAAAAATTATAATTAATTTTTAAAATATTAAATTAATATAAATTATATTTTAAATATATTATAGTTTATATTTTTTTTTATATATATAAATATATTTTTTATTATTTATTTAAAAAATAAAATATATATATTATTTTTTTAGTTTTTTTTACAACTTTTTTTTTTATTTTTTTTATTACTTTTTTACAACTATTTTTTTTACTTTTTTTATAACTTTTTTATAATTATTTTTTTTATTTTTTTTATAACTTTTTTATAGCTGTTTTTTTTATTTTTTTTATAACTTTTTTATAATTATTTTTTTTATTTTTTTTATAACTTTTATACAATTATTTTTTTTATTTTTTTTATAATTTTTTTTCAAAAGCTGTATTTTTTATTATTTATTTTAGCTTTTTTGTTTTAATGCTTTTTTTTTAAATATTTTGTTTTTAAGTTTTACTTTTTTGCTTTAATTATATAAATTTTTTATATATTTATTAATATATTATTTGTTATAAATAAAAAAACTTTTAAAAAAAAGTACAATAAAAAACACTAAAATTTTATTACTTAAAAAATATAATACTATTTAAATAAACAAAGTAATTACAATAAATAGAACTTTTATAATATTATTAAAAAAAAAAGTTTTAATACTTTTAATTAGTTTTATAAATTTAAAAAAATAATTATTTATAAAATATTGTTAAATTATATTAATAAAAATAATAATAATAAAACAAACTTTATAAAAAAAACTGCTTATATTTTTAACATTTTTTACTTTTTAATTAATTAAAAAAGCAATTTAAATATTAAAGCAGCATATATATATTTTATTACTATAAAATATTATAAATATTACTTTTATATAAATAATAAATAATTTAAATTAAAAAACAAATATAATACTTTTAAAAAATAAAATATTTAAACTAATAAATATTTTATTTTTTAAAGCTTTATTTATAACTAAATATTTTATTAATATATTAATAACTACTGATTTTTTAAAACTAACATATAGATTTTTTTATAACAAAGCTTTAGCAAAATTTACTAAAGCTAAAAAATAGCTTATTTATACTTTTTAAATTAAAATAGTTTTTGTAACTATTATATTTTTTATAAACGTTAAAAATAATATATTTATTTAAAAACTAAAAGCAAATATTATTTTTATTAATATTAAAAATTTAACTTTTTAATATATAATAATATTAATTATAACATTTTATATATTTATAAAAGTAAACTTTTAACAATTTAATAAAATAGTTTATAAAATGTTATTTTATAATTTAGTTTTTGTTTTTAAATATTTAATAAAAAACTAAAATTAAACACTATATATTTATTTAATGTTTATTTATTTTTAAACTATTAATATAAAATATATTTTTTTTAAAATAAACTTTTTGTTTTAAAAAGCTATTAATATAAAACTAAAATATAAATTAACTTTATTAAATATAAAAATATATTAAAAAATTTAAAATAGATAAAATTTAATTTTATTATAAATATAAACAGTTATAAATATATTTAAGTTTTTTAGTATAATTGTTAAAAACTATAAATTAATATATAAAAAGTATAAAAAAAACTTTAATTTTTATAAAAAGTTTACAAAAGTAATAAATTTTATATTATATGCTTTAAATTTAACTATAATATTATTGCTAAATAATATTATTTAATAAATGTTAAATTTAATAAATAAAAAAGTTGTTAGTTTTAAGCTAATATTTATAAATTAAACTAATATTAACTTAAAAAAAAACTTTAAATTAAAAACAAATAACACTGTTATAAATAAAACTTAAGTATTAAATTTTGTAAATATAATATATTATTTTAAAAAAATATAAGTTATATTTTTTGTTATATATTGTTTAAATTTTAAGTTTAACAAAACTAATTTATATAAATATTTGCAATAATTAAATAATATTTTATAAAAATATTTTAATATAATAACTAATATAAATAACAAAACATTGTTTTTTTATAATTATATTATAATATAAATTATATTTGTTACAAGTATAAATATTAAATTATTTAAATTATTAAAGCTATAAAAATTTAACAGTAAAATTGTTAAGTTTAAAAATTTATTTATTAAAACTATAGCAGCTAAAAAACTATTTTATAAATATAATAATATTAATATTTTATTTTTTTTTAATACTTTTTATATTAATAAATATATTTAGCTACTAATTTTTTGCTATAACTATTTATACTTTTTGTTTAGTTAATTTATTATATTAAATAAACTTTTATATATTTTGTTTATTAATAACAAACTAAAAAAAAAAATTATATATTATATTATAGTAATACTTTTTTTTTTTGTTTAATAATAAATAACATTTTATATATAGTTTTAGCTTTTAAAAAATAAAATATTTACAAGTTGTAAATATTTTGTTTTTTAACTTTTAAAAAATAAAATATTTATAAGTTATAAATATTTCTTTTTTTAGTTTTTAAAAAACAAAATATTTATTAATTGTAAATATTTCATTTTTTAATTTTTTTTTTTTTTTGCTTTTTTTTTTTGTTTATAATATACTAACTTTTATTTATAAAACATATAGTTTATATTTTTAATATAACTAGCTTGTTTATTTATAATATTTATTTTAATATTTACTAAAAAAATATTAACATATATATATTAGATTTTAATTAACTTTATACTATTACTAAAATTATTATTGTAAATATTGCTTATTTTAACTAACTTTTATTATAAAAAAAAACTTTATACTGCTATAGCGTTTTTTTTAATTTTTTAGATTTTTTAAATCTGCTATTTTATATTATATTTAGCTTTAGTAACAAAACTTTAAATTTTAAAATTTACTAAAATTTTTTTATTACTGCTAATATTTTAAACAATACTAATTATAGCTATATAATTTAATTGTATTATAAAAATATATTATAAAACTATAATACTTTTTTTATTTATTTAAAGTTTACTATTAAAATAAAAAATGCTTTAAATATAATAATAAATTTATATTTTTAATTTATATAAAATATTTTTTTAAGCAATTATTATTATTATATAGTTGTTAATACTAGCTTTATATTAAATTATTTTTTATATATTAATATAACACTAAATAATAAATCTATTAAACAAAAAAATTTTAACTAAATATTAAATATTAACTTGTTATTGTTTGTAGTATATATTAATTATAAAAAGTTTAATGTTTTTAATACAAAGTTATATAATTAATAAATGTTTAAATAGCTAATAAACTAGCTAAATTTTGTTAAATTGCTGCTATTTTTTTTAGCAGTTTAAGTTTAAACTAATAATAAAATTATATTTAGTTAAACATTTAAAAAATAGTTAACAAACTAAAACTAAAACAAATATAATAAAAGTTAATATAAAGTTTAAAATAAAGCGTTTTTAAAACAAAAAAATCTTAAATATAAAAATAGCAGCTATTATAAAAAAATTAAAAACTAAATTATTAACTTAAATAAAAATTTAACAAATAATAAATTATAGTTAAAAGTTTAAATATATAATATAAACAATTTAACAAATAATAAAAAAAATGCTAAAAAAAATACTAAAAAAAATCCTGCGCTATTAAAAAAATATAGCTAAATTATTAAACTAAATGCAAATTTAATAAATATTAACAAATATTTTGCAGTATTAGCAGAAAATAGCTAAATTATTAAACAAAGTATAAATTTAATAAATATTAATAAAAATCCTGCAATATTAACAAAAAATAATTAAATTATTAAATTAAACGTAAAACTTATAAATATAAATAAAAATTTTGTTATATTAGCAATATATAATTAAATTATTAAATTAAGTATATAATTAATAAAAGTAAATAAAAATTTTATATTATTAATAATATATAATTAAACTATTAAAAGTAGTATATAATAAATAAAAGTAAATAAATATATTGTAAACAATGTAATATTAACAGGTATTTTAAAAAAAAGCTTTTAAATAAAACAAGCGCTTTTAACTAATGTTTTAGCTGTTTTGCTAAAAATTTAAAAACAAGCGCTTTTAGCTAACATTTTGCCTGTTTTAACAAAAGCTTTAGTTTTAAAAAAAAATACTAAAAAAAAGTATTTTTTTAAAAATAATACTTTTAAAATAGTTTTTGCAAAAATATTAAATAAAAAAAAAAAAAAGTTATAGTTTGTAAAATTAATTAAATTTAAATTTTTGTAGCTAAATTAAATAATAATAAAAATTAAAACAATTAAATATTATAAATTTAAATACTTATTTAAAAACTAGCTTAAAAAATAAAATATATAAAATTAATTATATATTTTGTTTTATAAAAGTTTATATAACTAAATAAAATAAAAAAGTTAATTGTTTAAAGCTAGCTTAAAAAATAAAATATTTAAATCAATTATATATTTTATTTTTTAAAAGCTTATTTAGTTAATTAACTTAAAAAAATCAGTTTTTAAAAGCTAATTATATTTTATAACTTTTTTTAAAGTTTAAATAATATAGCTGTTATATTAAGTTAAAACTATATTATAAATAAAAGCAAAACTATATTTGATTTTTTTTTTATTATAAGTTTTAAAAAAATTTATTTATTTTAAAAATAAATAATTATTAATATTATTAGTATTATTAATATAGTTGTTATTATTAATATAGTTAATATTGTTAATAGTTAATATAAAACTAATGCTATTTTTGCTTTTTATATTATATTGTTTAACGTGTTTTTTTTATTTAATAAGCTTTAAAAAAAGCTTTTTTTGCTTTTTTATAAAATTTATAACTATATTAAAGCTATATTTATTGTTTATATTTGTAGCATATATTAATTAGTTTATAATTGTATTTAATAAGTTAAATTATACAAGTATATTAATAAACAAAAACAATAGTTTTGCAATATAAAAATATATATTAAAATAATAATATAATTAGCTTTTATATAAAATAAAGCAAACTGTTAAAAATATAAAAAGTTGCTTAAAATATATACAAAAGTTGCTGTTGCAACTTTTTACTATTAAATATTTTAATAAAACAATAAAACTAGCATATTTTTTAAATTTATATAGTGTTATTTGCTAAACAATATAATATTAATATATTATAAAGTATATATTAAATATTTATAGTTTAAACTAGTTTTTAGCTAGCAACAAATAAGTAGTTATTATAAATAAAAATGCTTAGTTTAAAAAAGTTAATATATTATAATTTAAATAATTTTTTATATAACAAGTTAAAAAGCTAAAGCAGCAGTAAAAAATGCTAAAAAAGTCAAATTGTTAGTTATTATTACATTTTAACAATTATAAATATAAAAATTTTATATATTTAAAGTTAAATATAATAAAAATATAAGTTTTAATATAAACTTTATAATAGTTAGTTTAGTTATTTTATAATATATAATAAAAGTTTTAATAATTAAATATAATATTTTAAATAGCTTAAACTTTAATATATTAATAAATAAAAGTTTTAGCTTTTTAAACTGTAATTTTAGTTTAGCTGCTTAGTATTAACTGTATATATAATAACTAAAAGCGGTGTTTATATTTATTAAATTTGTTATTAGCTGCATTTATTTTAAGCTGCTGCTACTGCGTTAAAATAAATAGCAGCAATATACTGCTATTAAATAGTATATTGCTTTTTTTAAACAAAATAATAACTTTTTTTTTTTTTAGTATTAAAAATATTTTAATATAAAGTTTATATAAATTAAAAAATGTAAAAACATAAAAATAACTGCTATTAAAGTTTAATAAATTTTTATATAAAATAGTTTTAACAGCAGTATTAAAAAAGTTTAATTATTTAAATAACTTTTTATAAGCTTTAAAAAAGTTAAAATTATATATATAAATAATAGCTTATAATATTAGTTTATATATTTTATTATATAGCTTATATATTTTATTATATTGTTTAAACAATGTTATATATATTAATATTTATATTATATTTATTTGTAATATAGTTTTAAATAAAACATTAGCTTTAATAGTATTTTATATAGCATTTTATAAATGTAGCTGTTTATTGCTATAAAATAGTTTTGAAAACAGTAAATATATTTTATTTAAAACAATATTGTTAAACTAAAGTATATATTATTAAAACATATTATTTAGCAATTATACTATGCTGTATTTATATATAATGTTTTTAATTTTGAGTTTATAGCACTGTTATTTTTATTTATTAAAAAAACAAATATTAAACTTCTGTTTTTATATTTAAAAATATTAAAAAAGCATACTGCTAGTATAAATAAATTAAAACAAATTTAAAAGTAACTAATTAATATATAAATATTTAATATGTAATTTTGTTAAAAACTAGTTAATAAATAAATTAGCATTAAGTAAAGCAAATATAACAAGTTTTTTAGTAAGTTTAATAAAATAAATAATATATATTAGTACTAAAGTATTAAAATTTTTAATTAAAACAAAAAAGTAAAAATTATACTTTGTATAGTTTGTTAAAACAAACAGCTAATATATTTGTACAAATATAAGCTATTAAAAGTTAATAGCTGTAAAATATAACTATAAAACATAGTACTTGTAACAAAAGCTATAGTTAAGCAGCAATATTTGCAACAATATAAAAAATAACAAAATATATAGCTAGCTTTTATAGTTTTAAAAAGCTTAAAAAATGCATTTTATGTTTATAAACTGCTTAAAAATAAATATGTTAGCTTAAAAACAGTAAAAAGTTTATATAAAATCAAAGTTTAATATAAGCAGTTTAAACTATAATATATTAAATAAAAGCTAGCTTTTGTTTAATGTTTAAAAGTATTGTTTATAAATATTATAAGCTTTTAACTAATATAGCAAAAAAAGCTTTTTAGTAAGCTTTTTTACTATATTTAATAAATTTATATTTTAAAACAAATTTTGTAAATATAAATATATTATAAACTTTTTAAATATATAGTTAATTATTTGTTTTATATAAATTAAATATTTTAATTTATAAAATAATATAAATAATAAAATTAAAGTATTAGCTTAGTTTTTAAGCTTAATAATATATAGTATATTATAAAACTTAAAATTTATTTAAGTTGTTTTAAAGTTTAACAAATTAAAATTAATAGTTAATAAATATTTACAGTAAAAGTTATAAATTGTTTTTTTTAAAATATCGCTTGCAATAATATCTTTTATGTTATGTTTTTGCAAAATAATAATTAAATTAGTAAAATAATACAACTTGTGCTTGTTATATAACCGTTTTAAATGCTTTTAAAACTTAGCAGTATATTTATATAGTATACAATATTGCAAATAAATTTAGCGCTTTTATATATAAGCCCAAACTTTAGTTTGCAGTATATTAGTTTTTGTTTGTATTTAAACAAATAATATAAAATATTAGTTTATAATAATATATAAACAAAAGTATTTAAGTGCTAATAGTATATAGTTATTAACAAATAAAAACTATATATTAAAAAGTAAATAAACAATATATTGTTTAAAAATAAACAGTATGTTTAAAAAAAGCAAATATATATAGTTAAATTTATTAGCATTATAAATATTAAGTTATATATTATATATTATATAAAATATAATAAATTAAAAAATACAGTATAAGTTTTATAACAGTATAGTATAAAAAGAAAAAATATAAAATAAGTAAAATATATACTTTAAAAATGTTTTTAAAAATTAAAACTAAATAATATAACTATTAATATTATAATTTTTTTTAATTAAAAATTATACTTATAATATAAAAAAAAAGTCTTTAATTAATTAAAATAAAAGTTTAAGTTTGTTATAATTTAATAGTAAATGTTAAAATAATATTTTTTAATATGTTAACTTTTTTTAAAATATTATTTTATTTATTAAATTATTATTTATTAAAATATTATTAAATATAACTAAGTTATTATTAATAATATACTTGGCTAACTAAAATAAAATATTGCTTTTTTTGTATTTATTATTGTTTAATATAGCTATTAATGCTATTTTTAATATATATTCAATAAAAATATATAAAGAAAATTTATAATTAAAATATTAAACAAGTTTAAAAAAAGTTAAAAAAAAAGCTTAAAAAATAAAATATTTGCAAAAATTAAATATTTTGTTTTTTAAAAGCTTTTAAATTATATAGTTTATTTTTTAAAAACTTTTAAATTAAATATTTTATTTTTTAAAAGTTTTAAATTAAATAGTTTGTTTTTTAAAAGCTTTTAAATTAAATATTTCGTTTTTTAAAAGTTTTTTAAAAACAGCAAGCAGCTTAGTTAACAAATAAAAAAAACAAAAAGTAAAATTAGCTAAAAAATATACTACAGTTGTACACTTTTTAATATATTACTATTAATTAATATTAAACAAAATCGCATTTTTGCTTTAAAAAAGTAAAAAACCGCTATTTTAGCTAGTTATATAAAAAAGCCAAGTTAAAAACTGCTTTTATTAACTAAGTAATAAATAACAAGTTTTTTAAAATATTAGTACTTTTAATAAAATAGCTATTAACAATAATAGCTTAAAATTCAAATATTGTTTTATTAGTTATTAAATAATTAAGTTTAAAGTTAAACAAATTTAGCTTATTAAATATAGCGTTATTTAAATTTTTAACTGTAGCTTTATTACTATTTATTAAAAAAGTAGCAAAGCTTGTTTTGCTTTAGTTATTACTATAAAAAAAGTTTAAAATTTTTAAACTATATTAAAAAACAATATAATTTAAACTATTGAAAGCAGCGCTTAATATATAGTATAATCGAAAAAGTAAACGCTGGTTATTTTTTAGCGTTTTAATTATGTTAGCGCTATTAAAAAAAAAAATAACGCAGTAATAAAACGGAATATTAATTTAAAAGTTAATAAATTAAATAATTAAATTGTTGTAAGTTGCTATTAAAAATAATAAAAACTTATAGCTTTAAAATTTAGTTGTATATTAATGTTATAATTACATTAAAAGTTTAATTAAAATAAAAAATAAAGTAGTTAAGTCAAAAAGTAAGCTAATTAAATCAAGTTATAAGTTGTTTTAAATAAAGTGTTGTTTAAAAAGCTGTATTAACAGCAAAATAAAAAAAAAGCAAAACTAGTTATTTAGTTAAAAAGCTTTTTGTAGCAGTACTTTTTGTTTTTATACTTACGCTTTGTTTTGTTTTCTTTAGTTACATTTAGCATTTAATAAAAGCATTGTTTTTATAGTTGCGCTAACAATAAAATAGTATATAAAATATAAAACTAGTAATGTTGTTTTTATAATAATATTAATAATAAAATAGTAATTAAAAGTATAAAATTAATAATATTATATAATATTTATAATAATAATTATAAAAAAAAATATAAAAATAAAATTAAAGTTTATTTTATAAAAAATATATAAATTAATAAATAAATAAAATATAATTAAAATAATAAAATAAATTATTTAGTTTTTTTTATTATATTTATTTTAAAAATATATATATATATTTTATATATTTTAATTTTAAAATAATAAAATATAATTATAAATTTAAATATAAATATATATATTATAATAAATATATTAAAATAAAATATTAATATTATATTTTAATAAGTTTTTTTATTTAAATTTATAATAATAAAAAAAATAAAATAAATTTTTTTAAAAATTAATATTTTTTTTTAATATTATAATAAAATAATAAAATATTTAATAATTATTTTTTTTATATTTATTATATATTATAATTTATTTTATATTTATATTTAAATAAACTTTTTTAATTTAAATTTATAATAATAAAAAATATAAATTAATATATTTTATAATATTTTAATAAAATATTAAAAAATTAAATATTTATTTTTTTTATATTTATAATTTATTTTATATTTATTATTTAATATAATAAATTTAATTTAATATTTATATTATAAATATTATTTAATTTAAAATTAAAATAAAATTTATAATAATAATATTTATAATAAAAAAATTAAAAAAATAAATTTTAAATAATATATATAATATATATAATATAAATAAATATATAAAATTTATAATATATATATAAAATATAAAATATATAAAATATATAAAATAAATATAATATATATAATATATAAAATATATAAAATATATAAAATATATAAAATATATAAAATATATAAAATATATAAAATATTTAAAATATATATATATAATTTTATTTAAAATATAATTATTTATTTTTAAAATTAATTTATTTTATTTATAATAATAATTTATTTATATAAATTTATTATAATATTAATATATATTTTTTAAATTAAATTAATTTTTATATATTAAAATATTATTTATTTAATAATATAATTAAAATTTATTATTAAAATTTTATATATTATATATAAATATTTAATAATTAATTTATAATTTTTTATTTATTTATTATATTATTTAAATTATTAATATAAAATATTTTTAATTTATATATATAAATATTATAATAATAATATAATATTAAATTAATTTAATTAATATTTTAATTAATATTATTAATTTAAAATTTAATATAATTTATTATTATTCTTAATTAATTTTATAAATATTTAATATTAATAATATTTTTTTCTTAATTATATTTTAATTTATATTATTTTTATAAAAATAAAATAAATTTTTATAATTTAAAAATATTTATATAAAAAATTATTATTATAAATATAATAATAATATAATTTTATTTATTAATATTTTATTTAAAAAATATTTTTAATTATTATAATAATTTTAAATTTTTTATATTTATAATATTTAAATTTATATTAAATAATTAAAAAAATATTTTATTTATATAATTAATATTTTATATTATAATTTATTATATAATTATAATTATTATAAATATTAAATTATATATTATATTTAAATTTAATTTATAATTAAAATTATTATATTATTTTATAATTTAAAATTAAAATTATATATAAAAAAATTAAATATTTATTATTAAATATATTTAAAAAATATAATTTTAAATAATTTTTATTTTTATATATATTTAATATTTATAATTTATAATTTAAAATATATAAAAATTTAAATTTAATAATTAAATAAATATTTTTAAAATTATTAATTAATTATAAAATAAAAATATAAAATTAATTTAATTAATATTTATAATTTATAATTATAAAATTATAATAAATTAAATAAATTATATAATAAATAAAATAAATATTATATTATAAAAAATATAAAATATTTAAAATTTTTAAAATTATAAAATTATAAAAATTTTATTATATTATAAAAAATATTTAAATATAATTTAATATAAATTTTAAAATATAAATATAATATTATTATAATATTTAAAATTTATATTTATTATAATATTATTAAATTTTTTATTTTAATTAAATATTATTTATTATTATATATATTAAATATATAATTATAATTATATATTTTAATTTTAATTTTTTAATTTTTTTAATTTTTTTATAATAAATATATTTTAATTTTTAAATTTATATAATTTAAAATTTTATTTAAATTTTAAAAAAATTTATTTAATATATTAATTTTTTTATATATTTTATATTATTTTATTAAATAATATTTATTATTAAAATAAATTAATTAAATTAATTAAATTATATTAAAAATATAATTATATATATATATAAATAATAAAATATTTTATAAATATTATTTTTAATATTTTATTTTAATTATATATTATATAATATTATAAAATTTAATTAATTATATTTATTATATTAATTTAATTAATTTTATTATTTTAAATAAAAATATATTATATATAATATTATTTATAATTTTATAAAATTTATTAATTTTTTATTTATATATTTATAATTATATAAATTATATTAAATTAATTATAAATTTATATATATAAATATAAAAAAATAATAAATTTTAAATTTTTTATTTTAAATAATTTTAAATTAATAATAATTTAAATAAAAATTTTTTTTATTATTAATTATAAAATAAAAATATTTTAATTTATTTAAATTTAATTAATTAATTTTTATAATTATTTATTAAATTTTATTAAATTTATAAATTAATTTATAAATATATTTAAATTTATTTATATTATTTAATATATTTAAATTTTATTAATTTTATATATATATTTTTAATTTTATTAATTAATTAAATTATATAATATAATTAAAATTTAAAATATTAATATTAAAATTAAATTATTAAAATAAAATTATTATAATAATAATATTTAAATAAATAAATAAAATATAAATTAATATAATAAATTAATAAAAATATTAATATTTATTTATTATATAATATATTATAATTTTATTAATAAAAATTATTAATTTATTTATTTTATTTATATAATTTAAAATTTATAATTTAATATAATTTATATATATATATATATATATATATAAATATATTTAATTAAAATTTTAATAAATTAATTAAATAAATATAAAATAAAAAAATTTATTAAAATTTTTAAAATTAATAAATTTTATATAAATATATATATAAATAAATAAATTAATAATTTTTATTAATAAATTTTAAAATTTAAAAATAAAATTTAAATATTTTAAATTATAATTATAAATTTATAAAATTAAAAATTAAAATTTAATTTATTTTAAAAATAATTTTTATAATATATATTTTATTTTTTTATATAAAATATAAATAATAATTTTTATTAAATAATTAAAAATATATTAAATAAATTATTAAATAAAATTAAATTTAAATATAATAAATATAAAATTTTTTTTAATATTTTTTTAATTAAATTTATATAAAATTTTATTAAATTATAAATTTTTTTATATATTTTATAATTTTTTTTTTTATTTATAATTATATTTATATTTATAATAAAAATAATAATAATTTTAATTATTAAAATAATTTAATATAATATATTTATAATTTTATATAATAAAATTAAATTTATATATAAATAAAAAATAAAAATTATATATTTTATATAAAAAATAAATTAAAATTTTTTTAATTATAATTAATTTAAAATTAATTATTAATATTAATTTTAATTTATATTATAAATTATATATAATAAAATTTAAATAAAATATAATATTATAATTATATAATATTATTATTATTTTAATATTTAAAAAAAATATTTTATATATATAATATATATATATATATTTATTTTATAAATTAATTAAATATTATTTATATATATATAATAATATAATTAATTATTTATTAAATAAAATATAAAATATATAAAATAAATTTTAATATTTAAAACTTTATATTTTAATTATAATTATATATATATATAATTAAATAATAAAATTAATATTTTTAATATATAATTAAATTTATTTTTATTAATTTATATTTTTTTATATTTTTTATTAAATAATTTATATAATAATATAATATTAATTATATATATATATAATTAAATAATAAAAATTAATATTTTTAATATATTAAATTTATTTTTTATTAATTTAATATATTTTTTATATATTAAATAATTTATATAATAATATAATATTAATTATAAATTTATTTTTTAATAATATATTAAATTTAATTATATAATTATATAATAATTTTTATTTAAAATATAATATTATTAAAATTTATAATATAATTAATATTTATAAAATTTTTTAAATAATTATATAAAAAATAATTATATTATTAAATTAAATAATTATTATATATAATTTATAAATTAATATATTTTTAATTATTTATTTATATTTAATTAAATTTTAATAAATAATATTATATTTTTATTATTTATAAATAATTTTATTATAAAAATAAAAAAATAAATTATATATAAATTATAAAATATAAATATTAATTTTTATTATAATTTTTAATTTAATATAATTATATTAATTTTTTAAATATTAATAATTTAAATAATAATAAATAATTTATATAAAATTTTTAATTAATAAATATTATATTTTAATATATTATTATATAAAATTTTTATATTAAAATTAATTTTAAATAATTATATTATTTAATTTTTATAATATAAAATTAAAATTTTTTTTAATTATAAATTTTAAAATTATAAATTTAAAAATATTATTTTTTAATAATTAATAAATTAATATTATATATAATAATAATTATATTAATTTTTTAAAAATATTTATTTTTAAATTTAATAAATAAATATATATAAATTTATTAATTAATTATATATATATTTATATAATAATTTATAATTTATATAATATATTATAATTTTAAAATAAAATAAAATTAAAAATTAAAATTAAATATTAATTTATTTATAAATTATTATAATTTTATATTATTAATTAAAATTTTTTATATAATTAAATATTTTTATATATAATTTTATATTTAAATTTTAATTTAAAAATTTAAATATTATAATATTTATTAAATTAATAATTTAATAAAATTTATATATATATATTAAATATAAATAATTAAAATTTAAATTAAAATTTTAATTAAATAAATAAAAAATATAAAAATTAATTAAAATGTATTAAATTTATAAAATTTATAAATATATATATATAAATAATTTATATATAATTTTATTAATTATATTTTTTTTTATAATATATATATATAAATTAATATAAAATTTTATAATTTAAAAATAAATTTTAAATTTTATAAATTTTTTTAAATTTTTATATATATATATATATATATATATATAAAATTTTATTAATATTAATTAATAATTATAAAAAATAATTATAAATTAATAAAATAAAAAAATAAAATTTAATTATAAAATAATTTTTATATTTAATATTTTATTTTTTATATAAAAAATAAATTAATATTTATATTAATTAAAAAAAATAAAATTAAATTAATTATTAAATAAAAAAAATTTAAATATTATAAAATTAAAATAATTTTTTATATAATAATTTTATTATTTTTATATAAAAATTAATAAAATTTTAAATTATTTTATTTATTTTTATATTTATTTTTTTTTATAATTTTATTAAAATTTATAAATAAATTAATTATAATAATTATAATTATAATAATTAAAATTAATTATTTTAATTTTTTAAATAAAAAATTATATTTATTTTTATATAAAAATAAAATTAAAAAAAATAAAATTAATTTAAAATATTAAAATATTATAATTAATTTAAATAATATAATTATTTTAATATAATTATTAATATATTTTATTTAATATTTAAAAAAATATATATAATTAAAAATTAAAAATAAATAATTTATATAAATATTTATAATAATTTTTAATAATTAAATAAAATTTATATTTATAAATATTAATTATATATTTAAATAAATATTAATTATAATAATTAAATATAATAAAAATATAAAAATATATAAAAAAATATTAAATAATTAATTTATATATATTTTTAAAAAATTTAATAAAAATAATAATAAAAATTTAAATAATAATATATTTATATAAATAATTTTAATATTTATATTAATAAATATATTAAAATAAATAATTATATAAATATATTTTTTAATATTATAATTAATTATATTAAAATTAATAAAATTTATATATAATATATTTTAAAATTTAATTATTATAAAAAAATATTATTTTATATAATAATTATATAAATATATTTTAATATATTTAAATTTAAATTTATTTTAATTAATTAAAAATTTATATATAAAGTTTTATTTTTTAATTTATAAATAATATTATAAATTTTTTTTAATTAAAAAATAAATTATTATTATATATTAAATATTTATTTTATTTATAAATAATATAATATTAAATATTTAAAATAATTATATAATTATAATTATAAAAAAAATTTTATTAAAAATTATTATAATTATATAATAAAAATAATAAAAATAATAAAAAATATTTTATTTATAAAAAATTTAATTATTAAATTATTAATTATAATTATTAAAAAAAATTAAAAATAAAAAAAAATATTTTATTATATAAAAAATATAATATATTTATATTAAATTATAAAAATAATAAAAACTTTTTATATAATAATAAATTTAATAATAATTTAAATTTTTAAATTAAAAATAAAATAATTTATTTTTTAATAAATTTAATATATTTTTATTATATAATAAAAAAAAATATATATATATTTAAAATTAAATATTAATATTAAATAATTTTTATTTAAATTATTAATATAATATAAAATATTAAAATATTTTATAAAATATTAATATAATTAAAATTTTAATTATTAAAAATTTTTTTTATATAAATAAATTAAATTTTAAATTATATAATAATTTAATTTAATAATATTAAAAATTTTAAAATTATAAATATTATAATAATTTTAATATTAATTAAATTAATTAAATTTTATATTTTAAATATATTAATTATATAAAAATAAAAATAATTATTTTTTAATATTAATTAATTAAAAATTAAAAATTATTTTATAAAATAAAAATTTTAAAAATTATATTATTAATTTAAATATTTTTATATAAAAAAATATATAAAATTATTATAAAAAATTAAATATAATAATATTAATATTTTAATATTTTAAAAAATTAAAAAATTTTATTATTATTATTAATTATATAATTAAATTTTAAAAAAAATTAAAATTTTATTAAAAAAATAAATATAATTTTAATTATAAAATTATTATTAATATTATATAAATTAATAAATAATTAAATTTTAATATATTAAAAATTATTTAAATATATTATATATAATTTTAATATAAATTTTTTTTTTAAAAGTTTTTATAATAATATATAATTAATAAAAATTTTATATAAAAAAATATTTATTAAAATAAAATAAATTATTATAAAAATTAAATATTATATAAATAAAAAAATAATATTATAAATAATATATTTAAATTAAATAATTTTATATTTATTTTATTAATTTTTAAAATTTATTTTAAAATTAATAAAAATTTATTTTTATTATTAAAATAATATAAAAAATTATAAAAATTTTATAAAATATTTATATAAATATTAATATTAATTAAATTATATAAATTAAAAAAAAAAATTAATATTATTATATAAAATATATTTTTTATTTTTTTAAAATAAAATTATAATATAAAAAAAATTTAAAAATTAAATAAAACTATATAAAATTTTTATAATTAAAAATTATAATATTATAATTAATATAATAAATAAATTAATTAAATTTTATTATATATAAATTAAATTATATTATTAATAAAAAATTATATTTTATTTATAATATAAAAAAATAACTTTTTATATAATTTGTTTTAAATTATTAAATAATAATAATTTTAATATTAAAATAAATTAAAAAAATTATTTATATTTATTAATAATTAATATTTTATATTAAAAAAAATTAATAATTATATTTTAATTATAAAATTAAAATAAAATAATTTAATTATTATATTTAATATATTTTTGAAATAATTAAATATAATTAAAATAAATATATTAATAATTTAAAATATATTTTAATATATATAATATAATTTAATTTAATATAATTAAATAAAAATATTTTAAATTAAATTTATATAAAAAATTAAAAATAAAATAATTAAATTATATAAAAAGTTTAAATTAATTATATAAAATTATAAAAATAATAATAAAATTTAAATTTTTATATAATTATTAATAATTTAATATATAAATTAATAATTTATTATAATTTTAAAATTATTATTAATTTAAAATTATAATATATATATAATTATATAATAAATTAAATTAAAAAATAAATATTTAATAAATATTATATTTTAAATTATATAATTATTATATAAATTAATTAAATCAAAATTATATTAATATAAAATTTATTATAAATATTATTATTAAAAATTAAATATAAAAATATTTATATATAATTTATATTTATTATATATTAAATTTTTTTTTTATAAATTTATAATTATAAAATTTTAAATAAATAATATTTTTAATATTATATTTAAAAAGTTTTTATATAAAAAAAAAACTAAGTTATTATTTTATATAAAATTAAAAATAAAATTAATATTTAAATATTTTATTAAATTTAATAAAAATAAAATTTAAATAAATAAATAAATTAAATAATTATATATTATTAATTTTAATATAAAAAATTATTTTTAATAATATATTATTTAATAAATTAAAAAAATATTATATAATTTATTAAATATTATATAAATTTAAAAGTTATTAAAAAATAATATTAAAAAATTAAATATATAAATATAATAATAAATTAATAATATATAATAAAAACTATATTATATATTTTTAAATTTTAATTATATAAAAATTTTTTTTTTATTAATAAAATATTTATAAATAATAAAAATTTAAATTTTTAAATTAAATTTATAATTATATTAATTAATAAAAATTATATAAAAAATATTTTTATAATTAAAAATAATATTATTTATTAAAATTTAATTAAATATAAATAAATTATATATAATTTATTAATAAATAAATTATATAATATAATTAATAAATTTAATTATATTAATATATTTAATAAAAATTTTTTAAAAAATTATTTTTATAATAAAATTATTAATTATATTATTAATTATATATATAAAGTTTAAATTTTTATATAAATATTTATAAAAAAAAAATATTTAATTAAATATTAAAAATATTAATTATATAAATAAAAATATATATATATTAATTAAATAATAATAAAAATAATAAAAAATTAATTAATATTAAAATTAAAATTATTATATAAAAAAAAAAAATTTAATATTAAATTAATAATTTAATAAAATTTATATATATATATTAAATATATATAATTAAAAGTTAAATTAAAACTTTTATTAAATAAATTAAATAAATAAAAAATATAAAAATTTATAAATTTTATATATATATATATATAAATAATTAATATATAATTTTTTTAATTATATTTTTTTATATAAAATATATATATAAATTTATATAAAATTTTAAAATTTAAAAATAAATTTTAAATTTTATAAATTATTTTAAATTTATATATATATATATATATATATAATTTTATTAATAATATTTATTAAAATTATATTTTATAAATTTAAATTTTTTTATAAAATATTTATTAAAATAAATAATATATTTTTTTAATTTTATTAATAATTTAATTAAATTTAATAAATATTTTTTAATATATAATAATTTTAATTTTAATTTAATATTAATTAAATAAATATTTTATTTAATAATTATTTAATTATTATTAAAAATATAAAAATATATATAAATGTTAATAAAAAATATTTTATAAATTAATTTTTAAAATATTAAAAATATTATTAATTTAAATAATATATAATATATATATATATAATAATTAATATTTAAAATTTATTAAATATTTTTTATAAAGTTTTTTTTAAAAAATCTTATATTATTTATATAAAAATATTAAATATATAATTAATTTAATATTTATTTTATAATATATTTTATATTAAAGTTTATTTAATTTAACATTATATATAAATAAATAATATATATTATTTATTATTTAATATTTTAATTTTTATTAATTATATTTATTATTTTAAATAAAAAGTTATATTATTAATATTAATATATAATAAATATTTTATTATTGTTTTTTTATTAATAAATTTTTTTATTATATAAATTTAAAAATAATATTATAATATATAAATTTTATTAAAAAATTTTAAATTAAATTAATATTAATTATAATAATATAATTATAAATTTATAATAAAATATTAAAATAAATATTAAAATAAATTTTATTATTTAAAAAATTATATAATTTATTAAAATATTATATTTTTTTAATAATATAATTTTATTTTATATAATATATATAAATAATAAATATAAATAAATATATTATAATATTAAATTTAAAATTATATAATAATATATATAAAAAATAAAAATTATTAAATAATAATAAAAAATATTATTATTATAAATATAAATATAAATTATATTAATAATTTAAAGTTTTAATATTTTAATATTTTAATTAATTATATAAATTTTTATAAATATAAATTATAATTTAAATATAATTAAATATTAAAAAACTTTTAATATATATAAATAAAATTTAAATAAATATATTTTATATATAAATATATAAATATATATTAATAATAATTTAAATTTAATTTATTTTAAATAAATATTTTTAAATAATATTATTATTAATTTTTTTAATTATAATAATTTTTTAATTATTATAATTTAATTTTTTATTAAAAATATTAAAAAATTATTATAATTAAAAATAATAAATTATTAAATAAAAAATATAAATATATAATATAAAATTTATATTTTAATTAATTATTATTATTATATATAAAAAATAATATAATTATTAATTAATATTAATTTAATTTTATATATTAAATTATATATAATAAATAATAAATTTATAATTAAATAATTAAAATTAATTTTAATAATAATTTATTTATATTATAATATATTTATTTTTTTAAATTAAATATTTTTAATTATATTATTATAATTATAATTAATAATTTAAATATTTTAATTAATTTATTAATATTTTATAAAATTATAATATTATTTATAAATTTATATATTAAAATAATTAATATAATAAAAAAAAAAATATTAAATATAATTAATATAATAAAAAAATATATAAATTAAATATAATATTATTTTAATTTTATATTTAAAATTTTTTTTTAATATATAAATTATATATATATAAATTATTAATATTATTTATAATAAAATATAATAATTTATTTAATAAATAATTAATAAATTAAATAATAAAATTTAAATATATATTTATTATAAATAATATTATTATTTTAATAAATAAATTATAAAAGTTTTTTTTATATTAAATAAATTTAATATATTTATAAATTTTAAAAATTTTTTTAATTAAAATTTATATTATATTATATATATATAATTATTATTAATAAAATAATAATTTTAAATAATTTAATATAAATAATATATATTATATTTATATAAAAAAAAAAATTAAATTATTTATTATTAAAAACTTAATTTAAAATTTAAAAATTAAAAATATAATTAAAGTTATAATTTAAACTTTTTAATAATATAATATAATTTTTAAAAATTTTTAAATTAAATATTATTAATTATTTAATATATAAAAATATATATAAAAATTTATTTATTTATAATTTTAAAATATTTAAAATAATAAAATTAATATAATAATTTTATAAAAATATATATATATATAAATAAAAAGTTATTTTATTAATATATAAATTATATTATATAAATTTATAAATATTTTTTTTTTTTTAAATTATTTTAAATAAATTAAAATAAATTAATATTAAATTATAAATTAAATTATAATATAAAAATATATAATATATTAAAAAATATAATTAATATAATAATTTTATTATAATTATAATTTAAAATAAAAATATAATTAAAGTTTAAAAATATAATTTAAAAAAATATAATATAAATTAAATTATAATTTAAAAATATAAAAAATAAAATATAAATAATTTAAATTATAATTTAAAAATATAAAATATTATTTAAATTATAATTTAAAAATATAAAATATAATTTAAAATATAATTTAAAAAAATATAATATAAATTAAATTATAGTTAAAAAATATAAAAAATAAAATATAAATAATTTAAATTATAATTTAAAAATATAAAATATTATTTAAATTATAATTTAAAAATATAAAATATAATTTAAATTAAAATATAAAAATATAAAATATAAAATTTAAATAAATTTAATTATAATTTAATAATATAAAATATAAATAATTTAAATTATAATATAAAATATAAATAATTTAAATTATAATTTAAAAATATATTATATAATTAAAATTATAATTTAATAATATAAAATATAAATAATTTAAATTATAATTTAAAAGTATGTAATATTATTATAATTAAAGTTATTATATAAAAGTGGAAAATATAGTTGAAGTTATGGTTTAAGGGCGTGGGGTTGGTTAGGGTTAGGGTTAGGGTTAGGGTTAGGGTTAGGGTTAGGGTTAGGGTTAGGGTTAGGGTTAGGGTTAGGGTTAGGGTTAGGGTTAGGGTTAGGGTTAGGGTTAGGGTTAGGGTTAGGGTTAGGGTTAGG